>JAWZYU010000041.1:1385700-2782330 GCA_038380435.1 Ryuthela nishihirai
AGCTCCCTTATATGCCCTGGTATTCCTAACAGAACTAGCCCATTTGCCGTTAATTAATATGTAATCAATCATATTCTTATGCAGCCCATCAGGTGAAACCCATGTGTACTTATGTATGTCGCGGTGTTTGTAATAAGTGTTAGTTATTCTGAATCCATTGAGTTTACTTACCTGTAGGAGACGTTGCCCATTGCCATTGCAGCTACCAATACCAAAAGGGCCTATTACTCCTCCCCAAAGGTCAGAGTCAGTACCAACTTTGGCATTGAAGTCACCAAGAACAAGGGTAATATCTCCTTTCTTGACAGAATTCAAAATATCCTGAAGTTGTTCATAAAACCTATCCTTCTCATCCTCATCGGCATCCTCAGTGGGGGCATAACAGCAGATAACATTCAAGTCTTTAACGCTTGTCTTCTCTGACAGTTTGAAGTCACTGTGTGTGAATAAGGTGCCCCTCACTGATAAAGTAATTCAACACAATGGAATATTAACGAAATGCATGTTTAGGTGAATTCTATAGATGAGAATGTGTAATGCCAAAATGAGTCTCATGTTGATAACGTTCAACTGACGAATTGATAGTGCACAAACGCTGTAAAGTGAAAGACCTATTAATAGGTATCGCTGAAGATTTAATTCATCAGTATTCCTTTGCATTGGGGTTTATATATTTTATGGTAAAGGGCTCAGGCGTATATCTAGAGAGTTGCGGATTCGATTCTCACCATGTCAGTAATAATTTATCGGACGGATATTTGCTATTTCTCCTAATTTCCTAATTTCAACCCAATTGTCATAGCCTCCCAATTGCGCACCATGCAATTGTCCACCCAATTGTCGCACTTCCAGTTGATATCCACCCTGATGACTTCCATCCAATTATCGCGATGCCGTGTAAAATTCATAGAATACAATATATTTTAAAGGATTCAAATGCAAAACCTTTATCTTAAAGAGGAAATGACGACTTGTTTTCATTGAAGATGGAGTTGGGAGATAATTATGTGATGGATGATGTTGGATATATATAGCTTTAGAGTCCTCAATTCTTCTCTCATCATCGCTATCACCCTTCCGTTATACAGGGCTAAAGGCACAAGTTCAAATCCAGAGATTACGTTTCAGGCTCATCCGTGAACAATAGTGATGACGTCGTTTTTAAGGAAAAACATCAATAGCTTCTGCTTTCCTGCTTACATTTTCCCTCTTGCTGATATTCATTTTGGTGAACTGCCTTTCGATCTGTTTAGACTCGATCAGTGACTATGCCAATCGGCCTCAAAGATTTTTCTTTACTCCTGTAATAACTACCACTAATTTTTCAAAGATCCTAGTTACAAATGAAACACGTTTCGTTTTATCCGGTGTTATCATTGATTTTCTTCATAAATTCGGAACGCATCCATAGGATGGCATCATAAGAAGTCAAGAATCGAAGGATTCACTTGAAAGACTTTTTTTTTACCGATGGACAATGGATTCAATCTAACGTATCTTATCGTGTTACAGATAGAGCAACATTGAATGCAGTATAAGACGTTACAATAATAGTGACCGGATCCGGATCTAAAAAAGTCGAAGGGGAGGGAGTGGGGGTAAGAAACACCATCGAACCGGAAAATGCAAGGGAGGGGTCGCAAAAGACTGGATTAATGTAGTGTAACACATCCCCCTCCGTTTTACAGATTTTTAAAATTTGCTAAGTATGTTAAATATTTTAGACACTCTCTTATATTTACTAGTATTCTGAAAGAGTATGCGTTCTGGTCCCTTAAGCCTAGAATAAAATATTTATATTACCACGGACAGTAGATAAAATCTGTAGAAACGTGTGTAAAACGTGTGTAAATCTGTAGAAACGTGTGTAAAACGTGTGTAAATCTGTAGAAAACGTGTGTAAAAATAATGCATATTGACCTAAGGGATTAATAGCTGTCCTAAGGGAAAAATGACATTCGATAATGAGAAAAAGCTAATTTGAAAATTCAATAATGATATTTAAAGCAGAAAAAAATACACTTGGATAAAGTCACAAATTGAAAGAAAAGTTTATTTTATGAAAATGAAGCAAACTTTCAGCTGACAGAGCAAACAAGTTGAAAAAATTACTCGGCTGTTGCGTAAAAAATTTGAATTAAATATGTGAAATTTCAGTCGTGCAAATCACGAAGTCTACAGAGTGAAATGGAAAAGAGAGATGTTGGTTAATAAAGTGAATAGACTTTCAATAATAGCGTATAATTATATTTAAAGAAAAATAAGGAAAATGCAGATTTTAGATGGATTGGTAGTAACACATTTAATATTGTCATTTGCTTTTCCTGACTCTTGCACTGGTTTGAAATCCTAAACTTTATCTCCTATTAATATGAACATCTGTTATTTCGTTGGAAGAATTTGCGATTTTTATTTTGCAAATAATTTTAAAATCCTACTCAGAAGATTATTGAGCTGGCATCTAGCATTTGGGAAATTTTAAATTATCCTAATGCTACCCATTTCAATTTGAAACAAAGATATTTAAGATGCTAATCACTTTTTTTTACTTTCTATGGGACATCAATACTTTCAAGTGCATTGCGCTTGCGTCAGTCCCCCTTCCCAAGTATGTATTTCTCTTCCTAATCCGAATTCGCAGGTTTAGTCAGCCTCGATAGGGCATCGCATTTCGCTGGGAAGCACCTTTCCTATAATGATCTGTTGCATCTTGGTTATTAATGAAAAAGGCCAAAATCTGTAATTTTATGCTCAATGTTCTGACAGCTATGAGGTACCTAAGCAGGTTATGGTCTAAAAGAATCTCGACCTGGGATCCATATAACCAGGTCAAAAATATTTCCAGAACAGACACAACAACCACCACCACATTTCTGCTGTGTTCCGTGAGCTTCTTGGAAACAAAGGCGATGGGATGTTCTTGTCCCTGGGCTTCAATCTGGGAGAGACATGCGCAGATGCATTTAATTCAGAATGTAAGGTCACGCAGTATCAGGAGTATTGCATTCTGCTACCTCGCAGAGCCCTCCGCACTCTCTCGGTGCCTAGATTTCCTTATCTCCTTCTATGCTTGGGTTGAGTTGGGTTGTTTTACCTCTGAGCTGCAATTTTTTGCACACCATGGGCAAAATGGCCAGGTCACATGGACCCGAAGGCTCAGAGAAGGTTGGGGGAGGGGACCCACTGGAACAGCTGTTGGGAGACAGATGGTAGCCTCCCGTCAAGGCCATCCAGCGTGTTCTTTAACGTGCACCGGGTATGGCTCTCCCAGACACGGGGCCACGGCTTAACGTCCCATCCGGCGGACGACGACCTTTCTCAAGCCCATCAGTGTCCCCTGCTGACCGATGGGCAGGGAGTTTTGTGGAGATAAATCTCAACACTGACCCAGCTGGGACTCGAACATCGGAACTACAGATTTCGAGCCTGGCGCGCTACCGACTGAGCGACCCCCGCCCCCTCCTTCTATGCACCATTGCAACTATGCAGGTCGCTGCTTCAGAGTCACGTCTGTGAGTGGATTTGCAATCGCTGCACACTGATCTAGGTAGGTCACACTAATCTCAGAAGATCACTTTCGAAACATTCAAAATCTTTCATTTTAGGTAGTGTCGGTAATATCCGATGAGTCCTAATATGCTCTTCAGTTCCTTCTTCATTCGAGGAGCTTTCATCTTTCTGATGACCTCTAGTTTTGCATGGTGGGGGCGACGCCTTTCCGAACCAACAATGTGACCAAAATCTTGATATTGATATCCCTAAGATCCGCTCCAAGATGTTAAGATGATCCTCCGACCTGTTCGAAAGAAAAATCTATATCTTCTAGATATGCAGAGCAATAATTAACAAGGGAGGTAATTATGGTATTCACAAATTTCTGGAAAAATGCCCGAGAGTTCTTCAGCTCTATGGGAAGCACTTCCCACTGGTACAGCCCTCGGTGGGTCACGAATACTGTGTGACGTTTACTACAGGGGCTGAATGGTATTTGCCAATATCCCTTTAGCATATCCAGAGTTGTTATATAGCTCGTCCGTTCCACCTCTTACAGCAACTCTATTTGGTTTGCCACCCAGTGATGGCATTGAGGCTGTGAAAGATGATGCATAACCTCACTGTGCAGTCTCTTTTCGCCACACACACAACTGGGTGCGTAAACTCACTGTTGAAGGGCATAATCAATCCATACAATTTCCCACCTGATGGTCAACTTCATCGCGTAGTGCAATGGGAACCATATAATGATGTGCTTACTTCACCACTGATGGAACCCTGAGCTTAAAGAACACCATGAATGGTATTGAAGGGAGGCTACCGTCTGTCTTCTAGCAGTTATCCAGTGGTTACCCGCTTTCGGGTCGTTGTGACCTGGCCACTTAGCCCATTCTGTATAAAAAGGTGCTACTCACAGGTAAAAGAACCCAACTCAACTTATATTCCCATTCACATGTAAGAGATCAAAAAGGATTTCATCGAAAACGGTGTTTTCAGATTGTTTTTGTCTTAATTTATGGAAACCAGGGTAAAATAAGTACAATCCAAAAACTTTGCTTAGCATTCTGTTTTCGTAACTTTTTATGGCAAAATATCTAATTTCACTTACTTTTTATGATTATCTGTATTCGTAGTTATACCTTATACTATTTTATATTCATCTGTTTCAACTTTCTACCAAGAACCGAAAGAGAATTCCTCTTTCTGTGAAGAAGAATTGAAATGAGAAAATGAACAAATTGTTGCAGAAAAACCTCTCGTGCGCCTTGTTTCGTCAAAGATGATTCAATTGTTTACATTTATTGTCAAATATGTAATATTCTGTAGCGAAATAATTAATGTTCTACGTAATTAAGAAGTGTTTTTTATAATTCACTTTTTGATGCCATGACTGAAAGAATTAATTTATTGAAATATTTTTAATAAATATTGCATAAAATGATTATTTGAGATTTTCCATCCATTAGAGATTTAGAAAGAGAAATCGAATCTTTCTCTTCAGAAATTGACATAAAATATTACGATATGATTAACAAACTGTAGACTGTAAATTCATTTCCAGTGAAATATGCAAGTCTTTTCCAAGACTCTTTTCATCGTAAGGTAACTTATGATATATTGGAATCTCCGTAAAATCGTAATTCCAAAGAGTACATAAACAGGCAATAATGGGAATATGTCAATAGATTTTATAGAACTTTTTGACAATTACTTATTATGAAATGGAGACTATGGATGTCCTGAATATGTAACTGGTGCTCTACGGTTGAGTTTATTGTGCACAAGAACAACAGAGAAGATCATTTTCCAAACATTAAGGAAAAGAATTATATAAACCCCAAATGCAGAGGAATATTGATGAATTAAATCTTCAGCGTTATCAATTGGTCTTTCACTTTACATTGTTTGTGCACTATCAATTCGTCAGTTGAATGTTATTAACATGATATTTATTTTGGCATTACACATTCTCATCTACAGAATTCACCTTAACATGCATTTCGTTAAACAAGCCACCGACCAAGTACACTACGACATTAAAATGACGTATTTATTTTTGCGATTAGTCTTTTTAGCGTTTTCCGATTTAAAAAATCATGTTTTTTCATTTAATATCCCTTGTAATTGAATACGAGTACGTGTTAATACTCACTTGGTATGTTTACATTCCTACAAAAATGAAGATTCCTACACAAAATACGTTAGTAAAATGAAGAGGCAGTCGTGATACGTACAGCGCGTAGGGTGGGGTGTCAAATCCTCTGATACTTTATATATATATCATAAACGACCTGTTGTAAAATAACAGGTCGTACACTATAATTGTTAATTTTTAGCGACTTACGTTGGAAGTCACTGAACTGGAATCCATATATTAGAAATAGAAACTTCTGATTAAACGACTGCACAAAACTACACTAAATGATACTATAATTTATAGTGGTAGCTGTTTTCACCCTACTTTAATTACTTTTATCTAGCAAATACCATACGATAAAAAAAGAGGATTTAAGGTTTCGTTGAAAAAAAATATTCATTATTTACACTGACTGCTTTCAGAACGAAATAAATTTTTCTACCTTTTCTAAACCATGCATTTTAAACTTTATATAAGATGTTACCCAATTAAACTGACAATATTTAAGTAAATATGTAGAGAGAACTCAGTCGATTTAAGCAATATTTTGAATTTCCACATTTCAGATCATTACTGAAGCAATACATAAAACAGTAGGGATCATGATATACAAATGGAAGAGGTGTAATTTTAAATTTTACAGAAGATAAAAAATATCCTGTAAATATGAAATTTATCGCAATTAGCTCAGCTGTTATATTTAGAAATTGTTTTGCCGACAATCATCTTCAATTATATTTGAGGCAGCTTCCAATGTCTGATTACATGGTATAATCAGTGCCTACGTAATGGGAATGCGTGCCGATTTCCACGAATCTCCGTGTTAGCGAGCGCGCATTGAAAGCTTCAGAACTTGCCACATGAGGGCAGCACCGTTCCGCGGTCACCTAACCTACGCTATAATATAAATATAAATACTCCCCTCAAACAGCTTCTTGCCACAGAGGTCTGACAGGAGCCTGTCAGTTTATATGCCAGAGTAGAAGGTCTGAGAGGATGGCAGGACCTCAGCAGAAAAACGACACATACATCCATGCCTTACCCGGGGCTCGAACCCAATGGTAAGTATATAACTATCTGTTCGAAGTCATATGGTAAAGAATCAGACAGATGGTTAATCAAATGCAATAAACTAGAATCTTTCTCAGAGATACAACGGGAATAACGAAAAATATGTTTTAAAATAATCGTGTTACATTTGAAAATTATGATCCATTGGAATCCGAAATTTTCAAGTGTTTACCCAATAACATTATTTAACGGTAACTCTTTAAAAAACATAATTTAAATTGTTTCCAAACCAATTCTTTATCTAATATAATAATTTTAATTACTTTTGCAATAGAGCTTATTTATTGTTAAGGGAAATTCATAAGCAATAGATTTTGGCAAGATGAATTTGATATTAATACTCGATTTTTTAAATTAAGCATGAAATGGTAAATTTGCTAAAAAATTAAAGATTAAAAGTAATAGTTTTTCAAATGCAACAGGCGCAAAGTTCATGTTGCAGTACAGAATTGACTCTTTATATGTTTGTCTTTTTATTTCATTACTTCTGCCGACCTACCTCTTTTGTTTTTGCTTCCTTTAAAGTAATGTTATTTATTTTTATTACGTCAATCGACGATTTTACCTAAGTAGTACAATTTACTTCATATTTCAGTGTAGGAGGATAAAAAGGGCTCCATTTAGATTATTGCTCTAAGGCTCTTATTTAGAACTTTGTTCCAGGGCACCCATTTGGAACCTGGCTCCAGAACTCCAAATTGCTTAATGCGCACTGATTTTGTTTTGGTTTTTTTGTTTTGTTTTTGTGCATTTGATGAATTTAATGAAAAACTGTGACTGAAGTTAAATCTAATTTATTTAAATTCCCGATTTATTATCAATATTCGTTCAGTAATTAAAGAGTTATGGACGCTGGAAAATTTAATATTAAATTATCTTGTTTCATAAAAATCATTCATAATTATTCTAACATCGAAAAAATCGTTATGAAACTTTTAAAATTTATATTTTATTAAATGATTTGAAGAAGTACTTATTAAATTTTAATTAATATCTGAAATAAAGTCTTATGGCACATTACTGTTGTGAAATATTCTGGCTTCCATAATTCCTTAAATACTTGACGAATGCTGCTGAAAATCGAGATTTAAATGGATAAGATTATGATCATGAATTTATTTTTAATAATATTTTTTCATTAAATGAATATGTTAGAATTTACAGAACTTGCAAGTAAGACTCCCATTCACATAGCAGATAAATTCTCTAATATTTTGTTACGGCAGTGTAACTGAATTCCGTATGATGCAAAGATATCTGCGATTCCAAAATATTATTTCCTCGAAAGTGATCTCAGAATTTTTTTCTAATTTCATGTCAACGTTACGTTGCCGACATATTGCTGCAGCCACCTGTCTTGCAGATCTAGTTTGGAAGAGATTCGATAGAAACTGAGTTATGTTTCATAAGTTTCGCTTCTGCAGAACATCACACAATGCTGCATCATCGTTCAAATGTCTACTTAAAGACAGGAGAAAGTAGACAGAACAGTAAATAAATCACATATGAACAAATCCGTTCAGAATCCAATTTTGAATCATGCAGTAAACAGTGTACTAACCTATACTGCAACGAAGCAAGTAGCAAGCAAAACAGCGTATCGCCAGCGCCATAGCGGACGAAAATGTAACTAGCCTGCTGTCGCTTCACGTCTTGACAGGCAGGTATTCCCATTACGTAGGCACCGGTACAAAAGAATGGTTTCGTCCATTAGGCCACCTGGGGCACTGCCCCACCAAATATAATCACAGAAAATTTGTATTTGACGTGTTACGCAGATAATCACAGAAATTACTTTCGAATCAAGGCTACGTCGGCTGCTTTTTCATTGCCAATACCAAACGTAACACGGGGGCGAGGGTGGCTCAGTCGGTAGCAGGCTAGGCTCGTAAACTGTAGTTCCCAGGTTCGAGTCCCAGTTGGGTCAGCGTTGAGATTTATCTCTGCAAAATTCAGCGCTTAGCCCACAGTCACTAGGGGACACCGATGGGCTTGGAAAGGTCGCCTTCCGTCGAATGGGACTTTAAGTGGATGGGCCCCTTGTGCGGGAGAGCCATACCCTGTGCACGTTAAAGAACACGCTGGATGGCCTTGACGGGAGGCTACCATCTGTCTGCCAATAGCTGTTTCAGTGGGTCCCCTCCCCCAACCTTCCCTGAACCTTCTGGGTCCATATGACCTAGCCATTTTAGCCCATGGAGTGCAAAAAAAAGTCCCGCTCAGAGGTGAAACGATCCAATGTTAAAGAACAGGCTGGATGGCACATTCAAGACATGATTACAGGCACGTTCAAGTTTCAAAAATAAAAATAAAAAATCTTTATATATTTCTTTTCTTTAAAATCAAACCGGTAACTTTTAATTTGAAAAATAAAAAATTTGTTTTTACGCTGAAAACTTTCCTTAAGTGTTTCCATAATAGCTAATATCAAAAATTATTAGTTAACTCATGGTTGACCTATGCAGGAAATAAAAGCACCCCCCCCCCGTAAGAAAAAAAAAATGTTTATTTCTTATTCTACATGCGGCCCAGTTTATGTTAAATGTCAGGAACGTGAGGCCCGAACGGAACAAGTTCCATGTCACATGAAAACTCTTTAAGTAGGTAATGCTGCTGTCCATAAAACTAACAACCTTCGTTTTCTTTCCAGTCAAAATAGAAGAAACTTACTAGTTACTACATAATTACGAATTTCCTTCGAAATGGAAGCTCGTATGAGGATCCGTGTGTGGGAGACAGTGTGGAGTCTGTAAAAACCTTTTTTTTTTTCATCCTCATCGGCATTCTCATTGGGGGCAGAACAGTAGATAAGATTGAAGCCCTTAACACTTGTCTGTAATTTTTACTGTAAACAACCTTTCATTAATGCACTCTTATCCTAGAAGAGCATCACTAGCGTATCTGCTGAGAAGCAGACCCACGCCTTGGGGATGTTTATTGTCTTTCCTCCCCGAAAAGAGATATTTAAGATACTCATGGTGAATCCGAAAAACTTTTGAAAGAGGTACTAGATTGAAAGAAATGCGTCTTTTTTCTACTCCTTAATTTTTAGTAAATTTGGTATAGAAGGTATCGAAAAACGTAAGTGCGGAAGAGTAAACAAACCCCTCTGTTGGGAATACGAAACAATGGAAATATCACTTCCTTGCGATTCTGCAAACAATGCATTCTCAATCGTCACTGTCGGATGTCATTCGCCTATTATTGAAATCGATCGTCCGACGCTTTTCTCGCTGTTCCATTTGCTGCGTTAGCTATTAAAATATGGCGAAGAAGTCATCCTGTTTTGAGGGTTTGTAGCTATCAGAGCTTTGCCTACCGCGAAGAGATTTGAGTATAATAAGCAGCCATAGGCTAGGCCCATGCGGTTGATAAATTCCTTCAGCCTGTCCTTCCGTAACCCACAACTCTACTGCTCGAAAAGTATTAGCTAAATCAACTTAAATAATATTCGTGAGGTGTTTGTGGTTCTTTTATATTTTCCTTCAGGTAAGTAACTTTGTAGTGAATAATTAGTTTAGAGTAGAGGTAATCTAATTCTACACTTTTTAGCTTAAGAGCTATGAAATTTGGGTCGGTTCCGAACCGACAAATAGTATGCAGCACATTATTCTGATTATGGGATATAAAATTGATAGTTAACCGCTATTTGTCGGTGTCGACCACTTTATTTTGGCTCGTCATACGGACATTATTCATTTCCTATGCTTTTCAGGTACCCTACCGAACGGCTACAGAATTTTCTGGTTATGCTAGTGAGAAACCTTACTTGGAAGCTCTAAAATATGCATTTAATGGAATTAAAGATCATAATCAAATATTTTTAAAATATCGGTTTTCAAAAATATTCTTTTAGTATTTAAATGATTGCGGAAGCTGGAATGGTTAACAATAATATTCAGTGGTATGCCAGTGAGAAAGTGGAATTCTTATTTTCAAAACAAGAAATTCAGCTACAGATTGTCGCACATTAAAAAAAATGAGATCGCTTCCTCGCAATAAAAGTCTACGACATGTGGTTATAAGTAAAATGGGAAATTAACAGAAGAATACAGCAGGTAAATTAGAATTACAAACGATATCGCGAAAACTCGGACGTGACGTCATCAGTGGTATCCAGTGTTGCCACAATAATTTCTACAATATCTTTCAAAATCAGCGTATAAATCAAAACAGTTCTAATCCTAAAATATTAACTGGTAGTTATTTCTTTTTTTTTAATTTTGGTAAATATTTTTATAATATTCTGAAACATTTAAATAAAATCTTAATAAGTAAATTATTTTGAATGTTATTAAAATAAATTAAATTAACTTTAACTTATCTTGAACCAATGAAAGGAATTGCTTGTTTAGGCATATTTATTTTCGCTCTTTTTGTTGAAGGCTGTCCAGACAAGCGGTATCTAGGTGGCCTTCACGGTACGCGTTTCCCTGTGGTGTCCAACGAGAAATTCCTAGATCGAGGCTAGGTGTGAATCTCTTACGTATGTCATAGGCAACTTTGTCCTTAGGGTTAAAGAACGCTTTTTCCTGTGTTCTCAAAGGACAACCCTGTGGTTTAATCTAAGGCCTCTATTACACATTTCGCTGTACTGTACTTTACCTTCTTCTTAGCTCTGAACAATGCATTTCCGTGTAGTGGATAAATTATATTTTTATCGCCAAGTTGACATTTCAAAAATATCACAGCGGAAGATTTTCCCTCCACAGAAGCCCACCAATGCAGTAAAATCAGGATCCATAATCAAGCTCAGAGCCATATATCTGTCCAGTCCAGTGGGTTTACATGATCAGCACCAGGACCCTGTGTGGTTGACCACTCCTCAGCAGGATAGAAAAAAAAGAAAAGTAGCCATAGTTGTCCAGATCAGTAGGTCACACTAATCTGGGAGCCCTCCCCTTCCGTTCACTTCCACAAGAGAGTATCTCTTTTGAAAGGTATCAACGGTCTGCACCACGAGAAGGCGGGGTCGGACATTAGGTGCTAGGCCTGGCCGGTTCTATACGTTGCTATTTTAGGTATCTTTTTATATTATGTTTCGATTATCTCAGGTACGTAAGATGCATTTTTATATTTCTACAGAGAAGAAAAATGGTTATATAAAGTTTCGGAGAAGTATAGACGAAACATTGTGAAGCCGTAGTAAAAGTTGGAAGTTGCATACTTTGAGTTTCGCATTGGAAGCTTTTTTGAGTTGTTCCACTGGATTTTTTTTCTCACCCTCGTACGATCCACGGAGGAAGTAACCATTCTTTTGTTTAATATATTTTGGGTGAGATTTTAGTGATGTACCGGTTTTTGAAAAGTCGTTTTCGGTAAAAACTTAGGTTTTTGCGAGTAATCTGAAGATTAATATTATTGTTTTGGCCCAGAAATGAAAATTAACAGTTATGTGCACGTCGTGGTGTAATAAGATTATTACACCAACGTCGTGGTGTAATAAGATAGAAAACTCTTTGCCGAACGCTTGCAGTGTTTAAAAATTATGTTTATGGGTGAATAAATATTTCGATTTAAATTGAAAAAAAAAGTGGTAAAACTTTTTATTGGCAGGTGGTTGGGGTAAAACTTATTTATTGACAGCGAAATAAACACTTGCAATTATCTTTCTATAAATAGGAATTGAGTACGAAATATTTGTGTTGACACGAAATAGGGTTCCCATTAATTGTAGCTATGAAAATGGCGTTTCTTGAACTACGTTATTTGCGTTTTTAGAGTTAAGAACGATAGGATAATTTTACAAATGCCAAGATGGAAAATAATTATCCGGTGCAATACACTAATTATTTTATTAAGAGTAAAACTGAAATCGGAACGTGATTTGAGGTTTCATGTCAACTTTGCGTTTAATATTTTGTTTTTTGGGTCTTAAATTTTCCAGCGTTCGTCATTTATATATTACGGCAACCAACGTTTTTATATTCGATATTACACGTATGTCGTACAGGTGTGAGATATATTTAATGCAAATGATATCGAATAAGATATTTTGCTACTAATATATTATGCCAATGTCACCTTTTATTTCATCCATCAGATAGGTATTGTGAGTGACCTCAGGAGAAAATACGTTTTGGAAAACGTTTTGAACTGAATAATAAACTGTGATTTCACAATAGAGTTTTATTGTATGGCTTTCATGAGACACTGAAAATGCTTTTCCTCTTCACATTATAGAAATTATGTTGGGAAGTAAACGAAACCGCTTCGCTGACGTCATCTCTTTGTTTTCTCCAATTTATTATTAAGGCGCACACATATTTAAGTTTGCTTATACATGTAGGATATTTTTTATTTTAACTAGTCTAGGCAGGGAAACTTTTCGTTATTCGATTATCTTCGGTTATTTGATGGCGATCCCCACTGCCACGTTATGTTCGATAATATTCGTTCGTATAATATTCACTAATTGGCTTCGCTCAGGTACGAGAAATGGTGAGAAAGGAAGCTTAAAGAGAGAGAACTTTGTTGCGGATATGGAGAGGTGTCGCTTCCTTCGAAGTCGGAAAACAATTAGAGCAACAATGTTATTGTCAGACGTCAGCAAAGAATTATTACGATTACTTTCAATCAGTATACAGTTAATGAAATCTGTTGAAGTCAAACGTACGTAGTAGCGTCGACATTTTTCACGTTTTCTTCTAGGGAATCGAAGATTTGTTGTGGTTAGAGAATTAAGCCGTATTTTAAGTCACGGAGGTAGGAAGATGATATTTTAATGATATCGTATATATACGATAACCATACGTCCTTTATTTAAGAGCACAGTCATTTAGATTTATTTTTTTTCTAAAATGGCGATTTTGTCCTTTTTTTCGTGAATTGAAACAGTAAACTGAATATTGGTGCGCAGTAGATGGGTTGAAATTTTTAAATATTTCACCGATAAACAGGAATCTTTTAAAAACATTTTAAAAAACATTGAATTTAGCTTATGTATCCCTTGATTTAATGTCCTCCCTGAACGAATATTTTGATTAGCGAAGAAGATGTGGACAAGTGAAAAAACGAAATGAAAAATCGGAACATTTAAAGCATGCATTTATACCAAATGCAACACTCATATGAATTGTATACAGTTTTAATAAATTTAAAAACATAAACCTTATTTATTAACCCTTCCAGTGTCCGCAACGTATATATCCGTTTTAGTACAATAAAAGAAAACGATTTAAAAAAAAAATAAAAATTGTCATTTTAAATATTTTTAAAAAGATATTTTATAAAAATATGTAATTTAAGCTTGAAAAATAAGATTTTCTTTTTTATTTTATGCCTATTTTATTAAACTATGACATAAATAATTTGTTAAAGCCATCTGTTTGCCATTTCTTAGAAGTTATATAAGGTATTGCCAATTTAAATTGCCTGACTTGGGGTGCTTGGAATGGATATTCAAACAATCTTATTGTGCCTATCAAAATACTTGGCATATATTTTGATATAAAAGGATGCCACAGTAAAACTTGGACTGAAATTTTGAAACAGGCTAGAGAAGTCGTATCACTTTGGCAATTTGAGGACTTCTCCTTCGCCAACAGAGCCAAATTGGCAAACTCAATTTTGATATCAAAATTAATTATTATTAACCCCATCGCCTATCGTAACCCTTTTCACGACTGGAAAAAAGCCTGGGACAACCTTTATCATTGTGGAGCTATTTCTGAATACAGGGACATTACGTGGTTTGCTGCTCACGATGTCCTTCCGACCCGTACAATTTTGCATAGCAGAATGACCAGGATCGAAGACATTGGTCATATTATGTTTTACTGTCCATTTGCGACAGAGGTTTGGAAGGAGATATGTAAATGGATGAGAATCCAGTCTCGTCAGATACTCTTCCATTAAGACATTCCTTCGCAAAATAAATATGTATATAATTTGATTGTTTCTACAGTTAAAACTTTCTTGTGGAAATGCCGCTGTTATAGGCTCTACCACAAAAACCTTTGGGGACCCAGTACTACCAGTAAAGTTATCGAAAAGTTTATAATTGTTAGAAAAAATATTTATAGAGCCTCTATATTGGAAACAGTGGAGAGATTTCCACTATTTGTGATTCATTTTTTATTTTTTCCGTGGCCTGCCTGCCCGGAATTTACCCCTATCTTGTACAGTTTTTCTTCTAGTTTACACAGATAATTTGTGTTTTTTTCTAGTTTCTCTAGAAAATTTTGTTTATTGGTTTAAAATTGGCTAATGTGCAGTAGTTTTCACTCGTAACAGCGAATTTTGCACTTTTTTATTTATTTTTCCGTGGCCTGCGAGCCCGGAATTTACCCGTATCTAATACAGATTTTATTATAGTCCCTGTATATATTTTTTGTTTATTTCTATGTTTTCCAGAAAATTTAGTTTATTGGTTTAAAGTCGGCTTGGTGCAGTCTTTTGCGCTCGTTGGCGCGAGCGAGGAAGATCCAGCATTCTAAAGCATTCTAAGTCCAGTATCTGGTCCATTCTAAGTCCAATATCTGGGAACAACTTTTGTTTTAGAAACAAGTGATCTGGGAACCTTCGTGTCACGTGATACGAAGGTTGCCAGATCACTAATTTCTAAAAACATCGTCGCCAGATATTTTTTCTGAATCCACAGTAGTGTTCGGATACTTTTTCGAGCGACTGTACTCGAAACGTAGGATTCCTATTACAGTAAGGCTCCGTAATCCGACCTGCAGAACCGGTATTTTTCCTCGGGCATCGATGGGCTTACAAAGACCGCCGTCCGTCGGATGGGAAGTTAAAGAACGCGGTGGATGGCCGCGACTAGAGATGTGTTTTCCTTTTCTGATATTCCTTCTGATCTTGCCATTTAGCCGATTGTGTGCATAAAAAGTGCGAGTGTAAAAGCCTCATCTTCTCACGTATACCAATAATACATTTTTATATATGGTGAATTTTTGATTAACAGAGGAATAGCGGTGTCCATCAAAGTCACAAGCCTTTTGTCTCTGTGGCAGACATGGAGCATTCCATTCCCTTTTTTTTTTCCCTCCCCAAACCTTCTCTTCCTTTTGACCTAGCCATTTAGCCCATGGTGTGCAAAAAAGTGCCGCTCAGAGGTAAAACAACCCATCATTAAAGAACACGATGGATGGCCTTGACGGGAGGCTACCATCTGTCTGCCAACAGCTGTTCCAGTGGGTCCCCTCCTCAAACTTTCTCTGAGCCTTCGAGGTCCTTGTGACCTGGACATTTAGCCCATTACATTTTTTAAAAAAGCCCCGAAAACTCCCAAACTGACCCAGAAGGTCGAACAGACAGGAAGTGACCCCCACAGCAAACCGGAAGTGACCTCAAGAAGTACACGATGACCACGCACAAAAACGCTCCCCCACGCCCCCCTAATTGTCGGAAAACAACCGGAAGTGCCCCGGAAGGTAAACATCAACGAGAGGCACGCCCCACGTGCCACGCCCCGAAAGTGACCCCGAAGAAACCCCGAAAATCCCCAGAAACGCCCCACTGCTCCGGCAGCCCCTTTGGGTCCGCAGTATCATGACACGCCCGAAAAGGCTCTAGATGACCCAGAAATGACCCCCAAGACAAACCGGAAAAACGCAAAAAGGCCCACAATGCGAAGCGCTGAAAAGCGCCGCCCCCCCCCCCGAGCCACAAAAGTCATTCCCGTTCCCAAAAAACACTCTCCACCTGCTCAATACCGCCCACGGTGTCTGAATCCTGCGAAAAAACGCCCTAGAAATCCCCCCAGGAGAAGTAGAAACAAAAAGCTGCCAAAATGTGTCCATACAGCCCAAAAACAGGCCGCCATTTGCATTGGGTCGAAGCAGTGAGTTCGGACGGTAAAGTAGTGTAAAAGAAACACCCCACAAGCCCCAGAGACCAAGAGAACAAAGAGAGATCTGTATGAAGCACCTTCCCGCCCACTGAGTAGCGTTTTAACCGCGACAAAGAGACCATTTGTACAGGTAAAAAAAAAGCTAAGTCCAGCAAGCCATTGGAGAGGCAACAGAGGCGTAAAAAAAACATTTAAAAAATTAAGGGAAAAACGGTCGGAGAACTCCCAAATTCTACGAAATTCCGGATGGAACAGCGTCCCCTAGCGGTCCCTATACTGTCGACAACGGTTGCTCCAAAGTGACCCTAAAGTCTGAAGAGCCTAGGTCCCATAGAACGAGAGCAAATGTCAAAAAACAGATTGTGAAAATGGAGCAAAATCAACAGAAAAAGACATTTTACCCGGAAAGGTAAAAAGTGTACAGTCACATGACTTAAAGATTCATACTCGAGAGAGACACCAGTTGACGGATTCGTTCTCACTTGGCCTCCGCTCATCCGGGTCGTTTCATGATAATTCGGACCACTGAGTCACGTGACCCGAAGATTCGTTCTCCAGAGATTCATCACTTGGCCTTCGCTCACGAAGGGCGTTTTAAATAATGCGGCATACTGTATATACGCTGAGAATACCTTAAAAAGGGGATTCGAAGTAAAAAAAAAAGTACAATGTACCATCTATTTGAATTCCGTAATAGCTGATACGCCATACTTTCCTAATGGCCACACCTTGAACCAGCGCCCGCCAGTGTTGCCTACGTTGGATCCCAGCTGGCAAATG
The DNA here is from genome assembly GCA_038380435.1 of Ryuthela nishihirai. Lineage (NCBI taxonomy): Eukaryota > Metazoa > Arthropoda > Arachnida > Araneae > Heptathelidae > Ryuthela > Ryuthela nishihirai. The sequence goes on from JAWZYU010000041.1 coordinate 1,402,989, forward strand.
CCCAGGGCCTGCGCAGGCCACCACTGGTGACTCAAAGCCGTATGGCAGAGAACAAAACGGGTCGTGGGAAAGGTTTACATATCGCCTAAACAGAAAATATGCTTATGTAGCAGGTAAGGAGAGCCTCTATAAATTAGCGGAAACTAATATTTTAAAAGTTTCGTCATGAAAAATAAGGAATCTGGCAACACAAAAAATCTGACCTGTGGTCAACCGTTAGAGGTCGTCGAGATCTAATTAAATGGCAAATTTCATTTTTTTTTAAAGGCATCGAAAATTCCCATAGAAATAACATTAAGGAAACCAACTCAAATTTTTTTAGAAACAGAAAGAGAGGGAGAACAATCTTTCAAAGTGAAACAGGAAACCTGTTAAATGACGTTCGCCTGAATGAAGTTCGGAAAGATTTGAATTATGGGAAAAGGGTTATAAAGAAGGCCTTGAGCAAATTCGATTTCTTCCTCATGTTAAAGTATAGAGAAATGCTCGATCGGAAAGCTAATGTTATCCTATGGACATTAGGCCTAGCGGAAAAAGCGTTACAACACTCGAACCGTTACAGATACCGGGTTCGGACCACTTGATTCGTCATCGACGTCAAATTACTTCACTCCCATATCCAAGACGAGGCACTGAACTCAAAATTTAAAAAGTTTAAAATGAATATTAAAACTTTTGAATCTCGAAACCCGCACGTCCTGGGTCGAATGCGGGTTCAGAATCGAATGCGTCTCGACGAGACCTTTCAGAAAACGGGTCATATCAGAGGGCTATTTCTAATATTTAAGAAGTTAGCATCAGCGAATCAGCATTCAGCATTTCAAAATAGTGGAATCCCACTGGTTCTACTTGGTAGATTTAAAAATTCGCGCTTTTTTTCAATGTGAAGGAATTCCTAGCGTAAGCACGCACTAGTAATTTTCAACGAATAAGAATAAATTTACTGATTCGTTCTCACTTGGCTTTAAAAGAAAAGAAGGGCGTGTCATGATAATTCGGAGCACGGATTCTTTTCTTACTAGGAGGACTGAAAGGATAGAGATTTTATCCCTAACGAGATAGATAAATAAATATTTTTTAACCAATCAATGCTCGGGAAGCAGATGAAGAAAGGGTTAAAATTGCTCCTAAAGATCAGTGACATACTACTAGTATTTCCTAGACTTCAGAACAGGGAATCACCAAATGGGCTAATTAAAGTATTCAAATAGAGTTTAAACTTTTCATATGTTTTAAATCTTTAATATTTAAAAAAGATAATGGAATAATTATTTTTTACCAATCAGATTTAAACGCTAAGATGGCAAAGGATTTCATTGGATACCTAGTTTCAGTTCGGAACTGCTCTATTCTGCACTCTCTGCCACAGTGATGTCATTGCACATGAGATCTGCGCATAGGTAGGACGTCACTCATAAATAGCCATATAAGGACACAGCAATGACGGCATCCACATATCATCATATCACCTATTCATTGATATGATAGAGTTATCCTAATATATATCCTATAAGAATACCTAGGCGCATTCAATCGGAGCATAACAATGACGTCATACACAACTACTGCACATACAGATCACGTTATCAATTACTTGCCAAATAAGGACAGATCGATGACGTCAAATAGAAATAACCAATCACATGAAAGCTTAAGGATGACCTTAGTGTATAGTTTTCCTAATATATATCCTATAAGAATAACTAGGCGCATTCAATCGGAGCATATCTATGACGTCATACACAACTATTGCACATACAGATCACGTTATCGATTACTTGCCATATAAAGGCAGATCGATGACGTCATATAGAAATAACCAATCACATGAAAGCTTAAGGATGACCTTAGAGTATAGTTATCCTAATATGTACTCCGTTAGAATACTACAGGGCATTCAATCGGAGCATTTATACATAACAACATGTACCTGGACAGACTTATGACGTCTTAACTTTTTAACCAATCACAGGACATCTTTATCACGTGATTCTAATCAACCAATCATTTCAAACCTTAAGGATGACATCAGTATATACTTATCCTAATATATACTCCATGGAGCCTCTCGATTGAACTCCTCACATGTTAACCTAGGGGTAATCTGGGTCAAACAGTCACTAACTCTAGCCACTTAATAAATAAATAAATTAATTATTTATTTATTTATCACTCTCTCATTCTGCAGATATAGGGATATGGCATTCTTCATATCGTGAAGAAGATGGAGGCATACAGATAGACAGGGATGGATGTATGACTAGACTTCTTTTCATCAATTTTAGGGCGTTTTTTATAATTTTTCACTGATTACTTTTTTATCTTACACTCCGCAAACACTTTATCTACTTTTTAAATACATGCATTAAGAAGAAACGACTTTCTTAACATAGCTTAATTTCACTAAGCCTATTCTAATACAATTAACATAGGGCATGATTCCAAATACATATATCTCAGCTTCTAATCACTCTTTTCACACCAGGTAAACATAGATCTTGTGTTCGGATACCTTTTGGAGCGACTGTAGATCCGATAGCTAGTTCTTAAGAAAGACCGGAATTTGTCTTGAGGGTCACTTCCGGGTGATCTAGGGCTTTTTTGGGCGTGTCATGATACTGCGGACCCGAGGGGGCTGTCGGAGCAGTGGGATGTTTTTGGGGATTTTCGGGGTTTCTTCGGGGTCACTTTTGGGGCGTGCCTCTCGTTGTCTTTACTTTCCGGGTCACTTCCGTTTGTTTTTCGACAATTAGGGAGGCGTCGGGGAGCGTTTTTGGGCGTGGTCTTCGGGTACCTATTGAGGTCACTTCCGGTTTGCTGTGGTGGTCACTTCCTGTCTGTTTGACCTTCCGGGTCAGTTTGGGAGTTTTTGGGGCTTTTCTTTAAAAATGTAATGGACTAAATATCCAGGTCACAAGGACCACGAAGGCACAGAGAAGGTTTGGGGAAGGGACCCACTGGAACAGCTGTTGGCAGACAGATGGTAGCCTCCCATCAAGGCCATCCATCGTGTTCTTTAACGATGGGTTGTTTTACCTCTGAGCAGCACTTTTTTGCACACCATGGGCTAAATGTCTAGGTTACAACGAAGAGAAGGTTTGGCGAGGGGAAAAAAATGGAATGGAATGCTCCATGTCTGCCACAGAGACGAAAGGCTTGTGACTTCGATGGACACCGCAATTCCTGTGTTAATCAAACATTCACCACATATAAAAATGTATTATTGGTATACGTGAGAAGATGAGGCTTTTACACTCGCACGTTTTATGCACACAATGGGCTAAATGGCAAGATCAGACGGAATATCAGAAAAGGAAAACACACATCTCTAGTCGCGGCCACCCACCGCGTTCTTTAACGTCCCATCCGACGGACGGCGGCCTTTGCAAGCCCATCTTTGCCCGGGGGAGAAATGTCACCGGTTCTGCAGGTCGGATTACGGAGCCTTACTATAATAGGAATCCGACGTTTCGAGTACAGTCGCTCGAGAAAGTATCCGAGCACTACGGTGGATTCAGAGAAAATATCTGGCGACGATTTTTTTAGAAATTAGTGATCTGGCAACCTTCATGTCACGTGACACGAAGGTTCCCAGATCACTTATTTCTAAAAAAAATATTGTTCCCAGATATTGGACTTAGAATGGACCAGATACTGGACTTAGAATGCTGGATCTTCCTCGCTCGCGCCAACGAGCGCAAAAGACTGCACCAAGCCAATTTTAAACCAATAAACAAAATTTTCTGGAAAACATAGAAATAAACAAAAAATATACAGGGACTATTATAAAATCTGTATTAGATACTGGTAAATTCCGGGCTCGCAGGCCAAGCAAAATTAAATAAAGAAATGAGAAATTTCGCTCTAACGAATGACAACTACTGCATCTTAGCCAAATTTAAACCAATAAACAAAATTTTCTAGAGAAACTAGAAAAAAACAAAAATTATATGTGTAAACTAGAAGAAACACTCTACCAGATAGGTGTAAATTCCGGGCAGGCAGGGGAAGGAAAAAATAAAAAATAAATCACAAAATGTGTAAATCTCTCCACTGTTTCCAATATAGAGGCTCTAAAAATATTTTTTCTAACAATTATAAAATTTTCAATAACCTTACTGGTAGTACTGGGGCCCCCCAACATTTTTTGTGTTAGAGCCTATAACAGCAGCATTTCCACAAGAAAGCTTTAACAGTTGAAAAAATCAAATTATATACATATTTATTTTGCGAAGGAATGACTTCATGAAAGAGTATCTGACGAGATTGGATTCTCATCCATTTACATATCGCCTTCCAAACCTCTGTCGGAAATGGACAGTAAAACATAATATGACCAATTTCTTCGATCCTACCGCAAAAATCGCATTTGTCAGAGACATTGGTCATTCTGCTATGCAAAATTGTAAGGGTCGGGTCGGAAGGACATCGTGAGCAGGAAACCATGCAATGTCCCTGTATTCAGAAATAGCTCCACAATGATAAATGTTGCCCCAGGCTTTTTTCCAGTCGTGAAAAGGGTCACGATATGCGACGGGGTTAATAATAGTTAATTTTGATATCAAAATTGAGTTTGCCAATTTGGCTCTGTTGGCGAAGGAGGCGTCCTCAAATTGCCAAAGTGATACGACTTCTCTAGCCTGTTTCAAAATTTCAGTCCAAGTTTTACTGTGGCATCCTTTTATATCAAAATATACGCCAAGTACTTTGATAGGCACAATAAGATTGTTTGAATATCCATTCCAAGCACCCCATGTCAGAGCTCGTGTCTCATCGTTGCCCCAGCTGGGACTCGAACCTGGGAAATGCAGATTACGAGCCTGGCACGCTACTGACTGAGCCACCCCAATCCTGGTTCCAACGGGAAATGGGGATCAGGCGTCGGTGCGAAATGTGGGTTTCAAATAAATTAGTTTCTGAGAAACACCACTTTCAGATATTCCGGTATTTCTTAAGAACTAGCTATCGGATCTACAGTCCCTCCAAAAAGTATCGGAACACTTAAGATCGGTATTTATAATATATATAATAAAATAAATACCCCCTCAAGCAGCTGCTTGCCACAGAGGTCTGACAGGAGCCTGTCAGTTTATATGCCACAGTAGAAGATTACCTGGTGTGAAAAGAGTGATTAGAAGCTGAGATATAGGTATTTGGAATAATGCCCTATGTTAATTGTATTAGAATAGGCTTAGCGAAAATCAGATATGTAGAAAAAAGTCGTTTCTTCTTAATCCATGTATTTAAAAAGTAGATAAAGTGTTTGCGGAGTGTAAGATAAAAAAGTAATCAGTGAAAAATTATAAAAAACGCCCTAAAATTGATGAAAAGAAGTCTAGTCATACATCCATCTCTGTCTACCTGTAGGCCTCCATCTTGTTCACGATATGAACAATGCCATATCCCTATATCTGCAGAATGAGAGAGTGATAAATAAATAAATAATTAATTGATTAATTTAGTGGCTAGAGTTAGTGACTGTTTGACCCAGATTACCCCTAGGTTGACATGTGAGGAGTTCAATCGATTGATTGATTACACTTCACTAGAATTGGGTGGTCCTTCTACAGGCTTAGCCATTTAAATTTTGTGAGAAAAGAGTTCAATCGACAGGCTCCATGGAGTATATATTAGGATAAGTATGTACCGATGTCATCCTTAAGGTTTGAAATGATTGGTTGATTAGCATCACGTGATAAAGCTGTCATGTGATTGGTTAAAGAAGTTATGACGTCATAAGGCTGTCCATGTACATGTTGTCATGTATAAATGCTCCGATTGAATGCGCTGTAGTATTCTAACGGAGTATATATTAGGATAACTATACCCTAAGGTCATCCTTAAGCTTTCATGTGATTGGTTATTTCTATATGACGTCATCGATCTGTCCTTATTTGGAAATAATTGATAACGTGATCTGTATGTGCAGTAGTTGTGTATGACGTCATAGATATGCTCCGATTGAATGCGCCTAGGTATTCTTATAGGATATATATTAGGATAACTATATCATGTCAATGAATAGGTGATATGATGATATGTTGATGCCGTCATTGCTGTGTCCTTATATGGCTATTTATTAGTGACGTCCTACCTATGCGCAGATCTCATGTGCAATGACATCGCTGTGGCAGAGAGTGCAGAATAGAGCAGTTCCGAACTGAAACTAGGTATCCAATGAAATCCTTTGCCATCTTAGCGTTTAAATCTGATTGGTTAAAAATAATTATTCCATTATCTTTTTTAAATATTAAAGATTTAAAACATATGAAAAGTTTAAACTCTATTTGAATACTTTAATTCGTCCATTTGGTGATTCCCTGTTCTGAAGTCTAGGAAATACCATTAGTAAGTCATTGACCTTTAGGAGCCATTTTAACCCTTTCTTCATCTGCTTCCCGAGCTCTGATTGGTTAAAAAATATTTATTTATCTATCTCGTTAGGGATAAAATCTTTATCCTTTCAGTCCTCCTAGTAAGAAAAGAATCCGTGTTCCGAATTATCATGACACGTCCTTCTTTTCTTATAAAGCCAAGTGAGAACGAATCAGTAAATTTATTCTTATTCATTGAAAATTACTAGTGCGTTCTTATGCTAGGAATTCCTTCACATTGAAAAAAAGCGCGAAATTTTAAATCTACCACGTAGAACCAATGGGATTCAAGTATTTTGAAATGCTGAATGCTGATTGGCTGATGCTAACTTCTTAAATATTAGAGATAGCCCTCTGATATGACCCCTTTTCTGAAAGGTCTCGTCGAGACGCATCCAATTCCGAACCCGCGTTCTACCCAGGACATACGGTTTTCGAGATCCAAACGTTTTAATATTCATTTTTTACTTTTTAAATTTTGAGTTCAGTGCCTCGTCTTGGATATGGGAGTGAAGTAATTTGACGTCGATGACGAATCAAGTGGTCCGAACCCGGTATCTGTAACGGTTCGAGTGTTGTAACGCTTTTTCCGCTAGGCCTAATGTCCATAGGATAACATTAGTTTTCGATCGAGCTTTTCCCTATACTTTAACATCAGGAAGAAATCGAATTTGCCCAAGGTTTCTTTATAACCCTTTACCCATAATTCTAATCTTTCCGAATCTCATTCAGGCGAACGTCATTGAACAGGTTTCCTATTTCACTTTGAAAGGTTGTTTTCCCTCGGTTTCGGTTTCTAAAAAAATTTGAAGTGGTTGCCTTAATGTTATTTCTATGGGAATTTTCGATGCCTTTAAAAAAAACTACTTGACCGATCTTCATGAAATTTGCCATTTAATTAGATCTCGGCGACCTCTAACGGCTGACCCCAGGTCAGTTATTTTGTTTTGCCAGATTCCTTATTTTTCATGGCGAAACTTTTAAAATATTAGCTTCCGCTAATTATAGAGGTTCTCCTTACCTGCTATATAAGCAAATTGACTGTTTAGGCGATTTGTAAACCTTTCCCACGACCCGTTTTGTTATCTGCCCTAAGGCTTTGAGTCATCAGTGGTGCCTGCGCAGCCCCTGGGCATTTGGCAGCCTGGGATCCAGCGTAGGCAACACTGGCGGGCGCTGGTCCAAGGTGTGGCCCTTAGGAAAGTATGGCGTATCAGCTATTACGGAATTGTAATAGCTGGTACATTGTACTTTTTCGTTTTATTCCGAATCCCCTTTTTAAGGTATTCTCCGCCTATATACAGTATGCCGCATTATTTAAAACGCCCTTCGTGAGCGAAGGCCAAGTGATGAATCTCTGGAGTACGAATCTTCGGGTCACGTGACTCAGTGGTCCGAATTATCATGAAACGACCCGGATGAGCGGAGGCCAAGTGAGAACGAATCCGTCAACTGGTGTCTGTCTCGAGTACGAATCTTTAGGTCGCGTGACTGTACACCAGAAAGGGTCATTTTTCTACCTTTCCGGGTAAAATGTTATTTCTGTTGATTTTGCTCCATTTTCACAATCTGTTTTTTGACCTTTGCTCTCGTTCTATGGGACCTAGGCTCTTCAGATTTTTGGGTTACTTTGGGGCAACCGTTTTCGATACTATTCCACCGCTAGGGGGCGCTGTTCCATCCGGAATTTCGTAGAATTTGGGAGTTCTCCGACCGTTTTTCGCCTAATTTTTAAGTGTTTTTTTTACGCCTCTTTAGCCTCTCCAATGGCTTGCTGGACTTAGCTTTTTTTTTACCTGTACAAAGGGTCTCTTTGTCTTGGTCTCTGGGGCTTGTGGGGTGTTTCTCTTACACTACTCTACCGTCCGAACGCACTGCTTCGACCCAATGCAAATGGCGGCCTGTTTTTGGGCTGTATGGACACATTTTGGCAGCTTTTTGTTTCTATAACTATTTTTTTTAATTTACATAGATCATTTATGAATATCAGAAACAAGGTTGGTCCCAGGACTGAACCTTGTGGTACGCCACATGAAATATGTTTTGTGTTACTAAGTGTATTAAAAAGACTAACACATTGCGTTCTGTGCTGTAAGTAGTTTTTAAACCATTTTAATGCAACACCACGAATGCCAATATTTCTAGTTTGCTAATTAAAATTTCGTGATCAACGGTGTCAAAAGCTTTCTCCAAGTCCATAAATACGGATAGAGTAAATTGATTATTGTCAATTGTTGTATGGAATGAAACACCTTTGACGTATAATTCAACAATGCAGTTTCTGTACCTCTGCCCTTCCTAAACCCAAATTGGTTGCCGAACGAAGGTGGCCAGATGCAACCTTCGTTCGTACAACTTACAGAAGAGCATCAGCTAATTTCTAACTGTATCACTATGCAGTCCTGTTTGAACCATATCCATGGCAATTGGAATTCTGTAAGAAAAGAAACAACAATGGTTTTAATAAGATTTATTTATGTATTACTAGAAATCAATCGTTCTCATGGCATTTACCAGACTGGTTGTCTCTGATTGGATTATTCTGCTATGATGTCGTTATGCAGATCAGCTTCCCACTTAAGAAAAGCACTGAAACTAAATAACCCAATCAGAGACAACTTGTCCGAAAAGTGTAAATTCATGAACAAATCACTTCCCGTCCATACTTACAGAAACACGGAGAGTGAATAATGGAATCAATAGCACTTATTAATTATTTTCTGGTACAAAGTGTTATAAATAATAAATGCTCTTGTAAGTCACTACAGACAACCAATCTAAACTAACAGAATACCATTAGCTAATTTCCAACTCTATCACTATGCAGTCCTGTTCGAACCATATCCATGGACTTACACCAACTCACTTTCGAGAAATAAGCATGTCCACAGACTTCAAGTTCCACAGCGATTCCGTTAACAAAAACTCTAATTCTCTATGAGATTTTATCCCCGTTTAACCTTCTGATATAATAAAATCAATAAATAACAAATACCCCCTCAAACATCTGTTAGCAACAGAGATCTGACAGGAGCCTGTCAGTTTATACGCCAGAGTACAAGATCTGAGAGGATGGCAGGACCTCAGCAGAAAAACAACAGCGGTAGGTGTCTTCACTTTCGCATCAGTTCCTTTTTTATGACTAAATGTGTATAAAAATAATATTTTAATATATCCAGTCTTTTCCCTCCACATCCATCTTTTTATAGATTCGGTCGTGGACTTACATACATACATACATACATACATACATACATACGTAAACACACAGGAATATACCCAGGGTAGAGACATGGCCCCCCAAAAATTCTGTCGTCTTATACGAAATCTCAATATTGTCTACCTACTTTGAAATCCAAAACATTTTTCTTTACTGAAATTTATTCTATCACCACTTTTTTTATGTCCGAATTAAAATACATTAAAAAACACTAGGAAATATCATGCCATATAGAATAACATTTTAACTTTTCGTGTTCGGTGGAATATTATTACGGAAGTCTTACATCTTGAAACTAAATTATTCTTGAAGCCTTCCGCCTCCACAAAATAAATTCTCGGACCGCCCTCTCTTGAAAAAACAATCTTGGGATACATACATACATAAATACATACGTACAGTCGCTCAAAAATTATCTGATGATCTGGCAACCATCGTGAACTGTACACGACGTTTGCCAAATCACTAATTTCTAAAAAAGTCGTTGCCAGATATTATTTCTGAATTCTGTAATCAACCATAGTGTGCGGATATTTTTCTGAGCGACTGTACATACATACAGAATCCTCAAGCAGCCAAGGGCTACGGAGCTCCAACCAGATGGCAATTTAATTCTCCAGATATTCTGTCCTGAGCTAAGGCTCGATTATTGAAACGTAGTGCCGATGAGTTATCAAAAATGCAGATTGATTAGGCGACCTTATTAAGTCAGTCACCTAAAATGTTCTTTGTATATATATATGACAAGATAAAATGAAAGTAACTGTATTCTGTAAATTGATCTTACCACTCCAATGAACCTGTTTCTAAACGGAATGGATATATTTATTTAGTTGAATGAAATGTGATTTTATAATACTCTGTAATCTAAACAGCTTTGCAGTTCCCTTGAAAACATTTTTACAATTATATCACACCACTTATAAATTTATATTATCATTTCTGAATTTTTTTCCAGAATAAAAAAATAAATACCATATATTAATTGTAAGACAATATCGTCTTTAATCATGAATTGAGATATTTTGCTTAAGTCATAAACAAAGTAATGTCTGATTACGTTAGTTTTTAAACTAATAAGTTCGTCAGATATCCTAGCCATTGGAACTATGGTCGCATTTCGAAACATCTATTATTTGTGCGTCATATATAATATCTATCTGGGATAAAGATCATTGACACTTTCATACTTATGCTTGTAACCTGCAATTGACATTCTTCAGATTGTCTTGAGGGATGATCGCCTTCTAATGACCAAATTCGAACTATTGTGATTTACATATTATACATATTTTTTGTTTAAATATTGGTGTATTAGATGCTTTTGTCGAGTACTTGTAAAACAAACAGTAAATGTTTATTTCTTTCATAATTTTTTACTGATAGAAAAAAATTAATATGAAAGTAAAAGCAACTACCATTATAAATACTGAAACATTTTAATATATTCACTAACTACCTTAAGCTCATGACAGAATATTCCAGTTCAGTGGTCTACAGTGTAAGACCACTAAAAATCAATAACATACAATCTGTTAAAGAACTAGAGGGCGTTCAAAAATTTAAACGACTTAAAAAGTTTATAGAAAAATTTCAACATTCTTTTTCACTTACGTCACACAGTGTAACACTTGAACGAAACTCCATAAACCCTTTTCGTTTTCCTAATGATATTTCTTTCTCAAAGTAACAGTTAATTATAAGTCATTAAAAAAAGAACCATTTTCTCCTTAGAAAACAGAAAAGCAATTAATAAATGCTTACGGAGTGCTTCATTACGTATTGAAATCAAAGGCTTTATCATCATTTCTATCTTCTCTGGCGGAGCGTAAAGTTCGGTCTGCGAAATCTGTGCATTTTTACTGTGGAGCCTACTAAAGAAGGTGAAAGATTTTACATTTTTAGAAGGATATAGGTTCGGGACGAAGAGAAAAAAAATCATGCCAATTTATCACAAGTATATGAGGATAATGCCTGTTCACATGGCACTGTTACGAGATGGATGCACAAATTCAGAAAAGGAAGGCAGAGCTTCGAAGAACTCCCTCGTGCAGGAAGACAAAGGAGGCCGTGAATGAGAGAATCGTCACTGATTTTCGTGTCGTAAACTGATTAAGGAAAACCCACCCATCACCATTCAGATAATACTAGTGTATCGATTGGCAGTGTGGAAACAACTACTCACCAACATTTAAAGTTCCGAAGCATCTGTGCCAAATGGACTCACAAGCTCAGAGAGCAGAAAAGAGGACTTGAGTCGACTCCTGCAAGGAAATGCTGACAATGGTTGAACCTATGGCTTCAAATGGTTAACAGAAGATTGTCACAGAGATGAGACGTGGTTTTATTACTATACAACTCCCAGATCGAAACTATGAAAGATCGAAACTATGTGCTGCTGAAGATGAAGCGGGTCCACACAAATCCTCCGACAAGACTTTGGCTCAAGAAAAAGGATGTTCACAGTTTCTTTCAATTACCGAGGAGTGATAGCCAGGAACACATTACCTAAAATGCATTTAAATGGTAATACTACACCAACATTGGAGGACGGGGATGGCTCAGTCGGTAGTGCACTAGGCTCGTAATCTATAGTTCCCAGATGGGTCAGCGTTGAGATTTATCTCTACAAAATTCCCTGTCCTGCCCACAGTCAGTAGGAAACACCGATGGGCTTGGAAAGAGCGCCATCCATCGGATGGGACGTTAAGCCATAGACGGGGGGCCTGAGACCTATATACTGTGCACGTTAAAGAACAGGCTGGATGGCCTTAACGGGAGACTATTAACTGACTCCCAACAGCTATTCCAGTGGGTCCCCTCCCCCAACCTTCTCTGAGCCTTCGGGGTCCATGTGACCTGGCCATTTAGCCCATGTGTGCAAAAAAGTGCCGCTCAGAGGTAAAACAACGTGCTCACAAAACTTAAAAGTTATGACCTATCTGGAGGAGCAAAAAATATCAAATAGCTGTTCCATCTAGCATATTTACCCAATTTTGCACCGTATGATTATTGTTTTTTTTTTTTTCTTAAAATTGAAAGGTAATTTGCTGAGAAAACGTTTTTAAGGGTGCAAAGGTTCTAGGTACAAAATGCTGGGTTGGGTTGTTTTACCTCTGAGCTGCACTTTTTTGCACACCATGGGCTAAATGGCCAGGTCACATGAACCCCGAAGGCTCAGAGAAGGTTGGGGGAGGGGACCCACTGGAACAGCTGTTGGGAGACAGATGGTAGCCTCCCGTCAAGACCATCCAGCGTATTCTTTAACGTGCACAGGGTATGGCTCTCCCGCACACGGGGCCACGGCTTAACGTACCATCCGAGGAATGGCGGCCTTTCCAAGCCCATCGCTGTCCCCTACTCACCGTGGGCAGGGCTGGGAATTTTGCGGAGAGGAATCTCAACGCTGACCCAGCTGGGACTCGAACCTGGGAACTACAGATTACGAGCCTGGCGCCCTACGGACTGAGCCACCCCCGCCCCGGTACAAAATGCGTTTATACAGAGTTGTGAAGTATTTTTACCAAAAGGAGTACCAACAATCTTTCCAGAATTGGCGTAGACGTTTGCAACTTTCCACAGAGGCTGCAGGGAAGTACTTTGAAGGACAATAAAAGCTTCGTTGAGGTAACTACAATGATTTTTGCTCTGCAGATGCATGTCGAGATCTTCAACACACTTCTTAAATATGTTACTATAATCCATCTAAAATCTGCATTTTCCTAATTTTTATTTAAATATAATTATACGCTATTACTGAACGTCTGTTCACTTTATTACCCAACATCTCTCCTTTCGATTTCACTCTGTAGAATACGAGATTTGCACGACTGAAATTTCACACATTTAATTCAAATTTTTTTCGCAACAGCCGAGTAAGTTTTTGAAATGGATTGCTCTGTCAGCAGAATGATCGCTTCATTTTGATAAAATAAAAATTTCTTTTAATTTGTGACTTTATCCAAGTGCATTTTTTTGTCTTTAAAATAACATCATTGAATTTTTAAATTACCATTTTCTCATTATCGAAAGTCATTTTTCCCTTTGGTCATCTATCAATAATGCAGTAATATTTGCACACGTTTCTACAGATTTTATATACTTTCCGTGGTAATATAAACATTTTATTCGAGGCTTAAAGGACCAGCACGCACAACATTTCAGAATTCTACTAAGTGTAAGAGAGTGTCTCAAAATATCTAACGTCTTTCGCAAATTTTAAAGACCTGTAAAACCGAGGGTGTTGTGTTATACTACATTAATCCGGTCTTTTGCAACCCCTCCTTTGCATTTTTCTGGTTCGACGGTGTTTCTTGCCCCCACTCCCTCCCCTTCGATGTTTTGTGGATCCGAACCCGGTCACTGTTATTGTGACGTCTTTTAATGCACCCCATGTTACACTAACTGTAACATGATAGGATATGTTAGACTCAATCCATTGTCCACCAGTAATAAACGTCTTTTTCAAGTGATTGCTCCGATTCTCGACTTCTCATAATACATCCTATTGATGCGTTCCGGACATTTATGGACAAAGATAGAAGAATTATATAATAAACGAAACGTGAAAAACAAAACGGTGATTGGAACACTAGTGGTGATTAGAAAAAGAGTAAAGAAAATCATTTGGGGCCGTTTGGCATAGTCACTGTATCGAGTCTAAACAGATCGAAAGTCAGTTCACCAATATGAATATTAGCAAGAATGAAAATACAAGCAGGAAAGAGACAAATATTGAGTTTTTTATTATTTAAATTTCTCTGCTCTCCTTGGTCCTCCCTCAGTATGAAACCTAATAGATTTCTAGTGAGCTGATTTCTCCACTCAGTCCTTTATAAGAAAGTATTCCTGTATCATCTTGACAAGTGTTTGAGAAGTAAATAAAATCGATTGTGTTTTGTCTCTCCTCACCTAGAGACATTCCTAAAGATTCCATTAAATTGGCATTGAGTGTTTCAAGGTCATCACTGTTCGTTTTTATACTGAGGGAGGATCACTAAGAGAAAATCGAAAGAAAAATTAGTTGGCTATAATTTTGCAACACAATCATTTACATCTCAATACTGCCACGTAGCAAGCTTATCAGAGGGTTATAATAACATGTTTGCATTACTTTCAATTTAATGTATAAAAACAGTGGAAAGAAAGAGTGCATAGTGATTAGAAGAGGTTTTTCCCAAATGGCAAGCAAGGTTCTGTACATCACTAGAAATAAAAGGAGTCGTTTAAATAAACTCCACGTGTCATGAATCACCGCGATTATGACGATCAATTTGAGAGATTTTCATGTTTTAAATCACGATTCGAATTCCTAAGTCTCCTATCAGTCTAGAGACAGGAAAAGGATTCCCAAGGAACAATCGAAGGACTTCAACGGAGTTTATGAATGCAACACATTTGTGTCTTATGATGTCATCTACAAAGCATCACAGAACATCATCCAAAGAGTTCCAACATTATATCCAGCTCAATTTATCCTTCAGTGCTTCACGAATGATGAAATATTTCCAATGTGACACTTGCAATAAACAATTTCCACTGAGGTACTCACAGATGTTTTTATAGCAAATAATCATGTGTTTGGATACAAGCTTTCCCGATTGCTTTCTTACTATATTTTTTAATTACGGTGTAGCGAAACTAACCACAATCTCCTATAAATTTTTTTATTACAGTAGTCTCCGATTTACGAAAATTATGTACATAGATAGATTTCGAACATAGATAAAAAATCGGGGACTGCTGCAATAAAATTTCTCACTTAGGAACACTTACTCACTTACTAATTTCTCACTTACTGAAATTTTATTTCACTACTCAGTTCCTTTGCACGGAAAAATTTCTGCAGGAACGTAAATTTTTCGGAAAAGTTTTTTAAATTATTTTACAGCTAGAAATGGAAGAATTAAACGCCAACGATGTTGTCGTAGACTGGTGTGGTAATTCCCGAACAATTTCTCTTCACCTGAGGTTATAAGTGAAGACACAGATCTGTTGGATGTTACATTCATTGGACCTGTACTCATTTATGAATGATATTTATCACTTAGAAAAAAGACATTGAATGCGTCATAGAAATTATAGAGCTTCGAAGTTAAATTCCCATTGTTAGAACATGAAAATTCCGTAATATTTTGATAGAGTAGTTTATTTAGGGTTAAATTTATTCGTTCAATATTGAAAGTCATGAAAAGTAGGACTCAAGCATCTGAAACTATCCATTAGCAATTAGGATAACGGATAGAATATATATGTTTTTCCTATATTTGAGCTGTAATAGAAGCTATGCCACGCAGATTTATTTCTATACTGGTTTAATAACTGTAATATTATTTGCTGACTATGTAGAAAATTATTCAGTATCAGTATTTCCCATATTTAATTGTTTTTCAGGCAGGTTCTGCCATCTAGTGCCCAAAGCTTAAACTAGGAAGAAGTTGATTATTTTTACTTACTTTGAGGGCGAATGGACAGGCAGTGTAACAGAGAAGGCGGTGTTTGATGTTGTAAGAGAAGCCTGGAATGGCTTAAGAGAGCTTCTATCTCCATCCTTTGTGTTTTGTAAAAGAATATTGAATGATATATATAGCTCATTTGAATGAGAGACGAGATTTGGCTTATTTGGCAGTGTGCCAGACTCGTAATCTGCAATTCCCATGTTCCAGTCCCAATTATATCAGCGAAGAAACTTATCCCCGGTGAACCCCATCGTTCTGTTGGTGAGAAAGAAGACATGGATGAGTTTGAAAGACTGTCGTATATCGATTAAGCCAACCGTGGGCAGGAGAGCGATACTTTAAAGAATATTCTTGGTAGCTTTAAAGGGAAGCTTCGATTTTACTCATAGGAACTGAACAGAGTTTGGCTATTCATTGTAGGTGTCCTGTTCACAGTTTACGCCCATATATGTCTTTTAACTCTTATGATGCATCCTAGGGATGCGTTCCGGATACTTACTAAAAATCAGGAACTCTGTCACTAGATTAAACGAAACATTTCTGTTTTCTAATAATCGAGTTTGAAAGAATAGTGTTAGAACACTATTCTTTCAAACTGTTAGAACAGGAGGAAAGAAAAACCTTAAGGGTCTATTGGCATAATCACTGTATCGAGTCTAAACAGATCGAAAGTCCGTTTACCAATATGAATATCAGCAAAGAGGGAAAATACAACCAGGAAAGCAGCAACTATTGATGTTTTTCCTTAAAAGAGACGTAATCACTATTGCTCACGGATGAACCTCGAACGCAACCTCTGGAGTCAAACTTTCGCCTTTAGCCCTGTATAAGCGGAGGATGATATAGAAAAATATATATTTATAGATATATGATTGATTACAGCATTCAGAAAAATATCTGGCAGCAATTTTTTTTAGAAATTAGTGATCTGGCAACCTTCGTGTACAGTTGCTCAAATAAATATCCAAACAATATGGTTGATTACAGATTTCAGAAAAAATATCTGACAATGATTTTTTTAGAATTTAGTGATCAGGCATTCTTCGTGTACAGTCACACAAATAAATATCCGAACACTGTGGTTGATTACAGAATTCAGAAAAAAATATCTGGCGATGATTTTTTCAGAAATTAATTGTCTGGCAACCTTCGTGTACGTACACAAAGGTTGCCAGATCACTAATTTCTAAAAAAAATCGTTGCCAGATTACGTAAATATATTCTGTAATATTTTTGTTCATAATTTCATATACTATTCTGGAATTGCATTATCTTTTCTAATTCGCTGAATACCAACATTTCAGCTACTGCTTATGCAGGAAACATTTAGATCTGTGTCTATAGAATTTGGGGAAAACTATAATTGAAGTTATATATATATTATATATATTTTACTTATATGTACTATAATTTAAATATTTTAAGTATATAGGCTAAGGAATTTTGAAATAATTGAAAAATACTTTAATTACTATGATTAAAACTAAAAAAAAAAATTATTCCTCTCTTCAGTTAAGCAATTAAAAGTGGAGTATTTAATAAATTGTTAGTAAACGTATCTTTTTCAACTTTAGAACCTTAACAATGGAAACTCCATTTTCCGAATATGCTAAATTCCAACTTTGGAAAATTTTCGAAACTTGGGAAAAATATTCCTCTAAACCTAGGAATGATCATATTACGTAATTGAAGTTTCCGGCGAACAGCCGGGCAGAGGTGTGACGTCATGGTGACAGAAATCAGCAGTTCTCTTCCAGTTCCGTAGCTACTTGATCGAACTTAATTTGATGGCCCTGGTAAAACTGAGTTTTTTCCTTATTGGGATAACAGATTTGGTTTCTAGCTGCCGTGGCCGGGAGTGATCCCTCGAAAAGTGTCCGAAATTTCTAGGACCGCTGCCGTCGCCTACCTTGTGAATGGGCGGCGGGGGTGGCTCAGTTGGCAGCGCACCAGGTTCGTAATCTGTAGTCCCAGGTTCGAGTCCCAGCTGGGTCAGCGTTGAGATTTATCTCCGCAAAATTCCCCCGCCCTGCGCACGGTCAGTAGGGGACACCGATGGACTTGGAAAGGCCGCCGTTCGTCGGATGGGACGTGGTGTACAGTACACCAAAAATATCTGTCAACAATTTTTTTAGAAATTAGTGATCTGGCAACCTTCGTGTACAGTACACGAAGGTTGCCAGATCACTAATTTCCAAAAACAAATCGTTGCCGGATATTTTTTCCGAATTCTGTAATCAACCATAGCGTTAGGATACTTTTCTGAGCGACTGTACGTATCTGGAACTGAACTGGTTAATGAGAGACAATCGCAACGTAAATGATTGAGCAAACGACAGTGTCATCCTGGGATTCTGACTCGGACATCGGCAGAAGCAATGTCACTGCAAGCGAACGCGATACAACTGTGCAAAGAGACGGCGATATACATAGTGTTGGTTGAGTTAGTAATACTGCTAAGGATAGTCGTTACAGATGATCAATGTAAATTCAGATTGGTGGTCTGTAATGACTTGAAGAACATTTATTTATCGCTATGGTTTATTCCAGAAAATCGTTAATTAAATCTAAATATTAAATTAGTCTCGGTATTTCATTTTTAGTACTGAACGTAGCTGTCTTGAGACAACATCATTACAGAATAATCCAGTCACAGAGAACTACTTCAAACGATGGAAATTCTTTAACAAGACACTTACCCCGGTTAAGAAAACAACTGAAACTAAATGATCAGGGACTTAAACCTTATTAACGATTTATTGGAACAAACAGTTTTAACGAATTAATGCTCTTGTCATTACAAAGAACACAAATTTACAGAATTCCGTTAGACACATTACAACTCAAGCAACTGTATCAGTTCACAAGCTGCAAATATCCATCCACCTACAACTCCTAAACAGCACACAGGTCCGTAGACTAGGCATCGAATTAATAGTATTCCACCATAAAAAGAATTCGTTACAATTTATTACGGCACATTTTAAAACTTCCTCTTAATATCCTGCACTATATTTAAGTTGATGCAAGGCAATTATAAGTGAATATCTTCACTAACTCCTCATATATTAGAGAAGTCTCCCCTATATATTAGAGTAGTGTCCAAAGCACTTTTCATTCACCACTGATGAGAGTCCCATGGATATAGAAAACAATCGTTTATGTTATTTCCCACTTTTTTGGGAGGAGAAAAAGAAGGGGTGGTAAATGTTCTAGAGTGTGAATACACAACTTGTTGTGATGGGTCAAAATGTTGTGAATATATACTTGAACAGTCGCATTAACACTCACATAAATTGAGAAACGAAACAAAGGACGTGGTTAAAGCACTTGGAAAACAGGTAGAAATTAATGGAAAATTGGCAGTATCTACCACTATATTAATAAAATAGTTTAATACAATTAAATATCATTCGTTCAATCATTGGTGTGGGTTCTCAGGTGAGAGGTATATCAGGGATGTATCTTCAACGATATGTCCAATATTTAAGAAAATTATGTTTTACTGCGAAAGGCAAGTGATATGCTCATGCATTCTTTGCATGTCTTGATACTGAATATACGATTGTATCATCGATATTGCTTCGTAGTATCCAAAGCAATTTTCATGCAACTGGTCACGTTAAGTTTAATTTCAGCAGTTTAGCAGAGTTAAAAACCATAATAATCCAATTTTCGAAGAGCACGATAATAAGTCAAATGACAGCGCTTTTGTGCAATTAAAATCAAAGAGCATTGGTTGGATACGATTTTTCAAAAAAACAAATATATATATTTGAAATAAGGGTCAAATCTATTACATTTGTTGGTTAACTAATTATAAATGAGGAGAACTTGGGAGTTAGGATGATACTAGGTATGATGAATCCAAATCGTTTTGTACAGAAAATTTTGATAAACGTTAAAGAAATGTGGTTATCTAGTAATCGATTTTGAGTCCACACGTAAAGAATATTTTATGTATCATAATTTGCTACAAAAGAGGAGTGGATTTAAATTGAAGAGTTTGTCAATTTTCTTTTTCAATATTTTTCTGTTGCTATGTAGGATGAAATTTCGATTAACTGAGTTAAAGTTAGAAATACAAATTCGGATAAAACAAGAAAGCCTTCTAACAAGATGTAACGAACAATTGAAGAAATAGCTAATCATCTCTGGTGATAATAATTTACTTCTTTTCAAAGAAAATGAAGACTTTTCGGTTTCCAATTTTCCCCCATCTGATACTGGAAATACGAACTCATCATCATCATCATCATCATCATCATCATTCTCAAGCAGCCATGGGCTACGGAGGTCCAACCAGACCGTGCAATTTAGTTCTCCAAGCAAGTCTATCCTGAGCTACATCTACTGCATCTGGCCACTGCACACCAATTCTAACAAGGTCCTGTTTGACATTGTCTGCCCACCGCATCCTAGGTCTCCCCTTCTTTCTGAGGCCTTTAGGCACACTGTTCATAACCCTATTCGCCAATCTACAATTATTCATACGGGCAACATGGCAAAACCAACGGAGTCTCTCTCTGCACAATAGGCTGCTTAAAGGAGGTTATCGACTCCTTTGCCTAAACTCTCCATTGCTTACAAAGCTGAACGACCTAATACCTAAGATACTGGGTAAGAATCTAGAATCAAAAGCATCTAGTTTCCTGCTATCTTGTTTACACAGTGTCCACGTTTTACTACCATAACTAGCCGTAGAAAGAACCAAACTATTACACAGTCTAATTTTAGTCTTTAGGTGTATACGCCTATTTCTCTACACTCTCCATTGATTCTTAAAAGTCCCGGTAGCAATCCCTATTCGTCTGTTAATCTCATGCCGCACATCACCATTATCTGTTACATAGCTCCCAAGATAATTAAACTGTGACACCTGCTCAAGACGGCAACCATTCAGATTAACTGAATCACAGCCTGCCTCACCAATTTTCATCACTTTAGTTTTCTCTCTGTTTATAACCAAACCTACTCTACTACCAGTCTCATCAATGGCTCGAATGAAAGAATTCATCTCATCAACATCATTTGCCAAAAGGGCTAAATAATCAGCATAATCTAAATCAGAAATTTTCGTATCTCCAGCCCATTTAAGGCCAAAATCTTTCCCTTGAAGTGAAACACCAGAAGTAATGCTAAACCAATTGCTACAAGCCTTACCAACTCTCACACACGACTCAATGTTATTATAGAGAGCTTTCATAATGTTAACTAACTTGTCTGGTATACCATATGATCTCACAATCAACCACAAATTATGACGATCAACAGAGTCGAAAGCCTTTTTGAAATCAACAAAGCTAGCAACCAAAGGTTTCTGAAACTCTAAACATTTCTCAAGAATCTGCCTAAGTGAAAATATCTGATCCACACATCCCCTACCACTTCTGAATCCACATTGCTCATCACGCAATTGACTGTCAACCAGATTCTTAATTCTATTAAGCACAATCATGGAAAGAACTTTACCTGGAACAGAGAGTAGGCTGATACCCCTATAGTTATCACAAGAATTGCGATCACCTTTTTTGAAAATAGGGATAAAAATAGCTCTGGTAAAATCCTTAGGAACCATGCCTTTATCATAAAAGATATTCAGAATTTCAGTCATCCAAGTGGTAACCGAATCATTCCCAGCTCTAAGCATTTCCGTAGTAATTTCATCTACCCCTGGGGATTTATGAAGTTTAAGTTTAGAAACAGCCAAAATAACTTCAGATTGTGTTATAGGGTCAACGTTAAAGCCACCAATGCATCTATCATCATTGCAAACAATACGAGTAAAACTAACTACATTGTTTAGAACATCACTGAAATGCTCAGCCCACCTAGCCATGACAGAATCCTCCCCTTCTATAACCTTACCTTGTTTATTCTTCAATCCTTGTATGCCTGTCCGTTTTCTACCACACAAAAATTTTAAATAATAAAAAACTCAATAGTTGTCTCTTTCCTGCTTGTATTTTCATTCCTGCTAATATTCATATTGGTGAACTGATATTCGATCTTTTTAGACTCGATACAGTGACTATGCCAAACGGCCCCAAATGATTTTCGTTACTCCTTTTCTAATCACCACTATTGTTCCAAACACGTTTTGTTTTTCATGTTTCGTTTATTATATAATTCTTCTATCTTTGTCCATAAATGTCCGGAACGCATCCATAGGATGCATTATAAGAAGTCGAGAATCGGAGCAATCACTTGAAGAAGACGTTTATTACTGGTGGGCAATGGATTGAGTCTAACATATTCTATCATGTTACAGTTAGTGTAACATGAGGTGCATTAAAAGACGTCACAATAACAGTGTCCGGGTTCGGATCCACAAAACATCGAAGGGGAGGGAGTGTGGGCAACAAACACCATCGAACCAGAAAACTGCAAGGGAGGGGTTGCAAAAGACTGGATTAATGTAGTATAACACAACACCCTCCGTTTTACAGGTCTTTAAAATTTTCTAAATACGTTAGATATTTTGAGACACTCTCTTACACTTACTAGTATTCTGAAATGTTGTGCTTGCTGGTCCCTTAAGCCTCGAATAAAATAATTATATACCACGGAAAGTAGATAAAATCTGTAAAACCTGTGCAAATATTACTGCATTGTTGATAGATGACCAAAGGGAAAAATGACTTTCGATAATGAGAAAAAGGTAATTTAAAAATTCAATGTTATTTTAAAGAGAAAAAAAAATACACTTGGATAAAGTCACAAATTAAAAGGAAAATTTAATTAATGAAAATGAAGCGATTATTCTGCTCATAGAGCAATCCATTTCAAAAAAAATTACTCGGCTATTGCGTAAAAAATTTGAATTAAATGTGTGAAATTTCAGTCGTGCAAATCTTTAAGTCTACAGAGTGAAATGGAAAGGAGAGATGTTGGTTAATAAAGTGAACAGAGGTTCAGCAATAGCGTATAATTATATTTAAACAAAAATTAGGAAAATGCAGATTTTAGATGGATTATAGTAACATATTTAAGAAGTGTGTTGAAGATCACGACATGCATCTGCAGAGCTAAAATCATTGTAGTTACCGTAACGAAGCTTTTATTGTCCTTCAAAGTACTTCCCTGCAGCCTCTGTGGAAAGTTGCAGACGTCTACGCCAATTCTGGAAAGCTTGGTGGTACTCCTTTTGGGAAAAATACTTCTCAACTCTGTATCAACGCATTTTGTACCTTGAACGTTTGCATCCTTGAAAACGTTTTCTCAGCAGATTACCTTTTAATTTTTAGGGAAAAAAACAATAATCGTACGGTGCAAAAATGGGTAAATATGCTAGATTTGTTGGGTCAATATTAGATGGGAGCTATTTGATTTTTTTACTCTTCCAGATAGGTCATAACTTTCCGAGTTTTGTGAGCACGTTGTTTTATCTCTGAGCGGCACTTTATTGCACACTATGGGCTAAATGGCCAGGTCACATGGACTCCGAAGGCTCAGAGAAGGTTAAGGGAGGGGACCCACTGGAACAGCTAGTGGGGTTCAGATAGTAGTCTCCCGTCAAGGCCATCCAGCATGTTCTTTAACGTGCACAGGATATAGGTCTCAGGCACACGGGCCATGGCTTAACGTCCCATCCGACAGATGGCGCTCTTTCTAAGCTCATCGATGTTTCCTACTGACTGTGGGCAGGACAGGGAATTTTGTAGAGATAAATCTCAACGCTGACCCATCTGGGACTCGAACCTGGGAACTACAGATTACGAGCCTGGTGCACTAACGACTGAGCCTTCCCCGTCCCCCAATGTTGGTGTAATATTACCATTTAAATGCATTTTTAGGTAATGTGTTCCTGGCTATCATTCCTCGGTAATTGAAAGAAACTGTGAACATTCTTTTTCTTGAGCAAAAGTCTTGTCGGAGGATTTGTGGACCCGGTTCATCTTCAGCATCCCAAACATATTTTTGATCTTTCTGGGAGTGGTATAGTAATAAAACCACGTCTGATCTCTGTGACAATCTTCTGTTAACCATTTGAGGCCATAGGTTCAACCATTGTCAGCATTTCTTTGCAGGAGTCGACTCAAGTCCTCTTTTCTGCTCTCTGAGCTTGTGGAATACCCATTTGTCACAGATGCTTCGGATTGCTGATGAATAATTGTTTCCACACTGCCAATCGATACACCGGTATTATCTGAATGGTGCTGTGTGGGTTTTCCTTAATCAGTTTACGACACGAGCATCAGCAACGGTTCTCTCGTTCACGGCTTCTTTTGTCTTCCTGCATGAGGAAGTTCTTCGAAGCTCTGCCTTCCTTTTCTGAATTTGTGCATCCATCTCGTAACAGTGCCATGTGAACAGGCATTATCCTCATATATTTGTCATAAATTGACATGAATTTTTTTTCTTTTCGTCCCTAACCTATATCCTTCTAAAAATGTAAAATTTTCACCTTCTTTAGTAGGCTCCACAGTAACAATGCACAGATTTCGCAGACCAAACTTTACGCTCCGCCAGAGAAGATCGAAATGATGATAAAGCCTTTGATTTCAATACGTAATGAAGCACTCCGTAAGCATTTATTAATTGCTTTTCTGTTTTCTAAGGAGAAAATAGTTCTGTTTCATTCAAGTGTTACACTGTGTGATGTAAGTGAAAAAGAATGTTGAAATTTTCTAGAAACTCTTTAAGTCGTTTAAATTTATGAACGCCCTCTAGTCTTTAACAGATTGTATGTTATTGATTTTTAGTGGTCTTACACTGGAGACCACTGAACTGGAATATTCTATCATTAGCTTAAGGCGGTTAGTGATTAAACGGAAGTTTAATTCCATATTAAAATGTTTCAGTATTTATAGTGGTAGTTGCTTTCACTTTCATCTTAATTGTTTTCTCTGAGTAAAAAATTGTGAAAGAAATAAACATTTACTGTTCGTTTTACAAGTAATAGACTTAAGAATCTAACACACCAATATTTAAACAAAAAATATGAAAAATTCTTCCCTAGTCCACTGACTGATATAAGAATTAATCTATAGGTGTGAAGCGAAGGAATTTAAACTGACAATATACGAGTATTTTCAGCTTTGTATGTAAAATTGCTCAGTGGATAAATCTGATATTTAAAATTTTCACTGTTTGAAATATGTAAAACATAATAATTCGAATTTGGTCATTAGAAGGCGATCATCCCTCAAGACAATCTGAAGAATGTCAATTGCAGGTTACAAGCATAAGTATGAAAGTTTCAATGATCTTTATCCCAGATAGATATTATATATGACGCACAAATAACAGATGTTTAGAAATGCGACCATAGTTCTAATGGCTAGGATATCTGACGAACTTATTAGTTTAAAAACTAACGTAATCCGACACTACTTTGTTTATGACTTAAGCAAAATGTGTCAATTCGTGATTAAAGACGATATTGTCTTCCAAATTATATTTGTTATTAATTTTCAATTCTTGAAAGAAAATTCAGAAATGAAAATAATATAAATCTATAAGTGGTGTAATATAATTGTAAAAATGTTTTAATTACAAAGCTGTTTAGATTACAGAGTATTATAAAATCACATTCATTCAACTAAATAAAAATTTCTACCCTGTTTAGAATAATTGGATTGCGAAGATCAATTTACAGAATAAAGTTGCTTTCATTTTATCTTGTCATATATATACAAAGAACGTTTTAGGAGACTGACTTATTAAGGTCGCCTAATTAATCTGCCTTTTTTATAACTCATCGACACTACGTTTCCGTAATCGAGCCCATATCAATAGCCGTAGCTCAGAACAGAATATCTGGGGAACTAAATTGTGGGGTACCCATTTGGCACAGATACTTCGGATTGCTGATGAATAATTGTTGCCACACTGCCAATCGATAAACTGGCATTATCTGAATGGTGATGTGTGGGTTTTCCTTGAAGATTTCCGATGAAGCATACTTCATCGCTTAAAAAGTATCCGAACACTATGGTTGATTACAAAATTCAGAAAAAATATCTGGCAACGATTTTTTTAGAAATTAGTGATCTGGGTATCTTCGTGTACTGTAAACGAAGGTTGCCAGTACACTAATTTATAAAACAAAATGTTATCAGATATATTTTTTTCTGAATTCTGTAATCAAACCATAGCGTTCGGATATTTTTTGAGCGACTGTACTAATAGGTGATCGGAAAATGTAAATAGTAATATATGATTAGCCCTACAGCGTTTCTTTAACTCCTAGGATTAAGGGACAAACAATCAATATATAGGCAATAATTTGTTTTTTTATTACTATATTAAAATATTGAAAATTAACCTCAAACATTTCCTTTTAAAAACAAAGAGGGAAAAGTTTACCAGGAGTATTTTAATACGCAGTATCTTAGCTTCCTTTTCATAAATAAATGAAATTTAAACTTACCGTCGAACTGCTCCACTGAAATATCTAAGATGTATAAAGTTTAGGAAAATTTATGAAATTCTTTGACTGCTGTCAAAACTCAATAAAATATATTTTCATAAACACATTTGGATGTTGATTTTTAGTATCCTGTGATCGGAATTAAGATGGCAATACTTGAATATTCTTGTAGAAACAACTCTTTTGAAACACACGATACATGAAATTTACGCCTTTCAGATCATTAGTAAAAGCAACGTATGAAGCAAACGGTAGTTCAGAATTTAGGAAAAAGGTGTTTATTTCTCGTGACATTCGATATTACCACTTTTTGGAACGATCCTAGACAAAACAAATGGTAACGATCAACGGGTTGGATGTTTCAACAGGATTTAAAGAAATAGGGAATGCTAAAATGTGATTCTTCAATGTCTTGTTGAAACAAAGCAGTTACTAGGTTTAAGAAAAGTCATTAGCATCTCTATTTAAGTTATGGAAGGAAGTAAGAATAGTAAGAAGTAAGGTTAACTATCATACGTTTATAATGGTTATGACCAAGGGCATCGTTAATTAGAGATCCAGCTTCACCAAACTTTCTGTAATATACTTTTAAGTAAATTTCAAATTTTTATCTTAATTTAAATCTGAATAGAGTTAATTACGAAATCTTTTCAATTTCTTCCGTTTTCTTTGCAATTCCTATCCATCGTATAACAGGCTCTAATCTAGAAAAAAGAATTGGGGAATTGATGCAATTAAGATGGTAGCGCGGGATACTGGATTTCTTTTGCAGTATAATAAATATTGCGTCTCCATTTTAGGTGGCTTTAAAAATTATTTCGAAAAATGGATGAATATGCAAACGTTTAATGTTTTTGGCTTACATTACCCATATTAAAGTTCTCAAAGGGGCACAATCCTCTGCCCTGTACGGCCTTTTCGCGAACTGTTGTTCACAAAAAGGCCGTACAGGGCAAATAAACTACCTCTAAAATTTTCGAAAATGATCAACCTTTCTTAAATATGATGGAAGCTTATATAACAATTTCTCTTAGAAGCAATAAAGCAATTAATTGCTAAATTCTAATGTAAAAATAGGTTCGGAGCTCATAAACAATACTCTTTTTGTCTTAGTCTAATATTTGTTGATTTTGCTAAAAAATAGAGTTAAAAAAACTTGATAATTTCTTAAAATCGTTTACTGGCATTTTGAATGGATTTAGTTATGGATTGTAATAAATAGGTGTTTATCAGATGGGTATGCCGTCCCATGGCCCAGTGGTTTGCGCGCTTGGTTACTAACCTAAGGGACCTGGTTCGAGTCATTTAAGGCATGGATGTTGGTGTTGTTTTTCTGCTGAGGACTCGCCATCCTCTCAGACTTTCTACTCTGGCGTATAAACTGACAGGTTCCTGTCAGACCTCTGTGGCTAGCAGCTGCTTGAGGGGGTATTTGTTACTTATTTATTTTATTATATCAGAAGGTTAAACGTGGATAAAATCTCATAGAGAATTAGAGTTTTTGTTAACGAACGTGAGTTGGTGTAAATCCATGGATATGGTTCGAACAGAACTGCGTAGTGATAGAGTTGGAAATTAACTAATGGTATTCTGTAAGTTTAGATTGATTGTCTGTAGTGACTTAAAAGAGCATTTATTATTTATAACACTTTGTACCAGAAAATAATAATAAGTGCTATTGATTCCATTATTCACTCTCCGTGTTTCTGTAAGTATGGACGGGAAGTGAATTGTTCATGAATTTGCATTTTTCGGACAAGTTGTCTCTGATTGGGTTATTTAGTTTCAGTGCTTTTCTTAAGTGATAAGCTGAGCTGCGTAGCGACATCATAGCAGAATAATACAAGTTCAGAGACAACCAGTCTGATAAATGACATGACAACGATTGATTTCTAGTAATATTTAAATAAATCTTACGAAGCTCATCGGTGTTTCTTTTCTTACCAAATTCAGAGTGGCAGTTAAGAGAGAAAATATCCACGCATGCGCAGTTGGGACTTCAACCTTAGAACAATGGATCTCTTTGTTGCGATCTTTTGCAACCACGGCAATTCCCGGTTCCGCTTCACAGCACTACCTGGTTATGAAAAGCCATGACCATCTAGAGCCGGGGGCAAGGAATACGCCCTATAGGCGCACCTCAACCCCAGCCTCACATGGCAGCAGTCCTATAGAAGGAAAGCTGACCACCGGAAGAAACCTTACTTTAATCTATTCCCCGGTTTGCAAATGTGCAAGGATATAAAGATCCAAGCTCGATGCCATCCGGGGTGCCATCGAGCTTACTCTTAGTAAGATCCAGACATTTTGGACAGCTCGTGCCTACAAGGCGGGGCTCAAACCTTTCGGCAGAGCCGTCGAACAGACCACACAGGTCTCCTGAGAGGTGAGGTCTCCAACGCCGTCACCATCCGACCGGCAATCAAGCCGGCCAGCAGCGTCTTCAACCTCGGTTGGCTTTGGCCATGTCCAAGCGGTGAACCAATCCGGTCGGCACAGCCTTCAGCCGGGTTGCTGGGCCCTAGGCCCCCCCACTACGACAAGGTGGTCCCCTATCGGGGGGGGGGGGGTCAACCTTAGAACAACAGAATACTGCTCTGGGTTGGGGGGGGAAGGCAGTTGATATCGCACCAGGCTCGTGTTGAGATTTAACTTCGCAAAACACTCGCCCTGATCTCGGTCAGTAGGGGACACCGATGGGATTAGATAGGCCGCCGTCCTTCGGATGTGACGTTAAGCCGTGGCTGCGCATGCGTGAGAGATCCATACCTTATGCATGTTAAAGAAAATACTGGATGGTCTTGGTGGGAGATTACCATCTGTCTCCTAACTGTTGTCCAGTGGGTTCCCTGCCCCAACTTTCTCTGAAACATCGGAGTCTTTGTGATCTGGCCATTTAACTCATTTTTTGCAAACACGTACAGTCGCTCAAAAAATATCCGAACACTATGATTGATTACAGAATTCAGAAAAAATATCTGGCATCGATTTTTTTAGAAATTAGTGATATGGCAACCTTTGAACCTACACGAAGGTTGCGAGATCACAAATTTCTAAAAAAAATCATTGCCAGATATTTTTTCGGAATTCTGTAATCAACCATAAGGTTCGGATATTTATTTGAACGACTGTATGTACACGAATGTTGCCAGATCACTAATTTCTAAAAAATGTCGTTGCCAGATATTTTTTCTGAATTCTGTAATCAACCATAAAGTTCGAATATTTATTTAAACGACTGTATGTACACGAAGGTTGCCAGATCACTAATTTCAAAAACAAAATCGTTGCCAAATATTTTTTTCTGAATTCTGTAATCAACCGTAGTGTTCGGATATTTATTTGAACGACTGTACGAACACGAAGGTTGCCAGATCACTAATTTCTAAAAAAAAGTTGAAAATACAAAAAAAATTAAAATTTTAAAAAATGAAATGTCCACTGCACTATGGAGAGCACGGGAGCGCGATTATTGGGTGGAAGTGAAATGGGTGGATGACATCTGGGAGGGCGATATTTGGGTGGAAGTTAACTGGGTGGACGACAACTGGGAGGGCGACATTTGGGTGGAAGTCAACTGTTTGGATGACAACTGGGAGGGCGACAGTTGGGTGGAAGTCAACTGGGTGATTGACAACTGGGAGGCGACAGTTGGGTGGAAGTCAACTGGGTGGATGACAACTGAGAGGGCGACAGTTGGGTGGAAGTCAACTATTTGGATGACAACTGAGAGGGCGACAGTTTGGTGGAAGTCAACTATTTGGATGACAACTGGGAGGGCGACAGTTGGGTGGAAGTCAACTGTTTGGAAGACAACTGGGATGGCGACATTTGGGTGGAAGTCAACTGTTTGGATGACAACTGGAAGGGCGACATTTGGGTGGAAGTCAACTGTTTGGATGACAACTGGGAGGGCGACAGTTGGGTGGAAGTCAACTGGGTGATTGACAACTGGGAGGCGACAGTGGGTGGAAGTCAACTGGGTGGATGACAACTGAGAGGGCGACAGTTGGGTGGAAGTCAACTATTTGGATCACAACTGGGAGGGCGACAGTTGGGTGGAAGTCAACTGTTTGGATGACAACTGTAAGGGCGACATTTGGGTGGAAGTCAACTGTTTGGATGAAAACTGGGAGGGCGACAGTTGGGTGGAAGTCAACTGGGTGATTGACAACTGGGAGGTGACAGTTGGGTGGAAGTCAACTGGGTGGATGACAACTGAGAGGGCGACAGTTGGGTGGAAGTCAACTATTTGGATGACAACTGAGAGGGCGACAGTTGGGTGGAAGTCAACTATTTGGATGACAACTGAGAGGGCGACAGTTGGGTGGAAGTCAACTATTTGGATGACAACTGGGAGGGCGACAGTTGGGTGGAAGTCAACTGTTTGGATGACAACTGGGAGGGCGACAGTTGGGTGGAAGTCAACTGTTTGGATGACAACTGGGAGGGCGACAGTTGGTGGAAGTCAACTGTTTGGATGACAACTGGGAGGGCGATAGTTGGGTGGAAGTCAACTCTTTGGATGACAACTGGGAGGGCGACAGTTGGGTGGAAGTCAACTGTTTTGATGACAACTGGGAGGGCGACAGTTGGTGGAAGTCAACTGTTTAGATGACAACTGGGAGGGCGACAGTTGGGTGGAAGTCAACTGGGTGGATGACAACTGGGAAGGCGACATTTGGGTGGAAGTCAACTGTTTGGATGACAACTGGGAGGGCGACAGTTGGGTGGAAGTCAACTGGGTGGATGACAACTGGGAGGGCGACAGTTGGGTGGAAGTCAACTGGATGGATGACAACTGGGAGGGCGACAGTTGGGTGGAAGTCAACTGCGTGGATGACAACTGGGAGGGCGACAGTTGGATGAACGTGACATTTGGGAGGATACTACAATTGGATGGACGACAACTGGGAGACAGACAATTGGGACGGTACGACAATTGGGAGGAAATAAGGAAATAACGAGGTGTAATTTAGATTACTACTGCTTCTCCTAAAATTTCTGTCGAGAGTAAACAAATTCAACAATCTCGGAAGACTCTTCAACCAAGACGCCCTTAGTAAAATGAATTTGCTTAGATTTCTGAAACATAGTAGACAACTAATTACATTCTCTTTAATCTGACTTCGAATAGAGCGATTTTTTTTACAAATTCATTTCCTCTGACTGATATTATTCTAAATTACACGAACGCAATGCAGTATTTGTATGTATTCTCTGTAATCCTTTTTTAATATATGATTTGCATCTATCCCTTTTAATCCGACAACGCACTACGGCGGATAATTTATGAAGTCTGTTCTTTCTAAACGTAGTAAAAGGAAAATGAAAAAAAATGCATTTCTGCAAAACAAAGTTTCATAGAATAATCTGCATTACCACAATACGACCCTCAATAAAACGAAATTTCTAAAAGAAATAATCAGAAAACAATCAAATGCATTAAAGAAAATTGAAACAACCAATATTGGGAATTATTGCCACTAATCCGACTTTCGATACAACGGATTCCTAAATTTCTATTTTATTTTGTCAGTTGTAATGGAAACAATCTTAAATAAAAGGAATGACTACAGGAAATATAAATACATGACTACCAATTATTCTCAGTAATCCGACACTCAATGAAACGGATAAGTTAAAGATCCTTTACTTCTAATAGAAACAAAAGGCAATTAATCAAATGAATTACAGGAAATCAAAAGA
This sequence comes from Ryuthela nishihirai, assembly GCA_038380435.1. Classification (NCBI taxonomy): domain Eukaryota; kingdom Metazoa; phylum Arthropoda; class Arachnida; order Araneae; family Heptathelidae; genus Ryuthela; species Ryuthela nishihirai. The sequence goes on from JAWZYU010000041.1 coordinate 1,435,125, forward strand.
ATTCATATTGAGAATTATTCTCGCTAATCCGATTTTCGATACAACGGATTCTGATACTTCTGTTTTATTCTGTTCGTTCTAAATGAAGCAATCTCAAATAAAGGGAATGACTACAGGAAACGAAAATGCGTAAGACTACCATTATTCTGAATAATCTGACACTCAATATAACGATTGTTTAAAAGATACTTTTCTTATAAAGGAAAAAATTGGAAATAAATGGAAAATATTACAGGAAATCAAAACAAATGAGATTGAGAATTATTCTGGCTTCGACTTTCGATACAACAGATTTTAACATTTCTGTTCCATCACGTTCGTTCCAAGTAAAACGATCTGGAACAAAAGTAACGTACCTTAGAAAACCAAACTCCGTAAGATAATTAACATTCTGATTAAGTCAGCATCAAATAAAAGTAAATTTTGAAGGTTCTCTTCTTCTTATAGATACAGGTGGAAAAAGAAAAAGATTTAAAAGCAATTGATAACATCCACCAATATTATTGTTCTCGCAAATCAGACTGTGCTCGATACGGATTTTTACGAATCAATTTCATTATGTTTCTTCTAAACGGAACAATCTGAAGTCAAAGAAAAGGAGCTGCAGGTACGTAATCAGAATAAGAATTTTGCATTCTCAAATATCCTACATTGAATAAAACGAAAAATCCTTTCCTTTCTTAACTAACCAATCGAATATCAAAGGAATGATCAGGACCGGGACCGGATCTACAAAATATCGAAGGGGAGGGAGTGGGGGCAAGAAACACCATCGAGCCGGAAAAATGCAAGGTGGGGGGGGGGCGCAAAAAGACTGGATTAATGTAGTATAACACATCCTTCTCCGTTTTACAAGTCTTTAAAATTTGCTGAATATGTTAAATGTTTTAGACACTCTCTTACCCTTACTAGCATTCTGAAAGGGTGTGCGTGCTGGTCCGTTAAGCCTCGAATAAAATATTTATATTTACCACGGACAGTAGATAAAATCTCTTGAAACGTGTTCAAATATTATTGCATTGTTTATAGATGACCGAAGGGGAAAATGACTTTCGATAATGAGAAAAAGCTAATTTAAAAATTTAATGATGATATTACAAAGAGAAAAAAATGCACTTCTATAAAGTCACAAATTAAAAGAAAAATTTATTTTATAAAAATGAAGCGATCTTTCTGCTGACAGAGCAAACAAGTTGAAAACATTATTCGGCTGTTGCGTAAACAAATTTAATAAAATGTGTGAAATTTCAGTCGTGCAAATGACGAAGTCTGCAGAGTGAAATGGAAAGGAGAGATGTTGGTTAATAAAGTGAATAGATTTTCAATAATAGCGTATAATCATATTTAAAGAAAAATTAGGAAAATGCCGATTTTAGATGTATTGGTAGTAACGTATTGAATATTGCCATTTGCTTTTCCTGACTTTTCGATTAGTGTGAAATGCTAAACTTTATCTCCTATTAATATGACCATCCCTTATTTGTTTACAGGCATTTGCGATTTTTTTTTTTTGCACATAATTTTAAAATCCTACTGAGATGATTATTGAGCTGCCATTAACATTTGGGAAATTTTCAATTATCCTATGCATAAGGGACCTCAATAGTCTGGTCTCCGGAGTCGACGCTGTGTAAAGGCGGCCATATTAACCAAGGTCCATCGGCAGCGACGCCTGCAGTTTGCACGGGACTACCATCATTATTGAACAGTGGGAAAAGTTTGTCTTCTCTGACGAATGGAGGTTTCTACTTCAGAGAATTGACGGGTGATGGCGGATATGACGTCACAAACAAGAACCAACACCCGGACACCCTTGTCAGTCACGTATAGGACAGCGATGGCAGGGTGCATGTCTGGGGGATTAGGAAAATGGGGATTACGACCTGGGACCACTGGATGGACATCTGAATGAAAATGGCTACCTGTCCATCCTCTCTGACCATATGCATCCCTTTACGTAGGATGTTTACCCTGATGGTGATGGCTACAAGATTACAATGCGCCCTGTCATGTCACAAAGGTGGTGCGTGACTGGTTCTAGGAACACGACAGCGATGTCTCCGTTCTCCCTTGGCCGGCGAAATCGCCCGACCTCAATCCCATAGAGCACTTGAGGGATCATTTGGATCGACAGGTTCGGCTTGCGGACCCACAACCACATCATCTCGGGAACTCCATGATCTTCTGGACTCCGAATGGGCACTGTGCCTCTGGCAACCTTCCAGGGCCTCATTGCGTCCATGCCACACGGTCTCGCCGCTGTCATCCGGGCCTAGGGTGGTTATTCCCATTATTTGGTAGGTGGCCATATTATTCTGATACGACTGTGTATATATACATATTAAATTTTGTATCCATAAATTACATATATCGATAGGCACAAAAAATGATAAACAATTTAACCAATCAGCAGTGTTGCCGACTGAGCGACTTTGTTACTAGATCTAGCGACTTTTGAGCTCTCATGGCGTACCCCCAAAAAATTACGGCGTACCCCACATTGAGAACCCCTACCATAGACAAATAACGTAATCTGATCTCTTCGTTATTCCCATAGCCAGATAGATATATCATTTTTGTTTAATCACATAGTAGCCCATATTCGGGTTTATATTTTTTTAAAACGTTAAAGTGCAACAATAAAGCAAGTACTTTCCAGAATCGCAAAAGATCGTTACGGCATAAATATCGTATTCTGTTATAAGAAAATGCAATATTCCTACAGTGCAACTATGACATGACAAAAAACAATATTTATACTGCTCTAATTCAATGTTCCCTTTTTGAGTTTGCATGCACTTTGTAACAAGAAAAATCTATTTCGTTTAAAACTAGGGCTGCCAAAGTACGGAACTGTGTTCTGTGCGTTCTGTGTTATAATTTAGTAGTTTTCAAACGTTTATTAATTCTCTAAACATATACACCCATCACTTGATTTACACGGTAGATAGGTTCCACGAAATCACAGTGAATATCGAAAGCAGCAACTTACGGGAAAAAAGGGTGATAGTTTCCAAAAATATCGTTATTATGAATGAAAATATTATTTATGCATTTTTATTTCAAATTTTCCTTCAGCAGTAATAATAAGAATTAATGTAACATTATGTTTTACTTTATTTGCAGAAATTTAGATCAGTTTAAAATAATTTCTCATACATTTCTTTCTGGCCACCAAAAATACTCATCGTTACTGTAGATGAATTCTAGTGAATTTTAAAACGAAATTTGAAAGAATAATGTTAATGAACTGAATATAAACTATAAATAAAGTATTTACGAATCATCTGTATTTAAACTATATAATAGCCTGCAAAGTAAAGACAAAAATCGCAGAAAATCGCTAAAATGCTAAAAAAATCGCTAAAAATGACCAAAATCGCAGATTTTACTACCCTGAAAAATTCTGTCTAGAAAAGTCAGATGTTTCTGCCGGTTGAAAACAGACCATTTTAGACGTCGCAAGACAAGGTTGCATTGCAATGGCAAGAATATAATTTTAACGTAATAATATAAATATAGCTTTACACAAATGACGATTTTATTAATACAGAAATTTATTCTTAAAAATAAATATCAATTGAAAACTTTTAGTTGATTTTTACTTTGGGATGGCAATTTAATAATCTCCATTGTCGCTATATCACTGTTACTTCAGAATATGTATTATAACTGCACACATAAAAAGATCTTGTGATAACTATAGGGGTATCAGCCTACTCTCTGTTCCAGGTAAAGTTCTTTCCATGATTGTGCTTAATAGAATTAAGAATATGGTTGACAGGCAAATGCGTGATGAGCAATGTGGATTCAGAAGTGGTAGGGGATGTGTAGATAGGATATTTTCATTTAGGCAGATTCTAGAGAAATGTTTAGAGTTTCAGAAACTTTTGGTTGCTAGCTTTGTTGATTTCAAAAAGGCTTTCGACTCTGTTGATCGTCATAATTTGTGGTTGATTGTGAAATCATATCGTATACCAGACAACTTAGTTAACATAATGAAAGCTCTCCACAATAACACTGAGTCGTGTATGAGAGTTGGTAAGGCTTGTAGCAATTGATTCAGCATTACTTATGGTGTTCGACAAGGGTGCATTTTGTCTCCTTTCTCTTTACTTTTGGTTATTGATTATGTTATGCGAAATTCACTGCAAAGAAACGATTTTAGCCTTAAATGGTCTGGAGATACGAAAATTACTGAATTAGATTATGCTGATGTTTTAGCCCTTTTGGGAAATGATGTTAATGAGATTAACTCTTTCATTCGAGTTGTTGATGAGACTGGTAGTACAGTAGGTTTGGTTATAAACAGAGAGAAAACTAAAGTGATGAAAATTGATCAGGCAGGTTGTGATTCAGTTAATCTGAATGGTTGCAGTCTTGAGCAGGTGTCACAGTTTAATTACCTTGGGAGCTACGTACTGATACTGGTGATGTGCGGCATGAGATTAACAGACGAATAGGTATTGAAGCCGGGACTTTTAAGAATTTATGGGGATTGTGGAGAAATAGGCGTATACACCTAAAGACTAAAAATAGACTGTATAAGAGTTTGGTTCTTTCTAAGATTTAGTTACGGTAGTGAAACTTGCGACATTTTGTAAACAAGATAACAGGAAACCAGACGCTTTTGATTCCATATGCTTATGCAGTATCTTGGGTATTAGGTGGTTCAACTTTGTAACTAATGATGAGGTCAGGCAAAGGAGTTTGCAACCTCCTTTAAGCAGCATATTGTGCAGAGAGATACTCCGCTGGTTTGGCCATGTTGCCCGTATGGATAATTATTGATTGGCGAATAGGGTTATGAACAGTGTGCCTAGAGGCCTCAGAAGGAGGGGAAGACCTAGGATGCGGTGGGCAGACAATGTCAAACAGGACTTTGTTAGAATTGGTGTGCAGTGACCAGATGCAGCAGATGTAACTCACGACAGATGTGCTTGGAGAACTAAACTGCACGGTCTGGTTGGACCTCTCTAGCCCATGGCTGCTTGAAGATGATGATGATGAGTCTAAATTTTATCAAATTTTGTATTGTACCAAAAAATTGTTTAAGACAGATTTGAAAAGGATGTAATATCAGTACTTGAGAAATTTATGATGATACATAACTCTTTAACGATTCATGAAAATAATGAAACAACATATTTTGCAAGTATTGCAATATGTGCTAATTAGGTAATTGTGTAAAAAAGTTTGATACATCATTTTAACAAAAGACCACATTTCGGAATTTAGTAAAATATCACAATGGGAAGAAATAAGTTTTGCCATTAGTTATCTTTTATTCTTTTTTTATCCTGGATTTGTGGTCAGAAATGCTGGAGAACGTTTCGTACGAAGCAGATTATGAATGCTTAATGTTTTTTTTTTTTCTTGTAGACTACTAAAGTGGTAGTAATAAGCAAGGTTTGATTGTTAAATAATTAATCATTTTGGAAAAAAATAGAAAATAATTAAATTTTTGAATTGATATAAAGTAAAGAAATGATAAATGTCATATTGCGTTTGGTATGTCTGTAAATAGCCTTACCCTTAAAACATTAGATTGGCTTTAAATATTAAACATATAACGGTGAAAGATGCTGATATACAGCTGTATTCAGTTCCAATCAGTCCATATATTGTTTGGAAAATTATATGCAATAATTAAGTTCAGCGCTATTGTAAATTTCCAAAAAAATTTACAATTGCCGTGTTACGTTCCCGAAACCGAGAGCCTCTTTTTACTACGTCACACACTATCGTTGTCACGTGACATATGGCTGTCTCCATATGTCATGTATGTGTAGACAGGGCTTTGTATGATGGCACAACCATTTTCACAAACACCGCAACTGACAAATAACGCAGGAAAAACAGTGAAAATCTAGATAAAAGTGGACCAAAACAATATCTAATAGCTACCACTTGTTTTATATAAGAGTGAAATTAAAATAAATATCTTTCGTTTAATCACGAACTCCCGAATAATTTTCTGTAAATGTTACATTACGGATGTACTCAATGGTATGTCCAACATTTAGGAAAAAGATAATTTTTAGCGAAATACACAAACGGTTATCCTTCTGTATCTATTGGATGTCAATACTGAAATGTGCAATTGTATCATCACTACAGTTTCCTATAATATTCTCAGACTAATTTGGCCTTTAAAATGGATATTAATTGGGAGTTTCAACCTGTATACCTATATACGTCAAAGGATACGTAACGTTTAAACAGAATAAAAACTAATTTTGGTAAAAAACATTTGTCCAAATTTCATTTTTGAGCAAACTAATACATATAGTCGAAATAAGTTATGAATATCTTGAACCCACTGCGCTTATCTTAGCGTTGTCAACTTTATATTAAAGGAAAGTTGACATTTTGTTTCGGAGAGACTTCTCTATCTCCTTTTTTTTACTTCTTTTTATCAGTTTAGGAGAAACGTACGAAAATAAATATGCAAAACTGTTTTACAAATTTTATCAGACTAACACCTTCACTCACACAACGCCCCCCCCCCCTCACAAACACCCTTCCCTCATCAAATTTGAATCTATCAGCCATTGTTATTAAGCATGGTCATCTTCAGAGCTATTCTATCTCACAATCGATTAATGACTTAAAACATGGGTGCTAATACACTACGTGTTCAATATACCATCTTCTAAACAACTAGGAGAAACTTTTTCCATCTGGGAGTCCCCACAGAGAAGTTAAAGGATGTTTAAAAATTAAATATATATATATTCTTTGAAAAACCAAACATTATTTTATAAAAAATTAATAATAATAGGTTTCCAAAATTTTAAACCTTTCTTAAAACATATTTCTTGAACTTATATTTATTTTCTCTTTTAGGGGATATTAGCAGACCTTTGCAGACACTCATACAATTGTTCTGTATTTTCGTTAAGCACTTCGTTTAGTCTGGTTTTTATACCTACGCTGACACTTGTAATATCTATGCTGTTTGTTAAATGCAGTACTTGACTCAAGTTTATACATAGTGCAATTTTTAACAGATTTAAACCCGTTTAAATAATACAACATATGTAAGCTCTTATGATTTGAACGCCAACTTCTTAACTCACTTTGAAGAAGTAGGTCTAATGATTTCGTTGCCTTTGATGAATAGTTATCACTGCAACGGATTTAAGAAGTTGGACCAAGTACTCTTCATCCTAGGAGCAATCAGGTTGTATCCCTTTCTATTTCATTAGTACTCTTACTGTAAAAGATGAGTCTGTATCGCATGAAGTTGTTGAAATTATAGAGGTAATAGGCAGTGTTATGTGCTTATTTGTGGACCATCTTTCTTAGAAGCTTTATCTTTAACTTATCTTCCATGCATCTCGCCGGTCTACATGCGATGTATCACCATATCCGCCTGCTTCCAAAATGCGCTTTATTTAAATCCGAAGATAGAGAAACCACAAAGTTGTGTCTGGTCGATGTCATAACCTGGACACAGACATTTCAGTTGGAAACAAGGCGGTTAGCAACTCTAGTCATATCTCTGTTGTATTTTGGTGACCATGGCTGAATTCATTTCGTTGTATCACGGAAATTATTCAAGCACGAAGAATGTTTGATAGTAAAATCGACAGGGACACCATATGAAAGATTCATTATGGTGGAGAGCGTTTAACGGTACGTCGGTGGTGGTAGGTTAATGATGTCTGAATGGTGACTTAATGGAATATGGAAACAAGGGATGCATTCCGAAAAACTACAATGTTATACACTAAACTTAAAACTACAATGTATTACACGTGCAATGTTGGATGAAAGAATAACAAAGCAGATGACCATTATCTGGTTCTGAGTGGCCGATGCCATAAGTGAATTAACTGTCCCACATCGAATCAAATCTCGTTGGAAGGTTGTAGAAGAGAGATATGCAAGACTTACCGAGATTTCTACCCGCAACAAATCAATGCAGTAAGGAATGGTTTCAACTGGTGTCATGAACATGGAAACTGGAACTCTGGGAAATGTTCAATCTAATATTTACTGATGAATCCAGATTGAGTCTACGATCTGAATCTCGATGTCTCTTAATCTGGAGATCGACCAGACTGAAGCCGGTTTGATTGTCGTAAAGTACATTTTTATTTTGTAGCATCCAGTCTAATCCAGGTTTTATCATTTTTTCTATTATTTTTCGCATGGTCGCGGAGATCGTGATGGGTCGATATCGTTCAAAGGTGTTCTGATCTTTGTTCGGTTTGAGAATGGATACGAAAAAAGCTTCACACCATTGCTGGGGCAGTTTTTCTGTGATTCAGTAGTAGTAAATGATGTTAAGTAACTGACTTACTGCTTTATTCGGTAGATGTTTTAGCATTTTATTTGTTAATTGAACTGAGCCTGCTGATTAACTAGTTTTAGAGAAGCGCATGGCATTTATTAATTCTTCGATTTTAAATTTATCGTTTATTCTCTCTTCATCAGTAATGTCTTCTGGTTTTCTTTTTTTATTTTGTTTTTCAGTTTTTAATCCTGTCTTGTTTTTCTAGAAATGCTTCAGTGGCGGGATTTTCTCCAATGTTTTGGAATTGTTGAGCAAACTTGTTAGCCGCCGTTTTAGTGTCAATATTTTGCTTCACAAATATATTTTTCCATGGAGTTTCTGTTGTTATTGGCTTTCCAATTTTTTAAATTAATTTCCATGCTGTGGATGTGGGGGTTTATATATTTATTTCGTTGGCTGTTTTTTCCCACTCCATCTTTCTCGCGTATTTTAATTTTTTTTATTAAGTGCAGTCCGTCTTTTGTGTGCTCTTATTAATGTCTTCTTCCATTCTAGTTCTTCTGGCCTTTCTTTCCTCTCTTCTTCGGATAGCGATCCTCTTCATAATGCTAGATAATTAATATAGTTGTGTTTGAATTTCAATAGAGTTAGCTGCATGATTGTTCGTAACTTGGTTTAGGAATTTTAGTAACAATTGATCATTTATTTGAGTTTCCGTGTTGATAATGTTGTTTAAATCTAGAGTGAAGTCTTGCAATTAAACTATTTTTCCTTTGTTGGAAGCTTTTTTTCCTTTGCGAATAACCGGAATCCCTTAATAATGATGTGCGTGTTCTCGCTTGTGAGCAGATCCGTTGAAGTGGACCAATTTAAAAAATATTCCAGCTCAGGTGATTCAAGGGTCAGATCGATAGCTGATGAATTAAAGTTGTGTCCAAAAAACGTATGTCGTCCATTGTTAAATGAAGTTAGATCCAATCTGCCAATGATATTCTCGATAACTCTGCTTCATGGGTCAGTATAGTACAGTGGACCCCCGATATAACGCGCATGTCGGGCTGTAACAACACCCGCGTTATAAGGTGAATCGCGTTATATCTTCAATGCAGTGAACCACACCACGCATATTTCATAAATTTTTTATTTAATAAATTACTGAGTTCTATACCTGATTTACTATTGACATAATATAGAACTGTATTACTTAATGAAGGGGCCGCTTTGCGCACATGCACTCTGTGGGGTCTCCTCCATAAATTCCGTGACGATCTGAGGGGAGGGAAAGGTTAGGATGTTTTAAAAGAGTATTATATAACATACTATTAACGATCTTATTAAACAAACCACCGACCTACTACGCTATGACATTAAAATGCTATTTTTACTTTTGTGCTTAGTTCCTTGCAGCGTTTTTCGTTTACAAACATAAGATATTTTATGTATGACCCCCTTGTAGTTAAATACTACTACAGTTAATACTCACTTGGTATGTTGACACTCGTACAAAAGTAAAGATTCCTTCACAAAATATGTTACGTAAAATGAAGTGGCGGACCCGCTATGCACTGCGTTTAGGGTGAAGTGTTAAATCCTTCTGATACGTTATATAAATTATAGACGACCGGTTGAAAAGTAAATAGGTTGTATTCATTTGATGTTAATTTTTAGCGACTTACACTGCAAGTCACCGAACTTGAATCCTTGAAACTCTAGATACACTTTGTGATTAAACGAATGCAAAATACTACACTAAAAGGTATTGTAATTTATAGTGGTAGTTGTTTCCTTTGAATACTTTTATCTAGTTAAAACCATACGATAAATAATGATGTTTTAATGTTTCGTCGAAAAAAAATCTTCGTTATCACACTGACTGCTTTCAGAATAAAATAAATTATTATATTTTTGCTAAACTATGTGTCTTAATGTTTATATAAGAAATTACTCAAATTAAACTGACAATTCCCTAGTAAGCTTTTTGAAATAACTCAGTGGCTATAAGTAATATTTGATATTTGCACATTTCAGATCATAACTGAAACAACACATAAAACAGTAGGTATCATGATGAAGAAATCGAAGTAGTTTAGAACTTCTACTCTGGCATGTAAACTGACAGGCTCCTGTCAGACCTCTGTGGCAAGCAGCTGCTTGAGGTGGTATTTATTTATTTTTTATTTATTTTTCAATATTGGAAAAACTAGGAAAATCTTCTGTGAACACGAAACTCATTGTAACTAGCTCAGCTGTTATATCTGGAGAGTGATTTTTCGACCGCCATCTTCAATTGCATTTAAGCAACTTCCAATGACTGACTCCGTGATATAAAAAAGCCATCAATAGAAGAGATCTCAGTACGCGGATGGTAGTGAAATTGTCAGAGAACATGACACACCTTTAGGAGTTCTTAGGTTTGTATCCCTTTCGGATCAAGTCGATTTTATCTATCTTCCTCTTGCTTTTGGCTTTGACAATTTGTCGATTTGTCTATTTGAGGATTTGACAAAAGATTATTCCACCATATCTTTCGAACTCGATGAGAAGATTGATGATTTATATGTCAAATGAAATCTTGTGACGCGGGGAGTGTCAGAGGCTGCAAGAAATTAACCCCCCCCCCCACGTTTTCTTCCCACTCAAAACAGAAGAAATAGGAAAATTGTTCTTGGCTGTATCTCCAGAACGTGAATGCAGAAAGCAACAAGCTCTACATGAAATGAATCCTTCTGAAGCACGGGAAGACATAGGCTACGAAAACGTGACTCCATCTGCTTTTTTCTCCCGAAAAAAGGACGAAATATGAAAATGATTGTCCTCATATATCTTCTCAATGTGAGTGCGAACAGTAACAACCTATGTGTCAAATGAAAGCCTGTGACGTAGGAAGTGTCATAGTCTATATAAATTCACCCTCTTGTTTTCTTCACCCCAGAAAAATGGGTAATGTGAAAGTCATTCTAATATATCTTCCGAACGCGAGATCATATAGTTATGAGTTAGTTGGGTTGGGTTATTTTACCTCTGAGCGGCACTTTTTTGCACACGTTGGACTAAGTGGACCCGAAAGGGCCACATGGACCCCGAAGGCTCAGAGAAGGTTGGGGGAGGGGACCCACTGCAACAGCTGTTCGGAGACAGACGATAACCTCCCGTCAAGGCCACTCATCGTGTTCTTTAACACTTTGTAAACAAGATAACAGGAAACTAGATACTTTTGATTCTAGATACTTATGCAGTGTCTTGGGCATTAGGTGGTTCAACTTTGTAACTAATGATGAGGTTAGGCAAAGGAGTTTGCAACCTCCTTTAAGCAGCATATTGTGCAGAGAGAGACTCCGTTGGTTTGGCAATGTTGCCCGTATGAATAATTATAGATTGGCGAATAGGGTTATGAACAGTGTGCCTAAAGGTCTCAGAAAGAGGGGGAGACCTAGGATGCGGTGGTCAGACAAGGTGAAACAGGACCTTGTTAGAATTAGTGTGCAGTGGCCAGATGCAGCAGATGTAGCTCAGGACAGACTTGCTTGGAGAACTAAATTGCACAGTCTGGTTGGACCTCGGTAACCCATTGCTGCTTGAAGATGATGATGATGATGAATCATTATTTGCCGTGTGGCGTAGAGAATCACAGCATTGACTTTGTTAATAAGGTCTACGTACGCTGCTTTCGTATTGTAGATGCGAATTTTAACATTACGGCCGTCATCCGGAATCTTAGCATTATTTATTACACTGATGACACAAATGCGCAAGCGTTGAATTAAATAGTGCTGACCTGCAGCAGGTAGTCTTCCTTTTTTGTGAAGCCTGTGACATTTGATTGGTTGATTCAACCACAACAACCAATAATCGAAGATATTAAATACAACCAAAATAAATAACTGCTCAAGTGATAACTTACGACTAGTAATTCAGTTTAAAATAATAAATAAAATGTACAGTAAGAACGGAATTGGAAAACAGTTAACTCATATATTATAAATATACACTTTACGAAGCGTTTTGTTAAATGCCATTCGAATGGAAAAGAAACATTCACATATATATAGGAAATTACTAAAGTGGAGGGACACAACACTGAATTGAAGTAGAAAGAGCAACCGCTTATTTTCCAATTTGTCTTTTTTCAACAAATTTTTTTGTTTGAAGATATAGACTTTTACATTATCCGTTTTTAGGGGGGAATGCAAAGGGGGTTAGTATAGCCTAAGACACTCCGGGCGTCAGAAGCTTTCATTTAATGCATAGTTTCTTATTTTCCCCACTCGCGTTCCACAGATATAGGAGAACAATCGTTTCATTTTTCCCACTTTTTTGCGGGGGAAGAAAACAAGGCGGTCAATTTAACAGCCTATGACACTCCCAACGTCAGAAGCTTTTACATGACGTACAGCTGGGTACTTTCGGTTCTGCAGATATGGTTGGAAAAAAGTTTTCATATTTCCCTTTTCTAGGGGGAAGAAAGCATGGGGGATGAATTTTGTATAGCCTATGACATTCTCCGCATCACAATCTTTGATTTGACGTATAGCTTGTTACCTTTACGCATTCCCATTCAGGAGATATTGGGGAGCAATCGTTTTCTTATTCCCCTCTAAAATGGTCCTATACCCTATTGGTCCTATACACCCATTGTTGTTGTTGATTTATACAACTTCTGGTTTCTTTTTTTACTCATCTTTATTGACATTCCCCGCTTCAAAAGTTTCATTTTTGGTATCGCTTGTTACTTTCGACACTTGCGTTCGGAAAGGAGAAGAATTATTTTCATATTTCTCCTGTTTTAGGGGGAAGAATGCATAGGGGTGTCAACTTTTATAGCCAATGATATTCTTCACATCAAAAACGTTCATATGACACATAAATCGTTAAGTTTCACCATCGCGTTCGAAATATATGGTGGAAAAATTGTTTTGACAAATTTACGAACCGACGTACAGTCGCTCAAATAAATATCCGAATTCTGTGGTTGATTACAGAATTCAGAAAAAAATATCTGGCAACGATTTGTTTAGAAATTAGTGATCTGGCAACCTTCGTGTACAGTCGCTCAAATAAATATCCTACACTATAGTTGATTACAGAATTCATAAGAAATATCTGGCAACGATTTTTTTTAGAAATTAGTGATCTGGCAACCTTCGTGAACAGTCGCTCAAATAAATATCCGAACACTATGGTTGATTACAGAATTCAGAAGAAATATTTGGCAACGATTTTTAAAAAATTAGTGATCTGGCAACCTTCGTGTACAGTCGCTCAAATAAATATCCGAACACTATGGTTGATTACAAAATTCTGAAAAAAATATCTGGCAACGATTTTTTTAAGGAATTAGTTATCTGGCAACCTTCGTCTACAGTCGCTCAAATAAATATCCGAACACTATAGTTGATTACAGAATTCATAAAAAATATCTGGCAACGATTTTTTTAGAAATTAGTGATTTGGCAACCTTCGTGTAAAGTCGCTCAAATAAATATCCGAACACTATGGTTGATTACAAAATTCTGAAAAAAATATCTGGCAACGATTTGTTTTTAGAAATTAGTGATCTGGCAACCTTCGTGTACAGTCGCTGAAATAAATATCCGAACACTATGGTTGATTACAAAATTCTGAAAAAAATATCTGGCAACGATTTGTTTTTAGAAATTAGTGATCTGGCAACCTTCGTGTACAGCAGTTCAAATAAATATCCGAACACTATGGTTGATTACAGAATTAAGAAAAAATATCTGCAACGATTTTAGGTAAAAAACAGTGATTTATCATGTTTTAACTCTTTATTCCAAATTAAAATGGATAACATTACGCGTAGGATAATTGAAAATTTCCCAAATGGTAGAAGCCAGCTTAACAAGGCATTAAAGAGAAACGTTTCTAGCTCTGCTCCAAAAATTAAATTCTGAATTTATAATTATTAAATATATAAAAATCAACGTGTCCCTGCTGGGCCAACGTTGTGATTTATTTCTGCAAAACTCAACGTCTTGCCCACAGTCAGTAGCTGACACCGATGGACTTGGAAAGGCATCATCCGTACGTCGGATGGGACTCTAAGTCATGCTCCGTGTGCGGGCGAGTTATATCGTGTGCACGTTAAAGAACATTCTGGATGGCGTTAACGGGGCGCTTACTGTCTGTCTAACTGATGCTGCAGTGCATCGCCTCCCCCATCCTTCTCTGAGCCTTCGGAGTGCTTATTACCTAGACATGTAACCCACTGTGTGCAAAAAAGTGCCGCTCAGAGGTAAAAATAACCCAAATCCAAATGGGGAACTTGGGCATAGCGTCTTCTGAAATATTTCTGTTAATCGGATTTAACAGGTAGTTAGTACTCTTGAGAGTTCTAAAAATGCTCGATCTTTCGCAGTTGTTCAAAATTTCATCTAAAATTAGTTTTCCTTAGTATTGGTTTTCATTCTTACTAGACTTTTATAAAGAATGGAATTTCTTCTAAGGCTGCGCGTAGGTGTGGCAGCTTTACCGAGGGAAGGTAGCGTAGGATCTTACCACTTTTTTTGGTAGGTTTCAAGCTTTTTGCACAAAGAATCTGAAGCATTATGAAGCTCACTATCAAACTCAAAACGTTGGGTGTACAAAAATAGAATTTAAGAACTGTTTTAGATTTGGCTCCCCACGTTGTGTTTGTTAATCTGCTATTAACGTTTTTCGAAAAGAGATAATTTGAATAATAATTAATTAACCAATTTAAATAATAGTGTAGAAGAATCCCAAGGAATTTGTGTTCATTAACTATTTTAATAAGTTCATTATTAATAATGCAGTCTTTGGGAGAAGATCTTAGTTGACTGCCAGGAAACAATTAAGCATTTAGTTTTATTCATGAAACTGTAAATCCCCATTCATTCAAAACCTTGCTAACTTCATTCACTGCGATTTGAAGTCCTGTTGGAGTGTGCCAAGATCTCTGCCAGTAACCGAAATAGCCAAGTCGTCAGCAAAAATTGAAAATTTAATATTTTTGTTTAAACAATCTGGTAGGTCCTGAAGCACGATGTTAAATGGCACAGGACTAACACTACCCTTAGGTAATGTCACAGAAATAAGGATAATCCCTGAGAGAGCTATTCCTAACTTGACTTGGATTTTTCGATCTTTCAGGAAATTGATAATGTACTTAAACATATTGTCTGTTATTATTTATTTTAACAGCTTAAATAAGAGTCCAAGATGCCAAACACTGTCAAATGCATGTTGAATAAGGAAGAAAACCACGAACACTTCATTTTATGCAAAGAGCATTTAGATTTTCAGCAATTAGTTGAAATAAATAATTGTGAGATGACATTCCTCTCCGAAAGCCAGTTTGGAAAGAGAGAGCAACACAGAGTATTCGATAAATCAATTAAGTCGGTAAAGTGTCATTCTTTAAAAAAAGTTTCCAAGACAAGAAATCAGTGAAACAAGTGAAAATCAGTGAAATTAGGTGCTTTCATGGGTTCACCGTCTGTACTATCTTCCAAATATCCGGGATTGTTCCTCTGTTCCAGCATTCATTAAATAGTTTCAATAAAAGCGTAAGTCCTTCCTGTGGAATGCACTTAATACTAATATTGATGATGTTATCTCGTCCACAACTACTCTTATGTTTCGTTTCATTTATAGCATTTTTAAGTTGCCATTGGTTAAAAAAATATATTCATATACCCTGAAGCTAGCTTAAGACGTCCACGCCCGCTCTTTGAAAACGTTTTGCCACCATTTGTTTTCTCAATAATTTTCGTTCATCTTATGCTTTTGGCACAAACTATTTTGGAAGTATTCAATGCCTTTTAAATTTCCATGCCTTTCCGCTTTTCCTTTATTTATCCTATTTGCACTGATCGTTTTTACTTAATAACATCAAAACAAATTTTAATAGGAATTTTGAATTCCTCAGAGATATTTTGGTGGTTCTTTTTGAGAAAAGAAATAAATTCATCTAGATTTCGCTGGTTTTGATTTTTCATATGAGATAGTTTTCTTGAAATAAGCCCAATTAATAACCTTAAATTGAGACTTGGATTTTAGACCACAGGTTAGCTGAAATAATGACCGGTAGATGATCGCTCCCAAGAAAATCATGGTTTGTTTTCCATGTAAAATGCTTGGCAAAGGGAGCTGAGGCAATAGAGAGATCAATAGCACTTTCTTTTCCTGGAAGTTTGAGAAACGTAGGAGAGTCTTCATTGAGAACAACCAGGTTTAGATCCAAGGACAGATCTTCTACGATGTTTCTTCTTCTGTCTGCAGTGTGGCATCCTCAAGTATTACTATTTGCTTTCCAGTCTCTTAGTGCAAAATTTTCTAAAATCCTACAACGATATATAGATATACTGGATTATGCAGTGAGAAAATGCTGAAGGAAAACACCTTTTAATTTTCACTTATACTGCTGCAATTACGGGGAACTGATTCCGACAGGATATCTCAATAAGAACTTGGGGGAATTTCGAGTGCACATAATTCTCTTCCCCCCCCCCCCCCCTGTTAGATCCATTGTTTTTAGGTTTTTAGATAAGAAACACTCTTAGATAACTTAGGAGTTTTTTCCGCATATTTTGCAATGAAAACTCGAATTGCAATATTGTTTTCTCCAAGAAGAGCATTTCTCAAGAATTTTATTTTTCAAACCTCTATAGTTCCACTGAAGTAAGAAGTTTATTAGGATTGTGATTAAGGTCCATAATCATAGTTTTTATTATTTTTACTAATAATATTATTACTTATGATCATCAAGTATCTGATAAATTTTCTGCTTGTATATAAATTTATTTATATTATTTTTCTTCGATGAGTTTTTTAGAAAGTTAAGGAGCTCTGTTCGATATTCCACAACATCATTAATTTTCAGGAAGTTGATTTCAGCTTCAGTTTCTTCATAAGGTTTTTGTGCCTAGGGATTGGATTTTTTAATCGGATCCTGTTTTCTCGCAGTAGATATTTAAACGGATACTCCATTCGATGTAAGTTGATTTTTACATTTCTTGATTCCCAGTGTAAAATACCATGTGATTCACTGTCATGATCTGTAAGATAATTACAAGTTTCACTAGTAGCGATTTATAAAGTTTCTTTAGTAATGTAGGTGTGGTCCTCTTGTATCATTTTGAGAGCCTATGACCATGGTAAACTATTCTTGATCATTGCAGTCTCACTTGTCATCCTGCATAAGTCGAAGGGTGTTGTCCTCCACTGTTAGGAAGCATAACAAAGTGTTATTACATTCTTTATAATTATGATGCCTCTTGCATCTCTTGCATCGATTTCTGCTTATATCAGTAAGCTGCAAAATGTCCAAAGAGATTGGCAATTAGGACAAATTGGAGGTAGCCTTAAATATTCATTTACTTTGTATTTTTTAAATCTAATTATTATGATTTCGGATATATTTTGATTGAGTGTTAGGACCGTTCTGGAAATAGGATTTCCCCTTTCGGTAGGATTTCCCTTTTCGGATAGGATTTCCCCTTCAAAATGCTTCACAGCTGTAGGTGTCTTCACTTTCGCATCAGTTCTTTTTTTATGACTAAATGTGTATAAAAATAATATTTGAATATATCCAGTCTTTTTCCTCCACTTCCATCTTTTTCTAGATTCGGTCGTGGACATACATACATACATACATACATACATACATACATACATACATACATACATACACACACACAGACATGGATATACCCAGGGGAGAGACGGTACCCCCCAAAAAAATTTACTAAATCTGAAAATTGTCTACCTGCATTGAAATCCAAAATATTTGTCTTTGCATAAATTTATTCCAGCACCATATTTTATGTCCGAATTAAAATACCTTTAAAAACACTATAAAATATCATGCCATATAGAATAACATTTTAACTTTTCGTGTTCGATGGAATATAATTACTCAAGTCTTACCTCTTGAAACTAAATTATTCTCGAAGACCTCCACCCCCACGAAAGTAAATTCTCGGACCACCCTCTCCCCGAAAAAAATTCTGGGGATACATACATACATACATAAATACATACGTACAGTCGCTCAAACAAATATCCGAACACTATGGTTGATTACAGAATTCAGAAAAAATATCTGCCAACAAATTTTTTTTAGAAATTAGTGATCTGGCTACCTTCGTGTACCTAACACGAAGGTTTCTAGATCACTAATTTCTAAAAAAATCGTTGCCAGATTTTTGTTTTCTGAATTCTGTAATCAACCATAGTGTTCGGATATTTTTAAGCGACTGTACATACATACAGAATCCTCAAGCAGCCATGGGCTACGAAGCTCCAACCAGACGGCAATTTAGTTCCCCAGATATTCTGTTCTGAGCTACGGTTATGGATATGGGCTCGATTACGGAAACGTAGTGTCGATGAGTTATCAAAAAGGAAGATTAATTAGGCGACCTTAATAAGTCAGTCTCCTAAAACGTTCTTTTTATGTACATGACGAGAAAAAATGAAAGTAACTCTATTCTGTAAATTGATCTTCGCAAACCAATTATTCTAAACAGGGTAGAAATTTTTATTTAGTTGAATTAAATGAGATTTTATAATACTCTGTAATCTAAACAGCTTTGTAATTAAAACATTTTTACAATTATATTACACCACTTATAAATTTATATTATTTCCATTTCTGAATTTTTTTCAAAAACAAAAAATAAATACCAAATATTAATTGGAAGACAATATCGTCTTTAATCACGAATTGACACATTTTGCTTAAGTCATAAACAAAGTAGTGTCGGATTACGTTAGTTTTTAAACTAATAAGTTCGTCAGATATCCTAGCCATTGGAACTATGGTCGCATTTCTAAACATCTATTATTTATGCGTCATATATAATATCTATCTGGGATAAAGATCATTGAAACTTTCATATTTATGCTTGCAACCTGCAATTGACATTCTTCAGCTTGTCTTGAGGGATGATCGCCTTCTAATGACCAAATTCGAATTATTATGTTTTACATATTTCAAACAGTGAAAATTTTAAATATCACATTTATCCACTGAGCAATTTTACATACAAATCTGAAAATAATCGTATATTGTCAGTTTAAATTCCTTCGCTTCACACCTATAGATTAATTCTTATATCAGTCAGTGGACTAGAGAAAATTTTTCATATTTTTTGTTTAAATATTGGTGTATTAGATTCTTAAGTCGATTACTTGTAAAACGAACAGTAAATGTTTTTTTCTTTCACAATTTTTTACTCATAGAAAAAAATAAAGATGAAAGTGAAAACAACTACCACTATAAATACTGATATACTTTAATGAAGAATTAAACTCTCGTTTAATCACAGATGGTCTGCCTTGCGGTAGAGGATACTCTAGTTCAGTGGTCTACAGTGTAAGACCACTTAAAATCAATAACATACAATCTGTTAAAGACCTAGAGGGCGTTCATAAATTTAAACGACTGATATAGAAAAATTTCAACAATCTTTTTCACTTACGTCACACAGTGTAACACTTGAACGAAGCTCCATAAACCCTTTTCCTTTTCCTAATGATTTCTTTCTCAAAGTAACAGTTTATTATAAGTCATTAAAAAAAACCATTTTCTCCTTAGAAAACAGAAAAGAAATTAAAAATGCTTACGGAGTGCTTCATTAGTATTGAAATCAAAGGCTTTATCATCATTTCTATCTTCTCTGGTGAAGCGTAAATTTCGGTCTGCGAAATCTGTGCATTGTTACTGTGCAGCCTATTAAAGAAGGTGAAAGAGTTTACATTTTTAGAAGAATATAGGTTAGGGATGTAGAGAAAAAAATTCATGCCAATTTATCACAAGTATATGAGGATAATGCCTGTTCACATGGAACACTTACGAGATGGATGCACAAATTCAGAAAAGGAAGGCAGAGCTTCGAAGAACTCCCTCCTGCACGAAGACAAAGGAGGCCGTGAACGAGAGAACCGTAGCTGATGTTCGTGTCGTAAACTGATTAAGGAAAACCCACACATCACCATTCAGATAACGCCAGTGTATCGATTGGCAGTGTGGAAACAATTATTCATCAGCAGTCCGAAGCATCTATGCCAAATGGGTACCCCACAAGCTCAGAGAGCAGAAAAGAGGACTTGAGTCGACTCCTGCAAGGAGATGATGACAATGGTTGAACCTATGGCCCCAAATGGTTAACAGAAGATTGTCACAGAGATGAGACGTGGTTTTATTACTATACAACTACCAGAAAGATCGAAACTATGTTTGTGCTGCTGAAGATGAACCGGGTCCACAAATCCTCCGACAAGACTTTCGTTCAAGAAGAAGGATGTTCACAGTTTTTTCCTATTACCAAGGAGTGATAGCCATGGACACATTACCTAAAAATATGCATTTAAATGGTAATATTACACCAACATTGGTTTGCCCAAAATGGTTAACAAGGCGAAGGAGCAGCGTCCAACAATAGGAGTATCAAGGATTCTCCTTCTTCACGACAATGCCCGTGCTCACAAAACCCGGAAAGTTATGACCTATCTGGAAGAGTTAAAAAATCAAATAGCTACTCCGTCTAGTATATTCACCCAATTTTGCACCGTACGATTATTATTATTTTTTTAAATTAAAAGGTAATTTGCTGGGAAAACATTTTCAAGGCTGCAAGATCTTACAAAATGCGTTTATACAGAGTTGTGAAGTATTTTCCCCAACAGGAGTACCACCAATCTTTCCAGAATTGACGTAGACGTTTGCAACTTTCCACAGAGGCTGCAGGGAAGTACTTTGAAGGACAATAAGAGCTTTGTTGAGGTAACTACAATGGTTTTTGCTCTGCAGATGCATGTCGAGATCTTTTTGAAAACCCTTCTTAAATAAGAGTAGCATTACCTCCAATAGTTCACCCTATTTGCAAAGAGACTTAAGGGATTCACTTAACACACATATATATACACCAAAGAGGAAAAACATTATGACCACCTGCCTAATATGATGTTGATCCTCCATGTGTCGCCAAAACAGCTCTTATCCGGCGAGGCATGAAGGCTGCAAGATTTCTAAAGGTG
The DNA here is from genome assembly GCA_038380435.1 of Ryuthela nishihirai. Classification (NCBI taxonomy): domain Eukaryota; kingdom Metazoa; phylum Arthropoda; class Arachnida; order Araneae; family Heptathelidae; genus Ryuthela; species Ryuthela nishihirai. Next base: position 1,456,390 of record JAWZYU010000041.1, read on the forward strand.
TCTTGTGGTATCTGGTACCAACATGTTACCAGCAGATCCTTAAACTCTTCTAAGTTACATAGTTGAGCCGCAGCAGATAGGATATGCTGTTACAACACAAACTACAGATGCCCGATTGGATTGATGTCTCGTGAATTTGGAGCCAGGACAATAGCTGAAAATCTTCCTCATGTTCCACAAATCATTCTCGAACAATATGGACAGTGTGGCATGGCAGATTATCTTGCTGAAAGAAGACACTACTAGAGGGTTACGCCGTTGCCATTAAAGGATGTATGTTTAGGTAAGTGGTAGACGCCGTAGTTTCCTGCACATGAATGACTGCGCCCAGGGTTCGCGCAGAACATTGCCCAAGGCATTACCCTTCCACCACCAGCTTGTTTTCGTCTCATGGTGCATCCTGCTGCAAATCCTTCCCCAGGTAAACGATGCATAGGTACCCGGCTGTCCACGTGGTGCAACAGGAAACGAGATTTATCGGTTTATCGGACCAGTTGACCTTCTTCCAATCAATTTTTGAGATTTATCGGACCAGTTGACCTTCTTCCAATCAATCAAGGTCCAGTTTTGATGCACACATGCCCATTGTAGGCGCTTTCGACGGTGAACCGAGGTTAGCACGAGCACTAGGAGCGGCCTGCGGCTACGCAGCCCTATTTTCAGCAGGGTTCGATGTAATGTGTGTTGTGACACATTGCTCCCGTCACCAATATTCAAATTACGGGCGAGTCGCGCCATAGAGTCCCTTCTGTTGACTCCTACCATACGGGATAGCCTTCTCTCACTTCTAGCATCGAGGAGCCGTGGTCGGCCCACACCTTGCCGGTGGTTCGTGGTTTTTTTCCTCCATGGACCACTTCTTGAAGGTATGAACCATGGCTGACCGTGAGCACCCCACAAGCCTTGCCGTCTGGAAAATGCTCAAACCCAGTCATCTGGCCATTACAATTTGGTCTTTGTCAAACTCATTTAAGTATGAGTATTATATTACCCCCTGAAAAACAAGAATAACATTAATTAACAGAGCTGTTATTTATACCATTTCATGATCGTCACATGCGCAATCGTTTACCTGCAGTTACTTCGATTTGAATTAAGACGCGCTGGTCTGGTTATAATAAAACTGACATTCCTCAGAGCGATGTAGAGGAGGATCTACTCGAAAAGTGGTGGATACTTTAATAAGAACATCGGATAGAGAATTTGCGAATATAAAAAATAAGTTAGTTTTAGTGCCAACCGTTATTTTTATTACTACATTTGGTGAGGACAGAATAATTTCTGGAAAGTTTTCCAACGCTTGGGCACCACGTTCCCCCGACCAAAACCAATGCGATTTTTGGTTATGGTGTTAATTTGAAACGACGAGTTTACCAAGGCAACGTTGAATCGCTTGCTGAACTGAAGGCACAAATAACACAGCATGTTGCAGCCATGAATAAACCATGATTAAAGGAACTGTTTACCATGCCATATTACGTTTCCAGCACATTTTGCATACGAATGGTTCACATACTGAGAATCTTGATTTGTAAAATTAACGTTATATTTGTCCAACTTGGTATTTTCTTTATTTTAGCACACCCACATCACCTGGTGGTACTAACAACTCACTTTATTTTTCATTCGCATATAATCTGTCTCACGCCACCTGGTGGTACTATCAACTAACTGTTTTTTTTTTCATTTGCAAATTCATGTCCTTATTAAGGTATCCATCACTTTTCAGTGTGATCCGTCGAATAGATACTTCTCTTCAGCGCTCTGAGTAATGTCAGTTTAATTATAATCACACTGCATATGGGAGCAAATCGTACAAAATTTGTTCTTGATCTGGTGGTCAATTCTCAATTTTTTTGTATTTGTTCAGCTATAAAGATAATTATATATCGCCATATGCGATATTTATGAATTATTGATGGCGAATTAGAATTGAAATATCCGAAAATCCATGATCTGTAATAAGTAATGTGGCTGCACGGTACATGGCAACAACTGTTATTGAAGATTGGTTGCTATTCTCTCTTCCTGAATTGATGCAATGGTTCCATTCATTTTTTTACACAAACGTCTTTTAAATAGCAGAATTTGAAACATATTTAAATCATTTGTTACGTTACATAAGTGCTGTTAAAGAGAGAATTTCCAATAATTCCATTTAATTATAAATTGACAGAAATAAGATAAAATTGAACAAAGCAGCCATGGTTTGAAGTTCTAACTTACTATAGAATTCAGTTATTGAAAGGCGTTTATGCAGAAGTACAGCTGATGAATTTTGTCTAATGTTGGCCAATTGTGACAAGGTCATGCTTGACATTGTCCACCAATCGCAATCTAGGGCTCCCTTTTTTCAAGGGGACTTTAGGTGCACTATTCATAATTCTACTCAGTAATCTGCAGTGCTGCATGCGGGCAGCACGGTCAAATCAATCAATGAAAACCAGTCTCTCCCCATACAAAATGCTACTCGTTGCCATCATCTTCGCCTTACCTTATTGTTACTTTAATTGAATACCGTATTTCTTCGATTCTAAGACGCACTTTTTTCCCATATAAACGTGTCTAAAAACAGGGTGCGTCTTAGAATTGAATTTTTTATTTCGAGTTTTCCCGCGCTTTGCACACGGCAATACACGTTTTGCGTTTTATGCGGAAACCCCGCCTTCAATACCATTGGAGAATAAAGTGACGTGTGTGTTTTCCCGCGTTTTCCAATTGTGAAGCCACCGTTCTTTCATTATAGTGGAGCTCACTCAGCGACAACTACTTTTTTTTTTTAAGTTTTGGTTGTATCTACGGAAGTACGTAAGAAGTTCAGTTACTGTATTCCGTTCATTTTGATCCCTTATTACACATCAAAATATTGCCAAAAAGATTGCACTACGAAGACGCATTGAAGCGAAAAGTTATCGTGTATACAGAAGAACATGGAAAAGAAAGAAAGCGCCGGCATCAAAATTTGCCGAATGGGTATCAACAAATTAGCTTGGAAGCTAATCCCAGAAAGAAAAGTGCAGCACTCATTTAAAAAACGTTGCATCACCAACGCTCTCGATGGCTCAGAAGACGATGTATTATGAGATAATTAAGATAAAGGCGACTCAGAAGAATCATACTCTTAATGTGAATCAGACTCTGATATTGATTCAGATGCAGATATCGACGCTGGGAAGAATCAGACTCTAATATTGATTTAGAAGAAAGTGATGAATGGCATACCTACTGATAAATAGGTACTATTGTTGTTAAAAATGAAATACCCCCTCAAGCAGCTGCTTGCCACAGAGGTCTGACAGGAGCCTGTCAGTTTATATGCCAGAGTAGAAGGTCTGAGAGGATGGCAGGACCTCAGCAGAAGAAATAGTAAATTAAATTATATTATAATAAAATATTTGTTAGATATATTTTAACGTTTAATATTTTTTAGAATCAAAGCTATTTTTATGTTTGTGGTACTGAAATTAAGGTGCGTCTTACAATCGATGGCGTCTTAGAATCGAAGAAATACGGTTACCTTTAGGAAAAATTTATCAAATTCTCTGACTGCTTTCAAAATTTAATAAAATATATTTTCATAAGCACATTTAGAAGTTAATTTTTAGTATCCTTTGATCGGAATTAAGATGGCAATGCTTGAATATTCCTGTAGAAACAATTCATTTCAAACACACGATATTTGAAATTTATGCCTTACAGATCATTTTTTAAAGCAACATATGAAGCAAACGGTAGTTCAGAATTTAGGAAAGATGTGTTTATTTCTCATGACAATCGACTTTACCACTTTTTGGAATGATCCGCAGACAAAACAAATGGTAAGGATCAACGGGTTGATGTTTTAACAGGTTTTAAACAAATATAAATGCTAAAATGTGATTCTTCAATGTCTTATTGAAGCAAAGCAGTTACTAGGTTTAAGAAGAGTCACCAGCGTCTCTATTAAAGTTATGGAAGGAAGTAACTAAAGAATTAAGATTAGCTATGATATATTTATAATGATTATGACCAAAAGCATCATCAATTAGAGATCCAGTTTCACCAACCTTTCTGTAATATATTTTTAAGTCAATTTCAAATTTTATCTTAATTTAAAACTGGATATAGTTAATTACGAAATCTGTTCAATTACATCTGTTTTGTTCGCAATTCACATACATCGTATACTCGTCTAACAGGCTCTAATCTAGAAAAAAGAATTGGGGAAATGATGAAATTAAGATGGGGAGGGGGAATACCGGATTTCCTTTGCAGTATAATATTGCCTCTCCATTTCAGACGTCTTGAAAAATCTTAAAAAATGGATGAATTTACAAATGTTTAATATTTTTGGCGTCCATTACCCTTATTAAATTTGTCAAAGGGGGTTCAATCTTCTGCCCACCACCACCAGATCCGGTCTTGTACGACCATTTTGTGAACTATTGTTCACAAAATGGCCGTACAGGGCAAATAAACTACCTCTAAAAATTTTGAAAATGATTAACCTTTCTTAAATATGATGGAAGCTTATATAACAATTTCTCTTAGAAGCATTAAAGCAATTAATTGCTAAATTCTAATGTAAAAATAAGTTCGGAGCTCATAAACAATACTCTTTTGTCTTAGTCTAATATTAGTTGATTCTGCTAAAAAATAGAGTTAAAAAAACTTGATAATTTCTTAAAATCGTTTACTGACATTTTGAATGGATTTAGTTATGGATTGTAATAAATAGGTGTATATCAGAAGGGTATGCCGTCCCATGGCCCAGTGGTTTGCGCGCTTGGTTACTAACCTAAGGGACCTGGTTCGAGCCATTTAAGGCATGGATGTTCGTGTTGTTTTTCTGCTAAGGTCAAGCCATCCTCTCAGACTTTCTACTCTGGCGTATAAACTGACAGGCTCCTGTCAGGTCTCTGTGGCTAGCAGCTGTTTGAGGGGGTATTTGTTATTTATTTATTTTATTATATCAGAAGGTTAAACGTGGATAAAAACTCGTAGAGAATTAGAGTTCTTGTTAACGGAATCGCTGTCGAACTTGAAGTCTATGGACATGCTTATTTCTCGAAAGTGAGTTGGTGTAAGTCCATGGATATGGTTCGAACAGGACTGCATAGTGATAGAGTTGGAAATTAGCTAATGGTATTCTGTAAGTTTAGATTGGTTGTCTGTAGTGACCTACAAGAGCATTTATTATTTATAACACTTTGTACCAGAAAATAATAATAAGTGCTATTGGTTCCATTATTCACTCTCCGTGTTTTTATAAGTATGGACTGGAAGTGACTTGTTCATAAATTTGCATTTTTCGGACAAGTTGTCTCTGATTGGGTTATTTAGTTTCAGTGCATTTCTTAAGAGATAAGCTGATCTGCATAACGACATCATAGCAGAATAATCCAATCAGAGACAACCAGTCTGGTAAATGACATGACAACGATTGATTTCTAGTAATATTTAAATAAATCTTACGAAGCCCATCGATGTTTCGTTTCTTACCAAATTCAGAGTGGCAGTTAAGAGAGAAATTATCCACGCAAGCGCAGTTGGAACTTCAACCTTAGAACAACAGAATACTGCTCTGGGTTGGGGGGGGGAGAGGCAGTTGATAGCGCACCAGGCTGGGAATCTATAGTCAGATGCTCAAGTTCAACCTCGGCCAGCGTCAAGATTTAATTTCGCAAAACACTCGCCCCGCTCTCTGTCAGTAGGGGACACCGATGGGATTAGATATGCCGCCGTCTTTCGGATGTGACATTAAGCCGTGGCTATCCGGCGTAGCATGCGGGAGAGATCCATACCTTATGCATGTTAAAGAACATACTGGATGGCCTTGGTGGGAGATTACCATTTGTCTCCTAAGAGTTGTCCAGTGGGTTCCCAGGCTCAACATTCTCTGAGACATCAGAGTCTTTGTGAACTGGCCATTTAACTCATTTTTGCAAACACGTACAGTAGCTCAAAAAATGTCCGAACAATATGGTTGATTACAGAATTCAGAAAAAATACCTGGCAACGTTTTTTTAGAAATTAGTGAACTTGCAACCTTTGAACCTACACGAAAGTTGCCAGATCACTATTCTTCAAAAAAATCGTTGCCAGATATTTTTTCTGAATTTTTATAATCAACCATAGTGTTCGGATATTTATTTGAACCACTCTATGTACACGAAGGTTGCCAGATCACTAATTTCTAAAAAAAATCGTTGCCAGATATTTTTTTCTGAATTCTGTAATCAATCATATTGTTCGGATATTTTATTGAACGACTGTACCTCTTAAAGGTAAAACTACCGAACCCAAATGATCTCGAGCAATACCAAAAAAAATTTCCTCAATCTTATAAATTGGTTTTGCGATACGGATTGCTTTCGCTTGTTAAGATGCATACGGGCCACCACTGAATCTATGTATGATGGGTTTTCATGTGTATTTGCAGGCTCTTACACTCATCCGTGGTCAGAATATACGTTTGTATTTCTATTTCTTTGTGAAACAAAATAACATTTTAGGTAATGTTTCAAGAAATAAATGATTATTTATTATCTCAATCAAGGTTAGGATTTAACCTTGAAATTTATAAAAGGAGGAGGTTGGGTTGTTTTACCTCTGAGTGGCACTTTTTTTTCACACTATGGGCAAAATGGCCAGGTCACAAGCACTTGAAATCTCAGAGAGGGTTGAGGAAGGGAACCCACTGGAACAGCTGTTGGGAGACAGAAGGTAGCCTCCCGTCTAGGCCATCCAGTGTGTTCTTTAACTTGTACAGGGTACGGCTCTCACGCATACGGGGCCACGGCTTAACGTCCCATCCGACGGACGGCGGCCTTTCAAATCCCATCGGTGTCTCCTACTGACCGTGGGCAGGGCGGAGAATTTTTCGGAGATAAATCTCAACGCTGACCCAGCTGGGACTCGAACCTGGGAACTGCAGATTACGAGCCTGGCGCGCTACCGACTGAGCCACCCCCGTCCCCAAAAGGAGGAAGAGGTCTCAAGTGAAATGTTTCAATCTGAAGATACATAATAATAATAATAATAATAATAATAAAAATACCCCCTCAATCAGCTGCTTGCCACAGAGGTCTGACAGGAGCCTGTCAGTTTATATGCCATAGTAGAAGATCTGAGAGGATGGCAGGACCTCATCAGAAAAACAACATATACAGTCATGCCTTACCATCAGGGCTCGAACCTAGGTCCCGTATATCACAAGCCAAGCGTGCTAACCCCTCAGCCACGGGACGGCAGATGATACATACTGAGTGTTTAAATGAAACTACGTTACTTTGTATGTCTGCGGATAAAAGCGGTTAGTTGCACAAAACTGAAATTTGAAGCGGATAATAATCAGGTCATGCAGAATAGAATGGTAGACAAAAAATGAAATTATTATAAAAACTGTCAGCGGGTTGAACGTGGCGCTGTGCAGAAAAATAATGCACATTATTTACCAATCACGTGTTAGTAAGTGAAATAAGATCAAGAGGTTAGAAAATAAAAACAGAAGGCCATCATGAGACCTGACACTTTTGTAATAGAGAGCATGATCATTTTCACTTTCTCAAACTTTCGAGAATAATTGATAAAAAGAGTCACGACACCGGAACTGAAGGATCGTGCATTATTGGTTAAGTTCTATTTCCAAAATAATAACAAAGACACGAATGCTATATCCGAATATTGCTTACTGATGAGATGGAGACGCCTTTGAGGAGAATGAGTTACAGAACTGGGCTCAGAATTTTGAAGAAACGGTTATTAATCGTAATGCCAATGCAGAGAAAGTCTACTGGTTTTTGAACACATTGTAAATGACTGATGCAGTAGCCTTCTCTTAGAGCCAGGGCCGATGTAACACTCCTGAATCTTGTGTGATCAACTGTCTTCAAAGTCCTACGAAGTGTGTTGCGCTGGTTAATGTACAAAGTGGTATTTTCATGACTTCGGATTGGATAAGATGGAGCTGGACAACAAATGGCCATGTAACATTTTACGGAGTAAGGAGTCGCACTTCCCGCTAAACAGTATTGACAAAACTCAGTATTGTTGGGTAAGGGAATCGTCACATCCTTTGGGGAAATTTTACAGCATTCACCACCTGTTACTGTGTGGTGTGTTTTCAATTCTACTTTCATCTAGGAACTCTTCTTCTTCGAGGAGGTCCAAGCCATGATCTCCTAACACGTATAACACAAATAAAGGATGTCCAGAACACAATGCTTTATTTGGTAGTTTCATGTTTTCTCAGTAATAATTCAGATACATAACTTAGTAACTTCTTAAATAAGCTTTTCACGAAAATCATCGAAATCAAATTTATTTCAGTGTCGATTTTCAACAATATTCGTTCACTATTTTCACAGTTGCGCAGATTGTAATATTTAACAGCCTAAATGACAGTTTAAATAATTGTTCTACTAATTAAATAAACATAGTTAAAAAGAAAGCAAAACCATCATATTCAACTTTACTAATACATATAAGAGTGTTTTTAGAAGTTCTTATAATAATTATGTTAATTTTCACTAATTTTAAATAACGTTTTGCAGAACAAGCTAACTTGCTAAATGTTTCAGCTTCCACACTAAACGCATAATTTTAAAAATTTGTTGCGTGTGGAAGATATTTTGATTTAAATGGATTTGACTGAGATTTTTGAATTAGGAAGAATTTTTTATAAAACTCTTATTTAAGGAATTTACCGAATCTGCAGCTGACTATTTATTGACATAATATAGGACTGCATTTAATGATGGAACCGCTTAGTGTACATGTACAGTCGCTCAAAAAATATCCGAAAACTATGGTTAATTCAGAATTCAGAAAAAATCCTGCAACCCTTTTTAGCAATTAGCGATCTGGCAACCTTCGTGTACGTACACGAAGGTTGCCAGATCACTGATTACTAAAAAAATCGTTGCCAGATTTTTCCTGAATTTTGAAATCAACCATAGTGTTCGGATACTTTTTGAGCGACTGTACTCTGTAGGAACTTATCTGTAAATACCGAAGGGATTATGAGGGTGGGATGTTATAATGTGGTATCACAAACATACTATTAACGTTCTTATTAAACAAGCCACCGACCAAGTACACTATGACATTAAAATGCTACATTTATTTTTGCGATTAGTCTTTTTAACATTTTACGATTGCCAAAATCATATTTTTTACATAATATCCCTTGTGATTAAATACTAGTACAGTTAATAATCACATGGTATGTTGATATTCGTACAAAAGTGAAGATTCCTACACAAAATACGTTAGTAAAATGAAGAGGCAGTCCTGCTATGTACAGCGGGTGAGGTGAAGTGTTTAATCCTTCTGATACGCCATATATATTATAAACGACCTGTTCTAAAATAACAGGTCGTACACTATTATTGTCAATTTTAACCGACTTACATTGTGAGTCACTGAACTGGAACTGAACATCATACAGCATAAAGTGTGTGATTAAACAACTACACAAGACTACACCAAATGATATTATAATTTATAGTGGTAGCTGTTTTCACCCTCCTTTAATTATTTTTATCTGGCAAATAACATACGATAAAAAAATTATTTAAAGTTACTTTGAAATAATATATTCATTATTACACCGACTGCTTTCAGAATGAAATAAAGATTTCTACCTTTTCTAAACCATGTGTCTTAATCTTTATATACGAGGTGACCTAAATTAAACTGACAATATTTTAGTAAATTTGTAGAGAGAACTCATTGGATATAAGCAATATTTTGAATATGCACATTTCAGATCATTGCTGAAGCAATACATAATACAGTAGGCATCATGATGTACAAAAGGAAGAGTGTAATTTTCAATTTTAGGGAAAAATCAAAAAAATGTCCTCTAAACATGAAATTCATCGCAATTAGCTCAGCTGTTATATCTAGAAATGATATTGCATGCAACTCTTGTTTTAACAGGTAATAGGAAGTTTTCACAAGCGTTCAAAGAAGTAGTAGCTCATTAACTTCGATGGAACGAGTGAAAATCTACAGACACTTATCAAAAACAGTTTGAACCTCCTCAGTAGAAATGAGTCCCGAATACTAGCTGGAGTAACTGTAAGAGCTGGATACTGTAAGAGCTGGGTGTTTCACCTTTGAGTGACACTTCTTGTACACAATGGGCTAAATGACCTAAAGGCTACAAGGATCGAAAGGGCCCAGAGAAAGCTGGGGTAATGGTTATAGCCTCATATCAAGACCATCCGAGGGTTATTTAATGTCTACCAAGCCTCGGCATTATCATCATTATCGTCTATCAAGTCTCGGCGCGCCATCTACCGTATTTACCGTCAATGTTTGCGCGCCATCTACCGTATTTATCGTCATTCATGTGTGCCATCTAGCGAAATTTTATATTATAGGAGACTGCGTAAAGCTACGGTTTTCGAACAATTGGGCAGGTCTTAATAAATCATTACTAACATTTTGAAAGGTTGGGAGGGGGGTCCACGGGCTCCATGCCCTCCTCATCTCTTAGATCCGGCACTGATATATATAATATAGATTATATATAAATAAACTGAGAAATATTATTTAATAGCAATATTTTATTCAAAAATGCTTACATAAAAAAATTACGCACAAATATTAAAATAATTACATAAAAAAATGACGTAAAAACAATTATTTAAAGAGACACTGAGGATGCACTTGATAGGCTACAAGTTCTTTTATGTCAAAGTCGATGTCAGTTGTGATCTGCTCAAATGCCGTGTCCTTAATACACTATTTAAATTCCGAAATATCTTAAGTTTGGATATTTTTCTGTTGATAGAAGCTTAAGCAGTTCTTTCCCGGTTTCTTTTCCACATCCAAAAAATACATCTGCCTGCAACTCGCATAATACCATTTCATATTTAGGATCTATATTTGCAATATTAATATTTAATGGATTATTAAATAACATTATAGCATCTTGTACACCAAACGACGTGCTGTTCCTTTGTCCTAAATGAAAAATATTCAACTGTCCATCGTTCTCGCAATTCACGATTTTCATTGTAAATATATCTTTGCTTGTCGCGCGCTCATATTTATGGGTTACTGCTAATAGATAAATAAAAGTTCTGCTAATGCAATGGAAGGTATGCACACATAAAATATTGTTATTAAACGAAGTTGTCATTATTTGTACCAATTCGCACAACACCAAAGAACGAAATAAACACAAAGTGTCCACTGATTTTTTGCCAGAGCACGTTAAAAAGAGAAAGTACAGATAGATTATATTCCAAAGCCAAATCATTCAAATTCAACCTGTTATTCATCCGAAGTTCCAGTCCTAATACAAAAACTCGAATGAAAAATTTCACATTAACCACCACTAAATTTATACAAAAAACTAATTGAATAAAATACCATTTCTTCAATTCAAATGGGTTTTAGATTTTCCTTGCATGGTCGCAATATCTTGGATATGTCTTAGCGATATGACCAAAGTTTTACAAAAAAAAAAATTCCGTGATGGCATCAATGATATTCATTAAATGTTTCCATAAATATGTTGTATTTGTATAATCGCTATTGCTTCTTAGAATAGTATGCAAATCACCTTTCATTTATTCGGTCACGATAAAGGTTTTGACTAATTTATCATTTTAAAGGCCCGCCCAAAGCTGGTTAACTTCGGGGATCGGACGAGAACCGGTGTTTTCCACTTGGTTTGGATGTTGACATAATGATTTCCTTTCCTTACCTGCCTCATAAAGTTACACACATTATCAATAACAGAATATTTGTTAAAGTAGGAAAGAGTTCGAATGGTGCAAAAAATTTCCTTAACGACAGTATTAAAAATATATATAAACCCAACCTTGTTCTTAAATACTGATTAGTTTTTCTTTTTTTACGGTTGTTGAGAATTTATATTTCCTTTTTTCTTTTCAACATAATAGCGTGCAATTAAACGTAACACAATAAAATTATTTCTATTTACCCTACTTCAGAATGAAAGAGACTAGACTAGAACTGAAATAGATTAGACTAATTAAGACTTATTATAAATACAGATTAGAAAAAGAGAACTAGACTAGAACTGAAAGAGACTAGACTGAATGTAAGAGATGACTTATTTACTTTCAAAGAGTAATATTCTTTTTCGTTTCCTTGGTTATTTCAACGTCCGAGAGGCCATTTCTTGTCACACCTCGGGCTAAACTGATAAATCACGACGACTCCCGATAGCTAAGACCACATTTCGATAAGGGTACGCACTGCAAAATTTAGACGTAAATCCATCCCAGCGCGTGCTTTAATCTGATCGTTCTTTCGCACCGTGGCATGGGTAAACATCCCGTAGGAGGGGTTTTCGAAGGTCATCGGTGTCCCATACTGCCAGAGGAGACGGGGAGGGGATTGTAACGCTGGAACGGTTCGAAATATTACGATAAGTGTCGATGACTCAGATTGCGCCTCCAAACGGTGGGAAAAGTTCCAAGATGGAATATTGCAAGCGATTTATTTTGTTTTTTTGTAATAGGTAAGGTTTGCTTTGGGAAAATGCACATGGAACACTGAAAATAACTATCGTTTTATCCGATAAAACATACAAATGAAACCTGTTTCTACTATATGGTGACAGTGTGATGAACTAGGAATCAGTGTCGTAGTTGATACCTCTTTACGTTTTCTTACCCCATCATTAAAAGTAAATAATTACATAGGAAGCATGCGTTCTACAGTGTAATATTTAACATCATGAAAAAGTAATACTCACCGTTATTAAGAACGACGTTTCCAAGAGATCCTACATTAAAAGTAATGAGTTTCTATTCGACAAAGTTTATACGCACACAAAATAGAGAAAATAAATATAGTGGGAAGAGTAAACAGTGATACCTCTGTTGCGAAGAGGAAACACTGTTGTTGGAGTCACACTTCCTGCCACATGAGGAAATAATGCATTCCAAAACCTCATTGTCGACGTCATTACCTTATTAATGGAAGGAAATCCAAATTTCAGTGATAGTAAATAAGCTGTCGTCAAGCACCGTCACGTTTCGGTAATTGCATTTACCGTGCGAATAGGGGCGGGGGTGGCTCAGTCGGTAATACCCCAGGCTCGTAATCTGTAATTCCCAGGTTCGAGTCCCAGCTGGGTCAGTGTTGAGGTTTATCTACGCAAAATTCCCTTCCCTGCCCACGGTCACCAGGGGACACCGATGGGCTTGGAAAGGCCGCCATCCGTCGGATGGGACGTTAAGCCGTGGCACCATGTGCGGGAGAGCCATACCCTGTGCGCCTTAAAGAATACGCTAGAAACCTTTGACGGGAGGCTATCATCTGTCTCCCAACAGTTGTTCCAGTGGGTCCCCTCCCCCAACCTTCTCTGATCCTTCGGGGTCCATGTGACAGAGGTAAAACAACACAACCGTGCGAATACGATGACGAAGTGAACAGAGTTCCTGGGATTCCAGTTACCTCCGCATTGCTTACCGTGGAACAATAGGACTTAGTTGTGTGAGATAAAACGAAACCTTAGTACGCAAATATCGACACGGGCTGTAATCCTTATCCCCTTCAAGTGTAACCCGGCCCTCGGCCACTCGAAAATCATCAGGTAAGACTTGTTAAGTATTGTCCACTCTTCACCACCACACGGAAGTGCTGGATTAACCCTTAAGCAATATAAGCACCTGCTTAGGGCACCAAGGGAAGGGGGGCACCGCAGTTTTTATCCCCTAGCAATAATGCCCTTACGTATCAATTCTTTCACTGACACACTCGACTTTAGTTCGTTTCTTTTTTAATTGTCCTGATCTGCAGAGTTCGACTTCAATATGAATTGTAAAAAAAAAACGATTCTTATTGTACGGTGAGTGACTACATTTTAAAAGTTTGAAGGTGACAGTCACACCCCTAGAGTTCCATACCTTTGACTGTTTTTTACAACGCTTTTCTGAATGAATTTCATTGTTTTTCTAATCATTATAAATATATATATATATAATACTTATTCTTTTTTGTAGCTTTTCAAAATTTGACTTCTGTATTTCCAGACGCCAAGATGAAACGTATTCAATTAAGCAATGCAAGGTTCGAGGGAGGAACCATTGTTCGATCGTCCTTAGGCCGTTGTTTCGTCTTGATTCGGTCCTCATTTAAACCCTAAGAAGAAACTACCAAGTTTCTCTACGCCACCACACTGAAACGCGTATTTCAAGCCTAACAGTAAAATTCCAAGTTTTTCTACTCCACCATACGGTAACGTATACTACAAGCCTAACAGCAAAGTATAAAGTTGCTTTTCGTCACCACATGTAAAAGCGTATTTCAAGCCTAACAATAAACTACCAAGTTTTCTACGCCACCAAACAGTAACGTATATACAAAGTTGCTCTTGGCCACCACAGGGAAATGTGTATTTCAAGCCAAACAGTAAACTACGAAGTTTCTCTTCGCCACGACACGGAAACATGTATTTCAAGCCTAACAGTAAACTAGCAAGTTCTTCTACGCCACCACACAGTAACATATACTACAAGCCTAACCGCAAACTACCAAGTTGCTCTATGCCACCAACACGGAAACACGTATTACAAGCCTAACAGCAAAGTGCAAAGTTGCTTTTCGCCACCACACGTAAACGCGTATTTCAAGCCTATCAGCAAACTACAAAGTTTCTCTACGCCACCACATGGAAACACGTATTTCAAGCCTAACTACAAACTACCAAGTTGCTCTACGCCACCACACGGAAACACATATTACAAGCCTAACAGTAAACTACCAAGTTGCTTTTCTCCACCACAAGGAAACGTGCATACGCACCTTACAACAAACCACAAAGTTGATCTTGGCCACCACATGAAAACGCGTTCTTCACGCCTAAGAACAAATTTCGCGATAGAAATAACGGAAGCAGTGGGGCACTGGGAAAAAATATAAATATTCCCTCAAGCAGCTGCTTGCCACATAGGTCTGACAGGAGTCATTTCATACGACACGGTATGTGTGAGAGGATGGTGGGATCTCAGCAGAAAAAGACCACAAACGTCCATTCTTTACAAGGGGCTCGAACCCAGGTCCCATTGATCAGTAGCCAAGCGCGCTATAAATCAAGTTAATTATTATTCTTTAAATGGTTGGTGTTGGTTTCAGATTTTCGTAACTAACAATATTTCTAGTCTATATTTTAACTATTTCGGTTACTGGCGTTCCGTGGCCGAGTGGTTTGCACGCATGGCTACTGATCAAAGGGGTTCGATCTAACTGACATAAGGGATTCGAACCTCGGGTAAGGCATTCATGTGTGTTGCTTTTATGCAGAGGTCCCGTTTTACTAGGGCGGGGGTGGCTCAGTCGGTAGCGCGCCAGGCTCGTAATCTGTAGTTCCCAGGTTCGAGTCCCAGCTGGGTCGGCTTTGAGATTTAACTCCGCAAAATTCCCCGCCCTGCCCACGGTCAGAAGGGGATACCGATGGGCTTGGAAAGGCCGCCATCCGTCGGATGGAACGTTAAGCCGTGGCCCAGTGTGCGGGAGAGCCATACCCTGTGCACGTTAAAGAACACGCTGGATGGCCATAACGGGAGGCTACCATCTGTCTCCGAACAGCTGTTCCAGTGGGTCCCCTCCAGCAACCTTCTCTGAGCCTTCGGGGTCCATGTGACCTGGTCATTTAGCCCATGGTGTGCAAAAAAAGTGCCGCTCAGAGGTAAAACAACCCAAAGTTAAAGAACACGCTTGATGGCTTTGACGGGAGGCTACCATCTGTCTCCCAACAGCTGTTCCAGTGGGTCCCCTCCCACAACCTTCTCTGAGCCTTCGGGGTCCATGTGACCTGGCCATTTAGCCCATGGTGTGCAAAGAAGTGCCGCTCAGAGGTATAACAACCCAACGTTAAAGAACACGCTGGATGGCCTTGATGGGAGGCTACCATCTGTCTCCCAACATCTGTTCCAGTGGGTCCCCTCCCCCAACCTTCTCTGAGCCTTCGGGGTCCATGTGACCTGGCCATTTAGCCCATGGTGTGCAAAAAAAGTGCCGCTCAGAGGTAAAACAACCCAACGTTAAAGAACACGCTGGATGGCCTTGATGGGAGGCCACCATCTGTCTCCCAACAGCTGTTCCAGTGGGTCCCCTCCCCCAACCTTCTCTGAGCCTTCGGGGTCCATGTGACCTTACCATTTAGCCCATGGTGTGCAAAATGTGCCGCTCAGAGGTAAAACAACCCAACGTTAAAGAAAACGCTGGATGGCCTTGACGGGAGGCTACCATCTGTCTCCCAACAGCTGTTCTAGTGGGGCCCCTCCCCCAACTTTCTCTGAGCCATCGGGGTCCATGTAACCTGGCCAATTATCCCATGGTATGCAAAAAAATTGCCCCTCAGAGGTAAAACATCCCAACCCAACAACCCGTTCTACTATGGCGCACAAGCTCGTGCTTAGTTACGGCACCAACAATGCAATCAGTTTAGGTTAATGAGTGACAAATTGGAATCTCAATCAATTATGTTACTTCGTTGCACACCCAATTCTCTTTTGACACGGAATTCTTTTATACGATTTTGATTTAACACAGTTTAGGAAAAAAATCCAATTCTCGTTTTACACGATTTATTTTGATGTAACACGGTTCAAAAATCTCCATTTGAATTTAATTCTGAAAAAATATTCAAGACAAAATTCGTAGAATTTACATTTATAAGAAAGATACCACTATTATGGTCACATTTTTCGAACTCGTTTTAACTCTGAAAATGTACTACAGACACACATTTTCTGCACTCAAATCCCCAAAATAAAAACTACACTAACATGTCTACACAACAAATTTTCTACATTTTATTCTGTATTTTACGGAAAAATTGTACAAAACTTACTTCATTCGGAATAAAATGGCAACATTGAGTTCCGGGAATTCCCCTCAATTTTATCCTCAATACATACGATAGTCTTGGTCTCTCATTCGTTTTTAAAGTTAGAAGTGTTAGTTTAAATATGTTTATAAGACCAGCATGGCGAGTACCCTACGACGTATACGATATCATTAAAATTTCTTCTTCCTACCTACATGACTAAAAGACGGCTCATTTTTCAAACTTTAAGTAATCTCTTCGATTCCCTAAAAGAAAAGGGGTGGCTCAGTCGGTAGCGCGCCAGGCTCGTAATCTGTAGTTTCCAGGTTCGAGTCCCAGCTGGGTCAGCGTTGAGATTTTTCACCGCAAAATTCCCCGCCCTGCCCACGGACAGTAGGGGACATCGATAGGCTTGGAAAGGCAGCCGTCCGTCGGATGGGACGTTAAGCCGTGTCCCCGTTTGTGGAAGAGCCATACCCTGTGCACGTTAAAGAACACGCTGGATGGCCTTGACGGGAGGCTACCATTTGTCTCCCAACAGCTGTTCCAGTGGGTCCCCTCCCTCAAACTTCTCTGAGCCTTCGGGGTCCTTGTGACCTGGCCATTTAGCCCATGGTGTGCAAAAAAGTATCGCTCAGAGGTAAAACAACCCAACCCTAGAAGAAAACGTGAAAAATGTCCACTCTATACACGTTTCACTTCAACAGATTTCATTAACTCTATCCTGATTGAAAACAATCGTAATAATTCGTTGTTGACGTCTGACAATAACATTGCTGATTTAACTGTTGTCTGACTTCGACGGATTTGACACTTCTCGATATTCGCAACAGAAGTTCCCTCTCTTTAAGATTCCTTTCTTCCCATTTCTCGTACCTGGGTGACGCTAATTACGAAATATTTTAGAAACGAATATTATCTCACATAATCTAGCAGTGGGGATCGCCATCAAATAACCAAAGATAATCCAAAAACGAAACATTTCCCTCCCCAGATTCCATAAAAAAAATTATATCCCACGTGTACCATGTAAGAGCTACATGTTGCCATAAGTAAACAAACTAAAATATATGTCCGCCTTAATATTAATTTCGATAAAATGCAGAGATGACGTCAGCAATGTACTTTCGGCTACTTCCCAGCATTATTTCTATAACACCCATATCTCGAAAAAGCATTTTCAATGCGTCATGAACGCCATACAACAAAAATATAGTAGTGGAAGAAACAATCACTGTTCAATATTCATTTCAATACATTTTTCAAAACGTTTTTTCCCTTGAGGTCACTTATAATACGTGTCTGATGGAAAAAAAAGAAAAATAAAACGGTAACATTGCCATAATACCTCAGTAGCAAAATAATGGCACCAGTTCAATAACTTATTCAATATCATTTGCATTACATATCTATAACACCTATACGACATATCTGTAATATCGATTATACAGAAATTGATTGCCGTAATATATAAATGATGAACGCTGCGATATTTAACACGCAAAAAATATTAAATGCAAAGTTCACATGAAACTTGAAATCACGGTTAGATTTTAGTTTAACTCTTAATCGAGTAATTCGTGTATTGCACCGGATAATTGTTTTCTATCTTCGCATTGCATTGTCAGTCATATATTTCGTTCCTGAAACATTATCCTTTCGTTCATAACTATAAAAAGGAAACAATGTAGTTCAAAAAACGCCATTTCCATAGCTACAATTAGGGGGAGCCTATTTTGTGTGAACACAAATATTTCATTACGAACAAGTTACTGAATTATGAACGTGAATTCCTATTTATAGAAAGGTAATTACAACTGTTTATTTCATCTCTCCCTAAATAAGATTTACCCCACCATTCACTCTAAATCGAAATATTTATTGACCATAAAGATAAATTTTATTTTTCTAAACACTTCAAATTTCGAGGAAAATGCTTAAGGTGCGATACAAATCCATTCCTATTTTTTTTATCTTATTATAGCACGACGTGCACATAAGTGTTAATTTTCATTTATGACCCACAACAGAAATATTAATCTGGAGATTATTCGCAAAAAAAAAGTTTTTACCGAAAATGATTTTTAGAAACCGGAATTTCCAAAGCTTCAACGATTCATAAATGTATAAATGGCTGCTTCCGACGTAAAGCCCTTCAACATCGCAAGTCCATCACTAAAATCTCACCCGAAATATATTAACAATTTTTTTCTTACTTCTTCACTGTCTCTTCGACCTCCCCTAACCTTCCTCCGTGGATGGTAGATTGTTGGGTTGTTTTACCTCTGAGCGGCATTTTTTTTTCACACCATGGGCTAAATGGCCAGGTCACATGGATCCCAAAGACTCAGAGAAGGTTGGGGGAGGGGACCCACTGGAACAGCTGATGGAAGACAAGTGGTAACCTCGCGTCAGAGCCGTGAAACGTGTTCTTTAACATGCACAAGCTATGGCTGTCCCGCACACGGGGCCAAGGCTTAACGTCCCATCCGACTGACTATGGCCTTTCCAAGCCCATCAGTGTCCCCTACCGACCGTGGGGAAGGCGGGTAATTTTGCGGAGGTAAATCTCAACGCTGACCCACCTGGGAACTACGGATTACGAGCCTGGCGCGCTACCGACAGAGCTACCCCGCCCCCGCAGAGTTTCTTTCCGTTAAGGAATTAATAACTGCTATAGTTTCTCTTCATGTGCAGTTTTTTTCTGGTTCGAGTAGCACCTGTGACAGCGTCGAGCCCCTCAGTTACGTATATACATGCGTCATCGCATAGTAACGATATCTGCTTTCGTACTAAGCAGTCTTCCGCATTGCTATTAGAAATGCCACCAAAAGACATACGATCAGAAAGAGTGCTCTCATTAAAATGAAGGGGTTGATGGTATTGCCGCAAGATAGGAATATGTGTTTCCAAGGGTCGAGTCCCACTACAATCAAAGTTCTCTTTTCTTAACGTTAAACCCCCAGTCCTTCTGTCGGTTAGAAAGGCGAACACCGATGGTTTCTGTAAAGGTCGTCGTCCGTCCGTTATGAGGTAAAGCCATGGTCCGTGTGTGTAGGAGAAATGTACCCTGCACCTCTTAAATAAGATGCTGGATGGACATGATGTGAGGTTGTCATCTGTCTCTTAAGAGATGTGGTGCAGTGGGTTCCTTTCACCGACTGCATGGAGTCCTGGTGGTGTGGCCATTTTGTCCTACATGTGACAAGAAGTGCCGCTCATTCGTAAAAGAACCCATTATGCAAGGGATGGAACACATTTCGTGTTCCACTCGTTACCTGGGCGGGGGTGGCTCAGTCGGTAGTGCGCCAGGCTCGTAATCTGCAGTTCCTAGGTTCGAGTCCCAGCTGGGTCAGCGTTGAGAGTTATCTTTGCAAAACTCCCCACCCTTCCTTCTAGGACTTTAAAAATATTCCCTACCGTAATATATTTGCATCACATCGGTCGTACTAAGAGTTCCCTGAAGTGAACGTTACTTCAACAGTATCATGCCGCGATAAAGGAGTCCGTTACATTCCATAACTATTCGTAATTGAGGAAATCCTTATTCTCCTAAGCTTACCTGCAGAAAAGGTTCCTATGTGTCTTTTGGGAGACTCCCGGAAAGCTCTTAAAAACAGAAATAACGATATCTAAATAACCAATGAAATCTACTTCACTTGAAAACGTAAGTTTTATATTCACTGGTAACTCTTACAATGTATCGAAAACACTTCCTTACGTGGTTTTCTTATCATAGGATAAGACGTTTCAAAAAATAATAAACCTTTCACGATGAAAGAGAAACGAATAAAAGATCTTGCATGCTAAAGAATCGATGACACAACAATACTTTCAGAAACGTTAACCCGGATACGACATTTATTTGTTTCGTGATTAGCATTTCCGTCCCGAATAAGTTTTAGCAAGCAATAGATTCATAGTACATTCCTGAAATCTAACTAATCCTCCTAATTGACGAAAGAGAAGTAAAAGTGGTTAGATAATATTCCAGAAGGGGGCGAAGAATTAATCCGTTCAGAAACAGAAGCGACAGGTCAGTTGATCAACTCCACCGTTAATAAATAGATTGTAATAGATTTTCAGCCTTTAACAACTTTCGTATACACAACTAAGTCACTGACCAGATATTACCGAACTTTTTAAAAACGACAGACATCGGAAGATTGTTTCGATATCTGGAAAAATTCTGGTAAAGATATTTTGATTGAAAATTTTACAATAAAGAATGTGTAAATATATATGAGTTTTATTTTATTCCCATTGTTATAGTATAACTATAGTTTTCTGTATCTATACATGGGGTACGCCAGTAACATATACATTTCCAGGAGGTACGTGAAGCATGAAAGGTTGAGAACCACTGCTCTATTATTTATGTAAAGCTCAAGGAGATGACGTCATAAGCGTCAAGTTAGCAAAGCCAATACTAAATAAATGAAAAATAAATACTCCCTCAAGCGACGGCTTCCCACATAGGTATGACAGGAGCCTGTCAGTTTATACGCCATAGTTAAAGATCTGAGAGGATGGCAGGTCCTCAGCAGAGAAAACGACACATACATCCATGCCTTACCCGTGGCTCGAACCCAGATCCCTTAGAGCAGTAGCCAAGTGCGCTAACCACTCGGCCATGGGACGAACCAAACTGTCGTAAAATCATATTGTTAGAATAAAAATTTGATGAAAACCACAAGAAAAGAGTGTAGAAATTCTGTACATACCATACCCTGTGAGATTAAATAAAACGTTGGATGGGAGGCTACCATTTGTCTCTCAACAGCTATTCCAGTGTGTCCCCAACCTTCTCAGAGACCTCTGGGTCTTTATGACCTGGCCAAAACTACCGCTCAGAGATAAACCAACGTAAAAAAGACGCTGGGTGACCTTGACGGGAGGCTACCATCTGTCTCCTAACAGCTGCTCCATTGGGTCACCTTCTCCCAACATTCTCTTAGCCTTTGGGTTCCCTATTACCTAGCCATTTACTCCATTGTCTAGAAAAAATTGCTGCTCAGAGGAAAAAACAACCCAACCCAACACATATCTTCTCTATGGCGTATTAAAGTGATCAAAGGGACCCGGGTTCGAGTCCCAGGTAAGGCATGGATGTTTGTGTTGTCTCTGCTGAGGTCCCACCATCCTCTCAGACCTTCGACTATGGCGCAGAAACTGACAGGCTCATGTCAGATCGTTGTGGCAAACAGCTGCTTGAGGGAGAATTTTTTAAATTTTTTATTTTATTTATGAAGATATTTTCACCCTTTTCCCTAACATCTAAAGCGTTTTTGGATTGCAAAATAAAATAATCTTTAGAGGTTAATAATAATGTTTAGGGTGTGAAATGACTCCTATATTAAACAGTTAATCCCTGTATAGTCTGTGAAACAAAAAATCGTAACAATTATGCTGTTTTTTAGGAATATTTTTATATTTTGCATTTGTATATAAATCTCTTAACTGAGCTTAGAATTTATCAGAACTAGATTTATTTGTCATTTGAAGACGTAATTCAAATTTTGGAGTACCAATTACATTCCGGTGCTATGAAAACGGTTTGTATTGAAAGTCAACTAATTGTTCTCCTATTTCTAAAAAACGTTTTAATTAATTTCGAAATATTACATGATCATTTAATAAAGTCACAATAAATTAGTTTATTACTTGTCATTTTTGAAATATATAGCTTATAATTAAATTTTAAACAAATCAAATAATAAGAAAAGACTCTTTATTTTCTTACATTTTTCTTGACATGTCCGGTCATATCTATATTGTCCTGACATCTGTTGAACAAATTGTTCAACAGATGTCAGGACAATATAGATATGACCGGACCCGAACAACTGAATAGCAAAAGAAGCGAAAAAGAAGAATAATTAAATATCTGTAAAGGACCTCTCAGCTGCAGTTGTTTGGCTCACAGTGGGTTAAATGGCCAGGTCACAAGGAACCCGAAGGCTCAAAGAAGGTTGCTGGAGATTAACCATTGCAACACCTCTACGGAGACAGAAGGTAGTATCCCTTCAAGACCACCTTGCGTGTTCTTTAACGTGCACAGGGCATGGCTTTCCAGCACACAGGGACACGGCTTAACGTATATTCCGACGGACGGTGGCCTTCCAACCCATCGGTACTGACCGTGGGCAGGGCAGGGAATTTTGCGGAGATAAATTTCAACTCTGAGGATTTTCTATGAGTTCCGTATTTAAATAATAATGGAAGCCGAAACATTTCTCTCGCTCTGCCCAAAGAAATGGAGATTATTCGATTCTGTTTTCCTATAAACTTGTTTCTGTTAGGGTTTCAGAATAAATAAACTGGTATCGCTACTATTAAACATTTGAACTTCCGTTAGTAACTAAATACTGCATCAGTTGAAATAGTAAAATAAAATAGATTTTCTTATGTCTGTTAATTATTAAGGGTATTTTTTTATTTTGTGTTTTGCAACCAATTATTCTTCGTAAATTTTATCCGAATGAGATGATACAAAATACGGCGTCATAGCGAGTTGGGGAGTATCCTTTACTGTCTGTCTGTGGCAGCCACAACTCATCGGGAAATCAACGTACACGCTCCAAAGTTTCAGAGAATGTTTCAGGTGGTGGTCCAGAATGCAGTGCCAAATTCCAGGTCGAAAGTCCAACAGCACGCCGTCTACCCTCTGAGGATTGCCCGTCGAGAAGCGACAATTAAGCTACTGCCTACGAAAAAAAAAAAACCTACTACTGCCCAGAGAAACCATGTCTTTAAGCCCGCCGCCCCTTAAACCGACATTTCACCAAATATCAAGAAATGACGTGTAGTGTGGCAGTGAAAAGGACAGATAAGTTGCTCAGTTTTGTACCACTGTTATTTGTTCTGGGTGCAACTCTAGATCGGGAAGAAAAGGACACACAGGGTTGGGTTGTTTTACCTCTGAGCGGCACTTTTTTGCACACCATGGGCTAAAGGGCCAGGTCACAAGGACATCGAAGGCTCAGAGAAGGTTGGGGGAGGGGACCCACTGGAACAGCTGTTGGGAGACAGATGGTAGCCTCCCGTCAAGGCCATCCAGCGTGTTCTTTAACGTGCACAGGGTATGGCTCTCCCGCACACGGTGCCACGGCTTAACGTCCCATCCGACGGACGGCGGCCTTTCCAAGCCCATCGGTGTCCAATACTAACCGTGGGCAGGGCGGGGAATTTTGCGGAGATAATTCTCAACGCTGACCCAGCTGGGACTCGAACCTGGGAACTACAGATTACGAGCCAGGCGCTCTACCGACTGAGCCACCCCCGCTCCAGTCAGTGAGGCATGGTGGCAATTTTTTAATATAAACACTAGCCATATGATCCATCATCAACTCTCAATAGATGGTTTTACCGCCGACTTGATTGGTTCAGCAATTGATTTAAATAGCACTCTGATCGTGCTTGGGTTTATTGATTGGGCACATTCCACAGAATCTCTTTGGCCCCCTAATTTCCATAGCGCTTCAACTGCATCGAGATGTAGACGCCAGAATGAGTAACTTCGACTGTATTCAAAGCTATTTTTTGCGGGTGAGCCATTTTGTTTTAGTTGAAACGCACAATAAAAGTTCTAAGTATGATGGGAATAAGATGATTAAGTTACACAACAGAAAGTTCCGAAGTTGCTAGTCTTTTCTCCTTTCAAGCCACGAGATTTCGTCCGAGCAAAGAGAGTGAAACACGTGTAAATAAAGATTATATTAACACTGTATTTTCTTTTCTCTATCGTTAGTAGTAATCGTACTTGCTCTTTACCGTACCACCAGAAATCATTTGTTTGTGTAAGGCGGGGGTGGCTCAGTCGGTAGCGCGCCAGGCTCGTAATCTGTAGTTCCCAGGTTCGAGTCCCAGCTGAGTGAACTTTGAGATTTATCTCCGCAAAAATTCCCCGCCCTGCCCACGGTCAGTAGCGGACACCGATAGGCTTGGAAAGGCCGCCGTCCGTCGTATGGGACGTTAAGCTGTGGCACCGTGTGCGGGAGAGCCATACCCTGTGCACGTTAAAGAACACGCTGGATGGCCTTGACGGGAGGCTACCATCTGTCTCCCAACAGCTGTTGCAGTGGGTCCCCTCCCCCAACCTTCTCTGAGCCTTCGGGGTCCATGTGACCTGGTCATTTAGCCCATGGTGTGCAAAAAAGTGCCGCTCAGATATAAAACAACCGAACCCAAGGACTTAAATGGAGTTTATGAGCGCAACCCATCTGTGTCTTATGATGTCATCTACAAAGCATCACAGATGATCATCCAAACATTTCCAGCATTATTTCCAGATTAATTTATTCTTCGATGCTTGACGAATCATGAAATACTTCCAATGTGACACTTCCAATGAAAATTTTCCAATGAGGAACTCACAGATATTTTTATAGCAAATAATCTTGTGTTTGGCAAATAATGAATAATCTCCTATTTACTTTTTTAATACAGTAGCCCGATTTACGGAACTTTGTATGGAATTTCACACCCGATACAGGAAACGACTGATTACGAACCCGAATACAGGGAAATTATATCCCAGTATTCAGGTTCGTTCCACGACAAATTTTCTCCATTATCGAATTTTTTCGGAAACGTTTTTTTTAAATTGATTTACACCTCCATGTGCAACAATGAAACGCCAACGATGTTGTCATATGGACCGGTGTGATAACTCCCGAAAGATTTCTCATCACCTGAGTTATAAGTGAAACAACAGATCTGCTGGTTGGTACGTGCTTTCTTCCATGTGCATTAGAGATCACGTGTTTCCTTTGTAATTGAGGAAATGTCCACTGCACTATGAAGAGCACGGGAGCGCGATTATTGGGTGGAAGTGAAATGGATGGATGACAACTGGGAGGGCGATAGTTGGGTGGAAGTCAACTAGGTGGATGACAACTTTTTTCGATGCTTAAGGGACCAGCACGCAACCCTTTCAGAATACTAGTAAGGGTAAGAGTGTGTTTATAAATATTTAGCATACTTTGCAAATTTTAAAGACTTGTAAAAGGGAGGGAATGTATAATAGTACATTAATCTAGTCTTTTGCGCCACTTCAATTTTTCCCGCATCAATTCCCCCTTCAATTTTCCCTTTCGATGGTGTTCCTTACCCCCATTCCCTCCCCTTCGATGTTTTGAAGATTCGTACCCGGTCACTATTATTTTGACGTCTTATAATGCATCCCATATTACTCTATGTGTAACACGATAGGATATGTTCGATGCAATCCATTATCCATCGGTAATAAACGCCTTTTTCAAGTGAATGCTTCGATTCTTGACTTTTTATAATGCATCGTATGGATGGGTTCTGGATATCCATTTCGAGATATGGATCTGTGGATTGAATGAAACATTTTCTTTTGTAATTAACAAGATTGACAGAATAGTGGTGATTAGCACAGGAGTAAAGAAAAAACTTTGGGGAGAATTTGCATAGCCACTGTATCGAGCCTAAAACGATCGACGGCCGTTCTCCAATATGAATATCAAAAAGAAGGAAAATACAAACAGGAAAGCAACAACTATTGAAGTTTTTCCCTTTAAAACGACGTAATGCTATTGTTCGCGGATGAGCCCGAATCGTAACCTCTCTATACTGGGATTAAGGCGCTAGCCTTTAGCCCTGTATAAGCGGAGATGCACGAAGGAGCAAGACGTCTACTCCCTCTCAGCTATGATCCTATCGCAGCAGCCACTGGGAAGGTTGTATCAGCTTCTACTCTGCATAGAAGGCTTCAATAGGGAGGTCTGTAAGCTAGAAGGCCAGTAATTCGTATACTCCTCATGTCATCTCACAGGAGAGAACAGTTGAAATGGGCACACACGCATGTTAACTGGACAGAAGAGCAATGGAGGTCCGTACTCTTCACAGATGAATCCAGATATTGCTTGCAGAGTGATTCAGGACATTGTTTGATACGGAGAGAACGAGGTACCCGCTATCACCCCAGTAACATCCATCAAAGAGACAGTTACGTCGGAGGTAGCGTGTGTGATTGCGGTGACACATTTTTAGGTGGAAGCACAAACCTCTATGTGTTGACGAGTGGGAATCTCAATGCTCAAAGGTATAGAGATGACATTCTGGACCCTTATGTACGTCCTAACGCTGGTGCAATAGGTGAAACATTCATCTTAAAGAAGATAACATTCGTCCACACAGAGCACGACTAGTGGAACAATATCTTCAAGAGGAGGCCATTATGCCCGTGGAGTGGCCAGCTCGATCTCCAGACCTAAATTCGATTGAGCACTTGTGTGATGCTCTAGGGAGACGTGTTGCTGACCTCAACCCTCCACCTGAAACAAAGGGGGAGCTTATTATTGCTTTAAAGGAACAATTGACGTTACTCCCTACTGAGCTGATTCACATCATAAAGAGCATGGAACATCTCTGTCGTGCCTGCATTGCTGTAAGCGGTGACCACAATCCTTATTAAAAACTTTGCGCATTGCATTCTGGACCTCATTTTTGGATAAGTTCCTATAAGTGTTATTTTTTGACGAAAAATGTTTCTAGTGTAAAATATTTCATACCATTCTGAAACTAGCATTGTAATTCATGTTTCCACCAAATTTAATTAAAATCATTTAAATAGTTTTTCTTTAATCATAATTTTTCTGAATTTTCCTTAACACATGGAAACTAATGTATTTGTCTGTGATGTAAAGGACATACGATCGAATTGATGATTTCTGCATAACAGGGGAATCAAATGGGGCTCGGGTGCCTCAGACGTTAGCGCGCCAGGCTCGTAATATATAGTTCCCAGGTTCGAGTCCCAGCAGGGTCAGCGTTGAGATTTATCTCCGCAAAACTCCCCGCCCTGCCCACGGTCAATAGGGAACAACGATGGTCTTGGAAAGGCCGCCGTCCGTTGGATGGGACATTAAGCCGTGGCCCCGTGTGTGGGAGAGCCATATCCTGTGCACGTTAAAGAACAAGCTGGATGGCCTTGACGGGAGTATACCATCTGTCTCCCAACAGCTGTTCCAGTGGTTCCCTCTCCCCCGACCTTCTCTGAGCCTTCGGGGTCCTTGTGACCTGGCCATTTAGCTCAGTGTGTGCAAAAAAGTGCCGCTCAGAGGTAAAACAACCCAACCCAACTTTATACGTAAGATTCTTGGCAAAGGAAAAAGTTGGCAACTCAGTTTAACCCAATCTTTTCAGTAAAATTCAGACTTGTCGAGCCTGCTAGGGTGAAATGAAGATATTCGCTAAGAAACCAGATCTTTGACTATTTGTTGCTTTGGTAGAATCAGCCAATCAAGTGTCTCCGACTACTACAAAATCAGGGACCACCTGCTGCAGTTCAACGGTATTGTAATTCAGCGCATGCGCATTTGTGTCATCGCTATAATAGGAATGATAAGATTCCGGATGGTGGCGGTAATGTTAAGATTGGGTTAGGTCGTTTTACCTCTGAGCGGGACTTTTTTGCACACAATGCGCTAAAATGGCAAGGTCACATGGACCCCGAAGGCTCAGGGAAGGTTGGGGGAGGGGACCCACTGAAACAGCTATTGGGAGACAGATGGTAGCCTCCCGTCAAGGCCATCAAGCGTGTTCTTTAACGGGCACAGGGTATAGCTCTCCCGCACACGGGGCCACGGCTTAATGTCCCATCGGACGGACGGCGGCCTTTCCAAGCCTATCGGTGTCCCCTACTAACCGTGGGCAGGGCGGGGAATTTTGCGGAGATAAATCTCAACGCTGATCCAGCTGGGACTCGAACCTGGGAAATACAGTTTACGAGCCTGGCGTGCTACCGACTGAGCCACCCCCGCCCTCATGGCCACCCTCGCCCCCGTGTTACGTTTGGTATTGGCAATTGAAAAGCAGCCGACGTAGCCTTGATTCGAAAGTAAATTCTATGATTATCTGCGTAACACGTCAAATGCTGATTTTCTGTGATTATATTTGGTGGGGCAGTGCCCCAGGTGGCCTAATGGACGAAACCATTCTGTTGTACCGGTGCCTACATAATGGGAATGCCTGCCGATTTCAAGACGTGAAGCGAAAGCAGCGCTAGTTACATTTTCGTCCGCTATGGCCGATCCGGTGTTTTGCTTGCTACTTGCTTCGTTGCAGTATAGGTTATTACAATGTTTACGACATGATTCAAAATTGGATTCTGATACGAATTTGTTCATATGTGATTTATTTACTGTTCTGTCTACTTTCTGCTGTCTTTAAGTAGACATCTCAACGATGATGCAGCATTGTGTGATGTTCTGCAGAAGCGAAATTATGAAACAAAACTCAGTTTCTATCGAATCTCTTCCAAACTAGATCTGCAAGACAGGTGGCTGCAGCAATAATATTTCGGCAACGTAACGTTGACATGAAATTAGAAAAAAATTCTGAGATCACTTTTGACTAAATAATATTTTGGAATCGCAGAAATCTTTACAATATATGGAAGTCAGTTACACTGCCGTAACAAAATATTAGCGTTGGGTTGTTTTACCTCTGAGCGGCACTTTTTTGCACACCATGGGCTAAATGGCCAGGTCACATGGACCCCGAAGGCTCAGAGAAGGTTGGGGGAGGGGACCCACAGGAACAGCTGTTGGGAGACAAATGGTAACCTCCCGTCAAGACCATCCAGCATGTTCTTTAACGTGCACAGGGTATGGCTCTCCCGCACACGGGGCCACGGCTTAACATCCCATCCGACGGACGGCGGCCTTTCCAAGCCCATCGGTATCCCCTACTGACCGTAGGCAGGGCGGGGAATTTTTGCGGAGATAAATCTCAACGCTGACACAGCTGGGACTCGAACCTGGGAACTACAGATTACGAGCCTGGCGCGCTACCGACTGGGCCACCCCCGCCCCGCCCAGGCAAAATATTAGAGAATTTATCTGCTATGTGAATGAAAGTCTTACTTGCAAGTTCTGTAACTTCTAACATATTCATTTAATGAAAAAATATTGCTAAAAATAAATTCATAATCTTATCCATTTAAATCTCGATTTTCAACAGCATTCGTCAAGTATTTATGGAATTATGGAAGCCAGAATATTTCACAACAGTAATGGGTCATAAGAATTTATTTCAGATATTAATTAAAACTTAATAAATATTTCTTCAAATCACTTATTAAAATATAAATTTTAAAAGTTTCATAACGATTATTTCGATGTTAGTATTATTATGAATGTTTTTTTATAAAACAAGATAATTTATTATTAAATTTTCCAGCGTCCATAACTCTTTAATTACTGAACGAATATTGATAATAAATCGAGAATTCAAATAAATTAGTTTAACTTCAATCACAGTTTTTCATTAAATGCATCAAATGCGTATATATAAAATCTGAGTTTGGTGTTAATCGGCAACCTAGACAGCAGTAACATCCTGACAAAGTGGAGACAACTATCCTTCTGCAGAGACGAGCGACTCGAAAAGGATCTAGCCCTGACGGGTCTACAATTACCAATCTACAATCTTTATCCTAATCACGTTTCTCTATTAAATGCACATTTTAGATGTTATAGAGCAGAGATGACCAAACGGTGAATGGAGTAGCTGCCAGTTTTAGATGGAAAAGATTTTAATTATTGTAACAATGTCACGTTAGTATGTTTGATGCTAAATTGTTATTTTATACTTAGTTGGTCAAGCAGGGTTAAATCATTATTATGACTTATGTACTATGGTCGATCGCGAAAGATTTTCTGTCTTAATAGTCGGGGTGGCTAGCGCGCCAGGCTCGTAATCTGCAGTTCCCAGGTTCGAGTCCCAGCTGGGTCAGCGTTGAGATTCATCTCCGCAAAATTCCCCGCCCTGCCCACGGTCAGTAGGGGCCACCGATGGGATTGGAAATGCCGCCGTCCGTTGGATGAGACGTTAACCCGTGGCCCCGTGTGCGGGAGAGCCATACCCTGTGCACGTTAAAGAACACGCTGGATGGCCTTGACGGGAGGCTACCATCTGTCTCCCAACAGCTGTTCCAGTGGGTCCCCTCCCCCAACCTTCTCTGAGACTTCGGGGTCCATGTGACCTGGCCATTTAGCCCATGGTGTGCAAAAAAGTGCCGCTCAGAGGTAAAACCACCCAACCCAACCCTGCCCATGGTCAATAGGGGAAACCGATTGGGTTGGAAAGGCCGCCGTCCGTCGGATGGGACGTTAAGCCGTGGCGCCGTGTTCGGGAGAGCCATACCTTGTGCACATTAAAGAACACGCTGGATGGTCTTGACGGAAAGCTACCATATGTCTCCCAAAAGCTGTTCCATTGGGTTCCCTCACCCAACCTTCTCTAAGCCTTCGGGGTTCATGTGACCTGGTCATTTAGCCCATGATGTGCAAAAAATTGCCGCTCAGAGGTAAAACTATTCAACTGTGTGAATACGATAACGAAGTGAACCGAGTTCGTGGGATTGCAGTTACTCCGCATTGCTTACCGCGAAACAATAGGAGTATAATAAACCTAGTTGTGCGAGATAAAACGAAACCTTATTATGCAAATATCGACACGGGCTGTAATACTTATCCGCTTCAAGTGTAACCAAGCACTCGGTCACCCGAAAATCATCAGGTAAATCTTGTTTAGTATTGTCCAATCTTCACCACCACACGGAACTTAATGGTTTACAACCACTGCTTTATTTATTATTTAATTTTGATATTTTTCACAAGAATGAACTCATCTTAATAAATCAGGTTTATGTTTCAAAAATTCACATTGTTGGCACTTTTATGCACACCATGGGCTAAATGGCCAGGTCACATGGACCCCGAAGGCTCAGAGAAGGTTGGGGGAGAGGACCCACTGGAACAGCTGTTGGGAGACAGATGGTAGCCTCCCGTCAAGGCCATCCGGCGTGTTCTTTAACGTGCACAGGGTATGGGTATGGCTCTCCCGCAAACGGGGGCCACGGCTTAACATCCCATCAGACGGACGGCGTCCTTTCCAAGCCCATCGGTGTCCCCTACTAACCGTAGGCAGGGCGAGGAATTTTGCGGAGATAAATCTCAACGCTGACCTAGCTGGGACTCGAACCTGGGTATTACAGATTACGATCCTGGCACGCTACCGACTGAACTACCCCCGCCCCGTTCAGAAACAGAAGCGGCAGGTCAATTTATCAACTCCACCGATAATAAATAGATTGTAATAGATTTTCAGCATTTAACAACTTTCGTATAAACAACTAAGTCACTGACCATATATTACCGAACTTTTTAAAAACGTCAGACATCGGAAGATTGCTCCGATATCCGGAATAATTCTGGTAAAGATATTTTGATTAAAAATTTTACAATAAAGAATGTGTGTATATATATATATGTTTTATTTTATTCCCATTGTTATAGTATAACTATAGTTTTCTGTATCTATACATTGGGTACGACATTAACATACACATTTCCAGGAGGTACGTGAGACAAAATGTTGAGAACCACTGCTATATTATATATATATAAAGTTCAAGGAGTGGACGTCATAAGCGTAAAATTACCAAAGTCAATACTAGAAGACAAAAAATGCCAAACTGTCGTAAAATGATAATGTTGTTAGAATAAAAACTGATGAAAACCACAAGAAAATAGTGTAGAAATTATGTATGAATCATACCCTGTGCAGGTTAAATAAAACGTTGGATGGGAGGTTACCATCTGTCTCATAACAGCTGTTCCATTCGGTCCTCTTCCCGCAACCTAAACTGATCCCTCTGGTTCTTTATGACGTGGCCATTTACCCCCTTGTGTGCAAATAACTACCGGTCGGAGATAAAACAACCCAACCAAACGCATATCTTCTCTATGGCGTATTAAAGTGATCAAAGGGGTCACCACCCTCACAGACATTCGACTATGGCGGAGAAACTGATAGGCACCTGTCAGATCGCTGTTGCAAGCAGCTGCTTGAGGGAGTATTTTTTAATTCTTTATAATATTTATGAAGATATTCTCACTCTTTTCCCTAACACGTTATGCCTCTTTGGATTGGGAAATAAAATAATCATTAGAGGTTAAATGTTTAGGGTGTGAAATGACTCCTCGACTAAGCAGTTAATCCCTGTGTAGTCTGTAAAACAGAAATTCGTTAAAATTATGCTGCTGTTATGGATAATTTTATATTGTACATTTCTATTTAAATATCTTAACTGAGCTTAGAATTAATCAGAACTAGATTTGTGTTTTGAAGACGTAGATCAATTTTACATTACGGTGCTATGAAAAATGTATTGAAAGTCAACTAATTACTCCTCAATTTCTAAAAATTTTTTTTAATAAATATCGAAATATTGCAGGACCTTTTAATAAAGTCACAATAAATTAGTTTATTAATTTTCATTTTTGAAATAAATAGCTTATAATTAAATTTTAGACAAATTCAAAAAATAAAAAAGACTCTTGTTTTTTACATTTTCGTTACTATTTATTTCGACAGATGTGAGGACTATATAGATATTAAATATGATCGGGCTCGAACAGCTGAATAGCAAAAAAAGTGACAAAGAAGAATAATTACATATGTGTAAAGGCTCTCTGAGCGGTACTTTTTTGTACACCATGGGCTAAATGGCCAGGTCACCTTCCGGTTATTTGTGTTAATAAGACCCCGAAGGCTCAGAGAACGTTGGGGGAGGGGACCCACTGGAACAGTTGTTGGGAGACAGATGGTAGCCTCCCGTCAAGGCCATCCAGCGTGTTCTTTAACCTGCACAGGGTATGGCTCTCTCGCACACGGTGCCAGGCCTTAACGTCCCATCTGACGGACGGCGGCCTTTCCAAGCCCATCGGTGTCCCCTACTGACCGTGGGCAGGGCGGGGAATTTTGCGGAGATAAATCTCAACACTGACCCAGCTGGGACTCGAACCTGGGAACTACAGATTACGAGCCTGGCGCGCTACCTACTGAGCCACCCCCACCCCAGTTTAGGTGTGAATAGAAAGATCGTAAGAAAAGCATCGAGATATCTTCCCCCCCCCCCCGACACACACACATCTCCGCCCTCCATATTGACCGCCGATAGGAATTTTCACCGGGGTCGACCATAAAGATTTATATCTTAAAATAAAACCTCGCCCTATGTCGTGTGCTACCTTAAAACATGGAGGCGGGGGTGGCTCAGTCGGTAGCGCGTCAGGCTCGTAATCTGTAGTTCCAAGGTTCGAGTCCCAGCTGGGTCAGCGTTGAGATTTACCTCAGCAAAAATTCCCCGCCCTGCCTACGGTCAGTAGGGGACACCGATGGGCTTGGAAAGGCCGCCGTCCGTCGGAAGGGATGTTAAGCCGTGGCCCCGTGTGCGGGAGAGCCATACCCTGTGCACGTTAAAGAACATGCTGGATGGCCTTGACGGGAGGCTACCATCTGTCTCCCAACAGCTCTTCCAGTGGGTCCCCTCCCCCAACCTTCTCTGAGCCTTCGGGGTCCATGTGACCTGGCCATTTAGCCCATGGTGTGCAAAAACGTGCCGCTCAGAGGTAAAACAACCCAAACTTAAAACATGAGTTAAGTGAATAAATGCGGCAAGGTTTTCTAAGTCGTTATCGCTCTAGATAAATAATAGATAAATAATAAATATATGAATAATAATATATATAAATAATAGATAATAATAGATAGATAATCTGGAGACTAAGAAGCAATATCGATGATACAATTGTATATTCAGTATCAAGACATGCAAAGAATGCATGAGCACATCATTTGCCTTTCGCAGTAAAATATAATTTTCTTAAATATTGGACATATCGTTGAAGATACATCCGTGATATACGTGTCCAAATGCAACTCAACGTCGGTGATTAAACGAATGATATTCAATTATATTAAAGTATTTTATTAATATAGTGGTAGTTACTGCCAATTTTCTATTAAATTCCACCTATTTTCCAATTGCTTTTCCCACGTCATTGTAGCGTTTCTCAACTTATGTAGGTGTTAAAACGACTGTTCCAGTATCTAATTACAACATTTTGACCATCACAACAAGTTGTGTAAACACACTCTAGAACATTTACCACCCCTTCTTTTTTCCCTCCCAAAAAAGTGGCGAATAGCATAAACAATTGTTTTTTATATCCAAGGAATTCTCACCAGTAGTGAATGAAGAGTGCTTTGGACACTACTGTAAGATATAGGGGAGACTACTCTAATATATGAGGAGTTAGCGAAGATATTCACTTGGAATTTCCTTGCATCAACTTAAATATAGTGCAGGATATTTTGAGGCAAGTTTTAAAATGTGCCCAAAAGTTATGCCACGTATATATCTGAAATAAGACGGATCCAACTTCAATTGTCGAAAATGTGTATGCATGTCATTACTATATCGCGATTTTTCTTTTTATAAGAGGCTGAATTTCTATTTACTTAACTGGTAATTGTTGCACAAATTCCTCCGAATATTTCGGTAATGCATAGATATACTGTATATATATATAGTAAGATTCTGTTATTATTAATATTTATTCCATGCAGGTCGATTACAGTAAAGCCATTGGGATTCAAACATGTCAAAAACTATAATATTTGCTCAGTAATTGCAGCACAGGTAAAAAATGCAGTAAAATGATTTATATAGTTTAAAGGTTATTTAACCTTTAAACTATTAAAATTCGCGTTTAAATATTATAACTAAAGACAATCTTGTAATATGCTTTAATAACGTACAATGAATTTCTTTTGTTGCGATCTTATGCAACCACGGCAATTTCCGGTTCCGCTTGTACAGAACTACCTGGTTATGAAGAGCCGTGCTTATCTAGAGCCGGGGGCAAGGAATACGAACTATAGGCGCACCTCATCCCCAGCCTCACATGGCAGCAGTCCTATAAAAGGAAAGCTGACCACCGGAAGAAACCGTACACTAATCTATTCCCCGGTTAGCCTTGAACAAGGATATATAGATCCAAGTTCGCTCAGCGTCCGGGGTGGAGACTCGTAGTAGGACCCAGACTTTTTTGAGGGCTCGTGCCTACTTGGCGGGCTCAGACCGTTCAGCAGAGCCCTCGAACAGCTCCCCAGAGCTCCTGATAGGTGAGGCCTCGGACACCGTCACCATCCAACCGGTCTACCGACCGGTCAGCGGCATCGTCGGCCTCGGTTGGCCTCAGCAAAGTTCCAGCCGGGGACTACCCCAACCGGCAAAGCCTTCGGCAATGCTCCAGCTGGGGACCACTCCAGTCGGGAAAGCCTTCGGCAATGCTCCAGCTGGGGATCACCCCGGCCGGCAAAGCCTCGGCCGGGTTGCTGGGCCCTAGACCCCCCCACCACGACAAGGTGGTCCTCTATCGGGGGGTTAATAACGTACAGATATTTTGAAGAAGATTTTATTATAATTGTAGTAAAGAGTTGTTTTCAGAGAGGTAAAGGTCGATAAAGAAATACTTTTATGGCTAATCATTATTTATGAATTTAAGAAAACTATTGTAACGAATTCTTTTTATGGTGGAATACTATTAATTCGATGCCTAGTCTACGGACCTGTGTGCTGTTTAGGAGTTGTAGGCGGATGGATATTTGCAGCTTGCGAACTGATACAGTTGCTTGAGTTGTAATGTTTCTAACGGAATTCTGTAAATTTCTGTTCTTTGTTTGTAATGACAAGAGCATTAATTCGTTAAAACTGTTTGTTCGAATAAATCGTTAATAAGGTTTAAGTCACTGATCATTTAGTTTCAGTTGTTTTCTTAACCGCGGTAAGTGTCTTGTTAAAGAATTTCCATCGTTTGAAGTAGTTCTCTGTGACTGGATTATTCTGAAATGATGTTGTCTCAAGACAGCTCCGTTCAGTACTGAAAATGAAATCCCGAGACTAATTTAATATTTAGATTTAATTAACGACATCCTGGAATAAATTATAGCAACGAATAAATGTTCTTCAAATCATTACAGACGACCAATCTGAATTTACATTGATCATCTGTAACGACTATCCTTAGCAGTATTACTAACTCAACCAACACTATGTATGTCGCCGTCTCTTTGCACAGTTGTATCGCGTTCGCTTGCAGTGACATTGCTTCTGCCGATGTCCGAGTAAGAATCCTAGGATGGCACAGTCGTTTGTTCAATCATTTACGTTGCGATTTTCACTCATTAATTTTTCTTTTTTTTCTACCCTGCTGAGGAGTGGTCAACCACACAGGGTCCTGGTGCTGACCATATAAACCTACTGGACTGATATATGGCTCTGAGCTTGATTATGGATCCTGATTTTGCTGCACTGGTGGGCTTCTGTGGAGGGAAAATCTTCCGCTGTGTTTTCTGTTTGTTTGTGGGTTGACAGCCCCAAATGAATAGATTCACAGGATATGTTTATCAGCTGGTGGATAATCCTGAGCAGAAGTCATCGCAGGCACCTGAACTCTTTGCTTCCATTGGCATCGTCAAATTCTACACTGGAGGAAGTCTTCCAGTGTAGATGGCTTCAGCCTTTAGTAGTGGGGGAACGGGTCTTTGCCCCATGTCTGCGATTAGGGGGCTGTTTGATATTGTCGGCATTCCCTCTCTCAATAAACATAGTTTCTTTAAACATCCCACTAACCATTTTCTCTCCATAGGTAGTTGAAATGTGAGGACTCTGCACAGAGCTTTTTCTCTTGATGTCCTCACACAAGAATTCCACCGTTATAATTTAGATATTCTTGGCTTGCAAGAGACCAGATGGACAGATAAAGGTCAGATTCTTAAAAATAATCTTAAATTTCTCTTTTCAGGGAGGGACGACAATAAGCATCACCAAGGCGTGGGTCTGCTTCTCAGCAGACACGCTACCGATGCTCTTCTAGGATATGAGTGCATTAATGAAAGGTTTCTTACAGCAAAAATTTCAGACAAGCGTTAAAGACTTGAACGTTATCTGCTGTTATGCCCCCACTGAGGATGCCGATGAGGATCAGCTGGATAGGTTTTATGAACAACTTCAGGATATTTTGAATTCTGTCAAGAAAGGAGATATTACCCTTGTTCTTGGTGACTTCAATGCCAAAGTTGGTACTGACTCTGACCTTTGGGGAGGAGTAATAGGCCCTTTTGGTATTAGTAGTTGCAATGGCAATGGGCAACGTCTCCTACAGGTAAGTAAACTCAATGGATTCAGAATAACTAACACTTATTGCAAACACCGCGACATACATAAGTACACATGGGTTTCACCTGATGGGCTGCATAAGAATATGATTGATTACATATTAATTAACAGCAAATGTGCTAGTTCTGTTAGGAATACCAGGGCATATAGGGGAGCTGAAATTGGATCTGATCATTACCTTGTTAAAGGTGTGTTGCAACTTAAACTTAAAAAGTGTTGTGCTAGGGTTAAAAAATTTACTTTTAATACTGAAGCTCTGAAAGATCCAATTATAGCCAAAGCTTACCATGATAGGTTACTTAGTCATTATGACAGTCATGGTTTGCTTACTACTGAAGTTGAGGAAGAATGGGATCATTTTAAACAGGCTTTTTTGGACACTAACAGTACTCTTTTTGGAAAAAAGGAGCAGAAGAGACAAAATTATCTGAGTGATAAGGCACTTGAGCTTATTTCAGAAAGAAAGAACTGCAGGAATGCCCTTAATCAATACCCTACTAGTCCTAATAGAAAGCATTACAGAGACCTTAATAAACTTGTAAAGGATCAGTTAGCTGCTGATAAGAATCTTTGGCTTGATGGTTTGGCTGACAAAGCCGAGGAAGCAGTTAGACAGCACAACAGCAGAGAGCTGTACCAGATAGTTAATGTTTTGTGTGGTAGAAAACGGACAGGCATACAAGGATTGAAGGATAAACAAGGTAAGGTTATAGAAGGGGAGGATTCTGTCATGGCTAGGTGGGCTGAGCATTTCAGTGATGTTCTAAACAATGTAGTTAGTTCTACTCCCATTGTTTGCAATGATGATAGATGCATTGGTGGCTTTAATGTTGGACCTATAACACAATCTGAAGTTATTTTGGCTGTTTCTAAACTTAAACTTCATAAATCCCCAGGGGTAGATGAAATTACTACGGAAATGCTTAGAGCTGGGAAAGTTTCGATTACCACTTGGATGACTGAAATTCTGAATATCTTTTATGATAAAGGCATGGTTCCTAAGGATTTTACCAGAGCTATTGTTATCCCTATTTTCAAAAAAAATGATTGCAGTTCTTGTGATTACTATAGGGGTATCAGCCTACTGTCTGTTCCAGGTAAAGTTCTTTCCATGATTGTGCTTAACAGAATTAAGAATCTGGTTGACAGTCAATTGCGTGATGAGCAATGTGGATTCAGAAGTGGTAGGGGATGTGTGGATCAGATATTTTCACTTAGGCAGATTCTTGAGAAATGTTTAGAGTTTCAGAAACCTTTGGTTGCTAGCTTTGTTGATTTCAAAAAGGCTTTCGACTCTGTTGATCGTCATAATTTGTGGTTGATTGTGAGATCATATGGTATACCAGACAAGTTAGTTAACATTATGAAAGCTCTCTATAATAACACTGAGTCATATGTGAGAGTTGGTAAGGCTTGTAGCAATTGGTTTAGCATTACTTCTGGTGTTCGACAAGAGTGCATTTTGTCTCCTTTTCTCTTTAGCTTGGTTATTGATTATGTTATGCGAAATTCACTTCAAGGGAAAGATTTTGGCCTTAAATGGGCTGGAGATACGAAAATTTCTGATTTAGATTATGCTGACGATTTAGCCCTTTTGGCAAATGATGTTGATGAGATGAACTCTTTCATTCGAGCTGTTGATGAGACTGGCAGTAGAGTAGGTTTGGTTATAAACAGAGAGAAAACTAAAGTGATGAAAATTGGTCAGGCAGGTTGTGATTCAGTTAATCTGAATGGTTGCAATCTTTAGCAGGTGTCACAGTTTAATTATCTTTGGAGCTATGTAACAGATGCTGGTGATGTGCGGCATGAGATTAACAGACGAATAGTTATTGCTGCCGGGACTTTTAAAAACCTATGGAGAGTGTGGAGAAATAGGCGTATACACCTAAAGACTAAAATTAGACTGTATAATAGTTTGGTTCTTTCTAGGGTTAGTTATGGTAGTGAAACTTGGACACTTTGTAAACAAGATAACAGGAAACTAGATGCTTTTGATTCCAGATGCTTACGCAGTATCTTGGGCATTAGGTGGTTCAACTTTGTAACTAATGATGAGATTAGGCAAAGGAGTTTGCAACCTCCTTTAAGCAGCATATTGTGCAG
This sequence comes from Ryuthela nishihirai, assembly GCA_038380435.1. Classification (NCBI taxonomy): domain Eukaryota; kingdom Metazoa; phylum Arthropoda; class Arachnida; order Araneae; family Heptathelidae; genus Ryuthela; species Ryuthela nishihirai. Next base: position 1,496,364 of record JAWZYU010000041.1, read on the forward strand.
AGAGAGACTCCGTTGGTTTGGCCATGTTGCCCGTATGAATAATTATAGATTGGCGAATAGGGTTATCACAATGTGCCTAAAGGCCTCAGAAAGAAGGGGAGACCTAGGATGCGGTGGGCAGACAATGTCAAACAAGACCTTGTTAGAATTGGTGTGCAGTGGCCAGATGCTGTAGATGTAGCTCAGGATAGACTTGCTTGGAGAACTAAATTGCACGGTCTGGTTGGACCTTCGTAGCCCATGGCTGCTTGAGGATGATGATGATGATGATGATGATGATGATGATGATGAACCAGTTCAATTCCAGATAAGTAAAGTCGCTCAGAAAAGTATCCGAACGATATGGTTGATTACAGAATTCAGAAAAAAATCTGCCAACCATTTTTTTTAGAAATTAGTGATCTAGCAACCTTCGTGTTACGTACACGAAGGTATCGTTGCCATATATTTTTTTCTGAATTCTGTAATCAACCATAGTGTTCGCATATTTATTTGAGCGACTGTACACGAAGGTTGCCAGATCATTAATTTCTAAAAAGATCTTTATCAGATATTTTTTCTGAATTCTGTAATCAACCATAGCGTTCGGATACTTATTTGAGCGACTGTACACGAAGATTGCCAAATCACTAATTTCTAAAAAAATCGTTGCCAGATATTTTTTTAGGAATTTTGTAATCAACCATAGTATTCGGATATTTATTTGAGCGACTGTACACGAAGGTTGCCAGATCACTAATTTCTATAAAGATCTTTGCCGGATATTTTTTCTCAATTCTGTAATCAACCATAGTGTTCGGATATTTAATTGAGCGACTGTACACGAAGGTTGCCAGATCACTAATTTCTAAAAAAAATATCGTTGCCAGATATTTTTTCTGAATTCTGTAATCAACCATAGTGTTCGGATATTTATTTGAGCGACTGTACACGAAGGTTGCCAGATCGCTAATTTCTAAAGAAATCGTTGCCATATATTTTTTTCTGAATTCTGTAATTAATCATACTGTTCGGATATTTATTTGAGCGACTGTAGGTGCCTGTTTCTTCAGGATGAAGGAATCCTGAATGTCATCTCAATTGAGATCATTTGAAAGATTACAACAGGCAAATTAATAGTTCTATAACTATTAATTTGCCTGTTGCCTGTTGCAAATTAATAGTTATAGAACTATTAATTTGCCTGTTGTAATCTTTCAAATGATCTCAATTGAGATGACATTCAGGATTCCTTCATCCTGAAGAAACAGGCACCTACAGTCGCTCAAATAAATATCCGAACAGTATGATTAATTACAGAATTCAGAAAAAAATCTATGGCAACGATTTTTTTAGAAATTAGCGATCTGGCAACCTTCGTGTACAGTCGCTCAAATAAATATCCGAACACTATGGTTGATTACAGAATTCAGAAAAAAATATCTGGCAACGTTATTTTTTAGAAATTGGTGATCTTGCAACCTTCGTGTGCAGTCGTTCAAATAAATATCCGAACACTATGGTTGATGACAGAATTCCAAAAAAATATCTGTCAACGATTTTTTTTAGAAATTAGTAATCTGGCAACCTTCGTGTACAGTCGCTCAAACAAATATCCGAACACTATGGTTGATTACAGAATTCAGAAAAAATATCTGGCAACGTTATTTTTTAGAAATTAGTGATCTTGCACCAATATTATTTTGTATAATTAAGTTTGTATAATTAGAAATTAGTGATCTTGCACCAATATTATTTTATATTACCGTGGCCCCGTGTGCGGAAGAGCCATACTCTGTGCACGTTAAAGAACACGCTGGATGGCCTTGACGGGAGGCTACCATCTGTCTCCCAACAGCTGTTCCAGTGGGTCCCCTCCCCCAACCTTCTCTGAGCCTTCGGGGTCCATGTGACCTGGCCATTTAGCCCATGGTGTGCAAAAAAGTGCCGCTCACAGGTAAAACAACTCAACCCAACCTTGCCCATGGTCAGTAGGGGACACCAATAGATTTGGAAAGGCCGCTGTCCGTCAGATGGGACATTAAGCCGTGGCCCCGTGTTCGGGAGAGCCATACCTTGTGCACATTAAAGAATACGCTGGATGGTCTTGACGGAAAGCTACCATCTGTCTCCCAAAAGCTGTTTCAGTGGGTTCCCTCACCCAACCTTCTCTAAGCCTTCGGGGTTCATGTGACCTGGTCACTTAGCCCATGGTGTGCAAAAAATTGCCGCTCAGAGGTAAAACAATCCAACCGTCCGAATACGATGACGAAGTGAAGAGAGTTCGTGGGATTGCAGTTACCTACGCATTGCTTACCGCGAAACAATAGGAGTATAATAAACCTAGTTGTGTGAGATAAAACGAAACCTTAGTATGCAAATATCGACACGGGCTGTAATCCTTATCCGCTTCAAGTGTAAACAAGCACTCGCCCACTCGAAAATTATCAGGTAAATCTTGTTAAGTATTGTCCAATCTTTACCACCACACAGAACTTAATGGTTTACAACCACTGCTTTATTTATTATTTAATTTTGATATTTTTCACAAGAATGAACTCATCTTAATAAATCAGGTTTATGTTTCAAAAATTCATATTGTTGACACTTTTTTGCACACAATGGGCTAAATGGCCAGGTCACATGGACCCCGAAGGCTCAGAGAAGGTTGGGGGAGGGGACCCACTGGAAAACTGTTGGGAGACAGATAGTAGTTTCCCGTCAAGGCCATCCAGCGTGTTCTTTAACGTGCGCAGGGTATGGCTCTCCCCACACGGGGCCACGGCTTAACGTCCCATCCGACGGACGGCGGCCTTTCCAAGCCCATCGGTGTCCCCTACTGACCGTAGGCAGGGCGAGGAATTTTGCGGAGATAAATCTCAACGCTGACCCAGCTGGGACTCGAACCTGGGTATTACAGATTACGCGTCTGACGCGCTACCGTCTGAGCCCCCCGCCCCCTGTAGGGTACGTTTATACGGTGTGTGTGTTGGGGAGGGGGTTCTGTTGCCAGCGGTGGGAATTGTTGGGCGAGTGCGTTTCTCAGACGGCCATGTTAATACTTGCTGGGTGTCTGGGGTGGGGATGAAGGGGGAATAACGCGAAGGGAGATTGAGGTGAAGGGAGGATGGGCGGGTGGAGGTGGTTGTCACTGCGTTTGCGGGCATCCGCCGGACTTTAAAAAAAATACATCCGACGGAATTTTTAAACATGAAAGGACTGTGAGTTACTAGATGTTTTTAGTTTTTTCCAAATAATTTATTGGAAAGTGTTACAAAGTAAAGAAATAGTCAATTTGGTTGTTCCTTTGTTTGCAACCAAATCACTGCGACAGCGAAGCGAGCGAAAGCTTGACCAGTGGCAGTCTAGTGACCTTGACCTACGTGTCGGAGAACATAAGGGACTGTCTACATATTGTGGAGTGAACTGAAATTTGGTAACATGGTTTTGAAGTGTGGAGTGTGTTCTAAAGAAGCTCGCGACGTAAGCGATATAATTAAATGCATTGACAGTTGCAATCGCTCTATGCATTTCTACTGTGGAGGTTTCAGTGAAAATAATTATCGTAAACTATCGAAGGTTGGGTTGGGTTGTTTTACCTCTGAGCGGCACTTTTTTGCACACAATGGGCTAAATGGCCAGGTCACCTGGACCCCGAAGGCTCAGAGAAGGTTGGGGGAGGGGACCCACTGGAACAGCTGTTGGGAGACAGATGGTAGCCTCCCGTCAAGGCCATCCAGCGTGTTCTTTAACGTGCACAGGGTATGGCTCTCCCGCACACGGGGCCACGGCTTAACGTCCCATCCGACGGACGGCGGCCTTTCCAAGCCCATCGGTGTCCCCTACTGACCGTGGGCAGGGCGGGGAATTTTGCGGAGATAAATCTCAAAGCTGACCCAGCTGGGACTCGAACCTGGGAACTACAGATTACGAGCCTGGCGCGGACTATCGAAGGAGGCCAGAAATAAGTGGCGATGTGGACAGTGCAAATTTAAAAAGCAAAATGCGAAATCGAAAGGAGATTACATCGAGCAGGATCCACACGCAAGGAATCCATCATCTCCGGCGTCATGTGTGTCGGGCATCGGAGGGCACGTGACTTCGGCGAGGCAAGTTCCCGTGATTCCATAGAAGCAGTTGTGTTAGCGACTCCCATAAATATAAATACTAGAGCGAAGAAAACTACAGAGAACAGTGGACAGGGGTCAATGATAGAAGAGGTAGGTTCTTTACGAAATATTATCGTAGACCTACAGAATGAGATCAAAGTGCTGAAAAATGAAATATCTGGACTTCGATCTTCAACAGAATTTTCATCAGGCAAAATAGATGACTTTTTAACAGTAATGCAGGGACTTACTCAAGAAGTTTCGGACCTGAAAGAGCTTAACCTTGAGTTGCAGTGTCGAACTGCAAAGCAAGAAGCAGAACTGAAAGAACTGAGAAATGATTTACATGAATTGTAGCAATATTCGCGAAACCAGAACTTAGAGATTTTAGATGTTCCAGAAATTCCAGGCGAGAATGTTCTGGCCATTGTTAAGAAAATTGCTAGCAAAATTCAAGTAAAGGTGAGTAATGATGATATTCAGGTGGCTCATCGAGTTCCTGCAATTAACAGAGACAAAATTAAACCCATTATTGTGAAACTAAAAACGAAAGAAATAAGAGACAATTGGCTAGAATGCAACAAAAAATCTAAATTCCCTCTAAAAAGTACTGACATTAATCCTGATTTTAAGGAGTTAAAATTATTTTTAAATGAACATCTAATTCCTAGTACTAAAAATTTATTGTATAATGCTAAGCAATTTAAATTATAAAATAGATATAAATTCGTTTGGGTGAAAAATCCGTAAAAGTGAAAGATCCAAAATTTGGCGTATCAGAGATGACAATGACCTAAATATGTTAAATGAACAATATGGCTGCTGAAAATATTTCACCTTTTAGTTCTGTTGAACCCATGCCATGTTCTGTGATCTGTAACGACATTAAAGAATTAGTCTTTCTTTAATTCTGGGAATTTTTCAAGTTTAAAAATTTTACATTTTAACATCCGAAGTTTAAGAAATAAATTTGAACAGCTAGAAGCTATTCTTGAATATTTAAATAGTAAGACGGATATTTTAATACTTTCTGAAATATGGATCAAACCACATAAGTTAAATTTGTATCAAATAGATGGTTATCATATGTTCCATTGTTGTAGAGATTACAATAAATCTGGTGGGATACTTTGCTACGTTAAAAGTTCCTTAATAGTCAAGCAAATTGCATTTAATGATATAAGTTCAGCTGAATATATTGCTATTTATCTGGAAAATTATCAGCAATATTTCGTATGTATCTATAGATCTCTTTGTATCCCACTTACCACCTTCCTAGTAGAATTTCAGGAACTACTCTTATCATTTGATAATAAAAGCGAAGTTGTTGTAATTGGTGATTTAAATATAGATATACTAGGAAATGATCACTACACAAATGAATATCTAAATTTGTTGTCATCAAATGGCTTTCAAAATTTCATAAATTCACCGACCAGAGAAAGTATGATATCTTCTACTTGTTTAGATCACATTTTTGTTAAAAGCAAAATCGAAAGTTCATTCAAGAGTAGTATTGTTAAATTAGCAGTGACTGATCATTATCCCATTGCCTTAACAGTTAATTTTAACAATAATATGAATATTCAGTGTGATAATTATACAGAGTCTATTCTTTATCACTACATAGACTATACTTTATTGAATAGGCTTTTAAGTGAATGTTCCTGGGACGAGGTATTAACTCTTAAATGATGCCAATGAAGCTTATAATAAATTTTTATCCACATTTAATCTCATAATTAAAGATTCAACTAGAGAAAGAAAAATTCAAAATAAATCACAATCAGCAAAGCCATGGATTACTTCCGAAATTCTGAACTTATTAAAAGAAAGAGATAAGCTATATAAAAAACACAAAAAATACCCTTTAAATGAAACTTACGAAAGTAGCTTTAAAAACTTTAGAAATCAAATAAATTATAAAATACGAGATGCAAAAAACAGTTTCCTTGCAACTCAGTTTCAAAATTGTGATGGAAATATATCAAAGCAGTGGAAATTGATAAGAGAGATAATAAATCAGAAGAAGGTAGAATTAGAATTAGAAAGTGGTTCTGATTCAACTGAAAATGCTAAGTTATTGGCAAACCAATTTAATGAACACTTTGTAAATATAGCAGTAAATCTGTCAAAGAATAGGATTGTAAGAAATCAAAATAGCCATATCAGTAAAAATGTCAAATCCATGTTTTTAGCTCCAACTTGTAGAAAGGAATTGACTGACATTATAAAAGGATTTAAAAATAAAAAATCTGCTGGGTATGACAATATTTCCATTATTGCTGTTAAAAAATGTTCTTTTAACTTGATTCAACCATTGGTTCACATTTGTAATTTATCCTTCGAAACTGGCACTTTTCCAGATTTAATGAAGAAAGCTATTGTAATTCCAGTTTACAAAAAGGGAAATAAAAATGATTTTAAGAATTATCGACCGATATCTCTTCTCCCAGTATTTTCAAAAATATTAGAAAAATTAGTTAATAATAGACTGATAAATTTTTTAGACAGTTTTAATTTTCTCTCTGAAAACCAATTTGGGTTTAGGAAGGGTAGAGGTACAGAAAATGCATTGTTGAATTATACGTCAAAGGTGTTTCATTCCATAGACAATAACCAATTTACTCTGTCCGTATTTATGGACTTGGAGAAAGCTTTTGACACCGTTGATCACAAAATTTTAATTAGCAAACTAGAAAATATTGGCATTCGTGGTGTTGTATTAAAATGGTTTAAAGACTACTTACAGCACAGAACGCAATGTGTTAGTCTTTTTAATACACTTAGTAACCCAAAACATATTTCGTGTGGCGTACCACAAGGTTCAGTCCTGGGACCAACCTTGTTTCTAATATTCATAAATGATCTATGTAAATTAAAAATAAATAGCTATATTAACACTTTTGCAGATGACACATCATTAACTTTATGTGCTGATTCTCTGGAAAATCTCCTATATAACATGAACACTGATCTAAAATGTGTGATGAAATGGTTGGATTTAAATGGATTACATTTAAATACGAAAAAGACTAAGTATATTCCATTTAACCTAAAAAAGAAATCATACAATCCAAATTTTATTAAATTAAAATTGCATACATTTTCATGCAATAATTACTCAGCTTCTTGCTGTGAAGAAATTGAACAGGTTCAAAGTCTACTATACCTAGGCGTTTATATTGATAGCTCCCTAAGTTGGAAAATGCATATTGGAAAACTTACAAACACACTTAGACAGATGTTATATAAATTTTATTATTTAAAAAAAATCCTCAGTAATAAAATGTTAATAATGTTTTACAAATCTTGGGTCCAGTCTGCTATACAGTATGGTATTACAAGTTGGGGAGGAACATACATTTCATCATTAAGGAATCTAATCTCAATGAAAAATAAATTTATATTCCAAATTTTACCAAATAAATATAAAACTGTTACCATTTTTTGTAAGTATACCATTCCAGGTGTATTTCCACTGAGACATTTATTTGTTTATAGAACATTAAATTACTTCTTTAAAAACAATAATGCAGTGCTGCATTATACAAATTATTCTATGCGAGATAATGGGAAAATGTTTCTGTTACCACTTGCAAATAAAGAAATTATGCACAAACACTTTGATTATTTGGCCCCTAAAATTTTTAATTCTTTACCGATTATAATTCGAAATGAAACTAATTTTATGCATTTCAGATCTCTCACTGCTAATTATCTAATGACCATTACAAATGCAGATAGCCTGTTTTCAGTGTTAAAGTAAAAAAAAAATAATTCGTTTTTATAAATTCTGTGTTGTTTTTGTATATATGTATATTTTTTTCTTTATGTAAAGTTGAGTGTCATTGTTGTCAAAATTATGTATTTAAATAATTTGTAAATTAACCTACATGAGCTTAGATGCTCTTGGGTTAATAAGAGTATTACAAATATCTGTTGTTTGTAACCTTATTATTATAATAAAACTGAACTGAACTGAAAAAATTTTTAAACAATACATCCTGTTCTGCTGTATACCTGATACGATTCATAAAGGACTTTAAATGTTTCATGAACTAATTTTGGATTAAATATGTGGCCGCTACCGGAAGTAGTGCAATACCGGTCCAACACGTGACAGAGGTTGAGCAAGCTCAAAGCACTCCGTCGAACTACAAAAATAAGATTAATATCTTGATTTCATATGGAAATCGTATCTGATATTAAGCTGAGAAGGACAGATATTTTTTTTTGTTACCTGTACACTTTGATCTTTGCCAAAATGCCGAGAGGCGATATCAAATAATCTACTTAAATTATTAATATTTTCAATAAGCAGAAATTCATACATGGTAGCTGGCGCGTAGGAATCCAAAAGTCCCTAGGCGAAGTCGATGTAAAGTTGTTAGCGTTTGCAGTAAATCAGTCGGTTCTCCTGAACGGTTAGTCGAGTTTTTGGAGTCCTTGCGACTGCATGGAGTCCTTGTGCAGTGGCCATTTGTCCAATATGTGCCAAAAAGGGCCGCTCATACGTAAAAGAACCCCTCATGCGAGGGATGGAACAAATTTCGTTTTACACTCGTTACCTCCTTAAATCTTTCAATCACATGTGAAACTTTTACCGAATTAAATAATAGACTGAATTTATGAAAAATTTAAATGCTCAAAACGTCACAATGTTACAAGCAAGGTAACCGTTTTCAACATTAAACCGTAATTATTCATAATTTAGTATGTTATATATATATATTAAGTAAATACGAGGAAAAAATCGTATTTTTTACGTGGGATAAAGTGGTCTACAGCACAAAATCGAGAACGTCCTAATTTTGCTGTGAAATGCTCAGCACATCACAAAATTCTGGGACTTTAAAAGTATTCCTTATCGTAATATATTTGCATAACATCCGTCGTAATAAGAGTTCACTGAAGTGAACGTTACTGCAACAGTATCATGCCGTGATAAAAGAGTCCGTTGTATTCCATAACTATTCGTAATTGAGGAAATCCTATTTCGTCTAAACTTACCTGCAGAAATGACTCCTATGTGTCGTTTCGGAGACTCCCGGAAAGCTCTTAATAACACAAATAACGATATCAAAAAAACCAATGAAATCTATTTGAGTTGAAATCCTAATTTCTATATTCACTACTAACTGCTACAATGCATCGAAAACATTTCTTTCTCATCATACGATGAGACTTAAAAAAAAAAAATCAACCTTTCACGATGAAAGATAAACGAATAAAACAGCTTCTATGCTAAAGAATCGATGACCCAACAATGCTTTTACAAACTTTAACCCGGATACGCCTTTTATTTGTTTCATCATTAGGATTTCCGTCATGAATTAGTTTTAGCAAGCAGTCAAATCTAACTAATCGTCCTACTTGACGAAAGAGAAGTAAAAGTGGTTAGTTAATATTCCAGAATGGAGCAAAGAATTTAAACCGTTCAGAAAGAGAAGTAAAAGTGGTTAGTTAATATTCCAGAATGGAGCAAAGAATTTAAACCGTTCAGAAACAGAAGCGACAGGTCAATTCATCATCTCCTTAATTGATCATCTTGCCTTTGAAGAAGTAAGTCACTGAGCAGATATTACCGAACTTTTTAAAAACGACAGACAACTGAATATTTCTCCGTTATACGGAATGAATTTGGTAACGATTTTTTAAATGCAAATTTTACCTACCTCTGTCGCTTAAAATAATATTTGAGTGTCTATTTTATAATGCGTGATAGGGATGTTCCTTACTTTAAGCATAGGAATTTATTAAATTGGAATTAAAACTTTTTTAATGTAACTTCATTTTCAATTTCTCAAACGTCCGATGAAAAACACAAGCATGATTTATTTTAAACTAGCTGAACGTGCCCGGTGTTGACTACGATCGTTGCTGGTTAGAAATCCCATTTTTGGTTAGAAAATCAAGTCCCTAGCTGCAATGGAACGCCTAAATAATGATTTTTAGAAATGTAGGGATCTGGCAACGGCATCAGTTTTGCGGCAGAAGGTTTACGATTTGCATTTTTCGAATCTCCCAAAAGTTAATACTGCACCCTCTAACGGCGACGATGTATTCATGTTAGAAATATTAAATTTTGGCGTTGCTGTGAAGGTTACGAAGTTGACATTGACAATAATAACTTCACCATTCAGGTTTTAGACACGGGGAAGAAGGCATTTTTTTTTGTTTTAAAAGAAATTTGCAAGTATTTAGACATATAAATTCTTTTGGGGTTGGATAGGTATTGATGAAATATTACAATTTGCATTTTCAGAATCTTCCAAAAGAAATAATTGCGCCCTTATAAAGGAGAAAAAAATATCGAAAAATCCCGAAATTTAAAATATATTTTGCAAACGATGTAGTTATGTTAGAAATTTTGGTTGTGGAATATGAGGGTCTTGGAGATTCCATTGACAACAATGCGTTCACCCCTACGTACAAGGTAGGAAACAACGGTTTTAAGCGATAATTGGAAATATATTTTTTAGTTGGGACTAATAAAATATTAATTGCATTTTCAGAGGTAGTTTTAAACAAGCCACCGACCAAGTACACTACGACATTAAAATGATGTATTTATTTTTGCGATTAGTCTTTTTAGCGTTTTCCGATTTAAAAAATCATGTTTTTTTATGTATTATCCCTTGTAATTAAATGCGAGTACAGTTAATACTCACTTGGTATGTTGACATTCGTACAAAAGTGAAGATTCCTACACAAAACACGCTAGTAAAATGAAGAGGCAGTCCTGCTATGTACAGCGGGTGAGGTGAAGTGTTAATCCTTCTGATACGTTATATATATTATCAACGACCTGTTGTAAAATAACAGGTCGTACACTATTAGTATTAATTTTTAGCGACTTACGTTGGAAGTCACTGAACTGGAATCCATTTTATCTGTGCGAACCGACGTCTGATTAAACAACCACACAAAACTACACTAAATGATAATATAATTTATAGTGGTAGCTGTTTTCGCCCTCCTTTAATTACGATTATCTAGCAAATAACATACGATAAAAAAAGAGGATTTAGGGTTTCGTTGAAAAAAAATATTCATTATTTACACTGACTGCTTTCAGAATGAAATAAAGTTTTCTACCTTTTCCAAACCATGCATCTTAAACTTTATATAAGAGGTTACCCAAATTAAACTGACAATATTTAAGTAAATATGTAGAGAGAACTCAGTCGATTTAAGCAATATTTTAAATTTCCACATTTCAGATCATTACTGAAGCAATACATAAAACAGTTAGGCATCATGATATACAAATGGAAGTAGTGTAATTTTAAATTTTACAGAAGGTAAAAAATGTTCTGTAAACATGAAAATGAAAAAATGAAAAATGTCTAGAAACTTTTTTGTCGACCGTTATCTTCAATTATATTTAAGGTAACTTCCAATGACTGATTACATGGTATAATCAGTGCCTACGTAATGGGAATGCGTGCCGAATTCCGCGAATCTCCGTGTTAGCGAGCGCGCATTGGAAGCTTCAGAACTTGCCACATGAGGGCAGCACCGCTCCGCGGTCACCTAACCTACGCTACAATATAAATATAAATACCCCCCTCAAGCAGCTTCTTGCCACAGAGGTCTGACAGGAGCCTGTCAGTTTATATGACAGAGAAGAAGATCTGAGAGGACGGCAGGACCTCAGCAGAAAAACGACACATAACTCCATGCCTTACCCGGGGCTCGAACCCAATGGTAACTATATACCAATGTGTTCGAAGTCATACGGTAAAGAATCAGACAGATGGTTAATCAAATGCAATAAACTAGAATCTTTCTCAGAGATACAACGGGAATAACGAAAAATATGTTTAAAAATAATCGTATTACATTTGAAAATTATGATCATTAGAAACCGAAAATTTCAAGTATTTACTCAATAACATTATTTAACGATAATTCTTTAAAGAACAAAATTTAAATTGTTTCCAAACCAATTCTTTATCTAATAAAATAATTTTAATTACTATTGCAATAGAGCTTATTTATTGTTAAGGGAAATTCATAAGCAATAGATTTTGGCAAGATTATTTTGATATTAATACTCGATTTTTTAAATTAAGCATGAAATGGTAAATTTGCTAAAAAATTAAAGATTAAAAGTAATAGTTTTTTAAATGCAACAGGCGCAAAGTTCATGTTGCAGTACAGAATTGACTCTTTATAAGTTGGTCTTTTTATTTCATTACTTCTCCCGACCTACAGGCCCCTCCTGTTTTGTTTTTGCTTGTTTAAAAGTAATGTTATTTATTTTTACCACGTTAGTCGACGGTTTTCCATAACTAGTACAATTTACTTCATTTTTCAGTTTAGAAGGATAAAAGGGATCCATTTAGAATATTGCTCTAAGGCTCTTATTTAGAACTTTGTTCCAGGGCACCCATTTGGAACCTGGCTCCAGAACTCCAAATTGCTTAATGCGCCCTGGTTCATACACATATTTATGCAGTTCAGAAAGCTGACAAAAAGTGTTTTAAACTTCAACATTTCATTAGTCATATATATGTACAAGACTGGTTTCAGAAGAGATGGGTTTTGCACATCATGGGCTAAATGGCCAGGTCACATGGACCCCGAAGGTTCAGAGAAGGTTGGAGGAAGGCACCCACTGGAATAGCTGTTGGGAGACAGATGGTAGTCTCCCGTCAAGGCCATACAGCGTGTTCTTTAACGTTGGGTTGTTTTACCTCTGAGCAATTTTCTGCACACCATGTGCTAAATGGCCAGGTCACATGGACTCCGAAGGCTCAGAGAAGGTTGGGGGAGGGGACCCACTGGAACAGCTGTTGGGAGACAGATGGTTTAACGTGCACAGGGTATGGCTCTCCCACACACGGGGCCACGGCTTAAAGTTCCATCCGACGGACGGCAGCCTTTCCAATCCCATCGGTGTCGCCTACTGACCGTGGGCAGGGCGGGGAATTTTTGCGGAGATAAATCTCATCGCTGACCCAGCTGGGACTCGAACCTGGTAACTACAGATTACGAGCCTGGCGCACTACCGACTGAGCCACTCCCAGCCCCGACTATTAAGACAGAAAATCTTTCGCTATCGACCTCAGTACATAAGTCATAATAATGATTTAACACTGCTTGACCAACTAAGTATAAAATAGCAATTTAGCATCAAACATACTAACATGACATTGTTACATTAATTAAAATCTTTTCCATCTAAAACTGGCAGCTACTCCATTCACTATTTGGTCGTCTCTGCTCTATAACATCTAAAATGTGCATTTAATAGAGAAATGTGATGAGGATAAAGATTGTAGATTGGTAATTGTAGACCCGTCAGGGCTAGATCCTTTTCGAGTCGCTCGTCTCTGCAGAAGGATAGTTGTCTCCACTTTGTCAGGATGTTACTGCTGTCTAGGTTGGCGATAAACACCAAACTCAGATTTTATACATACGCATTTGATGCATTTAATGAAAAACTGTGACTAAAGTTAAATCTAATTTATTTAAGTTCTCGATTTATTATCAATGTTCGTTCAGTAATTAAAGAGTTATGGTCGCTGGAAAATTTAATAATAAATTATATTGTTTCATCAAAATCATTCATAATTATTCTAACATCGAAAAAATCGTTATGAAACTTTTAAAATTTATATTTATTAAATGATTTGAAGAAATATTTATTAAGTTTTAATTAATATCTGAAATAAATTCTTATGACCCATTACTGTTGTGAAAGTTCCCAGGTTCGAGTCCCAGCTGGGTCAGTGTTGAGATTTATCTCCGCAAAATTTCCCGCCCTGCCCACGGTCAGTAGGGGACACCGATGGGCTTGGAAAGGCCGCCGTCCGTCGGATGGGACGTTAAGCCGTGGCCCCGTGTGCGGGAGAGCCATACCCTGTGCACGTTAAAGAATACGCTGGATGGCCTTGACGGGAGGCTACCATCTGTCTCCCAACAGCTGTTCCAGTGGGTCCCCTCCCCCAACCTTCTCTGAGCCTTCGGGGTCCTTGTGGGCTGGCCATTTAGCCCATGGTGTGCAAAAAAGTGCCGCTCAGAGGTAAAACAACCCAAACAACCCAACTGTTGTGAAATATTCTCGCTTCCATAATTCCTTAAATACTTGACGAATGCTGTTGAAAATCGAAATTTAAATGGATAAGATTAGGATCTTGAATTTATTTTTAGCAATATTTTTTTCATTAAATGAATATGTTAGAAGTTACAGAACTTGCAAGTAAGACTCCAATTCACATAGCAGATAAATTCTCTAATATTTTGCGGGGTGGCTCAGTCGGTATAGCGCTAAGCTCGTAATCTGTAGTTCCCAGGTTCGAGTCCCAACTGGGTCAGCGTTGAGATTTATCTCTGCAAAATTCAGCGCCCTGCTCACGGTCACTAGGGGACACCGATGGGCTTGGAAAGGCCGCCGTCCATTGGATCGGACGTTAAGCCTTAGCTCCGTGTGCGGGAGAGTCATACCCTGTGCACGTTAAAGAACATGCTGGATGGCCTTGACGGGAGGCTACTATCTGTCTCCCAATAGTCTGTTTCAGTGGGTCCCCTCCCCCAACCTTCCCTGAGCCTTCGGGGTCCATGTGACATAGCCATTTTAGCCCATGGAGTGCAAAAAAAGTCCCGCTCAGAGGTAAAACGACCTAACCCAATCTTAACATTACCGCCACCATCCGGAATCTTATCAACACCTATTATAGCAATGACACAAATGCGCATGCGCTGAATTACAATACCGTTGAACTGCGGCAGCTGGTCCCTCATTTTTTAGTAGTCGGAGACACTTGATTAGCTGATTCTACCAAAGCAATAACATTTCAACCTAGCAGGCTCGACAAGTCTGAACTTTACTGAAAAGATTTGGTTAAACTGAGTTGCCAACTTTTTCCTTTGCAAAGGAAGTATACTTACGTATGAAGTTGGGTTGGGTAATTTTACCTCTGAGCGGCACTTTTTGCACACCATGGGCTAAATGGCCAGGTCACAAGACCCCGAAGGCTCAGATAAGGTTGGGGGAGGGGATCCACTAGAACAGCTGTTAGGAGACAGATGGTAGCCTCCCGTCAAGGCCATCCCGCGTGTTCTTTAACGTGCACAGGACATGGCTCCCCCATACAGGGTGCCACGGCTTAATGTCCCATCCGACGGACGGCAGCCTTTCCAAGACCATCGTAGTTCCCTACTGACCGTGGGCAGGGCGGGGAGTTTTGCGGAGATAAATCTCAATGCTGACCCAGCTGGAACTCGAACCTGGGAACTGCAGATTCCGAGTCTGGCGAGCTACCGACTGAACTACATCCGCCCCATTTGATTCCCCTGTTCTGCAGAAATCATCAATTCGATCGTATGTCCTTTACATCACAGACAAATACACTAGTTTCCATATATTAAGGAAAATTCAGAAAAATTATTAACTAGTGTGTTGTCACTTCACATCTTGAAATCGGCAGGTATTCTCATTACGTAGGCACCGGTACAACAAAATGGTTTCAATCATTCTGTTGTACCGGTGCCTACGTAATGAGAAATTCAAATTCAGAAAAATTATGATTAAAGAAAAACTATTTAAATGATTTTAATTAAATTTGATGGAAACATGAATAACAATGCTAGTTTTAGAATGGTATGAAATATTTTACACTAGAAACATTTTTCGTCAAAAAATAACACTTATAGGAACTTGTCCAAAAACGAGGTCCAGAATGCAATGCGCAAAGTTTTTTAATAAGGATTGTGGTCACCGCTTACAGCAATGCAGGCACGACAGAGCTCAGTAGGGAGTAACGCCAATTGTTCCTTTAAAGCAATAATAAGCTCCCCCTTTGTTTCAGGTGGAGGGTTGAGGGCAGCAACACGTCTCCCTAGAGCATCCCACAAGTGCTCAATCGGATTTAGGTCTGGAGATCGAGTTGGCCACTCCACGGGCATAATGGTCTCCTCTTGAAGATATTGTTCCACTAGTCGTGCTCTGTGTAGACGAATGTTATCTTCTTTAAGATGAATGTTTCACCTATTGCACCAGCGTTAGAACGTACATAAATGTCCAGGATGTCATCTCTATACCTTTGAGCATTGAGGTCCCCACTCGTCAACACATAGAGGTCTGTGCTTCCACCTAAAAATGTGTCACCCCAAACACACACGCTACCTCCGATGTAACTGCCTCTTTGACGGATGTTACTGGGGTGATAGCGGGTACCTCGTTCTCTCCGTATCAAACAATGTCCGGAATCACTCTGCAAGCAATATTTGGATTCATCTGTGAAGAGTACGGACCTCCATTGCTCTTCTGTCCAGTTAACATGCGTGTGTGCCCAATTCAACTGTTCTCTCCTGTGACATGACATGAGGGGTATACGAATTACTGGCCTTCTAGTGTACAGACCTCCCTCTTGAAGCTTTCTACGTACAATAGAAGCTCATACAACCTTCCCAGTGGCTGCTGCGATAGGATCGTAGCTGAGAGGGAGTAGACGTCCTGTTATATTGGGCGAAAGGCTGGCGCCTTTATCCCAGTATAAACAGGTTACATTTCAGACTCATTCGTGAACAATAGTGATTACGTCATTTTTAAGGAAAAACATCAATAGTTGCTGCTTTCCTGCTTGTATTTTCCCACATGCTGATATTCACATTGTGAACGGCCGTTCGATCTGTTGAGATTCGATACAGTGACCAGGCCAATCCGCCATAGAGAATTTCTTTACTCCTTTTCTAACCACCACTATTCTTTCAAACCTATTAATTACAAATTAGAAATGTTTCGTTCAGTTCACTGTTATTCCCGAAATCTCGATACATACCGGAACGCAATCATAAGATGCATTATAAGAAGTCAAGAATCGAAGCAATCACTTGAAAAAGACGTTTATTACCGGGGATAATGGATTGAATTTAACATATCCTATCGTATTACACATAGAGTAACCTCGGATGAATTACAAGACGTCACAATAATAGTGACCGGGTTCGGATCTACAAAACATCGAAGGGGAGGGAGTGGGGCAAGAAACACCATCGAAACGGAAAATTGCAAGGGGGCGGGGGGCGCAAAAGTCTGGATTAATGTGGGATAAAACATCCCCTTCCGTTTTACAGGTCTTTAAAATTTCCTGAATACATTAAATATTTTAGACACTCTTATATTTACTAGTATTCTGAAAGGGTTTACGTGCTGGTCCCTTAAGCCTCGAATAAAATATTTATATTACCACGGAGAGTAGATAAATCTGTAGAAACGTCTTCAAACATTATTGCATTAATGATACCTAAGGGGAAAATGACTTTCGATAATGAGAAAAAGCTAATTTGAAAATTCAATGATGTTATTTTAAAGAGAAAAAAAACGCACTTGCATAAAGTTACAAATTAAAAGAAAAATTTATTTTATGAAAATGAAGCGATCTTTCTGCTGACAGAGCAAACAAGTTGAAAAAATTACTCGGCTTTTGCGTAAAAAATTTTAATTAAACGCGTGAAATTTCAGTCGTGCAAATCTCGTAGTCTACAGAGTGAAATGGAAAGGAGAGAAGAATAAATTTGGGTTGTTTTATCTCTGATCAGCACTTTTTTGCACACCATGGGCTAAATGGACAACGTAATAGATACGCGACATTCCCGGTGCACCACAACTCAAGGCTGTATATCACCATAAGGGAGATGTCACTGAAACCACTATAAACTAGAAAGCTCCTGTCAATTAAACTTGCCTTACAATGTCCTGCCTACAGCGAGAGAAGACCTGTATGTGAAGAGAGAAGCATTGCTTGTTAGTATTGCCTGCTCGAAGATATAATCATTGAGGTGCAGTGAGAGTGGGATCTTTTGAATTTTGAGCGATGCCTAGGAATATGCCCATCACTCACTGAATTTTGCCAAGAAACTTGCCAATAAATAAATAAAAAGATCTTAATCTTTTGAATTTTGAGCCAGAAAAATAAAGTGGAAGTCCTAACTTTTAGGGTCCTCCGCAGCAGAGGCCCAAGGTACTTCCGTCAGAAGGCCACACCTCGAGGGACTCCAATCCTCTCGGCACGACCCCCAACTTCGTCCTCTCCATAGAGCCGGGCACAATGGCCCGCTCACCGTCACGGCACTTTTAAGTCGAGGCTGCTTCGGGGACACCTGGCTGGTAACCCTGAAAACCCAGCCGGCGCCCTCCCACAACCCCAACAGCCGACATTCAACCGGGTGTTGCAACACCACAGCACCCGGACCCCACTTCACAGAGGAACCAAGTTCCTCCACTGCAAAAGCCATAAGTCCAAATCTCATTCATGTGGCACTCTTAGTTTCGCTGTTCCATCGATAAGCTCGCTAGCCACAGGTGGCCAACGAGGGCCGCGAGCCTCCAACTTCGTCCTCTCCATTGTGAACGGGCCGAAGCACCCCAAGAGCATCCGTCCACCTACTTATCATCGGGACCGCCTCAGAGAGCCCACGAACGAGTGCGAGGGAGGGGACACAACTCAGTCCGCAAGTCACTCCGAGAGCCCCAGGGACGGGGTAGACCAAGCCCCTCCTGGGGCCAATAGAACGGCCCCTCAATCTCGGCTGTAACCCCCCAGCTTCGCTGGGGAGAAGTGATCAAGCAAACAGGACCGCCCCTTTCCAAAACGGTCCGCCCACCTTCAACAACCCCCCTCCACCAAGGGGCCACAGGACTTCAACACCAGCGCACCAGCGATCCGAGCCTAACTTCTCGGAGGCACCGTAAGCCCCCCCCCCCTCGTCAAGGAGGTCCCACTCCGGGGGGAGGGGGCTAAATGGACAACGTATAAGATACGCGACAACCCCGGTGCACCGCAGTACTGTGACTGCATATCACCTTAAGGGATTGCCACTGAAACCACTATAAACTAAAAAGGCTCCAATCAATTTAGCTTGCCTTACATTTGCCTACCTACAGCGGGAGAAGACCTTATGTGAAGAGAGAAGCACTACTTGGGATTTAATAGTCTGCTTGAAGTAATAATCATTGAGGTGCAGTGAGAGTGGGATCTTTTGAAATTTTGAGTGGTGCCAAGGAATATGCCCAACACTCACTGAATTTAGATCAGAACGAGCCATAATAGATAAATAAAAAGATCTTAGTCATTAGAATTTTGAGCCAGAAAATAAACAGAAGTCCTAACTTTTGGGATCCTCCGCAGTAGAGGCCCAAGGTACTTCCGTCGAAAAGCCACACCTCGAGGGACTCCAATCCTCTCGGCATGACCCCAACTTCGTCCTCTCCATCGAGCCGGGCACCACAGCCCGCTCGCCGTCTCGGCTTCCACACCGTGCCGGGCCGCTTCGGGGGATACTGGACCAGAACCACCAAACCGATCCGCACCCCTCCCACGACCGCGACAAAGCCTTCTGCCTACCGGGGCTCACAACACTGCAGCACCCGGACCCCACTTCACAGAGGAACCAAGTTCCTCCACTGCAAAAGCCAATAGGTCCAAATCTCATTCATGTGGGACTCTTAGTTTGGCTGTTCCATCGATAAGCGCGCTGGCCACAGGAGGCCAACTAGGGCCGCGAGCCTCCAACTTCGTCCTCTCCATTGTGAACGGGTCGAAACTCCCCAGTGAACATAGGTCCACCCCAATATCACACAGACCACCACTGAAGAGCCCCCCGACGAGTGTGCGGTGAGGTGCACAGCTCAGCCCGGGAGCCCCCCAATGCATGTCCACAGCTAACAGGGTTCACCACGCCCTATTGTGGCTCTCATTCCGGCCCATCAATCGGGGCTGCAACCCCCAGCTTCTCAGCGGACAAGTCAATGAGCCAACGATAACAGCCAGGAACCAGAAACTGTCTGCCAGCCCTCAACAAGCCCCTCCACCGGGGGCTACCAGACTTCCGAACCCCAGAGAGCCAGCGGCCCGAGCCCAACTTCTCAGAGGCACCGTAAGCCCCCCCCCCCCTCGTCAAGGAGATCCCACTCCGGGGGGGGGGGGCTAAATGGACAGGTCACATCGACCCCGAAGGCTCAGAGAAGGTTGGGGGAGGGGACCCACTGGAACAGTTGTTGGGAGACAGATGGTAGCCTCACGCCAAGGCATCCAGCGTGTTCTTTAACGTGCACAAGGGGCCACGGCTTAACGTCCCATCCGAACGACGGCGGTCTTTCCAAGCCCATCGGTTTCCCCTACTGATCGTGGGCAGGACAAGGAATTTTGCGGAGATAAATCTCAACGCTGACCCAGCTGAGACTCGAACCTGGGAACTACAGATTATGAGCCTGGCGCGCTACCGACTGAGCCACCCCCGCCCCCGAATAAATTTGGAAAAGGCAGATTTTAGATGGATTAGTAATAACATATTTAATATTGTCATTTGCTTTTCCTGACTCTTCGAATAGTTTGAAATGCTAAACTTTATCCTCTATTAATATGAACATCCCTTATTTGTTCATAGGCATTTGCGTTTTTTATTTTGCAAAAAATTTAAAATCCTACTGAGAAGTTTATTCAGGTGGAATCTAGCATTTGGGAAATTTTCAATTATTCTACGCGTAATGCTACCCATTTTAATTTGGAATAAAGAGTTATAACATGATAAATCACTGTTTACCTCCTTTCCATGGTACATCAATACATTCTAGTGCACTGCGCTTTTGTCAGTCCCGCTTCCCAAGTATTTCCTTTGATAATCCAAATTCGAAGGTTCAGTCAGTCTCGATAGGGCGTCCACATTTCGGTGGGAACCACCTCTCCTATAATGCACTGTTGCATCATGCTCATTAATGACAAAGGACAATCCCTGCTATTTGCTGCTCAATGTTGCGACAGCTATGAGGTACCTAAGCAGGTTATGGTCTGAAGAAATCTCGACCTGGGATCCATATAACCAGGTCAAAAATTTTCTAGATTCCTACGCCACCCCTCCCACACACTCACAACCACCGCCACCACATTTTTCTAGCCCCTTCACACTGGCAACAATTCCACATTTCTTCTGGGTTGGGTTGTTTTACCTCTGAGCGGCACTTTTTTGCACACCATGGGCTAAATGGCCAGGTCACATGGACCCCATAGGCTCAGAGAAGGTTGGGGGAGGGGACCCACTGGAACAGCTGTTGGGAGACAGATGGTAGCCTCCCGTCAAGGCCATCCAGCGTATTCTTTAACGTGCACAGGGTATGGCTCTCCCGCACAAGGGGCCACGGCTTAACGTCCCATCCGATGGACGGCGGCCTTTCCAAGCCCATCGGTGTCCCCTACTGACCGTGGGCAGGGAATTTTGCGGATATAAATGTCAACGCTGACCCAACTGGGACTCGAACTGGGAACTACAGATTAAGAGCCTGGCGCGCTACCGACTGAGCCACCCCCGCCCCACATTTCTGCTGGATTACGTGAGCTTCTTCGAAGCAAAGGCGATGGGATGTTCTTGTCCCTGGGATTGAATCTGGGAGAGACATGCGCAGACCGCAATCCCAGATGCATTTCGATGCAGAACGTAAGGTAACGCAAGATCAGGCGTGTTGCATTCTGCTGCCTCGCAGAGCCCCCCCCTCCCCCCAATGCATCGAATGCCTTATCTGCTTGTATGCACCATTTCAACTGTGCAGGTGCCTGCCCCCCGATAGGGAACCAACTTGACGTAGTATGTGTGTGTGTGGGGGGGGGGGGGGGGCTTGCGGTCCCACTGAGGTCGAAGGCTCTGCTTACGGGATTGGCCCTGGTTGGACAGGCTAAGATCTCGAGATCGAAGGCTCTGCTGAACGGTATGGGACCCGGTTGAAAAGGCTAAGACCTCCATCTCAGAGTCTCAGAGGAGTTGTTAGGGGCCCTGCTGACTGTCCTGATTCGTCAGGTCGGACAAGGCCCAAAATTTCGGGCCCCACTAAGAATTCCCACCACGAGAGCCGAGGCAACTTGGATCTATATATCCTTGTTTGTGGCTAACCGGGGCACAGATTAAATTTAGGTTTTAACCGATGGATGAGCTTTACTTCTATAGTACTGCTCGCCTTTAGGTCGTCGGGGATGGACTGTATCTATATGGTACTCTCTTGCCCCTGACCGTAGTTTAGTGGGGAATATGGCATTTCTCTATACTGGTAGTGCTTCAGCGGAACTGGTGGGTCTTGTCTCATATATATATATTTACCTGTGTAGGTGCCTGCTTCAGAGTCACGTCTGTGAGTGGATTTGCAATTGCTACATACTGATCCAGATAATGTTGGCAATATCCGAAGAGTCCTAATATGCTCTTCAGTTCCTTCTTTATTCGAGGAGCTTTCATCTTTCTGATGACCTCTAGAGTTGGATGGTAGGGCCGATGCGTGACCGAACCAACAATATGACTAAAATATTTGGTTTCGCTCCTCCCCCAAGTACACTTTGCCAGGTTGATTGTGAAACACTTGACATTGATATCCCTAAGATCCGCTCGAAGATGTTAAGGTGATCCTCCCAGCTGTTCGAAAAATAAAGCTATATCATCTAGAAATGCACAGCAATAATCAACATGGGGCGTAATTATGGTATACACAATTTTCTGGAAAAATGCCATAGAGTTCTTCAGCACGAAGAGAAGCTCTTCCCACTGGTACAGTCCTCGGTGGGTCACGAATGCTGTGTGACCTTTACCATAGGGGCTGATTGGTATTTGCGAATATCCCTTTAGCATATCCAGAGTTGTTATATAGATCGTCGGTTCCACCTGGTACAGCAATGATGCATAACCTCACAGTAGAGTCTCTTTTCGCCACACACACAACTGGGTGCGTAAACTCACTGTTGAAGGACATAATCAATCCCTTCAGTTTCCCACCTGACGGTCAACTTCATCGCGTAGTGAAATGGGAACCATATAATGATGTGCTTACTTGACCAATAGTGGAACCCTGAGCTTAAAGAACACCCTGGATAGCATTGTAAGGAGGCTACCGTCTGTCTTGTAGCAGTTATCCAGTGGTTCCCCCTTCAGAGTCGTTCTGACCTGGCCACCTAGCCCATTGTGCGCAAAAATGTGCTACTCATAGGTAAAACAAACCAACTCAACTTATATTTCTATTCACATGTAACAGATATAAAAGAATTTCGGTTAAAACGTTTTAGGTCTTAATTAATGAAAACCAAGGTTAAATACGTACAGTCCAAAAACGTTGCTTAGAATTAAATTATTTTAACATTTTACGGAAAAATATCTAATTTCATTTACCTCTTACGATTACCTGTATTCGTAGTTTTATCTTACACGATTATATATTCATCTGTTTCAACTTTCTACCAGGAACCGACAGGAAATTCCTCTTTCTGTGAAGAAGAATGGAAATGAGAAAAGGAACAAATTGTTACTGAAAACCTTTGTTTCGTCAAAGATGATTCAATTGTTTACATTTATTGTCAAATATGTAATATTCTGTAGCGAAATAATTAGTGTTCTACGTAATGAAGAAGTATCTTTTATGATTCAGTTATTGATTCCATGACTGAAAGAATTAATTTATTGAAATATATTGCATAAAATGATTAT
The DNA here is from genome assembly GCA_038380435.1 of Ryuthela nishihirai. Lineage (NCBI taxonomy): Eukaryota > Metazoa > Arthropoda > Arachnida > Araneae > Heptathelidae > Ryuthela > Ryuthela nishihirai. Next base: position 1,519,922 of record JAWZYU010000041.1, read on the forward strand.
TTGAGATTTTCCGTCCATTAGAGTTTTACAAAGAGAAATTGAATCTTTCTCTTCAGAAATTGACATAAAAGATTACGATATGATCATAAACTGTAGATTGTAAATTGATTTCCAGTGAAATATACAAGTCTTTTCCAAAAATCTTTTCATCGTAAGGTAACTCATCATATATTGGAATCTCCGTAAAATCGTAATTCCGAAGAGTACATAAACAGAAAATAATCGGAAGATGTCAATAGATTTTATCGAACTTTTTAATAATGAATTATTATGAAATGGAGACTCTGGATGTCCTAAATATGTAACTGGAGCTCTACGGTTGAGTTTATTGTGCACAAGAACAACACAGAAGATCATTTTCGAAAAATTCAGGAAAAGAAATATATGAACCTCAAATGCAAAGGAATATTGATTAATTAAATCTTCAGCGTTATCAATATGTCTTTCACTATACAACGTTTGCGTATTCTCATTTCGTCAGTTGAACGTTATTAATTTGAGACTTGTTTTTGCATTACACATTCTCATCTACAAAATTCACCTGAACATGCATTTCGTTAATATTCCATTGTGCTGAATTACTTTACCACTGAGCAGCACTTTTCTCACACACAATGACTTCAAAGTCTCAGAGAAGATTGGGAAAGCAGATCCACTTGACAGCTGATAGGAGAGAGATGCTCTCTAATGTACAGTCGCTCAAAGAAATATCCGAACACTATTTTTTGAGCGGCTGTACAGAGGGTGTGGGAAGTTTAAATCCCATCCGATGTATGGTGGTCTCTCCTAGTCCCAACAGTTGTCCCCTTTATCACTGAGGAAGAATGGAGTTTAGAGGAGTAAATCTTAAAGCAAGCAGACACAACTGGGAACATAACTTCGGAACTGAAGTTTAAGAGCCTAGCACACTACTGGCTGAGCCATCTCCTGCTCCGAAAGAAATGGGCCTATACTGTGAACAGGACACCTACAATGAATGGCTAAACGCTGCACAGTTCCTTCCCTTTAAAGCTACCAAGAATATTTTTGAAAGTATCGCTCTACTGCCCACGGCTTAACCGATCTACGACAGCCTTTCAAACTCATTCATGTGTTCTCTCTCACCAACAGAACGATGGGGTTCACCGGGGATAAGTTTCTTCGCTGACATAATTGGGACTGGAACCTGGGAACTGCAGATTACGAGTCTGGCACGCTGCCAACTCTCGTCTTTCATTCAAATGATCTATATATTTCATTCAATATTCTTTTACAAAACACAAAGGATGGACATAGAAGCTCTCTTAAACCATTCCAGGTTTCTCTTACAACATCAAACACCGCCTTCTCTATAACACTGCCTGTCCATTCGCCCTCAAAATATGTAAAAAAAAAACAACTTCAACTTGTTTAAATATTGGGCACTAGATGGCAGCATCTGCCTGAAAATAATTTCAATATGGGAAATATTGATACTGGATAATTTTCAACATATTCAGCTATTAATATTACAGTTATTCTGTAATCAACTAGATATAGAAATAGATGTGCGTGGCATTGCTTCTTGTCACAGCTCAGACATATGTATTCTATCCATTAGCCTAATTGCTAATGGATAGTTTCAGATGCTTGACTCCTATAGACTTGTAGGAGGCTTCGGAATTCGAATATTCCTTTCGAACACGAAAATCTGTCCAATTGATCGTCATAAACGTGGTGATTCATGACACATGGTGTTTTTTAAACGACTCCTTTTGTTTCAGTGATGCAAAGAATCTTGCTTGCTCTTTGTTTATTTGGGAAATTAATCTGTAGTTCCAGGTTCGAGTCCCAGCTGGGTTAGCGTTGAGATTTATCTCCGCAAAATTCCCCACCCTGCACACGGTGAGTAGGGGACACCGATGGGCTTGGAAAGACCGCCGTCCTTCGGGTGGGACGTTAAGCCGGGGTCCGTGTGCGGGAGAGCCATACCCTGTGCACGTTAAAGAACACGCTGGATGGCCTTGATGGGAGGCTACCATCTGTCTCCCAACAGCTGTTCCAGTGGGTCCAATCCCCAAACCTTCTCTGAGCTTTCGGGGTCCATGTGTGCCATTTAGTCAATGGTGTGCAAAAAAGTGCCGCTCAGAGGTAAAACAACCCAACTAAGAGAAAATCGAAACAAAAATTAGTTGGCTATAATTTTCAAACACAATCATTTACATCTAAATACTGCCACGTAGCAAGCTTATCAGAGGGTTATAATAACATGTTTGTATTACTTTCAGTTTAATGTATAAAATCAGTGGAAAGAAAGAGTGCATAGTGATTAGAAGAGGTTTTTCCCAAATGGCAAGCAAGGTTCTGTACATCACTAGAAATGAAAGGATTCGTTTAAATAAACACCACGTGTCATGAATCACCGCGATTATGACGATCAATTTGAGAGATTTCCATGTTTGAAATCACGATTCGAATTCCTAAGTCTAATATCAGTCTATAGACAGGAAAAGGTTTCCCAAGGAACAATCGAAGGACTTGAACGGAGTTTATGAATGCAATACATTTGTGTCTTATGATGTCATCTACAAAGCATCACAGAACATCATCCAAAGAGTTCCAAAATCATATCCAGCTCAATTTATCCTTCAGTGCTTCACGAATCATCAAATATTTCCAATGTGACACTTGCAATAAACAATTTCCACTGAGGTACTCACAGATGTGTTTACAGGAACTAACCATGTGTTTGGATACAAACTTTCCCGATTGCTTTCTTACTATATTTTATAATTACGGTGTAGCGAAACTAACCAAAATCTCTTATTATTTTTTTTTATTACAGTAGTCTCCGATTTACGAAAATTATGTACATAGATAGATTTACGGAAATTATTTACATAATTTCCGTAAATCGGGGACTGCTGTAATAAAATTTCTTACTTAGGAACACTTACTAATTTCTCACTTACGGAAATTTTATTTCACTACTCAATTTCGTTGCACGGAAAATTTGCTGCAGGAACGTAAATTTTTCGGAAAAGTTTTTTTAAATTATTTTACAGCTAGAAATGGAAGAATTAAACGCCAACGTTTGCTGTAGTAGACTGGTGTGGTAATTCCCGAACAATTTCTCTTCACCTGAGGTTATAAGTGAAGCCACAGATCTGTTGGATGTTACATTCATTGGACCTGTACGCATGTATGAATGATATTTATCACTTAGAAAAAAGACGATGAATGCATCTTATAGAAATTATAGAGCTTCGAAGTTAAATTGCCATTGTTAGAACATGAAAATTCTGTAATATTTTGGTAGAGTTTATTTAGGGTTAAATTTATTCGTTCAATATTGAAAGTCATGAAAAGTAGGACTCAAGCATCTGAAACTATCCATTAGCAATTAGGATAACGGATAGAATATATATGTTTTTCCTATATTTGAGCTGTAACAGAAGCAATGCCACCCAGATTTATTTCTATACTGGTTTAATAACTGTAATATTATTTGCTGAATATGTAGAAAATTATTCAGTATCAGTAATTCCCATATTTAAATGTTTTTTCAGGCAGATGCTGCCATCTAGTGCCCAAAGCTTAAACTAGGCTGTAATTGATTTTACTTTTTACATATTGTGAGGGCGAATGGGCAGGCAGTGTTATAGAGAAGACGGTGTTCGATTTTGTAAGAGAAGCGTGGAATGGCTTAAGAGAGCTTCTATCTCCATCATTTGTGTTTTGTAAAAGAATATTGAATGAAATATATAGCTCATTTGAATGAGATTACGAGAGTTGGCTTAGTTGGCATCGTGCCAGACTCGTAATCTGCAGTTCCCAGGTGCCAGTCACAATTATGTCAGCGAAGAAACTTATCCCCGGCGAACCCCATCGTTCTGTTGGTGAGAAAGAAGACATGAATGAGTTTGAAAGGCTGTCGCAGATCGGTTAAGCCGTGGGCAGGAGAGCAATACTTTGAAGAATATTCTTGGTAGCTTTAAAGGGAAACTTCGATTTTCCTCAGAGGAACTGTACAGAGTTTGGCCATTCATTGTAGGTGTTCTGTTCACAATATACGCCCATATATGTCTTTTAACTCTTATGATGCATCATAGGGATGCGTTCCGGATACTTATAAAAAGCAGACACCGCGTCATTAGAATAAACGAAACATTTCTTTTTTCTAACAATCGAGTTTGAAAAAATAGTGGTGATTAGAACAGGAGGAAAGAAAAACCTTTAGGGTCGATTGGCATAATCACTGTATCGAGTCTAAACAGATCGAAAGGCCGTTTAATGATATGAATATCAGCAAGAGGGAAAATACCACCAGGAAAACAGCAACTATTGATGTGTTTCCTTAAAAGAGACGTAATCACTATTGCTCACGGATGAACCTCGAACGTAACCTCTTTAGTCAAACTTTCGCCTTTAGCCCTGTATAAGCGGAGGATAATATAGAAATATATATATTTATAGATATATGATTGATTACAGCATTCAGAAAAAATATCTGGCAGCAATATTTTTACAAATTAGTGATCTGGCAACCTTCGTCTACGTACAGTCGCTCAAATAAATATCCGAACAATATGGTTGATTACAGAATTCAGAAAAAACATCTGAGAGTCTTTTTTAGAAATTAGTGATCTGGTAACCACCGTGTGCATACCGTCGTTCAAATAAATATCCAAACACTACGATTAATTACAGATTTCAGAAAAAATATCTGACAACGAATTTTTTAGAAATTAGTTATCTGGCAGCCTTCGTATACATACAGTCGCTCAAATAAATATCCGAACACTATGATTGATTACAGAACTCAGAAAATATATCTGACAGTCTTTTTTAGAAATTAGTGATCTGGTAACCACCGTGTACATACAGTCGTTCAAATAAATATCCGAACACTATGGTTGGCAGCGCACCAGGCTCGTAATCTGTAGTCCCAGGTTCGAGTCCCAGCTGGGTCAGCGTTGAGATTTATCTCCGCAAAATTCCCTCGCCCTGCCCACGGTCAGTAGGGGACACCGATGGGGTTGGAAAGGCCGCCGTCCGTCGGATGTGACGTGGTGTACAGTACACGAAAAATATCTGGCAACAATTTTTATAGAAATTAGTGATCTGGCAAACTTCGTGTACAGTACACGAAGGTTGCCAGATCACTAATTTCCAAAAACAAAACGTTGCCAGATATTTTTTCCGAATTCTGTAATCAACTATAGCGTTCGGATACTTTTCTGAGCGACTGTACTTATCTGGAACTGAACTGTTAATGAGAGACAATCGCAACGTAAATGATTGAACAAACGACCGTGTCATCCTAGGATTCTGACTCTGACATCGGCAGAAGCAATGTCATTGCAAGCGAACGCGATACAACTGTGCAAAGAGACGACGATATACATAGTGTTGGTTGAGTTAGTAACACTGCTAAGGATAGTCGTTACAGATGATCAATGTAAATTTAGATTGGTCGTCTGTAATGATTTGAAGAACATTTATTCATTGCTATAGTTTATTCCAGAAAATCGTTAATTAAATCTAAATATTAAATTAGTCTCGGTATTTCATTTTTAGTACTGAACGGAGCTGTCTTGAGACAACATCATTACAGAATAATCCAGTCACAGAGAACTACTTCAAACGATGGAAATTCTTTAACAAGACACTTACCGCGGTTAAGAAAACAACTGAAACTAAATGATCCGTGACTTAAACCTTATTAACGATTTATTGGAGCAACAGTTTTAACGAATTAATGATCTTGTCATTACAAACAAAGAACACAAATTTACAGAATTCCCTTAGAAACATTACAACTCAAGCAACTGTATCAGTTCGCAAGCTGCAAATATCCATCCGCCTACAACTCCTAAACAGCACACAGGTCCGTAGACTAGGCATCGAATTAATAGTATTCCACCATAAAAAGAATTCGTTACAACAGTTTTCTTAAATTCATAAAAAATTATTACCCATAAAAGTTTTTCTTTATCGACCTTTACCTCTCTGAAAAACAACTCTTTACTACAATTATTATAAAATCTACTTCAAAATATCCGTATGTTATTTAAGCATATTACAAGATTGTCTTTAGTTATAATATTTAAATGCGAATTTTAATATTTTAAGGTTTATTTAAATCATTTTACTGCATTTTTTACCTGTGCTGCAATTACTGAGCAAATATTATAGCTTTTGACACGTTTGAATCCTAATGCATGAATGTGGATAAAAATATTTTCCATAACAAAATTAAAATGATCGATTTAATATTTGGAGCAACAAGCCACTTGAACACTTAATACCTAAAATACCTGTACAAAGACTTTACTGTAATCGACCTGCATGGAATAAATATTAATAATAACAGAATCTTACTATATATATATACAGTATATCTATGCATTACCGAAATATTCGAAGGAATTTGTGCAACAATTACCAGCTAAGTAAAAAGAAATTCAGCCTCTTATGAAAAGAAAAATCGCGATATAGTAATGACATGCATACACATTTTCGACAATTGAAGTTGGATCCATCTTATTACAGATATATACGTGGCATAATTGTTTACAATCAATTAATTCTGGGCAGATTTTAAAACTTGCCTCATAATATCCTGCACTACATTTAAGTTGATGCAAGGCAATTCCAAGTGAATATCTTCGCTAACTCCTCATATATTAGAGAAGTCTCCCCTATATCTTAGGGTAGTGTCCAAAGCACTTTTCATTCAGTACTGGTGAGAATCCCATGGATATAGAGAACAATCGTTTATGCTATTCCCCACTTTTTGGGAGGGGAAAAAGAAGGGGTGGTAAATGTTGTAATGGGTCAAAATGTTGTAATTATATACTGGAACAGTCGTTTTAACACCCACAAAAATTGAGAAACGCAACAAATAACGTGGGAAAAGCAACTGAAAAATAGGTAGAAATTAATAGAAAATTGGCAATAACTACCACTATATTAATAAAATAGTTTAATACAATTAAATATCATTCGTTCAATCACTAATCCGCACTTTTAATTGATAGGTACATCACGGATGTATCTTTAACGATATGTCCAATATTTAAGAAAATTATATTTTACTGCGAAAAGGCAGTTGATATGCTCATGCATTCTTTGCATGTCTTGATACTGAATATACAATTGTATCATCGATATTGCTTCTTAGTCTCCAAAGCAATTTTCATGCATCCGGTCACGTTAAGTTTAATTTCAGCAGTTTAGCCATTAAAAAACATAATAATCGAATTTTCAAAGAGCACGATAATAAGTGAAATGACAGCGCTTTTGTGCAATTAAAATCAAAGAGCATTGGTTGGATATGATTTTTCAAACAAACAAATATATTTATGTTTGAAATAAGGGTCAAATCTATTGCATTTGTTGGTTAACTGATTATAAATGAGGAGAACTTGAGCGTTAGGATGATACTAGGTATGATGAATCCAAATCGTTTTGGTCAGAAAATTTTGATAAACGTTAAAGAAATGTGGTTATCTAATAATCGATTTTGAGTCCACACGTAAAGAATATTTTATGTATCATAATTTGCTACAAAAGATGAGTGGATTTAAATTGAGGAGTTTGTCATTTTTTCTTTTTCAAATATTTTTTTGTTGCTATGTAGGATGAAATTTCGATTAACTGAGTTAAGGTTAGAAATATAAATTCGGATAAAACAAGAAAGCCTTCTAACAAGATGTAACGAACAATTGAAAGAATAGCTAATCATCTCTGGTGATAATAAATTGCTTGTTTTCAAAGAAAATGAAGTTTTCGGTTTCCAATTTTTACTCATCTGATACTGGAAATACGAATTTATGGATGATTTATAAAAAAAAATTGCAATAATATACTGGTACAAATAAAACACAAAATAGAAATCATTCTCTCATATATCTCTTAAAACGAAAATCTCTTACTTTCCCATCCCTTTGAAGTTAATGGGAAGAAATGAAAATAAATATATTGATCATCACATTCCATCAACTAAATTCTAACTCTCTCTCATGATGTATTATTTGAAACATTCGTTTTAAATTTTTGTGTTTTTCACATTTAAAGAACAGAGTCGTGACTTCGATCCTAGATCGTTAGGACTTTTTATTTAAATAATATATAAATTATTAATTAGAAAATTATTTATATAAATTATTTTTCATTTAACTTATGAATTTTTTAGTTTTTTCTTATCGAAAATAATTGTTGAAGTATAATTGCCCAAACGCAATTACGTATATATTATAATATGATATAGCATAGATATGAATTGAAAGAAACTTTTGAAATATTTATGATGACCCCTGTTTTAAACATTATATAACAGTTGTTAAACACATTAGTCAGAATACTAACATATAAAATTCAATATTTCATAGGTTAGCCCTGTGTTTAAATAAATGTTTTATGTGATTTTGGCATGGAATGCACTAATTTAAGTTCGTCTGTAATAAAATATGATTAAGACGTAACAGGAAAGCCTTAATTAACTCGCGTATTTGGACGTCTCTGCTCGGAAATTTCCTTACCTATTCTGCAATACAAGCTCTGTATAGTCTTAAAGTGTGGAGACTGTCCAGTCGATTCCATCTTTTCAATCTTGCTATCTGCTAACCTCTTCTGAAGAACCTTTTCACACCGACTAAGTGCATTTCGTCCAGTTAATTAAAACATTATTAAGATCTACGTTCATTCCAAAATAATATCAAAGACCCTGGGTAATAATTTTGTTTTCAGTATTTTGATGTAGTCCGTAGCTTTCGCTATTCCTTTTACAATATGTAGCTTTTCAACATCCTGACAGAACATGGAACACCATACAATGACTTTCGTTGAATGTTCACAATAACAGTAACAGACTAAGTGCGGAATGCGTTATGAGATCGTTTTCGTAATGTGGACACTGATATACAGTAAAGAAAAGCTTATTTCCATCACTAGAACGTTCATTTGCACCGAAATATTAACTGTAAGAAATATTTCAATCCAATTTCAAGGAATTTTCCTCTTACAATTATTGAGCACACATTACTGCCTGCTGCCAAAATTCATCCTTTCAGTACTTGTGTTGATTTCAATTTCTTACAGTAATACCCAGCTTTACGACGTTTCACTCTATGACGATCCGCTCATAAGACGATTTTCGATTATGACGACAACGCATTCGCTCATATGAAGGTTTTAGCGACATGACTTGTACTGATCAACCAAAGCTTCTGGAAGTGGACCGGTGCCTACGTAATGGAATGCCTGCCGATTTCACGACGTGAAGCGACAGCAGCGATAGTTACGTTTTCATCCGTTGTGGCGCTGGCAATCAGCTGTTTTTAGTGGTCCTATATAGGGAGAGGTTGGAAAACGGCGTTCATGGGCGCCATGTCTGTGCCTGCGAGTGCGTCAGTTAGGCTAGCTGACTGATGATCTAGCTTCGTCAGCACACACATGAGGACGGAGCAACTATGCAAAAATAGAATTTGTTACTTGAATATTTTACGATTTTGTTACTTAGAATTGATTGTATGAAAACACTACAAAGAAACAGTGCATAATAATTAGATCAGGTTTTTTCCAAATGACAAGCAAGATTCTTTGCATCACTGAAACAAAAGGAGTGGTTTAAAAAGCACCATGTGTCATGAATCACCACGTTTATGACGATCAATTGGAGAGATTTTCGTGTTCGAAAGGAATATTCGAATTCCGAAGCCTCCTACAAGTCTATAGGAGTCAAGCATCTGAAACTATCGATTAGCAATTAGGCTAATGGGTAGAATACATATGTCTGAGCTGTAACAGAAGCAATGCCACGCACATCTATTTCTATACCTAGTTGATTACAGAATAACTGTAATATTAATAGCTGAATATGCAGAAAATTATCCAGTATCAATATTTCCCATATTGAAATTATTTTCAGGTAGATGCTGCCATCTAGTGCCCAATATTTAAACAAGTGGAAGTTGTTGTTTTTACATATTTTGAGGGCGAATGGAGAGGCAGTTTTATAGAGAAGGCGGTGTTTGATGTTGCATGAGAAGCCTGGAATGGCTTAAGAGAGCTTCTATCTCCATCCTTTGTGTTTTGAAAAAGAATATTAAATGAAATATATAGCTCATTTGAATGAGAGACGAGAGTTGGCTTAGTTGGCAGCGTGCCAGACTCGTAATCTGCAGTTCCCAGGTTCCAGTCCCAATTATTTCAGCGAAAAAACGTATCCCCGGTGAACCCCATCGTTCTGTTGGTGAGAAAGAATACATGAATGAGTTTGAAAGGCTGTCGTAGATCGGTTAAGCCGTGGGCAGGAGAGCGATACTTTAAAGAATATTCTTGGTAGCTTTAAAGGGAAGGAAATGTACAGCGTTTGGCCATTTATTGTAGGTGTTCTGTTCACAGTATACGCCCATTTCTTTCGGAGCAGGAGATGGTTCAGCCAGCAGTGTGTCAGGCTCTTAAACTTCAGTTCCGAAGTTAGGTTCCCAGTTCTGCTTGCTTTAAGATTTACTCCTCTGAACTCCATTCTTCCTCAGTGATAAAGGGGACAACTGTTGGGCTTGGAGAGACCACCGTACATCGGATGGGATTAAACTTCCCATACCCTCTGTACAGTCGCTCAAAAAATAGTGTTCGGTTATTTCTTTGAGCGATTGTACATTAGAGAGCATCTCTCTCCTATCAGCTGTCAAGTGGATCTGCTTCCCCAATCTTCTCTGAGACTTTGAAGTCATTGTGTGTGAGAAAAGTGCTGCTCAGTGGGAAAGTAATTCAGCACAATGGAATATTAACGAAATGCATGTTTAGGCGAATTCTGTAGATGAGAATCTGTAATGCAAAAACAAGTCTCAAGTTAATAACGTGCAACTGACGAATTGATAGTGCACAAACGCTGTAATGTAAAAAACCTATTGATAACGCTGAAGATTTAATTCATCAGCATTTCTTTGCATTTGGGGTTTATATATTTCTTTTCCTGAATGTTTGGAAAATGATCTTCTCTGTTGTTCTTGTGCACAATAAACTCAACCGTAGAGCTCTAATTACATATTCTGGACATTCATAGTCATCCTGTCATAAAAATTCATTGTTTAAAAGTACGATTACACTTGTTGACATCTTCTCGTTATTGATTTTACAGAGATTCCAATATATCATAAGTTACATTAAGATGAAAAGATTTTTGGAAAAGACTTGTATATCTCACAGGAAATCAATTTACAATCTACAATTTGATGATCACATCGTTATCTTTTATGTAAATTTCTTAAGAGAAGATTCGATTTCTCTTTGTAAATCTCTAATGGATGGAAAATTTCAAATAGTCAATTTTGCAATATATTTCAATAAATTAATTCTTTCACTCATGGCATCAATACGTGAATCATAAAAGACACTTCTCAATTACGTAGAATATTAATTATTTCACTACAGAATATTACATATTTGACAACAGATGTAAACATTTGAATCATCTCTGAAGAAAAAAAGCGCACGACAGGTTTTCAGTTGAAATTTGTTCCTTTTCTCATTTCAACTGTTCCTCACAGAAAGAGGAATTCCCTGTCGGTTCCTGGTAGAAAGTTGAAATAGATGAATATATAATCGTGTAAGGTATAACTACGAATATAGGTAATCATAAGAGGTAAGTTAAATTAGATATTTTGTCATAAAAAGTTAAAATAATTTAATTCGAAGCAGCGTTTTTGGATTATATGTATTTTCCCCTGTTTTCCCTAAATCAAGACTTAAAAACAACCTGAAAGCACCGTTTTACTGGAAATCCATTTGATCTCTTACATGTGAATGGGAATGTAAGTTGAGTTGGGTTCTTTTACCTATGAGTAGGACCTTTTTGCACACAATGTGCTAAGTGGCCTGGTCACAACGACCCTGAAGAGGGGAACCACTGGATAACTGCTAGAAGACAGACGGTAGCCTCCCTTGAATGCCATTCAAGGAGTTTTTAAGTTCAGGGTTCTACCAGTGGTCAAGTAAGCACATCATTATATGGTTCCCATTGCACTACGCGATGAAGTTGACTGTCAGGTGGGAGACTGAAGGGATTGATTATGCCCTTCAACAGTGAGTTTACGCACCCAGTTGTGTGTGTAGCGAAAAGAGACTGTACAGTGAGGTTATACATCATCTTTCACAGCCTCAATGCCATCACTGGGTGGCAAACCAAATAGAGTTGCTGTACTAGGTGGAACGGACGAGCTATATCATAACTCTGGATATGGTAAAAAGATATTGGCAAATACCATTCAGCCCCTGTAGTAAAGGTCATACAGCATTCGTGACCCACCGAGGGCTGTACCAGTGGGAAGTGCTTGTCTTCGTGCTGAAGAACTGTGGGGCATTTTTCCAGAAAATTGTGTATACCATAATTAGGCCCCATGTTAATTATTGCTGCGCATATCTAGATGATATAGCTTTCTCTTTCGAACAGCTGGGAGGATCATCTTAACATCTTGGAGCGGATCTTAGGGATATTAATGTCAAGCATTTCATAATCAACCTAGTAAAATTTACTTGGAGGAGTAGAGAGACCAAATATTTTGGCCATGTTGTGGGTCCTTCAGACACCGCCCCCACCATGCAAAACTAGAGGTCATCAGAAAGATGAAAGCTCCTCGAATGAAGAAGGAACTGAAGAGCATATTGGGACTCTACGGATATTACCGACACTACCCGGGGCGGGGGTGGCTCAGTCGGTAGCGCGCCACGCTCGTAATCTGTAGTTCCCAGGTTCGAATCCCAGCTGGGTCAGCGCTGAGATTTATTTCCGCAGTAGGGGACACCAATGGGCTTGGAAAGGCCGCCGTCCGTCGGATGGGACGTTAAGCCGTGGCCCCGTGTGCGGGAGAGTCATACCCTGTGCACGTTAAAGAACACGCTAGATGGCCTTGACGGGAGGCTACCATCTGTCTCCCAACAACTGTTCCAATGGGTCCCCTCCCCCAACCATCTCTGAGCCTTCGGGGTCCATGTGACCTGGCCATTTTTCCCATGGTGTGCAAAAAAGTGCCGCTCAGAGGTAAAACAACCCAACCGACACTACCTAGATCAGTATGCAGAGATTGCAAATCCCCTCACAGACGTGACTCTGAAGCAGGCACCTGTACAGTTGAAATGGGGAATACAAGCAGATTAGGCATTCAAGGCACTGAGATGGGGTAGGGTCAGTTAGACAGCAGAATGCAATACGTCTCCAGAATACAAAATGCAGAATGTAAGGTCCTGCGTGACCTTACATTCTGCATTGAAATGTCTCTGCGCTTGCGGTCTGCGCATGTCTCTCCCATATTGATGTCCAGGGACTAGAACATCCCATCGCCTTTACTTCCAAGAATCTCACGGAACCCAGCAGAAATGTGGTGGTGATGTGTGTGGAAGGGTTGGGTGGGGGGCTAGAATTTAGTATTGCAAATTAATGGAAGAGTCAGGAACATCAAATGACAATATTAAATATGTTACTACCAATCCATCTAAATTCTGCATTTCCAAAATTTTTCTTTAAATATGATTATACGCTATTATTGAAAGTCTATTCACTTTATTAACCAACATCTCTCCTTTCCATTTCACTCTGTAGGCTTCGTGATTTGCACGACTGAAATTTCACACATTTAATTCAAGTTTATTACGCAACAGCTGTAATTTTTTCAACTTTTTTGCTCTGTCAGCAGAAAGATCGCTTCATTTTCATAAAATAAATTTTTCTTTTAATTTGTGACTTTATCCAAGTACATTTTTTTCTCTTTAAAATATCATTATTGAATTTTCCAATTACTTTTTTTTCATGATCGAAAGTCATTTTTCCCTCAGGTCATCTATCAATAATGCAGTGATGTTTGAACACGTTTCAAGAGATTTTATCTACTGTGCGTGGTAGTATAAATATTTTATTCGAGGCTTAAGGGACCAGCATGCGCACCCTTTTTGAATACTAGTAAAGGTAAGAGAGTGTCTAAAATATTTAACATATTTAATAAATTTTAAAAATCTTTAAAACGGAGGAGGATATGTTATACTACATTAATCCAGTCTTTTGCGCCCCTACCCCTTGCATTTTCTCGGCTGATGGTGTTTCCTTCCCCCACTCTCTCCCCTTCGATTCTTTTTTATCCGAACCCGGTCACTATTGTTGTGACGTCTTGTAATGCATCCCATGTTACTCTGTGTGTAGGGGGTGGCTCAGTCGGTAGCGCGCTAGGCTCGTAATCTGTAGTTCCCATATTCGAGTCCCAGCTGGCTCAGCGTTAAGATTTATCTCCGCAAAATTCCCTGCCCACGGTCAGTAGAGAACACAGATGGGGCATGGAAAAACAGCCGTCCGTCGGATGGGACGTTAAGCCGTGGACCCATGTGTGTGGGAGAGACATACCCTGTGCACGTTAAAGAACACGACTTTGACGGGAGGCTACCATCTGTCTCCCAACAGCTATTATAGTGGGTCCCTTCCCCCAACCTTCTCTGATCCTTTGGGTTCCATGTGACCTGTCGATTTAGCCCATAGTGAGCAAAAAAGTGCCGCTCAGAGGTAAAACAACTCAACCCTTAAAAACGTATTCATAATTGTTCACGAATGAGCCTGAAACGTAATCTCTGGATTTAAACTTGCGCCTTTAGCCCTGTATAAGCGGAGGATGATAGCGAAGATGAGAGAAGAATTGAATAATCTCAAGCTTCATATCCAGCATCATCCATCACATAATTATCTCCCAACTCCATCTGCAATAAAAAGAATTCGTCATTTCTTTTTTAAGATAAAGGTTTTAAAATTTAATCCTTTAAAATATATCTTATTCTATTAATTTTACACGGGAGTGCGAAAACTGAGTGGAAGTCAACTAGGTTGACAAATCAACAAATGAAATGAAGTCAACAAATGAGGTGAAGTCAACAAATGGAAATGCGACAATTCGGTGGATACGACAATTGGAGAGATAATTGGATGAAAAACAATTAGGAGGATATTACAATTGGGTTCAAATAAGCAAATTATAAGAAATAACAATTACCCATGTGAAAAATTATTACTGACATTGCGGGAATCGAACCCGCAACTCTCTAGATACATACGAGAGCACCCTACCATAAGAACCACGCTTCAGACGAAAATACTCTTCCAGGAGAAGGGCATAAATCTTTCACTGAAATATGGCGGACCTTGCGCCATCTATACTTCATTAGAGGCAACTTATTTTCCAAAAGTTGCCAATGATTTAGATGTTAATGAGAAGGTCACTCACTCTTAAGCGTTCTAACCGAAATAATTCTAAATTACAGGAGCGCGCTGCAGTATTTCTTTCTATTCTCCTTAATCCTTTTTTTGATATAGGTTTTGCAGGTACCCTCTTTAATCCGACACCACACTATGACAGAATTTTTACGAAGCCTTCTAAAACGCAGTAAACGGAAAATGAAAGAAATGCCGTCCTGCAAAAGAGAGCTTCATAGGATAATCTGCTTTTCTCTCTAATACAACCCTCATTAACACGAAATTTCCACAAAAAATTTTATAAAAGAAATAATTGGAAACAATTAAATGTATCATAGGGAATTAAAACAGCCCATATCGAGAATTTTTCTGCCTAATGCGATTTTCATTAAAACGGATTTTTAAATTTTTTTTCGATTCTCTTGTTTTAAGTGAAACAATCTCAAATAAAAGGATCAACTAATGGACACGACGATGCATAAGACTACCGGTATTCCCTTTAGTCAATAAAATAAATATTTAAAACATCCTTTATTTCTGATAGAAAAAATTGGAAATTTATGAAATGTATTACCGAAAACGGAAACAGGCGTTATTGAGAATTATTCTCGCTTATTAGTTATAACGTACTTTTTTATTCTTTCCTGAAACTAAATGAAGCAAAGTGAAACCAAATAACGCAGTACAAGAAAATCAAACAGAAAAAAAAAACATGCTCATTAAACCCGACATTTAATGGAACGATTTTTGATCATCATCATCATCATCATCCTCAAGCAGCCATGTTTACGGAGTTCCAACCACAGAGTGCAATTTAATTCTCCAAGCATATCTGTCCTGAGCTACATCTGCTGCATCTGGCCACTGCACACCAATTCTAACAAGGTCCTGTTTGACATTGTCTGCCCACCGCATCCTAGGTCTCCCCTTCTTTCTGAGGCCTTTAGGCACACTGTTCATAACCCTATTCGCCAATCTATAATTATCCATACGGGCAACATGGCCAAACCAACGGAGTCTCTCTCTGCACAATATGCTGCTTAAAGGAGGTTGCCAACTCCTTTGCCTAACCTCATCATTAGTTACAAAGTTGAACCACCTAATGCCCAAGATACTCCGTAAGCATCTCGAATCAAAAGCATTTAGTTTCCTGTTACTTTACTTCCAATGAATCTCCTTTCTTCATTGAATCTTTCATTGAAACCTTCCTAAACATAATTTTTTTTCTCAGAAAAAAGAAATAAAATCAAGGGATGTCAGGCAGGAAATTGAAACAGCCAATATATAAGTGTAAGCACAGGAAAACTTAGACAGATGGGAGAGTCCAGTAAGTCCATCCCAGCGCGTGCTTTAATCTGAACGTTCTTTCGCTCGGTGGCACGGTCAATCGTCAAGGTCATCGGTGTCGCATACTGCCAGAGGAGAGGGGGAGAAGATTGTAACGCTGGAACGGTTCGAAATATTACGATACGTGTCGATGTCTCAGATTGCGCCTCCAAACGGTGGGAAAAGTTCCACGATGAAATATTGCAAGCGATTTATATTGTTTTTTGTAATAGGTAAGTTTTGCGTTGGGGAAAATGCAAATGGAACACCGGAAATAAGTATCGTTTTATCCGATAGAACATACATATGAAACCTGTTTCCACTGCATGGTGACAGTGTGGTAGCAGATACATCGCGAAAATGACATGTTTCTGGTATGAAGACCATACAATTAATAGCTTTTTCTTTACGTGTTCATGCCGTTCACATCGTAAAACATAATGATAGATGGAATGTAGTACCATGGAACCGCGATATTTTGATCTGCATGCCGATATGTTAGGGATGAACTAGGAATCAGTGTCATATCTGATACCCCATCATTAAAATTAAATAATTACACAGGAAGCATGCGTTCTGCAGTGTAATATTTAACATCATGAAAAAGTGATACTCACCTTTATTAGGAAAGACGTTTGCGAGAGATCATACATTAAAAGTAATGAGTTTCTATTTGACAAAGTTTATACGCACACAAAATAGAGAAAATAAATATAGTGGGAAGAGTAAACAGAGATACCTCTGTTGCGAATAGGAAACACTGTTGGAGTCTCACTTCCTGCCACTGAGGAAACATTGCATTCCAAAATCTCAGTGTCGACGTCATTACCTTATTATTGGAAGGAAATCCAAATTTGAGTTAAAGAAAATAAACTGTCGTCAAGCACTGTCACGTTTCGGTCATTGCATTTACCGTGCGAATACGATGACGAAGTGAAGAGAGTTCGTGGGATTGCAGTTACCTCCACATTGCTTACAGCGAAACAATAGGAGTATAATAAACCTAGTTGTGTGAGATAAAATGAAACCTTACTGTGCCAATATCGACAAGGGCTGTAATCTTTATCCGCTTCAAGTGTAACCAAGTACTCGACCACCCGAAAAACATCAGGTAAATCTTGTTAAGTGTTATCCAATCTTCGCCACCGCACTGATTGGGTTGGGTTGGGTTTTTTTACCTCTGAGCGGCACTTTTTTGCACACCATGGGCTAAATGGCCAGGTCACATGGACCCCGAAGGCTCAGAGACAGTTGAGGGATGGGACCCACTGGAACAGCTGTTGGGAGACAGATGGTAGCCTCCCGTCAAGGCCATCCAGCGTGTTCTTTAGCGTGCACAGGGTATGGCTCTCCCGCACACGGGCCACGGCTTAACGTCCCATCCGATGGACGGCGGCGTTCCCAAGCCCATCGGTGTCCCCTACTGACCGTGGATAAGGTGGGGAATTTTGCGGAGATAAATCTCAACGCTGACCCAACTGGAACTCGAACCTGGAAACTACAGATTACGAGCCTGGCGTGCTACCGACTGAGCCACCCCTGCCCCAGGGAATTCAAGGTATAAAGCATTGGTATTGTATATTTTTTTTCTTTGTTGTCTATGACAAGGGTGTAGTTGTTCGTGATTTCTAATTATTTTGTGTATGCGAGGTGTTAGGGTACGTTTATACGGTGTGTGTGGGGGGGGGGGGTCTGTTTCCAGCGGTGGGAATTGTTGGGCGAGTGCGTTTCTCAGACGGCCATGTTAATACTTGCTGGGTGTGTGGGGTGGGGATGAATAAGGCGAAGGGAGATTGAGGTGAAGGGAGGATGGGCGGGTGGAGGTGATTGCGAGTGCGTTTCCGGGCATCCGCCGGACTTTAAAAAACAAACATCCGACCGAATTTTTAAACAATACGTCGAAAATTTTTAAACAATAGATCCTGTTCTTCTCTACACCTGATACGATTCGATTCGTAAAGGACTTTAAATGTTTCATGAACTAATTTGGATTAAATATGTGGGTCGCTACCGGAAGTAGTGCAATACCGGTCCAACCGTGACAGAGGTGGAGCAAGCTCAAAGCACTGCGTCGAACTACAAAAATAAGATTAATATCTTGATTCCATATGGAAATCGTATCAGATATTAAGCTGAGAAGAACAGATGTTTTTTTTGTTACCGGTACACTTTGATCTTTGCCAAAAGGCGGAGAAGCAATACCAAATAATCCTCTTAAATTATTAATATTTTCAATAAGAGAAATTCATAGACGGTACCTCGCGCGTAAGAATCCAAAAGTCCTTAGGCGAAGTCGCGGTACAGTTGGTAGCGTGTGCAGTAAATCAGTCGGTTCTCCTGAACGGTTAGTCGAGTTTATGGCGTCCTTGCGACTGCATGGAGTCCTCTTGGAGTGGCCATTTTGTCCAATACGTGCCAAAAAGTGCCGCTCATACGTAAAAGAACCCCTCATGCGAGGGATGGAACAAATTTCGTTTTACACTCGTTACCTCCTTAAATCTTTCAATCACCGGTGAAACTTTTACCGAATTAAATAATAGACTGAATTAATGAATAATTTAAATGCTCAAAACCTCACAAAGTTACAGGCAAGGTAACCTTTTTAAACATTAACCGTAATTATTCATAATTTAGTATATTATATATATACTAAGTAAATACGAGGAAAAATCAATTATTTTACGTGGGGTAAAGTGGTCTACAGCACAAAATCGAGAACATCCTAATTTAGCTGTGAAATGCTCAGCACATCACAAAATTCTGGGACTTTAAAAGTATTCCCTGCCGTAATATATTTGCGCAACATCCGTCGTAATAAGAGTTCACTGAAGTGAACGTTACTGCAACAGTATCACGCCGTGATAAATGAGTCCGTTGTATTCCATAACTATTCGTAATTGAGGAAATCCTATTTCGACTAAACTTACCTGCAGAAATGACTCCTATGTGTCGTTTCGGAGACTCCCGGAAAGCTCTTAATAACACAAATAACGATATCTAAAAAAACCAATGAAATCTATTTCAGTTGAAAACCTAAGTTCACTAGTAATTTATTCACTAGTAATTGTTACAATGTATCGAAAACAGTTCCATACGTGTGTTTCCTAACAGCCATTCCATCTGTCTCCCAACAGCTGTTCCAGCGGGTCTCCTCCCCCAACCTTCTCTGAGCCTTCGGGGTCCATGTGACCTGGCCATTTAGCCATGGTGTGCAAAAAAGTGCCGCTCAGAAGTAAAACAACCCAACCCAACAACCTTTCAAGTTGAAAGAGAAAGGAAGAAAACAGATCGTATGCTAAAGGATCGATGACAGAACAATGCATTCGAATCGTGAAACCGGATACACCTTTTATTTGTTTCGTAATACATTTCCTTAAACCAAAATAATGCACCTAATTGAGGGAATAAAAGAAAAAGTGGCTAGTTAATATTCCAGAAAGGAGCAAATAAATTAAACCGTTCAGAAACAGAAGCGACAGGTCAATTGATCATTTCCAGCGTTAATAAATATATTGTAAAAGTTTCCCCGCCTTTAACAACTTGCCTTTGAAGAAGTAAGTCACTGAGCAGATATTACCAAACTTTTTAAAAACGACAGACAACGGAAGATTTCTCCGTTATACGGAATGAATTTGGTAACGATTTTTTAAATGCAAATTTTGCCGACCTCTGTCGCTTAAAATAATATTTGAATGGCTATTTTATAATGCGTGATATGGATGTTCCTTACTTTAAGCATAGGAATTTATTAAATTGGAATTATAACTTTTTTAATGTAACTTCATTTTCACTTTCTCAAACGTCCGATGAAAAACACAAGCATGATTTATTTTAAACTAGCTGAACGTGCCCTGTGTTGACTACGATCGTTTTTGGTTAGAAATCCAATTTTTGGTTAGAAAATCAAGTCCCTAGCTGCAGTGGAACGCCTAAATAATGATTTTTAGAAATGTGGGGAATCTGGCAACGGCATCAGTTTTGCGGCAGAAGGTTTACGATTTGCATTTTTCGAATCTCCCAAAAGTAAATACTGCGCCCTCTAACGGCGACGATGTATTCATGTTAGAAATATTGATTTTGGCGTTGCTGTGAAGGTTACGAAGTTGACATTGGCAATAATAACTTGACCTTTTAGGTTTTAAACACGGGGAAGAATGCATTTTTTTTTGTTTTAAAAGACATATAAATTATTTTGCGGTTGGATAGGTATTGATGAAATATTACAATTAGCATTTACAGAATCTCTCAAAAGAAATAATTGCGCCCTTTTAAAGGAGAAAAAATATCGAAAAATTACGAAATTTAAAATGTATTTTGCAAACGATGTAGTTATGTTAGAAATTTTGGTTGTGGAATATGAGGGTCTTGAAGATTCCATTGACAACAATGCGTTCACCCCTACGTCCAAGGTATTAAACAACGGTTTTAAGCGATAATTGAAAATATCTTTTTTCGTTGGTACTAATAAAATATTAATTGCATTTTCAGAGGTAGTTTTAAACAAGCCACCGACCAAGTACACTACGACATTAAAATGACGTACTCACAGACCTTCTACTGTGGCATATAAACTGACAGGCTCCTGTCAGACCTCTGTGGCAAGTAGCTGCTTGAGGGGTATTTATTATTTTTTTCTTATTTATTTTTGCGATTAGTCTTTTTAGCGTTTTCCAATTTAAAAAATCATGTTTTTTAAGTAATATCCCTTGTAATTAAATACGCGTACAGTTAATACTCACTTGGTATGTTGACATTCGTACAAGAGTGAAGATTCCTACACAAAATACGCTAGTAAAATGAAGAGGCAGTCCTGCTATGTACAGCGGGTGAGGTGGGGTGTCAAATCCTCTGAGACGTTATATATATGTCATAAACGACCTGTTGTAAAATAACATGTCGTACACTATTATTGTTAATTTTTAGCGACTTACGTTGGAAGTCACTGAACTGGAATCCAAATATTATAAAAGCCAAAGTTCTGATTAAACGACTACACAAAACTACACTAAATGATACTATAATTTATAGTGGTAGCTGTTTCCACCCTCCTTTAATTACTTTTATGTAGCAAATACCATACGATAAAAAAGAGGATTTAGGATTTCGTTGAAAAAAAATATTCATTATTTACACTGACTGCTTTCAGAATGAAATAAAGTTTTCTACCTTTTCTAAACCATGCATCTTAAACTTTATGTAAAAGGTTACCCAAATTAAACTGACAATATTTAAGTAAATATGTAGAGAGAACTCAGTGGATTTAAGCAATATTTTGAATTTCCACATTTCAGATCATTACTGAAGCAATACATAAAACATTACATATCATGATATGCAAATGGAGTAGTGAAATTTTAAATTTTACAGAAGATAAAAAATGTTCCGTAAACATGAACTTCATCGCAATTAGCTCAGCTGTTATATCTAGAAATTCTGTTGTCGACCGTCATCTTCAATTATATTTAAGGCAACTTCCAATGACTGATTGCATGGTATAACCAGTGCCTACGTAATGGGAATGCGTGCCGATTTACCCAATCTCCGTGTTAGCGAGCGCGCATTGGAAGCTTCAGAACTTGCCACATGAGGGCAGCACTGCTCCGCGGTCACCTAACCTACGCTATAATATAAATATAAATACCCCCCTCAAGCAGCTTCTTGCCCCAGAGGTCTGACAGGAGCCTGTCAGTTTATATGCCAGAGTAGAAGGTCTGAGAGAATGGCAGGACCTCAGCAAAAAAACGACATACATCCATGGCTCACATACACCCGGGGCTCGAACCCAATGGTAAGTATATAGCCATCTGTTCGACGTCATATGGTAAAGAATCAGACAGATGTTAATCAAATGCAATAAACTAGAATCTTTCTCAGAGATACAACGGGAATAACGAAAAAATGTTTAAAAATAATCGTGATACATTTGAAAATTTTTATCCATTAGAATCCGAAATTTTCAAGTGTTTACCCAATAACATTATTTAACGGTAATTCTTTAAAGAACAAAATTTAAATTAATTCGAAAACAATTCTTTATCTAATATAATAATTTTAATTACTATTGCAATAGGGCTTATTTCTTGTTAAGGGAAATTCATAAGCAATAGATTTTGGCAAGATTATTTTGATATTAATACTCGAATTTTTAAATTAAGCATGAAATGGTAAATTTGCTAAAAAATTAAAGATTAAAAGTAATAATTTTTTTAAATGCAACAATACGGGCAAAGTTTATGTTGCAGTACAGAATTGACTCTTTATATGTTGGTCTTTTTATTTCATTACTTCTCCCGACCTACAGGGCCCCTCCTGTTTTGTTTTTGCTTCTTTTAAAGTAATGTTATTTATTGTTATCACGTCAATCGACGATTTTCCATAAGTAGTACAATTTATTTCATTTTTCAGTTTAGAAGGATAAAAGGGCTCCATTTAGAATATTGCTCTAAGGCTCTTATTTAGAACTCTGTTGCAGGGCACCCATTTGGAACCTGGCTCCAGAACTCCAAATTGCTTAAAGCGCCCTGGTTTTTTTTTTTTTTTTTTTTTTTCGTTTTGTTTTTGTGCATTTGAGGCATTTAATGAAAAACTGTGACTGAAGTTAAATCTAATTTATTTAAATTCTCGACTTTTTATCGATATTCGTTCAGTAATTAAAGAGTTATGGACGCTGGAAAATTTAATAATAAATTATCTTGTTTCACAAAAATCATTCATAATTATCTAGAATCGAAATAATCGTTATGAAATTTTTCAAATTTATATTTTATTAAGTGATTGAAAAAATATTTATTAAGTTTTAATTAATATCTGAAATAAATTCTTATGACCCATTACTCTTGTGAAATATTCTGGCTTCCATAATTCCTTAAATACTTGGCGAATGCTGTTGAAAATCGAGATTTAAATGATTAAGATTATGATCTTGAATTTATTTTTAGCAATATTTTTTTATTAAATGAATATGTTAGAAGTTACAGAACTTGCAAGTAAGACTCCCATTCACATAGCAGATAAATTCTCTAGTATTTTGCTGGGCGGGGGTAGCTCAGTCGGTAGCGCGCCAAGGCTCGTAATCTGTAGTTCCCAGGTTCGAGTCCCAGCTGGGTCAGCGTTGAGATTTATCTCCGCAAAATTCCCGTCCTGCCCACGGTCAGTAGGGTACACCGATGGGCTTGGAAATCCCGCCGTCTGTCGGACGGGACTTTAAGCCATGGCCCCGTGTGCGGGAGAGCCATACCCTGTGCACGTTAAAGAACACGTTGGATGGCCCTGACGGGAGGCTACCATCTGTCTCCCAACAGTTGTTCCAGTGGGTCCCCTCCCCCAACCTTCTCTGAGCCTTCGGGGTCCATGTGACCTGGCCATTTAGCCCATGGTGTGCAAAATGCCTTTCAGAGGTAAAACAACCCAACGTTAAAGAACACGCTGGATGGCCTTGACCGGAGGCTACCATCTGTCTTCCAATAGCTGTTTCAGTGGGTCCCCTCCCCCAACCTTCCCTGAGCCTTCGGGGTCCATGTAACCGAGGCACCATCTGTCTCCCAATAGCTGTTTCAGTGGGTCCCCTCCCCCAGCCTTCCCTGAGCTTTCGGGGTCCATGTGACCTAGCCATTTTAGCCCATGGAGTACAAAAAAAGTTCCGCTCAGAGGTGAAACGACCCAATGTTAAAGAACAGGCTGTATGGCACATTCAAGACATAATTACATGCACGTACAAGTTTCAAAGATAAAAATTAAAATTCTTTATGCATTTATTTTCTTTAAAACAAAACCGAAAAGTTTTAATTTGAAAAAAAAATAGT
Organism: Ryuthela nishihirai; assembly: GCA_038380435.1. Classification (NCBI taxonomy): domain Eukaryota; kingdom Metazoa; phylum Arthropoda; class Arachnida; order Araneae; family Heptathelidae; genus Ryuthela; species Ryuthela nishihirai. Next base: position 1,544,243 of record JAWZYU010000041.1, read on the forward strand.
TCTTACGCTGAAAACCTTCTTAAGTATTTCCATAATAGTTAATATCAAAAATTATTAGTTAACTCATGGTTGACCTATGCAGGAAATAAAAGCCCCCCCCCCCCTCCAAAAAAAAAAAAAAAAAAAGTTTATTTCTTATTCTACATGCGGCCCAGTTTATGTTAAATATCAGGAACGTGAGGCCCGAACGGAACAAGTTCCATGTCACATGAAAACTCTTTTAGTAGGTAATGCTGCTGTCCATAAAACTAACAACCTTCGTTTTCTTTCCCGTCAAAATAGAAGAAATTTACTAGTTACTACATGTTCGGACAGCAAAGAATTACGAATTTCCTTTGAAATGGAAGCTCGTATGAGGATCCGTGTGTGGGAGACCGTGTGGAGTCTGTAAAAACCTTTTTTCTCATCGGCATTCTCAGTGGGGGCATAACAGTAGATAAGATTGAAGTCCTTAACGCTTGTCTGTAATTTTGCTGTAAACAACCTTTCATTAATGCACTCTTATCCTAGAAGAGCATCACTAGCGTGTCTGCTGAGAAGCAGACCCACGACTTGGTGATGCTTATTGTCTTTCCTCCCCGAAAAGAGATATTTAAGATACTCACGGTGAATCCGAAAAACTTTTGAAAGAGGTACTAGATTAAAAGAAATGCGTCTTTTTTCTACTCCTTAATTTTTAGTAAATTTGGTATAAAAGGTATCGAAAAACGTAAGTGCGGAAGAGTAAACAAACTCCTCTGTTGGGAATACGAAACAATGGAAATGTCACTTCCTTTCGATTCTGCAAACAATGCATTCACAATCGTCACTGTCGGATGTCACTCGCCTATTATTGAAATCGTCCAACGCTTTTCTCGCTGTTCCATTTGCCGCGTTAGCTATTAAAATATGGCGAAGAAGTCATCCTCTTTTGAGGGTTTGTAGTTATCAGAGCTTTGCCTATCGCGAAGAGATTTGAGTATAATAAGCAGCCATAGGCAAGGCCCGTGCGGTTGATAAATAACGTCGGCCTGTCCTTCTGTAATCCACAACTCTGCTGGTCGAAAAGTATCAGCTAAATCAAGTTAAATAATATTCGTGAGGTGTTTTTGGTTCTTTTATATTTTCCTTCAGATAAGTAACTTTGCAGTGAATAATTAGTTTAGAGTAGAGGTAATTTAATTCTACACTTTTTAGCCTAAGAGCTATGAAATTTCGGTCGGTTTCGAACCGACAAATAGTATGCAGCACATTATTCTGATTATGGGATATAAAATTGATAGTTAACCGCTATTTTTCGGTGTCGACCACTTTATTTTGGCTCCTAATACGGACATTATTCATTTCCTATGCTTTTCAGGTACCCTACCGAACAGCTACAGAATTTCCTTGTTATGCCAGTGAGAAACCTTACTTGGAAGCTCTAAAATATGCATTTAATGGAATTAAAGATCATAATCAAATATTTTTTAAATATCGGTTTTCAAAAATATTGTTTTAGTATTTAAATGGTTGCGGAAGCTGGAATGGTTAACAATAATATTCAGTATGCCAGTGAGAAATACTGGTATGCCAGTGAGAAAGTGGAATTCTTATTTTCAAAACAAGAAATTCAGCTACAGATTGTCGCAATTAAAAAAAAATGAGATCGCTTCTTCACAATAAAAGTCTACGACGTGTGGTTATAAGTAAAATGGGAAATTAACAGAAGAATACAGCAGGTAAATTAGAATTACAAATGATATCGCGAAAACACCGACGTGATGTCATCAGTGGTTTCCAGTGTTGCCACCATAATTTCTATAATATCTTTCTAAACCAAAGTGTTTAAATTAAAAAACTTCTAATCCTAAAATATTAACTAGTAGTTACTTCTTTTTTTTAAATTTAGGTAAATATTTTTATAATATTTATTATTATATATTATTCTGAAATATTTAAATAAAATCTTAATAAGTAAATTATTTTGAATGTTATTAAAATAAATTAAATTAACTTTAACTTATCTTGAACCAATGAAAGGAATTGCTTATTTAGGCATAATTATTTTCGCTCTTTTTGTTGAAAGCTATCCAGACAGGCTATATCTAGGTGGCTTTCACGGTACGCGTTTCCCTGTGGTGTCCAACGAGAAATTCCTAGATCGAGGCTAGGTGTGAATCTCTTACGTATGTCACAGGCAACTTTGTCCTTAGGGGTAAAGAACGCTTTTTCCTGTGTTCCCTAAGGACAACCCTGTGGTTTAATCTAAAGCTTCTATTACACATTTCGCTGTACTGTACATTACCTTCTTCTTAGCTCTGAACAACGTGTTTCCGTGTAGTGGGTAAATTATATTCTTATCGCCAAGTTAACATTTCTTGGTTGACATTTCAAAAATATCACAGCGGAAGATTTTCCCTCCACAGAAGCCCACCAGTGCAGCAAAATCGGGATCCATAATCAAGCTCAGAGCCATATATCTGTCCAGTCCAGTGGGATTATATGGTCAGCACCAGGTGTGGTTGACCACTCCTCAGCAGGGTAGAAAAAAAAGAAAAGTAGCCATAGTTGTCCAGATCAGTAGGCCACACTAATCTGGCAGCCCTCCCCTTCCGTTCACTTCCACAAGAGAGTATCTCTTTTGAAAGACACTAACGGTCTGCACCACGAGAAGGCGGGGTCGGACATTAGGTGCTAGGCCTGGCCGGTTCTATGCGTTGCTATTTTAGGTATATTTTTATATTATGTTTCGATCATCTCCGGTACGTAATATGCATTTTTATTTTTCTACAGAGAAGGAAAATGGTTATATAAAGTTTCGGAGCAGTATAGACGAAACAATGTGTAGCCATAGTAAAAGTTGGAAGTTGCATACTTTGAGTTTCGCATTGGAAGCTTTTTTGAGTTGTTCCACTGGATTTTTTTTTCTCTCCCTCTTACGATCCACGGAGGAAGTAACCATTCTTTTGTTTAATATATTTTGAGTGAGATTTTAGTGATGTACTGCGATGTGGAAGGGCTTTACGTAGGCAGCAACCATTTATACGTTTACGAACCGTTAAAGCTTTGGAAATTCAGGTTTTTGAAAAGTCGTTTTCGGTAAAAACTTAGGTTTTTGTGAGTAATCTGAAGATTAATATTATTGTTTTGGCCCAGAAATGAAAATTAACAGTTATGTGCACGTCGTGGTGTAATAAGATTATTACACCAACGTCGTGGTGTAATAAGATAGAAAAACCTTTGCCGAACGCTTGCAGTGTTTAAAAATTATGTTTATGGGTGAATAAATATTTCGATTTAGAGTGAAAAAAAAAGTGGTAAAACTTTTTTATTTACAGGTGGGTGGGGTAAAACTTATTTATTGACAGACGAAATAAACACTTGCAATTATCTTTCTATAAATAGGAATTGAGTACGAAATAATAAATATCCCCTAACCTTCTCTGAGCCTTCGGGGTCAATGTGACCTGGCCATTTAGCACATGGTGTGCAAAAAAACGTGCCGCTCAGAGCTGAAACAATCCAATCCAATCTCCAAGCCTTTTGGGGTCCATGTGAATTGACAATTTAGTCCATGGTGTGCAAAAAAATGCCGCTCTGAGGTAAATCAATCCAAAGTTAAAGAACACCGCCTCGTTTTGGGTCGCGCATGCGCGAGTAATTAACTAAAGTCCGATGTTTTAAATTTACTGCACGGTCGTGACCCTAAGAGACTTTCTCCATAGGAGATTTCTCCATCGACTTTTGCTCTCTGCTGCCTTTCGATCCGGCACAGGGAAGGAACAAAGGGCGCCCTCTATCGCGCTGATTCGATTTTTGTTTCTTCTTTCGTTTGAATGCTTACGTTACTTTCTGAGTTATTTATATGTTTTCTCTTTTGTTTTGGGTGAATGAGTTTAGGACTTTCCTATCTTTTCTCCCTTTCCTTTTCAAACTTCCTTACTTCTGTAATGTGTTGAGTTGAAGTTTATTTGTATAGTATGAAATAACCGTGGAGAGACGTATCGCTCTGACGAAACGGTTCAAGTTTAGAGAATGCAAACGCAGTGTCCAGATGAGCGATTCTGGGGGTCCCCACTTTCGGAATCGCGAAGCAGAGGGTACATGCTGATGGAACTACTGGAGGAATGCCGTTCTTATTATAGACTGTCATTACTCTGGATTTTTAATTTCCAAACAAGTACCTTCGTGTACAATCGCTCAAAAATGTATCCGAACACTAGGGTTGATTACAGAATTCAGAAAAAGTATCTGGCAACGATTTTTTATTTTAAAGAAATTAGTGATCTGGCAACCTTCGTGTACAGTCGCTGAAATAAATATACGAACACTGTGGTTGATTACAGAATTCAGAAAAAAATATCTGGAAACAATTTTTTTTTTAGAAATAAGTGATCTGGGAACCTTCGTGTCACGTGACACGAAGGTTCCAGAAATAGATCGAAAAGTGTCAGAAAACGGGGCAACCGTTTTCGACACTATTCCACCGCTAGGGGGCGCTGTTCCATCGGGAATTTCGTAGAATTTGGGAGTTCTCCGACCGTTTTCCGCCTAATTTTTTAGTGTTTTTTTTACGCCTCTGTTGCCTCTCCAATGGCTTGCTGGACTTAGCTTTTTTTTTACCTGTGCAAAGGGTCTTTTGTCGCCGTTAAACCGCTACTCAGTGGGCGGGAAGGTGCTTCATACAGATCTCTCTTTGCTCTCTGGGGCTTGTGGGGTGTTTTTCTTACACTACTCTACCGTCCGAACGCACTGCTTCGACCCAATGCAAATGGCGGCCTGTTTTGGGGCTCTATGGATACATTTTGGCAGCTTTCTGTTTCTGGCTTCTCCTGGGGGGATTTCTAGGGCGTTTTTTCGCACGATTCAGACACGTGGGCGGTATTGAGCAGGTGGAGAGTGATTTTTTGGGCATGGGGATGATTTTTGTGGCTCAACGGGGCTTTTTTTTGGGTGGATTTTGGCGCTTTGCGTTGTGGGGCTTTTTGCGTCACTTCCGGTTTGTCTTGGGGGTCACTTCCGGGTCATCTGGGGCCTTTTCGGGCGTGTCATGATACTGTGGACCCGAGGGGGCTGTCGGAGCAGTGGGTTTTTTTGGGGGGTGATTTTCTGGGTCACTTCCGGTTGTTTTCCGACAATTAGGGGGAGTTTTTGGGCGTGGTTTTCGGGTACTTTTTGAGATCACTTCCGGTTTGCTGTGGGGATCAATTCCGGGTCAGTTTGGGAGTTTTCGGGGCTTTTTTTTTTAAATGTAATGGGCTAAATGTCAGGTCACAAGGAATCCGAAAGCTCAGAGAAGGTTTGGGGGGGACCCACTGGAACAGCTATTGGGAGACAGATGGTAGCCTCCCGTCAAGGCCATCCAGCGTGTTCTTTAACGTTGGATTGTTTTACCTCTGAGCGGCATTTTTTGCACACCATGGGCTAAATGGCCAGGTCACAATGTCACCGAAGGCTCAGAGAAATTTTGTTGGAACAGCTGTTGGGAGACAGATGCAATCCTCCCGTCTTGTTGGGTTGTTTTACCACTCAGAGACTTTTTTTTTGCACACAATGGACTAAATGGTCAGGTCAGAAGCAGCCAGAAGAATAGATTGTGGGGGACCCACTGGAATGGCTGTTGGGAGACAGATGGTAGCCACCCATCTAGGCCATCCAGCGTGTTCTTTAATGTTTACACGGGGTCACAGCTTAACATCCCTTCCCATGAACAGTGGCGCTCCCAAGCCCATCGCTGTAACCAACTGAAAAAAGAAACATCAGAAAAAGACAAAAAAAATGACCCTTTCTAGTGTCCAAAGTAGAATCACGTGACCTAAAGATTCATACTCAAGAGATTCTCCACTTGACGGATTCGTTCTCACTTGGCTTTAGCTCATTAAGGGCGTTTTGAATAATGCGGCAGGCGGTGTATTGTATATCGAGATACATCAAGAATACCTTAAAAAGGAGGAATTCGGAATAAAACGAAAAAGTACAATGTACCGGCTATTACAATTCCGTAATAGCCGATAACGCCATACCTTTCCTAAGGGACCCACTTCGACCAGCGCCCGCCAGTGTTGCCTGAGCTCGATCCCAGGCTGCCAAATGCTCAGAGACCTACGCAGGCACCACTGGTGACTTCGGGGGCTAGCTCACTATGGTGTGTGGCCGTAGCATAGTGATCGACGAGTTCCCCCCTACCCCCCCCAAACACGACGAATTCCACCTGTTTCCGCCTTGGGGCAGAGAACAAAACGGATCGTGGGAAAGGTTTACAAATCACCCAAAGAGTCAATTTGCTTATATGGTAGGTAATCAGAGTGCTTATTAATTAGCGGTAGATAATATTTTCAAAGTTTCGTCACGAATATTAAGGAATCTGGCAACGCGAAAAATCTGACCAGGGGTCATCCTGTAGAGGTCATCGAGATCTAACGATTTATAACATTTCATAAAGACGGGTAGAGTAGTTTTTTTAAAAGGCATTCAAAATTCCCTTAGAAATAACGTTACGGAAACCACATCAAAATTTTTTAGAAACCAAAACCGAGGGAGAACAACCTTTCAAAGTGAAACATGAAACCTGTTAAATGACGTTCGCCGACGAATAAGGTTCGTCACCCTTTGAATTAGGGGTAAAGGGTTATAAAAATGGCCTCGAGCAAATGAGATTTCTTCGTCATGTTAAAGAATAGGGAAAAGCTAATGTTATCCTATGGACATTAGGCCTAGAAGAAAATCGTTATAACGCTCGAACCGTTGGAGATAGCGGGTTCGGACCACGTGATTCGGGATCTACGTCAAATGAGTTCACTCCCATATCCAGCATGAGGCTCTGAACTCAATATTTAAAAAGTTTAAAGTGAATTTTAAAACGTTAAAATTTCGAAAACGACAGGTCCTGGGTCGAAACCGGGTTCGGAATCGGATGCGTCTCGACGAGACCTTTCGGAAAAGGGGTCATATCATAGGGCTACCTCTAATATTTAAGACGTTAGCATCAGCCAATTGGGATTCAGCATTTCAAAATTCTGAATCCCATTCGTTCTAGGTTGTAGAGGTAGATTTAAAATGCGCGCTTTTTTTCAATGTATAGGAATTCCTATGATAAGAACGCACTTAAAATTTTCATCTAATGAGAATAATTGACTGATTCGTTCTCACTTGGTTTTAAAAAAAGAGGGGCTTGTCATGATAATTCGGACAACTCATTCCTGTCTCACTAGAAATATGCACCGTTTAAAGTATTTAAATAGATTTAAAACTTTAAACATTTAAAAAAATACATATTCTAGGTAGATAGATAAATAATTATTTTTTAACCAATCAGATTTAAACGCTAAGATGCCAACGGATTTCATTGGATGCTTATTTTCACCTCGGAACTGCTCTATTCTTCACTCTCTGGCATACGAAGTACATTGCACATCAGATCTGCGCATATCTGCGACTTTATACACTACTTGCCATATAAAGACAGAACGATGACGTCATATATAAATAACCAATCACATGAAAGCTTAAGAATGACATCATTCTATACTTATTCTAATTTATATCCATCAAAATACCACAGCTCATTCCATCTGAGCATACCGATGACGTCACCCATAACTACTGCGCATTCAATCTGCACATACAGATCACATCTACACAATATGCCATATAGGGACAGCCTTATCACGTGACTAAGAATTAGCCAATAACAGGACAGCTTTATCACGTGACTCTAATCAACCAATCATTTCAAACTTTAATCATGACATCACTGTATACTAATCTTAATACATACTCCATAAGGTTAACATGGCTAATGCTTTTCTATACGAACCTTACAATTTTTTATGAAGTCCAGCTCCTCACCCCTGCGATGGCACCATGACCCATGTTATCCTAGAGGTAATCTGGGTCAAACAGTCACTCAGCCTAGCCATGAAATTAAAGAATTTATTTATTTATTTATCACTCTCTCATTCTGCAGATATAGGGATATGGCATTCTTCATATCACGAACAAGATGGAGGCCTACAGGTAGACAGGGACTAGAGTAGACTTCTTTTCATCAAGATACGGCTTTTTTTTTATTCAATAGGGCGTTTTTTATTATAATAGGTTTATTTCAATAGGGCGTTTTTTATTATTCCTTTTTTATCTAACACTCCGCAAACACTTTATGTACTTTTTAAATACATTGATTTAGAAGAAACGACTTTCTTAGCATAGCTTCATTTCACTAAGCCTATTCTAATACAATTAACATAGGGCATCATTCCAACAGCTTCTAATCACTCTTTCCACACGAGGTAAACACCGATCTTCAGTGTTCGGATACTTTTTCGATAGCTAGTTCTTAAGAAAGACCGGAATATCTGAAAGTGGCTCAAAAAAGCATCCGAACACTATGGTTGATTACGGAATTCAGAAAAAAATATCTCGCAACGATTTTTTTTTAAATAAATTAGTGATCTGGCAACCTTCGTGTACAGTCGCTGAAACAAATATTCGAACACTATAGTTGAATTCAGAAAAAGTATCTGGCAACGACGTTTTTAGAAATTAGTGATCTGGCAACCTTCGTGTACAATACATGTACAGTCGCTCAATAAAATATCCGAACACTATGGTTGATTATAGAATTCAGAAAAAAATATCTGGCAACGATTTTCTTTTTTGCAAATTAGTGATGTGGCAACCTTCGAGTACAATAATACGTGTACAGTTGCTCAAAAAATATCCGAACAATAGGGTTGATTATAGAATTCAGGAAAAAATATCTGGCAACGATTTTTTTAGAAATTGGCGATCTGGCAACCTTTGTGTACTGTACACCAAGGTTGCCAGATCACTAATTTCTAAAAAAAATCTTTGCCCCATATTTTTTCTGTATTCTGTAATCAGCCATAGTTTTCGGATATTTTTTTGAGTGACTGTACACATTATACAACACGCTGGATGGTTTTGATAAGAGACTACAATCTGTCTCCCAACAGTTGTACAGTGGGTCCCTTTTCCCCAAACTTCTTTGAGCCCTCGGGGTGCTTGTGACCTGGCCATTCTTCAGAATATTCTTAATAGAAAAGCTTTTTTAAACTCTTCTAAATAAAAAAAAAAATTGTTTTAAAGCCCCTTTAAAACTTTCAAGCTCTGGGCAATCACTGAATCCATCAGTATTTTGAACTATAAGGACAATTATTTTCAAATGATCAGACGAAAGAACGGTTTCTGGAATGAAATAAATGAATTTTCATCTGCATAGTTTGTTGGCGAGATCTGGCAACGAAAACAGACTTTTCTAAACGATGTACAGGTAGTTGAGCTTCCATAGAGTGTTAATGTAAAATCAAGTCATTGGTGTACAGATGGAAATTAGTTTTAAATCCTTCTGTAATTACTTATTATTATTCAATTATATTAATATTATAATTTATATTTTGTTAGAATTAGCTATTAATGATTTTCATCATAAATTGGTATCTAATCATTTATTGAAAAAAAAGTCGTGAAACGGTTTATTTATTAATAATTTAGAATTTAATGATTTTAAAAATTTCTAATATTTAACTTTCGCCTATTTTAAGTGTTTTTTCTGCTTGTTTTACTTATAGAAGTTGATTCAACAAAAATAATTTCAAATGGAGGAATTGATCAAGTATTAAAATCGTGCTATCATTCTTCCAATGTGAAATTCAATTTAATTTTTTTCTTGAAATATCAATTTCCCTTCTCTAGCTTCGTGTACAGGAGTTATACCTGTCCTCTGCCTATTTATCCCATTCTCTGCAACAAAATACCTATCAGACGAAAGTAGAACAGCTTTTCTACTAAAATTAATGAATTATCGTCTGCATAACATATTAGCGAGATCTGGCAACGAAAACAGAGTTTGCCAAATAATGTAGAAGTAGGAGATTAACGTCTAATGTCAATTCAAAGGTACTTTTTAAAATTTTGCCTCGAAATAGGTAAAATGGAAAAGTTTTAAATGTTATTTGGGAAGAATAACTCTTAATTAACCTTTTGCAATAAATTCCAGAGATTTTAAGAGTAGAACTGCATGGAATATTTTTCCCTCTACCTACTAATTTGTAAAAAAAAATCGTTGCCAGATATATTATCTGAATTCTGTAATCAATTGTAGTGTAAACGAAGGTTGCCAGATAACTAATTTGTTAAAAAAAATCGTTGTCAGATATTTTTTTTGTGAATTCTGCAATCAACCATAATGTTCAGATATTTTTTCAGCAACTACACATGCATTGTATACGAAGGTTGCCAGATCACTAATTTGTAAAAAAAATAAATCGTTGCCAAATATTTCTTCTGAATTCTGTAATCAACCATAGTGTTCGGGTATTTTATTGAGCGACTGTACACGAAGATTGCCAGATCGATAATTTATAAAAAAAATTCGTTGCCAGATATTTCTTCTGAATTCTGTAATCAACCGTAGTGTTCGGATATTTTTTGAGCAACTGTGCATGTATTGCACACGAAGGTTGCCAGATTACTAATTTGTAAAAAAAATATTGCCAGATATTTTTTCTGAATTCTGTAATCAACCGTAGTGTTCGGATAATTTTTTGAGCGACTGTACAAGAAGGCGACTGTACTCGAACCTGGGAAATGCAGATTAAGAGCCTGGCGCGCTACCAATTGAGTCCCGCCCCCCTGCCCCGATGAGTAAGTCTAATATAGTGCGGGTTCTGGGCTTTTCGGGGCGTGCGTCTCACGCGGGTTGGGGGCTTTTTATATGTGGGTCCTGCGGTTTCCCGTTGCAAGGGGCTTTGCGGCAGGTCTAGAATGAAAGAAGATTGAAAACTATGAAGAAAGGTGAAAGGAGTGATTAGAAGTTGAGATATAGCTCATTCGTATGTTAATAGTATGAGATTAGGCTTAGTGACATAAAAATGTCCTTTCACTCCATTGAAAGTATTTAAAAAGTGTATCGATCCTTTGCGGAGTATGGGATAAAAGAGAAAAAAGTGAAATTATTATAAAAATCGCTCCAGAATTGGTTAAAGAAGTCTCATCCTTCTTACATCCCTGTCTACCTGTAAGCATCCATGTTTTTAAAGACATGAAGAATGCCATATCCCTATACTGCAGAATAAGAGTAGTAGAGAAATAAATAATTAATTAATTCATTAATTTAGTGGCTAGACTTAGTAACTGTTTGACCCAGATTACCCATAGGTTAACATGTGAGGAGTTCAATTGAGGAGATCCATAGAGAAAGCATGGTGCCATCGCAGGGGCGGGTGAATTTTTACTGTCCGTATACCTAAACATTATTATAAATATACAGTGATGTCATGATTAAGGTTTGAATTGATTGGTTAATTGAAATCACGTGACAAAGCTGATTGGCTAATAAATTGTGACGTCATAATGCTGTGCATGTATACGTATAGGGAGATTGAAATGCTAAGATTGAGTGCGCTTATGTATCATCATAGGATACATATTGGGATAACTATATCCTGATGTCATCGTTAAGGTTTGAAATGATTGGTTATTTATATATGTGACGTCATCGATATGTCCTTATATGACAATTCATACGTAAAGGTCCTAGGTATGCGCAGATCTCATGTGCAATGTACTTCATATGTTGCAGACTGCAGAATAGAGTAGTTGAGAGCTGAAATGAAGTATCCAATAGAATCCGTTGGCATCTGAAGGTTTAAATGTGATTGGTTAAAAATAATTATTCAATTATCTTTTTTAAATATGGAAGATTTAAAGTTAAAAATATATTTAAATACTTTAATTAGTCCATTTGGTGACTCCCATGATTCCCTATTCTGAGGCATTACGACTCCCATGATTCCCTATTCTATCTATTTGGTGACTCCCATGATTCCCTATTCTGAGGCATACGAAATACTAGTAGTAAGTCACTGACAGTTCGGAGCCATTTTAACCCTTACTTAATCAGCTTCCTGAGCTGTGATTGATTAAAAATATTTATTTATCTATCTCCTTAGGGATAAAATCTCTATCCCTTCAGTCCTCCTAGTAAGAAAAGAAACCGTGTTCCGAATTATCATGAAACGCCCCTCATTTTTTAAGCCCAGTGAGAACGAATCCGTCCAGTTAATCTCATTGGTTGAAAATTATAAGTGTGTTCTTATCATAGCAATTCCTTTACATTGAAAAAAGGGCGAAACTTTAAATCTGCCTCTACCACGTAGAACCAATGGGACGCCAGTACTTTGAAATGCTGAATGCTGATTGGCTGATGCTAACTTCTTAAATATTAGAGGTAGCTGTATTGTGTGACCCCTTTTCTGAAACGTCTCGTCGAGACGCATCCGATTCCGAACCCGGATTCGATCCGGGACTTGCAGTTTTCGAGATTTTAACATTTTAAAATTCATTTTAAACTTTTTAAATATTGAGTTTAGAGCCTCGTCCTCGATACGGGAGTGAAGTATTTTGACGTAGATCCCGAATCACGTAGTCCGAACCCGCTATCTCGAACGGTTCGAACGTTATAAAGATTTTTCGATAGGACTAATGTCCATAGGATGACATTAGGATTTCGATCCAGCTATTCCCTATACTTTAACATTACCAAGAAATCTCATTTGCTCGAGGCCATCTTTATAACCCTTTACCCATAATTCAAAGGGTGACGAACCTCATTCGTTGGCGAACGTCATTTAACAGGTTTCATGTTTCACTTTGAAATGTTGTTCTCCCTCGGTTTTGGTTTCTAAAAAAATTTGAGGTGGTTTCCTTCATGTTATTTCTATTGGAATTTTGAATGCCTTTAAAAAAAAACCTACTTGACATATCTTTATGAAATTTCCTCCATAATTAGATCTCGGTGACCTCTAACCGATGACACTTGGTCAGATTTTTTGCATTACCAGATTCCGCATTTTTTATGACGCAACTTTCAAAATATTACCTACCGCTAATTAATAAATGCCCTGAAGACCTACTATATAAGCAAATTGTCTGTTGAGCCCATTTCGAAGACTCTCCTCCACGAGCCGTTTAGTTCGAAACCACGACGCCGTAGTCTGGTGGAAAACAGCGGAGCAACTCGTGTTTGGGTGGGTAAGGAGGATGTGCGATCATCATGGTCCGTCCACACGCCGTGATGAGCTAGCTCCTCGAAGTAACCAGTGGTGCCTGCGCAGGGCCTGGGCATTTGGCAGCCTGGGATCCAGCGTAGGCCATATTGGCGGGCGCTGCTACGAAACGAAGATGTGGCCCTTAGGAAAGGTATGGCGTAATCGGCTACTACGGAATTGTAACAGCCGGTACATTGTACTTTTTCCGAATCGCCTTTTTCGAGTATTGTTAATGTATCTCGATATACAATACACCGCCTGCCGCATTATTTAAAACGCCCTTAATGAACGAACGAATCCGTCAAGTGATGCATCTCTGGAGTGTGAATCTTCGGATCACGTGACTCGGTGCTCCGAATTATCATGACACGCCCCTGATGACCGGAGGCCAAGTGATGAATCGCTTGAGTATGAATCTTTAGGTCACGTGACCTCTACCTTGGACAGTAGAAAGGGTCATTTTTTTTTTACTTTTCTGAGTAAAATGTCTTTTTCCTGATGTTTTTGTTTTAAATCCGTTTTTTTTCAGTAGGGTACACCGATGGGGTTGGAAGCGCCACCGTTCATGGGATGGGACATTATGCTGTGACCACGTGCACACATTAAAGAACACACTGGTTGGCTACCATCTGTCTCCCAACAGCCATTCCAGTGGGCCTCCCCAATCTAGTCTTCGGGTGCTTCTGACCTGGCCATTTAGCCCACGGTGTGCAAAAACGTGCCGCTCAGAGGTAAAACAACCCAACGTTAAAGAACACGCTGGATGGCCTTGACGGGATGCTACAATCTCTCTCCCAACAGGTTTTCCAGTCGGTCCCCTAACCTTTTCTGAACATTAGGGGTCCATGTGACCTGGCCATTTAGCCCAAGGTGTGCAAAAAAGTGCAGCTCAGAGGTAAAACAACCCAACGTTAAAGAACACACTGGATAGCCTTGACGGGAGGCTACCATCTCATTCCCAAATGCTGTTCCAGTGGGTCCCCTCCCTCAACCTTCTCTGAGCCTTAGGGGTCCATGTGACCTGGCCATTTAGCCCATTGTGTGCAAGAATGTGCCGCTCAGAGGTAAAAAGAACCCAACGTTAAAGAACACGCTGGATGGCCTTGACGGGACGCTACAATCTGTCTCCCAATAGTTTTTTCAGTGAGTCCCGTAACCTTCTCTGAGCCTTAGGGGTATATGTGACCTGGCCATTTTCTCCATGGTGTGCAAAAAAGTGCCGCTCAGAGGTAAAACAACCAACCAATCCTACGTTGAAACAAAAATCGCTGCCAAATCCATTGCCGTCATATTCTGAAGCTTAGGCATCATTTCATCTTTCGAGGTTGGCAACACTGCATTTAATCGTTTCATTACAACACTCACATAAACATCTTCTGAATCTCTGTTAAGGAGTAGTACTCAGTAAACCAATCGTAAGTGCATTTGGATTGTATTAACACTGAGCGGCACTTTTTTGCACACCATGAGCTAAATGGCCAGGTCACAAGTACACCGAAGGCTCGGAGAAGGTTGAGGACCCACTGGAACAGCTGTTGGGAGACAGATGATAGCCTCCCGTCAAGGACATCCACTGGGTTCTTTAACGTTGGGTTGTTCAAAAATTTTGTTCCGAAATTCTAAAATATGCATTCCGCCGGGGGAAAAAGTTGACACGGAATCTGGCAACAAAGTCATTTGATACATTGAAGTACCAAGTCTCCTGAGTACGAAGATATATAGATATTAAAGTCGCATAAAAAAAAGGCTTCAGAAAGAGTCGAAAAGCAAAAAACGGCATTATACAGGGTGATGAAAAAGTCGCTGTGCACCCGATAGGGAATGAGAGATTCGCACCCGTACAATCATAATAAATGTTGAAAGTGCGTCTCCAGTCTGTCATCCAGAATCAATCAGTGGTCCGAATTACGAAAAAAAAAAACCCTAGCTTTTTTATGGATTCTGCAACAGAGTGAATTTTTGCGACTTTTGATTCTTTGTACCGTCTTCCTTTTGTGACTTTTACCCAACATCAACAGATTTCCGTAATAGCGGGGTTCCATTTACGATATTCCATTTCTTCGCCGATTTTAAATATTAAGTTTTTTTGGTATCTATCTATATTAAGATCCTAAAAAAAAAGGAATGGAATGCTCCATGTCTGCCACAGAGTCAAAAGGCTTATGACTTCGATGGACACCGCAATTCCTGTGTTAATCAAACATTCACCATATATAAAAATGTAACATTGTTATACGTGAGAAGATGAGGCTTTTCACTCGCACTTTTTATGCACACAATGGGCTAAATAGCCAGGCCACAAGGAATATCAGAAAAGGTTCGGGGAGGGAAAACACATATCTCTAGTCGCGGCCATCCACCGCGTTCTTTAACGTCCCATCCGACGGACTTTCCAAGCCCATCGGTGTTCCCCTACTGCCCGAGGGAGAAATGTCACCGGTTCTGCAGGTCGGATTACGGAGCCTTACTATAATAGGAATCCGACGTTTCGAGTACAGTCGCTCGAAAAAGTATCCGAATATTACGGTTGATTACAGAATTCAGAAAAAATATTTAGTGACGATATTTTTAGAAATCACTGATCTGGCAACCTTCGTGTCACGTGACACGAAGGTTGCCAGAATCACGTCCCAGATCAAGGTTGCCAGATCACTAATTTCTAAAAAAAACGCTGCCGGATATTTTTTCTCTATTCTGTAATCAACCATAGGTTTCTGATATTTTTTTGAATGACTGTACACATTAAACAACACGTGGATGGTTTTGATAAGAGACTACCATGTGTCTCCCAACAGTTGTCCAGTGGGTCCCTTTTCCCCAAACTTCTTTAAGCTCTCGGGGTGATTGTGACCTGGCCATTTAGCCCATTGTGTACAAAACATGTCCTCACAGGTAAAACAACCCAACTCCCTTTGTTTGTTTAACTATTATTCATTTGTATTCTCTATTTTATAAATATAAATTATTTTTCTAGTTAAGGATTTTTTACCTCTTATTTACTAAAATAATCCAAACGAGGTATCTTTGCTCTCTATGATATGACGCATATCTTCAGCATATGCTTAATAAAAAAGCTTTTTCAACCTCTTGTAAATAAAAAAAAATTGTTTTAAAGCCCCCCTTTAAAACTTTCAAGCTGTGGGCAATCACTGAATCCATCTGTATTTTGAACTATAAGGACAATTATTTTCAAATGACCAGACGAAAGAAC
Source organism: Ryuthela nishihirai (assembly GCA_038380435.1). Lineage (NCBI taxonomy): Eukaryota > Metazoa > Arthropoda > Arachnida > Araneae > Heptathelidae > Ryuthela > Ryuthela nishihirai. The sequence goes on from JAWZYU010000041.1 coordinate 1,560,485, forward strand.
GGCTTCTGGAATAAAATAAATGAATTTTCATCTGCATAGTTTGTTGTCGAGATCTGGCAACGGAAACAGACTTTTCTAAACGATGTACAGGTAGTTCAGCTTTTAGAGTCTTAATGTAAAATCAAGTCATTGGTGTACAGATGGAAATTAGTTTTAAATCCTTCTGTAATTACTTATTATTATTCAATTATATTAGTATTATAATTTATATTCTGTTAGAATAAGCTATTAATGGTTTTCATCATAAATTGGTATCTAATAATTTATTGAAAAAAAAGTCGTGAAACGGTTTATTTATTAATAATTTAGTATTTAATGATTTTAAAAATTTCTAATATTTAACTTTGGCCTATTTTAAGTGTTTTTTCTGCTTGTTTTATTTATAGAAGTTGATTCAACAAAAATAATTTCAAATGGAGGAGATTATCAAGTATTAAAATCGTGATATCGTTCTTCAAATGTGAAATTCAATTTAATTTTTTTCTTGAAATATAAATTTCTCTTCTCTAGCTTCGTTAAGTTATTGTCTTTGTCCTAAGGGCCCTTGTAACCTGGCCATTTATCCCACTCTCTGCAATAAAATACCGATCAGACGAAGCTTTTCTAATTAAAGTTAATGAATTATCGTCTGCATAATATGTTAGCGAGATCTGGCAACGAAAACAGAGTTTGCCAAATAATGTAGAAATAGAAGATTAACGTCTAATGTCAATTCAAAGGTACTTTTCAAAATTTTGCCTCGAAATAGGTAAAATGGAAAAGTTTTAATTGTTATTTGGAAAGAATAACTCGTAATTAACCTTTTGCAATAAATTCCAGAGATTTTAAGAGTAGAACTGCATGGAATATTTTTTCCCCCTACCTGTCTCGTTCTCTAGAAGTATTCAAACGCCTTCGTTCCTACAATAAACATTTGCATTTAGAAATTGAAATGAATTAATGCACTGAATAATAATGGATTTCAAAAACACTCTAAGCTAAGTATTAACTATAAGGTGACTAAAATGTGAGATTGCGAGAAAAACGCTGCTGGCTTTTCATTTATCAATAAAACTTTATTTTTTATTTATCCACCTAATCTCTAAACCTGACAAACCCAAATCAATAACTGGTTCTTATTGCGAAAATGTATTTCTATAAAACCGTAGATTATGTAAACGTTTCAATCATTTTGAAAGAAGTAACTGCAGAAATTCGCAGCTCGTTAGCTTCGGTTGCTCTTTTTTATTTCCTTTAATGCATAATGCAAGCAAAGTTACTTAAACTTACTCTGTTCTTTAAAATATTTCACTGGGACTGAAAGCAAAATTCGTTTCGATTGCTACCCATGAAATGGAAGAAAAAACTTCGGAAAGCAATCAGTAAAACATCCCCCTCAAGCAGCTGCTTGTCGCAGAGGTCTGACAGGAGCCTGTCAGTTTATATGTCATAAGACAAGGTCCTGAGAAGATGGTAAGACCTCAGCAGAAAAACATCGGGGCTCGAACCCAGGTAGCTTTGCGGTCATTTCACACAGCGTTTTTTGGGGCATTGGTGCGTTTTCTGCCACTAAGGGCCTCTTTATGGGTGTTTGGAACCAATTTTGGGGCGGGGGTTTTATCTGCCGATATTGGGAGTATTTCAGGATCAGTAGCCAACCATCCATCAATGCCTAACCCAGGGCTCTAACGCAGGTCCCTTAGATCAGGAGCGAAGCGCGCTAACCACTCGGCTAAGTGACGGGGAACTTGCCTTTATTCTCAGCACCACGAACAGACGTGTGTTCTTTACGTTTTCTTCATTGTCTCATTTCCCACCGAAAATAATATTCTTTAATATACTTTCACAGCCAAATGGCAGGAAAAATATTTTTTTACCTTCCCCCCCCCCCCACGAGCGTACAGTCGCTCAAAAAAATATCCGAACACTGTGGTTGAATACAGAATTCGGAAAAAAATATCTGGCAACAATTTTCTTTAGAAATAAGTAATCTGGGAACCTTCGTGTCACGTGCCACGAAGGTTGCCAGATCAATAATTTCTAAAAAAATCGTCGCCAGATATTTTCTCTGAATTCTGTAATCAACCGTAATGTTTGGATACTTTTTCGAGCGACTGTACTCGAAACGTCGGATTCCTATTATAGTAAGGTTCCGTAATCCGACCTGCAGAACAGGTGACATTTCTCTCTCGGGCAGTAGGGGGACACCGATGGGCTTGCAAAGTCCGTCGGATGGGACGTTAAAGAACGCGGTGGATGGCCGCGACTAGAGATATGTGTTCTACCTCCCCGAACCTTTTCTGATATTCCTTGTGGCCTGGCTATTTAGCCCATTGTGTGCACAAAAAGTGCGAGTGTAAAAGCCTCATCTTCTCACGTATACCAATAATACATTTTTATATATGGTGAATGTTTGATTAACACATGAATTGCGGTGTCCATCGAAGTCATAAGCCTTTTGACTCTGTGGCAGACATGGAGCATTCCATTCCTTTTTTTTTAAGATCTCAATATAGATACATACCGAAAAAAATTATTGTTTAAAATCGGCGAAGAAATGGAATCTCGTAAATGGATACCCGCGATTACGGAAGTCTGTAGATGTTCGGTAAAAGTCACAAAAGGAAGACGGTACAGAGAATCAAAAGTCGCAAAAATTCACTCTGTTCCAGAATTCATAAAAATGCTAGGGGGCTTTTTTTTTTCCTAATTCGGACCACTGATTGATTCTGGATGAGAGACTGGAGACGCACCTTCAACATTTATTATGATTGTACGGGTGTGAATCTCTCATTCCCTATCGGGTGCACAGCGACTTTTTCATCACCCTGTATAATGCCGTTTTTTGGTTTTCGACTCTTTCTGAAGCCTTTTTTTTTATGCGACTTTAATATCTATATATCTTCGTACTCAGGAGACTTGGTACTTCAATGTATCGAATGGCTTTGTTGCCAGATTCCGTGTCAAGTTTTTCACCCGACGGAATGCATATTTTAGAATTTAGGAACAAAACAATTTTTGAACAACCCAACGTTAAAGAACACAGTGGATGTCCTTGACGGGAGGCTATCATCTGTCTCCCAACAGCTGTTCCAGTGGGTCCTCATCCTTCTCCGAGCCTTCGGGTTACAGTCGCTCAAAAAAGTATCCGAACACTATGGTTGATTACAGAATTCAGAAAAAATATCTGGCAACCATTTTTTTAGAAATCTGTGCTCTGGCAACCTTCGTGTCACGTGACACGAAGGTTGCCAGATCACTAATTTCTAAAAAAAATCGTTGCCAGATATTTTTTTCTGAATTCTGTAATCTACCATATTGTTCGGATACTTTTTTGAGCTACTGTACTTGTGACCTGGCCATTTAGCCCATGGTGTGCAAAAAAGTGCCGCTCAGTGTTAAAACAATCCAAATGCACTTACGATTGGTTTACTGAGTACTACTCCTTAACAGAAATTCAGAAGATGTTTATGTGGGTGTTGTAATGAAACGATTAAATGCAGTGTTGCCAACCTCGAAATATGAAATGATGTCTAAACTTCAGAATATGACGGCAATGGATTTGGCAGCGATTTTTGTTTCAACATAGGATTGGTTGGTTTTTTACTTCTGAGCGGCACTTTTTTGTACACCATAGGCTAAATGGCCAGGTCACATGATCCCCTAAGGCTCAGAGAAAGTTAGGGGACCGACTGGAAAACCTGTTGCGAGACAGATGGTAGCCTGCCGTCAAGGCCATCAAGTGTGTTCTTTAACTTTGGGTTGTTTTACCTCTCAGTTGCACTTTTTGGTACACCATGGGCTAAATGACCAGGTCACATAGACCCCTAAGGCTCAGAGAAGGTTACGGGACCCACTGGAAAAACTATTGGGAGACAGATGGTAGCCTCCCGTCAAAGCCATCCAGAGTGTTCTTTAACGTTGGGGTATTTTACCTCTGAGCGGCACTTTCTTGCACACAATGGGCTAAATGGCCAGGTCACATGGACCCCGAAGGCTCAGAGATGGTTGAGGGAGCGGACCCACTTGAACAGCATTTGGGAATGAGATGGTAGCGTCTCGTCAAGGCCATCCAGTGTGTTCTTTAAGGTTAGGTTGTTTTACCTCTGAGCTGCACTTTTTTACACACCATGGGCTAAATAGCCAGGTCACATGGACTCCTAAGGTTCAGAAAATGTTAGGGGACCCACTGGAAAACTTGTTGGGAGAGAGATGGTAGCATCCCGTCAAGGCCATCCAGCGTGTTCTTTGACGTTGTGTTGTTTTACCTCTGAGCTGCACTTTGTTGCACACAATGGGCTAAATGGTCATATCACATGGACCCCGAAGGCTCAGAGAAGGTTGAGGGAGGGGACCCACTGGAACAGCGTTTGGGAATGAGATGGTAGCCTCCCGTCAAGGCCATCGAGTGTGTTCTTTAACGTTGGGTTGTTTTACCTCTGAGCTGCACTTTTTTACACACCGTGGGCTAAATGGCCAGGTCACATTGACCCCTAAGTTTCAGAAAAGGTTAGGGGACCCAGTGGAAAACCTGTTGGGAGAGAGATGGTAGCATCCCGTCAAAGCCATCCAGCGTGTTCTTTAACGTTGGGTTGTTTTACCTCTGAGCGGCAATTTCTTGCACACAATGGGCTAAATGGCCAGGTCACATGGACCTCGAAGGCTCAGAGAAGGTTGAGGGAGGGAACCCACTGGAACAGCATTTGGGAATCATATGGTAGCCTCCCGTGAAGTCCATCCAGTGTGTTCTTTAACGTTGGGTTGTTTTTCCTCTGAGCTGCACTTTTTTACACACCATGGGCTAAATGGCCTGATCACATGGATCCCTAAGGTTCAGAAAAGGTTAGGGGACCCACTGGAAAACCTGTTGGGAGAGAGATGGTAGCATCCCGTCAAGACCATACAGTGTGTTCTTTAACGTTGGGTTGTTTTACCTCTGAGCGGCACTTTTTTGCACACCATGGGCTAAATGGCCAGGTCAGAAGCACCCGAAGACTAGATTTGGGAGAACCCACTGGAATGGCTGTTGGGAGACAGATGGTAGCCATCCAGTGTGTTCTTTAATGTATGCACAGGGTCACAGCTAAACGTCCCATCCCATGAACGGTGGCGCTCCCAAACCCATCGGTATACCCTACTGAAAAAAAAACGGATTTAAAACAAAAACATCAGAAAAAGATATTTTACTCAGAAAAGTAAAAAAAAAATGACCCTTTCTACTGTCCAAGGTAGAGGTCACGTGACCTAAAGATTCATACTCAAGAGTTTCATCACTTGGCCTCCGCTCATCAGGGCCGTGTCATGATAATTCGGAGCACCGAGTCACGTGATCCGAAGATTCACACTCCAGAGATGCATGACTTGACGGATTCGCTCGTTCATTAAGGGCGTTTTAAATAATGCGGCAGGCGGTATATTGTATATCGAGATACATTAAGAATACTCGAAAAAGGCGATTCGGAAAAAGTACAATGCACCGGCTATTACAATTCCGTAATAGCCGATACGCCATACCTTTCCTAAGGGCCACATCTTCGTACCAGCGCCCGCCAGTGTTGCCTACGCTGGATCCCAGGCTGCCAAATGCCCAGACCCTGCGCAGACACCACTGGTTACTTCGGGGGCTAGCTCATCACGGCGTGTGGACGGACCGTGATGATCGCGCGTCCTCCCTCCCCCCCCCCTCAAACACGAGATGCTCCGCTGTTTTCCACCAGACTACGGCGTCGTGGTTTCGAACTGAACGGCTCGTGGAGGAGAGTCTTCGAAATGGGCTCAACAGCCAATTTGCTTATTAGCAGGTCTTCAGGGCATTTATTAATTAGCGGCAGGTAATATTTTGAATGTTGCGTCATAAAAAATGCGGAATCTGGTAATGCAAAAAATCTGACCAAGGGTCATCGGTTAGAGATCACCGATATCTAATTATGGAGAAATTTCATAAAGATAGGTCAAGTAGGTTTTTAAAGGCATTCAAAATTCCAATAGAAATAACATGAAGGAAACCACCTCAAACTTTTTGAGAAACCAAAACCGAGAGAGTGAACCCTTTGATTATGGGTAAAGGGTTATAAAGATGGCCTCGAGCAAATGAGATTTCTTGGTAATGTTAAAGTATAGGGAAAAGCTGGATCGAAATCCTAATGTTATCCTATGGACATTAGTCCTAGCGAAAAATTTATATAATGTTCGAACCGTTCGAGATAGCGGGTTCGAACTACGTGATTCGGGATCTACGTCAAAATACTTCACTCCCGTATCGAGAACGAGGCTCTAAACTCAATGTTTAAAAAGTTTAAAATGAATTTTAAAATGTTAAAATCTCGAAAACCGCACGTCCCGGGTCGAATCCGGGTTCGGAATCGGATGCGTCTCTACGAGACGTTTCAGAAAAGGGGTCACACAATAGAGCTACCTCTAATATTTAAGAAGTTAGCATCAGCCAATCAGCATTCAGCATTTCAAAGTACTGGAGTCCCATTGGTTCTACGTGGTAGAGGCAGATTTAAAGTCTCGCCCATTTTTCAATGTAAAGGAATTGCTATTATAAGAACACACTTATAATTTTCAACCAATAAGATTAACTGGACGGATTCGTTCTCACTGGGCTTAAAAAAATGAGGGGCGTTTCATGATAATTCGGAACACGGATTCTTTTCTTACTAGGAGGACTGATGGGATAGAGATTTTATACCTGACGAGATAAATAAATAAATATTTTTAACCAATCACAGCTCAGGAAGCTGATTAAGAAAGGGTTAAAATGACTCCTAACTGTCAGTGACTTACTACTAATATTTCCTATGCCTCAGAATAGGGAATCATGGGAGTCACCAAATGGACTAATTAAAGTATTTAAATATATTTTTAACTTTAAATCTTATTTAAAGTTAAAAATTTTATTATTTTAAATCCATATTTAAAAAAAGAGAATTGAATAATTATTTTTAACCAATCACATTTAAACCTTCAGATGCCAACGGATTCTATTGGATACTTCATTTCAGCTCGGAACTACACTATTCTGCAGTCTGCAACATACGAAGTACATTGCACATGAGATCTGCGCATACCTAGGACTTTTACACATGAATTGTCATATAAGGACATATCTATGACGTCACATATATAAATAACCAATCATTTCAAACCTTAACGATGACATCAGTGTATAGTTATCCCAATATGCATCCTATGATAATACATAGGCGCACTCAATCTGAGCATTTCAATCTCCTTATACGTATACTGGACAGCCTTATAACGTCACAATTTATTAGCCAATCAGCTTTGTCACGTGATTTCAATTAACCAATCAATTCAAACCTTAATCATGACATCACTGTATATTTATAATAATGTTTAGGTATACGGACAGTAAAAATTCACCCACCCCTGCGATGGCACCATGCTTTCTCTACGGATCTCCTCAATTGAACTCCTCACATGTTAACTTATGGGTAATCTGGGTCAAACAGTCACTAAGTCTAGCCACTAAATTAATGAATGAATTAATTATTTATTTCTCTACTACTCTTATTCTGCGGTATAGGAATATGGCATTCTTCATGTCTTTAAAAACATGGATGCTTACAGGTAGACAGGGATGTAAGTAGGATGAGACTTCTTTTAACCAATTCTGGGGCGTTTTTTATAATAATTTCACTCTTTTCTCTTTTATCCCATACTCCGCAAAGGATCGATACACTTTTTAAATACTTTCAATGGAGTGAAAGGGCTTCTTTATTACATTTTAATTTCACTAAGCCTAATCTCATACTATTAACATACGGATGAGCTGCATCTCAACTTCTAATCACTCTTTTCACCTTTCTTCATAGTTTTCAATCTACTTTCATTCTATACATAGGGCAAGCCTCAAAACCCTCCACAGAGTGAAGCCACTGGGCCCGTGCAAAATAGTCCCCAACTCAGAAGGGGAAGACCTGCCGCAAAGCCCCTTGCAACGGGAAACCGCAGGGCCCACATATAAAAAGCCCCCAATCCGCGAGAGACGCACGCCCCGAAAAGCCAAGAACCCACACTATATTAGACTTACTCATCGGAGCAGGGGGGGGGGACTCAATCGGTAGCGCGCCAGGCTCTTAATCTGTATTTCCCAGGTTCGAGTACAGTCGCCTTCATGTACAGTCGCTCAAAAAAGTATCCGAACACTACGGTTGATTAGAGAATTCAGAAAAAAATATCTGGCAACGATTTTTTTTTACAAATTAGTGATCTGGCAACCTTCGTGTGCAATACATGTACAGTTGCTCAAAAAATATCCGAACACTACGGTTGATTACAGAATTCAGAAGAAATATCTGGCAACGATTTTTTTTTACAAATTAGCGATCTGGCAACTTTCGTGTACAGTCGCTCAATAAAATACCCGAACACAATGGTTGATTACAGAATTCAGAAGAAATATTTGGCAACGATTTATTTTTTTTTTACAAATTAGTGATCTGGCAACCTTCGTGTACAATACATGAGTAGTTGCTCAAAAAGATATCTGAACATTATGGTTGATTACAGAATTCACAAAAAAAATCTGACAACGATTTTTTTTAACAAATTAGTGATCTGGCAACCTTCGTGTACAATACATGTACAGTTGCTCAAAAAATATTCGAACACTACAATTGATTACAGAATTCAGAAAATATATCTGGCAACGAGTTTTTTTTTACAAATTAGTAGGTAGAGGGAAAAATATTCCATGCAGTTCTACTCTTAAAATCTCTGGAATTTATTGCAAAAGGTTAATTATGAGTAATTCTTCCCAAATAACATTTGAAACTTTTCCATTTTACCTATTTCGAGGCAAAATTTTGAAAAGTACGTTTGAATTGACATTACAAGTTAATCTACTACTTCTACATTATTTAGCAAACTCTGTTTTCGTTGCCAGATCTCGCTAACATATTATGCAGACGGTAATTCATTAATTTGATTAGAAAAGCTGTTCTACTTTCGTCTGATAGGTATTTTATTGCAGAGAATGGATAAATAGCCAGGTTACAAGGGCCCCTAGGGCTAAGATAATAACTTAACCCTAGGGGACAGGTATAACTCCTGTACACGAGGCTAGAGAAGAGAAATTGATATTTCAAGAAAAAAATTAATTTGAATTTCACATTGGAAGAATGATAGCGCGATTTTAATACTTGATCATTTCCTAACATTTGAAATTATTTTTGTTGAATCAACTTCTATAAGTAAAACAAGCAGAAAAAACAGTTAAAATAGGCCAAAGTTAAATATTTGAAATTTTTAAAATCATTAAATACAAATTATTAATAAATAAACCGTTTCACGACTTTTCCTTCAATAAATGATTAGATGCCAATTCATGATGAAAACCATTAATAGCTAATTCTAACAGAATATAAATTATAATATTAATATAATTGAATAATAATAAGTAATTACAGAAGGATTTAAAACTAATTTCCATCCGTATACCAATGACTTGATTTTACATTAACACTCTATGGAAGCTCAACTACCTGTACATCGTTTAGAAAAGTCTGTTTTCGTTGCCAGATCTCGCCAACAAACTATGCAGATGAAAATTGATTTATTTTATTCCAAAAGCAGTTCTTTCGTCTGATCATTTGAAAATAATTCTCCTTATAGTTCAAAATACTGATGGATTCAGTGATTGCCCAGAGCTTGAAAGTTTTAAAGGGGCTTTAATACAAATTTTTTTTTTTATTTACAAGAGTTTAAAAAAGCTTTTCTGTTAAGAATATTCTGAAGAATGGCCAGGTCACAAGCACCCCGAGGGCTCAAAGAAGTTTGGGGAAAAGGGACCCACTGGAGAACTGTTGGGAGACAGATGGTAGTCTCTTATCAAAACCATCCAGCGTGTTGTTTAATGTGTACAGTCACTCAAAAAAATATCCGAACACTATGACTGATTACAGAATAGAGAAAAAATATCGGGCAAAGTTTTTTTTAGAAATTAGTGATCTGGCAACCTTCGTGTACAGTACACAGAGGTTGCCAGATCGCCAATTTCTAAAAAAATCGTTGCCAGATATTTTTCTGAATTCTATAATCAACCATATTGTTCGGATATTTTTTGAGCAACTGTACACGTATTATTGTACACGAAGGTTGCCATATCACTAATTTGCAAAAAAGAAAATCGTTGCCAGATATTTTTTCTGAAATCTCTAATCAACCATAGTGTTCGGATATTTTATTGAGCGACTGTACATGTATTGTACACGAAGGTTGCCAGATCACTAACTTCTAAAAACGTCGTTGCCAGATACTATTTCTGAATTCAACTATAGTGTTCGAATATTTGTTTCAGCGACTGTACACGAAGGTTGCCAGATCACTAATTTATTTTAAAAAAAATCGTTGCGAGATATTTTTTTCTGAATTCCGTAATCAACCATATTGTTCGGATACTTTTCTGAGCCACTTTCAGATATTCCGGTCTTTCTTAAGAACTAGCTATCGAAAAAGTATCCGAACACTGAAGATCGGTGTTTACCTCGTGTGGAAAGAGTGATTAGAAGCTGTTGGAATGACGCCCTATGTTAATTGTATTAGAATAGGCTTCGTAAAATGAAGCTATGCTAAGAAAGTCGTTTCTTCTAAATCAATGTATTTAAAAAGTACATAAAGTGTTTTGCGGAGTGTTAAATAAAAAAGGAATAATAAATAACGCCCTATTGAAATAAACCTATTATAATAAAAACGCCCTATTGAATAAAAAAAAAACGCTCTATATTGATGAAAAGGAGTCTACTCTAATCCCTGTCTACTTGTAGGCCTCCATCTTGTTCGTGATATGAAGAATGCCATATCCCTATATCTGCAGAATGAGAGAGTGATAAATAAATAAATAAATTCTTTAATTTCATGGCTAGGCTGAGTGACTGTTTGACCCAGATTACCTCTAGGATAACATGGGTCATGGTGCCATCGCAGGGGTGAGGAGCTGGACTTCATAAAAAATTGTAAGGTTCGTATAGAAAAGCATTAGCCATGTTAACCTTATGGAGTATGTATTAAGATTAGTATACAGTGATGTCATGATTAAAGTTTGAAATGATTGGTTGATTAGAGTCACGTGATAAAGCTGTCCTGTTATTGGCTAATTCTTAGTCACGTGATAAGGCTGTCCCTATATGGCATATTGTGTAGATGTGATCTGTATGTGCAGATTGAATGCGCAGTAGTTATGGGTGACGTCATCGATATGCTCAGATGGAATGCGCTGTGGTATTTTGATGGATATAAATTAGAATAAGTATAGAAAGATGTCATTCTTAACCTTTCATGTGATTGGTTATTAATATATGACGTCATCGATCTGTCTTTATATGGCAAGTAGTGTATAACGTCACAGATATGCGCAGATCTGAGTGCAATATACTTCGTATGCCAGAAAGTGCATAATAGAGCAGTTCCGAGGTGAAAATAAGCATCCAATGAAATCCGTTGGCATCTTAGCGTTTAAATCTGATTGGTTAAAAAATAATTATTTATCTATCTACCTAGAATATGTGTTATTTTAAATATTTAAAGTTTTAAATCTATTTAAATACTTTAAACGGTGCATATTTCTAGTGACACAGGAATGAGTTGTCCGAATTATCATGACAAGCCCCTCTTTTTTTAAAACCAAGTGAGAACGAATCAGTCAAGTTATTCTCATTGGATGAAAATTATAAGTGCGTTCTTATCATAGGAATTCCTTTACATTGAAAAAAGGAGCGCATTTTAAATCTACCTCTACAACCTAGAACGAATGGGATTCCAGAATTTTGAAATGCTGAATCCTGATTGGCTGATGCTAACTTCTTAAATATTAAAGGTAGCCCAATGATATGACCCCTTTTCCGAAAGGTCTCGTCGAGACGCATCCGATTCCGAACCCGGTTTCGACCCAAGACCTGTCGTTTTCGAGATTTTAACGTTTTAAAATTCACTTTAAACTTTTTAAATATTGAGTTCAGAGCCTCGTGCTGGATATGGGAGTGAAGTAATTTGACGTAGATCCCGAATCACGTGGTCCGAACCCGCTATCTCCAACGGTTCGAGCGTTATAACGATTTTCTTCTAGGCCTAATGTCCATAGGATAACATTAGCTTTTCCCTATTCTTTAACGTGACGAAGAAATCTCATTTGCTCGAGGCCACTTTTATAACGCTTTACGCATAATTCAAAAGGTGACGAACCTTATTCGTCGGCTAACGTCATTTAACAGGTTTCATGTTTCACTTTGAAAGGTTGTTCTCCCTCGGTTTTGGTTTCTAAAAAATTTTGATGTGGTTTCCGTAACGTTATTTCTAAGGGAATTTTGAATGCCTTTTAAAAAAACTACTCTACCCGTCTTTATGAAATGTTATAAATCGTTAGATCTCGATGACCTCTACCGGATGACCCCTGGTCAGATTTTTCGCGTTGCCAGATTCCTTAATATTCGTGACGAAACTTTGAAAATATTATCTACCGCTAATTAATAAGCACTCTGATTACCTACCATATAAGCAAATTGACTGTTTAGATGATTTGTAAACCTTTCCCACGGTCCGTTTTGTTCTCTGCCCCAAGGCGGAAACAGGCGGATTTCGTCGTGTTTGTGGGGGTAGGGGGGGACTCGTCGATCACTATGCTACGGCCACACACCATAGTGAACTAGCCCCCGAAGTCACCAGTGGTTCCTGCGCAGGTCACTGGGCATTTGGCAGCCTGGGATCGAGCGCAGGCAACACTGGCGGGCGCTGGTCGAAGTGTGGCCCTTAGGAAAGGCATGGCGTATTGGCTATTACGGAATTGTAATAGCCGGTACATTGTACTTTTTCGTTTTATTCCGAATTCCTCCTTTTTAAGGTATTCTTGATGTATCTCGATATACAATACACCGCCTGCCACATTATTCAAAACGCCCTTAATGAGCGAAAGCCAAGCGAGAACGAATCCGTTAAGTGGTGAATCTCTTGAGTATGAATCTTTAGGTCACGTGACTCTACTTTGGACACTAGAAAGGGTCATTTTTTTGTCTTTTTCTGATGTTTTTTTTCAGTAGGGTACAGCGATGGGATTGGGAGCGCCACCGTTCATGGGATGGGACGTTAAGCTGTAACCCCGTGTACACATTAAATAATCTTCTTTTTATCGTATGCTATTTGTTAGATAAAAGTAATTAAAGGAGGGCGAAAACAGCTACCACTATAAATTATAGTATCATTTAATGTAGTTTTGTGTAGTCGTTTAATCACATTACACTCATTGCAAGAAAGATGGATTCCAGTTCACTGACTTCCAACGTAGGTCGCTAAAAATGAAGAATAATAGTGTAGGACCTGTTATATTACAACACGTAGTTTATATTAGGTCTGTAAATGGTAGTTAGGTAGTCACTGGAAGGAGAGCTATGCACCAATCCCCTGTGATGATGCATAGAACCGGCCAGGCTTAGAACCTAACCTCCGACCCCACCTTCTCGTGGTGCAGACCGTTAGTACCTTTCAAAAGAGATACTCTCTTGTGGAAGTGAACGGAAGGGGAGGGCTGCCAGATTAGTGTGGCCTACTGATCTGGACAACTATGGCTCCCTTTTTTTACCCTGCTGAGGAGTGGTCAACCACACAGGGTCCTGGTGCTGACCATATAAACCTACTGGACTGGACAGATATATGGCTCTGAGCTTGATTATGGATCATGATTTTGCTGCACTGGTGGGCTTCTGTGGAGGGAAAATCTTCCGCTGTGTTTTCTGTTTGTTTGTGGGTTAACAGCCCCAAGTGAATAGATTCGCAGGATATGTTTATCAGCTGGTGGATAATCCTGAGCAGAGGTCATCGCAGGCACCTGAACTCTTTGCTTCTATTGGCATCGTCAAATTCTACATTCGAGGAAGTCTTCCAGTGTAGATGGCTTCAGCCTTTAGTGGTGGGGGAACGGGTCTTTGCCCCATGTCTGCGATTAGGGGGCTGTTTGATATTGTCGGCATTCCCTCTCTCAATAAACATAGTTTCTTTAAACATCCCACTAACCATTTTCTCTCCATAGGTAGTTGGAATGTGAGGACTCTGCACAGAGCTTTTTCTCTTGATGTCCTCACACAAGAATTCCACCATTATAGTTTAGATATTCTCAGCTTGCAAGAGACCAGATGGACGGATAAAGGTCAGATTCTTAAAAATAATCTTAAATTTCTCTTTTCAGGGAGGGACGACAATAAGCAAACCAAGGCGTGGGTCTGCTTCTCAGCAGACACGCTAGTGATGCTCTTCTAGGATATGATTGCATTAATGAAAGGTTTCTTACAGCGAAATTTCAGACAAGCGTTAAAGACCTGAATGTTATCTGCTGTTATGCCCCCACTGAGGATGCCAATGAGGATGAGAAGGATAGGTTTTATGAACAACTTCAGGATATTTTGAATTCTGTCAAGAAAGGAGATATTACCCTTGTTCTTGGTGACTTCAATGCCAAAGTTCGTACTGACTCTAACCTTTGGGGAGGAGTGATTGGTCATTTTGGTATTGGTAGCTGCAATGGCAATGGGCAACGTCTCCTACAGGTAAGTATACTCAATGGCTTCAGAATAACTAACACATATTACAAACATCGCGACATATATAAGTACACATGGGTTTCACCTGATGGGCTGCATAGGAATATGATTGATTATATATTAATTAACAGCAAATGGGCTAGTTCTGTTAGAAATACCAGGGCATATAGGGGAGCTGAAATTGGATCTGACCATTACCTTGTTAAAATTGTCTTGCAACTTAAACTTAAAAAGTGTTGTGCTAGGGTTAAAAAATTTGCTTTTAATCCTGAAGCTCTGAAAGACCCAGTTATTGCCAAAGCTTACCATAATAGGTTACTTACTCATTATGACAGTCATGGTATGCTTACTACTGAAGTTGAGGAAGAATTGGATCATTTTAAACAGGCTTTTTTGGACACTAACAGTACAGTCGCTCAAAAAAGTATCCAAACGCTATGGTTGCATACAAAATTCAAAAAAAATATCTGGCAACGATTTTTTTAGAAATTAATGATCTGTCAACCTTCGTGTACTGTACACGAAGATTGCCAAATCACTAATTTCTAAAAAAATCGTTGCCAGTTGTTGTTTTTTTAATTTTGTATACAACCATAGCGTTCGGATACTTTTTTGACCGACTGTACTCTTTTAGGAAAAAAGGAGCAGAAGAGACTGAATTATCTGAGTGATAAGGCACTTGAGCTTATTTCGGAAAGAAAGAATTGCAGGAATGTCCTTAATCAATACCCTACTAGTACTAATAGAAAGCATTACAGAGAACTTAATAAACGTGTAAAAGATCAGTTAGCTGCTGATAAGAATCTTTGGCTTGATGGTTTTTCTGACAAAACCGAGGAAGCAGTTAGACAGCACAACAGTAGATAGCTGTACCAGATAGTTAATGTTTTGTGTGGTAGAAAACGGACAGGTATACAGGGATTGAAGGATAAACGAGGTAAGGTTATAGAAGGTGAGGATTCTGTCATGGCTAGGTGGGCTGAGCATTTCAGTGATATTCTAAACAATGCGCTTATTTCTATTCCCATTGTTTGCAATGATGATAGATGCATTGGTGGCTTTAATGTTGGTCCTATAACACAATCTGAAGTTATTTTGGCTGTTTGTAAACTTAAACTTCATAAATCCCCAGGGGTATATGAATTTACTACAGAAATGCTTAGAGCTGGAAATGTTTCGGTTACCACTTGGATGACTGAAATTCTGAATATCTTTTATGATAAAGGCATGGTTCCTAAGGATTTTACCAGAGCTATTGTTATCCCTATTTTCAAAAAAGGTGATCGCAGTTCTTGTGATAACTATAATGGTATTAGCCTACTCTCTGTTCCAGGTAAAGTTCTTCCCATGATTTTGCTTAATAGAATTAAGAATCTGGTTGACAGTCAATTGCGTGATGAGCAATGTGGATTCAGAAGTGGTAGGGGATGTGTGAATCAGATATTTTCACTTAGGCAGATTCTTGAGAAATGTTTAGAGTTTCAGAAACCTTTGGTTGCTAGCTTTGTTGATTTCGAAAAGGTTTCGACTCTGTTGATCGTCATAATTTGTGGTTGATTGTGAAATCATATGGTATACCAGACAACTTAGTTAACATAATGAAATCTCTCTATAATAACACTGAATCGTGTGTGAGATTTGGTAAGGCTTGTAGCAATTGGTTTAGCATTACTTCTGGTGTTCGACAAGGGTGCATTTCGTCTCCTTTTCTCTTTCGTTTGATTATTGATTATGTTATGCGAAATTCACTTCAAGGGAAAGATTTTGGATTTAAATGGGCTGGAGATACGAAAATGTCTGATTTAGATTATGCTGATGATTTAGCCTTTTTGGCAAATGATGTTGATGAGATGAACTCTTTCATTCGAGCCGTTGATGAGACTGGTAGTAGAGTAGGTTTGGTTATAAACAGAGAGAAAACTAAAGTGATGAAAATTGGTCAGGCAGTCTGTGATTCAGTTAATCTGAATGGTGGCAGTCTTGAGCAGGTGTCACAGTTTAATTATCTTGGGAGCTATGTAACAGATAATGGTGATGTGCGGCATGAGATTAACAGACGAATAGGGAATGCTGCCGGGACTTTTAAGAATCTATGGAGAGTGTGGAGAAATAGGTGTATACACCTAAAGACTAAAATTAGGAAGTATAATAGTTTGGTTCTTTCTAGGGTTAGTTATGGTAGTGAAACTTGGACACTTTGTAAACAAGATAACAGGAAACTAGATGCTTTTGATTCCAGATGCTTACGCAGTATCTTGGGCATTAGGTGGTTCAACTTTGTAACTAATGATGAGGTTAGGCAAAGGAGTTTGCAACCTCCTTTAAGCAGCATATTGTGCAGAGAGAGATTCCGTTGGTTTGGCCATGTTGCCCGTATGAATAATTATAGATTGGCGAATAGGGTTATGAGCAGTGTGCCTAAAGGCCTCAGAAAGAAGGGGAGACCTAGGATGCGGTGGGCAGACAATGTCAAACAGGACCTTGTTAGAATTGGTGTGCAGTGGCCAGATGCAGTAGATGTAGTTCAGGAGAGACTTGCTTGGGGAACTAAATTGCACGGTCTGGTTGGACCTCCGTAGCCCATGGCTGCTTGAGGATGATGATGATGATGATGATGATGATGATGATGATGATGATGATGATGATGATGATGATGAGTTTATATTATATAACGTATGAGAAGGATTTAACACTTCACCCCACACGCTGTACATACAGAACGGCCTCTTCATTTTGCTAACATATTTGGTGTAGGAATCTTTACTTTTGTATGAATGTCAACATACCAAGTGAGTATTAACTGTACTAGTATTTAATTACAAGGGATATGACATAAAAAATATAATTCTTAAAATCGGAAAACGCTAAGAAGAGTAATTGCAAAAATAAATATAGCATTTTAATATCGTAGGGTCGGTGGTTTGTTTAATAAGAACGTTAATATTATGCTATGTGATACCACATTATAACATAGATCCCACCCTCATATCACTTCGGTATTTACAGATGAGTCCCTACAGAGTACAGTCGCTGAAAAAAATATCCGAGCACTGTAGTTCATTACAGAATTCGGAAAAAAAATCTGACAACGTTTTTTTTTTTAGAAATCAATGATCTGGGAAGCTTCGTGTACGTACACGAAGGTTTCCAGTACACTGATTTCTAAAAAAAAATCGTTGACTGATTTTTTTCGCAACAATCTATCTTTCAATGCATCCCATGTTACTCTATGTGTAAGACGATAGGATATGTTAATATTCAATTCACTATCCACTGGTAATAAACTTCTTTTTAAAGTAATTGGTTCGATTCTTGACTTCTTATAATACATCCTATGGATGCGTTTTGGATATGAATAATGAAAAGCAGCAGGGTTGTGCATTGAACGAAATATTTTCTATTCCTAATTAAGAAGTTTGAAAGAATAGTGGTGAATAGAACAGGAGTAAAGAAAAGCCTTTTTGGCCGATTGGCATAGTCACTTAATCACTTAATTCAGATCGAAAGGCCGTTCAGCAATATGCATATCAGCAAGAGGGAAAATACAAGCAGCAAACAGCGACTATTGATGTTTTTCCTTAAAAACGACGTAATCACAATTGTTCACGGATGAGCCTCGAACCTAACCTCTGGAGTCGAACTTGTGCCTTTAGCCCTGTATAAGCGGAGGAATGATAGCGATGATGAGAGAAGAATTGAGGACTCTCAAGCTGCATATTCAGCATCATCCATCACATATAATTATCTCGAAACTCCATCTTCAATGAAAACAACTCGTCATTTCCTTCTTAAGATGAAGGATTCGCATTTGAATCCTTTAAAATATATTGTTTCTATGAATATTATACAGGGAGGACGACAATTGAGTGGAAGTCAACTGGGTGGATAACAACTGGATATCCGACAATTGGTTGGATACGACAACTCGGGAGGATACGACAACTGGGTGGACAATTCGATGGAACACGATTAGAAAGATATGACAGTTGGGTTGAAATAAGGAAATTATGAGAAATAACAATTATCCATCTGAAAAATATTACTGACATAGCGGGAATCGAACCCGCAGCTCTCTAGATTAAGGGTTCTCGACGTGGGGAACGCGTACCCCTTTGGGGTAGGCGGTATAACATTTTTTGAGGTACGCCATAAGAGCTCAGAAGACGATTACCCAGTGAAATGTTTGTAATTTTATGAGATTAGTTAAATTGTTTATGTCATTTTTGTGTTTATCGATATATGTTTTTTATGAATGTAAAATTTAATATAAATATATAAGTTTTATTTTAATCCCATTGTTATACTATAACTATAGTTTTACCGGTTCCTACGTAATGTACTGCCTGCCGATTTCACGACGTGATGCGACAGCAGCTCTAGTTACGTTTTCTTCCGTTGTGGCGCTGGCGATCCGCTGGTTTGCTTGCTACTTGTTCTTTTGTATCATACGTTATTACGTTGCTTAGCGGTAGTTTTAAAATTGGATTCTGATAAGGATTTGTTCATATGTGAGTTATTCTTTGTTCTGTCTATTTGCTCTAGTTTCTAAAGAATAGTTTAACAATGGTGTATTGTTGTGTGCCGTTTTGCAGAAGTGAAACTTATAAAACAAAAATCAGTTTCTGTCAAATCCCTTCCAAGTGGTTGAAAGCAATATGTCGGCAAAGTCTTTGTCTTTATAATTACCTTAATAAGTTTGTTGACGACTAATTTGCAAAATGTTTCATAGATTTGGACAAATAACATTTGTGATATTTTAATTCATCGGTATTGTAAGCAAATGAAAGTAATTTCTATTAGCTTAAATGATAAATATCTTTACACATACTGAATTCAATTACACTGCCCAAACAAAATAATAATTTCCATGATAATAATTTCCAAAATGATAATCTGATTTCGAAGTTCTATGAGATGAAAAATTGCATTTAATTGAAAAATACGGCTGAAGAAAAAAGTAACAATTATTATTTTAATTTAATAATTAAATCTCTTTCAATCTAGATTATCAACAATATTCTTTCAGCATTTAAAAAAAGAGTTATGGAAGTTAAAATGTTTCACCTTAGTAATACTTGAAAAGAATTTATCTCAGAAATTAAATCTAAATAATAAGTATTATTTCAAATTATTTAATAATAATAAAAAAATATTCCCTCAAGCAGCTGCTTGCCACAGAGGTCTGAATGGAGCTTCTCAGTTTATATACCATAGTATATCAGAGGGATATGCGGAACCTCAGCAGATTTTCAATATTTAATAAAATATACATTTTAAAAGTTTGTGCAATGATTTTTTTCAATATTAGACAATTATGAAATTTTTTTATAAAACAAGATAATTTTTTGTGAAATACTCTGGCTTTCATAACTAAATGCAGAACGAATAATGCATAAATGGTTTACATTGCATAACATTCAAAATAGTAGGTGTCATATATATAGCAATAATGCTATGTGTATGCAGTTCTTTTCTGTTACTGATGAAAGATTGCATTGGTTAGAGAATGATTTCTTAGATTATTTACTTAAGTGGAAAAATTCTTGTTCTCAACCAAAGTTGAAAGTTTTAAGTACAGAAACATATGAAGCAATAGTTGTGGCAACATTATCTACTCTGAAATGTGTGAAATATCTACTGAATAAAGGATTTCATTTTGTATTTAAAAGAAAATTTTCCAGTGATGGCGTGGAATCGTTTTCTGGCTGTATTAGTAAACTGGGAGGCAAAAATGACCAAACAAATGTTCGTAGTGCTGCTGCAGCAATTACAAAAATTCTTAAAACAAGCATAATTACTCAAACACTTTCAAGCAATGTGAGCAACAAACCTTCCCTAGATGTAATGGGTCCTGTTTCTACAATCCTCCAACCCTTCACAGTTAGTAATAAAGCTTCAGAAATATCTTTTTCAATACTGTTAGCAGAAGAACTTTCTGAGACAGAAAATATAAATTCCTTTTGTAGAGTGTCATTTTTGACAGCAAATTAGCGGTGATCGCTGGTTACCTAGTTAGAGCAGTGCAAGATAACATAGAATGCCACAGCTGCTCTGAGCTATTAAATACCCCTCAGTCACCATCAGCATCAAATACCATTATTCGAAATCTAGATCGTGGGGGCTTGAAATACCCAAAGCTTGAATTTGTCAGTTGATGGTTTCATTGAGTACGTTAACAACTCTGTTATTATGATCCACTAAATACATTCGTCTAATAGATCTCTCAAATAAATAAGAACCATCCTGACCGAGATCTTTAAAACTTTTCTTGTAAATTGCAAGAAAAATTTATAAAATTAATGATTTTTTTATCAATTACCTGAACAGCATTCTCTAGCTGTTATGGAAAAAGCTGTAAACGTTAACACTCTGTTAACGTTAACATTTCTACCAAGATTACGTAAAAAATAAATTATTTCATTGTTCTTTTAATGATGAGAGCCAGATAAAAAACCTTTGTAAATTAATAATACAGAAATTTTTAAAATCATATTTAACGAATTATGGTAGTAAGTGTACTGAAGAAGTTGCACAACTCAAGCTGAATTCTAAACCCCTCTCAAGAAAAATGCTTAAATTAGAAATATTTCAGTTGCCAATTCCTGTTATATTTCTGATAGAACGTTTAAGTAATCAACAGAATCCTTAAATTGCACAAATACATGTATAAATATTATTTAATATAAGTTTTGAAGATCAGAAGTAATTAAGAACTGAAATTTTAGGAACACTGAAATAAAAGAGTTATGATAAAGAGTAAATTCTGTGCTGCAGCATCAACTTCATTTGTGTCTATTGGTAAAGTTCCAGTGCCTATGGAAGCAGCATTATGTAGTAAAATTATTCAGTTAAAGAATTCTGCACATATATTATAAAAATAAGTCATGGATTAACCTTAATTAAAGGTAAAGTGATTTAAAATTTTTTATTTATTAATTTTTTGGTGAATTTTCCTCCAAATAATTACCGTTGAATAAATATTGGTCTCCCAGATCGCTATATACTTAACGTTAGCGTAGGTTAGCTTACCGCGGACGGTGCTGCCCTCATGTGTCAAGTTCTGAAGCTTCCCATGCTATAACAAAATAACTCCCCATGTTTTCTTCCCACTCAAAAGAGAGGAAATAGGAAAACTCTTCTTGGCTATATCTCCAGAACGCGAATGCAGAAAGCAACAAGCTATACATGAAATGGATCCTTCTGAAGCACGGGAAGACATAGGCTACGAAAACGCGACCCCCATGCTTTTACCCCCCCGAAAAAAGGGCGAAATATGAAATGATTGTCCTCCTATATCTTCTCAAAGCCAGTGCGAACAGTAATAACCTATGTGTCAAATTAAAGCCTGTGACGTAGGAAGTGTCATAGTCTATAAAAATTGACCTCCTTGCTTTCTTCCTCGCAGAAAAACGGGTAATATGAAAGTCATTCTATTATGTCTTCCGAACTCGAGATCCTATAGTTATCAGTCAGGTGTCAAATGAAAGCTCATTTAATGACAAGCATAAACTATTTTGAATTTTGCCTCCACTAATCCCCCCTGATAAAAGAGGGGGGAGGGGAAAATTTCCGCGGGGTTCGTCCATATCGACTCGTATCTCAAATTAAAACATGACGTCTCCAGTGTCATGGGCTACCTCGAACACGACTCCAAAAAGGAAGAAAATTTTTGGTCGATGTTTATGATTCATATACAAATAAAAGGTTTTAAAGTAGGTGATTTTAGTCAGAAAATATAAATAAATTAAAATATTAAAAAATACCGATCTTCCTAAATGGGTCCTAAAAAGTAGAAAACAAAACTAAAGCATATCGATGGTGCAATTAGTCACTGAATCCGTATTCACTTCAAAGGAAGATAGGGCGTCGATTTACCTACTGAACAAGATTTCCGGCCTCCTATTTCCCTTTGAAGTGAATATGAACTCAGTGACTGATTGCACCATCGATATTGTAATCTGAAAATTGTGTACATGCTTTGAAATCCAAAACATTTGTCTTTGCATAAATTTATTCTAGCACCATATTTTATGTCGATTAAAATACATTGAAAAACACTATAAAATATCATGGCATATAGATCATATACATTTTAACTTTTTGTGTTCGGTGGAATATAATATAAGTGTTACCACTTGAAACTAAATTATTCTCGAAGCCCTCCACCCCCACGAAACTAAATTCTCGAACGACCCTTTCCCTGAAAAAAAAATTCTTGCAATACATACATACATACATACATACATAAATAAACAGAATTCAGAAAATATATCTGGCAACGTTTTTTTAGCGATTAGTGATCTGGCAACCACCGTGTATATATACGAAGGTTGCCAGATCACTAATTTCTAAAAAGAAAACGTTCCAGATTTTTTTTTCTCAATTCTCTAATCAACCATAGTGTTCTGATACTTTTTTGAGTGACTGTACACGAAGGATGCCAGATCACTAGTTTCTAAAAAATTCTTTGCCAGATATATTTTCCGAATTCTGTAATCCACCATAGTGTTCGGATACTTTTTTTGAGCGACTGTACATACATACAGAATCCTCAAGCAGCCATGAGCTTTGGAGCTCCAACCAGACGGCAATTTAGTTCTCCAGATATTCTGTCCTGAGCTACGGCTATGGATATGGGCTGATTACGGAAACGTAATGTCGATGAGTTATCAAAAAGGAAGATTAATTAGACGACCTTATTAAGTCAGTCTCCCAAAGCGTTCTCTGTATATACAGGGTGATTCAAAACTCTTGGGCCAAACTTTAAGAGGTGATAGAACACACCTAAACAAGCACTTTTCGTCATACAATGCATGGTCGGAACTCAAGCGATGAAGCGCTAGGATTTAGCAGTGACTGTGTCAGGAAACGGAGAAACACAAGAATGACAGAAGAGGTTTGAAACAATTGCAGAAATTACAGAACAGAAAGTACAGAATTTCATTGAACAAATTACAGAAACTGCTCAAAGATCGGCGTACATGGGCGAAATCACCGTGCATTTCTCGCACAACGGCGATAGAAATCCTGGCAACAAGGTCCTCATTGGAATCGATGGGGCTATCGTAGATGAGGCTTTTCATATGGCCCCATAGGAAAAAGTCCAAACGTGAGAGATCCGGCGATCATGGCGGCCAAGCGATGGGACCACCCCGACCAATCCATCGTCCTGGAAATGATGCATCCAAGGCGTTCCGCACATCCACGCTGAAATGGGGTGGCGCTCCGTCGTGTTGGAACCACATACGTGTTTGAATGTTTGCTAGAACAGGTTTCAGTAATTCATGCCAAGACTTCTTGTAGAAATACGAGGTACTTTCTCTCTTTCAGTCAGGCTGGCAGAAGGTATGGGCCAATCAAATGGTCATGGAGGATTCCAGCCCAAACATTTATGGAGAAATGCCGCTGGTACGAATGTGGACGTATGGCGTGCAGATAACTGGTGGCCCACACAAGTGAATTGTGGGTATTAAAAATGCCCTCATCTGTAAAGGTGCATTCGTCAGTGAATAAGACATGTGCATCAAAGTCCGGTTGCACTGTAGTCTGCTGGACGAACCACTCTGCATAATCCACATGAGGACGATTATCTGCAGGTGTCGAGGCGTGCACCCTCTGTGCATGGTAGGGGTGTAATCGTTCGTCTCATAGAACTTGTCACACCGTCGATTGGGACACACTTAAGGCATGGAAAATTGCTCACGTGCTACATTCGGGACGATCTCCAACCCTACATAGAACTTCCTCTGTAACACGTGGCATCCTCACACTCCTTGTACGCATCCTGCAAGCCACTGACAAAGGAGCCCGTTTCGCACAGATACCGCTGAAATCGCTGAAAAGAATCAGGCACACGTCTGGTCGGAAAGCGCCCCCGCTACAGTTTGGGCTTCCCTCGAATTCCCGCCCACAGCTCCGTACGTGAAATGCATGTCCGCCTACTCCTGATTCATGAAACAAACCATCCGTTCTGCAATCCACAGTAGAAATGACGACGAGTGCGAAAACCAGCGCTTATAAGTGTTCACTGCTGGAAAGCGCCCTCTAGCGCTTCATTGCCTGAGTTCCGACCATGCATTGTATGGCGAAAAGTGCTTGTTTAGGTGTGTTCTGTCACCTGTTAAAGTTTGGCCCAAGAGTTTTGAATCACCCTGTATATGACAAGATAAAATGAAAGTAACTTTATTCTGTAAATTGATCTTTGCAATCCAATGAACTTGTTTCTAAACGGAGTAGTTATTTTTATTTAGTTAAATGAAATGTGATTTTATAATACTCTGTAATCTAAACTGCTTTGCAGTTCCCTTTAAAACATTTTTAAAATTATATTACACCACTTATAAATTTATATTATTATCATTTCTGAATTTTCTTTCTAGAATTGAAAATAAATAACAAATATAATTTGGAAGACAATATCGTCTTTAATCACGAATTGACACATTTTGCTTAAGTCATAAACATAGTAGTGTCGGATTACGTTAGTTTTTAAACTAATACGTTCGTCAGATATCCTAGCCATTGGAACTATGGTCGCATTTCGAAACATCTATTATTTGTGCGTCATATATAATATCTATCTGGGATAAAGATCATTGAAACTTTCATATTTATGCTTGTAACCTGCAATTAACATTCTTCAGATTGTCTTGAGGGATTATCGCCTTCTAATGACCAAATTCGAATTATTGTGTTTTACACATTTAAAAAAGTGAAAATTTTAAATATCACATTTATCCACTGAGCAATTTTACATACAAAGCTGAAAATACTCGTATATTGTCAGTTTAAATTTCTTCGCTTCACACCTATAGATTAATTCTTATATCAGTTAGTGGACTAGGGAAGAATTTTTCATATTTTTTGTTTAAATATTAGTGTATTAGATGCTTAAGTCGATTATTTGTAAAACGAACAGTAAATGTTTATTTTTTGCATAATTTTTACCCAGAGAAAAAATTAATATGAAAGTGAAAGCAGCTACCACTATAAATACTGATAAACTTTAATGAAGAGTTAAATATTTGTTTAATCATGAAAAGTCAATTAATTTCTCAAAATATTCCAGTTCAGATGTCTACAGTGTAAGACTACTAAAAATCGATAACATACAATCTGTTAAAGACCTAAAGGGCGTTCATAAATTTAAACGACTGTTATAGAAAAATTTAAACATTCTTTTTCACCTACGTCATACAGTGTAACACTTGAACCATACTCCATATACCCTAATGATTTCTTTCTCAAAGTAACAGTTAATTATAAGTCTTTAAAAAAATTACCATTTTCTCCTTAGAAAACAGAAAAGCAATTAATAAATGCTTACGGAGTGCTTCACTACACATTGAAATCAAAGGCTTTATCATCATTATTTATCTTCTCTGGCGGAGCATAAAGTTCGGTCTGCGAAATCTGTGCATTGTTACTGTGGAGCCTACTAAATAAGGTGAAATATTTTACATTTTTGGAAGAATATAGGTTCGGGATGTGGAGAAAAAAATTCATGCCAATTTATCACAAGTATATGAGGATAATGCCTCTTCACATTTCACTGTTACGAGATGGATGCACAAATTCAGAAAAGGAAGTCAGAGCTTCGAAGAACTCCCTCGTGCAGGAAGACAAAGGAGGCCGTGAACGAGAGAACCGTGGCTGATGTTCGTGTCGTAAACCGATTAAGGAAAACCCACACATCACCATTCAGATAATGCCAGTGTATCAATTGGCAGTGTGGAAACAATTATTCATCAGCAATTCGTAGCATCTGTGCCAAATGGGTACCCCACAAGCTGAGAGTGCAGAAGAGAGGACTTAGTCGACTCCTGCAAGGAGATGCTGACATTGGTTGAACCTATGGCCCCAAATGGTTAACAGACATTGTCACAGAGATGAGATGTGGTTTTATTACTATACAACTCCCAGAAAGCTCGAAACTATGTTTATGTTGCTGAAGATGAACCGGGTCCACAAATCCTCCGACAAGACTTTCGTTCAAGAAAAAGGATGTTCAAAGTTTCTTTCTATTACCTAGGAATGATAGCCATGGATACATTACCTAAAAAATGCATTTAAATCATAATACTACATTAACAATGGGGGGCGGGTTGGCTCAGTCGGTAGCGTGCCAGGCTCGTAATCTGTAGTTCCCAGGTTCGAGTCCCAGGTGGGTCAGCGTTGAGATTTATCTCCGAAAAATCCCGTCCTACCCACGGTCAGTAGGGGACACCGATGGGCTTGGAAAGTATGCCATTCGTCGGATGGGACGTTAAGCCATGGCTCCGTGTGCGAGAGAGCCATACCCTGTGAACGTTAAAGTACACACTGGATGGCGTTGACGGGAGACTACCATCTGTCTCCCAACAGCTGTTCTATTGGGTCCCCTCCCCCAACCTTTTCTGAGCATTCGGGGTCCATATGACCTGGCACATTTAGACCATGGTGTGCAAAAAGTGCTGCTCAGAGGTAAAACAACCCAACCTAACACCAACATTGTTTTGCCCAAAATGGTTGACGAGGCGAAGGAGCAGCGTCCAACAATAGGCGTATCAAGGATTCTCCTTCTTCACGACAATACCTGTGCTCACAAAACCCTAAAAGTTATGACCTATCTGCGAGAGTAAAAAAATCAAATAGCTACTCCTTCTAGTATATTCACCCAATTTTACACTGTACGATTATATTTTTTTTTCAAAAAATTAAAAGGTAATTTGCTGGGAGAACGTTTTTAAGGGTGCAAGATCTTACAAAATGCGTTTATACAGAGTTGTGGAGTATTTTTCCCAACAGGAGTACCACCAAGCTTTCCAGAATTGGCGTAGACGTCTGCAACTTTCCACAGACGCTGGAGGGAAGTACTTTGAAGGACAATAAAAGCTTCGTTGAGGTAACTACAATGGTTTGAGATCTTTTTGAACAACCTTCTTAAATATGAGTAGCATTACTTCCGATAGTTCACCCTATTTGCAAAGCGACCTAAGGGAATCACTTAACACACATATATATATACACCAAAGAGGAAAAACATTATGACCACCTGCCTAATATGATGTTGATCCTCCATGTGCCGCCAAAACAGCTCTTATCCGGCGAGGCATGAACGCTGCAAGATTTCTAAAGGTGTCTTGTGGTATCTGGTACCAACATGTTAGCAGCAGATCCTTAAACTCTTATAGGTTACATGGTTGAGCCGCCGCAGATCGGATATGCTGTTACAACACATTCCACAGATGCTCGATTGGATTGATGTCTCGTGAATGTGGAGCCAGGGTAATAATTGGAAGTCCTCCTCATGTTCCACAAATCATTCTCGAACAATCTGGACAGTGTTGCATGGCGCATTATCTTGCTGAAAGGAGGCACTACTAGAGGGTTACACCGTTGCCATGAAAGGATGTACCTGGTCTGCAATGATGTTTAGGTAAGTTGTAGACGTCTTAGTTTCCTGCACACGAATGACTGCACCCAGTGTTCCCGCAGAACATTGTTCAAGGTATTACCCTTCCTCCACCAGCTTGTTTTCGTCTCATGATGCATCCTGCTGCCAACCCTTCCCCACGTAAACGATTCATAGGTACCTGGCTGTCCACATGGTGCAACAGGAAACATCGGATAAACCATAATATAAACCGAAGGTTTTCCGCAAACCTTGGTGTTTCCATTTTTTTTGTCCATTACTTGTATGTGCAACTTATTTCATGACTCTATCAGCAATACGATCTAAAAATGCTCGTAGAAAGTGACATTGATGGAAAACCAAGTTTCAGTAATTCTGTTCATAGATCACTCTTAAAGTGAGTTTTGTGTATCATCTAAAGAATAAATAAAATACGGAGACAAATTCTGAAGTCTTATTTCAGAAATTATCTGAGGTACATAAATTTTGAAAGCCACTTACTTCAAATACCAAGTGTATCCACTCAGTAGTGGTTTCTACAAATATACCTGACTATCATCCACTTAATGTGGGATACGAAGTGCGTGTAGGATTAACAGTGACATGATTTATAAGTACAGTCGCTCAAAAAAGTATCCGAACGCTATGGTTGATTAGAGAATTCAGAAAAAAATCTGCCAACTTTTTTAGACATTAGTGATCTGTCATCCTTCGTGTTACGTACCATGATTAATGACGCATTTGTTTTTTTTACGCTGACATACATTTCATTTACGTACACGAAGGTTGCCCGATCACAAATTTCGTAAAACATCGTTGTCAGATATTTTTTCTAAATTCTGTAATCAATCATAGTGTTCGGATATTTTTTGGGCGACTGTACACGAAGGTTGCCTGACCACTAATTTCTTAAAGAACGTTGCCAGATATTTTTTATGAATTCTCTATTCAACTATGGTGTTCGGATACTTTTTTGAGCTATTGTATTTAATCCCTTTTAGGCTATTCTATGTATTTAATAAAAATGGCCATAAAAGTACCAGTAGCGTAGGTGCCAGAGTTCCTAACATGTCATCAGGAGATCGTGGGTTCTGATTCCATCAGGATCAAGATAAATGTTCCTATTCACTCATTATCATAACTATACTTAAAACAGCCCAATAGTTATTAGATACTTAGCTAATCATAAATGTGCTGTGGATTAAATTGTGCAATAATGAAATGATTTTATGTGATGATATCTTTAATGCACATAGTGAGAAGTAGTGAAGACTTTTCAAAGTTACCTACATTTGAGAAGATATTTCTCTTAAACATATGCGTAATTTTTATAAAAACATTATATGAAAAAGTATACGAGGAGAATATAACTAACTACTCTAAATTTCAGTATCTTTTAATACAGTTTTAAACATCCTTTTAACTATTTTTCCATCTCACACTTCCGTTTTGCTTCCGTATTTTCCACTTACTTTTAGATCTCTTTAGATCACTTTTTCTCTTTTAATTGGCTAGATCAGATCTATCTCGCTTAGACAGTACCAGTGACGCCAAAGGCAGCAGTGTCAAACTCAAATCACATAGCAGGTTGAATCATTAAATTTTCATTATATGACATTTTTATTTTAATAATAAAAAAGTAGTTACTTCGTTTTTTAAAGTTACATACTTTTAACACCAAAACATAAACTTAAATTCCATTCAGAGTGCCTTCATCTTCTGGTGATTGTGACCACATTCTGCATACTCACATGAGATCATCTCAGTCGATCCAAGTTAGCAAGCCACAATTAGTTACCATGAATATGATGAAAAGTATTGGTTGTGGAATACCCAAAATGACTTCAAAGGCCGCATGTCTGAGACTACAGCCTTAAGGTATCTAAGAGAAATGTATATAAAAAAATTTAGAAACCCTACATATAAGATCTGAGTATTTCTTGTGTCAAATGTAAGTCATGTTTCAGTTTCAGTCAAATACTTAAGGATTCAATGAAATGTAACGTCAACAAGTGATCATTTATCTGATACCAGGGAACAGGTTACTGAGGAAGCCATATCAAACGTCAAACCTAAAAGTCTTCCTAAAATATTCTTTTTATTTACAATACACAAAATTTAAAAAATATATATAATTTTGGAAGAATTTTTTGAGGAGTACAATATATATATACTTTTAACTAAATATATATTTTTCTTTATATTAATTAAACTAATTTCTTTAATAAAAAGCAAACACAGGTAAGCACCAAATATTAAAAGCCATATATGGTCAATTATAAAAAAAGTAATAATGAAATAAACAAAAATATTAAATTAAATAAAATTAAAATAATATATATAGAAAGAAAACCAAAAAAAAAAAATAAATATGAAAAGATAAATAAAAAAATAAAAATAAAATGAAAAAAAAAGAAACATCATTTTCTATTTTGAGAGGAAAAATTATGAGAAAAAAAATTTACCACCAAAATCTGTTTTTTATTAAATATAAATAATCAAACATTAAAACTCAAATTTATATTCAGAGATTCAAAAAAATGCAACAATATAGATAAAAATTCCTGCCTAAAAAACCTTTTGAACATGCTAACAGTCATATATCAGATATCAATTACTACCATCTCAACACAATTAATCACATTCAAAACACATATGGGTGAACATTAATTTGGAATTAAAGAAATATTTACATATATGCCAAAAAAAAATGATCTGGATGAATTCATCCAACCTGTTTCAAAAATTTTAATTTTACAACTAAATTGTTTTATTGAGAAAGCCTGAAGAAGGACCTCTGATTGTAACGTAACCTTTAAAAACAAACAAACAAACTGTAAGCTGAACAATGCCAAACATAGAGGAAAAATCTGTTTAATCCGGGTAGGACACAAACCTACGACCTCCTGATGACATGTGTCATTTACTCTAGCTGCTGAGTTACCATCCAAAAACTGAGATCTCTTCAAATGAGGGCTTTATTACCATTGTTACCTTTATATTACCTTTATTATGCGAATGAGTCTTTGGAAGTTGCCTTAAATATAATTGAAGATGATGGTCGACAAAACAATTTCTAGATATAACAGCTGAGCTAATTGCGATGAATTTCATGTTTACAGGACATTTTTTGATCTTCTCTGAAATTGAAAATTACACTACTTCCATTTGTATATCATGACTCCTACTGTTTTATGTATCGCTTCAGTAATGATCTGAAATGTGCAAATTTAAAATATTACTTTATCCACTGAGTTCTCTCTACAAATTTACTTAATATTGTCAGTTTATTTTGGGTCATCTCGTATATAAAGATTAAGACACATGGTGTAGAAAAGGTAGAAAATTTTATTTCATTCTGAAAGCAGTCAGTGTAAATAATGAATATTTTTTTTCAACGAAACCTTAAATCCCCTTATTTTATCGTATGGTATTTGCTAGACAAAAGTAATTAAAGGAGGGTGAAAACAGCTACCACTATAAATTATAATATCATTTAGTGTAGTTTTGTGTAGTCGTTTAATCACATAACTGAATATAGGTTAAAGATGGATTCCAGTTCAGTGACTTTGAACGTAAGTCGCTAAAAATGAAGAATAATAGTGTAGGACCTGTTATTTTAGAACACGTAGTTTATAATATATATAACGTATCAGAAGGATTTAACACTTCACCCCACACGCTGTACATACAGAACGGCCTCTTCATTTTACTAACATATTTGGTGTAGGAATCTTTACTTTTGTATGAATGTCAACATACCAAGTGAGTATTAACTGTACTAGTATTTAATTATAAGGGATATTACATAAAAATATAATTCTTAAAATCGGAAAATGCTAAGAAGGCTAATTGCGAAAAATAAATATAGCATTTTAATGTCGTAGGGTCGGTGGTTTGTTTAATAAGAACGTTAATAGTATGCTATGTGACACCACATTAAAACATCCATCCCACCCTCATATCACTTCGGTGTTTACAGATGAGTCCCTACAGAGTACAGTCAGTCAAAAAAATATCCGAGTACTCTAGTAGATTACAGAATTGTGAAAAAAATCTGACAACGATTTTTTTTAGATTAATTAATTATTAATTCATTAAATTATTAATTTATTTATTTATTAAATTTCCCAGATTACTGATTTCTAAAAAAAATCGTTGACAGATTTTTTATCGCAACGATCTATCTTTTAATGCATCCCATGTTACTCTATGTGTAAGACGATAGGATATGTTAGATTCAATTCATTATCCACTGTAATAAACCTTTTTTTCTAGTAATTGCTTCGAGTCTTGACTTCTTATAATACATCCTATGGATGCGTTTTGGATATGAATAGTGAAAAGCAGCAGTGTTGTGGATTGAACGAAACATTTTCTACTCGTAATTAAGAAGTTTGAAATAATAGTGGTGGGTAGAACAGTAGTAATGAAAAGCCATTTTGGCCGATTGGCATAGTCACGTAATCGAGGCTAAGCAGATCGAAAGGACGTTCAGCAATATGCATATTAGCAAGAGGGAAAACACAAGCAGCAAATAGCGACTATTGATGTTTTTCCTTAAAAACGACGTAATCACAATTGTTCACGGATGAGCCTCGAACCTAACCTCTGGAGTCGAACTTGTGCCTTTAACCCTGTGTAAGCGGAGGATGATAGCGATGATGAGAGAAGAATTGATGACTCTCAAACTATATATCCAGCATCATCCATCACATATAATTATCTCGAAACTCCATCTTCAACGAAAACAACTCGTCATTTCGTTCTTAAGAAGAAGGTTTTGCATTTGAAACCTTTAAAATATATTGTTTCTATGAATATTATACAGGGAGGACGATAATTGAGTGGAAGTCAACTGGGTGGATAACAACTGGATGTCCGACAATTGGATGGATACGACAACCGGGAGGATACGACAATTGGATGGATACGACAACCGGGAGGATACGACAATTGGGTGGACAATTCGGTGGAACACAATTAGAAAGATATCACAATTGGGTTGAAATAAGGAAATTATGAGAAATAACAATTATCCATCTGAAAAATATTATTGACATGGCGGGAATCGAACCCGCAGCTCTCTAGATTAAGGGTTCTCAACGTGGGGATCGCGTACCCCTTTGGGGTAGGCGGTATAATTTTTTTTGCAGTATGCCATGAGAGCTCAAAAGACGATTACCCAGTGAAATGTTTGTAATTTTATGAGATTAGTTAAATTGTTTATGACATTTTTGTGTTTATCGATATATGTTATTTATGAATGTAAAATTTAATATAACTATATAAGTTTTATTTTAATCCCATTGTTATACTATAACTATAGTTTTACCGGTTCCTACGTAATGTATTGCCTGCCGATTTCACGACGTGGAACGACAGCAGCTCTAGCAACAGAGGTCTAAGGAGAAGAAGGCTGGCTTTGCACAAGCGTCAGTGGCGCCGTTCTGCGGAATTTTACCGAAGCTGAACGTGGCAAATTGATGTGCAGGCACAAAAACAACTGTAAGGGGCGATCTGCGCTTGTGCAGTGCAATCATTTTAGCCCAATGCAGCTATGATTTGTCTTACTATTGGTATGTATATTGCGATTTAACCAGTGTTTCCAAATGTCTAACAGCTATGGCTGTTTGGCACAGTGGTAGCTGACCCTAAAGTTATTCAATGAGTGTTTTATCCCGTTCAGGAGTACATTTTACGATACCTGGAAAACCTGCTGTATGTTTATTTTGAGTAATTTTGCAGAATTTTTAAAATTAATATGTAAATTAAAACATTTAATCATCTTGTGAATATATATAAGTCAATGTATGTTGCAGGTTTCTGATCCCTGGAGCATATCGATGTACATCGGCTTCTGCAGTTTGCTCCAACATCGTAATTCTTTTTTTATGGTTGATACGGGAAGTGCCTGCTGCCATCTGTTGCACGTTTATACAAGTAAAAAAACTTGATATGATATTTATTGAAAATATCAGCAATTGTATAAAATATAATTATATAGATCATGATATCCTGCATTGACACATAAATCTCAATTTATTATAATATACTAAATGTTATAGGTTGTTCAAAATATTAAAATTTTGTTCTTTAGCATAGCTACTACGAGTTTTACAAAATTAAATTTTATTAAAGGAAATGATTACATTACTTCTTGTATTTTGTCTCCAAATGAAAAGAAAATTATGATTGTACCTCAGGAAGAAAATGAACGTTTTTCAGAGTCAAAGTGTATGTAAAATTAGTCACGTGGTGTAAGCAATTGAAAACTTTGCTCGTCGGTGGAAAAATAATGCAGGAAACTCGCTTCTCTCCCTGTCTAGGTGGCTTCAGTCCAATGCACGAATTTGCCATGTTTAGAGGGCGCTGCAATCGAAAAGTTTACATTACGTCTGTGGAAGCTAGCGCTCTTCTTCCTTAGACACTCCTTGGCTCTAGTTACATTTTCTTCCGTTGTGGCGCTGGCGATCAGCTGTTTTGCTTGCTACTTGTTCCTTTGTAGCATACGTTATTACGTTGCTTAGCGCTAGTTTTAAAATTGGATTCTGATAAGGATTGATCATATGTGAGTTATTTTTTGTTCTGTCTATTTGCTCTAGTTTCTAAAGAATAGTTTAACAATGGTGTATTGCTGTGTGCCGTTTTGCAGAAGTGAAACTTATAAAACAAAAATCAGTTTCTGTCAAATCCCTTCCAAGTGGTTGAAAGCAATATGACGGTAAAGTCTTTGTCTTTATAATTACCTTAATAAGTTTGTTGACGATTAATTTGAAAAATGTTTCATAGATTTGGACAAATAACATTTGTGATATTTTAAATTCATCGGTATTGTAAGCAAATGAAAGTAATTTCTAATAGCTTAAATGATAAATACCTTTACACATACTGAATTGAATTACACTGCACAAACAAAATAATAATTTCCATGATAATAATTTCCAAAATGATAATCTGATTTCGAAGTTCTATGAGATGAAAAATTGCATTTAATTAAAAAGCACGGCTGAAGAAAAAGTAATAGTTATTATTTTAATTTAATAATTAAATCTGTTTCAATCTAGATTATCAACAATATTCTTTCAGCATTTAAAAAAAGAGTTATGGAAGCTAAAATGTTTCACCTTAGTAATACTTGAAAAGAATTTATCTCAGAAATTAAACTTAAATAATAAGTATTATTTCAAATCATTTAATAATAATAAAAAAATATTCCCTCAAGCTTGCCACAGAGGTCTGAGAGGAGCTTCTCAGTTTATATGCCATAGTAGATCAGAGGGATAGGCGGAACCTCAGCAGATTTTCTATATTTAATAAAAGATAGATTTTAGAAGTTTGTGCAATGATTTTTTTTTAAATATTAGAAAATTATGAAAGATTTTTATAAACAAGATAATTTTTTGTGAAATACTCTGGCTTTCATAACTAAATGCAGAAAGAATAATGCATAAATTTTTTACATTGCATAACATTCAAAATAGTAGGTATCATATATATATATAGCAATAATCCTATGTGTATGCAGTTCTTTTCTGTTACTGATGAAAGATTGCATTGGTTAGATAATGATTTCTTAGATTATTTACTTAAGTGGAAAAATTCTTGTTCTCAACCAAAGTTGAAAATTTTAAGTACAGAAACATATGAAGCAATAGTTGTGGCAACATTATCTACTATAAAATGTGTGAAATATCTACTGAATGAAGGATTTCATCTTGTATTAACAAGAAAATTTTTCAGTGATGGCGTGGAATCGTTTTCTGGCTGTATTAGTCAACTGGGAGGCAAAAATGACCAAACAAATGATTATAGTGCCGCTGCAGCAATTACAAAAATTCTTAAAACGGGCATAATTTCTGCATCCCTTTCAAGCAATGTGAGCAACAAACCTTCCGTAGATGTAATGGGTCCTGTTTCTACAATCCCCCAACCCTTCACAGTTAGTAATAAAGCTTCAGAAATATCTTTTGAAATACTGTTAGCAGAAGAACTTTCTGAGATAGAAAATATAAATTCCTTTTGTAGAGTGTCACATTTGACAGTAACATTAGCAGTGATCGCTGGTTACCTAGTTAGAGCAGTACAAGATAACATAGAATGCCACAGCTGCTCTGAGCTATTAAATACCCCTCAGTCACCATCAGCATCAAATACGATTATTCGAAATCTCGATCGTGGGGGGTTGAAATATCCAAAGCTTGAATTTGTCAGTGTTTTAGCTGTTATGGAAAAAGCTGTAAAAAAATTCTGCCCACTTTGAGTTCAAAGAGAAAAAATGTTAACTCTGTTAACGTTAACATTTCTACCAAGATTACGCAAAAATAAATTATTTCATTGTTCTTTTAATGATGAGAGCCACATAAAAAACCTTCGTAAATTAATAACACAGAAATTTTTAAAACCATATTTAACGAATTATGGTAGTAAGTGTACTGAAGAATTTCCACAACTCAAGCTGAATTTTAACCCCTCTCAAGAAAAATGCTTAAATTAGAAATATTTTAGTTGCCATTTCCTGTTATATTTCTCATAGAACTTTCAAGTAATCAACAGAATCCTTAAATTGCACAAATACATGTATAAATATTCTTTAATGTCTAGGATTTAAGTTTCTAGGATTAAGTTTTGAAGATCAGAAGTAATTAAGAACTGAAATTTAGGGAACATGAAATAAAAGAGTTATGATAAAGAGTAAAATCTGTGCTGCAGCATCAACTTCATTTGTGTCTATTGGTAAAGTTCCAGTGCCCATGGAAACAGCATTATGAAGTAAAATTATTCAGTTAAAGAATTCTGCATATATATTATAAAGATATGTTATGGATTAGCCTTAACTAAAGGTAAAGTGATTTCAAATCTTTTATTTATGAATTTTTTGGTGAAATTTCCTCCCAATAATTACCGTTGAATAAATATCGGTCGCTCAGATCGCTATATACTTAACGTTAGCGTAGGTTAGCTTACCGCGGAACGGTGCTGCCCTCATGTGGCAAGTTCTGAAGCTTCCCATGCGCCCTCGCTAACACGGAGATTCGCGGAAATCGGCAGGCATTCCATTACGTAGGCACCGATATGACTCTCCGGCACACAGTGTCACATCTTAATGACCCATCTGACGAACAGTGGCCTTTCCAAGCCCATCGGTGTCCTCTACTCACTGTTGGTAGGGTGGGACTCGAACCTGGGAACTGCAGATTACGAGCCTTGCGTTCTATCGCCTGAGAATCCTCAGCCCCTGGATTTTTCCCATTTGGGTAAATAATAACAGTGGTAGCTGATCCTAAAGTTATTCAATGAGCCTTTTATCCCTTTTAGGAGCACATTTTACGATATCCTGAAGAATCGATGTATGTTTTATTTCAGTACTTTTGCATAATTTTTAAAATAAATATGTAATAAATAATGTAATAAATACGTAAATTAAGATTAACAATTACGGGGGTGGCTCAGTTGGTAGCGTGGCAGGCTCTTAATCTGTAGTTCCCAGGTTCGAGTTCCTGATGCGTCAGCGTTGAGATTATTTCTTAAAAAATCGTTGCCAGATATTTTTTCTTTATTCTGTAATCAACCATAGTGTACGGATATTTTTTGAGCGACTGTAAATCTGGTAACCATCACGGCTAATGGCAGAATTTAATCAACTCAGCGAGTTTGTACGAGGTCTATCCTGCGTCTATGTAAAGCAGGATGGTCTACACGATGAACTGTAGTTCATTTGGGACGTGATGTGCGAACAGTTCACTACTATTGGCAGAAGAGGATACAGGAAGTAGTTTTTACGTTATCGTTCAGGATCAGGTAATCCTTGAATGACTAGGTATAGAGATGATCGGTATATTCGACAGATATCCAGTAACAAAACGACTGATGGAGCAGTCGATATCTGCCATTACCATTCATCAATGCCTGAACGAAACTGGTATGCGAGGGTGGCGCCCTCTTCTCTGCATACCACTCGGTAGAAGACAGAATATATTGGGGCGGGGGTGGCTCAGTCGGTAGCGCGCCATGTTCGTAATCTGCAGTTCCTAGGTTCGAGTCCCAGCTGGGTCAGCGTTGAGTTTTATCTCTGCAAAACTCCCTGCCCTGCCCACGGTCAGTAGGGGACACTGATGGACTTGAAAAGGCCCCTGTCCGTCTGATGGGACGTTAAGCCGTGGCTTTTATGTGAGAGAGCCATTCTCTGTGCACGTTAAAGAACACACTAGATGGCCTTGACGCGAGGCTAACATCTATCTCCTAACAGCTGTTCCCCGTGGGTTCCCTGTCCCAACTTTCTCTGAACTTTGGGGTCCATGTGACCTGGCCATTTAGCCCATTTTATTCAAAAAAGTGCCGCTCACAGGTAAAACAACCCAACCCATTCTTTGTATAGGGGAGCACCTCCTACCATTAAAAAATAGTATGAAGCATAATTATATCAGATATCAAATGAAAAGAGCTATCATATGGACTCTTATTTTGCCTAATTTTATAAGCATGCAATATTTCGTAACTTGAATAAAGATAATAAAATTCTCTCCTATCGAAGGTTTCGCCAGAAATTTGACAGACTTACCCTTCTGACTCAGTTTGTCGCCCACCGCTGATATTTTGTGAAAAGCCAATTCTACCGAAAATCTCTCTGACATCCCAGGTCTCTCCTCTTGTTCAACCTCTAGACTTCAAAGAGCAAAAGGAAATTATTTAATGCGAAATCTTCGATCGAAATATTTGAAATTAAAGTTTCTATTCCTGTTACACTTTTCGTATTCATTTAATTATTGCGCATTTCAAATAATAAACGTATGTGTTTGTAACGTCTTTGTTGGCTGATGCCATATTACTTGAGTATTAATTCTACAAATCTCCAAACTTTCTTATGATAAGCTCTAGTTTAACTCAATTAGAAAGCTAAAATTATTTAATATTAATAACCAGACAATTAATCTAATGTAAAACAGAATGTCTTAAACGTCTACTGCATAACTTCACAAGCTTGGTAAGTGGAGTGAATCAAAATAAAAAATGCGTTATAATCATTGATCCGAAAAGTGATATTTATCGAAGCCATGAAAAGGTTTGATCATTAGTTTCTTGTTACTACATTAACAAATAACACTGCGCAACACATTTTCATAAAAGTGATGCCTCTGAGATAAAAGTAGCCATTTCTTAAAAGATTTCAAGGTGCTGAACACGAATATGATAATGAAAATGAAAAATTGGCTACGATATCTGAGAAATCCACAACGAAGTGGCAACTGTAATAGGAGGAGGATGTGGTTCTGATCACTCTTATATCATTTAATAGCATGATCATTCGTCGTTCTGTGAGTTTAAACCCTTTATATTTAATGTTTAAAAGATTTGCTTATTTCCTTAGATATCTTTCTTGCCCATTTCGAGAACTACCTCATTAAATCTTTGCAACTTTGAAATGGTCATTTAGTTAAGCCTAACGTTGGGTTCGAGTCCCAGATAAGGCATGGACCTTTGTGTTGTTTTTCTGCTTAGGTCCTGCCATCCTCTCACATCTTCTACTTTGCCATATAAATTGACAGGCTCCTGTCAGACCTCTGTGGCAAGCAGCTGCTTGAAGGGGTATTTATTTTTTTAATGTTGGTCAGCTCGGCGTGCCTCTTGTCTCGTACTGACACTTTCACGCGCATGCGCATAAGAAATTCCGTAAAGGGACTGCTTCAAGGACCCACGCTGTAGGACAACGACGCCCTCATGGTAAGTTGAAGTTTTTCCACTCTATATTGCTCAGCAATGGAAAGCTTGTGTGATATTCGTGGGAATGAAGTTCTAGAGACTACTGACAAACTCTCAGATTCCATCAGATTTAAAGGTGCCATCAGATGTTCCGTCAGATGTAAAGGTGCCATCAGATGTTCCATCAAATGTAAAGGTGCCATCAGATGTAAAGGTGCCTGTAGAAGCCAATTTCATTACTATTGCGCAAATATTACAGAAGATAATTACCGTAAATTTTCTGCAGAGCGCAAAAGATAATAGAAGTGTATGAATTTTGCTTTTTTTTTATGCTTCCACGGCCAGGTCACACGATATTGAATATGATGTGTCAGATGCTTCTTCAGCTCCGAACAAAAATGGCATCAATAAAATCTTTAATATACCAGTCAGTTAAACAAGCCAGGGCTCTAACACAGGTCCCTTAGATCAATAGCCAAGCGCGCTAACCTTTCGGCCACGGGACGGGGAACTTGCCTTTATTCTCAGCACCACGAACAGACGTGTGTTCTTTACGTTTTCTTCATTGTCTCATTTCCCACCGAAAATAATATTCTTTAATATACTTTCACAACCAAAAGGAAGGAAAAATATTTTTTTTAACTTCCCTCGAACGAGCGTACAGTAGCTCAAAACAATATCCGAACACTGCGGTTGATTACAGAATTCGGAAAATAATATCTGGCAACAATTTTTTTTAGAAATAAGTGATCTGGGAACTTTCGTGTCACGTGCCACGAAGGTTGCCAGATCACTAATTTCAAAAAAAATCGTCACCAGATATTTTCTCTGAATTCGTAATCAACCGTAGTGGTAGGATACTTTTTCGAGCGACTGTACTCGAAACGTCGGATTCCTATTATAGTAAGGCTCCGTAATCCGACCTGCAGAACGGTGACATTTCTCCCTCGGGCAGTAGGGGGACACCGATGGGCTTGCAAAGTCTGTCGGATGGGACGTTAAAGAACGCGGTGGATGGCCGCGACTAGAGATATGTGTTTTCCCTCCCCGAACCTTTTCTGATATTCCTTCTGGCCTGGCTATTTAGCCCATTGTGTGCATAAAAAGTGCGAGTGTAAAAGCCTCATCTTCTCACGTATACCAATAATACATTTTTATATATGGTGAATGTTTGATTAACACAGGAATTGCGGTGTCCATCGAAGTCATAAGCCTTTTGACTCTGTGGCAGACATGGAGCATTCCATTCCTTTTTTTAAAATCTTAATATAGATAGATATACCAAAAAAAATTAATATTTAAAATCGGCGAATAAATGGAATCTCGTAAATGGATCCCCGCGATTACGGAAATGTGTAGATGTTGGGTAAAAGTCACAAAAGAAAGACGGTACAAAGAATCAAAAGTCACAAAAATTCACTCTGTTGCAGAATCCATAAAAAAGATAGGGGGGCTTTTTTTTTTCGTAATTCGGACCACTGATTGATTCTTGATGACAGACTGGAGACGCACTGTCAACATTTATTATAATTGTACCGGTGCAAATCTCTCATTCCCTATCGGGTGCACAGCGACTTTTTCATCACCCTGTATAATGCAGGTTTTTTGGTTTTCGACTCCTTCTGAAGCCTTTTTTTATGTGACTTTAATATCTATATATCTTCGTACTCAGGAGACTTGGTACTTCAATGTATTGAATGGCTTTGTTGTCAGATTCCGTGTCAATCTTTTTCTTCCGGCGGAATGCATATTGTCACGACAGAAGAATCTGGCAACCGAAAGCAAAGTTTCAGCCAACGAATAAGAACGTTGGGAGAATTTGGAGAAGAAGAGTGGAGCGTTAACGGTCGTTTTGTATTGTAACGGTCGTTGTGTGTTGTAACGGTCGAGGAGTTCGAAAATGGCCGGTGGGCTGTTCTGAGACAGCGCGCGTAAGTATCAAGAAGTAACTTGATGTGTTGTGTATACGCGGAAGGATAAAAGTGGGATCTTTTATCGTTAAGTATCAAGAAGTAACTTGATGTGTTGTGTATACGCGGAAGTATAAAAGTGGGAACTTTTATGGCTAACTTCGAATGTCTACACGGACTGTCTTTTTGTTCGGCTAGTGTGTGAAAAGTTATTAGCACAGGACGAGAATTGGTTTACGAGTGAAGATCTTCGGGTGACCTGGTAAATCAAGTAAAAGGTAGTATTTAGTAAAATACATAGAGCTGATATTGTGTGCTCTACGCAGGAAGATTGATGACTTGTGCATGTTAATAGTTGATTTGTTAATAAGATACTTCATCCATATTTCCTTTGTAACAATTTACCTTGTATTGAATTTGGTTTTGAATTATAGCTTTTAATACTCAGGCTCAGTGGCTATCCATTTTTGTGATCCGCAACAATATTTTAGAATTTGGGAACAAAACAATTTTTGAACAACCCAACGTTAAAGAACACAGTGGATGGCCTTGACGGGAGGCTATATCATCTGTCTCCCAACAGCTAAGTGGGTCCTCAACCTTCTCCGAGCCTTCGGGGTACTTGTGACCTGGCCATTTAGCCCATGGTGTGCAAAAAAGTGCCGCTCAGTGTTAAAACAATCCAAATGCACTTACGATTGGTTTACTGAGTACTACTTCTTAACAGAGATTCAGAAGTTGTTTATGTGGGTGTTGTAATGAAACGATTAAATGCAGTGTTGCCAACCTCGAATGATGAAATGATGCCTAAGCTTCAGAATATGACGGTAATGGATTTGGCAGCGATTTTTTTTCAGGGTAGGATTGGTTGGTTGTTTTACCTCTGAGCGGCACATTTTTGCGCACCATGGGGCTAAATGGCATGGTCACAAGGACTCCGAAGGCTCAGAGAAAGTTGGGGGAGGGGACCCACTGGAACAGCTGTTGGGAGACAGATGGTAGCCTCCCGTCAAGGCCATCAGTGTGTTCTTTAAAGTTGGGTTGTTTTACCTCTGAGCTGCACTTTTTTGCACACCATGGACTAAATGGCCAGGTCACATGGACCCCTAAGGCTCAGAGAAGGTTGGGGGACGCACTGGAAAAGCTGTTGGGAGACAGATGGTAGCCTCCCATCAAGGCCATTCAGCGTGTTCTTTAACTTTGGGTTGCTTTACCTCTGAGCGGCACTTTTTTGCACACCATGGACTAAATGGCCCGGTCACATATACCCCTAAGGCTCAGAAGTTTACGGACCCACTGTAAAAACTATTGGGAGACAGATGGTAGCCTCCCGTCAGCGTGTTCTTTAACGTTGGGTTGTTTTACCTCTGAGGAGCACTTTCTTGCACAACATGGGCTAAATGGCCAGGTTACATAGACCCCTAAGGGTCAGAGAAGGTTAGAGGACCCACTGGAAAAGCTATTGGGAGACAGATGCTACCGTCCCGTCCAGTTGGGTTGTTTTACCACTGGGCGACTTTTTTGCACACAATGGGCTAAATGGCCAGGTCAGAAGCACCCCGAAGACTAGATTGGGGAGGACCCACTGGAATGGCTGTTGGGAGACAGATGGTAGCCATCCAGTGTGTTCTTTAATGTGTGCATGGGGTCACAGCTTAACGTCCCATCCCATGAACGGTGGCGCTCCCAACCCCATCGGTATACCCTACTGAAAAAAAAAACGGATTTAAAAACAAAAACATCAGAAAAAGACATTTAACTCAGAAATGTAATAAAAGAAATGACCCTTTCTACTGTCCAGGGTAGAGTCACGTGAGCTAAAGATTCATACTCAAGAGATTCATGACTTGGCCTCCGCTCATCAGGGGCGTGTCATGATAATTCGGAGCACCGAGTCACGTGATCCGAAGATTCACACTCCAGAGATGCATCACTTGACGGATTCGTTCGCTCATTAAGGGCGTTTTAAATAATGCGGCAGGCGGTGTATTGTATATCGAGATACATTAAGAATACTCGAAAAAGGCGATTCGAAAAAAGTACAATATACCGGCTATTACATTCCGTAATAGCCGATACACCATACCTTTCCTAAAGGCCACATCTTCATACCAGCGCCCGCCAGTGTTGCCTACGCTGGATCCCAGGCTGCCAAATGCCCATGCCCTGCGCAGACACCACTGATTTCTTCGGGGGCTAGCTCATCACGGCGTGTGGACGGACCGTGATGATCGCGCGCTCTCCCTACCCCCCCAAACACGAGTTGCTCTGCTGTTTTCCACCAGACTATGGCGTCGTGGTTTCGAACAAAACGGCTCGTGGAGGAGAGTCTTCGAAATGGGCTCCACAGCCAATTTGCTTATATTGTAGGTCCTCAGGCCATTTATTAATTGGCGGAGGTAATATTTTGAAAGTTGCGTCATAAAATATGAGGAATCAGGTAACGCAAAATATCTGACCA
This sequence comes from Ryuthela nishihirai, assembly GCA_038380435.1. Taxonomy (NCBI): domain Eukaryota; kingdom Metazoa; phylum Arthropoda; class Arachnida; order Araneae; family Heptathelidae; genus Ryuthela; species Ryuthela nishihirai. The sequence goes on from JAWZYU010000041.1 coordinate 1,604,480, forward strand.
AGGGTCATCGTTTAGAGGTCACCGAGAACTAATTATGGAGGAAATTTCATAAAGTTAGGTCAAGTAGGTGTTTTTTAAAAGGCATTCAAAATTCCCATAGAAATAACACGAAGGAAAACACCTCAAATATTTTTAGAAACCAAAACTGAGGGAGAACATCTTTTCGAAGTGAAACATTAAACCTGGTAAATGACGTTCGCCAACGAATGAGTTTCGTCACCCTTTAAATTATGGGTAAAGGGTTATAAAGATGGCCTCTAGCAAATGAGATTTCTTGGTAATGTTAAAGTATAGGGAAAAGCTAGATCGAAAATCTAATGTTATCCTATAGACATTAGTCCTAGTGAAAAATCTTTATAACGCCCGAACCGTTCGAGATAGCGGGTTCGGACTACGTGATTCGGGATCTACGTCAAATTACTTCACTCCCATATCGAGGTCGAGGCTCTAAACTCAATATTTAAAAGTTTAAAATGAATTTTAAAATGTTAAAATCTCAAAAACCGCAAGTTCCGGGTTCGGAATCGGATGCGTCTCGACGAGACGTTTCAGAAAAGGGGTCACACGATAGAGCTACCTCTAATATTTAAGAAGTTAGCATCAGCCAATCAGCATCCAGCATTTCAAAGTACTGGTTCTACGTACGTACATTTCAAAGTACTGGTACCATTGGTTCTACGTGGTAGAGGTAGATTTAAAGTCTCGCCCTTTTTTCAATGTAAAGGAATTCCTATGATAAGAACACACATAATTTTCAACCAATGAGATTAACTGGACGGATTCGTTCTCACTGGGCTTAAAAAAATGAGGGGCGTTTCATGATAATTCGGAACACGGATTCTTTTCTTACTAGGAGGACTGAAGGGATAGAGATTTTATCCCTAACGAGATAGATAAATAAATATTTTTAACCAATCACAGCTCAGGAAGCTGATTAAGAAATGGTTAAAATGGCTCCTAACTGTCAGTGACTTACTACTAGTATATCCTATGCCTCAGAATAGGGAATCATGGGAGTCACTAATTGGACTAATTAAAGTATTTAAATATATTTTTAACTTTAAATCTTCCATATTTAAAAAAGATAATTGAATAATTATTTTTAATCAATCACATTTAAACCTTCAGATGCCAACAACGGATTCTATTGGATACTTCATTTCGGCTGGGAAGTACTCTATTCTGCAGTCTGCAACATACGAAGTACATTGCACATGAGATCTGCGCATACCTGGGACCTTTACACATGAATTGTCATATAAGGACATATCGGTGACGTCACATATATAAATAACCAATCATTTCAAACCTTAACGATGACATCAGGATATAGTTATCCCAATATGTATCCTATGATAATACAAAGGCGCACTCAATCTGAGCATTTCAATCTCCTTATACGTATACATGGAAAGCCTTATGACGTCACAATTTATTAGCCAATCAGCTTTGTCACGTGATTTCAATTAACCAATCAATTCAAACCTTAATCATTGTATATTTATCCTAATGCTTTGGTATACGAACAGTCAAAATTCACCCATCCCTGCGATGGCACTATGCTTTCTCTACGGATCTCCTCAACTGAACTCCTCACATGTTAACCTAAGGGTAATCTGGGTCAAACAGTCACTAAGTCTAGCCACTAAATTAATAAATAAATTAATTATTTATTTTTCTACTACTCTTATTCTGCAGTATAGGGATATGGCATTCTTCATCTCTTTAAAAACATGGATGCTTACAGGTAGTCAGGGATGTAAGAAGGATGAGACTTCTTTTAACCAATTCTGGGGCGTTTTTTATAATAATTTCACTCTTTTCTCTTTTATCCCATACTCCGCAAAGGATCGATACACTTTTTAAATACTTTCAATGGAGTGAAAGGACTTTTTTCTTACATTTTAATTTCACTAAGCCTAATCTCATACTATTAACATACGAATGAGCTATATCTCAACATCTAATCACTCTTTTCACCTTTCTTCATAGTTTTCAATCTCGTTTCATTCTATACATAGGGCAAGCCTCAAAACCCTCCACAGAGTGAAGCCACTGGACCCGTGCAAAATAGTCCCCAACTCACAAGGGGAAGACTTGCCGCAAAGCCCCTTTGCAACGGGAAACCGCAGGACCCACATATAAAAAGCCCCCAACCCGCAAGAGACGCACGCCCCAAAAACCCCAGAACCCGCACTATATTAGACTTACTCATGGGGGGGGGGGGGGCAGCGCGCCAGGCTCGTAATCTGCATTTCCCAGGTTCGAGTACAGTCGCCTTCATGTACAGTCGCTCAAAAAAGTATCCGAACACTACGGTTGATTACAGAATTCAGAGAAAATATCTGACAACGATTTATTTTTTACAAATTAGCGATCTGGCAGCCTTCGTGTACAATACATGTGCAATTGCTCAAAAAAATATCCGAACAATATGGTTGATTACAGAATTCAGAAAAAATACCTGGCAACGATTTTTTTTACAAATTAGTGATCTGGCAACGTTCATGTACAATACATGTACAGTTGCTCAAAAAATATTCGAACACTACGGTTGATTACAGAATTCAGAAGAAATATCTGGCAACGATTTTTTTTTTTACAAATTAGCGATCTGGCAAACTTCGTGTACAGTCGCTCAATAAAATACCAGAACACTATGGTTGATTACAGAATTCATAAGAAATATTTGGCAACGATTTTTTTTAACAAATTAGTGATCTGGCAACCTTCGTGTACAATACATGTACAGTTGCTCAAAAAATATTCGAACACTACAGTTGATTACAGAATTCAGAAAATATATCTGGCAACGATTTTTTTTACAAATTAGCGATCCGGCAACCTTCGTGTACAGTCGCTGGAAAAAGTATCCCAACACTATGGTTGTTTACAGAAATCAGAGAAAATATCTGGCGACGATTTTTTTTAGAAATTAGTGATCAGGGAACCTTCGTGTCACGTGACACGAAAGTTCCCTGATCACTTATTTCTAAAAGAAAATGTTGCCAGATATTTTTTCCGAATTCTGTAATCAACCACAGTGTTCGGATATTTTTTTGAGCGAATGTACGCTCGTGAGAGGGGAAGGTAAAAAAAAATATTTTTCTGCCTTTTGGCTGTGAAAGTATATTAAAGAATATTATTTTCGGTGGGAAATGAGACAATGAAGAAAACGTAAAGAAAATTCGTCTGTTCGTAGTGCTGAGAATAAAGGCAAGTTCCCCGTCCCGTGGCCGAGCGGTTAGCGCGAGAGGAGTGGTCAAAGAGTGGTTACAGGAGTGGTCAACTTCACAGGGTCCTGGTGCTGACCATTTATACCTAGTAGACTTTACTTGTTTATGGATTTGAGCTTGATTATTGATCCTGGACTTGCTGCACTGGTGGGCCTCTGTTGAGGGAGAGTCTGCCGCTGTGTTTTCTGTTTGCTTCTGGGTTGCCAGCTCTAAGTGAACAGAGGCATGGGATACCTTATATCAGCTGGTGGATAATCCTAATCAGAGGCCATCGCAGGTACCTGAACCTTACTTAGCTAGTTGGGCATCGTCAAGCCTAAACTGGAGTAATGTGTCTCAGGCAGGCCATATGGCTCTTGAAAAAGTCCACTTGAAAAGGTGGTGACTGAAGTTCCTACCAGCATCGGTGACTTCAGCCTTTAGCGGAGGAGGAACAGGTCTTTGCCCCATGCCTGCGATCAGGGGGCTGTTTGATATTGTTGGCCCTACCAATCTCAATAAACCTAATTTCTTTAAAAATCCTACTAATCATTTTCTCTCTGTAAGAACGTGGAACGTGAGGACATTACATAGAGATCATTCTCTTGATTTCCTCATGCAGGAATTCCAGCGCTATAACCTAGATATTCTAGGCTTGCAAGAGACCAGATGGACAGGTAAAGGTGAAATACTTAAAAATAACTTTAAATTTCTCTTTACAGGGAGGGAGGATAGAAAGCATCACCAAGGCGTGGCTCTGCTGCTCAGCAGACATGCTAGTGATGCTCTTCTAGGATATGAGTGCATTAATGAAAGGTTTCTTACAGCAAAATTTCAGACAAGCATTAAAGACTTGAATGTTATCTGCTGTTATGCCCCCACTGAGGATTCTGATGAGGATGAGAAAAATAGGTTTTACAGACAACTTCAGGATATTTTGAATTCTGTCAAGAAAGGAGATATTACCCTTGTTCTAGGTGACTTCAATGCCAAAGTTGGTACTGACTCTGACCTTTGGGGAGAGGTGATAGGCCCTTTTGGTATTGGTAGCTGCAATGGCAATGGGCAACGTCTCCTACAGGTAAGTAAACTCAATGGATTCAGAATAACTAACACTTATTACAAACACCGCGACATACATAAGTACACATGGGTTTCACCTGATGGGCTGCATAAGAATATGATTGATTATATATTAATTAACAGCAAATGGGCTAGTTCTGTTAGAAATACCAGGGCATATAGGGGAGTTGAAATTGGATCTAACCATTGCCTTGTTAAAAGTGTCTGCAACTTAAACTTAAAAAGTGTTGTGCTAGGGTTAAAAAAATTACCTTTAATAGTGAAGCTCTGAAAGACCCAGTTATAGCTAAAGCTTACCATGATAGGTTACTTAGTTATTATAACAGTCATGGTTTGCTTAATACTGAAGTTGAGGAAGAATGGGGCCATTTTTAACAGGTTTTTTTTGGAAACTAACAGTAGTCTTTTAGGAAAAAGGGAGCAGAGGAGATAGAATTATTTACGTGATAAGGCACTTGGGCTTATTTCAGAAAGAAGGAACTGCAGGAATGTCCTTAATCAATACCCTAGTAGTCCTAATAGAAAGGATTACAGATAGCTTAATAAACGTGTAAAGGGTCAGTTAGCTGCTGATAAGAATCTTTGGCTTGATGGTTTGGCTGACAAAGCCGAGGAAACAGTTAGACAGCACAACAGCAGAGAGGTGTACCAGATAGTTAATGTTTTGTGTGATAGAAAACGGACAGGTATACAGGGATTGAAGGATAAACAAGGTAAGGTTATAGAAGGGGAGGATTCTGTCATGGCTAGGTGTGCTGAGCATTTCAGTGATGTTCTAAACAATGTGGTTAGTTCTACTCCCATTGTTTGCAATGATGAGAGCTACATTGCGGCTTTAATATTGGCCCTATAACAGAATTTGAAGTTATTTTGGCTATTTGTAAACTTAAACTTCATAAATCCCCAGAGGTAGATGAAATTACTGCGGAAATGCTTAGAGCTGGGAATGTTTCGGTTACCACTTGGATGATTGAAATTTTGAATATATTTTATGATATAAGCATGGTCCCTAACGATTTTACCAGAACTATTATTATCCCTATTTTCAAAAAAGGGATCGCAATTGTTGTGATAACTATAGGGGTATCTGCCTATTCTGTTCTAGGTAAAGTTCTTTCCATGATTGTGCTTAATAGAATTAAGAATCTGGTTGACAGACAAATGCGTGATGAGCAATATGGATGCAGAAGCGGTAGGGGATGTGTGGATCAGATATTTTCATTTAGGCAGATTGTTGAGAAATGTTTAGAGTTTCAGAGACATTTGATTGCTAGTAAATGGTAGCTAGGTAGTCACTGGAAGGAGAGCTATGCACCAATCCCCTGTGATGATGCATAGAACCGGCCAGGCCTAGCACCTAATGTCCGACCCCGCCTTCTCGTGGTGCGGACCGTTAGTAACTTTCAAAAGAGATACTCTCTTGTGGAAGTGAACGGAAGGGGAGGGCTGCCAGATTAGTGTGGCCTACTGATCTGGACAACTATGGCTACTTTTCTTTTTTTTCTACCCTGCTGAGGAGTGGTCGACCACACAGGGTCCTGGTGCTGACCATATAAACCTACTGGACTGGACAGACATATGGCTCTGAGCTTGATTATGGATCCTGATTTTGCTGCACTGGTGGGCTTCTGTGGAGGGAAAATCTTCCGCTGTGTTTTCTGTTTGTTTGTGGGTTGACAGCCCCAAGTGAATAGATTCACAGGATATGTTTATCAGCTGGTGGATAATCCTGAGCAGAAGTCATCGCAGGCACCTGAACTCTTTGCTTCTATTGGCATCGTCAAATTCTACATTGGAGGAAGTCTTCCAGTGTAGATGGCTTCAGCCTTTAGTAGTGGGGGAACGGGTCTTTGCCCCATGTCTGCGATTAGGGGGCTGTTTGATATTGTCGGCATTCCCTCTCTCAATAAACATAGTTTCTTTAAACATCCCACTAACCATTTTCTCTCCATAGGTAGTTGGAATGTGAGGACTCTGCACAGAGCTTTTTCTCTTGATGTCCTCACACAAGAATTCCACCGTTATAATTTAGATATTCTCGGCTTGCAAGAGACCAGATGGACTGATAAAGGTCAGATTCTTAAAAATAATCTTAAATTTCTCTTTTCAGGGAGGGACGACAATAAGCATCACCAAGGCGTGGGTCTGCTTCTCAGCAGACACGCTAGCGATGCTCTTCTAGGATATGAGTGTATTAATGAAAGGTTACTTACAGCAAAATTTCAGACAAGCGTTCAAGACTCGAATGTTATCTGCTGTTATGCCCCCACTGAGGATGCTGATGAGGATGAGAAGGATAGGTTTTATGAACAACTTCAGGATATTTTGAATTCTGTCAAGAAAGGAGATATTACCCTTGTTCTTCGTGACTTCAATGCCAAAGTTGGTACTGACTCTGACCTTTGGGGAGGAGTAATAGGCCCTTTTGGTATTGGTAGTTGCAATGGCAATGGGCAACGTCTCCTACAGGTAAGTAAACTCAATGGATTCAGAATAACTAACACTTATTACAAACACCGCGACATACATAAGTACACATGGGTTTCACCTGATGGGCTGCATAAGAATATGATTGATTACATATTAATTAACAGCAAATGGGCTAGTTCTGTTAGGAATACCAGGGCATATAGGGGAGCTGAAATTGGATCTGACCATTACCTAGTTAAAAGTGTCTTGCAACTTAAACTTAAAAAGTGTTGTGCTAGGGTTAAAAAATTTGTTTTTAATACTGAAGCTCTGAAAGACCCAGTTATAGCCATAGCTTACCATGATAGGTTACTTAGCCATTATGACAGTCATGGTATGCTTACTACTGAAGTTGAGGAAGAATGGGATCATTTTAAACAGGCTTTTTTGGACACTAACAGTACTCTTTTAGGAAAAAAGGAGCAGAAGAGACAGAATTATCTGAGTGATAAGGCACTTGAGCTTATTTCGGAAAGAAAGAACTGTAGGAATGTCTTTAATCAATATCCTACTAGACCTAATAGAAAGCATTACAGAGAACGTAATAAACGTGTAAAAGATCAGTTAGCTGCTGATAAGAATCTTTGGCTTGATGGTTTGGCTGATAAAGCCGAGGAAGCAGTTAGACAGCACAACAGCAGAGAGCTGTACCAGATAGTTAATGTTTTGTGTGGTAGAAAATGGACAGGTATACAGGGATTGAAGGATAAACAAGCTAAGGTTAGAAGGGGAGAATTCTGTCATGGCTAGGTGGGCTGAACATTTCAGTGATGTTCTAAACAATGTAGTTAGTTCTACTCCCATTGTTTGCAATGATGATAGATGCATTGGTGGCTTTAATGTTGGCCCTATAACACAATCTGAAGTTATTTTGGCTGTTTCTAAACTTAAACTTCATAAATCCCCAGGGGTAGATGAAATTACTACAGAAATGCTTAGAGCTGGGAATGTTTTGGTTACCACATTGGATGACTGAAATTCTGAATATCTTTTATGATAAAGGCATGGTTCCTAAGGATTTTACCAGAGCTATTGTTATCCCTATTTTCAAAAAAGGTGATCGCAGTTCTTGTGATAACTATAGGGGTATCAGCCTACTCTCTGTTCCAGGTAAAGTTCTTTCCATGATTGTGCTTAATAGAATTAAGAATCTGGTTGACAGTCAATTGCGTGATGAGCAATGTGGATTCAGAAGTGGTAGGGGATGTGTGGATCAGATATTTTCACTTAGGCAGATTCTTGAAAAATGTTTAGAGTTTCAGAAACCTTTGGTTGCTAGCTTTGTTGATTTCAAAAAGGCTTTTGACTCTGTTGATCGTCATAATTTGTGGTTGATTGTGAGATCATATGGTATACCAGACAAGTTAGTTAACATTATGAAAGCTCTCTATAATAACACTGAGTCGTGTGTGAGAGTTGGTAAGGCTTGTAGCAATTGGTTTAGCATTACTTCTGGTGTCCGACAAGGGTGCATTTTGTCTCCTTTTCTCTTTAGCTTGGATATTGATTATGTTATGCGAAATTCACTTCAAGGGAAAGATTTTGGCCGTAAATGGGATGGAGATACGAAAATGTCTGATTTAGATTATGCTGATGATTTAACTCTTTTGGCAAATGATGTTGATGAGATGAACTCTTTCATTCGAGCTGTTGAAAAGACGGTAGGTAGAGTAGGTTTTATTATAAACAGAGCGAAAAGTAAAGTGATGAAAATTGTTCAAGCAGGCTGTGATTCAGTTAATCTGAATGGTTGCAGTCTCGAGCAGGTGTCACAGTTTAATTATTTTGGGAGCTATGTAACTGATACTGGTGATGTGCGGCATGAGATTAACAGACGAATAGGGATTGCTGCCGGGACTTTTAAGAATCTATGGAGAGTGTGGAGAAATAGGCGTATACACCTAAAGACTAAAATTAGACTGTATAATAGTTTGGTTCTTTCTAGGGTTAGTTATGGTAGTGAAACTTGGACACTTTGTAAACAAGATAACAGGAAACTAGATGCTTTTGATTCCAGATGCTTTTGATTCCAGATGCTTACGCAGTATCTTGGTCATTAGGTGGTTCAACTTTGTAACTAATGATGAGGTTAGGCAAAGGAGTTTGCAACCTCCTTTCAGCAACATATTGTGCAGAGAGAGACTCCGTTGGTTTGGCCATGTTGCCCGTATGAATAATTATAGATTGGCGAATAGGGTTATGAACAGTGTGCCTAAAGGCCTCAGAAAGAAGGGGAGACCTAAGATGCGGTGGGCAGACAATGTCAAACAGGACCTTGTTAGAATTGGTGTGCAGTGGCCAGATGCAGTAGATGTAGCTCAGGATAGACTTGCTTGGAGAACTAAATTGCACGGTCTGGTTGGACCTCCGTAGCCCATAGCTGCTTGAGGATGATGATGATGATGATGATTTGTTGATTTCAAAAAGACTTTCGACTCTGTTGATCGTCATAATTTGTGGTTGATTTTTAGATCGTATGGTATACCTGACAAGTTAGTTAGCATAATGAAAGCTCTCTATAATAACACTGAGTCGTGTGTCAGAGTTGGTAAGGCTAGTAGCCACTGGTTTAGCATTACTTCTGGTGTTTGACAAGGGTGCATTTTGTCTCCTTTTCTCTTTAGCTTGGTTATTGACTATGTTATGAGAAATTCACTTCAAGGGAAAGATTTTGGCCGTAAATGGGATGGAGATACGAAAATGTCTGATTTAGATTATGCTGATGATTTAACTCTTTTGGCAAATGATGTTGATGAGATGAACTCTTTCATTCGAGCTGTTGAAAAGACGGTAGGTAGAGTAGGTTTTATTATAAACAGAGCGAAAAGTAAATTGATGAATATTGGTCAGGCAGGCTGTGATTCAGTTAATCTGAATGGTTGCAGTCTTGAGCAGGTGTCAGTTTAATTATCTGGGGAGCTATGTAACAGATACTGGTGATGTGCAGCATGAGATTAACAGACAGATAGGGATTGCTGCCGGGACTTTTAAGAATCTATGGAGAGTGTGAAGAAATAGGCGTATACACCTAAAGACTAAAATTAGACTGTATAATAGTTTGGTTCTTTCTAGTGTTAGTTATGGTACAGTCGCTCAAAAAAGTATCCGAACGCTATGGTTGATTACAGAATTCAGAAAAAATATCTGACAACGATTTTTTTTAGAAATTTTTTAGACAGATGCCAAACTTTGTGTCACGTGAGCACCCCACAAGCCTTGCCATCTCGAAAATGCTCTGACCCAATCGTCTGGCCATTTCAATTTGGCCTTTGTCAAACTCATTTAAGTCCACTGCCTTTCCCACATAAATAACAAGAATAACACTGATTAACATAGCTCAGTGATGATGATGATGATTCAGGATGGTTTTGTAGACCACTAATACGGGAGGAAATATTATATTGTGGAACGGCCTTTTGATCAGTTTTGACTCGATTCAGTGGGTTGGGTTGTTTTACCTCTGAGCGGCACTTTTTTGCCCACAATGGGCTAAATGGCCAGGTCACATGGACCCCGAAGTTTCAGAGAAGGTTGGGGGAGGGATTCACGGGAACAGCTGTTATGAGAAAGATGGTAGCCTCCCGTCAAGGCCATGCAACGTGTTATTTAACGTGCACAGTGTATGGCTCTCCCGCATACGGAACCACGGCTTTACCACCCATCCGACGGACGGCGGCCTTTCCAAGCCCATTGGTGTCCTCTATTAACCGTGGCAGGGCGGGGAGCTTTTGCGGAGATAAATTTGAACGCTGACCGAGCTCGGACTCTAACCTAGGAACTGCAGATTACGAGCCCGACGCATTACCGACTGAGCCACCCCTACCCCTCTCCAATCAGTGACTCTGACACTTGGTACCAAAGTTTATTTATTTCCTTTATATTGATATAACCACCACTCTATTCTGAATTCATAAATTTCTTATGAGATATTTCGATGACCGCCCAAAACTAGGTCTCCCAGGATCTAGAACGTAACCATTGAATGCATTATAAGAAGTCAGAATAATCGAAGCAATTATTTCAAGAAGACGTTTATTACCGGTGGATAGAGGATTGGATCTAAAGAATACATCTGTTGCACACAGTGGGCATTCTCGTTATTTATAACTGTAATAGTAATATTTCGGCAAATGTTAATTCTCATAGAGGACGGTGCCAATTTGAAGACATGTCTTTTCAAGTTCCAGAATACAAGTATTCAACTAACTGAGCAGAAAGACGACACAAACATATATGCCTTATCCGAGGATCGAACAGAGTAATAGAGAATCAGTTTTCTCAAATTGACTCTCCATTACTTTGATATATGCAAATGATATCATATTTGGTAGCACCTCAAACTCGTTATATGGTTTCTCAGGCTCGAGTAGTTACTATACTTAGGTTGGGTTGGGTTGGGTTGTTTCACTTCTGAGCGGCACTTTTTTTGCACACAATATGCTAAATGGCAAAGTCACAAGGACCCCGAAGGATGAGAGATGGTTGGTGGAGTGTACCCACTGGGACAGCAGTTGGGAGACAGATGGTAGCCTCCCGTCAAGGTGTCTTTAACGTGATGGTAGCCTCCCGTCTTTAACGTGCACAGGGTATGGCTCTCCCGCACACGGGGCCACGGCTTAACGTCCCATCTAATGGACGACGGCCTTTCCAAGACCATCGGTGTTCCCTATTGACCGTGGGCAGGGCGGGGAGTTTTGCGGAGATAAATCTCAATGCTGACCGAGCTGGAACTCGAACCTGGGAACTGTAGATTAAGAGCATGGAGCGCTACCGACTGAGCCACCCCCACCCCACTATGCTTAGGTTGAGATCTTCTCGATAACTCATAGTTTATTCTGAGAGAGAAAATTCCCAGTAGACTTGAAAAGGAGTCTGTCATATGGGAGCTGGCTGTAGTCAGTAATGACACGAGAGCCATATTTTGTGAAATTAAAATACACCGAAGAGCCAAAACATTATGAGTAGTGCATCCTTATGCAAATCGAAGCAACTGAAGCTAAACGACAGCTCGTGTGAAGGTCATGAAGCAGTATAAAAAACATCTGATACTGAGCTATGTTAATCAGTGTTATTCTTGTTCTTCATGTGGGAAAGGCAGTGGACTTAAATGAGTTTGACAAAGGCCAAATTGAAACGGCCAGACGATTGGGTCAGAGCATTTTCGAGATGGCAAGGCTTGTGGGGTGCTCACGGTCAGCCATGGTTAGTACCTTCAAAAAGTGGTCTCAGGAGGGAAAAACCATGTGGCTATGGGATGACCATGACTCATTGATGCTAGAGGTGAGCGAAGGCTATCCCATATGATAGGAGCCAACAAAAGGGTTACTGTGGCGCATCTCGCTAGTAATTTGAATGCTGGTGATGAGAGTAATGTGTTACAATACACAGTACATCGAACCCTGTTGAAAATGGGGCTGCGTAGCCGCAGATCGCTCCAAGTACTCATGATAACTTCTGTTCACCGTCGAACGTACTTGCAACGGGCATACGAGCATCAAAAATGGACCTTGAATGATTGGAAGAAGGTCATCTGGTCCAACGAATCTCGTTTCCTGTTGCACCATGTGGACAGCCAGGTACGTATGCATCGTTTACATGGGGAAGGGTTGGCAGCGGTATGCATCATGAGACGAAAACAAGCTGGTGGAGCAAGGGTGGGCGTAACCCTGGGTGCTGTCATTTATGTGCAGGGAACTATGACGTCTACCACCTAGCTAAACATCATTGGAGACCAGGTACATCCTTTCATGGCAACGGTAAATCTCTCCAGTAGTGGCTTCGTTCAGCACGATAATGCGCCATACCGCAGTGCCCGGATTGTTCGAGAATGGTTTGTGGAACATGAGGAAGACTTCCAGGTGTTGCCATAGGTTAGCAATATTATAATAATATATTTAATTTATATGACCACCTATTATATTATATCTATGGTAGGTGGTCATATTATTCTGATACCCCTGTGTATAAGTAGACCAACACCTTGAAGGTAAAAATCTTTTCTAGTGAAAAAGTTTACATATTCTGGTATTTTAAAATGGTCAATATTTTCGGAGCTGTCAATGTCTTGTATGACCAAAGCAGTGACTGATTTATATTTGAGAAAGTCCAGGAACACAATTTTCTTATTTGAAAGGGATGTAGCATTCCACTGAATAATTTAAGACAAGAAGGCAATGGAAAGTTAACAAATGAGATCCCGTAGAATGGAGAAAAAGTTAATATTCAGTTTCAACTATAGCCTCTGGCGATGGGCTGTGGCTCTCTGATTCTGATTGCCTTGACCTGTGACCTCTCTTTCAGTAATCGCCGGTGCAATGACTGACATTAGATCGTTGGAGAATTCTTGCAAGATATTATTTATATGAGATTGGACTTTTTTCACGAGGAACTGAAATATTTCCTGATCATTTACACTTTCAGAAAGATGAGACCGGTGACTGGAGGTAGAACTTCTGGCTGCTGGACTTGTGATTGTAATTTGAAGGTCTGTGTAAGGCAGGAATTTCTTCGGAATGAACTACGATAATTTCTGCTGTAATGGCGGTTCTAGATTTCTCGAGTGAAGACTCTCGGACTTGGTTACGACGGGGGTGGCGGAAAGGACCTCAAAATTGCGGCCAAATATGGGATTACGCGATATAGTAGACAGTTTCACTCTTTTTATTTTAACTGCTTCCGTCCATGTGACATTCATTTCCACTTGTATTTTTCTGACCTTCATATCTCTGATCTGGTAGGACAGCTTTTGAAAGTGGCCGGATGTCTGCCACCGCATTTGGGGCAACAGGAAATTCGAGCCAAACATTCCGAATGGTGGTGTGGTTCACTGCAGTGAACCACACCACGCATATTTCATAAATCTTTTATTTAATAAATTACTGAGTTCTATTCCTCATTTACTATTGATATAAGATAGAACTGTATTACTTAATGAAGGGGCCGCTTTGCGTACATGCACTCTGTGGGGTCTCCTCCATAAATTCCGTGACGATCTGAGGGGAGGGTAAGGTTAGGATGTTTTAAAAGGGTATTAAATAACATACTATTAACGATCTTATTAAACAAACCACCGACATACTACGTTATGACATTAAAATGGTATATTTATCCTTGTGATTAGTACTTTGTAGCATTTTTCGATTACAAACATAAGATATTTTATGTATGTCCCCCTTGTAATGAAATACTACTACAGTTAATACTCACTTGGTATGTTGACACTCGTACAAAAGTAAAGATTCCTTCACAAAATAAGTTACGTAAAATGAAGTGGCGGTCCCGCTAAGCACTGCGTATAAGGTGAAGTGTTAAATCCTTCTGATACGTTATATAAATTATAGACGACCGGTTGAAAAGTAAATAGGTTGTACTCTTTTGAGGTGAATTTTTAGCGACTTACACTGCAAGTCACGGAACTTGAATTTTTGAAAATTCGAAAACATTTACTGATTAAACGAATGCAAAATACTACACTAAAAGATATTGTAATTTATAGTGGTAGTTGTTTCCACTCTTCCTTTGAATACTTTTATCTAGCTAAAAGTATATGATAAAAAAATGATGTTTTAGTGTTTCGTTGAAATAATATCTTCATTATTACACTGACTGCTTTCAGAATAAAATAAATTATTATATTTTTGCTAAACTATGTTTCTTAATGTTTATATACGAGGTTATTCAAATTAAACTGACAATTCCCTAGTAAGCTTTTTGAAATAACTCGGTGGCTATAAGTAATATTTGATATTTGCACATTTCAGATCATAACTGAAACAACACATAATACGGTAGGCATCATGATAAAGAAATCGAAGTAGTTTAGAACTTCTACTCTGGCATATAAACTGACAGGCTCCTGTCAGACCTCTGTGGCAAGCAGCTGCTTAAGGGGGTATTTATTTTTTTTATTTAATTTTCAATATTAGAAGAACTCGGAAAATCTTATGTAAACATGAAACTTATTGTAACTAGCTCAGCTGTTATATCTGGAAAGTGATTTTTCGACCGCCATTTTCAATTGCATTTAAAGCAACTTGCAATGACTGACTCCGTGGTATAAAAAAAGCAATCAATAGAAGAGATCTCAGTCGGCGGATGGTAGTGAAACTGTCAGAGAACATGACACACCTTTAGGAGTTCTTAGGTTTGTATCCCTTTCGGATCAAGTCGATTTTACCTATCTTCCTCTTGCTTTTGGCTTTGACAATTTGTCGATTTGTCTATTTGAGGATTTGACAAAAGATTATTCCACCATATCTTTCGAACGCGATGAGAAGATTGATGATTTATATGTCAAATGAAATCTTGTGACGCGGGGAGTGTCAGAGGCTGTAACAAATTAACTCCCCATGTTTTCTTCCCACTCAAAAGAGAGGAAATAGGAAAATTCTTCTTGACTATATCTCCAGAACGCGAATGCAGAAAGCAACAAGCTATACATCAAATGAATCCTTCTGAAGCACGGGAAGACGTAGGCTGCGAAAACGCGACCCCCATGCATTTTCTCCCCGAAAAAAGGGCGAAATATGAAAACGACTGTCCTCTTACATTTTTGTCAACGCCAGTGCGAACAGTAACAACCTATGGGTCAAATTAAAGCATGTGACGTAGGAAGTGTCATAGTCTATAAAAATTGACCCCTTTGCTTTCTTCCCTCCAGAAAAACGGGAAAAATGAAAGTCATTCTATTATGTCTTCCGAACTCGAGATCCTATAGTTATGAGTCAGGTGTCAAATGAAAGCTCATATAATGATAAGCATAAACTATTTTGAATTTTGCCTCCACTATTCCCTCCTGATAAAAGAAGGGGGGAGGGGAAAATTTCCGCGGGGTTCGTCCTTAACGACTCGTATCTCAAATTAAAACATGAAGTCTCCAGTGTCATGGGCTACCTCGAACACGACTCCAAAAAGGAAGAAAACTGTGGTCGATGTTTATGATTCATATGCAAATAAAAGGTTTTAAAGTAGGTGTTTTTAGTGTCAAAAAATATAAATAAATTAAAATATTAAAAAATACCGATCTTCTTAAATGGGCCCCCTAAAAAGTAGAAAACAAAACTAAAGCATATCGATGGTGCAATTAATCACTGAATCCGTATTCACTTCAAAGGAAGATAGGGCGTCCATTTACCTACTCAACAAGATTTCCGGCTCCCTATCTTCCTTTGAAGTGAATATGAACTCAGTGACTGATTGCACCATCGATATGCTTTAAGATTATTTTCTACTTTTTAGGGCCCATTTAGGAAGATTGACTTTTTTTTTAATTTTTAGTTTATTTCTCTTTTTTTCCCCTATCTTTCTATTGCTTTTCGCTCTGACATTTTTCGGTTTGTCAGTTTGCGGGTTTGTCAAAATATTTGTTGCACCATATCTTGCGAACTTAATGATTTATGCGTCAAATAAAAATTTGTGACTCGGGGAGTGTCATGCTATGAAAAATTCACCCCTATCCTTCTTTCATCGCCCCTAGACAGGGGGGGAATTATGAAAATGATTTTTCCCCTATATGTTCTGAATGCGATTGCGGAAATAGACGAGTTTTGCGTCAAATGAAATCTTTTGATGCTGGGAGTGTGATAAAAGCTATTTAGTTTTGTAAGTTTTTCGCGGCGCAAAATTTCCGAGGCAATTTCCGCGAATCACAGTGTTTTTGAAATGTTTCCGCAAATATCGATATTTTACACGATTCCGCGAATTTCAATCATTTTCACGATTCCGGGAATTTCGATATTTTTTCACGATTATGTGAACTTTCATGGTTCTTTGTCTGTCTTCTGTACACACCGTACTTTTTTGTTTACAGAGATAAATTAAAAATTATTATTTGTGTTGGATAGTTATTGATGAAATATTACGATATAACTTTCTGATTCTCTCTAAAACTATAATTACGCCCTCTAGCGGTGAAAAAATTCTCGTCACGAAGTTTGCACTGCCAACAATGAGTTGACCCTTTAGACCCAGAGGGGGTGGAAAAACACGTCTTTTCCATTTTAGCACATAATTGTCTTTTTTTTTTAAAGATAAATGAAAATTCTTTTTGGGTTAGATAGGAATTGATTAAATATTAGGATTAGCATTTTCGGATTCTTTTGACACACAATAATGGCGCCCTCTAACGGTAAAAATTTCAGAATTTCAAACGAATATTGTAACGATGTGTTAATGATAGAAATATGAAATTTTGGTGGTGGAATGCGAACTTCATGATGTCTCAATTGGAAAAAATGGAAACGATAATTGGAAAACTCTTTCTTTAATTTGATTGGTTCTAATGAAATATTATAATACGAATTTTTCAAAGAGTTAGTAGTTGTAATATATATTTACAAATCACTGAAATGATGAAACGTCAGAGCTGTTATTGAGTTTTACAAAAATGTGTATAGAATAGAAATTTGAAAATTTCCATTTACGTTATTCATAGATTTTAATCCATAGTTTTTAAGAGATATTTCCTGACATCAATAATCTACCCACAATTCTGAGAGACATGTAGAAAATGAAACGTTTTAGATTTCAGAATTAAAAGTCGAATATTTTCATGTTGTATAATTACTAATGAAATACTATTTGCATTTCTCCCCATCATCCGCTGACCCATATTAAAACGATTAAGGAATGAAACGGTAGGTAAAGGAAAAACTTCTTTCTCTTTGAAACGAGATTCTCATATGCACCAGATTGCACAAAATATTCCTTCTACTATTTTCCTAAATTCTGTGACTTATCATCATCATCATCATCATCATCATCATCCTCAAGCAGCCATGGGTTACGGAGGTCCAACCAGACCGTGCAATTTAGTTCTCCAAGCAAGTCTATCCTGAGCTACATCTACTGCATCTGGCCACTGCACACCAATTCTAACAAGGTCCTGTTTGACATTGTCCGCCCACCGCATCCTAGGTCTCCCCTTCTTTCTGAGGCCTTTAGGCACACTGTTCATAATCAGACTCCGAATAATTTAAAACTATAAAACTTCTGATAAGTCATCTAAGGGAATAGTCACTTGGAGGTAAATTCAAGACTTTTCACGCATTTCTTATGCTATTTTATCTGAAACGTATTGGAAGAATCTTCCTAGCAGCATGGACGGATTAGCAACTAGTTGGAGTGGCCATTGCTCCATCCCATGGCTTCCCCTCTCCAAACGACAATAGGGCGGCCATTACGACAATGAGGGCCAGACGAAGCATTCCTGTTTCATGGATCACATTCTTGATATTTATTGTTTTCAAAGCATTTAAAAGTCCTGTTCCGTCATTTTCGGTTCGCTGTAGAATTTCTGAAAGAAGCCTTCTCCTGTATCGCCTCTTTAAACTTAAAAGAACGCCTTGATCAATTGGTTGCACTAAAGATGTTACATTAGGTGGCAAAAACATGGCTTTTGTGCTGTCAGAAATGAGTTCGCTTGCGTGTGTTGGGGGCATTGCCGAGAATAAATAGGGCCTTTACAGGCATTTTAAGACTGCTCAAGTAGTTTTATTACTTTTGGAACAAATCCTGTAAAGAACCACTCTTTAAATAGTGTAAAATACCCTGTGTAAAATACCATGTGATCCACTGTCATGATCTGTAAGATAATTACAAGTTTCACTAGTATCGATTTGTAAAGTTCCTTTAGTAATGTAGGTGTGGTCCTCTTGTATCATTTTGAGAGCCTGTGACCATGATAAACTATTCCTGATCATTGCAGTCTCACTTGTCATCCTGCATAAGTCGAAGGGTGTTGTCCTCCACTGTTAGGAAGCATAACAAAGTGTTATTACATTCTTTATAATTATGGTGCCTCTTGCATCTCTTGCATCGATTTCTGCTTATATCAGTAAGCTGCAAAATGCCCAAATTTCTGGCAATTAGGGCAAATTGGAGGTAGCCTTAAATATTCATTCACTTTGTATTCTTTAAATCTAATTATTATGTTATCGGATATCTTTTGATTGAGTGTTAGGACCGTTTTGGAGATAGGATTTCCCCTTTCGGTAGGATTTCCCTTTTAGGATAGCATTTCCCCTTCAAAATGCTTCAGCGGTAGGTGTGTTCAGTTTCGCATCAGTTCCTTTTTTATGACTAAATGTGTATAAAAATGATATTTGAATATGTCCAGTCTCTTCCCCCCACTTCCATCTGTTTCTAGATTCGGTCGTGGACATACATACATACATACACACACACAGGGATATAACCAGGGGAGGTATAGTAAGGTATACTGTATCCAGTAAGTGTACGATAATTCAACAAACCACATCATTTTTTTATCTCATATACACACACTTCTTTTCAAATTTCTC
Organism: Ryuthela nishihirai; assembly: GCA_038380435.1. Lineage (NCBI taxonomy): Eukaryota > Metazoa > Arthropoda > Arachnida > Araneae > Heptathelidae > Ryuthela > Ryuthela nishihirai. The sequence goes on from JAWZYU010000041.1 coordinate 1,623,546, forward strand.
TAGTGATCGGCCGCCCTCACCAAGGGGGGACCAGCGATTCAACTAAGCAACTTTGAAAAAAAAACATACAAAAATAACTACTTACTCTTCAGGAGGGGAAAGTCAAAGTGACTTGGAAACGCTTGAGTCCCTTCTTAAATACTCCACACAATCAAAACTGAATCTTGAACTTTGGTTTTGGATAAAAATTTCGGTTTGATAGCAAAATTATTACTTTGACTTTGCTATCAAACCGAATTTTTTTTAACAATAATATTAAAAATTTTATCTAATAAAAGTTCAAAGTAATAATTGTGTTATCAAACCGAAACTTTATGAAGTGTATGATAATTTAACATAGAAGAATATTATAATTTTAATCTAATCAAAGTTCAAGTAATAATTTTGCTACAAGAATATTAAAACTTTATGTAATGAAAGTCCACGTAATAATTCCCATTCCAGCTTTACAATTAAATGTGTTCAAATCGTACTTATCTTAGTTTGGGACTCTATACCGAAGGGTAATAACGGAATTAAAACATTTATCCAACTAAAGTCCACGTAATAACTCCCGTTCCGAAATTTTAATCCAAAACCAAAGTTCAAGATTCAGTTTTGGTTCTGTTGACTATTTAAGAAGGGTCTAAAGCGATTCCAAGTCACTTTGATTTTCCCCTCCGTTATAGAGTCCCAATCTAAGGTAAGTACGATTTAAATAGATTTAATTGTAAAGCTGGAACGGGAGTTATTACGTGGACTTTAGTTGGATAAATGTTTTAATATTCGTATAGCAAAATTATTACTAGAACTTTGATTAGATGAAAATTTTAATATTCTTCTATGATAAGAAATTTATTCACTTTTTTTTTTTAATTTCGGTTGGGTACTTAAGAAAGATCTCAAGCGATTCAAAGTCAGTTTGAATTTGCCCTTCGGTATAGAGTCCCAAACTAAGATAAGTACGATTTGAACACATTTAATTGTAAAGCTGGAATGGGAATTATTACGTGGACTTTCATTAGATAAAGTTTTAATATTCTTGTAGCAAAATTATTACTTGAACTTTGATTAGATTAAAATTATAATATTCTTCTATGTTAAATTATCATACACTTCATAAAGTTTCGGTTTGATAACAGAATTATTACTTTGGACTTTTATTTGATAAAAGTTTTAATATTATTGTTTAATAGCAAAATTATTACTTAAACGTTGCCAAGATAAAAGTTTTTAACAATCTTGTAGCAGAATAATTACTTTGGACTTTGATTAAAAGTTAAAATATTTTTTCTATGATAAGAAATTTATTCACATTTGAATAAAACTTTTAATATTGTTCTTTGATAACCGAATTAATACTTTGGACTTTGCATAGAAAGTTTTGATTCTGCTGTATCCAGTAAGTGTACGATAACTCAACAAACCACATCATTTTTTATCTCATATACACACACGTCATTCCAAACTAATCCATTTAAACTAATTCACAAATTAGTTTCAACCTCATCTTTAAAAAAAAACTTAAATTAGTTTTTCACATGCTAAAACACACCCCGGTTTTTTCTAATTTTCACACATATTTAAACACACTTTTTACCTCATCCCCGTAACTTTTCCCACGGATTTTTATAGAATTCTGTGGCCCCATTTACTGACCCAGGAGTCTCATTTATGCTACTACTGTTGCCATTGGTTAAAAAGATTATTCATATACTCTGAAGCTAGTGTTAAATTTTCTAAGCCGTCCACGCCCGATCTTCGAAAAAGTTTTGCCACTGTTTTTTTCTCAATAACGTTCGTTTATCTTATGCTTTTGGCACAAACTGTTTCGGAAGTCTTCAATGTCTTTAAATTTCCAGGCCTTTCCGCTTTTCCTTTACTTATCCTATTTGCACTGATCGTTTTTACTTAATAGCATCAGAACAAATTTTAACAAGACCTTTGAATTCCTCAGAGTTATTTTGGTGGTTCTTTGTGAGAAAAGAACTAAATTCATTTAGATTTCGATGGCTGTTCATATATTGTTACAAAGTGTTATTACATTCTTTATAATTATGATGCATGTTGCATCTTTTGCATCGATTTCTGCTCATGCAGTAAGATGCAAAATGCCCAAATCTCTGGCAATTAGGGCAAATTGGAGGTAGCCTTAAATATTCAAGTCACTCTGTATTCTTTAAATAGAATTATTATATTATCGGATATCTTTTGATTGAGTGTTAAGACCGTTTTGGAGATAGGATGCCCCTTTCGGTAGGATTTCCCTTTTCGGATAAGATTTCCCTTTTCGGATAGGATTTCCCTTTCAAAATGCTTCACAGCGGTAGTATGTATCACTTTCGCATCAGTTACTTTTTTATGACTAAATGTGTATAAAAATAATATACCCAGTCTCTTCCTCCCACTTCCAACTTTTTCTAGATTCGGTGGTCGACATACATACATACATACATACATACATACACACAGGGATAAACCCAGGGGAGAGATAGAGCCCTCCTAAAAAATCGGTCCTCTTATACGAAATCTAAAAATTGTCTACCTGCATTGAAATCAGAAATATTTGTCTTTGCATAAATTTATTCTAGCACCATATTTTATGTCCCAATTAAAATACGTTGAAAAACACTATAAAATATCATGGCATATAGAATAACATTTTAACTTTTCGTGTTCGGTGGAATATAATTACTTAAGTCTTACCTCTTGAAACTAAATTATTCTCGAAGATCTCCGCCCCAGGAAACAAATTTCTCGGACCACCCTCGCCCCAAAAAAATTCTTGGGATACATACATTCATAAATACATACGTACAGTCGCTCAAAAGAATATCCGAACACTATGGTTGATTACAGAATTCAGAAAATATATCTGCCAAATATTTTTTTTCAGAAATTAGTGATCTAGGAAACTTCGTGTTACGTACACGAAGGTTGCCAGATCACTAATTTCTAAAAAAATCGTTGCCAGATATTTTTTCTGAATTCTGTAATCAACCATAGTGTTCGGATATTTTTTAAGCGACTGTACATACCTACAGAAACCTCAAGCATCCATGAGCTTCGGAGCTGCAACCAGACGGCAATTTAGTTCTCCAGATATTCTGTCCTGAGCTACGTCTATGGATATGGGCTCGATTACGGAAACGTAGTGTCGATGAGTTATCAAAAAGACAGATTAATTCTAAATTCTCCTAAAACGTTCTTTTTATATACATGATAAGATAAAATGAAAGTAACTTTATTCTGTAAATTGATCTTTGGAATCCAAGAACTTGTTCCTAAACGGAGTCGATACTTTTATTTAGTTGAATGAAATGTGATTTTATAACACTCTGTAATCTAAACAGCTTTACAGTTCCCTTTAAAACATTTTTACAATTATATTACACCACTTATAGATTTATATTATTATCATTTCTGAATTTTCCTTCAAGAATTGAAAATAAATACCAAATATTAATTGGAAGACAATGTCGTCTCTTTAATCATGAATTGAGACATTTTGCTTAAGTCGTAAACAAAGTAGTGTCTGATTACGTTAGTTTTTAAACTAATAAGTTCGTCAGATATCCTAGCCATTGGAACTATGGTCGCATTTCGAAACATCTATTATTTGTGCGTCATATATAATATCTATCTGGTATAAAGATCATTGAAACATTCATACTTTTGCTTGTAACCTGCAATTGACATTCTTCACATTGTCTTGAGGGATGATCGCCCACTAATGACCAAATTCGAATTATTATGTTTTACATATTTCAAACAGTGAAAATTTTAAATATCACATTTATCCACTCAGCAATTTTACATATGAAGCTGAAAAAACTCGTATATTGTCAGTTTAAATTCCTTCGCTTCACACCTATAGATTAATTCTTATATCAGTCAGTGGACTAGGGAAGAATTTTTCATATCGTTTGTTTAAATATTAGTGTATTAGATTCTTAAGTCGATTATTTGTAAAACGAACAGTAAATGTTTATTTCTTTCATAATTTTTTACTCACAGAAAAAATTAATATGAAAGTGAAATCAGCTACCACTATAAATACTGATGAACTTTAGTGAAGAATTAAACTCTCGTTTAATCACAGACAGCATACCTAAGTGTACAGAATATTCCAGTTCAGTGGTCTACAGTGTAAGACCACTAAAAATTAATAACATACAATTTGTTAAAAACCTAGAGGGCGTTCATAAATTTAAACGAGTGTTATAGCAAAATTTCAACATTCTTTTTCACTTACGTTACACAGTGTAACACTTGAACGAAACTCCATAAACCCTTTTCCTAATGATTTACTTTCTCAAAGTAACAGTTAATTATAAGTCATTAAAAAAGAACGCTTTTCTCCTTAGAAAATAATAAAAGCAATTAATAAATGCTTACGGAGTACTTCATTACGTATTGGAATCAAAGGCTTTATCATCATTTCTATCTTCTCTGGCAGAGCGTAAAGTTCGGTATGCGAAATCTGTGTATTTTTACTGTGGAGCCTATTAAAGAAGGTAAAAGATTTTACATTTTTAGAAGGATATAGGTTAGGGATGTAGAGAAAAAAATTCATGCCAATTTATCACAAGTATATGAGGATAATGCCTGTTTACATGGCACTGTTACGAGATGGATGCACAAATTCAGAAAAGGAAGGCAGAGCTTCGAAGAACTTCCTCATGCAGGAAGACAAAGGAGGCCGTGAACGAGAGAACCGTCGCTGATGTTCGTGTCGTAAACTGATTAAGGAAAACCCACACATCACCATTCAGATAATGCCAGTGTATCGATTGGCAGTGTGGAAACAATTATTCATCAGCAATCCGAAGCATCTGTGCCAAATGGGTATCTCACAAGCTCAGAGAGCAGAAAAGAGGAATAGAGTCGACTCGTAGAAGCAGATGCTGACAATGGTTGAACCTATGGCCCCAAATGGTTAACAGACATTGTCACAGAGATGAGACGTGGTTTTATTACTATGCAAATCCTAGAAACATCGAAACTATGTTTATGTTGCTGAAGATGAACCGGGTACACAAATCCTCCGACAAGACTTTCGCTCAAGATAAAGAATGTGCGAAGTTTCTTTCAATTAACAAGGAGTGATAGCCATGGACACATTACAGTCGCTCAAAAAAGTATCCGAATATTATGGTTGATTACAGAAGTCAGAAAAAATATCTGGCAACGATTTCGTTACAAATTAGTGATCTGGCAACCTTCATGTACGTACACGAAGGTTGCCAGATCACTAAGATCACTAATCACTAATTCTATAAATATCGTGGATCACTAATTTCTATAAATATCGTGGTCAGATATTTTTTCTGAATTCTTTAATCAACTATAGTGTTCGGATACTTTTTTGAGCGACTGTACACGAAGGTTGCAAGATCACTAATTTCTAAAAAAATAGTTGCCAGATATTATTTTCTAATTATGTAATCAATAAATAGTTTTCGAATACTTTTTTGAGCGACTGCACCTAAAAATGCATTTAAATGGTAATAATACACCAACATTGTTTTGCCCAAAATGGTTAACGAGGCGACTAGAAAAAAAGGCAAATTAATTAGGTGACCTTATTCAGTCAGTCGCCTAAAACCTTCTTTGTATGTATATATATACAAAGATAAAATGAAAGTAAATTTATTCTGTAAATTGATCTTTGCAGTCCAATGAACTTGTTTCTAAATGGAGTAGATATTTTTATTTAGTTGAATGAAATGTAACTCTATAATACTTTGTATTGAAAGGCGAAGGAGCAGCGTCCAACAATAGGCGTATCAGGGTTCTCCTTCCCCATGATAACGCCAGTGCTCACAAAATCCGAAAAGTTATGAGATATCTGGAAAAGTGAAAAAAGTCAAATAGCTCCCCATCTAGCATATTCGTCCAATTTTTCACCGTACTCTTACCGTTTTTTTTTCCAAAAATTAAAAGGTAATTTGCTGGGAAAACGTTTTCAAGGGTGCAAGATCTTACAAAATGCGTTTATACAGAGTTGTGGAGTATTTTTTCCAACAGGAGTACCACGAAGCTTTCCAGAATTGGCGTATACCTATGCAACTTTCCACAGACGCTGCAGGGAAGTACTTTGAAGGACAATAAAAGCTTCGTTGAGGTAACTACAATGGTTTTTGCTCTGCAGATGCTGGCGAGATCTTTTTGAACAACCTTCTTAAATAAGAGTAGCATTACTTCCGATAGTTCACCCTATTTGCAAAGATATCTAAGGGATTCACTTAACACACATATATATATACACCAAAGAGGAAAAACATTATGACCACCTGCCTAATATGATGTTGATCCTCCACGTGCGACAAAGCAGCTCTTACCCAGCGAGGCAAGAATGCTACAAAATTTTTAAAGGTGTCTTGTGGTATCTGGTACTAAGACGTTAGCAGCAGATCCTTTAACTCTTGTAAATTACGTGATTGAGCATCCGAACATCGGAAACAAAAAAAAAAACACAAACCACAGATGATCGATTGGATTGATGTCTGGGGAATTTGGAGGCCAGGACAATACCTGGAGGTCTTCCTCATGTTCCGTGAACCATTCTCGAAGAATCTGGGCAGTGTGGCATGGCGCATTATCCTGTTAAAAGGAGGCACTACTAGAGGGATATACGATTGGCATGAAAGGATTTACCTGGTATAGGTATATTAGATATTACCTAGGATATATTACACAGACACGTATATTAATATTAGATATTACGAGGATTTACCTGGTATAGGTTATTACCTGGTATAGTACTGGTTTAGGTAGGTGGTAGACGTCATAGTTTCCTGCCCATGAATGACTGAAACCTAGGTTTCCCAGGAGAATATTTCCGAAAGCATTATACTTCCTCCACCAGCTTGTTTTCGTTCCACGGTACATCCTGGTGCCAACATTTCCCCAGGTAAACGACGCACACCTATCCAGCTGACCACGTGCACCATGTGGTCAGCTGGAAATGAATCAACGTGGAACGCGATTCATCGAACCAGAGGTCCTTCTTCTATTCATTCATAATCTAGTTTTGATGCTTGCGTGGCAATTGTGGGCGCTTTCAAAGGTGAACCGAGGTTAGCTTGGACACTCGGAGTGGTCTATTGCTACGCAGCCCCATTTTCAGCAGGTTCGATGTATTGTGTGTTCTAACACATTACTCCTGTTACCAGCATTCAAATTACGATCGAGATGCGCCACGGTATCCCTTCTGTTGGCTCGTACTATATGGGATAGCCTTCGCTCACCTCTACCATCGATGATCCGTGGTCAACCAACACCTTGCCAGCGTTTCGTGGTTTTACCATCTTGAGAAACAACTGTTTGAAAGCTCTAACCACAGTTGACCGTAAGCACCAGAAGAGCCTTGCAGTCTCAGAAGTGCCCCGAACCTGTCGTCTGAGCATAATAATTTGGCCTTTAATATATATATTTTTAATATAATAATATAATTTTGCTTTATTTGCGTTTTTAACCGTTACGAATGTAAAAAATTGCGCGATATTATTCGTAAAATAAATCACATGTGCGCAGTACCACTTTCTGTGCCTAGGAGCTCCTCTGGTATACATCGAGCCCTGGGCACCATAGATTTATGTCGTATAATGAGATTGAAAGCTAATAAATGTTTGCATTAAAAATAACTGTTCTGAGATACGTAAACAGTTCGAAAATAAGTGTATGAACTTATACATTTGAATATACATAATACGGGAATTTATTACCTTCTCCTACAGATATATTTTAGCGTTAACCCGATCATACACATTACTTTAAATTGTTTACTGATTAAATAATAAATAAAAAAAAGGAATTACAGCTACGCCTATCTGATAAAACCTTAAGATCTTATAACTTAAAACATCTATTAAAATATTTGAACTCATACCAAGAAAGGGTAGTTTAAATAGGCTATAGATTCATCCGATTAATTCCTATTCAGTTTGGATAATTGCGATTCTTTGTCAAATAAATCTAAAATATTGTTCAATTTATCACATTTGCTTGAATATTTTGGGCATGGCTGTGCAAATAACAAACAAAAAAAAAAACATTTTCCTGCTCTCTGAATATAAGTAGATAATTAATTTAATTTTCTTCTTCAATGTGGTACATACCCTATGTACTACACTGAAAAAAAAACAAACACATTTTCCTGTCCTCCAAATATAAATGAATAATTAATTTAATTTTCTTGTTGAGTGTAGTACATACCCTATGTAGGTAGTTATTTAACCAATTGGATGCTTTTAGTAGTTATTTAAGCGGCTTAAGTTGTAAGCCCCTAACCTAGATGGAAACTTTGTGAGGCATGGGATCACGGATTAAACGAAAACATAAAACTGTACTGAAAGATAGCGCATTTCATATCGGTATTTATCTCTTAACTCCTTTTTCATAAATAATCATATGTAATAGAATTGAAACATAAATTTGTCGTCGAACTGCTCTAATTCAATATATAACACATTTATAAAGTTTAGCAAAAATTTATGAAATTCTCCGATTGCTCTCAAAATTTAACAACATATATTTACAAAATATATTTACGAAAACTCATTTGATATTTCTATTTTTATATAAAAATATTTTAAATAATATTTTTAATATTTATTATATTCTATTTTTAATATATATTATACATAATATTTTAATATATATTATACATTCTATTTTTAATATATATTATACATAATATTTTTGTATAATATTTTACGTAATTAATAATATTTTTTACAAAAAAAAATAATTTTTATGTAAAAATAGACTTCAATATTACAGGCGGTGGTTCAATTAAAAAGGCAATACTTAAATATTCTTCCATAACATCTTAGCTGAAACACGATATTTGAAATTTACGTCTTTCAGGTCATTAGTAAAAGCAACATATGAAGCAAACGGTAGTTCAGAATTTAGGAAAGAGGTGTTTATTTCTCATGACATTCGACATTACCACTTTTTGGAATGATTCGTAGACAAAACAAATGGTAACGATCAACGGGTTCGATGTTTTAACAGGTTTTAAAGAAATAGAAATGCTGATTGAAAGTTGAAAAGAAAAAAAATTGAAAGAAAAACTTGTTGAAGCAAAGCAGTTACTAAGTTTAAGAAATGTCACTAGCATCTCTATTTAAGTTATGGAAGGAAGTAAGAATAGTAAGAAGTAAGGTTAACTATCATACGTTTATAATGGTTATGACCAAGGGCATCATCAATTAGAGATCCAGCTTCACCAACCTTTCTGTAATATATTTTGAAGTCAATTTCAAAATTTATCTTAATTTCAACTTGAATAGAGTTAATTATGAAATCTGTTCAATTTCATCCGTTTTGTTTGCAATTCGTATCCATCGTATACTCGTATAACAGGTTCTAATCTAGAAAAAAGAATTGGGGAAGTTTTTTTACAGAAAATATTGAAGAATTTTGAAGTATAATGTTGCCTCTCCATTTCAGATGTGTTTAAAAATTATCTTGAAAAATGGATGAATATCATCATCATCATCATCGTCAAGCAGCCATGAGCTACGGAGATCCAACCAGACCGTGCAATTTAGTTCTCCAAGCAAGTCTGTCCCGGCTACATCCGCTGCATCTGGCCACTGCACACCAATTCTAACAAGGTCCTGTTTGACATTGTCTGCCCACCGCATCCCAGGTCTACCCTTCTTTCTGAAGCCTTTAGGCACACCGTTCATAATCATGTTCGCCAATCTATAATATTCATACGGGCAACATGGCCAAACTAACGGAGTCTCTCTCTGCACAATATCCTGCTTAAAGGAAGTTACCGATTCCTTTGCCTAACCTCTTCATTTCTTACAAACCTGAACCACCTAATACCCAAGATACTGCGTAAGAATCTAGAATTAAAAGCATCTAGTTCCTGTTATCTTGTTTACACAGTGTCCAAGTTTCACTACCATAACTAACCCTAGAAAAAACCTAATTATTATATAGTCTAATTTTAGTCTTTAGGAGTATACGCCTATTTCTCCACACTCTCCATAGATTCTTAAAAGTCCCGGCAGCAATCTCTATCCGTCTGTTAATCTCATGCCGCACATCACCAGTATCTGTTACATAGCTCCCAAGGTAATTAAACTGTGACACCTGTTCAAGACTGCAACCATTCAAAATGAACTGACTCACAACTTGCCTACCAATTTTCATCACCTTAGTTTTCTCTCTGTTTATAACGAAACCTACTCTACTACCAGTCTCATCAACAGCTCGAATGAAAGAGTTCATCTCATCAACATCATTTGCCAAAAGGGCTAAATCATCAGCATAATCTAAATCAGAAATTTTCGTATCTCCAGTCCATTTAAGGCCCAAATATTTCCCTCGAAGTGAATTTCGCATAACATAATCAACAACCAAATTAAAGAGAAAAGGAGACAAAATGCACCCTTGTCGAACACCAGAAGTAATGCTAAACCAATTGCTACAAGCCTTACCAACTCTCACACACGATTCAGTGTTATTATAGAGAGCTTTCATTACGTTCACTAACTTGCCTGGTATACCATATGATCTCACAATCAATCACAAAATTTGACGATTAGCAGAGTCGAAAGCCTTTTTTAAATTGACGAAAGGTTTCTGAAATTCTAAACATTTCTCAAGAATCTGCCTAAGTAAAAATATCTGATCTACACATCCCCTACCACTTCTGAATCCACATTGCTCATCACGCAATTGCCTGTCAACCAGATCCTTAATTCCGTTAAGCACAATCATGCAAAGAACTTTCCCTTGGACAGAGAGTAGGCTGACACCCTTATAGTTATCACAAGAACTGCGATCACCTTTTTGAAAATAGGGATAATAATAGGTCTGGTAAAATCCTTAGGAACCATGCCTTTATCATAAAAGATATTCAAAATTTCAGTCATCCAAGTGGTAACCGAAACATTCCCAGCTCTGAGCATTTCAGTAGTAATTTCATCTACCCCTGGGTATTTATGAAGTTTAAGTTTATAAACAGCCAAAATAACTTCAGATTGTGTTATAGGGCCAACATTAAAGCCATGAACATAAATGCATCTATCATCATTGCAAACAATGGGAGTTGAATTAACCACATTGTTTAGAACATCACTGAAATGCTCAGCCACCTAGCCATGACAGAATCCTCACCTTCTATAACCTTACCTTCTTTATCCTTCAATCCCTGTATACCTGTCCGTTTTCTACCACACAAAACATTAACTATCTGGTATAGCTCTCTGCTGTTGTGCTGTCTAACTGCTTTCTCGGCTTTGTCAGCCAAGCCATCAAGCCGAAGATTCTTATCAGCAGCTAACTGATCCTTTACATGTTTATAAAGCTCTCTGTAATGATTTCTATTAGGACTACTAGGGTATTGATTAAGGACATTCCTGCAGTTCTTTCTTTCCGAGATAAGCTCAAGTGTCTTATCACTCAAATAATTCTGTCTCCTCTGCTCCTTTTTCATAAAAGAGTACAATTAGTTTAAAAAAAAGCCTGTTTAAAATGATCCCATTCTTCCTCAACTTCAGTAGTAAGCATACCATGACTGTCATAATGACTAAGTAACCTATCATGGTAAGCTTTAGCTATAACTGGGTCTTTCCGAGCTTCAGTATTAAAGGTAAATTTTTTAACCCTAGCACAACACTTTTTAAGTTTAAGTTGCAAGGCACTTTTAACAAGATAATGGTCAGATCCAATTTTTGCTCCCCTATATGTCCTGGTATTCCTAACAGAACTATCCCATTTGTTGTTAATTAATATAAAATCAATCATATTCTTATGCAGCCCATCGGGTGAAACCCATGTGTACTTATGTATGTCGCGGTGTTTGTAATAAGTGTTAGTTATTCTGAATCCATTGAGTTTACTTACCCGTAGGAGACGTTGCCCATTGCCATTGCAGCTACCAATACCAAAAGGGCCTATTACTCCTCCCCAAAGGTCAGAGTCATTACCAACTTTGGCATTGAAGTCACCAAGAACAAGGGTAATATCTCCTTTCTTGACAGAATTCAAAATATTCTGAAGTTGTTCATAAAATCTATCCTTCTCATCCTCATCGGCATCCTCAGTGGGGGCATAACAGTAGAAAACATTCAAGTCTTTAATACTTGTCTGAAATTTTGTTTAAAAAACCTTTTATTAATGCACTCATATCCTAGAAGAGCATCACTAGCGTGTCTGCTGAGAAGCAGACCCACGCCTTGATGTTTATTGTCTTCCCTCCCAGAAAAGAGAAATTTAAGATTATTTTTAAGAATCTGACCTTTATCTGTCCATCTGGTGTCTTGGAAGTCGAGAATATCTAAATTATAATGGTGGAATTCTTGTGTGAGGACATCAAGAGAAAAAGCTCTGTGCAGAGTCCTCACATTCCAACTACCTATGGAGAGAAAATGGTTAGTAGGATGTTTAAAGAAACTATGTTTATTGAGAGAAGGAATGCCAACAATATCAAACAGCCCCCTAATTATTTATGTAGTCCTTTTTATTACAGTAGTCCCCGATTTACGTAACTTTTTATGGAAATTCACTTTTACGGATATTGTATCCCACTACTAAAGTTCGATCCACGGCAAAATTTCTCCGTTATTGAATTTTTTCGGAAACGTTTTTTTAAAAATTGATTTAGAGCTACATGTGCAACAATGAAACGCCAACGATGTTGTCATAGACCGGTGTCATAAATCCCGAACGATTTATCTTCACCTGGGGGCGGGGGTGGCTCAGTCGGTAGCGCGTCAGGCTCGTAATCTGTGGTTCCCAGGTTGGAGTCCCAGCTGGGTCAGCGTTGAGATTTATCTCCGCAAAATTCCCCGCCCTGCCCACGGTCAGTAGGGGACACCGATGGGCTTGAAAATTCCGCCGTCCGTCGGATGGGACGTTAAGCCGTTACCCGTGTGCGGGAGAGCCATACCCTGTGCACGTTAAAGAACAAGCTGGATGGCTTTGACGGGGGGCTACCATCTGTCTCCCAACAGCTGTTCCAGTGGGTCCCCTCCCCTAACCTTCTCTGAGCCTTCGGGGTCCATGTGGCCTGGCCATTTAGCCCATGGTGTGCAAAAAGTGCCGCTCAGAGGTAAAACAACCCAACTCTCTTCACCTAAGTTATAAGTGAAACAACAGATCTGATGGTTGTTACGTTCTTTCTTCGGTGTGCATTAGAGATCACGTGCTTTCTTTGTAATTAAGGAAACGTATGTAATAATGAATTATATAATAAAATATAATAATAAAATGCAGTAGGGCATTTCTTTCATTTTCCGTTTACTACGGTTAGAAGGAATAGACTTCGTAAAAATTCTTCTGTAGTGTGGTGTCGGATTAAAGAGGGTACATGCAAATCCCATATAGAAAAAAGGATGAAGGAGAATAGATACAAATACTGCAATGCGTTCCTGTAATTTAGAATTATTTCGGTCCGAACGATTAAGAGTGAGTGACCTTCTCATTAACATCTAAATCATTGGCAACAAATGGAAATAAGTTTCCTCTCATGAAGTATAGATGGCGCAAGGTCCGCCACATTTTAGTGAAAGATTTATGTCTTATCGTGAAAGAGTATTGCCGTGAGATGCGTTTTTTTATGGTAGAGCGCTCTAGCATGTACCTAGAGAGTTGCGGGTTCGATTCCCGCCATGTCAGTAATAATATTTCAGATGGATAATTGTTATTTCTCATAATTTTCTTATTTCAACCCATTTGTCATATCCTCCTAATTGTGTTCCATCCAATTGTCCACCCAATTCTGTTATCCCCCCAATTGTCGCACTTACAATTGTTATCCATCCAGTTGACTTACATCCAATTGTCGCGCTGCCGCGTAAAATTCATAGAATACAATATATTTTAAAGGATTCAAATGCAAAACCTTTATCTTAAGAAGGAAATGACGAGTTGTTTTGATTGCAGATGGAGCTGGAAGATAGTTATGTGATGGATGATGCTGGATATACAGCTTGAGCCTCGTCAATACCGAAAGAAATGCCGTTAAACGCTTTTTGATTTTTTTCTCAATATGGGTTATTATAAGCAATGTCATAATGTAGTTATTTCAAGACGAAATTTAAATCTTGACGTTACTTAGAAAGAAAAATAATGGAAATAATTCGTAAAATCTGAAAATTCTTGAGAAACATCGTTATAAAGTCTAAGGGAAATTCTAAAATGGTAGAAGAAGGAAAATACTCATAATGAAGAGAGTAAAAATATTAAAGGTTGAATGGTGCTCATTTTTATTAGCTTAATAATGATTAAAAGGTAGAAATTTTACAAAATGAAATATATATATATCCCTTGAGCAGTTGTTTGACACGGAGTTGTGACAGAAACCTGTCAGTACATGTCAGAGTGGGGATTTGTGCTAAAGAAGATACTTCTGCAGAAAAAAACACAAGAACGAAAACATCGATACCTTACTCAGGAGTCGAACTCAGTTCTCTTCGATCAGTAGCCAAGCACGCTAACCACTCAGTCACCGGGATGGTAAAATAATTAAATAAATCATTGATTTTATTATTTTTCGTTGATATTTATCATAACTACAGGAAAAATTTGAAATTTTACTATTACTGAGTCGAACTTTGAAGTGAAAAGTTGGTTTTTAAGTGGTACTAAAGGATTCACAGAGTGATGAATTTATTAGGTAGTTCTAATGCATTTTCTCAAAGATGAACAAAATTCAGGCATCACAGTTCATTATGAAGTATTGCTATTTAAAGACTTGAAACATTGGAAGCGGCATGAGAATAGATTACTAAGTGACAATTAGGTTTAATATTTTCTCTAAAACAGTTGTACCCAGATTACTATGAATTTTTGGTTCCGAAAAATAAAACTATTCGTACCTGAAACCAGAAAGAGAAAAAAACCAAAAAAGAAGTAGAGATGGATCTTCCTTTAAATAAAAAAATAAATACCCCCTCAAGCAGCTGTTTGCCACAGAGGTCTGACAGGAGCCTGTCAGTTAATATGCCATAGTAGAAGGTCTGTGAGGATGGCAGGACCTCAGCAGAAATACGACACATACATCCATGCCTTACCCGGGGCTCGAACCCAGGTCCCTTAGATCAGTAGCCAAGCGCGCTAATCAGTGACTAAAACCATCGCCCTTCCACGTTTAGACATGAAACATCGATGGGCTTCGAAATGCCGACATGCGTTGTATGGTCATTAAATGTGGACTTGTCTACATTAAAGAACATGCTAAAGTGACCGTGAAGGGAGGCGACTATCTTATCCTTAACAATTATCCAATGATTCATTTCCTCCAACTTTCCCTGAACCTTTGTGGCCCTTGTGATCTGACCATTTTGTACATTATGTTAAAAAAAAGTGTCTCTCAGAGATAAACAACCCCAATCGAACTGATTAGTGAAATCAGTTGTCTACTTCCTTAGAAAAGAATAACGTTTGGAATGAGATCATTTTGTTATATATTAAAACATTAAAATACAATTAACTAACCATTTCTGTCGCATTTCGCATTATTTTCCATTCTAAAAGTCGAATAATTGTATTTTTTCCTCAGTAATTCATTTTTCTAAGGATTTAAAATATCTTTCTTTGAACTAATTGTGATTAAAACTTCCGTTTCTGAAACTTTTGCATTTAACATTTCAGTATATAAAAATATTAGTAAAGTTCTTCCGAATGCTTCAGATTTTTCTTGTTGCTGAATGTGTCATGTTTTGCCACCATGCACTCCATATTCTCGTATTATCATTAATTCCCAAACAATAATTGTGTTTTGAAACCTCGGTTATCTTCCTTCAAATTCAAATACTAACTTTTCCATAAATCACCTTTATTTATTTGTGCTGTGGTGTAACATAGATTTTTATCAGTTAAATGTAGTTCACAAGCAAAACTGAATCAAAGTTTGAATGGTATTATTTAGGATAATAAAAGCAATGACAGAAATCCTAAGATTTCTAAAACATTATGCATATTATTTGTTGTAGAATTATCATATCTAATTATCTCGTATAAATCTGTCTTTACAAGGAATTATTGTATAAATGAATAGCAAAGTCTGCAATAGAATGGGTAAGAATTATTATTTAATATTCAATGAACACAATATACAGATTATCCAGGGAAATTTATTAATATAGGGATTGATTAGAGAAACCAGCTAATATCGACATAAATCAATTTCTGACATTGGCTGTAATATGTACAAAGTATATGAATATATAGGAATAGAGTGATGTACATTCAAGAATATGAAGGGGAAAAAATCGCATTAACCACCACTAAATATATACAATAAATATATTGAATAAAATATTTTTCGTTCAATCCACGGAGCAGCTTTGTGAACTATATGACTCTATATAGCGGATATATCTTTGCGATATGTCCAAAATTTTATAAAACAGAATACCCGAATGCATCAAGAATTCATTAAATGTTTCCATGAATATGCTGTATTTGTAAAATTACTATTGCTTCTTAGAGTCGATCACATTAAGATGTTTTGACTTGTTTATCCTTTCAAAACCCCGTTAATCGAAATTAAATCTTAAGAAGAATCTTTTTTCCAATACATCGGAAAGCTTTAAGGAGAATCTTGGTTCCTCTACACCGAAACTCTTTAAGGAGAAGTGTTTGAAATTTCTGAGAAGGGAAAAAGGAAATTTTATTGTTTTCTAGTAGCATATTCTTTTAAAGCCAGTATTTAGTATTAGTAATTTGATTATTTGGAATAAAGTTCACTTCGTAATTATTCCTGGAATAAATGTAATAGGTAGGAGGTACTTAATATTCTGTATTACTATTCTAAAATAAATTTGTAGCTACTTTGTTCTAATAATAATGATTCATTTAATTATATAATTTGCTTGTTTCCAGGAACCGTTCAAATCATCTTGTTTTCGCACTTTTTCTACTTTCATCCTTTATGAACTTAAAAAAATCTGTAAACAAACTATAGCAACTATCTGTCCAATTGTTTAAAAGTACCAAAATAACTGTACAGATTACAACAAGTGTCCACCCAGTTATTTATAACACCGAAAAAAAGAAAAAGTAATAATTTATCACTCACTCAGCTGCTTACTACAGAGATCTGAGAGGATTCTCTCACTTTAATATATCTTAAATAGAAAATCTGTGAGAAAGGCCAGACGTTAGGATAACAAAGAGAAATATTTATTCCATGCTCGACCCCAGGTCATATTCAAACTGTAGCTAAGCAATATAACCAATCAATGATCGAGACGACACAAAAGATAATTATAAGCGAAGCTAAAGTATTTGCCTGTTTCTGGGTGAACAGGAGCAGAGATTCATTCACGAATCATATGAAGGGACCTTAAATATGCAAAGAATAATTTAAAGCATATTTCACATAAAGCCGTACCTTTCTTCCACATCATATATCGATGACTGCTGCTGTATATTTATAACCAACGCACTTAATATATAATTATTTAAAAACCAAACACGTCATAATAATAATGAATAATCAGACATTATCATTGAATATATATTTTTGGAGGAATAATTTAATGCTCGCATGAGCCGAAGCTTTTGTCAAGGAGTGTCTAAGTGAGAAGAGAGTTAGCTTCCATAGACGTAATGTAAACTTTTCGATTGCAGCGCCCTCTAAACATGGCAAATTCGTGCATTGCAGTGAAGCCACCTAGTCAGGGGGAGGAGCGAGTTCCCTGCATTATTTTTTCACCGCCGAGCAAAATTTTCAATTGCTTACACCACGTGACTAAATTTACATACACTTTGACTCTGAAAAATGTTCATTTTCTTCATGAGGTACATTCATAATTTACTTTTCTTTTAGAGAGAATATATCAAGAAGTAATATAATCATTTTCTTCAATAAAATCGAATTTTGTAAAACTGGTAGTAACTATGCTATAGAAAAAAAATTAATATTTTGAACAACCTACAGCATTTAGTATATTATAATAAATTGAGATTTATGTGTCAATGCACGATAACATGATCTATATAATTATATATTATACAATGCTGACATTTTCAATAAATATCATATCGGGTTTTTTACTTGTATAAACGTTTAACAGATGGAAGCAGGCACTTCCCGTATCAACCATAAAAAAAGAAATACACTGCTAGAGCAAAGTGCAGAAGCCAATGTACATCGATATGCTCCAGGAATCACAAACCTGCAACATACATTGACTTATATGTATTCACAAGATGATTAAATGTATTAATTTACATATTAATTTTAAAAATTCTGCAAAATCATTCAAAATAAACATACAACGGCTTTTCCAGGTATCGTAAAATGTACTCTTGAACGGGATAAAACTCATTGAATAACTTTAGGGTCAGCTACCACTGTGCCAAACAGCCATGACTGTTAGACATTTGGAAACACTGGTTAAATCGCAATATATATATACCAATAGTAAGACAAACCACAGCTGCAGTGAGCTGAAATGATTGCACTGCGCATGCGCAGATCGCCCCTTACAGTTGTTTTTGTTCCTGCACATCAATTTGCCACATTCAGCTTCGGTAAAATTCCACAGAACGGCGCCACTTACGCTTGTGCAAACCTAGCCTTCTTCTCCTTACACCTTCTTTAACTAAATATTCCTCTTAAATTATTAATAAACTCAATAAGCAGAAATTCATAGACGGTAGTTCGCGCGTTAGAATCCAAAAGTCACTAAGCGGTAACGTTGTTAGCGTGTGCAGCAAATCAGTCGGTTCTCCTGAACGGTTAGTCGAGTTTATGGAGTCCTTGCGACTGCATGGAGTCCTTGTGGAGTGGCCATTTTGTCCAATATGTCGTACGTAAAAGAACCCTCATGCGAGGGATGGAACAAATTTCGCTTTACACTCGTTACCTCCTTAAATCTTTCAATCACATGTGAAACTTTTACCGAATTAAATAATAGACTGAATATATGAATAATTTAAATGCTCAAAACGTCACAAAGTTACAAGCAAGGTAACCTTTTTCAACATTAAACCGTAATTATTCATAATTTAGTATGTTATATATATATTAAGTAAATACGAGGAAAAAATTAATTTTTTACGTGGGGTAAAGTGGTCTACAGCACAAAATCGGGAACGTCCTAATTTAGATGTGAAATGCTCAGCACATCACAAATTCTGGGACTTTAAAAGTACTCCCTGCCGTAATATATTTGCGCAACATCCTTCGTAATAAGAGTTCACTGAAGTGAACATTACTGCAACAGTATCACGCCGTGATAAAGGAGTCCTTTGTATTCCATAACTATTCGTAATTGAGGAAATCCTATTTCGACTAAACTTACCTGCAGAAATGACTCCTATGTGTCGTTTCGGATACTCCCGGAAAGCTCTTAATAACACAATTACCGATATCTAAAAAAACAATGAAATCTATTTGAGTTGAAATCCTAATTTCTATATTCACTACTAACTGCTACAATGCGGGGCGGGGGTGGCTCAGTCGGTAGCGCGCCAGGCTCGTAATCTGTAGTTCCCAGGTTCGAGTCCCAGCTGGGTTTGCGTTGAGATTTATCTCCGCAAAATTCCCCGCCCTGCCCACGGTCAGTAGGGGACACCGATGGGCTTGGAAAGGCCGCCGTCCGTCGGATGGGACGTTAAGCCGTGGCCCCGTGTGCGGGAGAGCCATACCCTGTGCACTTTAAAGAACACGCTGGATGGCCTTGACGGGAGGCTACCATCTGTCTCCCAACAGCTGTTCCAGTGGGTCCCCTCCCCCAACCTTCTCTGGGCCTTCGGGGTCCATGTGACCTGGCCATTTAGCCCATGGTGTGCAAAAAAGTGCCGCTCAGAGGTAAAACAACCCAACCCAAACAACCCAACTGCTACAATGCATCGAATACATTTCGTTCTCATCATATGATGAGACTTTTAAAAAAAAAATAATTTACCTCTCACGTTGAAAGAGAAAGGAAGAAAACAGATCTATGCTAAAGAATCGATGACACAACAATGCTTTCGAATCGTGAAACCGGATACGTCTTCTATTTGTTTCGTAATACATTTCCTTAAATCAAAATAATCCACCTAATTGAGGGAATAAAAGAAAAAGTGGCTAGTTAATATTCCAGAAGGGAGCGAAGAATTTAAACCGTTCAGAAACAGAAGCGACAGGTCAATTGATCATCTCCAGCGTTAATAAATATATTGTAAAAGTTTCTCAGCCTTTAACAACTTGCCTTTGAAGAAGTAAGTCACTGAGCAGATATTACCGAAGTTTTTAAAAACGACAGTCAACGGAAGATTTCTCCGTTATAGGGAATGAATTTGGTAACGATTTTTTAAATGCAAATTTTACCGACCTCTGTCGCTTAAAATAATATTTGAGTGGCTATTTTATAATGCGTGATATGGATGTTCCTTACTTTAAGCATAGGAATTTATTAAATTGGAATTATAACTTTTTTAATGTATATTCATTTTCACTTTCTCAAACGTCCGATGAAAAACACAAGCATGATTTAGTTTAAACTAGCTGAACGTGCCCGGTGTTGACTGGGCGGAGGTGGCTCACTAGGCTCGTATTCTGTAGTTCCGTGGTTCGAGTCCCAGCTGGGTCAGCGTTGAGATTTATCTCCGCAAAATTTTTCGCCTTGCCCACGGTCAGTAGGGGACACCGAGGGGCTTGGAAAGGCCACCGTCCTTCGGATGAGACGTTAAGCCGTGGTCCCGTGTGCGGGAGAGACATACCCTGTGCACATTAAAGAACACGCTGGATGGCCTTGACGGGAGGCTTCCATGTGTCTCCCAACAGCTTTCCAGTGGGTCCCCTTCCACATCCTTTTCTGAGCCTTCTGGGTCCATGTGACCTGGCCATTTAGCCCATGGTGTGCACAAAAGTGCCGCTCATAGGTAAAACAACCCAACCCGGTGTTGTCTACGATCGCTGTTGGTTAGAAATCGCATTTTTGGTTAGAAAATCAAGTCCCTAGCTGCAATGGAACGCCTAAATATTGATTTTTAGAAATGTGGGGAATCTGGCAACGACATCAGTTTTGCGGCAGAAGGTTTACGATTTGCATTTTTCGAATCTCCCAAAAGTTAATACTGCGCCCTCTAACGGAGACGATGTATTCATGTAAGAAATATTAAATTTTGGCGTTGCTGTGAAGGTTACGAATTTGACATTGACAATAATAACTTGACCTTTTAGGTTTTAAACACGGGGTAGAAAGCATTTTTTTTTGTTTTAAAAGAAATTTGTAAGTTTTTAGACATATAAATTCTTTTGGGGTTGGATAGGTATTGATGAAATATTACAATTTGCATTTTCAGAATCTCCCCAAAGAAATAATTGCGCCCTTATAAAGGAGAAAAAAATATCGAAAAATTCCGAAATTTAAAATGTATTTTGCAAACGATGTAGTTATGTTAGAAATTTTGGTTGTGGAATATGAGGGTCTTGGATTTTCCATTGACAACAATGCGTTCACCCCTTCGTCAAAGGTAGGAAACAACCGTTTTAAGCGATAATTGGAAATATCTTTTTTAGTTGGTACTAATAAAATATTAATTGCATTTTCAGAGGTAGTTTTAAACAAGCCACCGACCAAGTGCACTACGGCATTAAAATGCTATATTTATTTTTGCGATTAGTCTTTTTAGCGTTTTCCGATTTAAAAAATCATGTTTTTTTATGTAATATCCCTTGTAATTAAATGCGAGTACAGTTAATACTCACTTGGTATGTTGACATTCGTACAAAAGTGAAGATTCCCACACAAAATACCCTAGTAAAATGAAGAGGCAGTCGTGATACGTACAGCGAGTGGGGTGTCAAATCCTCTGATACGTTATATATATCGTAATCGACCTGTTGTAAAATAACAGGTCGTACACTATTATTGTTAATTTTTAGTGACTTACGTTGGAAGTCACTGAACTGGAATCCAAATATTAGATATAGAAACACTTCTGATTAAACGACTGCACAAAACTACACTAAATGATACTATAATTTAGAGTGGTAGCTGTTTTCACCCTCCTTTAATTACTTTTATCTAGCAAACAGTATACGATAAAAATGAGGATTTAAAGTTTCGTTGAAAAAAAATATTCATTATTTACACTGACTGCTTTCAGAATGAAATAAAGTTTTCTACCTTTTCTAAACCATGCATCTTAAACATTATGTAAGAGGTTACCCAAATCAAACTAAAAATATTTAAGTATATATGTAGAGAGAACTCAGTCGATTTAAGCAATATTTTGAATTTCCACATTTCAGATCATTACTGAAGCAATACATAAAACAGTAGGCATCATGATATACAAATGGAAGAGGTGTAATTTTAAATTTTACAGAAGATCAAAAATAACCTGTAAACATGAAATTCATCGCAATTAGCTCAGCTGTTATATCTAGAAATTGTTTTGTCGACCGTCATCTTCGATTATATTTAAGGCAACTTCCAATGACTGATTACATGGTATAATCAGTGGCTACGTAATGGGAATGCGTGCCGATTTCCGCGAATCTCCGTGTTAGCGAGCGCGCATTGGAAGCTTCACAACTTGCTACATGAGGGCAGCACCGTTCTGCTGTCACCTAACCTACCCTATAATATAAATATAAATACCCCCCTCAAGCAGCTTCTTGCCACAGAAGTCTGACAGGAGCCTGTCAGTTTATATGCCAGAGTAGAAGGTCTGAGAAGATGGCAGGACCTCAGCAGAAAAACGACACATACATCCATGCCTTACCCGGGGCTCGAACTCAATGGTAAGTATAGAGCGAGCTGTTCGAAGTCATATGGTAAAGACTCAGACAAATGGTTAATCAAATGCAATAAACTAGAATCTCTCTCAGAGATACAACGGGAATAATGAAAAATATGTTTAAAAATAATCGTGTTACATTTGAAAATTATTATCCATTGGAATCCGAAAATTTGAAGTGTTTACCCAATAACATTATTTAACGGTAACTCTTTAAAGAACAAAATTTAAATTGTTTCCAAACCAATTCTTTATCTAATATAATAATTTTAATTACTATTGCAATAGAGCTTATTTTTTGTTAAGCGAAATTCATAAGCAATAGATTTTGGCAAGATTATTTTGATATTAATACTCGATTTTTTAAATTAAGTGTGAAATGGTAAATTTGCTAAAAAATTAAAGATTAAAAGTAATAGTTTTTTAAATGCAATACACGCAAAGTTTATGTTGCAGTACAGAATTGACTCTTTATATGTTGGTCTTTTTATTTCATTACTTCTCCCGACCTACAGGGCCCCTCCTGTTTTGTTTTTGCTTGTTTTAAAGTAATGTTATTTATTGTTATCACGTCAATCGACGATTTTCCATAAGTAGTACAATTTACTTCATTTTTCAGTTTAGAAGGATAAAAGGGCTCCATTTAGAATATTGCACTAAGGCTCTTATTTAGAACTTTGTTCCAGGGCACCCATTTGGAACCTGGCTCCAGAACTCGAAATTGCTTAATGCGCCCTGGTTCATACACATATTTGTGTAGTTCAGAAAGCTCACAAAAAGTGTTTTAAACTTCAACATTCCATTAGTCATATATATGTACAAGACTGGTTTCAGAAGAGATGGAGGGGGGGGGGGGGACAGGATGTCCGAATCGAAGAAAATGATCGACATTTTTATTGCTATACCTAGCACTATTTTTTTAAAGTAACACAGTATTTGAATTAGTGAAATATTTCAAATTGGTAGTAATAATATTATGCTCAAAGAAAGCTATATCATTATCTTTCCGTGTTATTTCAAAGGGAATCTAACTATGAAGCTCTATAGCAGGGAGGACCAAATTTTTAGACTCTGCGATCGATTATTAAGTTGGGTTGTTGGGTGGTTTTACCTCTGAGAGGCACTTTTCTGCACACCATGGGCTAAATGGCCAGGTCACATGGACCCCGAAGGCTCAGAGAAGGTTGGGGGAGGGGAAACACTGGAACAGCTGTTGGGAGACAGATGGTAGCATCCCGTCAAGGCCATCCAGCGTGTTCTTTAATGTGCATAGGGTATGGCTCTCCCGCACATGGGGCCACGGCTTAACGTCCCATCCGACTGACGGCGGCCTTTCCAATCCCATCGGTGTCCCCTACTGACCGTGGGCAAGGCGGGGAATTTTTGC
This sequence comes from Ryuthela nishihirai, assembly GCA_038380435.1. NCBI lineage: Eukaryota > Metazoa > Arthropoda > Arachnida > Araneae > Heptathelidae > Ryuthela > Ryuthela nishihirai. The sequence continues at coordinate 1,647,634 of JAWZYU010000041.1, forward strand.
GGAGCTGAAACTCAACACTGACCCAGCTGGGACTCGAAACTGGGAACTACAGATTACTAGCCTGGCGCGGTCTACCGACTGAGCCACCCCGCCCCGACTATTAAGACAGAAAATCCTTCGCTATCGACCTTAGTACATAAGTCATAATAATGATTTAACACTGCTTGACCAACTAAGTATAAAATAACAATTTAGCATCAAACATACTAACGTGACATTGTTACATTAATTAAAATCTTTTCCGTCTAAAAATGGCAGCTACACCATTCACTAATTGGTCGTCTCTACTCTATAACATTTAAAATGTGCATTTAATAGAGAAACGTGATGAGTATATAGACTGTAGATTAGTAATTGTAGACCCGTCAGGGCTAGATCCTTTTCGAGTCGCTCGTCTCTGCAGAAGGATAGTTGTCTCCACTTTGTCAGGATGTTACTGCTGTCTAGGTTGCCGATAAACACCAAACTCAGATTTTATATATACGCATTTGATGCATTTAATGAAAAACTGTGACTGAAGTTAAATCTAATTTATTTAAATTCTCGATTTATTATCAATATTCGTTCAGTAATTAAAGAGTTATGGACGCTGGAAAATTTAATAATAAATTATCTTGTTTCATAAAAATCATTCATAATTATTCTAACATCGAAAAAATCGTTAAGAAACTTTTAATATTTATATTTTATTAAATGATTGAAGAAATATTTATTAAGTTTTAATTATTATCTGAAATAAATTCTTATGACCCATTACTGTTGTGAAATATTCTGGCTTCCATAATTCCTTAAATATTTTACGAATGCTGTTGAAAATCTAGATTTAAATGGATAAGATTATGATCTTGAATTTATTTTTAGTAATATTTTTTCATTAAATAAATATGTTAGAAGTTACAGATCTTGCAAGTAAGACTCCAATTCATATAGCAGATAAATTCTCTAATATTTTTTGGGGTGGCTCAGTCGGTAGCGCGCCAGGCTCGTAATCTCTAGTTCCCAGGTTCCAGTCCCAGCTGGGTCAGCGTTGAGATTTATCTCCGCAAAATTCCCCGCCCTCCCCACGGTCAGTAGGGGACACCGATGGGCTTGGAAAGGACGCCGTCCGTAGGATGGGGCGTTAAGCCGTGGCTCCCTGTGCGGAAGAGCCATACCCTGTGCACGTTAAAGAACACGCTGGATGGCCTTGACGGGAGGCTATCATCCGTCTCCCAACATCTGTTTCAGTGGGTCCCCTCCCCCAACCTTCTCTGAGCCTTCGGGGTCCATGTGACCTGGCCATTTAGCCCATGGTGTGCAAAAAAAGTCCCGCTCAGAGGTGCAACGACCCAATGTTCAAGAACAGGCTGGATGGCGCATTCAAGACATGATTACAGGCACGTTCAGTTTTCAGAAATAAGAATTAAAATTCCTTATATATTTAATATCTTTAAAAACAAATCGGTAAGTCTTAATTCGAAAAAAAAAAATTAGTTCTTACTCTGAAAATCTTCCTTAAGTATTTCCAAAATAGTTAATATAAAAAATTATCAGTTAACTCATGGTTGACCTATGCAAGAAATAAAAGCCCCCCCCCCACCCCCACAAAAAAGTTCATTTCTTATTCTACATGCGGCCCAGTTTATGTTAAATGTCAGGAAAGTGAGTCCCGAACGGAACAAGTTCTATGTCACATGAAAACTGTTTAAGTAGGTAATGCTGCTGTCCATAAAACTAACAACCTTCGTTTTCTTTCCCGTCAAAATAGAAGAAATTTACTAGTTACTAAAATTACTGATCTAGGCAGTGTCAGTAATATCCGAAGGGTCCTAATATGTTTTTCAGTTCCTTCTTCATTCGAGAAGCTTTCATCTTTTTGATGACCTCTATTGTTGCATGGTGGGGCCGATGCCTGACCGAACCGACAATATGACTAAAATATATGGTTTCACCAATCCACCAAGTATACTTTACTAGGTTGATTGTGAAATATTTCACATTGATATCCCTAAGATCTGCTCCAAGTTGTTCAGATAATCCTCCCATCTGTTCGAAATAGAAAGCTACATAGTAGATATGCGCAGCAATAATCAATATGGGGCGTAATCAATACGTGTTCGGACAGCAAAGAATTACGAATTTTCTTTGAAATGGAAGCTCGTATGAGGATCCGTGTTTGGCAGACAGTGTGGAGTCTGTAAAAACCTTTTTTTCTCATCCTCATCGGCATTCTCAGAGGGGGCATAACAGTAGATAAGATTGAAGTCCTTAACGCTTGTCTGTAATTTTGCTGTAAACAACTTTTCATTAATGCACTCTTATCCTAGAAGAGCATCACTAGCGTGGTATGCTGAGAAGCAGACCCACGCCTTGGTGATGTTTATTGTTTTTCCTCCCCGAAAAGTGATATTTAAGATACTCACGGTGAATCCGAAAAACTTTTGAAAGAGGTACTAGATTAAAAGAATAATTTTTTAGTAAATTTCGCATAGAAGGTATCGAAAAACGTAAGTGCGGAAGAGTAAACAAACCCCTCTGTTGGGAATAAGAAACAATGGAAATGTCACTTCCTTGCAATTCTGCAAACAATGCATTCTGAATCGTCACTGTCAGATGTCATTCGCCTATTATTGAAATCGTCCGACGCTTTACTCTCTGTTCCATTTCTCGCTGTTCTATAGCTATTAAAATATGGCGAAGAAGTCATCCTTTTTGGAGGGTTTGTAGTTATCAGAGCTTTGCCTATCGCGAACAGATTTGAGTATAATAAGCAGCCATAGGCAAGACCCGTGCGGTTGATAAATAACGTCGGCCTGTCCTCCTGTAATCCACAACTCCGCTGGTCGAAAAGTATCAGCTAAATCAAGTTAAATAATTTCGTGAGGTGTTTGTGGTTCTTTTATATTTTCCTTCAGGTAAGTAACTTTGTAGTTAATAATTAGTTTAGAGTAGAGGTAATCTAATTCTATACTTTTTAGCCTAAGAGCTATGAAATTTCGGTCGGTTTCGAACCAACAAATAGTATGCAGCACATTATTCTGATTATGGGATATAAAATTGATAGTTAACCGCTATTTGTTGGTGTCGACCACTTTATTTTGGCTCGTCATACGGACATTATTCATTTCCTATGCTTTTCAGGTACCCTACGGAACGGCTACAGAATTTCCTTGTTATGCCAGTGAGAAACCTTACTTGGAAGCTCTAAAATATGCATTTAATGGAATTAAAGATCATAATAAAAAATTTTTAAAATATCGGTTTTCAAAAATATTGTTTTAGTATTTAAATGGTTGCGGAAGCTGGAATGGTTAACAATAATATTCAGTGGTATGCCAGTGAGAGAGTGGAATTTTTATTTTCAAAACAAGAAATTCAGGTACAGATTGTCGCACATTAAAAAAAATGAGATCGCTTCCTCACAATAAAAGTCTACGACGTGTGGTTATAAGTAAAATGGGAAATTAACAGAAGAATACAGCAGGTAAATTAGAATTACAAATGATATCGCGAAAACACGGACGTGACGTCATCAGTTGCATCCAGTGTTGCCACCATAATCTCTATAATATCTTTCAGAACCAAATTGTATAAATTAAAATACTTCTAATCCTAAAATATTAACTGGTAGTTATTCTTTTTTTTTCAATTTTGGTAAATATTTTTATAATATTCTGAAATATTTAAATAAAATCTTAATAAATAAATTATTTTGAATGTTATTAAAATAAATTAAATTAACTTTAACTTATCTTGAACCAATGAAAGGAATTGCTTGTTTAGGCATATTTATTTTCGCTCTTTTTGTTGAAGGCTGTCCAGACAGGAGATATCTAGGTGGCTTTCACGGTACGCGTTTCCCTGTAGTGTCCAACGAGAAATTCCTAGATCGAGGCTAGGTGTGAATCTCTTACGTATGTCATAGGCAACTTTGTCCTTAGGGGTAAAGAACGCTTTTTACTATGTTACCTACGGACAACCCTGTGGTTTAATCTAAGGCCTCTATTACACATTTCGCTGTACTGTACATTACCTTCTTCTTAGCTCTGAACAATGCGTTTCCGTGTAGTGGATAATTTATATTTTTATCGCCAAGTTGACATTTCTTGGTTGATATTTCAAAAATATCACAGCGGAAGATTTTCTCTCAACAGAAGCCCACCAGTGCAGCAAAATCGGGATACATAATCAAGCTCAGAGCCATATATCTGTCCAGTCCAGTCGGTTTATATGGTCAGCACCAGGATCCTGTGTGGTTGACCACTCCTCAGCAGGATAGAAAAAGAGAAAAGTAGCCGTAGTTGTCCGGATCAGTAGGCCACACTAATCTGGCAGCCCTCCCCTTCTGTTCACTTCCACAAGAGAGTATCTCTTTCGAAAGGTACTAACGGTCTGCACCACGAGAAGGCGGGGTCGGACATTAGGTGCTAGGCCTGGCCGGTTCTATGCGTTGCTATTTTAGGTATATTTTTATATTACGTTTCGATCATCTCAGGTACGTAAGATGCATTTTTATTTTTCTACAGAGAAGAAAAATGGTTATATAAAGTTTCGGAGAAGTATAGACGAAACATTGTGAAGCCGTAGTAAAAGTTGGAAGTTGCATACTTTGAGTTTCGCATTGGAAGCTTTTTTGAGTTGTTCCACTGGATTTTTTTTTTCTCACCCTCGTACGATCGACGGAGGATGTAAATATTCTTTTGTTTAATATATTTTGGGGAAGACTTTAGTGATGTACTGCGATGTGGAAGGGCTTTACGTAGGCAGCAAACATTTATACGTTTACGAACCGTTAAAGCTTTGGAAATTCCGGTTTTTGAAAAGTCGTTTTCGGTAAAAACTTAGGTTTTTGCGAGTAATCTCAAGATTAATATTATTGTTTTGGCGCAGAAATGAAAATTAACAGTTATGTGCACGTCGTGCACCAACGTCGTGGTGTAATAAGATGGAAAAACCTTTGCCGAACGCTTGCAGTGTTTAAAAATTATGTTTATGGGTGAATAAATATTTCGATTTAGAGTGAAAAAAAAAAGTGGTAAAACTTTTTTATTGACAGGTGGTTGGGGTAAAACTTATTTATTGACAGCGAAATAAACATTTGCAATTATCTTTCTATAAATAGGAATTGAGTACGAAATATTTGTGTTGACACGAAATAGGGTTCCCATTAATTGTAGCTATGGAAATGGCGTTTCTTGAACTACGTTATTTGCGTTTTTAGAGTTAAGAATGATAGGAAAATTTTACAAATGCCAAGATGGAAAATAATTATCCGTTTCAATACACTAATTATTTTATTAAGAGTAAAACTGAAATCGGAACGTGATTTGAGGTTTCATGTCAACTTTGCGTTTAATATCTTGTTTTTTGCGTCTTAAATTTTCCAGCGTTCGTCATTTATATATTACGCCAACCAACGTTTTTATATTCGATATTAAACGTATGTCGCACAGGTGTGGGAGATATCTAATTCAAATGATATCGAATGAGATATTTGCTACTAAGGTATTATGCCAATGTCACCTTTTATTTCGTCCATCAGATAGGTATTGTGAGTGACCTCAGGAGAAAATATGTTTTGGAAAACGTTTTGAACTGAATAATAAACTGTGATTTCACAATATAGTTTTGTTGTATGGCTTTCATGAGACACTGAAAATACTTTTCCTCTTCACATTATAGAAATTATGTTGGGAAGTAAACGAAACCGCTTCGCTGACGTCATCTCTGTGTTTTCTCCAATTTATTATTAAGGCGCACACATATTTCAGTTTGCTTATACATGTAGGATATTTTTTATTTTAACTAGTCTAGGCAGGGAAACTTTTCGTTATTCGATTATCTTCGGTTATTTGATGGCGATCCCCACTGCTACGTTATGCTCCATAATATTCGTTCGAATAATATTCACTAATTGGCTTCGCTCAGGTACGAGAAATGGTGAGAAAGGAAGCTTAAAGAGAGAGAACTTTGTTGCGGATATGGAGAGGTGTCACTTCCTTCGAAGTCGGAAAACAATTAAAGCAACAATGTTATTGTCAGATGTCAGCAAAGAATTATTACGATTACTTTCAATCAGTATATAGTTAATGAAATCTGTTAAAGTCAAACGTACGTAGTAGCGTCAACATTTTTCACGTTTTCTTCTAGGGAATCGAAGATTAGTTGTGGTTAGAGAAATAAGCCGTCTTTTAAGTCACGGAGGTAGGAAGACGATATTTTAATGATATCGTATATATACGGTAACCATACGTTCTTTATTTAAGAGCACAGTCATTTAGATTTATTTTTTTTCTAAAATGGCGATTTTGTTCTTTTTTTTCGTGAATTAAAATAGTAAACTGAATATTGGCGCGCAGTAGATGGGTTGAAATTTTTAAATATTTCACGATAAACAGGAATCTTTTAAAAACTATTTAAAAACGTTGAATTTAGCTTATGTATCCCTCGATTTAATGTCCTCACTGAACGAGTATTTTGATTAGCGAACAATATGTGGACCAGTGAAAAAACAAAATGAGAAATCGGAACATTTATAGCATGCATTTATATCAAATGCAACACTCATATGAATTGTATACAGTTTTAATAAATTTTAAAATATAAAAATGATTTATTAACCCTTCCAGTGTCCAGAACGTATATATCCGTTTTTAATACAATAAAAGAAATCGATTTAAAAAAAAATAAAAATTGTCATTTGAAATTTTTTTAAATAGATATCTTATAAAAATATGTAATTTAAGCTTGAAAAATAATATTTTCTTTTTTATTTGATGCATATTTTATTAAACTATGACATAAATAATTTGTTAAAGCCATCTGTTTGCCATTTCTTAGAAGTTATATAAGTTATTGGCAATTTAAATTGCCTGACATATGGTGCTTGGATATTCAAACAATCTTATTGTGTCTATCAAAATACTTGGCGTATATTTTGATATAAAAGGATGCCACAGTAAAACTTGGACTGAAATTTTGAAACAGGCTAGAGAAGTCGTATCACTTTGGCAATTTGAGGACTTCTCCTTCGCCAACAGAGCCAAATTGGCAAACTCAATTTTGTTAACAAAATTAACTAATATTAACCCCGTCGCCTATCGTGACCCTTTTCACGACTGGAAAAAAGCCTGGGACAACATTTATCATTGTGGAGCTATTTCTGAATACAGGGACATTACGTGGTTTGCTGCTCACGATGTCCTTCCGACCCCGTACAATTTTGCACAGCAGAATGACCAATGTCTCTGAGAAATGCGATTTTTGCGGCAGGATCGAAGACATTGGTCATATTATGCTTTACTGTCCATTTGCGACAGAGGTTTGGAAGGAGATATGTAAATGGATGAGAATCCAGTCTCATCAGATACTCTTTCATGAAGACATTCTTTCGCAAAATGAATATGTATATAATTTGATTTTTTCAACTGTTAAAGCTTTCTTGTGGAAATACCGCTGTTATAGGCTCTAACACAAAAACTTTTGGGGACCCAGTACTACCAGTAAAGTTATTGAAAAGTTTATAATTGTTAGAAAAAATATTGATAGAGCCTCTATATTGGAAACAGTGGAGAGATTTCAAATTTCTGATTTATTTTTTATTTTTTCCGTGGCCTGCCTGACCGGAATTTGCCCTTATCTTGTACAGTTTCTCTCCTAGTTTACACAGAAAATTTGTGTTTTTTTTTTGTAGTTTCTCTAGAAAATTTTGTTTATTGGTTTAAAATTGCCTAAGGTGCAGTATTTTTCACTCGTTAGAGCGAATTTTGCACTTTTTCATTTACTTTTCCGTGCCCTGCGAGCCCGGAATTACCCCGTATCTAATACAGATTATATTATAGTCCCTGTATATATTTTTTGTTTATTTCTATGTTTTCCAGAAAACTTTTTATTGGTTTAAAGTCGGCTTGGTGTAGTCTTTTGCGCTCGTTGGCGCGAGCGAGGAAGATCTAGCATTCTAAGGCATTCTAAGTCCAGTATGTGGTCCATTCTAAGTCCAATATCTGGGAACAATTTTTTTTTTAGAAATAAGTGATCTGGGAACCTTCGTGTCACGTGATACGAAGGTTGCCAGATCACTATTTTCTAAAAAAAATCGTCGCCAGATATTATTTCTGAATCCACAGTAGTGTTCGGATACTTTTTCGAGCGACTGTACTCGAAACGTAGGATTCCTATTACAGTAAGGCTCCGTAATCTGACCTGCAGAACCAGTGACATTTTTCCCTCGGGCACCGATGGGCTTGCAAAGGCCGCCGTCCGTCGGATGGGACGTTAAAGAACGCGGTGGATTGCCGCGACTAGAGATGTGTTTTCCTTTTCTGATATTCCTTCTGATCTTGCCATTTAGCTCATTGTGTGCATAAAGAGTGCGAGTAGAAAAGCCTCATCTTCTCACGTATACCAATAATACAATTTTATATATGGTGAATGTTTGATTAACAGAGGAATTGCGGTGTCCATCGAAGTCACAAGACTTTTGTCTCTGTGACAGACATGGAGCATTCCATTCCCTTTTTTTTCTCTCCCCAAACCTTCTCTTCCTTTTGACCTAGCCATTTAGCCCATGGTGTGCAAAAAAGTGCCGCTCAGAGGTAAAACAACCCATCATTAAAGAACACGATGGATGGCCTTGACGGGAGGCTACCATCTGTCTGCCAACAGCTATTCCAGTGGGTCCCCTCCCCAAACCTTCTCTGAGCCTTCGAGGTCCTTGTGACCTGGACATTTAGCACATTACATTTTTTAAAAAGCCCCGAAAACTCCCCGAAAAGACCCAGAAGGTCGAACAGACAGGAAGTGACCTCCACAGCACACCGGAAGTGACCACAAAAGGTACCCGAAAACCACGCCCAAAAACGCTCCCCCACGCCCCCTAATTGTCGGAAAACAACCGGAAGTGAGCCGGAAGGTAAAGGCGACGAGAGGCACGTCCCGAAAGTGACCCCGAAGAAACCCCGAAAATCCCCAAAAACGCCCCACTACTCCGACAGCCCCCTCGGGTCCGCAGTATCATGACACGCCCGAAAAAGCCCTAGATGACCCGGAAGTGACCCCCAGACAAACCGGAAGTGACGCAAAAAGCCCCACAACGCAAAGCGCTAAAATCTACCCCTCCCCCCCCAAGTCACAAAACTCATTCCCGTTCCCAAAAAACACTCTCCACCTGCTCAATACCGCCCACGGTGTCTGAATCGTGCAAAAAATCGCCCTAGAAAACCCCCCAGGAGAAGCAGAAACAAAAGGCTGCCAAAATGTGTCCATACAGCCCAAAAGCAGGCCGCCATTTGCATTGGGTCGAAGCAGTGTGTTCCGACGGTTAAGTAGTGTAATAGAAACACCCCACAAGCCCCAGAGAATAAGAGAACAAAGAGAGATCTGTATGAAGCACTTTCCCGCCCACTGAGTAGCGGTTTAACCGCGACAAAGAGACCCTTTGTACAGGTAAAAAAAAAAAGCTAAATCCAGCAAGCCATTGGAGAGGCAACAGAGGCGTAAAAAAACACTTAAAAAATTAAGGGACAAACGGTCGGAGAACTCCCAAATTCTACGAAATTCCGGATGGAACAGCGCCCCCTAGCGGTGGAATACTGTCGACAACGGTTGCCCCAAAGTGACCCTAAAGTCTGAAGAGCCTAGGTCCCATAGAACGAGCGCAAATGTCAAAAAACAGATTGTGAAAATGGAGCAAAATCAACAGAAAAAGACATTTTACCCGGAAAGGAAAAAAGTGTACAGTCACGTGACCTAAAGATTCATACTCGAGAGAGACACCAGTTGACGGATTCGTTCTCAGTTGGCCTCCGCTCATCCGGGTCGTTTCATGATAATTCGGACCACTGAGTCACGTGACCCGAAGATTCGTACTCCAGAGATTCATCACTTGACCTTCACTCACCAAGGGCGTTTTAAATAATGGCGGCATACTGTATATATGCTGAGAATACCTTAAAAAGGGGATTCGGAATAAAACAAAAAAGTACAATGTACCAGCTATTAGACTTCCGTAATAGCTGATACGCCATATTTTCCTAAGGGCCACACCTTGGACCAGCGCCCACCAGTGTTGCCTACGTTGGATTCCAGGCTGCCAAATGCCCAGGGCCTGCGCAGGCACCACTGGTGACTTCGGGGCTAGCTCACTACGCCGTGTGGCAGTAGCATAGTGAACGCGACTCCCCCCCCTACCCCCCAAACACGACGAATTCCGCATGCTCAACGCCGTGGGACAAAGAACAAAACGGGTCGTGGGAAAGATTTAGAAATCACCTAAACAGTCAATTTGCTTATATAGCAGGTAAGGAGAGCCTCTGTAAATTAGCGGAAGCTAATATTTTCAAAGTTTCGTCATGAAAAATAAGGAATCTGGCAAAACAAAATATCTGACCTGGGGTCAGCCGTTAGAGGTCGCCGAGATCTAATTAAATGGCAAATTTCATGACGATCGGTCAAGTAGTTTTTTTTAAAGGCATCGAAAGTTCCCATAGAAATAACATTGAGGAAACCAACTCAAATTTTTTTAGAAACCGAAACCGAAGTTTCAAAGTGAAACAGGAAACCTGTTAAATGACGTTCGCCTGAATGAGGTTCCGAAAGATTTGAATTATGGGTAAAGAGTTATAAAAAAGGCCTTGAGCAAATTCGATTTCTTTCTGATGTTAAAGTATAAATAAAAGGTCGATCGAAAAGCTAATGTTATCCTATGGGCATTAGGACTAGCGAAAAAAACATTACAACGTCGAACCGTTACAGATACCGGGTTCCGACCACTTGATTCGTCATCGACGTCAAATTACTTCACTCCCATATCCAGGAAAAGGCTCTGAACTCAATATTTAAAAAGTTTAAAATGAATATTAAAACGTCTGAATCTCGAAATCCGCACGTCCGTGGTCGAATGCAGGTTCGGAATCGGATGCGTCTCGACGAGACCTTTTAGAAAAGGAATCATATCGGAGGGCTATCTCTAATATTTAAGAAGTTAGAATCAGCCAATCAGCATTCAGCATTTCAAAATACTGGAAACCTATTGGTTCTACGTGGTAGAGGTAGATTTAACATTCGCGCTTTTCTTTCAACGTAAAGGAATTCCTAGCATAAGAACGCACTAGTAATTTTCAACGAATAAGAATAACTTTACTGATTCGTTCTCACTTGGCTTTCAAAGAAAAGAAGGGCATGTTAACCAATCAGAGCTCGGGAAGAATTATTCTTGAAGCCTTCCACCCCTACTAAACTAAATTCTCGGACCGCCCTCTCTTGAAAATAAATTCTTGGTATACATACATACATAAATATATACGTACAGTCGCTCAAAAAAATCTGGTGATCTGGCAACCGTCGTGTACTGTACACAAAGGTTGCCAAATCACTAATTTCTAAAAAAATCGTTGGCAGATATTTTTTCTGAATTCTCTAATCAACCATAGTGTTCGGATATTTTTTGAGCGACTGTACACAAAGGTTGCTAGATCTCTAATTTCTAAAACAATCGTAGCCGGATATTTTTTCTGAATTCTGTAATCAAACATAGTTTGCGGATATTTTTTGGGCGACTGTACATACATACAGAATCCTCAAGCAGCCAAGGGCTACGGAGCTCCAACCAGATGGCAATTTAGTTCTCCAGATATTCTGACCTGAGCTAAGGCTCGATTACTGAAACGTAGTGTCGATGAGTTATCAAAAAGGCAGATTAATTAGGCCACCTTATTAAGTCAGTCTCCTAAAACGTTCTTTGTATATGACAAGATAAAATGAAAGTAACTGTATTCTGTAAATTGATCCTTGCAATCCAATGAACCTGTTTCTAAACGGAATGGATATATTTATTTAGTTGAATGAAATGTGATTTTATAATACTCTGTGAATCTGTAATCTAAACAGCTTTGTAATTAAAATATTTTTACAATTATATTACACCACTTATAGATTTATATTATTTTCATTTCTGAATTTTTTTCAAAATAAAAAATAAATACCAAATATTTATTGTAAGAGAGTATCGTCTTTAATCATGAATTGAGACATTTTGCTTAAGTCGTAAACAAAGTAGTGTCGGATTACGTTAGTTTTTAAACTAATAAGTTCGTCAGATATCCTAGCCATTGGAACTATGGTCGCATTTCGAAACATCTATTATTTGTGCCTCATATATAATACCTATCTGGGATAAAGATCATTGAAACTTTCATACTTACGCTTGTAACCTGCAAATGACATTCTTCAGATTGTCTTGAGGGATGATCGCCCTCTAATGACCAAATTCGAATTATTATGCTTTACATATTTCAAACAGTGAAAATTTTAAATATCACAATTATCCACTGAGCAATTTTACATACAAAGCTGAAAATACTCGTATATTGTCAGTTTAAATTCCTTCGCTTCACACCTATAGATTAATTCTTATATCAGTCAGTGGACTAGGGAAGAATGTTTCATATTTTTTGTTTAAATATTGGTGTATTAGATGCTTAAGTCGATTACTTGTAAAACGAACAGAAAATGTTTATTTCTTTCATAATTTTTACCCAGAGAAAAAATTAGGATGAAAGTGAAAGCAACTACCACTATAAATACTGATAAATTTTAATGAAGAATTAAACTTTCGTTTAATCATAGACAGTTGTTTTGCTCCATTATAATATTCTAGTTCAGTCGTCTACAGTGTAAGACCACTAAAAATCAATAACATACAATCTGCTAAAGACCTAGAGGGTGTTCATAAATTTAAACGACTTAAAAAGTTTATAGAAAATTTTCAGCATACTTCTTCACTTACGTCACACATTGTAACACTTGAACAAAATTCCATAAACCCTTTTCTTTTCCCTAATGATTTTCCTTTCTCAAAGTAACAGTTAATTATAAGTCATTAAAAAAAGAATCCTTTTCTCCTTAGAAAACAGAAAAGCAATTAATAAATGCTTACGGAGTGCTTCATTACGTATTGAAATCAAAGGCTTTATCATCATTTCTATCTTCTCTGGCGGAGCGTAAAGTTCGGTCTGCGAAATCTGTGCATTGTTACTGTGGAGCCTACTAAAGAAGGTGAAAGATTTTACATTTTTAGAAGGATATAGGTTAAGGATGTAGAGAAAAAAATTCATGCCAATTTAACACAAGTATATGAGGATAATGCCTGTTCACATGGCACAGTTACGAGATAGATGCACAAATTCGGAAAAGGACGGTAGAGCTCGAAGAACTCCCTCGTGCACGAAGACAAAGGAGGCCGTGAACGAGAGAACCGTTTCTGATGTTCGTGTCGTAAACTGATTAAAAAAACCCACACATCACCATTCAGATAATCCCAGTGTATCGACTGGCAGTGTGGAAACAATTATTCATCAGCAATTCGAAACATATGTCCCACAAGCTCAGAGAGCAGAAAAGAGGAGTAGAGTCGACTCGTAGAAGGAGATGCTGACAATGGTTGAACCTATGGCCCCAAATGGTTAACAGAAGATTGTCACAGAGATGAGACGTGGTTTTATTACTATACAACTCCCAGAAAGATCGAAACTATGTTTGTGCTGCTGAAGATGAACCGGATCCACAAATCCTCCGACAAGACTTTCGTTCAAGAAAACGGATGTTCAAAGTTTCTTTCTATTACCAAGGAGTGATAGCCATGGACACATTACCTAAAAATATGCATTTAAATGGTAATATTACACCAACATAGTTTTACCCAAAATGGTTAACGAGTCGATGGAGCAGCGTCCAACAATAAGCGTATCAAGGATTCTCCTTCTTCACGACAATGCCCGTGTTCACAAAACCCGAAAAGTTATGACCTATCTGGAAGAGTTTAAAAAATTAAAATAGCTACTCCGTCTAGTATATTCACCCAATTTTGCACCGTACGATTATTGTTTCTCTTTTTTAATTAAAAGGTAATTTGCTGAGAAAACGTTTTCAAGGGTGCAAAGGTTCAAGGTACAAAATGCGTTTATACAATGTTGTGGAGTATTTTTCCCAACAGGAGTACCACCAAGCTTTCCAGAATTGGCGTAGACGTTTGCAACTTTCCACAGAGGCTGCAGGGAAGTATTTTGAAGGACAATAAAAGCTTTGTTGAGGTAACTACAATGGTTTTTGCTCTGCAGATGCATGCTGAGATCTTTTTGAACAACCTTCTTAAATAAGAGTAGCATTACTTCCGATAGTTCACCCTATTTGCAAAGAGACCTAAGGGATTCATTTAACGCATAAATATTCACCGAAGAGAAAAAACATTACGACCACCTGCCTAATTGATCCTCCACGTGCCACCAAAACAGCTCTTATATGGCGAGATATGAACGCTGCAAGATTTCTAAAGGTGTCTTGTGGTATCTGGTACCAACATGTTACCAGCAGATCCTTAAACTCTTAGAAGTTACATAGCTGAGCCGCAGCAGATAGGATATGCTGTTACAACACAAACCACAGATGCCCGATTGGATTGATGTCTCGTGAATTTGGTGCCAGGGTAATACCTGGAAGTCTTCCTCATGTTCCGCAAACCATTCTCGAAAAATCCGGGCAGTGTGGCATGGTGCATTATTTTTCTGAAAGAATGCACTACTAGATGGATATACCATTCCCACGAAACGATGTACCTGGTCTGCAATGATTTTAGGTAAGTGGTAGACGTCATAGTTTCCTGCACATGATGACTGCACCCAGGGTTCCCAGCAGAACATTGCCCAAAGCATTACCCTTCCTCGACCAGCTTGTTTTCGTCTCACAGTGCATCTTGCTGACATCCCTGCCCCAGTTAAACGATGCATAGGTACCCGGCTGTCTACGTGGTGCAACAGGAAACGAGATTCAACGGAGCAGATGACCTTCTTCCAATCATTCAAAGTCCAGTTTTGACGCTCGCATGCCTATTCTAAGCGCTTTCGACGGTGAACCGAGGTTAGCATGAGCACTTCGAGCGACCTGCGGCTACGCAGCCCCATTTTCAACAGGGTTCGATGTATTGTGTGTTGTGACACATTACTGTATTCAAATTACGGGCGAGTCGTGCCATTGTATACCTTTTGTTGACTCCTACCATACGGATAGCCTTCTCTCACTTCTAGCATCGATAAGCCATGGTCGGCCCATACCTTGCCGACGGTTCGTGGTTTTTTCCTCCGTGGACCATTTCTTGAAGGTACTAACCATGGCTGACCGTGAGCACCCCACAAGCTTTGCCGTCTCGGAAATGTTCTAACCCAATCATCTGACCATTACAATTTGGTCTTTGTCAAACTCTTTAAGTCTGCTGCCTTTCCCCTCTGAAGAACAAGACTAACATTAATTAACAGAGCTGTTATTTATACCATTTCATGACCTTCACATGCGCAATCGTTTACCTGCAGTTGCTTCGATTAGAATTAAGACGCGCTGGTCTGGTTATAATAAAACTGACATTACTCAGAGCGATGTAGAGGAGGATCTACTTGAAAAGTGGTGGATACTTTAATAAGAACATCGGATAGAGAATTTGCGAATATAAAAAATAAGTTAGTTTTAGTGCCAACCGTTATTTTTATTACTACATTTGGTGAGGACAGAATAATTTCTGGAACGTTTTCCAACGCTTGGGCACCACGTTCCCCCGACCAAAACCAATGCGATTTTTGGTTATGGTGTTATTTGAAAAGCCGAGTTTACCAAGGCAACGTGGGACCATGCCATATTACGTTTCCAGCACATTTTGCATACGAATGGTTCACATACTGAGAATCTTGATTTGTAAAATTAAGGTTCTGTTTGTCCAACTTGGTATTTTCTTTATTTTAGCATACCCACATCACCTGATGGTACTAACAACTAACTATATTTTTCATTCGCAAATAATCTGTCCCACGCCACCTGGTGATACTCTAAACTAACTAATTTCTTTTATTTGCAACTTCGTGTTCTTGTTAAGGTATCCACCACTTCAGTGTGATCCGTTGAGTAGATCCTTCTCTACAACGCTCTGAGTAATGTCAGTTTTATTATAACCACCCTCTATAAGGGAGCAAATCGTGCAAAATTTGTTCTTGATCTGTTGTTCAATTCCCAATTTTTTTTGCATTTGTTTAGCTATAAAGATATTATATATGGGATGATTATTGATGGCGAATTAGAATTGAAATATCCGCAAAATACATAATCTGTAATAAGTAATATTGCTGCATGGTGCATGGCAACAACTGTTATTGAAGATTGGTTGCTATTCTCTCTTCCTGAATTGATGCAATGGTTCCATTCATTTTTTACACAAACTTCTTTTAAAGAGCAGAATTTGAAACATATTTAAAACATTTGTTACGTTACATAAGTGCTGTTAAAGAGAGAATTTCCAATAATTCCATTTAATTATAAATTGACAGAAATAAAATAAAATTAAACAAAGCAGCCATGGTTTGAAGTTCTAACTATACTATAGAATTCAGTTATTGGAAGGCGTTTATTCAGAAGTACAGCTGTTGCATTTTGTCCAATGTTGGCCAATTGTGACAAGGTCATGCTTGACATTGTCCACCAATCGCAATCTAGGGCTCCCTCTTTACAAGGGGACTTTAGGTACACTATTCATAATTCTACTCAATAATCTGCAGTGCTGCATGCGGGCAACAAGGTCAAATCAATCAATGAAAACCAGTCTCTCCCCACACAAAATGCTACTCGTTGCCATCATCTTCGCCTTACCTCATTGTTACTTTAATTGAATTCCGTATTTCTTCGATACTAAGACGCACTTTTTCCCCATATAAACGTCTCTAAAATCAGGGTGCATCTTAGAATCGCTGGTGTCTTAGGATTGCAGTTTTTTATTTCGAATTTTCCCGCGCTTTGCACACGGCACCACACGTTTTGTTTTTTATGCGGAAACCCCTTCTCCAATACCATTGGAGAATAAAGTGGCGTGTGTGTTTTCCCGCGTTTTCCAATTGTGAAGCCACCGTTAACTTCATTATGGTGGAGCTCACTCAGTGACAACTACTTTTTTTTTTGAAAGTTTTGGTTCTATCTACGGAAGCACGTAAGAAGTTCAGTTACTGCATTCCGTTCATTTTGATCCCTTATTACACATCAAAATTTTGCCAAAAAGATTGCACTACGAAGACGCATTGAAGCGAAAAGTTATCGTGTATACAGAAGGACATGGAAAAGAAAGAAAGCGCCGGCATCAAAATTGGCCGAATGGGTATCAACAAATTAGCTTGGAAGCTAATCCCAGAAAGAAAAGTGCAGCACTCATTTAAAAAACGTTGCATCACCAACGCTCTCGATGGCTCAGAAGACGATATATTATGAGATAATGAAGATAAAGGTGACTCAGAAGAATCAAACTCTGATATTGATTCAGATGCAGATATCGACGCTGGGAAGAATCAGACTCTGATATTGATTCAGAAGAAAGTGATGAATAACATACCTACTGATAAATAGGTACTGTTGTTGTAAGTAAATTGAATTCTATTATAATAAAAATGTTTGTTATATATATTTCAGCGCTTTCTTTTATTTTTTTTTTCTTACAATCAAAGCTTTTTTTCTGTTGGTGGTACAAAAATTAAGGTGCGTCTTACAATCGATGACGTCTTAGAATCGAAGAAATACGGTAATACAATTGAAATTTCCTTATAGCAAAGGGTTTTGAGTGCAATCAGTGATATCAAGACGTATGAAAGTCATACCAATGTCTTGTAAAATGTCTATTATTTTCACAATTTACATTAGGAAATAAATGTTTACATACTTTAATGAAGACGATTCATTTCCCTCACCATTTGATCATTTCGCCATAAAGTAGGCAGTCACATCCGTCTGATTCACGTCATAATTGGAACGAAAGATCCTTCTCTTAAAAAGTTTTTGATTGCGTAATCTTTGTGCTATGACGTCGGCAGATGCGTCTGCTAAATATATCCCCTGATTCACCGTCTTAGTGTTAAAGGACATCTGAAATTTACATATTCAACTATTTACACTAAATTTATCGAAAGCTATATTTTTGCTTCTAGCATTCACTCTTTCACTGTTTCATTTACTGCGCATTTTAAGCAATAAATCACGATATTTACTAAATTACATTGTTTTAATGACATCATATTTGAAGAGTAATATTTTATTATGATGTTATAAGTGAATTTTTTCATTATCAGTTTTGCATTTATTTAAGTTTATTAATAACTGTTTCAAATTTTCAGGAATTCAATTATCGATTTATCACATTTTGATAACAGATCGATAAAGAGCTCTATCAGTTTTATTTATTCAGTTTGCTAATTAATTTAGTTGTAGATTTATTCCATGCACCAATTATTTCAAAAACATTTTCTTGGAACTCTGAGGAATATTAAATATGTATAAGCTATTACATCTTACCATATTTTGTATAAAATGTTTTCCTCTTCACACTTCAGCATCTTTGGAGACAAATATTAAAATTCAAACATTTTTGATTATATTTGCATTTTATTCATATTTTCTCTATTAGTCGTAAATGGGTGACATTTTACTACAGAGATTTTTCATCTCTTCTTCTGCAAACTCCAAAAATAGCACCGACACATACTTCTATAGCGTACCTTTAGCACTGAACGTTATACGAAGAGTAAGTTACGCTTTCACTATATCGCTGCAGATGCAAAAAATTATGTTTACTTCCTTCATATAAACTTTTCAAATGAAACATTTTGTTTGCATTGACTACTTTTCAGGTAACATTTACCGGCCAGACCTAGTACCTAATGTCCGACCCCGCCTTCTCGTGGTGCAGACCGTTGGTACCTTTCAAAAGAAATACTCTCTTGTGGAAGTGAACGGAAGGGGAGGGCTGCCAGATTAGTGTGGCCTACTGACCTGGACAACTACGGCTACTTTTCTTTTTTTTTCTACCCTGCTGAGGAGTGGTCAACCACACAGGGTCCTGGTGCTGACCATATAAACCTACTGGACTGGACAGATATATGGCTCTGAACTTGATTATGGATCCCGATTTTGCTGCACTGGTGGGCTTCTGTGGAGGGAAAATCTTCCGCTGTGTTTTCTGTTTGTTTGTCGGTTGACAGCCCCAAGTGAATAGATTCAAAGGATATGTTTATCAGCTGGTAGATAATCCTGAGCAAAGGTTATCGCAGGCACCTGAACTCTTTGCTTCTATTGGCATCGTCAAATTCTACATTGGAGGAAGTCTTCCAGTGTAGATGGCTTCAGCCTTCAGTGGTGGGGGAACGAGTCTTTGCCCTATGTCTGCGATTAGGGGATTGTTTGATATTGTCGGCATTCCCTCTCTCAATAAACATAGTTTCTTTAAATATCCCCCTAACCATTTTCTCTCCATAGGTAGTTGGAATGTGAGGACTCTGCACAGAGCTTTTTCTCTTGATGTCCTCACACAAGAAATCCACCGTTATATTTTAGATATTCTCGGCTTGCAAGAGACCAGATGGACAGATAAAAGTCAGATTCTTAAAAATATTCTTCAAATTCCCTTTTCAGTGAGGGGAGACAATAAACATTACCAAGGCGTGGGTCTGCTTCTCAAGAGACACGCTAGTAATGCTCCTCTAGGGTATGAATGCATTAATGAATGGATACTTACAGCAAACGTTCAGACAAGCGTTCAATACTTGAATGTTATCTGCTGTTATACCCCCACAGAGGATGCCGATGTGGATGAGAACACTCTCAAGAAAGGAGATATTACCCTTGTTTTAGATGACTTCTATGCCAAAGTTGATACTGATTCTGACATTTGGGGAGGGGGTGATAGTCCTTTTTGGAATTTGTAGCTGCAATGACAATGGGCAACGTCTCCTAGAAGTAAGTAAACTCAATGGTTTCAGAATAACTACTAGGTATTACAAACACCGCGACATACCTAAGTACACATGGGTTTCACCTGATGGACTGCATAAGAATATGATTGATATTCAATACTATGATTCATTATATTAATTAACAGCACATGCGATAGTTCTGTTAGGAATACCAGGGCATATAGGGGAGCTGAAATTGGATCTGATCATAACCTTGTTAAACGTGTCTTGCAATTTTAGCTTAAAAGGTATTTTGGAAAGTTTAAAAAATTTAACTATAATACTCAAGCTCTGAAAGACCCGGTTATGGATAAAGCTTACCATGAGATGTTACTTAGACATTATGAGAGTCACGGTTTGCTTACTACTGAAGTTGAGGAAGAATGGGACCATTTTAAAAAGGCTTTTTTGGAAACTAACAGTAGTCTTTTAGGATAAAGGTAGCAGAGGAGGCAGCATTATTTTAGTGATAAGGCACTGGATCTTATTTCAGAAAGAAAGAACTGCAGGAATGTCCTTAATCAATACCCTACTGTCCTAATAGAAAGATTACAGAGAGCTTAATAAACGTGTAAATGATCAGTTAGCTGCTTAAAACGTGTAAATGATCAGTTAGCTGCTTAAAATTGTTTAAGGCAAATTTGAAAAGGATGTAATAATATTACTTGAACAATTTAAGATGATACATACTCTTTAACGATTCATGAAAGTAATGAAATATCATATTTTGCAAATATTGCAATATGTGCTAATTAGATAATTGAGGAAAATTTTTTTGGTGCATCATTTTAGTAAAAGATCACTTTTCGGAATTTAATAAAATACGACAACCGGAAGAAATATCTTCTCCCGTTAATTATCTTTTATTCTTTTGCTGATAAGAATCTTTGGCTTGATGGTTTGGCTGACAAAGCCGAGGAAGCAGTTAGACAGCACAACAGCAGAGAGCTGTACCAGAGTTAATCTTTTTTGTGGTAAAAAACGGACAGGTATACAGGGATTGAAGGATAAACAAGGTAAGGTTATAGAAGATGAGGATTCTGTCATGGCTAAGTGGGCTGAGCATTTCAGTGATGTTCTAAACAATGTGGTTAGTTCTACTCCCATTGTTTGCAATGATGAGAGCTGCATTGCTGGCTTTAATGTTGGCCCTAAAATACGACTTGAAGTTATTTTGGCTATTTCAAAACTTACACTTCATAAATCCCCAGGTGTAGATGAAATTATTACAGAAATGCTTAAAGCTGGGAATATTTAGGTTACCACTTGGATGACTGAAATTTTGAATATCTTTTATGATAAAGGCATGGTTCCTAAGGAATTTATCAGAGCTATTATTATCCATATTTTCAAAAAAGGTGATCGCAGTTCTTGTGATAACTATAGGGGTATCAGCCTACTCTCTGTTCCAGGGAAAGTTCTTCGCATGATTTTGCTTAATAGAATTAAGAATCTAGTTGACAGGCAGTTGCGTGATTTGCAATGTGGATTCAGAAGTGGTAGGGGATGTGTAGATCAGATATTTTCACTTGGGCACATTCTTGAGAAATGTTCAGAACTTCAGAAACCTTTGGTTCCTAGCTTTGTTGATTTCAAAAAAGCTTTCGACTCTGTTGATCGCCATAATTTGTGGTTGATTCTGAGATTATATGGTATATAAGGCAACTTAGTTAACATAATGAAAGCTCTCTATAATAACACTAAGGCAGGTGTGAGAGTTGGTAAATCGTGTAGCAACTGATATAGCATTACTTCTGGTGTTCGAAAGGGTGCATTCTGTCTCCTTTTCTCTTTAGTTTGGTTATTGATTATGTTATGCGAAATTCACTGCAAGGGAAAGATTTTGGCAATAAATGGTCTGATATGCGAGATTTTCTGATATAGATTATGCTGATCATTTGGACCTTTTGACAAATGATGTTGATGAGATGAACTATTTCATTCGAGCTGTTGATGAGACTGGTAGTAGAGTAGGTTTGGTTATAAACAGAGAGAAAACCAAATTGAAGAAAATTGGTCAGGCAGGCTGTGATTCAGTTAATTTGAATGGTTGCAGTCTTGAGCAGGTGTCTCAGTTTAATTATCGTTGGAGCTATGTAACTGATACTTGTGATATTCGGCATGAGATTAACAGACGATAGCAATTGCTGCCTGTACTTTTAAGAATCTATGGAGAGTGTGGAGAAATAGGCGTATACACCTAAAGACTAAAATTAGACTGTATAATAGTTTGGTTCTTTCTAGGATTAGGTATGGTAGTGAAACTTGGTCACTGTGTAAACAAGATAACAGGAAACTAGATGCTTTTGATTCTAGATTCTTACGCAGTATCTTGGTTATTAGGTGGTTCAGCTTTGTAAGCAATGAAGAGGTTAGGCGAAGGAGTCGGTAACCTCCTTTAAGCAGCATATTGTGCAGAGAGAGACTCCGTTGGTTTGCCATGTTACCTGTATGGATAATTATAGATTTGCGAATAGAGTTATGAACAGTGTGCCTAAAGGCATCAGAAAGAGGGGGAGACCTAGGATGAGATGGGCCGACAGTGTCAAACAGGACCTTGTTAGAATTGGTGTGCAGTGGCCAGATGCAGCAGATGTAGCTCAGGACAGATATGCTTGGAGAAGTAAATTGCACGCCTCCAAAGGTTGGACCTCCATAGCCCATGGCTGTTTGAGGATGATGATGATGAAATGGAGCATTACTGAATCTCAAAGTCAGGGATTAAGATTGCACTACAGATCTAAGTAAATAATTCCCATATTTCTTCAGCGTAAATATTGATAAATATGCTAAGAAAACATATTATCCTTATAAGACAACTATTGCACTCTCTAAAAAATATTACTGATGTAGTTTAAATTTTATCAAATTTTGTGTTGTTCCGAAAAATTGTTTAAGGCAAATTTGAAAAGGATGTAATAATATAACTTGAACAATTTAAGATGATACATACTCTTTAACGATTCATGAAAGTAATGAAATATCATATTTTGCAAATATTGCATATGTGCTAATTAGATAATTGAGGAAAATTTTTTTGGTGCATCATTTTAGTAAAAGACCACTTTTCGGAATTTAATAAAATACGACAACCGGAAGAAATATCTTCTCCCGTTAATTATCTTTTATTCTTTTTTTTATCCTGGATTTAATGTGAAATATGCTGGAGAACGTTTTGTACGAAGCAGAGTATGAATGCTTAATGGATTTTTTTTGTTGTAGGCTACTGAAGTGTCAGTGATATGCAATGTTTAATTATTAAATAATTAATCATTCTGGAAAAAATTAAATTTTTGAATTGATATAACTAAAGAAATGATAAATGTCATATTGCTTTTGATATATTGGTAAATAGCCATACGATTATAACATTAGATAGGCTTTGAATATTAAAAATATAAGGGTGAAAAATGATAATATACACCTGTATTCATTTCTAATCAGTCCATGTATTGTTTGGAAAATTATGTGCAATAATTAAGTTCAGCACTATTGTAAGTTTAAAAAAAGGAAATTACAATTGCCGTGTTTCGTTCCCGCAACCGAGAGCCTCTTTTTACTACGTGACACACTGTCGTTGTCACATGACATATGGCCTTCTCCATATGTCATGTATGTGTAGAGAAGGCTTTGTATGATGGCACAACCGTTTTCAGAAACACCCAAACTCAAAACAAAGAGAGAAAAACAATAAAATACTAGATAAAAGTGGGCAAAAAAAAATATTAAGAGCTACCACTTGTTTTATATAAGTGTGAAATTAAAATAAATATATTTCGTTCAATCACGGAAGCACGCTTCAGTCTTTAAATGATACATTACGGATGTACTCAATGGTATGTCCAAGATTTAGGAAAAAGAGAATTTTTTGCGAAATACACAAATGGTTATCCTTCTGCATCTATTGGATGTCTCAATAGTGAAATGTGCAATTGTATCATCACTACAGTTTGTTACAATATTCTCGGACAAATTTCGCGTTTAAAATGCCTATTAAAAGTTCAATTAAATCTTTTGACATCTTCCCATTATTTTCTGTTTACGTACTCTTTGGAAATACGGTTTTACGGAGATTCCAATATATCATAAGTTACATTAATATGAAAAGATTTTTGGAAAAGACTTGTATATTTCACTGGAAATCAATTTATAGACCGTAATTTGATGATCATATCGTATTCTTTTATGTTAATTTCTGAAGAGAAAGATTCGATTTCTCTTTGTAAATCTCTAATGGACGGAAAATCTCAAATAACCAATTTATGCAATATATTTCAAGAAATTCATTCTTTCAGTCATGGCATCAATAAGTGAATCATAAAAGACAATTCTTAATTACGTAGAAAATTAATTATTTCGGTACAGAATATTACATATTTGACAATAAATGTAATCGATTGAATCATCTTTGACGAAACAAAGCGCACGACAGTTTTCAGTTGCAATTTGTTCCTTTTCTCATTTCAATTCTTCTTCACAGAAAGAGGAATTCTCTTTCGGTTCCTGGTAGAAAGTTAAAACAGATGAATATATAATAGTGTAAAGTATAACTACGAATACAGGTGATCATAAGAGGTAAGTGAAATTAGATATTTTGCCATAAAATTTAAAATAACTTAATATTAAGCAATGTTTTTGGACTATACGTATTTTACCATGTTTTCCATAAATTAAGACTTAAAAACAACCAGAAAGCACCGTTTTTCTCGAAATCCTTTTTGATCTGTTACATGTGAATGGGAATGTAAGTTGAGTTGGGTTGTTTTACCTATGAGTAGCACCTTTTTGCACACAATGTGCTAAGTGGCCAGGTCACAACGATCCTGAAGGGGGGAACCATTGGATAACTGCTAGAAGACAGACGGTAGCCTCCCTTCAATGCCATTCATGGTGTTCTTTAAACTCAGGGTTCCACCAGTGGTCAAGTAAGCACATCATTATATGGTTCCCATTGCACTACGCGATGAAGTTGACCGTCAGGTGGGAGACTGAAGGGATTGATTATGCCCTTCAACAGTGAGTTTACGCACCCAGTTGTGTGTGTGCCGAAATGAGACTGTACAGTGAGGTTATGCATCATCTTTCACAGCCTCAATGCCATCACTGGGTGGAAAACCAAATAGAGTTGCTGTATCAGGTGGAACGGACGAGTTACATAACAACTCTGGATATGCTAAAGGGATATTGGCAAATACCAATCAGCCCTTGTAGTAAAGGTTACACAGCATTCGTGACCCACCGAGGGCTGTACCAGTGGAAGTGCTTCCCTTAGGGCTGAAGAAATGTGGGGCATTTTTCCAGAAAATTTTGTATATCATAATCACGTCCCATGTTAATTATTGCTGTACAGTCGCCCAAAAAAGTATCCGAACACTACGGTTGATTACAAAAATTCAGAAAAAATATCTGGCAACGATTTTTTTAGAAATTAGCCAGATCACTAATTTCTAAAAAAAACGTTGCCAGATATTTTTTCTGAATTTTGTAATCAACCGTAGTGTTCGGATACTTTTTTGGGCAACTGTACATATCTCGATGATATAACTTTCTTTTTTGAACAGCTGGGAGGATCATCTTAACATCTTGGAGCGGATCTTAGGGATATCAATGTCAAGTATTTAACAATCAACCTAGCAAAGTGTACTTGGGGGAGGAGCGAGACCAAATATTTTGGTCACATTGTTGGTTGGGTCAGGAATCGCTCCCACAATGCAAAACTAGAGGTCATCAGAAAGATGAAACCTGAAAATGTCATCAGAAAGATGATGCCTTGAACCTAACCTCTGGATTTGAACTTGAGACTTTTAAGCGGAGGATGATAACGATGATGAGTGAAGAATTGAGGACTCTCAAGCTACATATCCAGCATCTTCCATCAAGTAATTATCTCCCAACTCCATCTTTAATGAAAACAACTCGTCATTTCCTTCTTAAGACAAAGGATTTTCATTTGAATCCTTTAAAATATACTGTAATCTATGGATTTTACACTGTAGTGCGACAATTGGGTGGATACGACAACCTGGAGGGTATGACAATTGAGTGGACAATTGGATGGAACACAATTGGGAGGATATGACAATTGGGTTGAAATGTGGAAATTAGGAAAAATAACAATTATCCATCTGAGAAATTATTACTGACATAAAATATCAGAATCAGTTGTATCGAAATTCTGATTAACGAGAACAATTCTCAATATGAATTGTTTTGATTTCCTGTAATACATTTGATTAATTGCCGATTGTTTCATTTAGAAGAAAAGAATCTTTAAAATATCCGTTTCATTGAGTGTCGGATTATTGAGAATATATTGGTAGTCATGTATTTTCGTTTCCTGTAGTCATTCCTTTTATTTAAGATTGTTTACATTACAACGAACAGAATAAAATAGAAATATCAGAATCCGTTGTATCGAAAGTCGGATTAGCGACAATAATTCTCAATGTCGGTTTTTTGATTTTCTCTAATTCATTTGATTGTTTTCTAATTGTTTCTTTTAGAAAATTTCGTTTTATTGAGGGTCATATTGTGGGAAAGCAGATTAGTCTATGAAACTGTTTTGCAGTAGTGCATTTCTGTCGTTTCCGTTTTACTACTTTTAGAAAGAACAAACTTTTTAAAATATCCGCCGTAGTGAGTTGCCGGATTAAAGGGGATAGATGCAAATCCTTTATTGAAAAATGGATTACAAAGAATACACACAAATACTGCATTGCGTTCGTGTAATTTAGAATTATATCAGTCAGAAAGAATACATTAGGAAAATAATTTCGCTCTCTTCAAAGTCGGATTAAAGAGAATAGAAGTAGTTGTCTACTATGTAGTAATTCATTTTATTAAGGGCGTCGTGGTTCAAGGTATTTCCGAGATCGTTGAATTTGTTTGCTCTCGACAGAAATTTTAGGAGAAGTGGTAGTAATCCAAATTACTCCTCATCATTTACTTATTTCCTCCCAATTGTCTGTCTCTCAGTTGTCGTCCATCCGATTGTCGTATCCTCCCAGTTATTGTATCCACCCAATTGTCGTCCAGCCAGTTGACTTCCACCCAACTGTCGCCCACGCAGTTATCATCCTCACAGTTGACTTCCACCCAACTGTCGCCCTACAAGTTGTCATCCACGCAGTTGACTTCCACCCAACTGTCGCCCTACCAGTTGTCATCCACCCAGTTGACTTCCACCAACTGTCGCCCTACCAGTTGTCATCCACGCAGTTGACTTCCAGCCAGTTGTGATCAACCCAGTTGACTTCCACCCAACTGTCGCCCTACCAGTTGCCATCCACGCAGCTGACTTCCACCCAACTGTCGCCCTACCAGTTGTCATCCACCCAGTTGACTTCCACCCAACTGTCGCCCTACCAGTTGTCTTCCACCCAATTGTCGCCCTACCAGTTGTCATCCACGCAATTGAATTCCACCCAAATGTCGCCCTACCAGTTTTCATCCACCCAACTGTCGCCCTACCAGTTGTCATCCACGCAATTGACTTCCACCCAACTGTCGCCCTACCAGTTGTCATCCACCCAGTTGACTTCCACCCAACTGTCGCCCTACCAGTTGTCTTCCACCCAATTGTCGCCCTACCAGTTGTCATCCACGCAATTGAATTCCACCCAAATGTCGCCCTACCAGTTTTCATCCACCCAACTGTCGCCCTACCAGTTGTCATCCACGCAATTGACTTCCACCCAACTGTCGCCCTACCAGTTGTCATCCACCCAGTTGACTTCCACCCAACTGTCGCCCTACCAGTTGTCTTCCACCCAATTGTCGCCCTACCAGTTGTCATCCACGCAATTGAATTCCACCCAAATGTCGCCCTACCAGTTTTCATCCACCCAACTGTCGCCCTACCAGTTGTCATCCACGCAATTGACTTCCACCCAACTGTCGCCCTACCAGTTGTCATCCACCCAGTTGACTTCCACCCAACTGTCGCCTACCAGCTATCTTCCACCCAACTGTCGCCCTACCAGTTGTCATCCACGCAGTTGACTTCCACCCAGTTGTGATCAACCCAGTTGACTTCCACCCAACTGTCGCCCTACCAGTTGTCATCCACGCAGTTGACTTCCACCCAGTTGTGATCAACCCAGTTGACTTCTACCCAACTGTCGCCCACCCATTTGTCATCCACCCATTGACTTCCACCCAATAATCGCTCCCCCTCCTCTCCATAGTGCAGTGGACATTTCCTTTATTACAAAGAAAGCACATGATCTCTAATGCACATCGAAGTACGTATACATCGAAGTACATGTACGTAACAACCATTAGATCTGTTGTTTCACTTATAACTCAGGTGACGAAAAATCGTTCGGGAGTTATCACACCGGTCTATGACAACATCGTTGGCGTTTGATTGTTGCGCATGCATCTGTAAATCAATGAAAAAAAAAACTTATCCGATAAAATTCCATAACGGAGAAATTTTGCTGTTGAACGAACATGAGTACAGGGATATAATTTTCGTAAGTGTGAAATTCCATACAAAGTTCCGTAAATCAGGACTATTCTATGATATCTATGAAAATATCTGTGAGTTCTTCATCGGAAATTGTTTATTTGAAGTATCACATTGGAATTATTTGATGATTCGACAAGCACTGAAGAATAAATTGAGCTGGAAATAATGTCGGAAATCTTTGAATGATCTTTTGTGATGCTTTGTAGATAATATCGTAAGACCAGTGGTGAAAGTCGATTTTATTTCTTACCGGTACACTTCAAAGCCTAGCTATGTGTGGAAATTCACATATAGGATAACACTCCACTGAACTCATCTTACAGGGTTGGGATGTTTTACCTCTGAGCGGCACTTTTTTGCACGCCATGGGCTAAATGGCCAGGTCACATGGATCCCGAAGACTCAGAGAACGTTGGGGGAGGGGACCCACTGGAACAGCTGTTGGGAGACAGATGGTAGCCTCCCGTAAAGGCCATCTAGCGTGTTCTTTAACGTGCACAGGGTATGGCTCTCTCGCACACGGGGCCATGGCTGAACGTCACATCCGACGGACGGCGGCCTTTCCAAGCCCATCGGTGTCCCCTACTGACCGTGGGCACGGCGGGAAATTTTGCATAGATAAATCTCAACGCTGACCCAGCTGGGACTCGAACCTGGGAACTACAGATTACGAGCCTGGTGCGCTACCGACTGAGCCACCCCCGCCCCACTTGGGTAGGCCTTAGTTAATCATTACTAACACTTTGAAAGGTTAGAAGGGGGGGGGGGGGGTCCATGGGTTCCATGTCATCCTCATCTCTTAGATCCGGCAGTGATTTCTATAATATAGATTATATACAGGGTGAATCTGAAAAAGTGGGCAAAACTTTACGGGGTGGTAGAACGCAGCTATACGAGCAATATTCGTCATAGAATGTATGGTCGGAACGCAAACGGCGAGCCGCTAGGTGGCGTTGGAAATGGTATAAAAGGGTCGGTCCTCGCACCCAACGGCATTTCTACCGTGGATTGCCGAGAGGATGGCTGGTTATACTAACCACGAAATGGCGGATATGCACTTTGTATACGTTGCGGCGGATGGGAATGCAAGTGAGGCACAGAGACGTTACCGTTTTCTGAAGTACCTCCTCTCCTTCTTGTGTTCATTCTTTAAATGTGACAGTGGAAAACTACCTTTTAACTTCTCACCGCTTGCGTTCCGACCATACATTCTATGACGAATATTGCTCGTATAGCTGCGTTCTACCACCCCGTAAAGTTTTGCCCACTTTTTCAGATTCACCCTGTATAAATAAACTGAGAAACATTATTTTATAGCAATATTTTATTCAAAAAATGTTTACATAAGAAACTTACGCTCAAATATTAAATTACTTACCTATAGAAATGGTAAAACTGCTTTTCGCATGGCGGGAAAGCATGTTATTGAGCTATTCCTTTGTTCTCTCAGTTTCTGGGGCTTCTGGGGTGTTTCTCTTACACTTCTCTATCGTCCGACGCTACTGTTTCGATACAATACAAATGGCGGCGTGTTTTTGAGCACTATGGGGGGATTTTCGAAGCGTTTCGTTCGTGGCTTCTCTCTGGGCGTTTTTTAAGGTTTTTTTCGCTAGGTTAGGACAATCAGTGTGGTACTGAACAACGGGGGGTCATTTTCGGAAGGGGGTGAGTGGAAGTTTGTGTGACAGGGAAGAATTTTTCGAGTTTTTAATATATAAATTTTTATATATAAATTTATTTGATAAGTAATAAACTTACTGTACAACAGTATCCACTTATATAGTTTTTTGTACAACTGTACCAACTTACACAAACTCTCATGTACCTACAAACACACACAGAACGTGAATTTTGGCCTTATTTGTCAGATAAATATGTCTATAACTTCTGGTAAGCAATAGGTCAAGGTAATTTTCTTTAATTATTGCGTAATCAAACATTTAATCAGACGATCTGATCCTTATTAATCCCTATTTACATTATTCCCCGCTTAAAGGGGATTCGTTTTTCGGGTCCCAATTAATAACAGATAACGGATCCTCCTGTATTACAAGGTGTATTATTTCTCGGAGCCACTAAACCGAAAAGTAACCGGCCTAAAAATAAAGTTTCAACTCCATTTGCTGCTCAGGAGTTGTAGACAATTCAGACAACTAATACATGACATTAGGAAAACCATTTCTCAGATTTTATTTTTATTCCAGCGATATTTTTGTACAAAGGTTATGAATTAACATACAACGAAAAGGCTTAAGCAATAGATTCGAAAACGTTACGTGTTTACCCACTTTCCTATTGCTTTTCGTTCTTCATTTGTAGATTTACCATTTTGCCTGTGTGTTTGTTAAAACAGTTATTCTACCATAACTTCCCAACCCGTCGTATAAACCGATCATAAAGGATTATAATGTGTCATAGTGAGACTGCCGTAAGCTTTCTCCAATTTTGTTCTCCAGCCGTCCCGTGGCCTAGTGGTTAGCACGCTTGGCTACTGTTCTAAGGGACCTGGGTTCGAGCCCCGGGTAAGGCATGGCTGTTTGTGTCGTTTTTCTGCTGAGGTCCTGCCATCCTCTCAGATCTCCTACTGTGGCATATAAACTGACAGGCTCCTGTCAGACCTCTGTGGCAAGCAACTGCTTGAGGGGGTATTTATTTATTTTTATACTTCCTCCTCCTAAAAATGGCAGAATTTTCACATCGGTCGATCTCAATGAGTTGCATTTCAAATTAAAATTATTACATCTACAATCATGGGCTACTTCAGATTACGGATTCCCATCTCCTTCTCCCCATACAAAAGCCCGGGGGGATGAGAAAATTTCAAGAGATCGATCTTTCCTCGTCGTATGTCAAATTAAAACATATGCACAGCAACAATCTTCTCTTCGGAAGATAGATGCCTTTAATTTCAAAGTAAAGATTTAAATTTAAAAACATAGCTCCCAAGATAATTAAACTGTGACACCTGCTCAAGACTGCAACCATTCAGATTCACTTAATCACAACCTGCCTGGCCAATTTTCATCACTTTAGTTTTCTCTCTGTTTATAACCAAACCCACTCTACTACCAGTCTCATCAACAGCTCGAATGAAAGAGTTCATCTCATCAACATCATTTGCCAAAAGGGCTAAATCATCAGCATAATCTAAATCAGGAATTTTCGTATCTCCAGCCCATTTAAGGCCAAAATCTTTCCCTGGAAGTGAATTTCGCATAACATAATCAATAACCAAGCTAAAGAGAAAAGGAGACAAAATGCACCCTTGTCGAACACCAGAAGTAATGTTAAACCAATTGCTACAAGCCGTACCAACTCTCACACACGACTCACTGTTATTATAGAGAACTTTCATAATGTTAACTAACTTGTCTGGTATACCATATGATCTCACAATCAACCACAAATTATGACGATTAACAGAGTCGAAAACCTTTTTGAAATCAACAAAGCTAGCAACCAAAGGTTTCTGAAACTCTAAACATTTCTCAAGAATCTGCCTAAGTGAAAATATCTGATCCACACATCCCCTACCACTTCTGAATCCACATTGCTCATCACGCAATTGACTGTCAACCAGATTCTTAATTCTATTAAGCAAAATCATGCGAAGAACATTCCCTGGAACAGAGAGTAGGCTGATACCCCTATAGTTATCACAAGAACTGCGATCACCTTTTTTGAAAATAGGGATAACAATAGCTCTGGTAAAATCCTTAGGAACCATGCCTTTATCATAAAAGATATTCAAAATTTCAGTCATCCAAGTGGTAACCGGAACATTCCCAGCTCTAAGCATTGCTGTAGTAATTTCATCTATTCCTGGGGATTTATGAAGTTTAAGTTCAGAAATAGCCAAAATAACTTCAGATTCTGTTATAGAGAGAACATTAAAGCCCCTAATACATTTATCATCATTACAAACATGACAAAATCCTCACTTTCTATGACTTTACCTTGTTTATCCTTCATATCTGTCCGTTTTCTACCACACAAAACTTTAACTATCTGGTACAACTCTCTGCTGATGTGTTGTCTAATCATTTCCTCGGCTTTGTCAGCCAAGCGGTCAAGCCAAAAGAATTCAATTAGCAGCTAATTGACCCTTTACATGTTTATTAAGCTCTCTGCAATGCTTTCTATTAGGTATAATAGGATATTGATTAAGGAATTCCTGCAGTTCTTTCTTGATGAAATAAGCTCAAATCACTTATCACTCAAATAATTCTGCCTCATGTACTCCTTTTTTTATAAAAGAGTACTGTTAGTTTCCAAAAAAGCCTATTTAAAATGGTCCCATTCTTCCTCAACAGCAAACCATGATTGTCATAATGACTAAGTAACCTATCATGGTAAGCTTTAGCTATAATTTGGTCTTTCAGAGTTTCAGTATTAAAAGTAATTTTTTTAACCTTAGCACAACACTTTTTAAGTTTAAGTTGCAAGACACTTTTAACAAGGTAATGGTCAGATCCAATTTCAGCTCCCCTATATGCCCTGGTATTTCTAACAGAACTAGCCCATTTGCTGTTAATTAATAAATAATCAATCTTATTCCTATGCAGCCCATCAGGTGAAACCCATGTGTATTTATGTATGTCGCGGTGTTTGTAATATGTGTCAGTTATTCTGAATCCATTGAGTTTACTTACCTGTAGGAGACGTTACCCATTGCCATTGCAGCTACCAATACCAAAAGGGCCTATCACCCCTCCCCAAAGGTCATAGTCAATTCCAACTTTGGCATTGAAGTCACCAAGAAGAAGGGTTAATATCTCCTTCCATGACAGAATTCAAAATATCCTGAAGTTGTCCATAAAACCTATCCTTCTCATCCTCATCGGCATACTCAGTGGGGGCATAACAGTAGATAACATTAAAGTCTTTAAGGTCTAACTTTTGATCTAAGTCTTCAATTTTTCTCTCATCATCGCTATCATCCTCCGCTTATACAGGGCTAAAGGCGCAAGTTGAACTCCACAGGTGACGTTTCAGGCTCATCCGTGAACAATACTAATTACGTCGTTTTTGACGAAAAACATCAATAGTCGCTGCTTTTCTGCTTCGATTTTCCGTTTTGCTGAACGGCCTTTCTATCTGTTTAGACTCGATACAGTGACTGTGCCAATCGGAACCAAAGGTTTTTCTTTACTCATGGTCTAATCACCAGTATTCTTTCAAAACTATTAATTACAAAAAGATATGATTCATTCACCGAAACACAACTGGTTCGTTTTCATCAGATATCCCGAAAGCATCCATAGGATGCATATAAGAAGTCAAGAATCGAAGCAATCTCTTGAAAAAGACGTTTATTACAGGATTGGAATAATGGATTGAATCTAACATATCCTATCATGTTACAGATAGAATAACATGGGATGCATTATGAGACGTCACAATAACAAGTGTTGGGTTGTTTTACCTCTTAGCGGCACTTTTTTGCACACCATGGGCTAAATTGCCAGGTTACAAAGACCCTGGGTTGGGTTGTTTTACCTCTTAGCGGCACTTTTTTGCACACCATGGGCTAAATGGCCAGGTTACAAAGACCCTGGGTTGGGTTGTTTTACATCTGAGCGGCACTTTTTTGCACACCATGGGCTAAATGGCCAGGTCACATGGACCCCGAAGGCTCAGAGAAGGTTGGGGGAGAGGACCCACTGGAAAAGCTGTTGGGAGACAGATGGTAGCCTCCCGTCAAGTCCATCCAGCGTGTTCTTTAACGTTGGATTGTTTTACCTCTGAGCGGCACTTTTTTGCACACAATGGGCTAAATGGCCAGGTTACATGAAACCCGAAGGCTCAGAGAAGGTTGGGGGAGGGGACCCACTGGAACAGCTGTTGGGAGACAGATGGTAGCCTCCCGTCAAGGCCATCCAGCGTGTTCTTTAACGTGCACAGGGTATGACTCTCCCACACACGGAGTCACGGCTTAACGTCCCATCCGACGGACGGCGGCCTTTCCAAGCCCATCGGTGTCTCCTACTGACCGTGGGAAGGGCGGGGAATTTTGCGGACATAAATCTCAACGCTGACCCAGCTGGGACTCGAACCTGGGAACTACAGATTACGAGCCTGGCGCGCTACCGACTGAGCCACCCCCGCCCCACAATAACAGTGACCGTGCCCGGATCTACAAAACATCGAAGGGGAGGCAGTATGGCCAAGGAACACCATTGAAGCGGAAAAACGTAGGGGGGGGACGCAGAAAACTGGATTAATATAGTATAATACATCCCCTTCCGTTTTACAAGTCTTTAAGATTTACTAAATATCTTAAATACTTTTAGACACTCGCTTACCCTTACTAGTATTCTGAAAGGGTGTGCGTGCTGGTCCCTTAAGTCTCGAATAAAATATTTATAACACCATGGACAGTAGATAAAATCTGTAGAAACGTAAGCAAATATTACTGCATTGTTTGGGGCGGGGGTGGGTCAGTCGGTAGCGCGCCAGGCTCGTAATCTGTAGTTCCCAGGTTCGAGTCCCAGCTGGGTCAGCGTTGAGATTTATCTCCGCAAAATTCCCGGCCCTGCCCACGGTCAGTAGGGGACACTGATGGGCTTCGAAAGGCTGCCGTCCGTAGGATGGGACGTTAAGCCGTGGCCGCGTGTGCGGGAAAGCCATACCCTGTGCACGTTAAAGAACACGCTGGATGACCTTGACGGGAGGCTACCATCTGTCTCCCAACATCTGTTCCAGTGGGTCTTCTCCCCCAACCTTCTCTGAGCCTTCGGGGTCCATGTGACCTGGCCATTTAGCCCATGGTGTGCAAAAAAGTGCCGCTCAGAGGTAAAACAACCCAACCCACGAATTCGCGGGTTCAGTCGGCCTCGATAGGACGTCCGCGTTTCGGTGGGAAACACCTTTCCTATAATGCACTGTTGCATCTTACTGATTAATGTCAAAGGCCAATCTCTACAATTTGGTGCTTAATGTTGCGACAGCTATGAGGTACCTAAGCAGGTTATGGTCTGAAACAACCTCGACCTGGGATCCATTTAACCAGGTTAAAAACTTTTTTAGCCCCACACACTCACAACCACCGTTACATTTCTGCTGGGTTCCGTGAGCTTCTTTGAAGTAAAGGTGATGGGATGTTCTTGTCGCTGTGCTTCAAATTGGGAGAGATATGCGCAGACTGCAAGTGCAGTTACCCTAACAGTTTAGTACAGAACAAGTCTTCTGCATTTTATTTTGAATTTGATCGAAAAACTGTACGAAACCATTCGGAAAAAGTGGCAACATTGAGTTCCGGGAATTCCCCTCATTTTTATCTTCAATATACGTTAGTCTTGGTCTCTCATGTCGTATTTAAAGTTATAAAGATAATTAAACTAACACTTGCATATAAACTGACAGGTTCCTGTCAGATCTCTGTGGCAAGCAGCTGCTTGAAGGGGTATGTTTTTTTTTTACGTCTGGAACCAATTCTATTTTCGTATTCTATTTTTTCATATGCACTGTGTTTTCTTTTAGAATATTTTTACACGGTTTTTTCGGGAACCTATTTACCGTGTAAAAAGTTTAAAACAGAATTAGGTGTATTTAATTAGATCATTCCTTTTCTGTAGTATAAATGAATTATTTTACATTTGAGAAACCTCCTGAAGCAATTTTTAGATAATCTAATAGGAGGAGTGCGTTGTGATGAATACGAATAATGTTAAAGATCTTTGTTAGGTGGATGTTTTTAGATGTTAAGAGAATAAATCTGAATAACTGACTGGAATTTCATACAATAATACGCATTTGATATCATATAGAGTTCAGAATTGATTGTTTTACCTGTGATCGACATTTTATTTGTAGACAATGGACTAAACGGTCAGGTCACGAGAACCCCCGATGGCTCAGAGAAGGTTGGGGGAGGAGCCACACTGGAACAGCTGTCGGGAGACAGATGGTAGCCTGAAAGTTGAAAAAACATGAAAACTCGTTAAGTAGCTAATGCTGCTGTCCATAAACAACCTTCGTTTTCTTTCCCCTCAAAATACAAGAAATTTACTAGTTACTACATGTTCGGACAGCAAAGAATTACGAATTTCCTTTGAAATCGAAGCTCGTATGAGGATCCGTGTGTGGGAGACTGTGTGGAGTCTGAAAAAACCTTTTTTTTTCATCCTCATCGGCATTCTCAGTGGGGGCATAACAGTAGATAAGATTGAAGTCTTTAACGCTTGTCTGTAATTTTGCTGTAAACAACTTTCATTAATGCACTCTTATCCTAGAAGAGCATCACTAGCGTGTCTGCTGAGAAGCACACCCACGCCTTGGTGATGTTTATTGTCTTTCCTCCCCGAAAAGAGATATTTAAGATACTCACGGTTAATCCGAAAAACTTTTGAAAGAGGAAATAGATTAAAAGAATAATTTTTAGTAAATTTGACATAGAAGGTATCGAAAAACGTAAGTGCGGAAGAGTAAACAAACTCCTCTGTTGGGAATACGAAACAATGGAAATGTCACTTCCTTGCGATTCTGCAAACAATGCATTCTCAATCGTCACTGTCAGATGTCATTCGCCTATTATTGAAATCGTCCAAAGCTTTTCTCGCTGCTCCATTTGCCGCTTTAGCTATTAAAATATGGCGAAGAAGTCATCCTGTTTTGAGGGTTTGCAGTTATCAGAGCTTTGCCTATCGCGAACAGATTTGAGTATAATAAGCAGCCATAGGCAAGGCCCGTGCGGTTGATAAATAACGTCGGCCTGTCCTTCTGTACCTTACAACTCTGCTGCTCGAAAAGTATCAGCTAAATCAAGTTAAATAATATTCTTGAAGTGTTTGTGATTCGTTTATATTTTCCTTCAGGTAAGTAACTTAGTAGTGAATAATTAGTTTAGAGTAGAGGTAATCTAATTCTACACTTTTTAGCCTAAGAGCTATGAAATTTCGGTCGGTTTCGAACCGACAAATAGTATGCAGCACATTATTCTGATTATGGGATATAAAATTGATAGTTAACCGCTATTTGTCGGTGTCGACCACTTTATTTTGGCTCGCAATACGGACGTTATTCATTTCCTATGCTTTTCAGGTACCCTACCGAACGGCTACAGAATTTCCTTGTTATGCCAGTGAGAAACCTTACTTGGAAGCTCTAAAATATGCATTTAATGGAATTAAAGATCATAATCAAATATTTTTTAAATATCGGTTTTCAAAAATATTGTTTTAGTATTTAAATGGTTGCATATGGAATGGTTAACAATAATCTTCAGTGGTATGCCAGTGAGAAAGTGGAATTCTTATTTTCACAACAAGAAATTCAGTTACAAATTGTCGCACATTAAAAAAAAATGAGATCGCTTCCTCACAATAAAAGTCTACGACGTGTGGTTATAAGTAAAATGGGAAATTAACAGAAGAATACAGCAGGTAAATTAGAATTACAAATGATATCGCGAAAACACGGACGTGACGTCATCAGTGGTATCCAGTGTTGCCACCATAATTTCTATAATGTCTTTCAAAACCAGTGTATAAAACAAAACACTTATAATCCTAAAATATTAACTGGTAGTTATTTCTTTTTTTTAATTTTGTTAAATATTTTTATAATATTCTGAAATATTTAAATAAAATCTTATAAGTAAATTATTTTGAATGTTATTAAAATAAATTAAATTAACTTTAACTTATCTTGAACCAATGAAAGGAATTGCTTGTTTAGGCATATTTATTTTCGCTCTTTTTGTTGAAGGCTATCCAGACAGGCGGTATCTAGGTGGCTTTCACGGTACGCGTTTCCCTATTCTTTTGTTTCATATGTTTTGGGTGAGATTTTAGTGATGTACTGCGATGTGGAAGGGCTTTACGTAGGCAGCAACCATTTATACGTTTACGAACCGTTAAAGCTTTGGAAATTCCGGTTTTTGAAAAGTCGTTTTCGGTAAAAACTTAGGTTTTTGCGAGTAATCTCAAGATTAATATTATTGTTTTGGCCCAGGAATGAAAATTAACAGTTATGTGCACGTCGTGGTGTAATAAGATTATTACACCAACGTCGTGGTGTAATAAGATAGAAAAACCTTTGCCGAACGCTTGCAGTGTTTAAAAATTATGTTTATGGGTGAATAAATATTTCGATTTAGAGTGAAAAAAAAAGTGGTAAACTTTTTTATTGACAGGTGGGTGGGGTAAAACTTATTTATTGACAGACGAAATAAACACTTGCAATTATCTTTCTATAAATAGAAATTGAGTACGAAATAATAAATATCCCCTAACTTTCTCTGAGCCTTCGGGGTCAATGTGACTGGGCATTTAGTCCATGGTGTGCAAAAAAACGTGCCGCTCAGAGGTAAAACAATCCAATCTAATCTCCGAGCCTTTGGGTCCATGTGAATTGACAATTTAGTCCATGGTGTGCAAAAAAATGCCGCTCTGTGGTAAATCAATCCAAAGTTAAAGAACACCGCCTCGTTTTGGGTCGCGCATACGCGAGTAATTAACTAAGGTGCGATGTTTTAAATTTACTGCACAGTCGTGACCCTAAGAGACTTTCTCCATAGGAGATTTCTCCATCGACTTTTGCTCTCTGCTGCCTTTTGATCCGGCACAGGGAAGGAACAAAGGGCGCCCTCTATCGAGCTGACCCGATTTTTGTTTCTTCTCTGATTAGATGCATTGGTCTCTTTCGTTTGAATGCTTAAGTTACTTTCTGAGTTATTTCTATGTTTTCTCTTTTGTTTTGGGTGAATGAGTTTAGAACTTTCCTATCTTTTCTCCCTTTCCTTTTCAATCTTCCTTACCTCTGTAATGTATTGAGTTGAAGTTTATTTGTATAGTATGAAATAACCGTGGAGAGACGTATCGCTCTGACGAAACGGTTCAAGTTTACAGAATGCAAACGCAGTGTCCAGATGAGCGA
Source organism: Ryuthela nishihirai (assembly GCA_038380435.1). NCBI lineage: Eukaryota > Metazoa > Arthropoda > Arachnida > Araneae > Heptathelidae > Ryuthela > Ryuthela nishihirai. Next base: position 1,686,763 of record JAWZYU010000041.1, read on the forward strand.
TTCTGGGGGTCCCCACTTTCGGCTTCATACAGATCTCTCTTTGCTCTCTAGGGCTTATGGGGTGTTTCTCTTACACTACTCTACCGTCCGAACGCACTGCTTCCACCCGATGCAAATGGCGGCCTGTTTTGGGACTCTATGGACACATTTTGGCAGCTTTATGTTTCTGGCTTCTCCTGGGTGGATTTCTAGGGCGTTTTTTCGCACGATTCAGACACCGTGGGCGGTATTGAGCAGGTGGAGAGTGTTTTTTGGGCACGGGAATGATTTTTGGGGCTCAGGGGGGCTTTTTTGGGTGGATTTTGGCGCTTTGCGTTGTGGGGCTTTTTGCGTCACTTCCGGTTTGTCTTGGGGGTCACTTCCGGGTCATCTAGGGCCTATTCGGGCGGTCATGATACTGTGGACCCGAGGGGGCTGTCGGAGCAGTGGTTTTTTGGGGGGGGATTTTTTCGGGTCACTTCCGTTGCTTTCCGACAATTAGGGGGGGCGTTTTTGGGCGTGGTCTTCGGATACTTTTTGAGATCACTTCCGGTTTGCTGTGGGGGTCATTTCCGGGTGAGTTTGGGAGTTTTCGGGGCTTTTTTTTTAAATGTAATGGCTAAATGTCCAGGTCACAAGGAATCCGAAGGCTCAGAGAAGGTTTGGGGAGGGGACCCACTGGAACAGCTATTGGGAGACAGATGGTAGCCTCCCGTCAAGGCCATCCAGCGTGTTCTTTAATGTGTACACGGGGTCACAGCTTAACGTTCCATCCCATGAACGGTGGCGCTCCCAAGCCCATCGCTGTACCCTACTGAAAAAAAAAACATCAGAAAAAGACAAAAAAATGACCTTTCCTAGTGTCCAAAGTAGAGTCACGTGACCTAAAGATTCACACCCAAGAGATTCACCACTTGACGGATTCGTTCTCACTTGGCTTTCGCTCATTAAGGGCGTTTTGAATAATGCGGCAGGCGGTGTATTGTATATCGAGATACATCAAGAATACCTCAAAAAGGAGGAATTCGGAATAGCCGATAATCCGTAATAGCCGATACGCCATACCTTTCCTAAGGGCCACACGTCGACCAAGCGCCTGCCAGTGTTGCCTGCGCTCGATCCCAGGCTGCCAAATGCCCAGAGACCTGCGCAGGCACCACTGGTGACTTCAGGGGCTAGACTCACTATGGTGTGTGGCCGTAGCATAGTGATCGACGAGTCCCCCCTCCCCCCAAACACGACGAATTCCGCTTGTTTCCGCCTTGGTGCAGAGAACAAAACGGATCGTGGGAAAGGTTTACAATTCACCCAAACAGTCAATTTGCTTATATGGTAGGAAATCAGAGTGCTTATTAATTAGCGGTAGATAATATTTTCAAAGTTTCGTCACGAATATTAAGGAATCTGGCAACGCGAAAAATCTGACCAGGGGTCATCCGGTAGAGGTCATCGAGATCTAATGATTTATAACATTTCATAAAGATGGGTAGATTAGTTTTTTTTTTTAAAAGGCATTCAAAATTCCCTTAGAAAAAACATTAAGGAAACCACCTCAAAATTTTTTAGAAACCAAAACCGAGGGAGAACAACCTTTCAAAGTGAAACAGGAAACCTGTTAAATGACGTTCGCCGACGAATAAGATTCGTCACCCTTTGAATTATGGGTAAAGGGTTATAAAAATGGCCTAGAGCAAATGATATTTCTTCGTTATGTTAAAGAATAGGGAAAAGCTAATGTTATCCTATGGACATTAGGCCTAGAAAAAAATCGTTATAACGCTCGAACCGTTGGAGATAGCAGGTTCGGACCACGTGATTCGGGATCTACGTCAAATTAGTTCACTCCCATGTCCAGCACGAGGCTCTGAACTCAATATTTAAAAAGTTTAAAGTGAATTTTAAAACGTTAAAATCTCGAAAACGACAACTCCTGGGTCGAAACCGGGTTCGGAATCGGATGCGTCTCGACGAGACCTTTCGGAAAAGGGTCATATCATACGGCTATCTCTAATATTTAAGAAGTTAGCATCAGCCAATCAGGATTCAGCATTTCAAAATTCTGGAATCCCATTGGTTCTACGTGGTAGAGGTAGATTTAAAATGCATGGCCTTTTTTCAATGTAAAGGAATTCCTATGATAAGAGCGCACTTATAATTTTCATCCAATGAGAATAACTTGACTGATTCGTTCTCACTTAGTTTTAAAAAAAGAGGTGCTTGCCATGATAATTCGGACAACTCATTCCTGTCTCACTAGAAATATGCACCGTTTAAAGTATTTAAATAGATTTAAAACTTTAAACATTTAAAATAATACATATTCTAGGTAGATAGATAAATAATTATTTTTTAACCAATCAGATTTAAACGCTAAGATGCCAACGGATTTCATTGGATGCTTATTTTCACCTCGGAACTGCTCTATTTTGCACTCTGTGGCATACGAAGTACATTGCACATCAGATCTGCGCATATCTGTGACGTTATACACTACTTGCCATATAAAGACAGATCGATGACGTCATATATAAATAACCAATCACATGAAAGCTTAAGAATGACATCATTCTATACTTATTCTAATTTATATCCATCAAAATACCACAGCGCATTCCATCTGAGCATACCGATGACGTCACCCATAACTACTGCGCATCAATCTGCACATACAGATCACATCTACACAATATGCCATATAGGGACAACCTTATCACATGACTAAGAATTAGCCAATAACAGGACAGCTTTATCACGTGACTCTAATCAACCAATCATTTCAAACTTTAATCATGACATTACTGTATACTAATCTTAATACATACTCCATAAGGTTAACATGGCTAATGCTTTTCTATACGGACCTTACAATTTTTTATGAAGTCCAGCTACACACCCCTGCGATGGCACCATGACCCATGTTATCCTAGAGGTAATCTGGGTCAAACAGTCACTCAGCTTAGCCATGAAATTAAAGAATTTATTTATTTATTCATTACTCTCTCATTCTGCAGATATAGGGATATGGCATTCTTCATATCACGAACAAGATGGAGGACTACAGGTAGACAGGGACTAGAGTAGACTTCTTTTCTTCAATTTTAGGGCGTTTTTATTATTCCTTTTTTATCTAACACTCCTCAAACACTTTATGTACTTTTTAAATACATTGATTTAGAAGAAACGACTTTCTTAGCATAGCTTCATTTCACTAAGCCTATTCTAATACAATTAACATAGGGCATCATTCCAACAGCTTCTAATCACTCTTTACACACGAGGTAAACACCGATATTCAGTGTTCGGATATTTTTTCGATAGCTAGTTCTTAAGAAAGACCGGAATATCTGAAAGTGGCTCAAAAAAGTATCCGGACACTATGGTTGATTACGGAATTCAGAAAAAAATATCTCGCAACGATTTTTTTTTAAAGTAATTAGTGATCTGGCAACCTTCTTGTACAGTCGCTGAAACAAATATTCGAACACTATAGTTGAATTCAGAAAAAGTATCTGCCAACGACGTTTTTAGAAATTAGTGATCTGGCAACCTTCGTGTACAATACATGTACAATCGCTCAATAAAATATCCGAACACTATGGTTGATTACAGAAATCAGAAAAAATATCTGGCAACGATTTTCTTTTTTGCAAATTAGTGATCTGGCAACCTTCGTGTACAATAATACGTGTACAGTTGCTCAAAAAATATCCGAACACTATGGTTGATTATAGAATTCAGAAAAATACCTGGCAACGATTTTTTTAGAAATTGGCGATCTGGCAACCTTTGTGTACTGTACACGAAGGTTGCCAGATCACTAATTTCTAAAAAAAATATTTGCCCGATATTTTTTCTCTATTCTGTAATCAGCCATATTGTTCGGATATTTTTTTGAGTCACTGTATACATTAAACAACACGCTAGATGGTTTTGATAAGAGACTACCATCTGTCTCCCAACAGTTGTCCAGTGGGTCCCTTTTCCCCAAACTTCTTTGAGCCCTCGGGGTGCTTGTGACCTGGCCATTCTTCAGAATATCCTTAATAGAAAAGCTTTTTTAAACTCTTGTAAATAAAAAAAAAGTTGTTTTAAAGCCCCTTTAAAACTTTCAAGCTCTGGGCAATCACTGAATCCATCAGTATTTTGAACTATAAGGACAATTATTTTCAAATGATCAGACGAAAGAACGGCTTTTGGAATAAAATAAATTAATTTTCATCTGTATAGTTTGTTGGCGAGATCTGGCAACGAAAACAGACTTTTCTAAACGATGTACAGGTAGTTCAGCTTCCATAGAGTGTTAATCTAAAATAAAGTCATTGGTGTACAGGTGGAAATTAGTTTTAAATCCTTCTGTAATTACTTATTATTATTCAATTATATTAATATTATAATTTATATTCTGTTAGAATTAGCTATAATAGTTTTCATCATAAATTGGTATCTAATCATTTATTGGAAAAAAAGTCGTGAAACGGTTTATTTATTAATAATTTAGTATTTAATGATTTTAAAAATTCCTAATATTTAACTTTGGCCTATTTTAAGGGTTTTTTCTGCTTGTTTTACTTATACAAGTTGATTCAACAAAAATAATTTCAAACGATCAAGTATTAAAATCATGCTATCATTCTTCCAATGTGAAATTCAATTTAATTTTTTTCTTGAAATATCAATTTCTCTTCTCTAGCCTCGTGTACAGGAGTTATACCTGTCCCCTAGGGTTAAGTTATTATCTTAGCCCTAGGGGCCCTTGTAACCTGGCCATTTATCCCAATCTCTGCAATAAAATACCGATCAGACGAAAGTAGAACAGCTTTTCTAATAAAATTAATGAATTATCGTCTGCATAATATGTTAGCGAGATCTGGCAACGAAAACAGAGTTTGCTAAATAATGTAGAAGTAGCAGATTAACTTGTAGTGTCAATTGGAACGTACTTTTCAAACTTTTGCCTCGAAATAGGTAAAATGGAAAAGTTTTAATTGTTATTTGGGAAGAATAACTCAGAATAAAACTTTTGCAATAAATTCCAGAGATTTTAAGAGTAGAACTGCATGGAATATTTTTCCCTCTACCTGTCTCGTTCTCTAGAAGTATTCAAACGCCTTCGTTCCTACAATAAACATTTGCATTTAGAAATTGAAATGAATTAATGCTCTGAATAATAATGGATTTCAAAAACACTCTAAGCAAAGTACTAACTATAAGGTGACTAAAATGTGAGATTGCGAGAAAAACGCTGCTGGCGTTTCATTTATCAATAAAACCTTTTTTTTTATTTATCTATCTAATCTCTAAACCTGACAAACCCAAATCAATAACTGGTTCTTATTGTGGAAATGTATTTCTATAAAACCGTAGTTTATGTAAATGTTTCAATCATTTTGAAAGAAGTAACTGCAGAAATTCGCAGCTCGTTAGCTTCGGTTGCTCTTTTTTATTTGCTTTAATGCATAATGCAAACAAAGTTACTTAAACTTACTCTGTTCTTTAAAATATTTCACTGGGACTGAAAGCAAAATTCCATTCGATTGCTACCCATGAAATTGAAGAAAAAATTCGGAAAGCAATCAGTAAAACATCCCCCTCAAGCAGCTGCTTGTCGCAGAGGTCTGACAGGAGCCTGTCAGTTTATATGTCATAAGACAAGGTACTGAGAAGATGGTAGGACCTCAGGAGAAAAACATCGGGGCTCGAACCCAGATAGCTTGGGGGTCGTTTCACACAGCGTTTTTGGGGCATTGGTGCGTTTTCTGCCACTAAGGGCCTGTTTATGGGTGTTTGGAACAAATTTTGGGGCGGGGGCTTTATCTGCCGATATTGGGAGTATTTCAGGATCAGTAGCCAACCATCCACCAATGCCTTACCCAGGGCTCTAACGCAGGTCCCTTAGATCAGTAGCCAAGCGCGCTAACCACTCGGCCACGGGACAGGGAACTTGCCTTTATTCTCAGCACCACGAACAGACGTGTGTTCTTTACGTTTTCTTCATTCTCTCATTTCCCACCGAAAATAATATTCTTTAATATACTTTCACAGCCAAAAGGCAGGAAAAATATTTTTTTTTACCTTCCCCTCCCACGAGCGTACAGTCGCTCAAAAAAATATCGGAACACTGTGGTTGATTACAGAATTCGGAAAATAATATCTGGCAACATTTTTTTTAGAAAAAGTGATCTGGGAACCTTCGTGTCACGTGCCACGAAAGTTGCCATATCACTAATTTCTAAAACAATCGTCACCAGATATTTTCTCTGAATTCTGTAATCAACCGTAGTGTTCGGATACTTTTTCGAGCGACTGTACTCGAAACGTCGGATTCCTATTATAGTAAGGCTCCGTAATCCGACCTGCAGAACCGGTGACATTTCTCCCTCGGGCAGTAGGGGGACACCGATGGGTTTGCAAAGTCCGTCGGATAGAACCTTAAAGAACGCTGTGGATGGCCGCGCCTAGAGATATGTGTTTTCCTTCCCAGAACCTTTTCTGATATTCTTTGTGGCCTGGCTATTTAGCCCATTGTGTGCATAAAAAGTGCGAGTGTAAAAGCCTCATCTTCTCACGTATACCAATGTTACATTTTTATATAACGTGAATGTTTGATTAACAGAGGAATTGCGGTGTCCATCGAAGTCATAAGCCTTTTGACTCTGTGGCAGACATGGAGCATTCCATTCCTTTTTTTTAGGATCTTAATATAGATAGATATCAAAAAAACTTAATATTTAAAATCGGCGAAGAAATGGAATCTCATAAACGGATCCCCGCGATTACGGAAATGTGTAGATGTTGGGTAAAAGTCACAAAAGGAATACGGTACAAAGAATCAAAAGTCGCAAAAATTCACTCTGTTGCAGAATCCATAAAAAAGCTAGGGGGGCTTTTTTTTTTTCGTAATTCGGACCACTGATTGATTCTTGATGACAGACTGGGAACGCACGTTCAACATTTATTATAATTGTACGGGTGCGAATCTCTCATTCCCTATCGGGTGCACAGCGACTTTTTCATCACCCTGTATAATGCCGTTTTTTGGTTTTCGACTCTTTCTGAAGCCTTTTTTTATGTGACTTTAATATCTATATATCTTCGTACAGAGAAGACTTGGTACTTCAATGTATAGAATGGCTTTGTTGCCAGATTCCGTGTCAAATTTTTCCCCCGGCGGAATGCATATTTTAGAATTTCGGAAAAAAACAATTTTTTAACAACCCAACGTTAAAGAACACAGTTGATGGCCTTGACGGAAGGCTATCATCTGTCTCCCAACAGCTGTTCCAGTGGGTCCTCAACCTTCTCCGAGCCTTCGGGGTACTTGTGACCTGGCCATTTAGCCCATGGTGGTCAAAAAGGTGCCGCTCAGTGTTAAAACAATCCAAATGCACTTACGATTGGTTTACTGAGTACCACACTTTAACAGAGATTCAGAAGATGTTTGTGGGTGTTGTAATGAAACGATTAGGAGAGCTATGCACCAATCCCCTGTGATGATGCATAGAACCGTCCAGGCCTAGCACCTAATGTCCGACCCCGCCTTCTCGTGGTGCAGACCGTTAGTACCTTTCAAAAGAGATACTCTCTTGTCGAAGTGAACGGAAGGAGGAGGGCTGCCAGATTAGTGTGGCCTACTGATCTGGACAATTATGGCTACTTTTCTTTTTTTTTTCCACCCTGCTGAGGAGTGGTCAACCACACAGGGTCCTGGTGATGACCATATAAACCCACTGGACTGGACAGATATATGGCTCTGAGCTTGATTATGGATCCTGATTTTGCTGCACTGGTGGGCTTCTGTGGAGGGAAAATCTTCCGCTGTGTTTTCTGTTTGTTTGTAGGTTGACAGACCCAAGTGAATAGATTCGCAGGATATGTTTTTCAGCTGGTGGATAATCCTGAGCAGAGGTCATCGCAGGCACATGAACTCTTTGCTTCTATTGGCATCGTCAAATTCTACATTGGAGGAAGTCTTCCAGTGTAGATGGCTTCAGCCTTTAGTAGTGGGGGAACGGGTCTTTGCCCCATGTCTATGATTAGGGGGCTGTTTGATATTGTCGGCATTCCCTCTCTCAATAAACATAGTTTCTTTGAACATCCCACTAACCATTTTCTCTCCATAGGTAGTTGGAATGTGAGGAGTCTGCACAGAGCTTTTTCTCTTGATGTCCTCACACAAGAATTCCACCATTATAATTTAGATATTCTCGGCTTGCAAGAGACCAGATGGACAGATAAAGGTCAGATTCTTAAAAATAATCTTAAATTTCTCTTTTCAGGAAGGGACGACAATAAGCATCACCAAGGCGTGGATCTGCTTCTCAGCAGACACGGTAGTGATGCTCTTCTAGGATATGAGTGCATTAATGAAAGGTTTCTTACAGCAAAATTTCAGACAAGCGTTAAAGACTTGAATGTTATCTGCTGTTATGCCCCCACTGAGGATGCCGATGAGGATGAGAAGGATAGGTTTTATGAACAACTTCAGGATATTTTGAATCCTGTCAAGAAAGGAGATATTACCCTTGTTTTTGGTGACTTCAATGCCAAAGTTTGTACTGACTCTGCCTTTTGGGCCGGAGTAATAGGCCCTTTTGGTATTGGTAGCTGCAATGGCAATGGGCAACGTCTCCTACAAGTAAGTAAACTCAATGGTTTCAGAATAACTAACACATATTACAAACCGCGACATACATAAATACACATGGATTTCAGCTGATGGGCTGCATAAGAATATGATTGATTACATATTAATTAACAGCAAATCGGTTAGTTCTGTTAGGAATACCAGGGCATATAGGGGAGCTGAAATTGGATCTGACCATTACCTTGTTAAAAGTGTGTTGCAACTTAAATTTAAAAAGTATTGTGCTAGGGTTAAAAAATTTATTTTTAATAAATCAGAATTTATTTTTAATACTGAAGCTCTGAAAGATCCAGTTATAACCAAAGCTTACCATGATAGGTTACTTAGTCATTATGACAGTCATGGTATGCTTACTACTGAAGTTGAGGAAGAATAGGATAATTTTAATCAGGCTTGTGTGGACACAAACAGTACTCTTTTAGGAAAAAAGGAGCAGAAGAAGCAGAATTATCTGAGTGATAAGGCTCTTGAACTTATTTCGGAAAGAAAGAACTGCAGGAATATCCTTAATCAATACCCTACTAGTCCTAATAGAAAGCATTACACAGAACTTAATAAACGTGTAAAAGATCAGTTAGCTGCTGATAAGAATCTTTGGCTTGATGGTTTGGCTGACAAAGCCGAGGAAGCAGTTAGACAGCACAACAGCAGAGAGCTGTACCAGATTGTTAATGTTTTGTGTGGTAGAAAACGGACAGGTATACAAGGATTGAAGGATAAACAAGGTAAGGTTATAGAAGGGGAGGATTCTGTCATGGCTAGGTGGGCTGAGCATTTCAGTGATGTTCTAAACGATGTAGTTAGTTCTACTCCCATTGTTTGCAATGATGATAGATGCATTGGTGGCTTTGATGTTGGCCCTATAACACATTTTGAAGTTATTTTGGCTGTTTCTAAACTTAAACTACATAAATCCCCAGGGATAGATGAAATTACTACCGAAATGCTTAGAGCTGGGAATGTTTCGGTTACCACGTGGATGATTGAAATTCTGAATATCTTTTATGATAAAGGCATGGTTCCTAAGGATTTTACCAGAGCTATTGTTATCCCTATTTTCAAAAAAGGTGATCGCAGTTCTTGTGATAACTATAGGGGTATCAGCCTACTCTCTGTTCCAGGTAAAGTTCTTTCCATGATTGTGCTTAATAGAATTAAGAATTGGTTGACAGTCAATTGGGTGATGAGCAATGTGGATTCACAAGTGGTAGGTGATGTGTGGATCAGATATTTTCACTTAGGCAGATTCTTGAGAAATGTTTAGAGTTTCAGAAACCTTTGGTTGCTAGCTTTGTTGATTTCAAAAAGACTTTCGACTCTGTTGATCGTCATAATTTGTGGTTGATTGTGAAATCATATGGTATACCAGACAAGTTAGTTAACATAATGAAAGCTCTCTATAATAACACTGAGTCGTGTGTGAGAGTTGGTAAGGCTTCTAACAATTACTTCTGGTGTTCGACAAGGGTGCATTTTATCTCCTTTTCTCTTTAGCTTGGTTATTGATTATGTTATGCGAAATTCACTTCAAGGGAAAGATTTTGGCCTTAAATTTACTGGAGATAAGAAAATTTCTGATTTAGACTATGCTGATGATTTAGCCCTTTTGACAAATGATGTTGATGAGATGAAACCTGTCTAGAAGTATTGAAACGCCTTCTTCGTTCCTACAATAAACTTTTGTATTTAGAAATTGAAATGAATTAATGCACTGAATAATCATAATGGATTTGAAAAACACTCTAACTATAAGGTGACTCAAATATGAGATTGCGAGAAAAACGCTGCTATTTATCAATAAAACTTTCTATCTCATCTCTAAAGCTGACAAACCGAAATCAATATCTGGTTCTTATTGCGAAACTGTATTTCTATAAAACCGTGAAACTATACTAAGCATGAAACTGAAGAAAACTATTCGGAAAGTATTTAAAAAGTACATCAATCCTTTGCGGAGTGTTATATAAAGGAGAAAAGAGTAAAATTCTCGTGAAAAAGGCTCCAGAATTATTTAAAAGAGATGTGAAAACCCTTACATTGCACTGCCCTGTAGGCATCCATCTTTTTAAAAACACGAGGAATGTCATATCCCTCTATCTGCAGAATAACCGTAGTCGAAAAATAAATAATTAATTGATTTATTTCATGGCTAGACTTGGTGACTGTTTGACCCAGATTACCCATAAGTTAACATGTGAAGACTTCAAGTGAGGAGCTCCATAGAGAAAGCATGGTGCCATCGGAGGGGTGGGTGGCTGGACTTTAAAAGAAAAAAAAAATGTAAGTATGGAGTCATGTGATCCCTGTAGTTTGAAATGATTGGCTGTCATAAATTTTGATAATGCAGTCTGTCTTCTGATTGGCTGATTCTGTGTCACGTAATAAGGCCTGTAAATGGCCTGTAAATGGCCTGTAATAGGCCTGTAAATGGTAGCTAGGCGTAAACTGGAAGGAGAGCTGTGTACCAATCCCTAGTGATGATGCACAGAACCGGCCAGGTCTAGCACCTAATGTCTGACCCCGCCTTCTCGTGGTGCAGGCCGTTAGTACCTTTCAAAAGAGATACTCTCTTTTGGAAGGGAACGGAAGGGGAGGGCTGCCAGTTCAGTATGACCTGCTGATCTGGTCATCTACGGCCACTTTTTTCTTTTTTTTCAACCCTGCTGAGGAGTGGTCAACTTCACAGGGTCCTGGTGCTGACCATTTATACCTACTAGACTGGACTTGTTTATGGATTTGAGCTTGATTATGGATCCTGGACTTGCTGCACTGGTGGGCCTCTGTTGAGGGAGAGTCTGCCGCTGTGTTTTCTGTTTGCTTCTGGGTTGCCAGCTCTAGGTGAACAGAGGCATGGGATACCTTATATCAGCTGGTGGATAATCCTAATCAGAGGCCATCGCAGATACCTGAACCTTACTTAGCTAGCTGGGCATCGTCAAGCCTAAACTGGAGTAATGCGTCTCAGGCAGGCCATGTGGCTCTTGAAAAAGTCCACTTGAAAAGGTGGTGCCTGAAGTTCCTACCAGCATCGGTGACTTCAGCCTTTAGCGGAGGAAGAACGGGTCTTTGCCCCATGCCTGCGATCAGGGGGCTGTTTGATATTGTTGGCCCTACCAATCTCAATAAACCTAATTTCTTTAAAAATCCTACTAATCATTTTCTTTCTGCAGGAACGTGGAACGTGAGGACATTACATAGAGATTATTCTCTTGATGTCCTCATGCAGGAATTCCAGCGCTATAACCTAGATATTCTAGGCTTGCAAGAGACCAGATGGACAGGTAAAGGTGAGATACTTAAAAATAACTTTAAATTTCTCTTTACAGGGAGGGAGGATGGAAAGCATCACCAAGGCGTGGGTCTGCTGCTCAGCAGACATGCTAGTGATGCTCTTCTAGGATATGAGTGCATTAATGAAAGGTTTCTTACAGCAAAATTTCGGACAAGCATTAAAAACATGAATGTTGCTGTTATGCCCTCCACTGAGGATGCTGATGAGGATGAGAAGGATAGGTTTTACGGACAACTTCAGGACATTTTGAATTCTGTCAAGAAAGGAGATATTACCCTTCTTCTTGGTGACTTCAATGCCAAAGTTGGTACCGACTCTGACCTTTGGGGAGGAGTAATAGGTCCTTTTGGTATTGGTAGCTGCAATGGCAATGGGCAACGTCTCCTACAGGTAAGTAAACTCAATGGTTTCAGAATAACTAACACATATTACAAACACCGCGACATACATAAATACACATGAGTTTCACCTGATGGGCTGCATAGGAATATGATTGATTATATATTAATTAACAGCAAATGGGCTAGTTCTGTTAGAAATATCAGGGCATATAGAGGAGCTGAAATTGGATCTGACCATTACCTTGTTAAAAGTGTCTTGCAACTTAAACTTAAAAAGTGTTGTGCTAGAGTTAAAAAATTTACCTTTAATACTGAAGCTCTGAATGACCCAGTTATAGCTAAAGCTTACCATGATAGGTTACTTAGTCATTATGACGGTCATGGTTTGCTTAATACTGAAGTTGAGGAAGAATGGGGCCATTTTGGAAACTAACAGTACTCTTTTAGGAAAAAAGGAGCAGAGGAGGCAGAATTATTTAAGTGACAAGGCAATTGAGCTTATTTCAGAAAGAAGGAATTGCAGGAATGTCCTTAATCAGTAACCTACTAGTCCTAATAGAAAAGATTACAGAGAGCTTAATAAACGTGTAAAGGATCAGTTAGCTACTGATAAAAATCTTTGGCTTGATAGCTTGGCTGACAAAGCTGAGGAAGCGGTTAGGCAGCACAACAGCAGAGAGCTGTACCAGATAGTTAATGTTTTATGTGGTAGAAAACGGACAGGCATACAGGGATTGAAGGATAAACAAGGTAAGGTTATAGAAGGTGAGGATTCTCTCATGGCTAGGTGGGCTGAGCATTTCAGTGATGTTCTAAACAATGTGGTTAGTTCTACTCCCATTGTTTGTAATGATGATAGATGCATTGGCAGCTTTAATGTTGGCCCTATAACACAATCTGAAGTTAGTTTGGCTATCTCTAAACTTAAACTTCATAAATCCCCAGGGGTAGATGAAATTACTACAGAAATGCTCAGAGCTGGGAATGTTTTGGTTATCACTTCGATGACTGAAATTTTGAATAACTTTTATGATAAAGGCATGGTTCCTAAAGATTTTACCAGAGCTATTATTATCCCTATTTTCAAAAAAGGTGATCGCAGTTCTTGTGATAACTATAGGGGTATCAGCCTACTCTCTGTTCCAGGTAAAGTTCTTTCCATGATTGTGCTTAATAGAATTAAGAATCTGGTTGACAGGCAATTGCGTGATGAGCAATGTGGATTCAGAAGTGGTAAGGGATGTGCAGATCAGATATTTTCACTTAGGCAGATTCTTGAGAAATGTTTAGAGTTTCAGAAACCTTTGGTTGCTAGCTTTGTTGATTTCAAAAAGGCTTTCGACTCTGTTGATCGTCATAATTTGTGGTTGATTGTGAGATCATATGGTATACCAGACAAGTTAGTTAACATAATGAAAGCTCTCTATAATAACACTGAGTCATGTGTGAGAGTTGGTAAATCTTGTAGCAATTGGTTTAGCATTACTTCTGGTGTTCGACAAGGGTGCATTTTGTCTCCTTTTCTCTTTAGTTTGGTAATTGATTATGTTATGCGAAATTCACTTCAAGGGAAAGCTTTTGGCCTTAAATGGGCTGGAGATACGAAAATTTCTGATTTAGATTATGCTGATGATTTAGCCCTTTTGGCAAATGATGTTGATGAGATGAACTCTTTCATTCGAACTGTTGATGAGACTGGGAGTACAGTAGGTTTGGTTATAAACAGAGAGAAAACTAAAGTGATGAAAATTGGTCAGGCAGGTTGTGATTCAGTTAATCTGAATGGTTGCAGTCTTGAGCAGGTGTCACAGTTTAATTATCTTGGGAGCTATGTAACTGATACTGGTGATGTGCGGCATGAGATTAACAGACGAATAGGTATTGCTGCCGGGACTTTTAAGAATCTATGGAGATTGTGGAGAAATAGGCGTATACACCTAAAAATTAAAATTAGACTGTATAATAGTTTGGTTCTTTCTAGGGTTAGTTATGGTAGTGAAACTTGGACGCTGTGTAAACAAGATAACAGGAAACTAGATGCTTTTGATTCTAGATGCTTACGCAGTATCTTGGGTATTAGGTGGTTTAACTTTGTAACTAATGATGAGGTTAGGCGAAGGAGTCTGCAACCTCCTTTAAGCAGCATATTGTGCAGAGAGAGACTCCGCTGGTTTGGCCATGTTGCCCGTATGGATAATTATAGATTGGCGAATAGGGTTATGAACAGTGTGCCTAGAGGCTTCAGAAGGAGGGGGAGACCTAGGATGCGGTGGGCAGACAATGTCAAACAGGACCTTGTTAGAATTGATGTGCAGTGGCCGGATGCAGCAGATGTAGCTCAGGACAGATATGCTTGGAGAAGTAAACTGCGTGGTCTGGTTGGACCTCCGTAGCCCATGGCTGCTTGAGGATGATGATGATGTTGATGATGATGTGTCACGTAATAAGGTTGTCCTTATATGGCATATTGGTGTACATGACAAATGTATGTGCAGTAGTTATATGTGATGTCATAGGTATGCGCAGATTCAATGCGCTGTAGTATTCTAACGGAGTATAAATTAGGATAACTCTACCCTTAAGATTTGAACTGATTGGCTACTTATGGATGACGTCATCGATCTGTCCTTATATGGCAATTCATGTGTAGACGTCCTAGGTATGCGCAGATCTGATGTGCAATGTACTTCGTATGCCAGAGAGTGTAGAATAGAGGTGAAATTAAGTATCGAGTCGAATTCGTTGACATCTTAAGATTTAAATGTGATTGGATCTCGGTGACCTCTAACGGACGATCCCTGGTCAGATTTTTTACGATGCCAGATCCCTTAATATTGGCGACGAAACTTTGAAAATATTAGCTACCGCTAATTTATAAAGGTTCCAATTACCTACTATATAAGCAAATTGCCTGTTAGGTGGAATTGTAAACCTTTCCCACGATGCGCGTTTTGTTCTCTGGCCCAAGGCGGAAACAGGCGGAATTCGTCGTGTTTGGAGGGTGAGCGAAAGCCAAGTGAGAACGAATCTGTCCAGTCATGAATCTCTGGAGTGTGAATCTCCGGGTGATCCGAATAATCAGTGAAACGCCCCGGATGAGGCCAAGTGAGAACGTATCCGTCAAGTGATGAATCTTTAGGTCACGTGACACTACTTTGGACATTAGTAAAGGGTTCTTCTTTTTTACCTTTCTGGGTAAAATGTCTTTTTCTCTCTTGCTTCCCGTCCATTTTGACAATCAGTTTCTATTTACCTTTGCTCTCCTTCTATGGGACCTAGGGTTTTCAGACTTTATAGTCACTTTGGGGAAACCCTTTTCCACCACTAGGGGGTGCTGTTCACAACCTTCCTGTCACGCGACACGAAGGTTGCCACATCACTAATTTCTAAAAAAAATCTTTGCCAGATATTTTTTTTGAATTCTCTAATCAACCATATTGTTCGAATATTTTTTTTTCAGCGACTGTACGTGTGACTTGCCCTTTTGGTAATCTGGCCTCTTTTATTTCTAAAAGCATTTTTCTGGGGTGCTTTTTTAGGTTGCCAGTGGGTCAGCTCCCCCAGCCTTCTGTGAACCATTGGGGTCCTTGTGATCTTGCCATTTAGCCCATTTTGTGCAAAAATTGCTGCTCAGAAGTAAATCAACCCAGCAGAGATTGTTAGAAACAACTCCACTATCTTCCATAAAGAAAATCCCTATATTAGGTCAAATGGAAAGCTAACGTCGATGCTCTATAACTGCTAAAATACGTTTTTATTTGTTTTTAAAAATGCGACTGCAGATAAAGATCTCAATTAAATCAATACCTCGATTTTCAACAATATTCGTTCAGTATTTAATGAGTTATTTGAATTTTTAGCGATAAGAATGCCAACCAGGAAAATTGACTTCAGAAGAATCTTAGTAACAAGTATTATTGTATCAAAGTTTTTAATAAAATAAGTTTGTATTTTACAACTTTGTGTAAAGAATTCTTTCACTATTCTTCAGTTTTGCTGCAGTTTCTTAAGACGGTTCGAATCCCCCCAAGTCGGAAATGATTTTTTTTTGACATCTAAGGATTGATTGAATCAGAAAAGATGCGTCTCAGCCCTATCGCAATCAACTAGACAATTGAACAATTGGGTTAAAAAGCATTTTAATCTCGGAAACAGACATCAGATCGGAAGGACCGATGGCCGAAATAGGACGAATGAACCGAAACGGAAAATTGTCAATCTGACAACAAAGGACAACTCCAATACCTATATGTGATTCAACAATGCTTTCTGAAGACTTTCGTATCGTATACTGTTTTCGCTACGCTACAATTGGAATTTGAAAAAACTACTGTTGTTCCTCCATTGTTATCGGTTGGCTTCGAAAAACGATCCCCGGATGTACCCAATGCAAATGCACGTCTCTTTCCATTTTGCAGAATTGTAAGTGAACATGCCATCGGGCATGTTCACTTACAATTCTGCAAACAACAGAACGGTCAAAACGATTCTTTCATAAATGCGGACTCTTTACTGTAGTAAAAAAAAAAGGTATTGAACTGCCAAGGAGGTTCTTGTTGTTTGTTACAAAACATAGCCCCCATTAAATGAATATGGGGTCACTATCGGTCGCCTATCCTGCGATTGGTTCCTTAACCAACCACCTACAATGAATCTCTTGTTGCGATCTTATGCAACCACGGCAATTCCCGGTTCCGCTTGTACAGCACTACCTGGTTATGAAGAGCCGTGCTTATCTAGAGCCGGGGGCAAGGAATACGCCTTATAGGCGCACCTCAACCCCAGCCTCACATGGCAGCAATCCTATAGAAGGAAAGCTGACCACCGGAAGAAACCTTGCTTTAATCTATTCCCCGGCTAGCCATGAACAAGGATATATAGATCCAAGTTCGATCGGCGTCCGGGGTGGAGACTCTTAGTAAGACCCAGACTTTTGTGAGGGCTGTGGCTTACTAGGAATCAATCCGTTCTGCCGAGCCCTCGAACAGCTCCACTGAGCTCCTGATAGGTGAGGTCTCCAATGCCGTCACCATCCGACCGGCGATCAAGCCGGTCAGCAGCATCTTCAACCTCGGTTGGTTTCAGCAATGCTCCAGCCGGGGACCACCCCAACCGGCAAAACCTTAGCAATGCTCCAGCTGGTGCCAACTACAGCCGGCAAAGCCTTCGGCATGCTCCAGCTGGGGATCATCCCGACCGCCAAAGCCTCAGCCGGGTTGCTGGGCCCTAGGCCCCCCCACCACGACAAGGTGGTCCCCTATCGGGGGGGAACCAACCACCTACAGAGGTTGCATCACTCGCATTCGGGGTTTCCATACCTTCAATTACATTTGGTACATCGTAAACTCCCATGGGGCTTGAAAAGGACGCCGTCCGTCGGATGGGACGTTCAGCCGCGTGTGGGAGAGCCATACCCTATGCATATTAGAGAACACGCTGGATGGCCTTGACGGTAGGCTACCATCTGTCTCACAACAGCTGTTCCAGTGGGTCCCCAACTTTCTCCGAGCCTTCGGGGTACTTGTGACCTAGCAATTTAGCTCATGGTGTGCAAAAAAGTGCCGCTCTGGTTAAAACAATCCAAATGCACTTACTATTGTTTTACTGAGTACTACTCCTTAACAGATATTCAGAAGTTGTTTATGTGGTTGTAATAAAACGATTAAATGCAGTGTTGCCAACCTCGAAAGATGAAATGATGCCTAAGCTTCAGAATATGACGGCAATGGATTTGGCAGCAATTTTTGTTTCAGCGTAGGATTGGTTGGTTGTTTTACCTCTGAGCGGCACTTTTTTGCACACCATGGGCTAAATGGCCAGGTCACATGGACCACCTAAGGCTCAGAGAAGGTTAGGGGACCCACTGTAAAACCTGTTGGGAGACAGATGGTAACCTCCCGTCAAGGTCTTCCAGTGTGTTCTTTAACGTTGGGTTGTTTTACCTCTGAGCTGCACTTTTTTTCACACCATGGGCTAAATGGCCAGGTCACATGGACCCCTAAGTTTCAGAGAAGGTTAGGGGACCCACTGGAAAACCTGTTGGGAGACAGATGGTAGCCTCCCGTCAAGGACATCCAGTGTGTTCTTTAACGTTGGGTTGTTTTACCTCTGAGCGGCACTTTTTTGCACACCATGGGATGAATGGCCAGGTGATATGGACCACCGAGGGCTCAGAGAAGGTTAGGAGACCCACTGTAAAACCTTTTGGGAGACAGATTGTAGCCTCCCGACAAGGCCATCCAGTGTGTTCTTTAACGTTGGGTTGTTTTACCTCTGAGTGGCACTTTTTTACACACAATGGGCTAAATGGCCAGGTCACATGGACCCCTAAGTTTCAGAGAAGGTTAGGGGACACACTGGAAAACGTGTTGGGAGACAGATCGTAGCCTCCCGTCAAGGCCATCCAGCGTGTTCTTTAATGTTGGGTTGTTTTACCTCTGACCTGCACTTTCTTGTACACCATGGGCTAAATGGCCAGGTCACATTGACCCATAAGGCTCAGAGAAGGTTAGGGGACACACTGGAAAACGTGTTGGGAGACTGATGGTAGCCTCCCGTCAAGAATATCCAGTGTGTTCTTTAACGTTGGGTTGTTTTAACTCTGATCGGACTTTTTTTGCACACCATGGGCTAAATTTCAGAAAAACTATCTGACAACGACGTTTTTAGAAATGAGGGATCTGGCAACCTTCGTGTACAGTAGCTCAAACGAATATTCGAACACTATAATTCAGAAAGAGTATCTGGCAACGACGTTTTTAGAAATTAGGGATCTGGCAAACTTCGTGAACAGTCGCTCAAACAAATATTCGAACACTGTATTTCAGAATGAGTATCTGGCAACGGGGTTTTTAGAAATGAGGGATCTGGCAACCTTCGTGTACAGTCGCTCAAACAAATATTCGATCACTATATTTCAAAAAGAGTATCTGCCAACGACGTTTTTAGAAATTAGGGATCTGTCAACCTTCGTGTACAGTCGCTCAAACAAATATTCGAACACTACATTTCAGAAAGAGTATCTGGCAACGTCGTTTTTAGAAATCAGGGATCTGGCAACCTCCATGTACAGTCGGTCAAACAAATATTCGAACACTACAGTTGATTTCAGAAAGAGTATCTGGCAACGACGTTTTTAGAAATCTGGGTTCTGGCAACTTTCGTGTACAGTCGCATAAACAAATATTCGAACACTATAGTTGAATTGAGAAAGAGTATCTGGCAACGACGTTTTTAGAAATAGGGATCTGGCAAACTTCGTGTACAGTCGCTCAAACAAATATTCGAACACTACAGTTGATTTGAGAAAAAGTATCTGGCAACGACGTTTTTAAAAAATAGGGAGCTGGCAACCTTCGTGTACAGTCGCTCAAACAAATATTCGAACAGTATAGTTGATTTGGGAAAGAGTATTTGGCAACGACGTTTTTAGAAATCAGGGATCTGGTAACCTTCGTGTACAGTCGCTCAAACAAATATTACAACACTATGGTTGATTAGAGAATTCAGAAAAAATATCTGGCAACAATTTTTTTTAGTTCTACTAGAACTTTTTTTTTTTAGTTCTTTTTTTTTTCTTTTTTTTTAGTTCTACTAGAATAAAATAAATGAACTTTAGAACTTCACTAATTTCTAAAAAAAAAATCGTTCCCGTATATTTTTTCTCTATTCTGTAATCAACCATAGTGTTCGGATATTTTTTTGAGTGACTGTACACATTAAACAACTCACTGGATTGTTTTGATAAGAGACTACCATCTGTCTCCCAACAGTTGTCCAGTGGGTCCCTTTTCCCCAAACTTCTTTAAGCTCTCGGGGTACTTGTGATCTGGCCATTTAGCCCATTGTGTACAAAACATGTCCCCACAGTTAAAACAACCCAACTCCCTTTGTTTGTTTAACTATTATTCTTTTTAATCTCTATTTTTATAAATATAAATTATTTTTCTAGTTAAGGATTTTTTACCTCTTATTTACTAAAATAATCCAAACGATTGCTCTCTATGATATGACGCAGATCTTCAGAATATTCTTAATAGAAACGCTTTTTTAAACTCTTGTAAATAAAAAAAAATTGTTTTAAAGCCCCCCTTTAAAACTTTCAAGCTGTGGGCAATCACTGAATCCATCAGTATTTTGAACTCTTAGGGCAATTATTTTCAAATGATCAGACGAAAGAACGGCTTCTGGAATAAAATAAATGAACTTTCAGCTGCATAGTTTGTTGGTGAGATCTGGCAACGAAAACAGAATTTTCTAAACGATGTACAGGTAGTTCAGCTTCCATAGAGTCTTAATATAAAATCAAGTCATTGGTGTACAGGTGGAAATTAGTTTTAAATCCTTCTGTAATTACTTATTATTATTCAATTATATTAATATTATAATTTATATTCAGTTAGAATTAGCTATTAATGGTTTTCATCATAAATTGGCATCTAATCATTTATTGAAGAAAAAGTCGTGAAACGGTTTATTTATTAATGATTTAGTATTTAATGATTTTAAAAATTTGTAATAATGTATTCTTTCATAATCACTATGCTACGGCCACACAGCAATACAATATTCACTATCCTATGAATACAATATTCACTATGCTACGGCCACACAGCATAGTGAGCTAGCCCCCGAAGTCACCAGTGGTGCCTGCGCAGGCACCACTGGTGACTTCAGGGGCTACTTGCATTCATTTGCATTTAGAAATTGAAATGAATTATTTCACTGAATAATAATTATGGATTTGAAAAACACTCTAACTATAAGGTGACTAAAATGTGAGATTGCGAGAAAAACGCTGCTATTTATCAATAAAACATTCTACCTCATCTCCAAAGCTGACAAACCGAAATCAATATCTGGTTCTTATTGCGAAACTGTATTTCTATAAAACCGTGAAACTACTAAGCATGAAACTGAAGAAAACTATTCGGAAAGTATTTAAAAAGTATATCAATCCTTTGCGGAGTGTTATATAAAGGAGAAAAGAGTAAAATTCTCGTGAAAAAGGCTCTAGAATTGTTTAAAAGAGATGTGAAAACCCTTACATTGCGCTGCCCTGTAGGCATCCATCTTTTTAAAAACACGAGGAATGCCATATTCCTCTATCTGCAGAATAACCGTAGTCGAAAAATAAATAATTAATTGATTTATTTCATGGCTAGACTTGGTGACTGTTTGACCCAGATTACCCATAGGTTAACATGTGAAGAGTTCAAGTGAAGAGCTCCATAGAGAAAGCATGGTGCCATCGGAGGGGTGGGTGGCAGGACTTTAAAAGAAAAAAAAATTGTAAGTATGGAGTCATGTGATAACTGTAGTTTGAAATGATTGGCTTATTAAATTTTGATAATGAAGTCTGTCTTCTGATTGGCTGATTCTGTGTCACGTGATAAGGCTGTCCTTATATGGCATATTGGTGTACGTGTCAAATGTATGTGCAGTAGTTATGTGTGACGTCATATGTATGTGCAGATCGAATGCGCTGTAGTATTCTAAAAGGACCCTTTACTATCGTCCGAAGTAGAGTCACGTGACCTAAAGATTCATCACTTGACATTAACGGAGTATAAATTAGGATAACTATACCCTTAAGGTTTGAACTGATTGGCTACTTATGTATGACGTCATCGATCTGTCCTTATATGGCAATTCATGTGTAGACTTCCTAGGTATGCGCAGATCTGACGTGCAATGTACTTCTTATGCCAGAGAGGTGAAATTAAGTATCCAATCGAATCCGTTGACACCTTAAGATTTAAATGTGGTTGGAACTCGGTGACCTCTAACGGACGACCCCTGCTCAGATTTTTTTGCGTTGCCAGATCCCTTATTATTGGCGACGAAACTTTGAAAATATTAGCTACCGCTAATTTATAAAGGCTCCAATTACCTACTATATAAGCAAATTGCCTGTTAGGTGGATTTTTAAACCTTTCCCACGACCTGCGTTTTGTTCTGTGGCCCAAGGCGGAAACAGGCGGAATTCGTCGTGTTTGGGGGGGTGAGCAAAAGCCAAGTGAGAACGAATCTTTCATGTAATGAATCTCTGGAGTGTGAATCTCCGGGTGTCCGAATGATCAGGTAATGCCCCGGATGTGGCCAAGTGAGAAAGAATCCGTCAAGTGATGAATCTTTAGGTCACGTGACTCTACTTTGGACATTAGTAAAGGGTCCTTTTTTGATCTTTCTGGGTAAAATGTCTTTTTCTATCTTGCTTTCCGTCCATTTTGACAATCAGTGTTTTTTTACCTTTGCTCTCCTTCTATGGGACCTAGGGCTTTTAGACTTTATAGTCACTTTGGGGCGAACCTTTTACACCACTAGGTGGCGCTGTTCACAACCTTCGTGTCACGCGACACGAAGGTTGCCAGATCACTAATTTCTAAAAAAAAATCGTTGCCAGATATTTTTTCTGAATTCTCTAATCAACCATATTGTTCGGATATTTTTTTCAGCGACACTCACGTGTGATTTTCCCTTTTGGTAATCTGGCCTCTTTTATTCCTAAGGCCATTTTTCTGGGGTGAATTTTTAGGTGGTCAGTGGGTCAGCTCCCCCAGCCTTCTGTGAACCTTTGGGGTCCGTGTGATCAGGCCATTTAGCCCATTTTGTGCAAAAAATTGCCGCTCAGAAGTAAATCAACCCAGTAGAGATTGTAAGAAACTACTCCACTATTTTCCATAAAGAAAATCCCTATGTTAGGTCAAATGGAGAGCTAACGTCGAAGCTCTATAACTGCTAAAATAAGTTGTTTTTTTTTCTGTTTTGAAAAATGCGATTGCAGATAAAGATCTCAATTAAATCAATATCTCGATTTTCAACAATATTCGTTCAGTATTAAATGAGTTATTTGAATATTTAGCGATAAGAATGGCAACCAGAAAAATTGACTTCAGAAGAATCTTAGTAACAAGTATTATTGTATCAAAGTTTTTAATAAAATAAGTTTGTATTTTACAACTTTGTGTAAAGAATTCTTTCACTATTCTTCAGTTTTGCTGCAGTTTCTTAAGACGGTTCGAATCCCCCCAAGTCGGAAATGATTTTTTTTTGACATCTAAGGATTGATTGAATCAGAAAAGATGCGTCTCAGCCCTATCGCAATCAACTAGACAATTGAACAATTGGGTTAAAAAGCATTTTAATCTCGGAAACCTACATCAGATCGGACGTACCGATGGCCGAAATAGGACGAATGAACCGAAACGGAAAATTGTCAATCTGACAACAAAGGACAACTCCAATACCTATATGTGATTCAACAATGCTTTCTGAAGACTTTCGTATGGTATACTGTTTTCGCTACGCCACAATTGGAATTCGAAAAAACAACTGTTGTTCCTCCATTGTTATCGGTTGCCTTCGGAAAACGATCCCCGGATATACCCAATGCAAATTCACGTCTCTTTCCGTCATCGGGCATGTTCACTTACAATTCTGCAAACAACAGAACGGTCTATACGATTCTTTCAGAAATGCGGACTCTTTACTGTAGGAAAAACCAAAGTTATTGAACTGCCAAGGAGGTTCTTTTTGTGTGTTACAAAACATACACCCCATTAAATGAATATGGGGTCACTTTCGGTCTCCTATCCTGCGATTGGTTCCTTAACCAACCACCTACAGAGGTTGCATCATTTGCATTCGGGGTTTCCATACCTGCAATTACATTTGGTACATTGTAAACTCCAATGGGGCTTGGAAAGGCCGCCGTCCGTCGGATGGGACGTTAAGCTGCGTGTGGGAGATCCATACCCTGTGCACGCTGTGCCAGCTTATTAGAGAACACGCTGGATGGCCTTGATGGTAGCCTATCATCTGTCTCCCAACAGCTGTTGCATTGGTTCCCAAACTTCTCCAAGTTTTCGGGGTACTTGTGACCTGGCCATTTAGCCCATGGTGTGCAAAAAAGTGCCGCTCAGTGTTAAAAGAATCCAAATGCATTTACGATTGTTTTACTGAGTACTACTCCTTAACTGAGATTCAGAAGATGTTTATGTGGGTGTTGTACTGAAACGATCAAATGCAGTGTTGCCAACATCGAAATATGAAATGATGCCTAAGTTTCAGAATATGACGGCAATGGATTTGGCAACGATTTTTGTTTCAACTTAGGATTGGTTGTTTCTTTTACCTCTGAGCGGCACTTCCTTGCACACCATGGGCTAAAAGACCAGGTCACATGGACCCCTAAGTCTCAGAGAAGGTTAGGGGACCCACTGGAAAACCTGTTGGGAGACAGATGGTAGCCTCCCGTCAAGGCCATCCAGTGTGTTCTTTAACGTTGGGTTGTTTTACCTCTGAGCGGCACCTTTTTGCACACCATGGGCAAAATTTTAGAAAAAGGATCTGGCAACGACGTTTTTAGAAATGAGGTATCTGGCAACCTTCGTGTACAGTCGCTCAAACAAATATTCGAACACTATATTTCAAAAAGAGTTTCTGGCAACGACGTTTTTAGAAATTAGGGATCTGGCAACCTTCGTGTACAGTCGCTCAAACAAATATTCGAACACTATATTTCAGAAAGAGTATCTGGCAACCACGTTTTTAGAAATCAGGGATCAAGCAACCTCCGTATAGAGTCGCTCAAACAAATATTCGAACACTATAGTTGATTTCAGAAAGAGTATCTGGCGACGACGTTTTTAGAAATCAAAGGATCTGGCAACCTTCGTGTACAGTCGCTGAAACAAATATTCGAACACTATAGTTGATTTGAGAAAGAGTATCTGGCAACGACGTTTTTAGAAATTATGGATCTGGCAACCTTCGTGTACAGTCGCTGAAACAAATATTCGAACACTATAGTTGATTTCAGAAAGAGTATCTCGCAACGACGTTTTTAGAAATTAGGGATCTGGCAACCTTCGTGTACAGTCGCGCAAACAAATATTCGAACACTATAGTTGATTTGAGAAAGAGTATCTGGCAAAGACGTTTTTAGAAATTATGGATCTGGCAACCTTCGTGTACAGTCGCTGAAACAAATGATCGAACACTATAGTTGATTTCAGAAAGAGTATCTCGCAACGACGTTTTTAGAAATTAGGGATCTGGCAACCTTCGTGTACAGTCGCGCAAACAAATATTCGAACACTATAGTTGATTTGAGAAAGACTATCTGGCAACGACGTTTTTAGAAATTAGTGAACTGGCAACCTTCGTGTACAGTAGCTCAAACAAATATTCGAACACTATAGTTGATTTGAGAAAAAGTATCTGGCAACGTCGTTTTTAGAAATTAGGGATCTGGTAACCTTCGTGTACAGTCGCTCAAACAAATATTACAACACTATGATTGATTAGAGAATTCAGAAAAAATAACTGGCAACGATTTTTTTAGAAATTGGCAATCTGGCAACCGTCGTGTACTGTACACGAAGGTTGTCAGATCACTAATTTCTAAAAAAAAATCGTTGCCGGATGTTTTTTCTCTATTCTGTAATCAACCATAGTGTTCGGATATTTTTTTGAGTGACTGTACACATTAAACAACCCACTGGATGGTTTTGATAAGAGACTACCATCTGTCTCCCAACAGTTGTCCAGTGGGTCCCTTTTCCCCAAACTTCTTTAAGCTCTCGGGGTGCTTGTGACCTGGCCATTTAGCCCATTGTGTACAAAACATGTCCCCACAGTTAAAACAACCCAACTCCCTTTGTTTGTTTAACTACTATTCATTTTTAATCTCTATTTTTATAAATATAAATTTTTTTTTAGTTAAGGATTTTTTACCTCTTATTTACTGAAATAATCCAAACGATTGCTCTCTATGATATGACGCAGATCTTCAGAATATTCTTAATAGAAACGCTTTTTTAAACTCTTGTAAATAAAAAAAAATGTTTTAAAGCCCCCCTTTAAAACTTTCAAGCTGTGGGCAATCACTGAATCCATCAGTATTTTGAAGTCTAAGGGCAATTGTTTTCAAATGATCAGACGAAAGAACGGCTTCTGGAATAAAATAAATGAACTTTCAGCTGCATAGTTTGTTGGTGAGATCTGGCAACGAAAACAGAATTTTCTAAACGATGTACAGGTAGTTCAGCTTCCATAGAGTCTTAATATAAAATCAAGTCATTGGTGTACAGGTGGAAATTAGTTTTAAATCCTTCTGTAATTACTTATTATTATTCAATTATATTAATATTATAATTTATATTCTGTTAGAATTAGCTACTAATGGTTTTCATCATAAATTGGCATCTAATCATTTATTGAAGAAAAAGTCGTGAAACGGTTCATTTATTAATAATTTAGTATTTAATGATTTTAAAAATTTGTTATAATGTATTCTTTCATAATCACTATGCTACGGCCACACAGCAATACAATATTCACTATCCTATGAATACAATATTCACTATGCTACGGCCACACAGCATAGTGAGCTAGCCCCCGAAGTCACTAGTGGTGCCTGCGCAGGCACCACTGGTGACTTCGGGGAATAGCTATATAGAGGTGAAATTAATAATACATAGCTATATAGAGGTGAAATTAAGCTAATAATAGCTATATACAGGTGAAATTAAGTAGCCCATTCTTTGGCCTATTTTAAGTGTTTTTTCTGCTTGTTTGACTTATAAAAGTTCATTCAAGAAAAATAATTTCAAATGATCAAGTATTAAAATCATTCTTCAAATGTGAAATTCAATTTAATTTTTTTCTTGTAATATCAATTTCTCTAGCTTCGTGTACAGGAGTTATACCTGTCCCCTAGGGTTAAGTTATTATCTTAGCCCTAGGGCCATTTATCCCATTCTCTGCAATAAAATACCGATGAGACGAAGCTTTTCTAATAAAATTAATGAATTATCGTCTCCATAATATGTTAGCGAGATCTGGCAACGAAATCAGAGTTTGCTAAATAATGTAGAAGTAGCAGATTAACTTGTAATGTCAATTCGAACGTACTTTTCAAAATTTTGCCTCGAAATAGGTAAAATGGAAAAGTTTGAAATGTTATATGCTAAGAATTAACCTTTTGCAATAAATGGCAGAGATTTTAAGAGTATCCCTCTACCTGTCTAGAATTATTGAAACGTCTTCTTCGTTCCTACAATAAACATTTGCATTTAGAAATTGAAATGAATTAATGCACTGAAAATTAATAATGGATTTGAAAAACACTCTAACTATAAGGTGACTCAATGATGAGATTGCGAGAAAAACGCTGCTATTTATCAATAAAACTTTCTATCTCATCTCTAAAGCTGACAAACCGAAACCAATATCTGGTTCTTATTGCGAAACTGTATTTCTATAAAACCGTGAAACTATACTACGCATGAAACTGAAGAAAACTATTCGGAAAGTATTTAAAAAGTATATCAGTTTTTTGCGGAGTGTTATATAAAGGAGAAAAGAGTGAAATTCTCGTGAAAAAGGCTCTAGAATTGTTTAAAAGAGATGTGAAAACCCTTACATTGCGCTGCCCTGTAGGCATCCATCTTTTTAAAAACACGAGGAATGCCATATTCCTCTATCTGCAGAATAACCGTAGTCGAAAAATAAATAATTAATTGATTTATTTCATGGCTAGACTTGGTGACTGTTTGACCCAGATTACCCATAGGTTAACATGTGAAGAGTTCAAGTGAAGAGCTCCATAGAGAAAGCATGGTGCCATCGGAGGGGTGGGTGGCAGGACTTTAAAAGAAAAAAAAATTGTAAGTATGGAGTCATGTGATAACTGTAGTTTGAAATGATTGGCTTATTAAATTTTGATAATGAAGTCTGTCTTCTGATTGGCTGATTCTGTGTCACGTGATAAGGCTGTCCTTATATGGCATATTGGTGTACATGTCAAATGTATGTGCAGTAGTTATGTGTGACGTCATATGTATGTGCAGATTCAATGCGCTGTAGTATTCTAAAAGGACCCTTTACTATCGTCCGAAGTAGAGTCACGTGACCTAAAGATTCATCACTTGACATTAACAGAGTATAAATTAGGATAACTATACCCTTAAGGTTTGAACTGATTGGCTACTTATGTATGACGTCATCGATCTGTCCTTATATGGCAATTCATGTGTAGACTTCCTAGGTATGCGCAGATCTGATGTGCAATGTACCTCTTATGCCAGAGAGGTGAAATTAAGTATCCAATCGAATCCGTTGACACCTTAAGATTTAAATGTGGTTGGAACTCGGTGACCTCTAACGGACGACCCCTGCTCAGATTTTTTTGCGTTGCCAGATCCCTTATTATTGGCGACGAAACTTTGAAAATATTAGCTACCGCTAATTTATAAAGGCTCCAATTACCTACTATATAAGCAAATTGCCTGTTAGGTGGATTTTTAAACCTTTCCCACGACCTGCGTTTTGTTCTGTGGCCCAAATCGGAAACAGGTGGAATTCGTCGTGTTTGGAGGGGTGAGCAAAAGCCAAGTGAGAACGAATCTTTCATGTAATGAATCTCTGGAGTGTGAATCTCCGGGTGTCCGAATGATCAGATAATGCCCCGGATGAGGCCAATTGAGAAAGAATCCGTCAAGTGATGAATCTTTAGGTCACATGACTCTACTTCGGACATTAGTAAAGGGTCCTTTTCTTTTACATTTCTGGGTAAAATCTCATTTTTTCTCTTGTTTTCCGTCCATTTTGACAATCAGTTTTTTCTTACCTTTGCTCTCCTTCTATGAGACCAAGGGTTTGCAGACTTTATAGTCACTTTGGGGCAACCCTTTTCCACCACTAGGTGGCGCTGTTCACAACCTTCGTGTCACGCGACACGAAGGTTGCCAGATCACTAATTTCTTAAAAAAAAATCGTTGCCAGATATTTTTTCTGAATTCTCTAATCAACCATATTGTTCGGATATTTTTTTTTCAGCG
Source organism: Ryuthela nishihirai (assembly GCA_038380435.1). Classification (NCBI taxonomy): domain Eukaryota; kingdom Metazoa; phylum Arthropoda; class Arachnida; order Araneae; family Heptathelidae; genus Ryuthela; species Ryuthela nishihirai. The sequence continues at coordinate 1,715,866 of JAWZYU010000041.1, forward strand.
ACTGTACGTGTGACTTGCCCTTTTGGTAATCTGGCCTCTTTTATTTCTAAGGGCATTTTTCTGGGGTGCTTTTTTTAGGTTGTCAGTGGGTCAGCTCCCCCAGCCTTCTGTGAACCTTTGTGGTCCGTGTGATCTTGCCATTTAGCCCATTTTGTGCAAAAAATTGCCGCTCAGAAGTAAATCAACCCAGTAGAGATTGTTAGAAACAACTCCACTATTTTCCATAAAGAAAATCCCTATGTTAGGTCATATGGAGAGCTAAAGTCGAATCTCTATAATTGCTAAAATAATTTTTTTTTTTTTTGTTTTGAAAAATGCGATTGCAGATAAAGATCTCAATTAAACCAATATCTCGATTTTCAACAATATTCGTTCAGTATTAAATGAGTTATTTGAATATTTAGCGATAAGAATGGCAACCAGAAAAATTGACTTCAGAAGAATCTTAGTAACAAGTATTATTGTATCAAAGTTTTTAATAAAATAAGTTTGTATTTTAGAACTTTGTGTAAAGAATTCTTTCACTATTCTTCAGTTTTGTTGAAGTTTCTTAAGACGGTTCGAATGCCCCCCAGTCGAAAATGATTTTTTTTTGACATCTAAGGATTGATTGAATCAAAAAAGATGCGTCTCAGCCCTATCGCAATCAACTAGACAATTGAACAATTGGGTTAAAAAGCATTTTAATCTCGGAAACATACATCAGAAAATTGAACCGAAACGTAAAATTGCAATCTGACAACAAAGGACAACTCCAATACCTATATGTGAGGCAACAGTGCTTTCTGAAGACTTTCGTATCGTATACTGTTTTCGCTATCCACAATTGGAATTCGAAAAAACTACTGTTGTTCCTCCATTGTTATCGGTTGGCTTCGAAAAACGATCCCCGGATGTACCCAATGCAAATGCACGTCTCTTTCCATTTTGCAGAATTGTAAGTGAACATGCCCGATGGCAGTGAACATGCCATCGGGCATGTTCACTTACAATTCTGCAAACAACAGAACGGTCTAAACGATTCTTTCATAAATGCGGACTCTTTACTGTAGCAAAAACCAAAGGTATTGAACTGCCAAGGAGGTTCTTGTTGTTTGATATAAAACTTACCGCCCATTAAATGAATATGGGGTCACTTTCGGTCGCCTATCCTGCGATTGGTTCCATAACCAACCACCTACAGAGGTTGCATCATTCGCATTCGGGGTTTCCATACCTGCAATTACATTTGGTACATTGTAAACTCCCATGGGGCATGGAAAGGCCACCGTCCGTCTGATGTGGGATTAAGCTGCGTTTGGGAGATCCATACCCTGTGCACGTTAGAGAACACGCTGGATGACCTTGACGGTAGGCTATCATCTGTCTCCCAACAGCTGTTGCAGTGGGTCCCCAACCTTCTCCAAGCCTTCGGGGTACTTGTGACCTGTTCATTTAGCCCATGGTGTGCGAAAAAGTGCCGCGCAATGTTAAAACAATCCAAATGTATTTACGATTGTTTTACTGAGTACTACTCCTTATCAGAGATTCAGGAGATGTTTATATGGGTGTATAACGGAATGGGAGGGCTGCCAGATTAGTGTGGCCTATTGATCTGAACAACTATGGCTAGCTTTCTTTTTTTTCTACCCTGCTGAGGAGTGGTCAACCACACAGGGTCCTGGTGCAGACCATATAAACCTACTGGACTGGACAGATATATGGCTCTGAGCTTGATTATGGATCCTGATTTTGCTGCACTGGTGGGCTTCTGTGGAGGGAAAATCTTCCGCTGTGTTTTCTGTTTGTTTGTGGGTTGACAGCCCCAAGTGAATAGATTCACAGGATATGCTTATCAGCTGGTAGATAATCCTGAGCAGAGGTCATCGCAGGCACCTGAACTCTTTGCTTCTATTGGCATCGTCAAATTCTACATTGGAGGAAGTCTTCCAGTGTAGATGGCTTCAGCCTTTAGTGGTGGGGGAACGGGTCTTTGCCCCATGTCTGCGATTAGGGGGCTGTTTGATATTGTCGGCATTCCCTCTCTCAATAAACATAGTTTCTTTAAACATCCCACTAACCATTTTCTCTCCATAGGTAGTTGGAATGTGAGGACTCTGCACAGAGCTTTTTCTCTTGATGTCCTCACACAAGAATTCCACCGTTATAATTTAGATATTCTCGGCTTGCAAGAGACCAGATGGACAGATAAAGGTCAGATTCTTAAAAATAATCTTAAATTTCTCTTTTCAGGTAGGGACGACAATAAGCATCACCAAGGCGTGGGTCTGCTTCTCAGCAGACACGCTAGTGATGCTCTTCTAGGGTATGAGTGCATTAATGAAAGGTTTCTTACAGCAAAATGTCAGACAAGCGTTAAAGACCTGAATGTTATCTGCTGTTATGCCCCCACTGAGGATGCCGATGAGGATGAGTAGGATAGGTTTTATGGACAACATCAGGATATTTTGAATCCTGTCAAGAAAGGAGATATTACCCTTGTTCTTGGTGACTTCAATGCCAAAGTTGGTACTGTGACCTTTGGGGAGGAGTAATAGGCCCTTTTGGTACTGGTAGCTGCAATGGCAATGGGCAACGTCTCATACAGGTAAGTAAACTCAATGGATTCAGAATAACCAACACTTATTACAAACACCGCGACATACATAAGTACAGTCGCTCAAAAATGTATAAGAACACTATGGTCGATTACAGAATTCAGAAAAAATATCTGGCAATGATTTTTTAGAAATTAGTGATCTGGCAACTTCGTGTCACGTGACACGAAGGTTGCCAGACCACTAATTTCTAAAAAAATCGTTGCCAGATATTTTTTCTGAATTCTGTAATCAATGATGGTGTTCGGATACTTTTTTGAGCGACTGTACACCTTGGGTTTCCTGATGGGTACACCTGGGTTTCACCTGATGGGCTGCATAAGAATATGATTGATTACATATTAATTAACAGCAAATGGGCTAGTTCTGTTAGGAATACCAGGGCATATAGGGGAGCTGAAATTGGATTTGACCATTACCTTGTTAAAAGTGTCTTGCAACTTAAACTTAAAAAGTGTTGTGCTAGGTTTAAAAAATTTACTTTTAATACTGAAGCTCTGAAAGATCCAGTTATAGCCAAAGCTTACCATGATAGGTTACTTAGTCATTATGACAGTCATGGTTTGCTTACTACTGAAGTTGAGGAAGAATGGGATCATTTTAAACAGGCTTTTTTGGACACTAACAGTACTCTTTTAGGAAAAAAGGAGCAGAAGAGACAGAATTATCTGAGTGATAAGGCACTTGAGCTTATTTCGGAAAGAAAGAACTGCAGAATGTCCTTAATCAATACCCTACTAGTCCTAATAGGAAGCATTACGGAGAACTTAATAAACGTGTAAAAGATCATGTAGCTGCTGATAGGAATCTTTGGCTTGATGGTTTGGCTGACAAAGCCGAGGAAGCAGTTAGACAGCACAATAGCAGAGAGCTGTACCAGATAGTTAACGTTTTGTGTGGTAGAAAACGGACAGGCATACAGGGATTGAAGGATAAACATGGTAAGGCTATAGAAGGTGAGGATTCTGTCATGGCTAGGTGGGCTGAGCATTTCAGTGATGTTCTAAACAATGTAGTTAGCTCTACTCCCATTGTTTGCAATGATGATAGATGTATTGGTGACTTTAATGTTGGCCCTATAACACAACCTGAAGTTATTTTGGCTGTTTCTAACCTTAAACTACATAAATCCCCAGGGGTAGTTGAATTTACTACGGAAATGCTTAGAGCTGGGAATGTTTTGGTTACCACATTGGATGACTGAAATTCTGAATATCTTTTATGATAAAGGCATGGTTCCTAAGGATTTTACCAGAGCTATTGTTATCCCTATTTTGAAAAAAGGTGATCGCAGTTCTTGTGATAACTATAGGGGTATTAGCCTACTCTCTGTTCCAGGTAAAGTTCTTTCCATGATTGTGCTTAATAGAATTAAGAATCTGGTTGACAGTCAATTGCGTGATGAGCAATGTGGATTCAGAAGTGGTAGGGGATGAGTGGATCAGATATTTTCACTTAGGCAGATTCTTGAGAAATGTTTAGAGTTTCAGAAACCTTTGGTTGCTAGTTTTGTTGATTTCAAAAAGGCTTTCGACTCTGTTGATCGGCATAATTTGTGGTTGATTATGAGATCATATGGTATACCTGACAAGTTAGTTAACATAATGAAAGCTCTCTATAATAACACTGAGTCGTGTGTGAGAGTTGGTACGGCTTGTAGCAATTGGTTTAGCATTACTTCTGGTGTTCGACAAGGGTGCATTTTGTCTCCTTTTCTCTTTAGCTTGGTTATTGATTATGTTATGCGAAATTCACTTCAAGGGAAAGATTTTGGCCTTAAATGGGCTGGGGATACGAAAATTTATGATTTAGATTATGCTGATGATTTAGCCCTTTTGGCAAATGATGTTGATGAGATGAACTCTTTCATTCGAGCTGTTGATGAAACTGGTAGTAGAATAGGTTTGGTTATAAACAGAGAGAAAACTAAAGTGATGAAATTGGTCAGGCAGGCTGTGATTCAGTTATTCTTAATGGTTACAGTCTTGAGCAGGTGTCACAGTTTAATTATCTTGGGAGCTATGTAACAGATAATGGTGATGTGCGGCATGAGATTAATAGACGAATAGGGATTGCTGCCGGGACTTTTAAGAATTTATGGAGAGTGTGGAGAAATAGGCGTATACACTTAAAGACTAAAATTAGACTGTATAATATTTGGTTCTTTCTAGGGTTAGTTATGGTAGTGAAACTTGGACACTTTGTAAACAAGATAACAGGAAACTAGATGCTTCTTGATTCCAGATGCTTACGCAGTATCTTGAGCATTAGGTGGTTCAATTTTGTAACTAATGATGAGGTTAGGCAAAGGAGTTTGCAACCTCCTTTAAGCAGCATATTGTGCAGAGAGAGACTTCGTTGGTTTGGCCATGTTGCCCGTATGAATAATTATAGATTGGCGAATAGGGTTATGAACAGTGTGCCTAAAGGCCTCAGAAAGAAGGGGTGACCCAGGATGCGGTGGGCAGACAATGTCAAACAGGACCTTGTTAGAATTGGTGTGCAGTGGCCAGATGCAGTAGATGTAGCTCAGGATAGACTTGCTTGGAGAACTAAATTGCACGGTCTGGTTGGACCTCAGTAGCCCATGGCTGCTTGAGGATGATGATGATGATGTAATGAAACGATTAAATGCAGTGTTGCCAACATCGAAATATGAAATGATGCCTAAGCTTCAGAATATGACGGCATTGGATTTGGCAGCGATTTTTGATTCAACGTAGGATTGGTTGGTTGTTTTACCTCTGAGTGGCACTTCCTTGCACACCATGGGCTAAATGGCCGGGACACATGGACCCCCTAAGGCTCTGAGAAGTTTAGGGGACCCACTGGAAAACCTGTTGGGACACAGATGGTAGCCTCCCGTCAAGGCCATCCAGTGTGTTCTTTAACGTTGTGTTGTTTTACCTCTGAGCGGCACTATTTTGCACACCATGGGCAAAATTTCAGAAAAAGGATCTGGCAACGACGTTTTTAGAAATGAGGTATCTGGCAAGCTTTGTGTACAATCGCTCAAACAAATATTCGAACACTATATTTCAAAAAGAGTTTCTGGCAACGACGTTTTTAGAAATTAGGGATCTGGCAACATTCGTGTACAGTCGCTCAAACAAATATTCGAACACTATATTTCAGAAAGAGTATCTGGCAACGAGGTTTTTAGAAATCAGGGATCAGGCAACCTCCATGTACATTCGGTCAAACAAATATTCGAACACTGTAGTTGATTTCAGAAAGAGAATCTGGCAACCTTCGTGTACAGTCGCTGAAACAAATATTTGAACACCACAGTTGATTTCAGAGATAGTATCTGGCAACGACGTTTTTAGAAAATAGGGGTCTGGCAACCTTCGTGTACAGTCACTCAAACAAATATTCGAACACTATAGTTGATTTCAGAAAGAGTATCTGGCAACGACGTTTTTAGAAATTAGGGATCTGGCAACCTTCGTGTAGAGTCGGTCAAACAAATATTCGAACACTATAGTTTATTTGAGGAAGAGTATGTGAGAACGACGTTTTTAGAAATCAGTGATCTGGCAACCGTCGTGTACAGTCGCTCAAACAAATATTCGAACACTGTAGTTGATTTGAGAATAAGTATCTGGCAACGACTTTTTTTAAAATTAGGGGTCTGGTAACCTGCGTGTACAGTCGCTCAAATAAATATTACAACATTATGGTTGATTAGAGAATTGAGAAAAAATATCTGGCAACGATTTTTTTTAGGAATTTGCGATCTGGCAACCTTCGTGTTCTGTACACGAAGTTTGTCAGATCACTAATTTCCAAAAGAAAATCGTTGCCGGATATTTTTGCTCTATTCTGTAATCAACCATATTACTGTTCGGATATTTTTTCTTTGAGTGACAATACACATTAAACAACACGGTGGATGGTTTTGATAAGAGACTGCCATCTGTCTCCCAACAGTTGTCCAGTGGGTCCCTTTTCCCCAAACTTCTTTAAACTCTCGGGGGTGCTTGTGACCTGGCCATTTAGCCCATTGTGTACAAAACATGTTCTCACAGGTAAAACAACCTAACTCCGTTTGTTTGTTTAACTATTATTCATTTTTAATATCTATTTTATAAGTATAAATTATTTTTCTAGTTAAGGATTTTTTACCTCACTAAAGTGATGAAAATTGGTCAGGCAGGCTGTGATTCAGTTAATGTTAATGGTTGCAGTCTTGAGCAGGTGTCACAGTTTAATTATCCTGGGAGCTATGTAACAGATAATGGTGATGTGCGGCATGAGATTAACAGACGAATAGGGATTGCTGCCGGGACTTTTAAGAATCTATGGAGAGTGTGGAGAAATAGGCGTATACACTTAAAGACTAAAATTAGACTGTATAATATTTGGTTCTTTCTAGGGTTAGTTATGGTAGTGAAACTTGGACACTTTGTAAACAAGATAACAGGAAACTAGATGCTTCTTGATTCCAGATGCTTACGCAGTATCTTGAGCATTAGGTGGTTCAATTTTGTAACTAATGATGAGGTTAGGCAAAGGAGTTTGCAACCTCCTTTAAGCAGCATATTGTGCAGAGAGAGACTCCGTTGGTTTGGCCATGTTGCCCGTATGAATAATTATAGATTGGCGAATACGGTTATGAACAGTGTGCCTAAAGGCCTGAGAAAGAAGGGGAGACCTAGGATGCGGTGGGCAGACAATGTCAAAGAGGACTTGTTAGAATTGGTGTGCAGTGGCCAGATGCAGTAGATGTAGCTCAGGATAGACTTGCTTGGAGAACTAAATTGCACGGTCTGGTTGGACCTCCGTTGCCCACGGCTGCTTGAGGATGATGATGATGAAATAAAAAAAAAATTTGTTTTATAGCGCCCATTTAAAACTTTCAAGCTGTGGGGAATCACTGAATCCATCAGTATTTTGAACTCTAAGGGCAATTATTTTCAAACGATCAGACGAAAGAACGGCTTCTGAAATAAAATAAATGAATTTTCATCTGCATAGTTTGTTGGCGAGATCTGACAACAAAAACTGACTTTTCTAAACGATGTACAGGTAGTTCAGCTTCCATAGAGTCTTAATGTAAAATCAAGTCATTGGTGTACAGATGGAAATTAGTTTTATATCCTTCTGCAATTACTTATTATTATTCAATTATATTAATATTATTATTTACATTCTGTTAGAATTAGCTATTAATGGTTTTCATCATAAATTGGTATCTAATCATTTATTGAAATAAAAGTCATGAAACGGTTTATTTATTAATAATTTAGTATTTAATGATTTTAAAAATTTCTAATATTTAACTTTGGCCTATTTTAAGTGTTTTTTCTGCTTGTTTTACTTATAGAAGTTGATTCAAGAAAAATAATTTCAAATGATCAAGTATTAAAATCATTCTTCAAATGTGAAATTCAATTTAATTTTTTTCTTGAAATATCAATTTCTCTAGCTTCGTGTACAGGAGTTATACCTGTCCCCTAGGGTTAAGTTATTATCTTAGCCCTAGGGCCATTTATCCCATTCTCTGCAATAAAATACCGATCAGACGAAGCTTTTCTAAAAAAATTAATGAATTATCGTCTGCATAACATGTTAGCGAGATCTGGCAACGAAAACAGAGTTTGCTAAATAATGTAGAAGTAGCAGATTAACTTGTAATGTCAATTCGAACGTACTTTTCAAACTTTTGCCTCGAAATAGGTAAAATGGAAAAGTTTTAATTGTTATTTGGGAAGAATAACTCAGAATTAAACTTTTGCAATAAATTCCAGAGATTTTAAGAGTAGAACTGCATGGAATATTTTTCCCTCTACCTGTCTCGTTCTCTAGAAGTATTCAAACGCCTTCGTTCCTACAATAAACATTTGCATTTAGAAATTGAAATGAATTAATGCTCTGAATAATAATGGATTTCAAAAACACTCTAAGCTAAGTACTAACTATAAGGTGACTAAAATGTGAGATTGCGAGAAAAACGCTGCTGGCGTTTCATTTATCAATAAAACCTTTTTTTCTATTTATCTATCTAATCTCTAAACCTGACAAACCCAAATCAATAACTGGTTCTTATTGTGGAAATGTATTTCTATAAAACCGTAGTTTATGTAAATGTTTCAATCATTTTGAAAGAAGTAACTGCAGAAATTCGCAGCTCGTTGGCTTCGGTTGCTCTTTTTTTATTTCCTTTAATGCATAATGCAAACAAAATTACTTAAACTTACTCTGTTCTTTAAAATATTTCACTGGGACTGAAAGCAAAATTCCATTCGATTGCTACCCATGAAATTGAAGAAAAAATTCGGAAAGCAATCAGTAAAACATCCCCCTCAAGCAGCTGCTTGTCGCAGTGGTCTGACAGGAGCCTGTCAGTTTATATGTCATAAGACAAGGTACTGAGAAGATGGTAGGACCTCAGGAGAAAAACATCGGTTCTCGAACCCAGGTAGCTTTGGGTTCGTTTCACACAGCGTTTTTTGGAGCATTGGGCGCTTTCTGCCACTAAGGGCTGTTTTTGGGTGTTTGGAACCAATTTTGGGGCGGAGGCTTTATCTGCCGATATTGGGAGTATTTCAGGATCAGTAGCCAACCATCCATCAATGCCTTACCCAGGGCTCTAACGCAGGTCCCTTAGATCAATAGCCAAGCGCGCTAATCACTCGGCCACGGGACAGGGAACTTGCCTTTATTCTCAACACCACGAACAGACGTGTGTTCTTTACGTTTTCTTCATTGTCTCATTTCCCACCGAAAATAATATTCTTTAATATATTTCCACAGCCAAAAGGCAGGAAAAATATTTTTGTACCTTCCCCTCCCACGAGCGTACAGTCGCTCAAAAAATATCCGAACACTGTGGTTGATTACAGAATTCTCAAAAAAAATGTGGCAAAATTTTTTTTTTAGAAATAAGTGATCTGGGAACCTTCGTGTCACGTGCCACGAAGGTTGCCAGATCATTAATTTCTAAAAAAAAATCATCACCAGATATTTTCTCTGAATTCTGTAATCAACCGTAGTGTTCGGATACTTTTTCGAGCGACTGTACTCGAAATGTCGGATTCCTATTATAATAAGGCTACGTAATCCGACCTGCAGAACCGGTGACATTTCTCCCTAGGGCAGTAGGGGGACACCGATGGGCTTGCAAAATCCGTCGGATGGGACGTTGAAGAACGCGGTGGATGGCAGCGACTAGAGAGATGTGTTTTCCCTCCCCGAACCTTTTCTGATATTCTTTGTGGCCTGGCTATTTAGCCCATTGTGTGCATAAAAAGTGCGAGTGTAAAAGACTCATCTTCTCACGTTTACCAATGTTACATTTTTATATATGGTGAATGTTTGATTAACACAGGTATTGCGGTGTCCATCGAAGACATAAGCCTTTTGACTCTGTGGCAGACATGGAGCATTCCATTTCTTTTTTTTTTAGGATCTTAATATAGATAGATACCAAATAAACTTAATATTTAAAATCGGCGAGGAAATGGAATCTCGTAAATGGATTCCCGCGATTACGGAAATGTGAAGATGTTGGGTAAAAGTCACAAAAGGAATACGGTACAAAGAATCAAAAGTCACAAAAATTCACTCTGTTGCAGAATCCATAAAAAAGTAGGGGGACTTTTTTTATTTTCGAAATTCGGACCACTGATTGATTATTGATAACAGACTGGAGACGCACTTTCAACATTTATTATGATTGTACGGGTGCGAATCTCTCATTCCCTATCGGGTGAACAGCGACTTTTTCATCACCCTATATAATGCCGTTTTTTGGTTTTCGACTTTTTCTGAAGCCTTTTTTTTATGTGACTTTAATATCTATATATCTTCGTACTCAGGAGACTTGGTACTTCAGTGTATCGAATGGCTTTGTTGCCAGATTCCGTGTCAAACTTTTTCCCCGCGGAATGCATATTTTAGAATTTCGGAACAAAATAATTTTTGAACAACCCAACGTTAAAGAACACAGTGGATGGCCTTGACGGGAGGCTATCATCTGTCTCCCAACAGCTGTTCCAGTGGATCCTCAACCTTCTCCGAGCCTTCGGGGTACTTGTGACCTGGCCATTTAGCCCATGGTGGTCAAAAAGGTGCCGCTCAGTGTTAAAACAATCCAAATGCACTTACGATTGGTTTACTGAGTACCACTCCTTAACAGAGATTCAGAAGATGTTTATGTGGGTGTTGTAATGAAACGATTAAATGCAGTGTTGCCAACCTCGAAATATGAATTAATGCCTAAGCTTCAGAATATGACGGCAATGGATTTGGCAGCGATTTTTGTTTCAACGTAGGATTGGTTGGTTGTTTTACCTCTGAGCGGCACTTTTTTGCACACCATGGGCTAAATGGCCAGGTCACATGGACCCCTAAGGCTCAGAGAAGGTTACGGGACCCACTGAAAACACTATTGGGAGACAGATTGTAGCCTCCCGTCAAGGCCATCCAGCGTGTTCTTTAACGTTGGGTTGTTTTACCTCTGAATGGCACTTTTTTGTATACCATGGGCTCAATGGCCAGGTCACATAGACTCCTAAGGCTCAGAGAAGGTTACGGTGCCCACTGGAAAAACTATTGGGAGACAGATGGTAGCCTCCCGTCAAGGCCATACAGTGTGTTCTTTAACGTTGGGTTGTTTTACTTCTGAGCGGCACTTTTTTGTACAACATGGGCTAAATGGCCAGGTCACATAGACCCCTAAGGCTCAGAGAAGGTTACGGGATCCACTGGACAAATGCTGCCGGGACTTTTAAGAATCTATGGAGAGTGTGGAGAAATAGGCGTATACACCTAAAGACTAAAATTTGACTGTATAATAATTTGGTACTTTCTAGGGTTTGTTATGGTAGTGAAACTTGGACACTTTGTAAACAAGATAATAGGAAACTAGATGCTTTGATTCCAGATGCTTACGCAGTATCTTGGGCATTAGGTGGTTCAACTTTGTAACTAATGATGAGGTTAGGCAAAGGAGTTTGCAACCGCCTTTAAGCAGCATATTGTGCAGAGAGAGACTCCGTTGGTTTGGCCATGTTGCCCGTATGAATAATTATAGATTGGCGAATAGGGTTATGAACAGTGTGCCTAAAGGCCTGAGAAAGAAGGGGAGACCTTGGATGCGGTGGGCAGACAATGTCAAACAGGACCTTGTTAGAATTGGTGTGCAGTGACCAGATGCAGTAGATGTAGCTCAGGATAGACTTGCTTGGAGAACTAAATTGCACGGTCTGGTTGGACCTCCGTTGCCCATGGCTGCTTGAGGATGATGATGATGAAATAAAAAAAAAATTTATTTTATAGCGCCCATTTAAAACTTTCAAGCTGTGGGGAATCACTGAATCCATCAGTATTTTGAACTCTAAGTGGAATTATTTTCAAACGATCAGACGAAAGAACGGCTTCCGGAATAAAATAAATGAATTTTCATCTGCATAGTTTGTTGGCGAGATCTGGCAACGAAAACTGACTTTTCTAAACGATGTACAGGTAGTTGAGCTTCCATAGAGTCTTAATGTAAAATCAAGTCATTGGTGTACAGGTGGAAATTAGTTTTATATCCTTCTGCAATTACTTATTATTATTCAATTATATTAATATTATAATTTACATTCTGTTAGAATTAGCTATTAATGGTTTTCATCATAAATTGGTATCTAATCATTTATTGAAATAAAAGTCGTGAAACAGATTATTTATTAATAATTTAGTATTTAATGATTTTAAAAATTTCTAATATTTAACTTTGGCCTATTTTAAGTGTTTTTTCTGCTTGTTAGACTTATAGAAGTTGATTCAAGAAAAATAATTTCAAATGATCAAGTATTAAAATCATTCTTCAAATGTGAAATTCAATTTAATTTTTTTCTTGAAATATCAATTTCTCTAGCTTCGTGTACGGGAGTTATACCTGTCCCCTAGGGTTAAGTTATTATCTTAGCCCTAGGGCCACTTATCCCATTCTCTGCAATAAAATACCGATCAGACGAAGCTTTTCTAAAAAAATTAATGAATTATCGTCTGCATAACATGTTAGCGAGATCTGGCAACGAAAACAGAGTTTGCTAAATAATGTAGAAGTAGCAGATTAACTTGTAATGTCAATTCGAACGTACTTTTCAAACTTTTGCCTCGAAATAGGTAAAATGGAAAAGTTTTAATTGTTATTTGGGAAGAATAACTCAGAATTAAACTTTTGCAATAAATTCCAGAGATTTTAAGAGTAGAACTGCATGGAATATTTTTCCCTCTACCTGTCTCGTTCTCTAGAAGTATTCAAACGCCTTCGTTCCTACAATAAACATTTGCATTTAGAAATTGAAATGAATTAATGCTCTGAATAATAATGGATTTCAAAAACACTCTAAGCTAAGTACTAACTATAAGGTGACTAAAATGTGAGATTGCGAGAAAAACGCTGATGTCGTTTCATTTATCAATAAAACCTTTTTTTTTATTTATCTATCTAATCTTTAAACCTGACAAACCCAAATCAATAACTGGTTCTTATTGTGGAAATGTATTTCTATAAAACCGTAGTTTATGTAAATGTTTCAATCATTTTGAAAGAAGTAACTGCAGAAATTCCCAGCTCGTTGGCTTCGGTTGCTCTTTTTTTATTTCCTTTAATGCATAATGCAAACAAAATTACTTAAACTTACTCTGTTCTTTAAAATATTTCACTGGGACTGAAAGCAAAATTCCATTCGATTGCTATCCATGAAATTGAAGAAAAAATTCGGAAAGCAATCAGTAAAACATCCCCCTCAAGCAGCTGCTTGTCGCAGAGATCTGACAGGAGCCTGTCAGTTTATATGTCATAAGACAAGGTACTGAGAAGATGGTAGGACCTCAGGAGAAAAACATCGGTTCTCGAACCCAGGTAGCTTTGGGTTCGTTTCACACAGCGTTTTTTGGAGCATTGGTGCGTTTTCTGCCACTAAGGGCCTGTTTTTGGGTGTTTGGAACCAATTTTGGGGCGGAGGCTTTATCTGCCGATATTGGGAGTATTTCAGGATCAGTAGCCAACCATCCATCAATGCCTTACCCAAGGCTCTAACGCAGGTCCCTTAGATCAGTAGCCAAGCGCGCTAATCACTCGGCCACGGGACAGGGAACTTGCCTTTATTCTCAGCACCACGAACAGACGTGTGTTTTTTACGTTTTCTTCATTGTCTCATTTCCCACCGAAAATAATATTCTTTAATATATTTCCACAGCCAAAAGGCAGGAAAAATATTTTTGTACCTTCCCCTCCCACGAGCGTACAGTCGCTCAAAAAAATATCCGAACACTGTGGTTGATTACAGAATTCTCAAAAAAAATGTGGCAAAATTTTTTTTTTAGAAATAAGTGATCTGGGAACCTTCGTGTCACGTGCCACGAAGGTTGCCAGATCATTAATTTCTAAAAAAAATCGTCACCAGATATTTTCTCTGAATTCTGTAATCAACCGTAGTGTTCGGATACTTTTTCGAGCGACTGTACTCGAAACGTCGGATTCCTATTATAATAAGGCTACGTAATCCGACCTGCAGAACCGGTGACATTTCTCCCTAGGGCAATAGGGGGACACCGATGGGCTTGCAAAGTACGTCGGATGGGACATTAAAGAACGCGGTGGATGGCCGCGACTAGAGAGATGTGTTTTCCCTCCCCGAACCTTTTCTGATATTCTTTGTGGCCTGGCTATTTAGCCCATTGTGTGCATAAAAAGTGCGAGTGTAAAAGACTCATCTTCTCACGTTTACCAATGTTACATTTTTATATATGGTGAATGTTTGATTAACACAGGTATTGCGGTGTCCATCGAAGACATAAGCCTTTTGACTCTGTGGCAGACATGGAGCATTCCATTTCTTTTTTTTTTAGGATCTTAATATAGATAGATACCAAATAAACTTAATATTTAAAATCGGCGAGGAAATGGAATCTCGTAAATGGATTCCCGCGATTACGGAAATGTGAAGATGTTGGGTAAAAGTCACAAAAGAAATACGGTACAAAGAATCAAAAGTCACAAAAATTCACTCTGTTGCAGAATCCATAAAAAAGTAGGGGGACTTTTTTTATTTTCGAAATTCGGACCACTGATTGATTATTGATAACAGACTGGAGACGCACTTTCAACATTTATTATGATTGTACGGGTGCGAATCTCTCATTCCCTATCGGGTGCACAGCGACTTTTTCATCACCCTATATAATGCCGTTTTTTGGTTTTCGACTTTTTCTGAAGCCTTTTTTTTATGTGACTTTAATATCTATATATCTTCGTACTCAGGAGACTTGGCACTTCAGTGTATCGAATGGCTTTGTTGCCAGATTCCGTGTCAAACTTTTTCCCCGCGGAATGCATATTTTAGAATTTCGGAACAAAACAATTTTTGAACAACCCAACGTTAAAGAACACAGTGGATGGCCTTGACGGGAGGCTATCATCTGTCTCCCAACAGCTGTTCCAGTGGGTCCTCAACCTTCTCCGAGCCTTCGGGGTACTTGTGACCTGGCCATTTAGCCCATGGTGGTCAAAAAGGTGCCGCTCAGTGTTAAAACAATCCAAATGCACTTACGATTGGTTTACTGAGTACTACTCCTTAACAGAGATTCAGAAGATGTTTATGTGGGTGTTGTAATGAAACGATTAAATGCAGTGTTGCCAACCTCGAAAGATGAAATGATACCTAAGCTTCAGAATATGACAGCAATGGATTTGGCAGCGATTTTTGTTTCAACGTAGGATTGGTTGTTTGTTTTACCTCTGAGCGTCACTTTTTTTGTACACCATGGGCTAAATGGCCAGGTCACATAACCCCTAAGGCTCAGAGAAGGTTACGGCACGCACTGGAAAAGCTATTGGGAGACAGATGGTAGCCTCCCGTCAAGGCCATCCAGTGTGTTCTTTAACGTTGGGTTGTTTTACCTCTGAGCGGCACTTTTTTGCATACCATGGGCTAAATGACCAGGTCACATAGACCCCTAAGGCTCAGAGAAGTTTACGGGACCCACTGGAAAAACTATTGGGAGACAGATGGTAGCCTCCCGTCAAAGCCATCCAGCGTGTTCTTTAACGTTGGGTTGTTTTACCTCTGAGCGGCACTTTTTTGTACACCATGGGCTAAATGGCCAGGTCGCATAGACCCCTAAGGCTCAGAGAAGGTTACAGGACCCACTGGAAAAACTATAGGGAGACAGATGGTAGCCTCCCGTCAAGGCCATCCAGCGTGTTCTTTAACGTTGGGTTGTTTTACCTCTGAGCGTCAGTTTCTTGCACACAATGGCTAGGTCACATGGACCCCGAAGGCACAGAGAAGGTTTGATGGAGGGGACCCACTGTAACAGCGTTTGGGAATGAGGTGGTAGCCTCCCGTCAAGGCCATCCAGTGTGTTCTTTAACGTTGGGTTGTTTTACCTCTGAGCTGCACTTTTTTACACACCATGGGCTAAATGGCCAGGTCACATGGACCCCTAAGGTTCAGAAAAGGTTAGGGGACCCACTGGAAAACCTGTTGGGAGAGAGATGGTAGCATCCCGTCAAGGCCATCCAGCGTGTTCTTTAACGTTGGGTTGTTTTACCTCTGAGCGGCACTTTCTTGCACACAATGGGCTTAATGGCCAGATCACATGGACCCCGAAGGCTCAGAGAAGGTTGAGGGAGGGGACCCACTGGAACAGCATTTGGGAATCAGATGGTAGCCTCCCGTCAAGTCCATCCAGTGTGTTCTTTAACGTTGGGTTGTTTTACCTCTGAGCTGCACTTTTTTACACACCATGGGCTAAATGGCCAGGTCACATGGATCCCTAAGGTTCAGAAAAGGTTATGGGACCCATTTGAAAACCTGTTGGGAGAGAGATGTTAGCATCCCGTCAAGGCCATCAAGTGTGTTTTTAACGTTGGGTTGTTTTACCTCTGAGCGGCACTTTTTTGCACACCATGGGCTAAATGGCCAGGTCAGAAGCACCCGAAGACTAGATTGGGAAGAACCCACTGGAATGACTGTTGGGAGACAGATGGTAGCCGTCCAGTGTGTTCTTTAATGTGTGCACGGGGTCACAGCTTAACGTCCCATCCCATGAACGGTGGCGCTCCCAAACCCATCGGTATACCCTACTGATGAAACGATTAAGTGCAGTGTTGCCTAAGCTTCAGAATATGACGGCAATGGATTTGGCAGCGATTTTTGTTTCAACGTAGGATTGGTTGGTTGTTTTACCTCTGAGCGGCACTTTTTTGCACACCATGGGCTAAATGGCCAGGTCACATAGACCCCTAAGGCTCAGAGAAGGTTACGCGACCCATTGGTAAAACTATTGGGAGACAGATGGTAGCCTCCCGTCATGGCCATCCAGTGTGTTCTTTAACGTTGGGTAGTTTTACCTCTGAGTGGCACTTTCTTGTACACAATGGGCTAAATGGCCAGGTCACATGGACCCCTAAGGCTCAGAGAAGGTTGAGGGAGGGGACCCACTGGAACAGCTGTTGGGAATCAGATGGTAGCCTCCGTTCAAGTCCATCAAGTGTGTTCTTTAACGTTGGGTTGTTTTACCTCTGAGCGGCACTTTTTTTCACATCTTGGGATAAATGGCCAGGTCACGTGAACCCCTATGGGTCAGAGAAGGTTAGGAGACCTAGTGGAAAAGCTGTTGGGAATCAGATGGTAGACTCCGGTCAACGCCATCCAGTTTGTTCTTTAACGTTGGGTTGTTTTACCTCTGAACGGCACTTTTTTGCACACCATAGGCTAAATGGCCAGGTCACATATACCCCTAAGGCTCAGAGAATGTTAGGGGACCCACTGGAAAAGCTATTGTGAGACAGGTGGTAGCCTCTCGTCCAGTTGGGTTGTTTTACCACTGAGAGACTTTTTTTGCACAGAATGGGCTAAATGGCCAGGTCACAATGACCCCAACGGCTTACAGAAATTTGGGGGAAGGGATACATTGGAACAGCTGTTGGGAGACAGATGCAATCCTCCCGTCGTTCTTTACCATTCGGAGAATTTTTTTGCACACAATGGGCTAAATGGCCAGGTTAGAAGCACCCCGAAGACTAGATTGGGGAGGACCCACTGGAATGGCTGTTGGGAGACAGATGGTAGCCATCCAGTGTGTTCTGTAATGTGTGCACGGGGTCACAGCTTAACGTCCCATCCCATGAACGGTGGCGCTCCCAAGCCCATCGGTGTACCCTACTGAAAAAAAACGGATTTAAAAACGAAAACATCAGAAAAAGACGTTTTACTCAGAAAAGTGAAAAAAAAAAACCCTTTCTACTGTCCAAGGTGGAGTCACGTGACCTAAAGATTCATAGTCCAGAGATTCATCACTTGGCCTCCGCTCATCAGGGGCGTGTCATGAGAATTCGGAGCACCGAGTCACGTGATCCGAAGATTCACACTCCAGAGATGCATCACTTGACGGATTCGTTCGCTCGTTAAGGGCGTTTTAAATAATGCGGCAGGCGGTGTATTGTACATCGAGATACATTAAGAATACTCTAAAAAGGCGATTCGGAAAAAGTACAATGTACCGGCTATTACAATTCCGTAATAGCCGATACGCCATACCTTTCCTAAGGGCCACATCTTCGTACCAGCGCCCCCCAGTGCCTACAATGGATCTCAGGCTGCCAAATGTCCAGACCCTGCGCAGGCACCACTGGTTACTTCGGGGGCTAGCTCATCACTGCGTGTGGACGGACCGTGATGATTGCGCGTCCTCCCTACCCCCCCCCCCCAAACACGAGTTGCTCCGCTGTTTTCCACTAGACTACGGCGTCGTGGTTTCGAACAAAACGGCTCGTGGAGGAGAGTCTTCGAAATGGGCTCCACAGCGCCAATTTGCTTATATAGTAGATCTTCAGGACATTTATTAATTAGTGGTAGGTAATATTTTGAAAGTTGCGTCATAAAAAATGAGGAATCTGGCAACGCAAAGAATCTGACTAAGGGTCATCGGTTAGAGGTCACGAAATCTAATTATGCAGGGAATTTCATAAAGATGCATGTAACATGGGTTAAAGGAAAGGTCATCCGTAACGTGGCCCGCTTATATCTTGTAAGACATTTAGTTTCATTTAAATTTATGTATACACTATATTATGCATTAATCCATTCTCATTTAACATATGGTATAAAATCTTGGGGAGGAATGTATTTCAATAATTTTAAACAACTTTTAGTGCTGCAAAAGAGATTTATTCGATTATTAACTAAAAGCATAAAAACGCAACCTTCATTACCTTTGTTTCGAGAAGCAGAAATTTTGCCTTTACGCTATGATTATTTTTTCGAAATAATTGAATACTTTTACTTTAGAAATGATAGCATTAAAAATGATACGAATAATTACCAATTACGACGAGATAAAAACATAAATTATGGAATTCCTGCTTTACATAAGGAAATTTTTAGGCACTATTATTTGTATTTAGCACCGAAATTTCTTTCCTCTCTCCCAGTCAGCATGAAAAATATCACGAACTATCATTTGTTTTCTAAAGTTCTCAAGAAATACATTTTGAAACTGGATGATGTGGAAACTTTTTTGCATTAATCTACTACAACTGTTTATATTTAACATGGATATTGAATGTTTCTGACTTTCTGACTTTCACACTTCTGGATTACTAGAAATTTTTTGTTTTGAGTTGATTTCGTTTTTTTGTGTATTATTCAATGTGACGACTGACGTTTTCAATTGAAATTGTTCCTGTATGGAGATCTCACGAACGAGCCTGCTCTTGTGAGACCTCAACAGTTTTTGTATACTGTAAAACATTATCTGAAATAAAAATTATCTATCTTATCTAGATAGGTCAAGTAGTTTTTTTTTAAAAGGCATTCAAAATTCCCATAGAAATAACATGAAGGAAACCACCTCAAATTTTTCTAGAAACCAAAACCAAGGGAGAACACATTTCAAAGTGAAACATGAAACCTGTTAAATGAGGTTCTGAAAGATTTGAATTATGGGTAAAGGGTTACAAAGATGGCCTCGAGCAAATGAGATTTCTTCCTAATGTTAAAGAATAGGGAAAAGCTCGATCGAAAAGCTAATTTTATCCTATGGCCATTAGGCCTAGGGAAAAAGCGTTTTAACGCTCGAACCGTTCGAGATAGCGGGTTCGGATTACGTGATTCGGGATCTACGTCAAATTACTTCACTACCATATCGAGGACGAGGATCTAAACTCAATGTTTAAAAAGTTTAAAATTAATTTTAAACTGTTAAAATCTCGAAAACCGCACGTCCCGAGTCGAATCCGGGTTCGGAATCGGATGCGTCTCGACGAGATGTTTCAGAAAAGTGGTCACAGGATAGGGCTATCTCTAATATTTAAGAAGTTAGCATCAGCCAATCAGCATTCAGCATTTCAAAATTCTGGAATCCCATTCGTTCTAGGTTGTAGAGGTAGATTTAAAATGTGCTCCCTTTTTTCAATGTAAAGGAATTCCTATGATAAGAACGCACTTAGAAGTATGAAGAAGTATGATAAGAACGCACTTATAATTTTCAACCAATGAGATTAACTGGACGGATTCGTTCTCACTGGGGTTAAAAAAATGAAGGGCGATTCATGAAAATTCGGATCACGGATTCTTTTCTTACTAGGAGGACTGAAGAGATAGAGATTTTATTCCTAACGAGATAGATAAATAAATATTTTTAACCAATCACAGCTGAGGAAGCTGATTAAGTAACAGTTAAAATGGCTCCTGTCAGTGACTTACTACTAATATTTCCTATGCCTCAGAATAGGGAATCATGGGAGTCACCAAATGGACTAATTAAAGTATTTAAATATATTTTTAACTTTAAATCTTCCATAATTAAAAAAAGATATTTGAATAATTATTCTTAACCAATCGCATTTAAACCTTCAGATGCCAACGGATTCTATTGGATACTTCATTTCAGCTCGGAACTACTCTATTCTGCAGTCTGCAACATACGAAGTACATTGCACATGAGATCTGCGCATACCTAGGACCTTTACACATGAATTGTCATATAAGGACATATCTATGACGTCACATATATAAATAAACAATCATTTCAAACCTTAACGATGACATCAGGATATAGCTATCCCAATATGTATCCTATGATAATACATAGGCGGACTCAATCTGAGCATTTCAATCTCCTTATACTTATACATGGACAGCCTTATGACGTCACAATTTATTAGCCAATCAGCTTTGTCACATGATTTCAATTAACCAATCAATTTAAACCTTAATCATTGTATATTTATCCTAATGCTTTGGTATACGAACAGTCAAAATTCACCCACCCGTGCGATGGCACCATGCTTTCTCTACGGAGCTCCTCAATTGAACTCCTCACATGTTATCCTATGGGTAATCTGGGTCAAACAGTCACTAAGTCTAGCCACTAAATTAATGAATAAATTAATTATTTATTTTTCTACTACTCTTATTCTGCAGTATAGGGATATGGCATTCTTCATGTCTTTAAAAACATGGATGCTTACAGGTAGACAGGGATGTAAGAAGGATGAGACTTCTTTTAACCAATTCTGGAGCATTTTTTTATAATAATTTCACTTTTTTCTCTTTTATCCCATACTCCGCAAAGGATCGATACACTTTCTAAATACTTTCAATTGAGTGAAAGGGCTTCTTTATTACATTTTAATTTCACTAAGCCTAATCTCATACTATTAACATACGGATGAGCTATATCTCAACTTCTAATCACTCTTTTCACTTTTCTTCATAGTTTTCAATCTTCTTTCATTCTATACATAGGGCAAGCCTCAAAACCCTCCACAGAGTGAAGCCACTGGGCCCGTGCAAAATAGTCCCCAACTCACAAGGCGAAGACTTGCCGCAAAGCCCCTTGCAACGGGAAACCGCAGGGCCCACATATAAAAAAAAGCCCCCAACCCGCGAGAGACGCACGCCCCGAAAAGCCCAGAACCCGCACTATATTAGACTTAATCATCGGGGGGTGGGGGGTGGGGGGGTTGTAGTCGGTAGCGCGCCAGGCTCGTAATCTGCATTTCCCAGGTTCGAGTACAGTCGCCTTCATGTACAGTCGCTCAAAAAAGTATCCGAACTCTAAGGTTGATTACAGAATTCAGAAAAAATATCTCGCAACGATTTTTTTTTAACAAATTAGTGATCTGGCAACCTTCGTGTACAATACATGTGCAGTTGCTCAAAAAATATCCCAACACTACGGTTCATCACACAATTCAGAATATATATCTAGCAACGATTTTTTTGTACACATTAGCGATCTGGCAACCTTCGTGTACAGTCGCTCAATAAAATATCCGAACACTATGGTTGATTACAGAATTCAGAAGAAATATCTGGCAACGATTCTTTTTTTTAGAAATTAGCGATCCGGCAACCTTCGTGTACAGTCGCTGGAAAAAGTATCCGAAAGCTACGGTTGATTACAGAATTCGGAAAAAATATCTGGCGACGATTTTTAAAAAAATTAGTGATCTGGCAACCTTCGTGTCACGTGACACGAAGGTTCACAGATCACTTATTTCTAAAAAAATTGTTGCCAGATATTTTTTTCCGAATTCTGTAATCAACCACAGTGTTCGGATATTCTTTTTGAGCGACTGTACGCTCGTGGGAGGGGAAGGTAAAAAAATATTTTCCTGCCTTTTGGCTGTGAAAGTATATTAAAGAGTATTATTTTCGGTGGGAAATGAGACAATGAAGAAAACGTAAAGAACACACGTCTGTTCGTGGTGCTGAGAATAAAGACAAGTTCCCCCGTCCAGTGGCCGAGTGGTTAGCGCGCTTGGCTATTGATCTAAGGGACCTGCGTTAGAGCCCTGGGTAAGGCATTGATCGATGGTTGGCTACTGATCCTGAAATACTCCCAGTATCGACAGAAAAAGCCCCCGCCCCAAAATTGGTTCCAAACAACCATAAACAGGCCCTTAGTGGCAGAAAACGCACCAATGCCCCAAAAAACGCTGTGTGAAACGACCGCAAAGCTACCTGGGTTCGAGCCCCGATGTTTTTCTGCTGAGGTCCTACCATCTTCTCAGGACCTTGTCTTATGACATATAAACTGACAGGCTCCTGTCAGACCTCTGCGACAAGCAGCTGCTTGAGGGGGATGTTTTACTGATTGCTTTCCGAATTTTTTTCTTCCATTTCATGGGTGGTAATCGAAAGGAATTTTGCTTTCATTCCCAGTGAAATATTTTAAAGAACAGAGTAAGTTTAAGTAACTTTGTTTGCATTATGCCTTAAAGGAAATAAAAAAGAGCAACCGAAGCTAACGAGCTGCGAATTTCTGCAGTTACTTCTTTCAAAATGATTGAAACATTTACATAATCTACGGTTTTATAGAAATACATTTTCGCAATAAGAACCAGTTATTGATTTGGGTTTCTCAAGTTTAGAGATTAAGTAGATAAATAAAAAAAAAAGTTTTATTAATAAATGAAAAGCCAGCAGCGTTTTTCTCGCAATCTCACATTTTAGTCACCTTATAGTTAGTACTTAGCTTAGAGTGTTTTTGAAATACATTACTATTCAGTGCATTAATTCATTTCAATTTCTAAATGCAAATGTTTATTGTAGGAACGAAAGCGTTTGAATACTTCTAGAAAACGAGACAGGTAGAGGGAAAAATATTCCATTCAGTTCTACTCTTAAAATCTCTGGAATTTATTGCAAAAGTTTAATTATGAGTTATTCTTCCCAAATAACAATTAAAACTTTTCCATTTTACCTATTTCAAGGCAAAATTTTGAAAAGTACCTTTGAATTGACATTAGACGTTAATCTGCTACTTCTACATTATTTAGCAAACTCTGTTTTCGTTGCCAGATCTCGCTAACATATTATGCAGATGATAATTCATTAACTTTAATTAGAAAAGATTCGTCTGATCGGTATTTTATTGCAGAGATTGGGATAAATGGCCAGGTTACAAGGGCCCCTACAGCTAAGATAATAACTTAACCCTAGGGAACAGGTATAACTCCTGTACACAAAGCTAGAGAAATTGATATTTCAAGAAAAAAATTAAATTGAATTTCATATTTGAAGAATGATAGCACGATTTTAATACTCGATCATTTCCTCCATTTGAAATTATTTTTGTTGAATCAACTTCTATAAGTAAAACAAGCAGAAAAAACACTTAAAATAGGCCAAAGTTAAATATTAGAAATTTTTAAAATCATTAAATACTAAATTATTAATAAATAAACCGTTTCACGACTTTTCTTTCAATAAATGATTAGATACCAATTTATGATGAAAACCATTAATAGCTAATTCTAACAGAATATAAATTATAATATTAATATAATTGAATAATAATACGTAATTACAGAGGGATTTAAAACTAATTTCGATCTGTACACCAATGACTTGATTTTACATTAAGACTCTGTGGAAGCTCAACTACATGTACATCGTTTAGAAAAGTCTGTTTTCGTTGCCAGATCTCGCCAACAAATTATGCTGATGAAAATTCATTTATTTTATTCCAGAAGCCGTTCTTTCGTCTGATCGTTTGAAAATAATTGCCCTTAGATTTCAAAATACTGATGGATTCAGTGATTGTCCACAGCTTGAAAGTTTTAAAGGGGGGCTTTAAAACAATTTTTTTTTTATTTACAAGAGTTTAAAAAAAGCTTTTCTATTAAGAATATTCTGAAGATCTGCGTCATATCATAGAGAGCAATCGTTTGGATTATTAGTAAATAAGAGGTAAAAAATCCTTAACTAGAAAAATAATTTATATTTGTAGAGATTAAAAATGAATAATAGTTAAACAAACAAAGGGAGTTGGGTTGTTTTACCCGTGAGGACATGTTTTGTGCACAATGGGCTAATTGGCCAGGTCACAAGCACCCGGAGAGCTTAAAGAAGTTTGGGGAAAAGGGACCCACTGGACAACAGTTGGGAGACAGATGGTAGTCACTTATCAACACCATCCAGCGTGTTGTTTAATGTGTACAGTCACTCAAAAAAATATCCGAACACTATGGTTGATTACAGAATAGAGAAAAAATATCCGGCAATGATTTTTTTTTAGAAATTAGTGACCTGACAACCTTGGTGTACAGAACACGAAGGTTGCCAGATCGCCAATTTCTAAAAAAATCGTTGCCAGATATTTTTTCTGAATTCTCTAATCAACCATAGTGTTGTAATATTTGTTTGAGCGACTGCACACGAAGGTTACCAGATCCCTAATTTCTAAAAAAAAGTCGTTGCCAGATACTTTTTCTCAAATCAACTTTAGTGTTCGAATATTTGCTTGAGCGACTCTACACGAAGCTTGCCAGATCCCTGATTTCTAAAAACGTCGTTGCCAGTTACTCTTTCTCAAATCAACTATAGTGTTCGAATATTTGTTTGAGACACTATACACGAAGGTTGCCAGATCCCTACTTTCTAAAAACGTCGTTGCCAGATACTTTTTCTCAAATCAACTATAGTGTTCGAATATTTGTTTGAGCGACTGTGCACGAAGGTTGCCAGATCCCTGATTTCTTAAAACGTCGCTGCCAGAATACTCTTTCTCAAATCAACTATAGTGTTCGAATATTTGTTTGAGCGACTCTACACGAAGGTTGCCAGATGCCTAATTTCTTAAAACGTTGTTGCCAGATACTCTTTCTGAAATCAAATATAGTGTTCCAATATTTGTTTGAGCGACTGTACACGGAGGTTGCCATCTCCCTAATTTCTAAAAACGTCGTTGCCAGATATTCTTTTTGAAATATAATGTTCGAATATTCGTTTGAGCGACTGTACACGAAGTTTGCCAGATCCCTCATTTCTAAAAACGTCGTTGCCAGATCCTTTTTCTGAAATTTTGCCCATGGTGTGCAAAAAAGTCAGCTCAGAGGTAAAACAACCCAACGTTAAAGAACACACTGGATGGCCTTGACGGGAGGCTACCATCTGTCTCCCAACAGGTTTTCCAGTGGGTCCCCTAGCCTTCTCTGAGCACTTAGGGGTCCATGTGACCTGGATATTTAGCCCATGGTGTGCAAAAATGTGCCGCTCAGAATTAAAACAACGAAGCAATCCTACATTGAAACAAAAATCGCTGTCAAATCCATTTCCGTCATATTCTGAAGCTTAGGCATAATTTCATCTTTCGAGGATGGCAACACTGCATTGAATCGTTTCATTACAACACCCACATAAACATCTTCTGAATCTCTGTTAAGGAGTAGTACTCAGTAAAACAATCGTAAGTGCATTTGGATTGTTTTAACACTGAGCGGCACTTTTTTGCACACCATGGGCTAAATGGCTAGGTCACAAATACCCCGAATGCTGCGAGAAAGTTGGGGACCCACTAGAACAGCTGTTGGAAGACTGATGATAGCCTACCGTCAAGGCCATCCAGTGTGTTCTCCAACGTGCACATGGTATGGCTCTCACACACGCGGCTTAACGTCCCATCCGACGGACGGCGGCCTTTTCAAGCCCCATGGGAGTTTACAATGTACCAAATGTAATTGAAGGTATGGAAACCCCGAATGCGAATGATGCAACCTCTGTAGGTGGTTGGTTAAGGAACCAATCGCAGCATAGGCGACCGAAAGTGACCCCAAATTCATTTAATGGGGGATATGTTTTGTAACAAACAACAAGAACCTCCTTGGCAGTTCAATACCTTTGGTTTTTCCTACAGTAAAGTGTCCGCATTTATGGAAGAATCTTTTTGACCGTTCTGTTGTTTGCAGAATTCTAAGTGAACATGCCCGATGACGGAAAGAGACGTGAATTTGCATTGGGTACATCCGGGGATCGTTTTTCGAAGCCAACCGATAGCAATGGAGGAACAACAGTTGTTTTTCCGAATTCCAATTGTGACGTAGCGAAAACAGTATACGATACGAAAGTCTTCAGAAAGCACTGTTGCCTCACATATAGGTATTGGAGTTGTCCTTTGTTGTCAGATTGACAATTTTCCGTTTCGGTTCATTCGTCCTACTTCGGCCATCGGTCCGTCCGATCTGATGTACGTTTCCGAGATTAAAATGCTTTTTAACTGAATTGTTCAATTGTCTAGTTGATTGCGATAGGGCTGAGACGCATCTTTTCTGATTCAATCAATCCTTAGATGTAAAAAAAAAATCATTTCCGACGTAGGGGGATTCGAACCGTCTTAAGAAACTTCAGCAAAACTGAAGAATAGTGAAAGAATTCTTTACACAAAATTCTAAAATACAAACTTATTTTATTAAACACTTTGATACAATAATACTTGTTACTAAGATTCTTCTGAAGTCAATTTTTCTGGTTGGCATTCTTATCGCTAAATATTCAAATAACTCATTAAATACTGAACGAATGTTATTGAAAATCGAGATATTGATTTAATTGAGACCTTTATCTGCAATCGCATTTTTCAAAACAAAAAAAAAACTTATTTTAGCAGTTATAGAGCTTCGACGTTAGCTTTCCATTTGACCTAACATAGGGTTTTTCTTTATGGAAAATAGTGGAGTTGTTTCTAACAATCTCTACTGGGCTGATTTATTTCTGAGCGGCAATTTTTGCACACAATGGGCTAAATGGCAAGATCACAAGGACCCCAAAGGTTCACAGAAGGCTGGGGGAGCTGACCCACTGGAAACCTATAAAAGCACCCCAGAAAAATGCCCTTAGAAATAAAGGAGTCCAGATTACCAAAAGGGCAAGTCACACGTACAGTCGCTGAAAAAAAATATCCGAACAATATGGTTGATTAAAGAATTCAGAAAAAATATCTGGCAAAGATTTTTTTTTTAAATTAGTGATCTGGCAATCTTCGTGTCGCGTGACACGAAGGATGTGAACAAGGCCCCCTAGTGGTGGAAAAGGGTTGCCCCAAAGTGGCTATAAAGTCTCAAAACCTAGGTCCCATAGAAGGAGAGCAAAGGTAAAAAAAACTGATTGTCAAAATGGACGGAAAGCAAGAGAGAAAAAGACATTTTACCCAGAAAGGTAAAAAAAAAGGACTCTTTACTAATGTCCAAAGTAGAGTCACGTGACCTAAAGATTCATCACTTGACGGATTCGTTCTCACTTGGCCTCATCCGGGGCGTTTCCTGATCATTCGGATCACCCGGAGATTCACACTCCAGAGATTCATTACTTGACAGATTCGTTCTCACTTGGCTTTCGCTCACCCCCCAAACACGACGAATTCCGCCTGTTTCCGCCTTGGGCCAGAGAACAAAACGCGCGTCGTGGGAAAGGTTTACAAATCCACCTAACAGGCAATTTGCTTATATAGTAGATAATTGGAGCCTTCATAAATTAGCGGTAGCTAATATTTTCAAAGTTTCGTCGCCAATATTAAGGGATCTGGCAACGCAAAAAATCTGACCAGGGGTCGTCCGTTAGAGGTCACCGAGATCCAATCACATTTAAATCTTAAGCTGTCAACGGATTCGATTGGGTACTTAATTTCACCTCTATTCTACACTCTCTGGCATACGAAGTACATTGCACATCAGATCTGCACATACCTAGGACGTCTACACATGAATTGCCATATAAGGACAGATCGATGACGTCATACATAAGTAGCCAATCAGTTCAAACTTTAAGGGTATAGTTATCCTAATTTATACTCCGTTAGAATACTACAGCGCATTCAATCTGCGCATACCTATGACGTCACACATAACTACTGCACATACATTTGACATGTACACCAATATGCCATATAAGGAGAGCCTTATCACGTGGCACAGAATCAGCCAATCAGAAGACAGACCTCGTTATCAAAATTTATGACTTCAAACTACAGGGATCACATGACTCCATACTTACAATTTTTTTTTCTTTTAAAGTCCAGCCACCCACCCCTCCGATGGCACCATGCTTACTCTATGGAACTCCTCACTTGAATTCTTCACATGTTAACCTATGGGTAATCTGGGTCAAACAGTCACCAAGTCTAGCCATGAAATAAATCAATTAATTATTTATTTTTCGACTACGGTTATTCTGCAGATAAAGGAATATGGCATTCTTCATGTTTTTACAAAGATGGATGCCTACAGGGCAGAGCAATGTAAGGGTTTTCACATCCCTTTTAAACAATTCTAGAGCCTTTTTCATGAGAATTTCACTCTTTTCTTTTTTATATAACACTCCGCAGAGGATTGATATACTTTTTAAATACTTTCCGAATATTTTTCTTCAATTTCATGCGTAGTATAATTTCACGGTTTTATAGAAATACAGTTTCGCAATAAGAACCAGATATTGATTTCGGTTTCTCAGCTTTAGAGATGAGGTAGAAAGTTTTATTAATAAATAGCAGCGTTTTTTTCGCAATCTCACATTTGAGTCACCTTATAGTTAGAGTGTTTTTCAAATCCATTATTATTATTCAGTGCATTAATTCATTTCAATTTCCAAATGCAAATGTTTATTGTAGAAACGAAGAAGGCGTTTCAATACTTCTAGACAGGTAGAGGGTTACTATTAAAATCTATGCAATTTATTGCAAAAGGTTAATTCTTAGCAAATAACATTTAAAACTTTTCCATTTTACCTATTTCGAGGCAAAATTTTGAAAAGTACGTTCGAATTGACATTACAAGTTAATTCTCTACTTCTACATTATTTAGCAAACTCTGTTTTCGTTGCCAGATCTCGCTAACATGTTATGCAGACGATAATTCATTAATTTTATTAGAAAAGCTTCGTCTGATCGGTATTATATTGCAGAGAATGGGATAAATGGCCCTAGGGCTAAGATAAGAACTTAACCCTAGGGGACAGGTATAACTCCTGTACACCTAGTTAGAGAAATTGATATTTCAAAAAAAAAATTAAATTGAATTTCACATTTGAAGAATGATTTTAATACTTGATCATTTGAAATTATTTTTCTTGAATCAACTTCTGTAAGTAAAACAAGCAGAAAAAACACTTAAAATAGGCCAAAGAGTTGGATACTTAATTTCACCTCTATATAGCTATTATTAGCTTAATTTCACCTCTATATAGCTATATATTATTAATTTCACCTCTATATAGTTAGCCCCCGAAGTCACCAGTGGTGCCTGCGCAGGCACCACTGGTGACTTCGGGGGCTAGCTCACTATGCTGTGTGGCCGTAGCATAGTGAATATTGTATTCATAGCATAGTGAATATTGTATTCATAGCATAGTGAATATTGTATTGCTGTGTGGCCGTAGCATACTGATTATGAAAGAATACATTATTACAAATTTTTAAAATCATTAAATACTAAATTATTAATAAATAAACCGTTTCACGACTTTTTCTTCAATTCATGATTAGATGCCAATTTATGATGAAAACCATTAATAGCTAATTCTAACAGAATATAAGTTATAATATTAATATAATTGAATAATAATAAGTAATTACAGAAGGATTTAAAACTAATTTCCATCTGTACACCAATGACTTCATTTTACATTAAGACTCTGTGGAAGCTCAACTACCTGTACATCGTTTAGAAAAGTCTGTTTTCGTTGCCAAATCTCGCCAACAAACTATGCAGATGAAAATTCATTTATTTTATTCCAGAAGCGGTTTTTTCGTCTGATCATCTGAAAATAATTGCCCTTAGAGTTCAAAATACTGATGGATTCAGTGATTGCCCACAACTTGAAAGTTTTAAAGGGTGGCTTTAAAACATTTTTTTTTTATTTACAAGAGTTTAAAAAAGCTTATCTATTAAGAATATTCTGAAGATCTGCGTCATATCATAGAGAGCAAAGATACCTCGCTTGGATTATTTTAGTAAATAGAGGTAAAAAATCCTTAACTAGGAAAATAATTTATATTTATAAAATAGAGATTAAAAATGAATAATAGTTAAACAAACAAAGGGAGTTAGGTTGTTTTACCTGTGAGGACATGTTTTGTACACAATGGGCTAAGTGGCCAGGTCACAAGCACCCCGAGAGCTTAAAGAATTTTGGGGAAAAGGGACCCACTGGACAACTGTTGGGAGACAGATGGTAGTCTCTTATCAAAACAATCCAGCGTGTTATTCAATGTGTATAATCACTCAAAAAAATATCCGAACCCTATGGTTGATTACAGAATAGAGAAAAAAATATCCGGCAACGATTTTTTTTAGAAATTAGTGATCTGGCAACCTTCGTGTACAGTACACGAAGATTGCCAAATCGCCAATTTCTAAAAAAATCGTTGCCAGAAATTTTTTCTGAATTCTGTAATCAACGATAGTGTTCGGATATTTTTTTGAGCAACTCTACATGTATTGTACACGAAGGTTTCCAGATCACTAATTTGTAAAAAAAAATAGTTGCCAGATATATCTTCTGAATTCTGTAATCAACCATAGTGTTCGGATATTTTTTGTGCCACTGTAAATGTATTGTATACGAAGGTTTCCAGATCACTAATTTGTTAAAAAAAATGTTGCCAGATATTTTTTTGAATTCTGTAATCAACCATAATGTTGAGATATTTTTTTGAGCAACTACACATGTATTGTACACCAAGGTTGCCAGATCACTAATTTGAAAAAAAATCGTTGCCAAATATTTCTTCTGAATTCTGTAATCAACTAGAGTGTTCGGGTATTTTCTTGAGCGACTGTACATGAAGGTTGCCAGATCGCTAATTTAAAAAAAATCGTTGCCACATATTTTTTCTGAATTCTTTAATGAACCGTAGTGTTCGGATATTTTATTGAGTGACTCTATACGAAGGTTGCCAGATCGCTAATTTGTAAAAAAAAATCGTTGCCACATATTTTTTCTGAATTCTATAATCAACCGTAGTGTTCGGATACATTTTTGAGCGACTGTACATGAAGGTTTCGGAGGTAAAATCTCAGCGCTGCCCCAGCTGGGACTCGAACCTGGGAAATGCAGATTACGAGCCTGGCGCGCTACCGACTGAGCCCTCCCCGCCCCGATGAGTAATTCTAATATAGTGCGGGTTCTAGGCTTTTCGGGGCGTGCGTCTCTCGCGGATTGGGGGCTTTTTATATGTGGACCCTGCGGTTTTCCGTTGCAAGGGGTTTTGCGGCAAGTCTTCCCCTTGTGAGTTGGGGACTATTTTGCACGGGCCCAGTCAACACCACCTAGAAGAGAAGGCCCTACCACTCGGTGACACGATTCTGATGACGTCATTTTTAGTCGACCCGTAGCTAGTAGCATCGCCTCCGTCTTGTTTTTGTTAGTGAGTAACTAGTTTTGCTGCGTGTGTGTGTTGTGTGTGAACATTTTTGTTGTTACGTTCATTGATTTTTTTAGCGAAATGCCATCGTGCTGCTGCGTTCCTCAGTGCAGGAGATATTACGAGTTCTCAGTTTTCAGTTTTTAAATTTCCAGAAGATATCGATTTGCGACAGAAATGGATTCGTTCAATACCAAGGCAAAACTTCTGTCCAACGAAATCATCCAAGGTAAGAAGAACTTTATTCTGTATTAATATCTGTTGTCATATTTATGAACTTCTAAAGTAAAAATTATCGTTTTAACTATTGTATGTTACGTTTCTATAATATACATATATAATATCATTGATCCGTATGGAATAATTTGACGTTATTTTTATTAAGTAAGAAACCTAATATGCTGGAGTAAAAAATGTCGAATGTACATATGTTAAAATGCTTAAATAGAAAAGAATATTTCACAGTGACCAGACTTTTAATTTAATAGATTACAGTAGTAAGTTAAGAAATTGGTACTTTTGTTGGGATAGTTTCAGGGTCTAATGTTATATCACTATATTTATATATCCATAGAGTTCAAATATATCTCGTATAAGTTAATATGATAATACTGTTAAACTTGAAATACATATATGAGCCAAAGGCAAGATCATGGGAAAACCTACTTTTAAATACAAAATCTCTGCATAAGTATTAGAAATTATTTTGGTGTTATTACTAGTATACTTGGATACAAATTGGACCCAGGTTCAAAGCCTAGAGATGGCTTTGTGAATATGTATTATTTTCCTGCTAAAGTTTTACCTACCTCACACATCAGTTATTTTTTAATAAAAGCAGGACAGGTAATGGTAAAAGTTCATTGTAGAAACTGTCGACAACAGTAAACTTCCTGACCAATCAATTCCTAATAACTTTCAGCATTAAATTATTCTGCATAATTATATCTCTGAAATCAGGTTAAGTTATAGTGGATATTAAAGAATGGGTGGGCTACATATAGCGTACATATGGATTAATAAATGAAAGGATATTTTGAAAAAGGATTTAATAGTAAAGTTAAAGAATTTTTTTACTTTCAAAGGAGTAATTAAAAGTCCATATATTTGCAATCACTCTCATTGTAAAATGAGATAAGTCAGGTATATTATAATAAAGGTATAACAGTCTACTGTGATATCTTTATTGCATGTGATTGCAGATTTTGTTTTAATTTTGTTACAAATGTATTCTGTAATCATATTAGAGAATATTTGAGGGGATATCTGTCCTTTCTCTATTATGTGAATATAAATATGTTAAACACCACAAATGCATACAATATTGTTTTCGAGTTAACGTCAAAATTTATCCTCTCTACTGACCACTGGTTTGGATTTTACAAATGAAGAAATCCAAAAATTATCACAAAAATTTGAGGTATTTTGATTTTACTGATATGTAATGGTAAAAGTTTATTGTAGAAACTGTTGACAACAGTAAACTTCCTGAACAATCAATTCCTAATACCTTTCAGCATTAGTATAATACCAGGTGCTGTCTATATAAACAAATTTATGCCTAATAAACTGAAAATTACAGTAAGAGGAAATTGTCTGAAACTATAAATTTATTACTGGAGTTGTTTTCAGGCTCAATTCCTGGACTGGAATATTTCAAACCTTTAAACGTTCATTCATAAGAGTGTTGTTTTTAATGCTTTTCAGCTCAGTATGATTTTTCGCATTTTATTTTACATTATCACCTTATAGTGGCATTACCAAAAGCACTTTATGGTTAGTACTAGCAGTGGAATGCTATTAGATGGTTAGTACTAGCAGTGGAATGCTATTAGATGGTTAGCATTAGCTTTCAAGGTGAACTATATATGATAAAAGAAGTGCTAGAAATATTGAGAAAAACCAGATTACTGGTAGAATAGGTGCATTCCTTGGGAGAATTCATTCTTTTAACCATGGATTTTTATTGAAATCTTAGAAAATACACTGATTATAGAATAATTTTGAATACAATTATAGCTTTTACTTTCGAAGGTAAAAAGTCCTCAGTTCTGAATAAAATTTTTTAGTGTATGGTGAACAGTATTCCTGGTGTTTGGATTTTTGTTTTAATGTTTATCATTCATCAGAGGTTTTTTTGTACATATTCTCAATATTTCTTTTGCATACATAGGTGTGTGAACTCCACTTTGCACCATCTGATGTTGAAAGAGAAACGAGTATGTTTGACATGAAAACTGTGAGAAAGCTTTCTGACCTCTAAAGTATTCATATACTGATGGAGAGGTACTGTTCAACTACTTTTAAAGCATCCACAAATACACTTTAAAAAAATATTACGCCCAAAACTGAAATCATTGCTGACCACTAACTCAGTCAGAGTTTGAAGTAACAGAAAGTTTACCTTTTATGACAGTGCATAGTTACTAATCATTATGACACTTTAGGAGAAATAACCTTTGATTGTTTATGAAATAGGAATAAAAATCACTGCACCACATATTTTATAGTATATTTAATGAGTATTGTTTTTTTTTGACTCAACTGTTAGTACTTGGCAAAAAACTTAGTATGAAAAAACTTATTTTATTTCACAAAGAAAGCATATCCTCCTTTTGTAACACTGGCATCGAGTAACCCTACGTCTGGTGGTTATGTGTTTGGATCTCACCTGGCTCAAGGTAATTTTTCCACTATACTCATTATCATCATAATACTTAAGGAGTTTGATAGTGATTAAATGTTAGTAAATCAATGAGGTACTGTGGATTAATTTGTGTATGTTACTTTCACTTTGAGAAAATTATATTCAGATTTTTATACAATTGATATTGTGTTAAAGTCAAAATGCTGATTGTCTAATTTCACACCTTAAAAATTACTCTTATGAGATTTAATATAATTCAAAAATTTATGTTTGGTAATCTCAATCATGTTACAAATTTGATATCAGTGGTTGATATTTTTAAGTAAATATTTTATTGAGTCCAGAATCCAATGACTTAATTTCACCCAATGCAGATAATTTATTTTAAACAGTTAAATAAAGATAATTAAATAAAGAAATTATTAATTTTCATTCATCTTTAATATCTGGAAAACAATTTCCACAGGCTTTGAGCCAGTAATTGAACATGGATCTCTATAAAGCATGCTTTTTGATTTTTCTTATTACACGAGTCTTTGGATTGTCCATCTGCTCGTGTACTTGGTTAGTCTGCAAGTACCTGAAAGTACCTAATGTTAAAAAGTAGGTTAAGAAATATCAAATTTGGAGGGAGGTAAAAATAGCTGGTTGTCATTTTCATCAGTTAGCATGAAGCCTTTTGGAAAGTAATGATACACTGTAATGGAAAAGTCTCCACAACATCATAGACCCACCTTCAAATAATTATAGCCCAATAAATACAATGGTGGAAAACCCTTTGGAATGGTGTGCTATTGTTTCAACCATTGTTTTTTAGACACAAAAACTGGTTAACTTTATTGTCAAATGTTTTGTAATATTTTAGTGGAAATTTTATTTCATGCAAGCTTCAATAGCTATTTTCAGTTCCTTTAACTATATTCTGCTACTGTACAGGGTCTACCAGATTTATTTCATTTTTATTTTACTGATTTCATGTCTTTCGTGGCTAAATCTATGATCAAAGGGAATCTCTACCTGCACTTGTCAGTACGTTTTTTCTTAATATTGTGTTTAGTGTTACTTTTGAGTGATCTTTTGCCAATTCCACAACATTTTCACTTCCCACTATACTCCTGTGGCTGGAACCCTGAAGATAAATTATATTTTTGGTTGTCTTTAAATTTTTTTATCAATGTATCAAATACTTGGGGTGGATGCTTTTGTTTGGACAGCTATTCAGTATGGATGCAGTATGTGACAGTATATGGTTTTCTTTCCAATCCATTTCATTGTTTCTGTTATACATGCATTTAGTGGGGTATGAAATTTATAATTTTCTGTTGGAACGTATACCACCAGTCTCTGGATGAAATGATCAACTGAAACTCATTAAACTGCAAATAGAATTTTCTGAATATTATTTTTCCTTCATTACTTTAAATTGAGAACATTATAAGCAGAAAACTTAAGTGTCAATCTTTGGTTTTTGTAAAAGCCATGGGAGATTTAGGAAGTTAATTTATTCCTTGATTTTCTTTAATATATATGCATATCTTGTGGCTTCTTCTACCTTGCAAATGCAGGATTTTTTAAATTTCTAATAGTGATTGCCAATGGGTGTTTGATATGCCCATGAACTAGCCTGGTCAACAGATCAATAAAGTTTTCTGTATCATTGGGGGATGTCAGTTTCTGCTTGGAGGGAGGTGATTGACTATGTTATTAGAACCTTGTACTGGTTCTGATACACATTTTCTTCTTCCAAGTTCTTTGTTAATAATTGGTTTTACACTGATAGTGAGTTAAAGTAATATTAAAATTTTAATGTAAGAATATCTGTTTATAAAGGGAAAATACCCTGTTGCTCTTAGCATTGGAAAGTATCTTCACCAGATATGGCAGTTAAGATATGCATAATAGTTAATGACTTAAGGTTTAAAAAACTCTGCAGAAGGTCAAGATTAGAATAATGTTTTTATTTAATATGTTTCCAGGCATGTTAAGTATATCATCATCATCATTATCATCATCCTCAAGCAGCCATGGGCTACGGAGGTCCAACCAGACCGTGCAATTTAGTTCTCCAAGCAAGTCTATCCTGAGCTACATCTACTGCATCTGGCCACTGCACACCAATTCTAACAAGGTCTTGTTTGACATTGTCTGCCCACCGCATCCTAGGTCTCCCCTTCTTTCTGAGGCCTTTAGGCACACTGTTTATAACCCTATTCGCCAATCTATAATTATTCATACGGGCAACATGGCCAAACCAACGGAGTCTCTCTCTGCACAATATGCTGCTTAAAGGAGGTTGCAAACTCCTTTGCCTAATCTCACCATTAGTTACAAAGTTGAACCAACTAATGCCCAAGATACTGCGTAAGCATCTGGAATAAAAAACATCTAGTTTCCTGTTATCTTGTTTACAAAGTGTCCAAGTTTCACTACCATAACTAACCCTAGAAAGAACCAAACTATTATACAGTCTAATTTTAGTCTTTAAGTGTATACACCTATTTCTCCACACTCTCCATAGGTTCTTAAAAGTCCCGGCAGCAATCCCTATTCGTCTGTTAATCTCATGCCGCACATCACCATAATCTGTTACATAGCTCCCAAGATAATTAAACTGTGACACCTGCTCAAGACTGCAACCATTCAGATTAACTGAATCACAGCCTGCATGACCAATTTTCATCACTTTAGTTTTCTCTCTGTTTATAACCAAACCTACTCTACTACCTGTCTCATCAACAGCTCGAATGAAAGAGTTCATCTCATCAACATCATTTGCCAAAAGGGCTAAATCATCAGCATAATCTAAATCAGAAATCTTCGTATCTCCAGCCAATTTAAGGCCAAAATCTTTCCCTTGAAGTGAATTTCGCATAACATAACCAATAACCAAGCTAAAGAGAAAAGGAGACAAAATGCACCCTTGTCGAACACCAGAAGTAATGCTAAACCAATTGCTACAAGCCTTACCAACTCTCACACACGACTCAGTGTTATTATAGAGAGCTTTCATAATGTTAACTAACTTGTCTGGTATACCATATGATCTCACAATCAACCACAAATTATGACGATCAACAGAGTCGAAAGCCTTTTTGAAATTAACAAAGCTAGCAACCAAAGGTTTCTGAAACTCTAAACATTTGTCAAGAATCTGCCTAAGTGAAAATATCTGATCCACACATCCCCTACCACTTCTGAATCCACATTGCTCATCACGCAATTGACTGTCAACCAGATTCTTAATTCTATTAAGCACAATCATGGAAAGAACTTTAAACAGAGAGTAGGCTGATACCCCTATAGTTATCACAAGAACTGCGATCACCTTTTTTGAAAATAGGGATAACAATAGCTCTGGTAAAATCCTTAGGAACCATGCCTTTATCATAAAAGATATTCAGAATTTCAGTCATCCAAGTGGTAACCGAAACATTCCCAGCTCTAAGCATTTCCGTAGTAATTTCATCTACCCCTGGGGATTTATGAAGTTTAAGTTTAGAAACAGCCAAAATAACTTCAGATTGTGTTATAGGGCCAACATTAAAGCCACAAATGCATCTATCATCATTGCAAACAATGGGAGTAGAACTAACTACATTGTTTAGAAAATCACTGAAATGCTCTGCCCACCTAGCCATGAGAGAATCCTCCCCTTCTATAACCTTACCTTGTTTATCCTTCAATCCTTGTATGCCTGTTCGTTTTCTACCACATAAAACATTAACTATCTGGTACAGCTCTCTGCTGTTGTGCTGTCTAACTGCTTCCTCGGCTTTGTCAGCCAAACCATCAAGCCAAAGATTCTTATCAGCAGCTAACTGATCCTTTACAAGTTTATTACGGTCTCTGTAATGCTTTCTATTAGGACTAGTAGTTTATTTATTAAGGGCATTCCTGCAGTTCTTTCTTTCCGAAATAAGCTCAAGTGCCTTATCACTCAGATAATTTGCTTCTTCTGCTCCTTTTTTCCTAAAAGAGTACTGTTAGTGTCCAAAAAAGCCTGTTTAAAATGATCCCATTCTTCCTCAACTTCAGTAGTAAGCAAACCATGACTGTCATAATGACTAAGTAACCTATCATGGTAAGCTTTGGCTATAACTGGATCTTTCAGAGCTTCAGTATTAAAAGTAAATTTTTTAACCCTAGCACAACACTTTTTAAGTTTAAGTTGCAACACACTTTTAACAAGGTAATGGTCAGATCCAATTTCTGCTCCGCTATATGCCCTGGTATTCCTAACAGAACTAGCCCATTTGCTGTTAATTAACATGTAATCAATCATATTCTTATGCAGCTCATCAGGTGAAACCCATGTGTACTTATGTATGTCGCGGTGTTTGTAATAAATGTTAGTTATTCTGAATCCATTGAGTTTACTTACCTGCAGGAGACGTTGCCCATTGCCATTGCAGCTACCAATACCAAAAGGGTACCCCTCCCCAAAGGTCAGAGTCAGTACCAACTTTGCATTGAAGTCACCAAGAACAAGGGTAATATCTCCTTTCTTGACAGAATTCAAAATATCCTGACGTTGTTCATAAAACCTATCCTTCTGATCGTCATCGGCATCCTCAGTGGGGGCATAACAGCAGATAACATTCAAGTCTTTACCGCTTGTCTGAAATTTTGCTGTAAGAAACCTTTCATTAATGCACTCATATCCTAGAAGAGCATCATTAGCGTGTCTGCTGAGAAGCAGACCCACGCCTTGGTGATGCTTATTTTCGTCCCTCCCTGAAAAGAGAAATTTAAGATTATTTTTAAGAATCTGACCTTTATCTGTCCATCTGGTCTCTTGCAAGCGGAGAATATCTAAATTATAACGGTGGAATTCTTGTGTGAGGACATCAAGAGAAAAAGCTCTGTGCAGAGTCCTCACATTCCAACTACCTATGGAGAGAAAATGGTTAGTGGGATGTTTAAAGAAACTATGTTTATTGAGAGAGGGAATGCCGACAATATCAAACAGCCCCGTAATCGCAGACATGGGCAAAGACCCGTTCCCCCACTACTAAAGGCTGAAGCCATCTACACTGGAAGACTTCCTCCAATGTAGAATTTGACGATGCCAATAGAAGCAAAGAGTTCAGGTGCCTGCGATGACTTCTGCTCATGATTATCCACCAGCTGATAAACATATCCTGTGAATCTATTCACTTGGGGCTGTCAACCCACAAACAAACAGAAAACACAGCGGAAGATTTTCTCTCCACAGAAGCCCACCAGTGCAGCAAAATCAGGATCCATAATCAAGCTCAGAGCCATATATCTGTCCAGTCCAGTAGGTTTATATGATCAGCACCAGGACCCTGTGTGGTTGACCATTCCTCAGCAGGGTAGATAAAAAAGAAAAGTAGCCATAGTTGTCCAGATCAGTAGGCCACACTAATCTGGCAGCCCTCCCCTCCCGTTCACTTCCACAAGAGAGTATCTCTTTTGAAAGTTACTAACGGCCGCACCACGAGAAGGTGGGGTCGGACATTAGGTGCTAGGCCTGTCCGGTTCTATGCATCATCACAGGGGATTGGTGCATAGCTCTCCTTCCAGTGACTACCTAGCTACCATTTACAGACCAGTATATGCTCTTTACAAAATAGCAAAACATTTTTTTCTGTTCTGTATATTTTTGACACCATACAAATTTAAAGTTATTTTATCGACTTGCCTTTGGGAAGGAATCCTATTAATAACCTACTGGTGTAGTTTATTTTTGCCACTTCATCAACCTTTATGTAAATGACACCTAGATATTTTTTTTAATTCTTCAATTTGATTTGCACATTTGGAGTATACTGAATCATTTGAAACAGCTTGACCTCTATAAATATATAAGAAAATTTTAGATGCTAATTCTATCTATTCAATGTCAGTAAAATGTTCAATAGTTGATATATATTGCTTGTAGTACTTTATTTTTACTTAATTCAAGTTTTGCAATGTCATTAAATCTGAGTTGCTGATGATGCTACAATTCTACTAATTATATATATATAGCTGCAAATTTTACAAGTTAAATCTTTTCTTATTACATGTATGTATAAATGTATTATCATAAATATTTTCAATTCTGTGTTATAAAAGTCTGTGTTTGATGCCATGAAAGTACCCCATATACACTCTGTTAATTATGACCACCCAATCCCATGTTATATCAATGGAAAGATAATTTCAAAGCTCTGTAATTTCTAAAATAAACATTTCATGGGAAAATATGACTGAATATATATATAAGTTAAAAATCTATCGTAATTTTCTATATTCCAATAATATTCATTTAGTATTTAAAGAGGCTTCGCTTGGTTCGACCCCTAAGGGGGGGAACTCGACCTGGTTGGGGACTCGATCTGTGACTCGACCTGGGTTCGAGCCCTAAGTAAGGCATGGTTGTTCGTGTTGTTTCTCTGCCGGGTTTCCGACATCCTCACAGACCTACTATGGCATATAAACTTACAGGCTCATGTCAGACCTCTGTTGTAAGCAGCTGTTTGAAGGGGTATTTTATTACATATCAACATCTTAAACAGTAATGCGCATTCTGCAGAGTTGGTGAAAATTTAAATAACTGTTACATATTCTGCTAAAACTATGCTAATAAAATTTAATATGGGATACTGTTTTGAGATTAACTTATTTCAACTCCTTCCCAGATCAATATTTTAAAACAGCCATTGTTCATATTAAATATCCCAGTTTTCATAATTCTTTGATTTTTAATGAACATAGATTTAGATAAATTTGATTGAGATCTTTAATTGATCTTCATTTCATTTTTTTTTCATAAAAGCTCATTTTCAAAGTTACAAAGGTTTGAAATTAGCTTTCCATTGACATAACATGGAATTAGGTTTCATAATTACTGAGTGTATATGGATATTTCAATGTGACCTTTACATTGTATAATACTCATTGTATTTTATATTTCTGTTGTATTTTGAATCTGTTCAAACCTTTTGAACACATGTATTTAGATGTTGCTTTCATGTTTCTTCAGAATTTTTTTTTCTATTACTAAAGTTTATTATGATAGCAAAAAGGATAAAAATTTCTATGTTATGTGAAGAAATTAGTTTTAATATGCATTAGGGGGAAAAAGTTTGGGAAAGCAATTTTTCTTTTCTTTTTATTTAAAAGTCATAGTTGTCCTAGAAACAGTTTTTATTAACGTGATGCATTTTAAAAACAGCTTTCATTATTAAACTATTTAAAAAAAAAGAGTTCAACTGGGATGAATGGAATATCATAAAATTTTCCTTTTCAATTTAAATAGTATTGCACAATATTAAGTTCTTTCATATTGCTTAAAAATTCTCCCATATGATGGTGAATTTTCCTGTTTTAATTGCACAATTTTCTTAAAAATAAAGTAAACAATGAAATATTTGTTTCATTGTAATGTGTATCCTATATATATTTGTTTTCTCATATTGTAAATAAAAGTATTTTTTTAATGAGGAATTTGTTGGTTGTTTTTCTTAACATATGCAATATTGAAACATACTGTTTTCATTAAATAATGTTTTAGACCTCATATATATTTATTTCATTCATATATATTTGTGACCTCATTGATATATATTTGTGAAAAAAAATAGATATCTGTGGTATTTTGTAACAAGTAGTTTTTTTCTAAAAATATTTCGCTCTTCTAGAATCCTTTAAGAGTGAAAATTTAATACTTGTTCAATACATTAATTGATCGTTTGCAAAATTCGTTAAAAGTTTTGAAATTTCCAAACATTTAAAGAGTGTTATTATCTAAATAATAATTTAAAGCTATCTGTATAATCGGAAACGGTAATTAATGGTTTATCAATACTAATCAAAGCAAAAAAGTTATCTCTAAAAAAAAATTACAAAAAGTGGGATTTTTTTTAAATTATATGAAAACAAATTATTTTAATGATTTATTAGTGAATATTCAAAATCTAAATGGGAAGTTCTATTAACAAGGATAAGCTCTCTCTCAATCTATTCTGCCGGCAGTCCAGTCTAGTAATGCTGACGTCACAAATCAGTGGTACGGCCTTCTCCTCTAGGTGGTGTTGGCCAGGCACGTAATCTGCAGTTCCCAG
The DNA here is from genome assembly GCA_038380435.1 of Ryuthela nishihirai. Lineage (NCBI taxonomy): Eukaryota > Metazoa > Arthropoda > Arachnida > Araneae > Heptathelidae > Ryuthela > Ryuthela nishihirai. Next base: position 1,758,336 of record JAWZYU010000041.1, read on the forward strand.
GTTCGAGTCCCAGTTAGATCAGCAATGAGATTTATCTACGCAAAAATTCCCCCTCCCTGCCAACAGTTAGTAGGGGACACTGATGGCTTGGAAAGGTCGCCGTCCATCATATGGGTTTTTAAGCCGTGGGCTAGAGAGCCATACCCTGTGCACGTTAAAGAACACGCTGGATGACCTTGACGGGAGGCTACCATCTCTTCCCCATCAGCTGTTCCAGTGGGCCTCCCCCCAACCTTCGCTGGGGTCCTTGTGACCTGACCATTTAGCCAATTGTGTGCAAAAAAGTGCTGCTCAGATGTAAAAACAACATCTACGTTGGTTTGCTTACGTCTGAGTGGCACTTTTTTCCACATAATGGGCTAAATGACCAAGTCAAAAGGACCCTGAATGCTCAGAGAAAGTTGGGAGAAGGGACTCATTGGAACAGCTGTTGGGGGACAGATGGTAGCCTCTCATCCAGGGGTTGTTTTACCTCTGAGCGTCCTTTTTTTTCTCATACAATGGGCTAAATGTCCTGGTCACTAGGGCCACAAAGTCTCAGAAAAGGTTGGGGAAGCAGACCCACTGGAACAGCTGTTGGAAGGCAGATGGCCAGTCAAGGCCATAGAGCATGTTCTTTAACTTGGACAGGATATGGCTCTCCCATACACGGAGCCGCGGTTTAACGTTCCATCCGACGGACGGCGGCCTTTCCAAGCCCATTGATGTTTTTTCAGAAACGATTTTTTCAGAAACAAATTTTGAAAACTGAATTGGCAAAGGTTGCCAGATCAATAATTTCTAAAAAAATCGTTGGCAGATATTTTTTCTTAATTCTGTAATCAACCATAGCGTTAGAATACTTTTTTGAGCGACTGTACCAACTCTCACACACGACTCAGTGTTATTATAGAGAGCTTTCATTATGGTAACTAACTTGTCTGGTATACTATATGATTTCACAATCAACCACAAATTATGACGATCAACAGAGTCGAAAGCCTTTTTGAAATCAACAAAGCTAGCAACCACAGGTTTTCGAAACTCTAAACATGGCTCAAGAATCAGCCTAAGTGAAAATATCTGATCCACACATCCCCTACCACTTCTGAATCCACATTGCTCATCACGCAATTGCTTGTTAACCCAGATTCTTAATTCTATTAAGCATAATCATGGAAAGAACTTTACCTGCAACAGAGAGTAGACTGATACCCCTATAGTTATCACAAGAACTGCGATCACCTTTTTTGAAAATAGGGATAATAATAGCTCTGGCGAAATTCTATAGGGAATAAAATTTTACATTTGCTTTTTAAATCTATTTTTAGAGTCGGGCATATACCATGGAGGAAAAATAAAATTATATAGACACCAGTTTTGGATTTCATAGCAGGTAGACAAGTTTGAGATTTCGTATAAGATGACCTTGTTGTCAGGGGGCACACCACTGGCTTCCGCCCCCCTCCGTGTGCAAAGAGACCCATTAGAGAGCTAGTATGAGTAGATGAAATCTTTATATGTACAAAGAGTATGGCTTAACGTGTCACTTAAAGGATGGAATATATATTTATATATTTATATTAGAAATTAGTGATCTGGCAACCTTTATGGTTGAGTACAGAATTCAGAAAAAAAATATCTGGCAGCGATTTTCTTTTAGAAATTAGTGATCTGGCAACCTTTATGGTTGATTACAGAATTCAGGAAAAATATATCTGTCAACGATTTTTTTTATAAATTAGTGATCTGGCAACCTTTATGGTTGGTTACAGAATTCGTTAAAAATATCTGGCAAAGTTTTTTGAAATTAGTAATCTGGCAACCTTTATGGTTGATTACAGAATTCGTAAAAATATCTGGCAACGATTTTTTTAGAAAATAGTGATATGGCAACATTTATGGTTGATTACAGAATTCATATAAAATATCTGGCAACGATTTTTCCCCCAGAAATTAGTGATCTGGCAACCTTTATGATTGATTACAGAATTGAGAAAAAAAATATATGGCAACGATTTTTTTTTAGAAATTAGTGATCTGGCAACCTTTATGGATGATTACAGAATTCGTAAAAATATCTGGCAACAATTTAAAAAAAATTAGTGATCTGGCAACCTTTACGGTTGATTACAGAATTCATAAAAATATCTGGCATCGAATTTTTTTTAGAAATTAGTGATCTGGCAACCTTTATGGATGATTACAGAATTCGTAAAAAAATATTTTGCAACGATTTTTTTTTTAAAATTAGTGATCTGGCAACCTTTATGGTTGATTAGAGAGTCCAGAAAAAATATCTGGCAACTTTTTTTTTAGAAATTAGTGACGTGAACACCTTTATGGTTGATTACAGAATTCATAAAAATATCTGGCAACAAATTTCTTTTTTTAGAAATTAGTGACCTGGCAATCTTTATGGTTGGTTACAGAATTCGTAAAAAATATCTGGCAACGATTTTTTTTATTTAGAAATTAGTGATCTTGCAAACTTTATGGTTGATTAGAGAATTAAGAAAAAAATATCTGGCAACTGTTTTTAGAAATTAGTGATCTGTCAACCTTTATGGTTTATTAGAGAATTCATAAAAAAATATCTGGCAACGATATTTTTTAGAAATTAGTGATCTGGCAACCTTTATAGTTAATTACAGAATTGAGAAAAATATCTGGCAACATTTTTTTTTAGAAGTTATTGTCTGTCAACCTTTATGGATAATTACAGAATTCGTAAAAATATCTGGCAACATTTTTTTTTTTAAATTAGTGATCTGGCAACCTTTATGGTTGATTACAGAATTGAGGAAAAATAATCTGGCAACATTTTTTTAGAAATTAGTGATCTGTCAACCTTCGTGTTACGTGACACGTTTGCCAGATCAGTAATTTCTAAAACAATCATTGCGAAATTTTTTTCTGAATTCTGTAATCAACCATAAAGGTTGATAGATCAAAATTTCTAAAAAAATGTTGCCAGATTTTTTTTCTGAATTCTGTAATCAACCGTAAAATTTGCCAGATCACTAATTTCTGAAAAAAAATCGTTGCCAGATATTTTTTCTCAATTCTGTAATCAATTATATTGTTCGGATACTTTTTTGAGCGACTGTGCGATCTAACATATCAATAATTAATTTAGTTGAATTTAACGTCATTTTTCAAAACAATTGAAAATCATTTTTTGTAAAATACTTTATACTTACTTTAGTCAACTTTACTGCAGGTATAATCGTTAGTTTATTTGAAAATTTGCCGTCAGCTATGATCGAACTGTTTTCCACGTGCGGTTCAACCAAAACGTTTGCCCAGGCCTGTTATTGATGAATGGTCTTAAATGCTTTGAAGAATTTACTAGTGAATATATCGTTACGTGTTGAAAAGGTTGAGGGAAAAAATCAGGCACACTGGTTCCTATTTGGTACTTTGTTAATCCATCTGCTTGAGCTACACCCAATTATCCCGTGTTTGAATAATCTCATCGCACTTGCCACTTACTCTTAAAGGTCCCTACAGTTACGGTGTTATGTGCACAGGCTGTATTGAAACAGATGCCTTCATTTACATTTCCTCGTAAAAGTATGGCATATGTTCGATCTTTAAACATTTCCTTTCCGATCTATGTCTGTCGTGTTAATATCTCCTACAACAGAAGTCCTGCGGACCAGATTGTGACGTCAACATAAGTAATCTTACAACATAGATAATCCTACTAATGCTTATTTTTAAATATGCCTTATTTAGAAGAAAAATTATTCGTATTTATTAGTATTATGATAATTGCTAATCAATCCAAATAATTTTTCTTCGAAATGATATTATAATAATATAAAATAAAAATGAAAAAACGATATATAAATAAATATTATTAAAATTATCAATATATAATACACCAGTAATAATAATAGAAATAATTGTATAAGGAATATTGATATTAGAGGACTTCCTATGGTGACGTCATAACCTGGTCCACAGGACTTCTGTTGTAGGAGATGTTGGTTAATAATAGCGCGAAACTGTACTTCAGTGGAAGCTCGACTATACTAAAAATTTTAGTCAATTAATATACATTTATTGTCTAGTTTGTTTGACACAAGGAATTATTTTTAAAGAGGTAAATATCCCATCAAGCAGCTGCTTGTCATAGAGGCCTGCCAGTTTAATACGCATAGTAGAAAGTCTGTGAGGATACTGAGACCTCAGCAGAAAAATAACACAAACTTGAACCCAAGTCCCTTTGATCAGTAGCTAAGCCGTTCCATTGTCGAATGGTTATTTTGCTAAGTCAATGAAATAACTGAAAATGCAAATCTGCATATGAGAAACAAAAGGAATTTTTTAACCTCTATAAACATAACGCTCTTTCAATCTGCAAGACGAAAACTTATTAACAACACCTTTAAGAATAGAGAAATGCTCGAAGAAAGAAATCTCTGAGGCTGTAACAAAAGTGGTGGTGTGGGGGCATGAATATTATAAAAAAAAAGAAAAAACTCGGATAATTTCTCCAATATACGTCACTACACTTAGCTTTCATTAAAAAAATAACAAGCAAGAGAAAAATCATTTCGCGAAACTTCAGAGTCTTGTGATGACGTCATCTGATTAATCTTATCTTTGAAAGAGGGATCTATCGTTAATAGGAAGTCCCGAGTTTATCTATGATAAATCTTGAGCCAATCGTAGCAGCATACATACATTTCTAATGAGTAACGAGTAAAAAAAAAACTAAATTTTTAAGGAAAAAAGAATATATTTTATTAAAAATAAAAAATATACATATTTTTATTCAGTATTATGAATTTGCAAAAAAACTTTTATTTATGCCTAGGGTTACCAGATGCCTTTGTCATTAAAGGAGGACAGTAAAGCTAGAAATGGAGGAGAATAAAGCTAGAAATGGAGGACAATATAGCTAGAAATGGAGGACAATATAGCTAGAAATAGAGGACGAAGGAGGACAATAAAACTAGAAATGGAGGAAAAATGAGGACAATAAAACTAGAAATTGATGACGAAAGTGGAAAATAAAGCTAGAAATGGAGAAGAGAAAAACCTAGAAATGGAGGACAAAGGAGGCCAATAAAGTTAGAAATGAAGGACAAAGGAGGACAATAAAGCTAGAAATGGAGGACAAAGGAGGACGATAAGACTAAAATGGAAGAAAAAGGAGGACAATAAAGCTAGAAATGGAGGACAAAAGTGGAAAATAAAGCTAGAAATGGGGGACAAAAAACCTACAAATGTAGGACAAAAAAAACCTAGAAATGGAGGACAAAGGAGGACATTAAAGTTAGAAATGAAGGACAAAGGAGGACAATAAAGCTAAAAATGGAGGACAAAGGAGGACAATAAAGCTAAAAATTGAGGACAAAGGAGGAAAATAAAGCTAGAAATGAAGCACAAAGGAGGACATACTCTCAATTTGTAAAATAAGTTTTTCCTACTAAGTTTTATTTTAATTATCGACTAACAGTTGAATCAGAAAAAGTCATAATGTTTATAAAATATACTTTAAAATATGTGATATTATGATTTTTATTCCAACTTGACGTGCAATCAAGAATTATCCTCCTATCCTTTGGCGGAAACAAAAATTTTTGCAGTTTTCTAAAGCACATCCTTTTTTTTTCAATCTGGTATATAAATTGTTAACATTGAGATTACAAAAAATAATAACAGTTATAATATTAACAGAGTTAATTTAGCATTCACGATTTGCGTTTACAATAAATTGCTTCACGGTTAACAGTAAATTATATTATAGTCATGGGTTCAAGAAATTTAAAAAAGGAATGTCCAAGAAAAGTGCTTTTAGTTTAAAACGTACAAAAAGAGGATTTTCATGTTTTTTTTTTTTTTCAAAATTTTGGGAGGACACGAGGAGTAAAAGGAGGTGCTCCTAAAAATGTTTGGTCAAAAAACTATAAGAAATGAGCCAGATTCAGTATATTATGATCTGTTTTATGAAAAATTTTTCTTTCTAAAATCAGAACACCATATATTTTAAAGTATATTTAAAATAAGTATTATGCTTTTTTCTAATTCAACTGTTAGTCAATAATTAAAATAAAACTTAGTAGGAAAAACTTATTTTACAAATTGAAAGAATGTCCTCCTTTGTCCTCCATTTCTAGCTTTATTGTCCTCCTTTGTCCTCCATTTCTAGCTTTATTGTCCTCCTTTGTCCTCCATTTCTAGCTTTATTGTCCTCCCTTGTCCTCCATTTCTAGCTTTATTGTCCTCCTTTGTCCTCCGTTTCTAGCTTTATTGTCTTCTTTTGTAAGTTCTTTTGCAAAACCGCGAGTTCAACTGCCTCACAAAAAACAAAGGGGGCGCCGCTGAGCCGCTTGGGACACTTGTTCAACAGATCGAAACATCGGTGAAGAGTATAAAGTCTTAAAATTAATGGAAAAAAAGATGAGCCGGCATTAGTTCAACGGTAGAATACTCTAGCATGTTTCTGGAGAGATGCGGGTTCGAGTTCCGTATGTCGGCGAAATTTTTTCCACAAAATATTTATTGATAACTCTATATGTATATTGTTAGGACAGATGAACGTGCCGCAATGGGTTTATGGCAGATGTGTCATTAACGTTCGCCTATGCTTCAGCGTGACAACTATGTTATCAGCTGTTTAGAACGATGATGCTTTGAATAGTAAGAATTGTGGAAGGAAAACAGAAAGGTGTAGTGGAGTAGTAAAGAAATAAGGATATATTGTATAAAGTTAGTGTTGTGTGATACTACATAAGAAAACTTATCTTTTGATTCAAGATGGGTTGTTGGGTTGGGTTGTTTTACCTCTGAGCGGCACATTTTTGCACACCATGGACTAAATGGCCAGGTCACATGGACCCCGAAGGCTCAGAGAAGGTTGGGGGAGGGGACCTACTGGAAAAGCTGTTGGGAGACAGATGGTAGCCCCCCGTCAAGGCCATCCAGCGTGTTCTTTAACGTGCACAGGGTATGGCTCTTCGGCACACGGAACCACGGCTTAACGTCCCATCCGACGGACGGCGGCCTTTCCAAGCCCATCGGTGTCCCCTACTGACCGTGGGCAGGGCGGGGAATTTTGCGGAGATAAATCTCAACGCTGACCCAGCTGGGACTGGAACCTGGGAACTACAGATTACGAGCCTGACGCGCTGCCGACTGAGCCACCCCCGCCCCAAGATTCAAGATGAGTCTGGTTCCGGTGGTGAAAGAGACCAAAACAGTAAAATTACTTTTAAGACCTGTATCAGGAACATTAAATATTTCGCATCTATAAGGTATAAAGAATTATTAAGGTAGTTCTCTAAAACAAATGAAATTCAATATAATTTAGTTTGTATGTTGGATGTTATAAAGTAAAAGATTCCATTTTGTCATAGGAACTGGATATTGACAGCATTGTGGTTTAAGCAATGAGAATTAGTTAAACATAGTAAATCGTTCTTTTTATGGTTTGACTTTATAATAAGAGGAATAGGAATACTTGTGTTTAGATAAGATTGATTAATTTGTATAATATTTGTGCCTTTGTAATAAATTACTTCATTCATACTTTAGTATACATATACACTATTTATGAACTCACGCTAAGTTTTCATCTTTTTGAACTCATAGCAATATATACCGATTTCACGATTCATCATCATCATCATCCTCAAGCAGCCATGGGCTACGGAGGTCCAACCAGACCGTGCAATTTAGTTCTCCAAGCAAGTCTATCCTGAGCTACATCTACTGCATCTGGCCCTGAACACCAATTCTAACAAGGTCCTGTTTGACATTGTCTGCCCACCGCATCCTAGGTCTCCCCTTCTTTCTGAGGCATTTAGACACACTCTTCATCTATAATTATTCATACGGGCAACATGGCCAAACCAACGGAGTCTCTCTCTGCACAATATGCTGCTTAAAGGAGGTTGCAAACTCCTTTGCCTAACTTCATCATTAGTTACAAAGTTGAACCACCTAATGCCCAAGATACTGCGTAAGCATCTGGAGTCAAAAGCATCAAGTTTCCTGTTATCTTGTTTACAAAGTGTCCACGTTTCACTACCATAACTAACCCTAGAAAGAACCAAACTATTATACAGTCTAATTTCACGATTACATTTATATATTTAGTACAAGCCGTTACAAATTTCGTAACGTCCCTGCTAGTTAAAATAAATAAAAAAATATATACCCCGTCAAGCAGCTGTTTGCCACAGATGTCTGACAGACGTCATAGTAGAAGGTTTGTCATGATGACAGGACCTCAGTAGAAAAACAACACACACATCCATACTGTATCCGGGGCTGGAACACAGGTCCCTTAGATCAGTAGCCAAGCGTGCTAACCACTCGGCCACGGTAGGTAGTTTTAAATCATTTACCTGATTGTTTATTATTCTTATTTTTACTTCGATTTAAAGAATCAAACACAAGTTCTACTATCGTTTAGTGACTGACATATTCGGAAAATTAATGCAGTCTTAAATATTTAAAATTAAATGTAGTTCAAATAAAGTTCGGACAAAGTAAGAAATTTTCAGGACAGTTATACACCTACTCTAACTTTTTAGTTATAATAATACAAACTGTAGTAAACCGTAACTGTTAATTAATGTTTAATTTAATTTTAGAACTGCTTGTTAAAAGTTATGCTAAAACCGATATTTTGAAGAAAGAACTAGCGAACTTCCAAGTCACATTTTATATCATGTAGAAAATATTGTAAGTAATAGTAATAAATAAGAACGTTATCTTTTGAAAGTAGATTTCAAAATGCCATCTATTGTCTCTATGGTAGGACTATTTAAGTGACGTCATAAATTTTGTCAACTGGCCTTTCTGTTATATTTTAATTTCTGTTTTTTACTAAGCATTTACTAAGCGTTTTCATTACTAAGCATATCAGATTCAGATATATAAAATAATACAATATATATAACACATTGCCACTTAAAATGTTTTAACTTTTTAAGAAAGATTTTCGAAAAAAGCAGTACAAATCATGACAACGGCGAATTAGTTTCGTATTTACATAATACGAAATTAATCGGTTTTAATTATTTTAATCATGCAACAAAACTACGCTCTAAAAACATCAATATTATAATAAAAGCGAATGTTTTAAAATATGCAGCAAAAAACATATTCCTTTTACATATTGCATCTGATAATTAAACTTTACTTACTTTATTTCTTATCAGCTAAAAGACCACCTCATAGAGATTCGAAGAAAACAATCAATAATAGCCAAACCAAACGATCACTATCAATAATTGAAAGTTCACAAATAGCAGTTAAACGTTTTCATAAAGTTCACAGGACATCATATACAAAATTATTGACTTCACAACTTCGCGATAGGTGTTAAATACATATGAACTAAACTCCCATGATTTTGAGTACAACTGTCTTGCTGCCAACGCTCAGGTGATATCTCATGTGCACGTGTGGCATGTAGACTGCGCCAACAGCTCGGAATCAGATATGACGCCACCTACACATAGCTTACAAAAAAAAAATATGGAGGGGTGATGTCAGTTTGTGCGCTTCTAATAAATGAAATATGAAAATGCGTAATATTGGTTCTATTTTAAACAATCACAGCTTTCGCAGCAACTTCGAAATATCTGTTGTTCGAATATTTTTATAAGTTGCCAGATTGTTGTTGTAAATGCGAGGATTTTAATTTGGAAGTGATTGTTCGTGAAGCAAGATTTCTGAGGCCAAAATGTCACACAACATCAGATGATCCTCTGATGAAGATAAGGAGGTTTAACGGGAACTAGTTCTTGTGACTTTGCTGTAGGTGAACACACACAGGGTTGTAATCAGTGGTTAAACTAAGCCGGTTTCTACGGTTTTTAGTTACATGATTACGGTTTAACCTTTTAGATACTAAACTGTTTGAAACTCTGTCGTTCAGGTACCATTAGAGGCCCTATATAGGTAGGTTGGGTTGGGTTGTTTTACCTCTGAGCGGCACTTTTTTGCACACCATGGGCTAAATGACCAGACCACAAGGACCCCGAAGGTTCAGAGAAGGTTGGGGGAGGAGACCCACTGGAACAGCTGTTGGGAGACAGATGGTAGCCTCCAGTCAAGACCATCCAGTGTGTTCTTTAACGTTGGGTTGTTTTACCTCTGAGTGGCACTTTTTTGCACACCATGGGCTAAATGGCCAGATCACAAGTACCCCGAAGGCTCAGAGAAGGTTGGGGGAGGAGACCCACTGGAACAGCTGTTGGGAGACAGATGGTAGCCTCCCGTCAAGGCCATCCATTGTGTTCTTTAACGTTGGGATGCTTTACCTCTGAGCGGCACTTTTTTGCACACCATGGGCTAAATGGCCAGGTCACAAGGACCACGAAGACTCAGAGAAAGTTGGGGGAGGGGACCCACTGGAACAGCTGTTGGGAGACAGATGGTAGCCTCCCGTCAAGGCCATCGAATTTGATCTTTAACGTGCACAGGGTATGGCTCTTCGGCAGACGGGGCAACGGTTTAACGTCCCATCCGATGGACGGCGGCCTTTCCAAGCCCATCGGTGTCCCGTACTGACCGTGGGCAGGGTGGGGAATTTTGCGGAGATAAATCACAACGCTGACCCACCTGGGACTCGAACCTGGGAACTACAGATTACGAGCCTGGCGCGCTACCGACTAAGTCACCCCCGCCCCCCTATATAGGTAGAGGTTGGTCATCTCAGAATTGGACGCCATGTTTTGTCGTTCTCGGATTGTTTAGCATGTATAGCTGAATGGTATTGCACGGTACTTATGGATTTCGGAAAAAAGTAGGTTATTATTTGAAACAGATTTCAGTGTTCGTGATTGGAAGCACTTTAGAACACGGCTAAAAAAAGGAAAAGTAAATTTTACGGCTTTATTTTTCTTTAAAAAAAAAAGATATAATTTTGTTTTGTTGTCGTGTCCGTCTGTAGACATCGAACATTTTTGTTTATAGTGATAAATAAAATATTTTTTTGTGTTAGATATGAATCAATGATAAATTACGATCTGCATTTTTCGATCTCCCAAAAGTTATAACTGCGCCCTCTAACGATGGAATTTTTTGAAAATTCCAAAATATCAAACGAATATTCAAAACGATGTAGTTCTGTCAGAAGTTTTAAATTTTGGTGTTGAAATGTGAAAGTTACGAAATTACCATTGTCAACAATCACTTGACCCTTTAGACCCAGGGGGAAGGTGAATGAAACTCTTTTTTATTTTAACAGAAAAGTGTATGTTTTTAGAGATAAATTAAAAATTCTTTTTGGGTTGGTAAGGTATTGATGAAATATTACAATTTGCATTTTGCGAATTTCCCAAAAGCTATACCTGCGCCTTCTAACGGTGGAAAAAATCGAAAACTACCAAAAATTAAAAACGAATATGGCAAACGATGTATTAATGCTAGAAATTTGAAATTTTCGCAAGTTCAAGTTCTTGTGTAGGACTTTGTGCACTGTTGAACGTGGTAGCTCTAACTATCTGGCAGCAGTACGAATGGACGTTGTGGGAGATCGACTAAAGGCTTGTCTTACACGATCGATGTTTTCCTCAGATGTTCTTGGTCGTCCACTCCTACCTTTATCCAACAATGTCCCTGTCTCCATAAATATTTTTGTGCCATGCACGAATTGACGGACGTGACGGTGAATCTCTTCCATACTTAGTTCTGTAATTTTGCCGAGTCTGCGTATCCGATTTCGTTTCAATAAACCATGATACACATTGTGCCTTCTCTTGAGGACTAGCCATTTTTTAGAGTTTCTTTAAAAAATACCTCTTTCATCAACGTGGTATCTGAAATATACAAATGTAATGTGATTAAAAACCTTGATAACCACTTAGTACATAGAACAAATTTGATTAAGATATCTCATCAATTGCCTTTGTAATAAATTTTTTAAATTGTGAAGAGACTTGATGGACACCCTGTATAACAATGGGAATAGAATAAAACATATATCAGTGGTTCTCAACGTTTTATGCTTCACGTACCCCCTGGAAATATGTATGTAACTGGCGTACCCCTTGTATAGATAGATAAAACTACAGTTATAGTATAACAATGGGAATAAAATAAAACATATGTATCTGTGGTTCTCAACCTTTTATGCTTCACGCACCTCCTGGAAATGTGTATGTAACTGGCGTACCCCTTGAATAGATAGGTAAAACTATAGTTATAGTATAACAATGGGGATAAATAAAACATATATCATCGGTTCTCAACCTTTTATGCTTCACGTACCCCCTGGAAATGTGTATGTAACTGGCGTACCCCTTGTATAGATAGATAAAACTATGGTTAAAGTATAACAATGGGAATAAAATAAAACATATATCAGTGGTTCTCAACCTTTTATGCTTCACGTACCCGCTGAAAATGTGTATGTAACTGGCGTACCCATTGTATAGATAGATAAAATTATGGTTATAGTATAACAATGGGAATAAAATAAAACATATATCAGTGGTTCTCAACCTTTTATGTTTCACGTACCCCCTGGAAATGTGAATGTAACTGGGGTACCCCTTGTATAGATAGATAGAATTATAGTTATAATGTAACAATTGGAATAAGGTAAAACATATATATTTAAATGCAACAAATATCTAGCGACTTTTTTGTTCTGACGTCGTACCGAAAGAAATTTCATCACATACTCCACTTTGAGATCCCCTAATATAGTGATTAAATTTAATGCAAAATATCTAATGATAGCAAACTTTAACTTGGGATGCGTGGAAGGAAGTAACTAACTTTAGCCAACCCCTGCCCGAGTTAAGTTTTAGAGAAATCAAACCCTGACTTATATCGGGGATTGTGTGTACGAAGATATCATTTTATTTGTAGTACAGTAATTTATATCCTTATTAATGTGCGTATTGCGAACAATACGTATCTTATAATCCGATGATGAAAAAGACGTGAAAGTACATTTGAACGAAAACAAAATTATAAGTAATATGTTTGAAAAGAAATAAAAGTGGTAGTTTATTTTATTTTAATTTTTTTTTTGATTTATGAACTTGGATTGGGTTGTTTTACCTCTGAGCGGCACTTTTTTGCACACCATGGGCTAAATGGCAAGGTGACATGAACCCCGAAGGCTCAGAGAAGGTTGGGGGAGGGGACCCACTGAAACAGCTGTTGGGAGACAGATGGTAGCCTCCCGTCAAGTCCATCCAGCGTGTTCTTTAACGTGCACAGGGTATGGCTCTCCCGCACATGGGGCCACGACTTAATGTCCCATCCGACTGACGGCGGCCTTTCCAAGCCCACCGGTGTCCCCTACTGACCGTGGGCAGGGCGGGAAATTTTGCGGAGATAAATCTCAACGCTGACATAGCTGGGACTCGAACCTGGGAACTACAGATTACGAGCCTGGCGCGCTACCGACTGAGCCACCCCCGCCCCTATGAACTTGGAAATATAGAATTTAAGAAAAATTACACACGTTTTAACTCTTTCCTGAAACAAAGAAGTTGACTATAATGTCTGATTTTAATTACTTCTCAAATACTTGATAAGCAGACACAGGGATTTTGCTGATCGAGGAGTGAATGCAGAAATCATTTCACTTGAAATCTCTCTGTAGATTTTTTTAACATTCATGTATTTTGTCTCTCCTCACATAGAGCCATTCCTAAAGATCCCATTAAATGGGCAGTGGGTTTTTCAAGGTCATCGAAGTCATTTTTCAAGGTCAAGAAGGGAAAATCAAAAGAAAAATTAATTGGCTATAATTTTAAACATGATCATTTACATGTAAATCCTGCCACGTAGCAGGCTTATCAGAGGATTATAATAACATGTTTACTTTACTTTCAATTGATTGTTTCAAAAAATTGCAAAGAAACAGTGCATAGTGATTAAAGCAGGTTTTTCACAAAAGCCAAGCAAGGTTCTTTACATCACTAGAAAAAAAGAAGTCGTTTAAATAATCGCCACGTGTCATGAATTACTACGCTTATGACGATTAATTGGAGAGATTTTCATGTTCGAAATGAAGATTCGAATTACAAAGTCTCTTACCAATCTATAGGACTCAAGCATCAGAAATTATTCATTAGCCAGTAGGTTAATGGATAGAATATATATATATATGTTTTTCCTATGTTTGAGCTGTAAGAGAAGCAATGCCACGTACATTTATTTCTATACTGGTTGAATAACTGTAACATTATTAGCTGAATATGTAGAAAATTATCCAGTATCCGTATTTCTCATATTTAAATGTTTTCTAGGCAGATGCTGCCATCTAGTGCCCAATGCTTAAACTATGCGGAGTTTGAATTTTTTTTTTACATATTTTGAGAATAGACAGGCAGTGTTAGAGAAAAGGCGATGTTTGATCTTGTAAGAGATGCCTGGAATGGCTTAAGAGAGCTTCTATCTCCATCTTTTGCGTTTTGTAAAAGAATATTGAATGAAATACAAAGCTCACTGAATGAGAGACGAGAGTTGGCGTAGCGAGAGCCCCTGTAGTAAAGGCTACACAGGATTCGTGACCCACCGAGGGCTGTACCAGTGGGAAGTGCTTCTCTTAGGGCTGAAGAACTCTGGGGCAATTTTTCCGGAAAATTGTGAATACCATAATTACGACTCATGTTGATTATTGCTGTGAATATCTTGATCAGGCATGTCAAACACGCGGCCTGCTGGGAACTGTTCCGCGGCCCGCCAAGATTGATAACGAATACGTTTATTTAACTTTTGACAACACTGGATTCTTTAATTAAAATTATAAGTACTTACACGGTACATGAATTAAATAAACGTATTTCAGAAAACATTTCCATTTTTTCATAAGGGAAACTATTGCGCATAAATGTATATGTCGGAGCCCGATCGCAGAATTGCGAACAACTATTTTGTGCGAACAACTATTTTCCACTTTAAAAAATAATAAAACTGCGGAAAGATCAAGATTAACAGACAAGCATGTGCAAGCAATTTTAAAAATAACTACAGCTCAACAAATTTAACCAAATTTTGAAGATTTGCTTAATGAAAAACGTTGCCAAGTTTATTTAAAAAAAGATGTTATTATTTTATTTAAATAATGTTAAATTGAAAAAAAGAAACTTTCCTACATACATATGTATTTTTTAATATGTTTATATTCTGTGTATTATTATTTCGTATGTATTGATTTGTTCATAATAAAAGCTATGCTTCATCTTTATTTCCATTTTTTTTTTGTTTTGCCGCCCGCGATTTAATATATAAAACTTAATATGGCCCTCGGTGGTTAACGAGTTTGACATGCCTGGTTTAGAGGAATATTTTTCCCAAGTTTCGAAAATTTTCCAAATTTGGATTTTTGGATATTCGGAAAATGGAGTTTCCATTGTTAAGGCCCTAAAGTTAAAAAAAATACTTTTATTAACAAGTTATTAAATATTCCTCTTTTACTTGCTTAATTGAAGAGAGGAATAATAAGTTTTTTTTAGTTTTAATCATAATAATTAAAGTATTTTTCAATTATTTCAAAATTCCTTATCCTATATTCTTAAAATGTTTAAATTATAGTACATATAAGTAATATATATATAATATATATATAACTTCGATTATAGTTTTCCCCAAATTCTATAGACACAGATCTAAATGGATCCTGCATAAGCAGTAGCTGAAATGTTGGTATTCGGCGAATTAGAAAAGATAATGCAATCCAGAATAGTATATGAAATTATGAACAAAAATATTACAGAATATATTTACGTAATCTGGCAACGAATTTTTTTTAGAAACTAGTGATCTGGCAACCTTCGTGTACGTACACGAAGGTTGCCAGACAATTAATTTCTAAAAAAATCGTCGCCAGATATTTTTTTCTGAATTCTGTAATCAACCACAGTGTTCGGATATTTATTTGAGTGACTGTACACGAAGAATGCCTGATCACTAATTTCAAAAAAATCATTGTTAGATAATTTTTTCTGAATTCTGTAATCAACCATATTGTTCGGATATTTATTTGAGCGACTGTGCGTAGACAAAGGTTGCCAGATCACTAATTTCTAAAACAACTGCTGCCAGATATTTTTTCTTAATGCTGTAATCAATCATATATCTATAAATATATATATTTCTATATCATCCTCTGCTTATACAGGGCTAAAGGCGAAAGTTTGACTCCAGAGGTTACGTTCGCGGTTCATCCGTGAGCAATAGTGATTACGTCTCTTTTAAGGAAAAACATCAATAGTTGCTGCTTTCCTGGTTGTATTTTCCCTCTTGCTGATATTCATATTGGTAAACGGCCTTTCGATCTGTTTAGACTCGATACAGTGATTATGCCAATCGACCCTAAATGTTTTTCTTTCCTCCTGCTCTAATCACCACTATTTTTTTAAACTCGATTATTAGAAAAAGAAATGTTTCGTTTAACCTAGTACTGTTGTTATATTGCTTCGATAAGTATCCGGAACGCATCCCTAGGATGCATCATAAGAGTCAAAAGATAGTTATGGGCGTATACTGTGAACAGGACACCTAATATGAAGGGCTAAACGCTGTACAGTTCCTTCCCTTTAAAGCTACCAAGAATATTCTTTAAAGTATCGCTCTCCTGCCCACGGCTTAACCGATCTACGACAGCCTTTCAAACTCATTCATGTCTTCTCTCTCACCAACAGAACGATGGGGTTCACCGGGGATAAGTTTCTTCGCTGACGTAATTGGACTGGAACCTCGGAATTGAAGATTACGAGTCTGGCACGCTCCCAACTCTCGTCTCTCATTCAAATGAGCCATATATTTCATTCAATATTCTTTTGCAAAACGCAAAGGATGGATATAGAAGCTCTCTTAAGCCATTCCAGGCTTCTCTTACATCAAACACCGCCTTCTCTATAACACTGCCTGTCCATTCGCCCTCAAAGTAAGTAAAAAAAAATTCAACTTCCGCCTACTTTAAGCATTGGGCACTAGATGGCAGCAGCTGCCTGGAAACATTTAAATATATAAAATACTGATACTGGATAATTTTCTACATATTCAGCAAATAATATTACAGTTATTAAACCAGTATAGAAATAAATCTGCGTGGCAATGCTCCTATTACAGCTTAAACATAGGAAAAACGTATATATTATATCCATTAGCCATAATTTCCAATGGATAATTTCAGACGCTTGAGTCTTATAGACTGATAGGAGACTTGGAATTCGAATCGTCATTTCGAACATGAAAATCTCTCCAATTGATCGTCATAAACAGTGGCGGCTCGTAGCTAAAATTAGTGGGGGTGGTGTTTCGGAAAATATTTAACCTTTGTTTTAAAATTGTGTAAAAGGAAACAAACATATATAAAAAGAAAATTTATTCACAAACTTGATAAAATTCTAAAGGAACAAAATCAAACATTTTTTACTTACTTTAACCTAAATTGTTACAGTTCAAGCTTAATCTATTCATTTAAATATGAAATCCATTCTTCTTGTTTTAATTTGCGCGAAAAAAATATGAATCAAATAGAATAGCTGGAAGCAGGATAATAATCTAATTCTACACTTTATCACATTCAAGAATATGGTACATGGTTTTTAAGCACAACACACGCTGAGTAAAAAAAAACTACCTTCAACCAGCACGCCAGGGTCGGCACTGCGGGAATGACAGTGCTCTCTCTCCCTTACAACCTCGCGTGTAGCTTCCTATGTGCGCATGCGCACAACAGTCAAAAACCTCGCTGCTAGTACTGTGAAGCGCACAGTTCCATACAAATATTTTTGTAACTTTTTCGTAAACTGGGGGATGGCTACTGACATTAAGCTTAAGGATCATATATTGTACAAGTATAAAGAAAGAATTAAAGAAAAAAGGACTCATTATATTAAATGTTATCGATAATATCAAGTTGAAATTGGGGGTGCTGCAGTTCCACAGTGCCTATACGCGAGCCACCACTGAAAAACAGTAATATGAAACCAATCATTTACGATATAGAAATAAATTGTATACATACTGTAATGACAAATAGGAAAATGAAGAAATAAAAAATTAAGCAAAGAATTTTTTTCCTCGGACAACCATTACTTCTACTCAGCGAGCTTTACAACATTCGAGCCGAAATGAAGGGCTCGTTAGTGGTCGACAGCGACAAATAGCGTTTAACTAAAGAATTTATAACCCGTAATCAGAATAATGTGCTGTATAGTAGCTGTCGGTTGAATGCCGATCGAAATTTCATAGCTCTCATGCTAAAAAGGGGAAAATTAAATTACCTCTACTGTAAATTAATTATTCACTACAAAGTTACTTACCTGAAGGAATTTATAAACGAACCACAAACACTTTATGAATATTATTTAACTTGATTCACCTGATATTTTTTCCAGCAGAACTTACGAGAAAGTCTGCCTCAAATTCCGAAAATCTACTGAATTAAGAGACAGTCGACTGAAAAACGCGCAACAACCTATCAAATCAATAAGATTATCAATTAAGCATTTCTTTCAGTCACATTGGGCCACGGGCATATTTCATTATGTCATATCAGTGTTAGTTATTATTGTCAGCCGGATTCGTCCCCCCACCCACCCACTACCGGTAGAAATTTTTAAAGACTCCTAAAATTAAAGAGTTAAAAAAAAACATAGGGAAAATTTTATATTGGAAAGGTGTCTCGGTTCGATCTTGCCCCCTCCCCATTTTCGCTCCGGTCATCTCCCAACATCCCCCCTTGGGGAAGGGGTGGCTCAGTCTGTAGCGTGCCAGGCTCGTAATCTGTAGTTCCCAGGTCCGAGTCCCAGCTGAGTCAGCATTGAGATTTATTTCCGAAAAACTCTCCGCCCTGCCAACGGTCAGTAGGGGACGCCGATGGGCTTGGAGGGGCCCCCGTCCGTCGGATAGGACGTTGAGCCGTGGTGCCGTGTGCGGGAGAGCCGTGCCCTGTGCACGTTGGGGAACGCGCTGGATGGCCTTGACGGGAGGCCTCCATATGTCTCCCAACAGCTGTTCCAGTGGGTACCCTCCCCCAACCTTCTCCGAGCCTTCAGGGTCCTTGTAGTCTGGCCATTTAGCGTATGGTGGGCAAAAAAGTGCCTCTCAGAGGAAAAACAACCCCCCCCCCCCCACTCTTAATTTTTTTCGTAGATCCCTTTCTGTTGTCTTCAGTGTGGTTGATAAAGCATCAATAGCATGATTAACAGTCTCAATAATTGAGTGAAATAATTAACAAATGCAAACTCTCTAAATTTTATTGGTCTGCACAGTATCATACAAAGAAGCAAAGCGCACATTGAGTCACATGACATGGGGCAACCTTGAAACTTCCCCCCATATCACGTGACTTTCCCTCCTTTTTTTACTTTACTTTCCGTCTGCATCTATTACGACTGTCTACGAATCTGCCACTCGCTATATTGCGTTGGATTGAAACATAATTTCCCTACGTGACAATTTTTTTTTTCGTAATTGAGTTGAGACCGAGTCAAACGTCAATTACTACCCCCCCCTCCTCACCACCATCATCATTAGTTAAGTCTTCGTAGACACATTTTGTTTCACGTCTCATTTAAAAGTTTCCTTTTTTTATTGTTATTTTAGCTGAGTGCTTAGCGTGCTTGGCTACTGATCTAAGGGACCTGGGTTCGAGCCCCGGGTAAGGCATGGATGTTCGTGTTGTCCTTCTGCTGAGGTCCCGTCATCCTTACAGACCTTCTACTATTCGACTTTAAGTGACAGGCTCTTGTCAGACCTTCTCAGGTTCGAGTCCCAGCTGGGTCAGCGTTGAGATTTGTCTCCGCAGGGTTCCCCGCCCTGCCCGCGGTCGGTGGGGGACGCCGATGGGCTTGGAGGGGCCGCCGTCCGTCGGATGGGACGTTGGGCCGTGGCCCCGTGCCCTGTGCACGTTGGGGAACGCGCTGGGTGGCCTTGGCGGGCAACACAACTTGTTGTGATGGGTCAAAATGTTGTAATTATATACTGGAACAAATGACGTGAGAAAAGCAATTGGAAAATAGGTAGAAATTAATGGAAAATTGGCAGTAACTACCATTATATTAATAAAATAGTTTAATACAATTAAATATCATTCGTTCAACCAACATTTACGAGTGGCAGCTGACAGGTATATCACGGATGTATATCAACGATATGTCCAATATTTAAGAAAATTATATTTTATTGCGAAAGGCAAATGATATGCTCTTGCATTCTTTGTATGTCTTGATACTGAATATACAATTGTATCATCGATATTGCTTCTTAGTCTCCAAAGCAATTTTCATGCATTCGGTCACGTTAAGAGTAATTTCAACAGTTTAGCCGTTAAAAACCATAATAATCGAATTTTCAAAGAGCACGATAATAAGTCAAATGACAATGCTTTTGTGCAATTAAAATCAAAGAGCATTGGTTGGATATGATTTTTCAAAACAACAAATATATATATATATTTGAAATAAGTGTCAAATCTATTACATTTGTTGGTTAGTGATTATAAATGAGGAGAACGTGAGAGTTAGGATGATACTAGGTATGATGAATCCAAATCGTTTTGGGCAGAAAATTTTGATAAACGTTAAAGAAATGTGGTTATCTAGTAATTGATTTTGAGTCCACATGTAAAGAATATTTTATGTATCATAATTTGCTACAAAAGAAGAGTGGATTTAAATTGAAGAGTTTGTCATTTACTTTTTCAAATATTTTACTGTTGCTATGTAGGATGAAATTTCCGTTAACTGAGTTAAAGTTAGAAATACAAATTCGGATAAAACAAGAAAGCCTTCTAACAAGATGTAACGAACAACTGAAAGAATAGCTAATCATCTCTGGTGATAATAAGTTGCTTGTTTTCAAAGAAAATAAAGTTTTTTCGGTTTCCAATTTTTCCCATCTGATACTGGAAATACGAAGTAATGAATGATTTATAAAAAAAATCGCAATAATGTACTGGTACAAACAAAACACAAAATAGAAATCATTCTCTCATACATCTCTTAAAACGAAAATCTTATACTTTCCCATCCTTTGAAGTTAAGGAGAAGAAATGAAAATAAATATTTTGATCATCACATTCCATCAACTAAATTCTAAATCTCTCTCATGATATATTATTTGAAACATTCGTTTTTAATTTTTGTATTTTCCACATTTAAAGAACAGAGTCGTGACTTCGATCCTAGATCGTTAGGACATGTTATTTAAATATTATATAAATTATTAATTTGAAAATTATTTATATAAATTATTTTTCATTCAAATTATGTATTTTTTAGTTTTTTCGTATCGAAATTAATTGTTGAAGTATAATTGCCCAAACGCAATTACGTATATATTATAATATGATATAGCATAGATATGAATTAAAAGAAACTTTAAAATTCGTGAAATATTTATATTGATCCCTGTTTTAAACATTATATAAGAGTTGTTAAACACATTTTTCAGAATACTACCATTTTAAATTCAATATTTCATAGGTTAGCCCTGTGTTTAAATAAATGTTTTATGTGATTTTGGCATGGAATGCACTAATTTAAGTTCGTCTGTAATAAAATATGATTAAGAAGTAACAGGAAAGCCTCTATTAACTCGCGTATTTGGACGTCTCTGCTCGTAATCTGCAGTTCCCAGGTTCCAGTCCCAATTACGTAAGCGAAGAAACTTATCCCCGGTGAACCCCATCGTTCTGTTGGTGAGAAAAAAGACATGAATGAGTTTGAAAGGCTGTCGTAGATCGGTTAAGCCGTGGGCAGGAGAGCGATACTTTAAAGAATATTCTTAGTAGCTTTAAAGAGAAGCTTCCATCTTACTCAGAGGAACTGTACAGCGTTTGGTCATTCATTGTAGGTGTCCTGTTAGCAGTATATGCCCATTAATTTCGGAGCAGGAGGTAGCTCAGCCAGCAGTGTGCCAGGCTCTTAAACTTCGGTTCCGAAGTTAGGTTCCCAGTTCTGCTTGCTTTGAAATTTGCTCCTCTAACCTTCATTCTCCCTCAGTGATAAAGGGGACAACGTTCGGACTTGGAAAGACCACCGTACATGGGATGGGACTTAAGATTCCCATACCCTCTGTACAGTCGCTCAAAAAATTATCCGAAGAGTATAGTTGATTACAGAATTCAGAAAAAATATCTGGCAACGATTTGTTTTAGAAATTGGACACCCAGTCATGTACGTACACGAAGGTTGCCAGATCACTAATTTCTAAAAAATCGTGCCAGATATTTTTCCTGAATTCTGTAATCAACCATAGTGTTCGAATATTTTTTGAGCGACTGTACATTAAAGAGCATCTCTCTCCTTTGAGCTGTCAAGTGGATCCGCTTCCCCAATCTTCTCTGAGACTTTGAAGTCATTGTGAGTGAAAAAAGTGCTGCTCAGTGGTAAAGTATTTGAACACAATGGAATATTAACGAAATGCATGTTTAGGGGAATTCTTTAGATGAGAATGTGTAATGCCAAAATAAGTCTCATGTTGATAACGTTCAACTGACGAATTGATAGTGCACAAACGCTGTAAAGCGAAAGACCTATTGATAGGTATCGCTGAAGATTTAATTCATCAGTGTTCCTTTGCATTTGGGGTTTATATATTTTATGGGTTGGGATGTTTTACGTCTGAGCAACACTTGTTTGCACACCATGTGCTAAATGGCCAGGTCACATGGACCCCGAAGGCTCAGAGAAGGTTGGGGGAGGGGACCCACTGGAACAGCTGTTGGGAGACAGATGGTAGTCTCCCGTCAAGGCCATCCAGCGTGTTCTTTAACGTGCACAGGGTATGGCTCTCCCGCACACGGGGCCACGGCTTAACGTCCCATCCGACGGACGGCGGCCTTTCCAAGCCCATCGGTGTCCCCTACTGACCGTGGGCAGAGCGGGGAATTTTGCAGAGATAAATCTCAACGCTGACCCAGCTGGGACTCGAACCTGGGAACTACAGATTACGAGCCACCCCCGCCCCTATATATTTTATGGTAAAGGGCTCTGACATGTATCTAGAGAGTTGCGGATTCGATTCCAACCATGTCAGTAAAAATTTATCGGACGGATAATTGCTATTTCTTCTAATTTCCTAATTTCAACCCAATTGACATATCCTCCCAATTGTGCTCCATCCAATTGTCCACCCAATTGTCGCACTTCCAGTTGATATCCGCCCAGATGACTTCCATCCAATTGTCGTGATCCCGTGAAAATTCATAGAATACAATATGTTTTAAAGGATTGAAATGCAAAACCTTTATCTTAAAAAGGAAATAACGACTTGTTTTCATTGAAGATGGAGTTTGGAGATAATTATGTGATGGATGATGTTGGATATATAGCTTGAGAGTCCTCAATTCTTCTCTCATCATCGCTATCATCCTTCCGTTATACAGGGCTAAAGGCACAAGTTCAAATCCAGATATTACCTTTCAGGCTCATCCGTGAACAATAGTGATGACGTCGTTTTTAAGGAAAAACATCAATAGCTGCTGCTTTCCTGCTTATATTTTCCCTCTTGCTGATATTCATTTTGCTGAACTGCCTTTCGATCTGTTTAGACTCGATCAGGGATTATGCCAATCAGCCCTCAAAGGTTTTTCTTTATTCCTGTACTAACTACCACTAAGTTTTCAAAGATCCTAGTTACAAATAAGAAATGTTTCGTTTTATCCTAAGTTCACATTTTCTCTTGATTTCCTTCATAAATCCGGAACGCATCCGTAGGATGCACCATAAGAAGTCAAAAATCGAAGCATTCACTTTAAAGACTTTTTTTTTATCGATGGACAATGGATTCAATCTAACATATCTTATCGTGTTAAGATAGAGCAACATTGGATGCATTATAAGACGTCACAATAATAGTGACCGGATCCGGATCTAAAAAAGTCGAAGAGGAGGGAGTGGGGGTAAGAAACACCATCGAACCAGAAAAATGCAAGGGAGGGGTTGCAAAAGACAGGATTAATGTAGTATAACACAACACCCTCCACTTTACAGGTCTTTAAAATTTGCTGAATATGTTAGATATTTTAGACACTCTCTTACACTTACTAGAATTCTGAAATGTTGTGCTTGCTGGTCCCTTAAGCCTCGAATAAAATGTTTATATTACCACGGACAGTAGATAAAATCTGTAGAAACGTGTGCAAACATTACTCTATAATTGATAGATGACCTAAGGAAAAAATGACTTTCTATCATGAGAAAAAGCTAAAGCTCTTCCATTAATTTGAAATGTTAAACTTTATCCCTTATTAATATGAACATTCCTTATTTGTTTACAGGCATTTTCAATTTTTATTTTGCAAATAATTTTAAAATACTACTCAGAAGATTATTGAGTTGGCATCTAGCATTTGGGGATTTTCCAATTATCCTACGCCTAATGCTACCCATTTCAATTTGAAATAAAGAGTGAGAGGAAGTTAAATCCCTTTTTTTTTCCGTGGCACATCAATACATGATTCCCTTCCCAAGTACTTTCCTTGTTAATCGGAATTCGAAGGTTCAGTCAGCCTTGATAGGGAGTCTCGTTTCGGTGGGAAGCACCTTTCCTATAATGCACTGTTGCATCCTACTGATTAATGACAAAGGCCAATCTCTGCTATTTGCTGCTCAATGTTGCGATAGATATGAGTACCTTAGCAGGTTAAGGTCTGAAAAAATCTCGACCTGGGATCGATATGACCATGTCAAAAACTTTTCTAGCCCCTCCTCCCTCCCCCCCCCACACTCACAACCACCAGCATATTTATTCTGGGTTCCGTGAGCTTCTCTCGAAGCAAAGGGAATGGGATGTTCTTGTCCCTGGCCTCCAATCAGGGAGAGGCATGCGCAGATGCATTTCAATGCAGAATGTAAGATCACGCAGGACACAGTATTTCATTCTGCTGCATCACAACCCCCCCCCCCCCCCTCAGTTCCTCGAATGCCTAATCTGATTGTATGCCCCATTTCAACTGTGCAGGTGCCTGCTTCAGAGTCACGTCTGTCAGTGGATTTGCAATCTCTGCATACTGATATAGATAGTGTCGCTAATATCCGAAGAGTCCTAATATGCTCTTCAGTTCCTTCTTCATCCGAGGAGCTTTCATCTTTCTGATGACCTCTAGTTTTGCATGGTGGGGGCGGTGCCTGACGGACCCACAAATTGGTGTGACCAAAATATTTGTCTCTCTACTCCTCCAAGTACACTTTGCTAGGTTGATTGTGAAATATTTGACATTGATATCCCTAAGATCCTCTCTAAGATGTTAAGATGATCATCCCAGCCATTCGTAAAAGAAAGCTCTATCATTTAGATATGCACAGCAATAATCAACATGGGGAGTAATTATGGTATTCATATTTTTCTGGAAAAATATCCCAGAGTTCTTCAGTTTGGAAGAGAAGCATTTCCACTGTCACAGCCCTCGGTGGGTCACGAATGCTGTGTAACCTTTACTACAGGGGCTAATGCGTGCTTTACTACAGGGGTCCCATCCAATGTACGGTGGAATTACTGGACAACGGTTGGTTCCAGGTCCAACCGTTGTCCCCTTTATCACTGAGGAAGAATGGAGGTTAGAAGAGTAAACCTGAAAGCAGGTACAACTGGGAACCGAACTTCGGAACTGAAGTTTAAGAGCCTGGCACACTTCTGGCTGAGCCATCTCCTGCTACGAAATTAATGGGCATATACTGTGAACAGGACACCTACAATGAATGGCCAAACGCTGTACAGTTCCTCTGAGGAAGATGGAAGCTTCCCTTTAAAGCTACCAAGAATATTCTTTAAAGTATCGCTCTTCTGCTCACGGCTTACCAGATCTACGACAGCCTTTCAAACTCATTCATGTGTTCTCTCTCACCAACAGAACGATGGGGTTCACCGGGGATAAGTTTCTTCGCTGACATAATTGGGACTGGAAACTGGGAACTGAAGATTACGAGCCTGGCACGCTGCTGACTAAGCCAACTCTCGTCTCTCATTCAAATGAGCCATATATTTCATTCAATATTCTTTTACAAAACACAAAGAATGGAGATAGAAGCTCTCTTAACCCATTCCAGGCTTCTCTTACAACATCAAACACCGCCTTCTCTATAACACTGCCTGTCCATTTTCCCTCAAAGTAAGTGAAAAAAAATTCAACTTCCGCCTAGATTGGGCACTAGATGGCAGCATCTGCCTGGAAAACATTTCAATATGGGAAATAATGATACTGGATAATTTTCTACATATTCAGCTAATAATATTACAGTTATTAAACCAGTATAGAAATAAATCTGCGTGGCAATGCTCCTATTACAGCTCAAACATAGGAAAAACTTATATATTCTATCCATTAGCCATAATTTCCAATTGATAATTTCAGATGCTTGAGTCTTATAGACTGATAGGAGACTTGGAATTCGAATCGTCATTTCGAACATGAAAATCTCTCCAATTGATCGTCATAAGCAGTGGCGGCTCGTAGCTAAAATTAGTGGGGGTGCTGCTTCAGAAAATTTTTAACCTTTGTTTTAAAATTGTGTAAAAGGAAACAAACATGTATAAAAAGAAAATTTATTCACAAACTTGATAAAATCCTAAAGGAACAAAATCCAACATTTTTAACTTACTTTAACCTAAATTGTTACAGTTCAAGCTTAATCTATTCATTTAAATATGAAATCCATTCTTCTTGTTTTAATTTGCGCGAAAAAAAAATGAATCAAATAGAATAGCTGGAAGCAAGATAATCTAATTCTGCACTTTATCACATTCAAGATTATGGTACATGGTTTTTAAGCACAACACACGCGGAGTAAAAAAACTACCTTCAACCAGCACGCCAGGGTCGGCACTGCTGGAACGACAGTACCACCCTGGCGTGCGTATATATTGTACTCTCCCTTGCAGCGTCGCGTGCAGCTTCCTATGTGCGCATGCGCACAGCAGTCAAACACCTCGCCGCTAGTACTGTGAAGCGCACAGTTCCATACAAAGATTTTTGTAACTTTTTCATAAACTGGGGGATGGCTACTGACATTAAGCTTAAGGATTATATATTGTACAAGTATAAAGAAAGAATTAAAGAAAAAAGGACTCATTATGTTAAATGTTATCGATAATATCAAGTTGAAATTGGGGGTGCTGCAGTTCCACAGTGCCTGTACGCGAGCCGCCACTGAAAAGCAGTAATATGAAACCAATCATTTACGATATAGAAATAAATTGTATACATACTGTAATGACAAATAGGAAAATGAAGAAATAAAAAATTAAGCAAAGAATTTTTTTCCCTCGGACAACCATTACTTCTACTCAGCGAGCTTTACAACATTCGAGCCGAAATGAAGGGGTCGTTAGTGGTTGACAGCGACAAATAGCGTTGAACTATAAAATTTATAACCCGTAATCAGAATAATGTGCTGTATAGTAGCTCTCGGTTGAATGCCGATCGAAATTTCATAGCTCTCATGCTAAAAAGGGGAAAATTAAATTACCTCTACTGTAAATTAATTATTCACTACAAAGTTACTTACCTGAAGGAATTTATAAACGAACCACAAACACTTTATGAATATTATTTAACTTGATTCACCTGATATTTTTTCCAGCAGCAGAATGGTGGTTTAGAGAAGGACATAAAGAATACAGTCCGTGTGTATTTTTTAATCGCATAGACCTTGCCAATGGTTGCTTATTACACTGAAATCTGTTCGCGGTACGCAAAGCTCTGAAAACCTCAAAAAACCCTCAAATTATATCAATTCTTCGCCATATCCATACGCTAACGCGGCAAACGTAGCAGTAACATAGCCGCTTCATATAAACTCATAAACTGACATTATAATTTTTTTCCTTGCAATAATAGGGTAATGACGTCTGACAAGAGTGACGTTGAAGAATGCACTGTTTGCTCACTCATAGGAAGTGACTCTTACAGTGTTTCGTATTGCGAACAGAGGTGTTTGTTTACTCTTCCGCAGTAGTATTTTTCAATATCATGTTTACGAAAATTACTATGAATTGCAGAAGAGAAATAAGACGCATTTCTTTAAACATCGGATTCACGGTGAGTATTATTTCTTCAGGATATTTAATAATTATACCTACAATTAATAATCCTCATTTTACATCAATGAGGTTGAGTTGTTTTACCTCTGAGCGGCACTTTTTTGCACACCATGGGCTAAATGGCCATGGTCACAAGGACCCCGAAGGCTCAGAGAAGGTTGGGGGAGGGGACCCACTCCAACAGCTATTGGGAGACAGATGGTAGCTTCCCGTCAAGGTCATCCAGCGTGTTCTTTAACGTGCACAGGGTATGGCTCTCCCGCACACGGAGCCACGGCTTAACGTCCTATCCGACGGACGGCGGCCTTTCCAAGTCCATCGGTGTCTCCTACTAACCGTGGGCAGGGCGGGGAATTTTGCGGAGATAAATCTCAACGCTGACCCAGCTTGGACTCGAACCTGGGAACTGCAGATTACGAGCCTGCCGCGCTATCGACTCAGCCACCCCCGCCCCAATCAATTAGGGGGGGTAAGATAAGCTATGATACTTATTCCTAGTTTCTTCCCAACAAATCGATACGTACAACAAAATTAATGTTGGAAAGCTACTGAATTCCTTTCCTTTTCCTTTTACGCTGTCAACGGCAGCAACATGAACAAAAATACACCATTGCTACTAACCTCGTCCTTTCATTTACGTGATGTTTAATTTTTCTTTACCCGGTAAAGCAATAGTTATTTCCGGTGTTCCACTTTCTCCTTTTCTCCGCTGTTTATAAATCGAACACTTATCCTTTTCAAAGAAAATTGCGTGGAGGGCAAAACTAATTAATAATAGGTGTGAATGCGTAGGTTGCACCTGCGCAGAGGGCAGTATTAATGTACGCAATGCAAATTTTAATACCTCAACAATTAACAAGTAAAATAATTACTTCGCTTACAATATAACAAATTAAATTCTCAGTCTTAAACTTTCAGAATCATAGATACTTAACGCAATATTTCAATCCGTTTCAGCTTAGCAACCCTCCCTCTCTTTCAATATGCGACACTGCATAGCTACGAAAGGCCGCCGTACGTCGTAAGGCACTTAAACACGTGAGCCCATGTGCGTAACTCGTAGCCTCCTGCGTGTTATTTAACGTGCACAGGGTATGGCTGTGCAGCACACGTAACCGCGGCTCAACTTTTCACGGTGGACTTTCTAAGCTCACTAGTGAACCCTATAGCACTGCTGGTGGGCAGCTTTTATCTTTACACTTCCCAGCTGGGACTAGAAACTTTAGATTACGAGTCTAGAGCGCTAACGACTTAGAAAACCTTTAAAATAATTGATTGAAATAATTAAAATAATTTAAACTAAAAATCAATAACATAAAATCTGTTAAAGACCCTAATTACTTCTATTGGTGATTCTGTTTTCATGAAAAAAGTGAATTCAATATAAACTTTTATTTTTAAAATAATTATAAAAAAGGTAACATTATTACAATTTAAATTATTATAAAAAGGTAAATTAATTATTTATAAACACATGGGTAAAGTGAGAATCTAAAATAAAAATAGTCATTCTTCATAATTTGCATAATAAAATTTAATCAAGTTGGCCTTGATTAAACACGCTGCATTTATCCGATATCTCTGGGAGCATTGGCGTTCCCACCGTACGACTGGAATAGTACGTTATCAATGGGAAAAGGTCTCCATGGAATAGATGTTTTTCGTCAAACATTTGATGTCATTTGCATACATTTGATACATCTGCTTCTCGCCGGGAAATCCTCAGAGGGTAGACGGCGTGCTGTTGGACTTTCGACATGAAATTTGGCCCTGAAATCAGGACCACAATCTGAAACATTCTGCGAAAATTTCGAGCGTGTACGTTGATTTCCCGATGAGTTATGACTGTCACAGACAGATAGTAAATGACACTCCGCAACTCGCTAAGTTATGACGTTGTATTCCGTATCACCTCATTCGGATAAAATTTACGAACAATAATTGGTTTTAAAACACAAAAAAATACGCTTGATAATTAACAGACATAAGAAAATCTATTTTATTTTACTCTTTCAACTGATGCAGTATTTAATTAGTAACGGAAGTTCATATGTTTAACAGCAGCGATATCAGTTTATTTATTCTGAAACCTTAACAGAAACAAGTCAATAGGAAGGCAGAATCGAATAATCTACATTTCTTTGGGCAGAGCGAGAAAAATGTTTCGGTTTCCATTACTATATAAATTCTATTGATAATTATAATCCTTATTTATATCCTGTTTGATCCTATTTATTATCATATTTGATATTTATAATCCATATTTATCTCCGCAAAACTCCCCGCCCTGCCCACGCTCAGTAGGGGACACCGATGGGCTTGGAAAGACCGGCGTCCGTCGGATGGGACGTTAAGTCGTGGTTTGTGTGCGGGAGATTCCGGGAGTTCTTTAAAGTGCACCATACCCTGTGCACGTTAAAGGAAAGGAGGCCACCATCTGCCTCCGAACAGCTGTTGCAGTGGGTCCTCTCCAGCAACCTTCTCTGAGCCTTCGGGTTCCTTGTGACCTGGTCAATTAATCCACTGTGAGCAAAAAAAGTGCAGCTGAGAGGTCCTTTACAGATACTTAATTCTTCTTCTTTTTCTCTTCTTTTGCTATTCAGCTTTTCGGGCCCGGTCATATCTATGTAGTCCTGACATCTGTTGAACAAAATTGTCACGAAAAATGTAAAAAAATAATCGTCTTTTTCATTATTCGAATTTGTTTAAAATTTAATTATAAGCTATTTATTTCAAAAATGACAAGTAATAAACTAATTTATTGAGACTTTATTAAAATATAATGGAATATTTCGAAATCAATTAAAACTTTTTTCAGAAATATGAGAGCAATTAGTTGATTTTCAATACAAACAGTTTTCATAGCACCGTATAGTAATTGGTACTCCAAAATTTGAACAACGTATTCAAAAGAGAAAGAAATCTAGTTCTGATTAATTCTAAGCTCAGTTAAGGGATTTATATACAAATGTACAAAATTAAATTATCCCTTAAAAACAGCATAATTGTTAAGATTTTTTGTTTTACAGACTATACAGGGATTAACTAATTAGTCAAGGAGTCATTGCACACCCTAAACAGTTAACCTCTAACGATTATTTTACTTTCCAATCCAAAGAGGCTTTAGATTTTAGGGAAAAGGGTGAAAATATCTTCATAAATAAAATAAAAAATTAAAAAAATTCTCCCTCAAGCAGCTGCTTGCCACAGCGATCTGACATGGGCCTGTCAGTTTCTGCGCCATAGTCGAAGGTCTGTGAGGATGGTGAGACCTCAGCAGAGACAACAGAAACATCCATTCCTTACCTGGTGCTCGAACCCGGTCCCTTTGATCACTTTAATACGCCATAGAGAAGATATGTGTTGGGTTGAATTGTTTTACATCTGAGAGGCAATTTTTTGTACACATTGTGCTAAATGACCAGGTAAGAAAGAACCCAAAGGCTAAGAGAAGGTTGTGGGCTGGTGACCCAATGGAGCAGCTGTTAGGAGACAAATGGTAGCCTCCCGTGAAGGTTATCCAACTTGTTTTTTACGTTGGTTTATCTCTGAGCGGTAGTTTTTTGCACACAATGGGCTAAATGGCCAGGTCATAAAGACCAGAGGACATAGTTTAAGTGTGGGAAGGAGACCCAATGAAACAGCTGTTAGGAGACAGATGGTAGCCTCCCGTCAAGGGCATCCAGCGTTTTTGTACGTGGGTTGTTTTCTCTGAGCGGTATTTTTTTGCACACAATGGGCTAAATGGCCAGTTCATAAAGACCAGAGGACATAGTTTAAGTGTGGGAAGGAGACCCAATGAAACAGCTGTTAGGAGACAGATGGTAGCCTCCCGTCAAGGGCATCCAGCGTTTTTGTACGTGGGTTGTTTTCTCTGAGCGGTATTTTTTTGCACACAATGGGCTAAATGGCCAGGTCATAAAGACCAGAGGACATAGTTTAAGTGTGGGAAGGAGACCCAATGAAACAGCTGTTAGGAGACAGATGGTAGCCTCCCGTCAAGGGCATCCAGCGTTTTTGTACGTGGGTTGTTTTCTCTGAGCGGTATTTTTTTGCACAGAATGGGCTAAATGGCCAGTTCATAAAGACCCAGAGGGCTCTGAGAAGGTTGGGGACCCACTGGAACAGCTGTTGAGAGACAAATGGTAGCCTCCCATCCAACGTTTTATTTAATCTGCACAGGGTATGGTATGTACAGAATTTCTACACTCTTTTCTTATGGTTTTCTTCAAATTTTTATTCTAACAATATGATTTTACGACAGTTTGGTTGGTCCCATGGCCGAATGGTTAGCGCGCTTGGCTACTGCTCTAAGGGACCTGGGTTCGAGCCACGGGTAAGGCATGGATGTTTGTGTCGTTTTTCCTGCTGAGGTCCTGCCATCATCTCAGATCTTTTACTATGACATATAAACTGACAGGCTCCTGTCAGACCTATGTGGGAAGCAGTCGCTTGAGGGAGTATTTATTTTTCATTTATTTAGTATTGGCTTTGCTAACTTTACGCTTATGACGTCCTATCCTTGAACTTTATATAAATAATAGAGCAGTGGTTCTCAACCTTTTATGCATCACGTACCTCCTGGAAATGTGTATGTTACTGGCGTACCCCATGTATAGATACAGAAAACTATAGTTATACTATAACAATGGGAATAAAATAAAACATATATATATATACACACATTCTTTATTGTAAAATTTTCAATCAAAATATCATCACCAGAATTATTCCGGATATCGGAGCAATCTTCCGATGTCTGTCGTTTTTAAAAAGTTCGGTAATATCTGGTCAGTGACTTAGTTGTTTACACGAAAGTTGTTCAAGTCTGAAAATCTATTACAATCTATTTATTAACGGTGGAGTTGATCAATTGACCTGTCTCTTCTGTTTCAGAAAGGATTAATTCTTCGCCCCCTTCTGAAATATTATCTAACCAGTTTTACTTCTCTTTCGTCAAGTAGCAGGATTAATTTGATTTCAGGAATGTACTATGAATTTATTGCTTGCTAAAACTTATTCGGGACGGAAATGCTAATCACGAAACAAATAAATGTCGTATCCGGGTTAACGTTTCTGAAAGTATTGTTGTGTCATCGATTCTTTAGCATGCAAGATCTTTTATTCCTTTCTCTTTCATCGTGAAAGGTTAATTATTTTTCCAAACGTCTTATCCTATGATAAGAAAACCACATAATTAAGTGTTTTCGATACATTATAACAGTTACCAGTGAATATAAAACTTACGTTTTCAACTGAAGAAGATTTTATTGGTTATTTAGATATCGTTATTTCTGTTATTAAGAGCTTTCCGGGAGTCTCCCAAAAGACACGTAGGAGCCTTTTCTGCAGGTAAGCTTAGGAGAATAAGGATTTCCTCAATTGCGAAAAATTATGGAATGTAACGGACTCCTTTATCGCGGCATGATACTATTGAAGTAACGTTCACTTCAGGGAACACTTTGTACGACCGATGTGATGCAAATATATTACGGCAGGGACTATTTTTAAAGTCCTAGAAGTTTATGATATGCTGAGCGTTTTACAGATAAATTTGGGCGTTGTCGGTTTTTGGTGTACGGCACTTTACTGCACCTAAAGAAATTAATCTTTTGCTCGTATTTACTTTAAAAAATAATATATATATAACGTACTAAATTCTGAATAATTACGGTTAATGTTTAAAAAGGTTACCATGCTTGTAACGTTGTGACGTTTTCAGCATTTAAAATATTCGTAATTTCATAAATCGTTAATTCGGTAATTCGTTAATTCGGTAAAAGTTTCACAAGTGATTGAAAGATTTAATGTGGCAACGAATGTAACACGAAATTTGTTCCATTCCATGCATAATGGGTTCTTTTACGTATGACCGGCACTTCTTGTCACATGTAGGACAAAATGTCCACTCCACAAGACTCCATGCAGTCGGTGAAAGTAACCCACTGCACCACATCTGTTAAGAGACAGATGACAACCTCACATCATGGCCATACAGCGTCTTATTTAACAGGTGCAGGGTATATTTCTCCTACACACACGGACCATGGCCTTACCTCATAACGGACGGACGACGGCCTTTACAGAAACCATCGGTGTTCGCCTTTCAAACCGATAGAAGGACTGAGGGGTTAACGTTAAGAAAACAGAACTTTGACTGTAGTTGGACTCGACCCTGGGAAATACATATTCCTATCCTGTGGCAATACCATCAACCCCTTCGCTTTAATGAGAGCACTCTTTCTGATCGTATGTCTTTAAGTGGCATTTCTAATAGCAATGCGGAAGACCGCATAGTTGGGTTGTTTTACCTCTGAGCGTCACTTTTTTGCACACCATGGGCTAAATGGCCAGGTCACATGGACCCCGAAGTCTCAGAGAAGGTTAGAGGAGGAGACCCACTGGAACAGCTGTTGGGAGACAAATGGCAGCCTCCCGTCAAGGCCATCCAGTGTGTTCTTTAACGTGCACAGGGTATAGCTCTCTCGCACATGGGGCCATGACTTAACGTCCCATTCGACGGACGGTGGCCTTTCCAAGCCCATCGGTGTCCCGTACTGGCCGTGGGCATGGCGGAGAATTTTGCGCAGATAAATCTCAACGCTGACCCAGCTGGGACTCGAACCTGGGAACTACAGATTACGAGTCTGGCGTGCTACCGACTGAGCCAACCCCCGCCCCAGACCGCTTAGTACGAAAGCAGATACCGTTACTATGCGATGACGTATGTATATACGTAACTGAGGGGCTCGACGCTGTCACAGGTGCTACTCGAACCAGAAAAGAAATGCACATGAAGAGAAACCATAGCAGCTATTCATTCCTTAACAGAAAGAAACTCTGCGAGCAATGCGCAAGGGATGGCCAAGTTGGTAGCGCACTAGGCTGGTTATCTGCAGTTCCCAGTTTCGACTTCAAGGTGGGTCAGGGTTGAGATTTTTCTCCGCAAAACTCTCTGCCCTGGTTACGGTCAGTAGGGGACACCGATGGGCTTGATAAGGCCGCAGTCAGTGAGATGGGACGTTAAGCTGTGGCACCGTGTGCGAAAGAGTCATACCCTGTGCACGTTAAAAACATATTGCATGGCTTTGACGGTAGGCTACCATCTGTTTCCTAACAGCTGTTCCAGTGGGTCCCTCTCCCGCGACCATCTCTGAGCCTTCGGGGTCCTTGTGACCTGGCCATTTAGCCCATGGTATGCAAAAAAATCTCGCTCACAGGTAAAACAACCCAACGTTAAGGAACACGTTGGATGTCCTTGACGGGAGGCTACCATCTGTCTCCCAACAGCTGTTCCAGTGGGTCCCTCTCCCCCAAACTTCTCTGAGCCTTCGGGGTCCTTGTGATCTGGACATTTAGCCCGTGGTGTACAAAAAAGTGCCGCTCACAGGTAAAACAACCCAACGTTAAGGAACACGCTGGATGGCCTTGACGGGAGTCTACCATCTGTCTCCCAACAGCTGTTCCACTGGGTCCCTCTCCCCCAAAACTTCTCTGAGCCTTCGGGGTCCTTGTGATCTGGACATTTAGCCCATGGTGTACAAAAAAGTGCCGCTCAGAGGTAAACAACCCAACAACCTACCATCCGCGGAGGAAGGTTAGGGGAGGTCGAAGAGACAGTGACGAAGTA
This sequence comes from Ryuthela nishihirai, assembly GCA_038380435.1. Lineage (NCBI taxonomy): Eukaryota > Metazoa > Arthropoda > Arachnida > Araneae > Heptathelidae > Ryuthela > Ryuthela nishihirai. The sequence continues at coordinate 1,793,938 of JAWZYU010000041.1, forward strand.
AAAAAAAAATTGTTATATATATTTCGGGTGAGATTTTAGTGATGGACTTCCCATGTTGAAGGGCTTTACGTCGGCAGCAGTCATTTATACCTTTATGAACCTTTGAAGCTTTGGAAAATACGGTTTTCCAAAAGTCATTTTGGGTAAAACTTATTTTTTTTTTGCGAATTATCTCGAGATTAATATTTCTGTTGTGGGTCACAAGTGAAAATTAACACTTATGTGCACATCATGGTGTAATAAGATAGAAAAATAGGAATGGATTTGTATCGCACCTTAAGCCTTTTCCTCAAAGTTTAAAGTGTTTAAAAAAATTAAAAATTATTTTCATGGTCAATATATATTTCGATTTAGAGTGAATGGTGGGAGTAAATCTTATTTAGTGAGAGATGAAATAAACAGATGCAATTACCTTTCTATAAATAGGAATTCACGTTTATAATTCAGTAACTTATTCGTAATGAAATATTTGTATTCACACAAAATAGGCTCCCCCTAATTGTAACCATGGAAATGGCGTTTTTTGAACTACATTTTTCCTTTTTATAGTTATGAACGAAAGAATAATTTTTCAGGCACGAAATAAATGACTGACAATGCAATGCGAAGATGGAAAACTATTCTCCCGTGCAATACACTAATTATTCGATTAAGAATTAAACTGAAATCTAAATGTGATTTGAAGTTTCATGTGAACTTTGCATTTAATATTTTTTGCCTGTTAAATATCCCAGAGTTCATCATTTATATATTACGGCAACCGATTTCTTTATAATCGATATTACAGATATGTCGTATAGGTGTTAGAGATATGAAATGCAAATGATATTGAATAAGTTATTGAGTTGGTGCCATTAGTTTGCTACTGAGGTATTATGGCATTGTTGCCGGTTTTTTTTTTTTTCGTTTTTTTTTTATCCATCAGATACGTATTATAAGTGATCTCAGGGAAAAAAATGTTTTGGAAAATGTATTGAAATGAATATTGAATTGTGATTGTTTCTTCCACTACATATTTTTGTTGTATGAGGTTCATGACACATTGAAAATGCTTTTTCGAGATATGGATGTTATAGAAATAATTCTGGGAAGTAGCCGAAAGCGCGTTGCTGACGTCATCTCTGTGTTTTATCAAACTTAATATTAAGGCGCACACATATTTTAATTTGCTTACTTATGGCAATACGTAGCTCTTACATGGTACACGTGGGATATTTTTTATTTTAACGAATGTAGGGAGTGAAATTTTTCGTTTTTGGATTATCTTTGGTTATTTGATGGCGATCCCCACTGCTAGATTATGTGAGATAATATTCGTTTCTAAAATATTTCGTAATTAGCGTCACCCAGGTAGGAGAAATGGTGAGAAAGGAATCTTAAAGAGAGGGAACTTCTGTTGCGAATATGGAGAAGTGTCACTTCCGTCGAAGTCAGACAACAGTTAGTTAAATCAGCAATGTTATTGTCAGACGTCAACAACGAATTATTACGATTGTTTTAAATCAGGATACAGTTAATGAAATCAGTTGAAGTGAAACGTGTGTAGAGTGTACATTTTTCACGTTTTCTTCTAGGGAATCGAAGAGATTACTTAAGGTTTGAAAAATGAGCCGTCTTTTAGTCATGTAGGTAGGAAGAAGAAATTTTAATGATATCGTATACGTCGTAGGGTACTCGCCATGCTAGTCTTATAAACATATTTAAACTAACACTTCTAACTTTAAAAACGAATGAGCTGTTGGGTTGTTTTATCTCTGAGCGGCACTTTTTTTCACACCATGGGCTAAATGGCCAGGTCACAAGGACCCCGAAGGCTCAGAGAAGGTTGGGGGAGGGGACCCACTGGAAGAGCTGTTGGGAGACAGATGGTAGCCTGCCGTCAAGGCCATCCAGCGTGTTCTTTAACGTGCACAGGTTATGGCTCTCCCGCACACGGGGCCACGGCTTAACGTCCCATCCGACGGACGGTGGCCTTTCCAAACCCAACGGTGTCCCCTACTGGCCGTGGTCAGGGCGGGGAATTTTCTCTTTATAATCGATATTACATATATGTCGTATAGGTGTTAGAGATATGAAATGCAAATGGTATTGAATAAGTTATTGAGATGGTGCCATTGTTTTGCTACTGAGGTATTATGGCATTGTTACCGTTTTTTTTTTTTTTTTTTTCGTTTTTTTTTCCATCAGATACCTATTGTAAGTGATCTCAAGTGAAATTATGTTTTGGAAAATGTATTGAAATGAATATTGAACTGTGATTGTTTCTTCCACTATATATTTTTGTTGTATGGCGTTCATGACACATTGAAAGTGCTTTTTCGAGATATGGATGTTATAGAAATAATGCTGGGAAGTAAACGAAAGCGCGTTGCTGACGTCATCTCTGCGTTTTATCGAAATTAATATTAAGGCGCACACATTTTGATTTGCTTACTTATGGCAATACGTAGCTCTTACATGGTACACGTGGGATATTATTTATTTTAACGAATCTAGGGAGGGAAATGTTTCGTTTTTGGATTATATTTTGGTTATTTGATGGCGATCCCCACTGCTAGATTATGTTAGATAATGTTCGTTTCTAAAATATTTCGTAATTAGCGTCACCCAGGTACGAGAAATGGTCAGAAACGAAGATTAAAGAGAGGGAACGTCTGTTGCGAACATCGAGAAGTGTCACTTCCGTCGAAGTCAGACAACAGTTAAATCAGCAATGCTACTGTCAGACGTCAACAACGAATTATTACGATTGTTTTAAATCAGAATACAGTTAATGAAATCTGCTGAAGAGAAACGTATATAGAGTGGACATTTTTCACGTTTTCTTCTAGGGAATCGAAGAGATTACTTAAGGTTTGAAAAATGAGCCGTCTTTTAGTCATGTAGGTAGGAAGAAGAAATTTTAATGATATCGTATACGTCGTAGGGTACTCGCCACGCTAGTCTTATAAACATATTTAAACTAACACTTCTAACTTTAAAAACGAATGAGAGATCAAGACTAACGTATGTATTGAAGATAAAAATTGAGGGGAATTCCCGAAACTCAGTGTTGCCACTTTATTCCGAATGAAGTACGTTTTGTACAATTTTTCCGTAAAATACAGAATAAAATACAGAAAATTTGTTGTGAAGTCATGTTAGTGTAGTTTTTATTTTGGGGATTTCAGTGCAGAAAATATGTGTCTGTAGTACATTTTCAGAGTTAAAACAACTTCGAAAAATGTGACCATAATAGCAGCATCTTTCTTATAAATGTAAATTCTAGGAATTTTGTCTTGAATATTTTTTCAGAATTAAATTCAAACAGAGATTTTTGAACCGTGTTACCTCAAAATAAATCGTGTAATACGAAAATTGGATTTTTTTCCTAAACTGTGTTAAATCAAAATCGTGTAAAAGAATTCCGTGTCAAAACAGAATTGGGTGTGCAACGAAGTAACATAATTGATTGAGATTCCAATTTGTCACTCATTAACGTAAACTGATTGCATTGTTGGTACCGTAACTAAGCACGAGCTTGTGACGCCATAGTAGAACGGGACCTCAGCATAAAAGCAACACACATCAATGCCTTAACCGAGGTTCGAATGACAAGCCATAAGGCTTAGCGGGGTAATCAATGTATATAACCATACTAAGGCTTAATAAAGATATTATTATTTTTAAAACCCAATTCCCTTAGATCAATAGCCATGCGTGCAAACCAAGCGGCCACGGAACTCCAGTAACCAAAATAACCAGGCTCGTAATCTGTAGTTCCCAGGTTCGAGTCCCTGCTGGGTCAGCGTTGAGATTTATCTCCGCAAAATTCCCCGATTTGCCCACGGTCAGTAGGAGACACCGATGGTCTTGGAAAGGCCGCCGTCCGTCGGATGGGACGTTAAGCCGTGGCTCCGTGTGTGGGAGAGCCATACCCTGTGCACGTTAACGAACACGCTGGATGGCCTTGACTTAAGGCTACCATCTGTCTCCCAACAGCTGTTCCAGTGAGTCCCCTCCCCCAGCCTTCTCTGAGCCTTTGGGGTTCATGTGACCTGGCCATTTAGCCCATGGTGTGCAAAAAAGTGCCGCTCAGAGGTAAAACAACCCAACCCAACCCTTGTGGTGGCGTAGAGCAACTTGGTAGTTTGCGGTTAGGCTTTTAGTACGTGTTTCCGTGTGGTGGTGTAGAACAACTGTTAGGCTTGAAATACATGTTTCCGTGTGGTGGCGAAGAGAAACTTGGTAGTTTGCTGATAGGCTTGAAATACGCGTTTACGTGTGGTGTCGAAAAGCAACTTTGTACTTTGCTGTTAGGCTTGTAATACGTGTTTCCGTGTGGTGGTGTAGAGCAACTTTGTAGTTTGCGGTTAGGCTTCTAGTACGCGTTTCCGTGTGGTGGCGTTGAACAACTTGGTAGTTTGCTGATAGCCTTGCATTGCGTGTTTCTGTGTGGTGGCCAAGAGCAACTTGGTAGTTAGGCTTGCAATTCGTGTTTCCGAGTGGTGACATAGAGCAACTTGGTATTTTACTGTTAGGCTTGAAATACGCATTTCCATGTGGTGGCGTAGAGAAACTTGGTAGTTTGCGACTAGGCTTGTAATACGTGTTTCCGTGTGGTGACGTAGAGCAACTTGGTCGACGATAATGATGATTAAGCCGAGAATTGGTAGATAATAAATCAGGTAGATTGCGCGCAAACATTGACGATAAATTCGATGTCTTAATATGAGGCTACAATCTGTCTGCTGTTGACCCGTGGGTTCCATTTCCCCACTTTTCACTGGGCCATTTCGGTCCTTGTAGCCTTTAGGTCATTTAGCCCACTGTGTACAAGAAGTGTCACTCAAAGGTGAAACTCTGGCTGGAGTAATTGTGTCGTAAGCATGACACAATTACTCCAGCCAGACCTCAGGACTCATTTCTACTGAGGAGGTTCAAACTGTTTCTGATAAGTGTCTGTAGATTTTCACTCGTTCCATTGAAGCTAATGAGCTACTACTTCTTTGAACGCTTGTGAAAACTTCCTGTTACATGTTAAAACAAAAGCTGCATGCAAGATCATTTCTAGATATAACAGCTGAACTAATTGCGATGAATTTCATGTTTACAGGATATTTTTTGATCTTCTCTAAAATTGAAAATTACACTACTTCCATTTTGTATATCTGATGCTTACGGTTTTATGCATTGCTTCAATAATGAACTGAAATGTGCAAATTTAAATTATTGCTTATACCCACTGAGTTCTCTCTACAAATTTACTTAAATATTCTCAATTTAGTTTAGGTCATCTCGTATATAAAGATTAAGATGCATGGTTTGTAAAAGATAGAAATCTTTATTTGATTCTGAAAGCAATCGGTGTAATAATGAAGATATTAATTCACCGTAGCCTTAAATCATCATTTTTTGTCTTATGCTATTTGCTAGATAAAAGGAATTAAAGGAGGGCGAAAACAGCTACCACTATAAATTTTAGTATCATTTAGTGTAGTTTTGTGTAGTCGTTTAATCACATAAGCTATTTCCAACTGTAGGTGGATTCCAGTTCAGTGACTTCCAACGTAAGTCGCTAAAAATGAAGAATAATAGTGTAGGACCTGTTATTTTACAACACATAGTTTATAATATAAATAACGTATCAGAAGGATTTAACACTTCACCCCACACGCTGTACATAGAGAACGGCCTCTTCATTTTACTAACATATTTGGTGTAGGAATCTTTACTTTTGTATGAATGTCAACATACCAAGTGAGTATTAACTGCAGTAGTATTTAGTTACAAGGGATATTACATAAAAAATATGATTCTTGAAATCGGTAAACGCTAAAAAGACTAATCGCAAAAATAAATATAGCATTTTAATGTCGTATTGTACTAGGTCGGTGGCTTGTTTAATAAGAACGTTAATAGTACGTTATGTGATACCACATTATAACATATATCCCACCCTCAAAGCTCTTCTCGGTGTTTACAGATGAGTCCCTACAGAGTACGTTCGCTCAAAAAAAATATCCGAACACTATTGTTGATTTCAGAAATTCTGAAATTCTGAAATCATCCATAGTGTTCGGATATTTTTTGAGCGATTGTACATGTACACTAAGCGGTTCCATCATTAAGTGCAGTCATATATTATGTCATAATAAGTCAGTTGCAGGATTCGGTAAATTAATTATAAAAGAGTTTAAAAAAAAGTTTCATAATTCAAAAATCTCAGTCAAATCTATTTAAATCAAAATATCTTTTCCGAACGCAACAATTTTTTAAAAATATGCGTTTAGTGTGGAAGCTGAAACGTGTAGCAAGTTGCCTTGTTCTGCAAAACATTTATAATTAGTGTAAATTAACATAATTATTACAAGAACTGCTAAAAACACTCTTATATGGATTAGTAATGTTCAGTATGACGGTTTTGCTTTCTTTTTAACTAGTTTTTATTAACTTAGCATAACAATTATTTAAACTGTCATTTTAGTTGTTAAATATTACATTCTGCGCAACTGTGAAAATAGTGAACGAATTTTGTCGGAAATCGACATTGAAATAGATCTGATTGCGATGATTTTAATGTATTAAAGAAGTTACTAATTTATGTAGCTGAGTTATCACTGAGATAACATTAAACTGTAGCAAATAAAGCATTATGCTCTGGACATGCTTTATTTGTGTTATTCGTTTTAGGAGATCATGGCTTGGACCTCCTCGAAGAAGAAGGGTTCCTAGATGAAACTAAAATTGAAAACACACCACACAATAACAGGTGGAGAATGCTGTGAAATTTCATCATCCCCAGAGGATGTGACGATTGCCTCATCCAACAATGCTGAGTTTTGACTATACTGTTTAGCCGGAAGTACGACTCCTTACTCCGTAAAATGTTACATGGCCAGTTGTTGTCCAGCTCCATCCTATCCAGTCCTAAGTCATGAAAATACCACTTTGTACATTAACCAGCGCAACACACTTCGTAGGACCTTGAAGACAATTGATCACGCAAGATTCAGGAGTGTTACATGGCCCTGGCTCTAAGAGAAGACTACTGCATCAGCCATTTACAATATGTTCAAAAACCAGTAGACACTCTCTGCAATGGCATTACGATTAATAACCGCTTCTTCAAAATTCTGAGCCCTGTTTTGTAACTCATTCTCCTCAAAGGCGTCTCCATCTCTTCAGTAAGCGATATTCGGCTATAGCATTCGTGTCTTTGTTATTGTTTTGGAAATAGAGCTTAACGAATAATGCACGATCCTTCAGTTCCGGTGTCGTGGCTCTTTTCATCAATTATTCTCGAAAGTTTGGGAAAGTGAAAATGATCATGCTCTCTATTACAAAAGGCTCAGGTCTCATCATGGCTTTCTGTTTTCATACTGTAACCACGTGATATATTCTCTTACTAACAAGTGATTGGTAAATAATGTGCATGGTTTTTCTGTACAGCGCCACGTTCAACCCGCTGGCAGTTTTTTATAAGAATTTCATTTTTTACCTACCATTTTATTCTGCATGACCTGATTATTTTCCCCTTCAAATTTCAGCTTTCTGCAACTAACTGTGTTTATCCGCAGATCTACAAAGTAACATAGTTTAATTCAATCACTCAGTATATATCATTAGTTTGAAACATTTCACTGGAGATCTCCTCCTCCTTTTGGGGGCAGGGGTGGCTCAGTCGGTAGCCACCCCAAGTGTTGTAATCTTTAGTTCACAGGTTCGAGTCACAGCTGGTTCAGCATTGGGATTTGTCTCCGCAAAATTCCCCGCCCTGCCCATGGTCAGTAAGGGACACCGATGAGTTTTGAAAGGCCGCCGTCCGTCGGATGGGACGTTAAGTCGTGGCCCCGTGTGCGAGAGAGCCATACCCTGTGCACGTTAAAGAATTCGCTGGATGGCCTTGACGGGAGGTTACCATCTGTCTCCCAGCAGCTGTTCCAGGGGTCTCTCCCCCAACCATCTCTGAGCATTCGGGTTCTTGGTGACATAGGCATTTAGCCCATGGTGTGCAAAATGGTGTCGCTCAGAGGTATAACAACCCAACCTCATCCTGTTACAAATTTCAAGGTTAAATCCTACACTTGATTGAGATAATAAATAATGATTTATTTCTTGAAATATTACCTAAAATGTTATTTAGTTTCATAAAGAAATAGAAGTACAAACTGTTATTCTGACCACGAATGTGTGTAACAGCCTGCAAATACACATGAAAACCCATCATAACATAGATTCAGTGGTGACCCGTAGTCATCTAAACAAGCGAAAGCAATCCGTATCGCAAAACCAATTTTCTCAAGAGCATTTGGGTTTGGTAGTTTGACCTCTGAGAGGTACAGTCGGTCAAAAAAATATCCTAACACTATGGTTGATTACAGAATTCAGAAAATATACCTGAGAGTCTTTTTTAGAAATTAGTGATTTGGTAACCACCGTGTACATACAGTCGTTCAAATAAATATCCGAACACTATGGTTGATTACAGATTTCAGAAAAAATATCAGGCAACGATTTTTTTAGAAATTAGTTATCTGGCAACCTTCGTATACATACAGTCGCTCAAATAAATATCCGAATACTATGGTTGATTACAGAATTCAGTAAAAATAAATCTGGCAACGATGTTTTTAGAAATTAGTAATCTGGCAATCTTCGTGTAAGTACACGAAGATGCCAGATCTTAAAACAACTAATCTCTACAAACATCGTTTCCAGATTTTTCTGAATTCTGTAATCAACCATAGTGTACGGATATTTTTCGAGCGATTGTACGTGTTTGCCAAAAATGAGTTAAATAACCAGATCACAAAGACTCCGATGTCTCAGAGAAGGTTCGGGGAGGGTTGGGTTGTTTTACCTCTGAGCGGCACTTTTTTGCACACCATGGGCTAAATGGCCAGGTCACATGGACCCCGAAGGCTCAGAGAAGGTTGGGGGAGGTGGAACTGAACACTGAAACTAAATAACCCAATCAGAGACAACTCCCGTCAAGACCACCCAGCGTGTTCTTTAACGTGCCAGGGTGTGGCTCTCCCACACACGGGGCCACTGCTTAACGTCCCATCCGACGGACGGCGGCCTTTCCAAGCCCATCGGTGTCCCGTACTGACCGTGGGCAGAGCGGGGAATTTTGCGGAGATAAATCTCAACGCTGACCCAGCTGGGACTCGAACCTGGGAACTACAGATTACGAGACTGGCGCGCTACCGACTGAGCCACCCCCGCATATTTCGGGGAGGGAACCCACTGGACAATTGTTAGGAGACAGATGATAATCCCACCAAGACCATCCAGTGAGTTATGCTTTTTTAATAAAATAATTTTTTAATAATATAAATTTCAAATTATTTTTTTTTAGGTTAAATAGAATATACTTAGTCTTTTTCGTATTTAAATGTAATCCATTTAAATCCAACCATTTCATCACACATTTTAGATCAGTGTTCATGTTATAAAGGAGATTTTCCAGAGAATCAGTACATAAAGTTAACGATGTATCATCTGCAAAAGTGTTAATATAGCTATTTATTTTTAATTTACATAGATCATTTATGAATATCAGAAACAAGGTTGGTCCCAGGACTGAACCTTGTGGTACGCCACATGAAATATGTTTTGGGTTACTAAGTGTATTAAAAAGACTAACACATTGCGTTCTGTGCTGTAAGTAGTCTTTAAACCATTTTAATACAACACCACGAATTCCAATATTTTCTAGTTTGCTAATTAAAAATTCGTGATCAACGGTGTCAAACGCTTCCTCCAAGTCCTTAAATACGAATAGAGTAAATTGATTATTGTCAATTGTTGTATGAAATGAAACACCTTTGACGTATAATTCAACAATGCAGTTTCTGTACCTCTGCTCTTCGTAAAACCAAATTGGTTGCCGAACGAAGGTTGCCAGAGGCAACCTTCGGTCGTACAACTTACAGAATAGCATTACCTAATTTCTAACTGTATCACTATGCACTCCTGTTCGAACCATATCCATGGCAATTGGAATTATGTAAGAAAAGAAACAACAATGGGCTTGATAACATTTATTTATATATTACTAGAAATCAATCGTTGTCATGGCATTTACCAGACTGGTTGTCTCTGATTGGATTATTCTGCTATGATGTCGTTATTCAGATCAGCTTATCACTTAAGAAAATCACTGAAACTAAATAACCCAATCAGAGACAACTTGTCCGAAAAGTGTAAATTCATGAACAAGTCACTTCCAGTCCATACTTCCAGAAACACGGAGAATGAATAATGGAATCAATAGCACTTATTAATTATTTTCTGGTACAAAGTGTTGTAAATAATAAATGCTTTTATAAGTCACTACAGACAACCAATCTAAACTTACAGAATACTATTAGCTAATTTCCAACTGTATCACTATGCAGAACTGTTCGAACCATATTCATGGACTTACACCAACTCACCTTCGAGAAATAAGCATGTACATAGACTTCTAGTTCGACAGCGATTCCGTTAACAAAAACTCTAATTCTCTATGAGATTTTATCCCCGTTTAACCTTCTGATATAAAAAACAATAAATAAATAACAAATACCCCCTCAAACAGCTGCTAGCCACAGAGATCTGACAGGAGCCTCTCAGTTGATACGCCAGAGTACAAGGTCTGAGAGGATGGCGGGACCTCAGCAGAAAAACAACATCGGTAGGTGTCTTCACTTTCGCATCAGTTCCTTTTTTATGACTAAATGTGTATAAAAATAATATTTGAATATGTCCAATCTCTTCTCCCCACTTCTATCTTTTTCTAGATTCGGTCGTGGACATACATACATACATACATACATACACACAGGGATATACCCAGGGTAGAGACAGGGCCCCTCAAAAAAATTCTGTCGTCTTATACGAAATCTCAAAATTGTCTACCTACTTTGAAATCTGAAACATTTTTTTTTACTTAAATTTATTCATATCACCACATTTTTATGTCCGAATTAAAATACATTAAAAAAAAATGAAATATCATGCCATATAGAATAATATTATTACGACAGAAGAATCTGGCAACCGAAAGCAAAGTTTCAGCCAACGAATAAGAACGTTGGGAGAATTTGAGAACAGTGGAGCGTTAACGGTCGTGTGTTGTAACGGTCGAAGAGTTCGAAAATGGACGGTGAGCTGTTCTGAGACAGTGCGCGTAAGTATCAAGAAGTAACTTGATGTGTTGTGTATACGCGGAAGGATAAAAGTGGGATCTTTTATCGTTAAGTATCAAGAAGTAACTTGATGTGTTGTGTATACGCGGAAGTATATAAGTGGGAACTTTTATGGCTAATTTCGAATGTCTACACGGACTGTCTTTTTGTTCGGCTAGTGTGTGAAAAGTTATTAGCACAGGACGAGAATTGGTTTACGAGTGAAGATCGTCGGGTGACCTGGTAAATCAAGTAAAAGGTAGTATTTAGTAAAATACACAGAGCTGATGTTGTGTGCTCTACGCAGGAAGATTGATGACTTGTGCATGTTAATAGTTGATTTGTTAATAAGATACTTCATCCATATTTCCTTTGTAACAATTTACCTTGTATTGAATTTGGTTTTGAAATATAGCTTTTAATACTCACGCTCAGTGACTATCCATTTTTGTGATCCGCAACACTTGGTGTCAGAAGTGGGATTAATTTAATTGAATGCCTTTCACTAGAAGTATGGATGAGTTAATAAAGCTGATGACTGATATGAAAGCCGATATAGCTGCCCAAAGCGATAAAATAGGTGATATGAAAGCCGATATAGCTGCCCTAAGCGATAAAATAGGTGACTTGAAAGCCGAAATGGCCGCACAAAATACTGAGATGAGAGCTGAAGTGGCTTCTCGAGTTGGTAAGATTATTGATCACTTCAAGGATCATAAAACCGAACTCAATAGACAATGCAATAGTTTAAATGTTGAATTTGTCAGTGAAAAAGATGATCTTGATAGTGTTAAGTTAGATTGTAAACATGGAAAAGAAAAAGAGAAAGGCAACGCATATAAAAATGTGGATCTGCTACTGGAAATCAAGAATCGTAGAGATAGCGCAGATAATGCCTTTGACCACGCAACTACTGGTAATGCATGGCAGAGTGTCTATGTCGCTGGTGACATGTCTAGGAACTGTGAAGAACAATCACACAGATCAGAGAGCTGTGAGACTATACAGTACGCTTTGCACTTCAAAATACCTAGGTATACAAGTCTGTCACGATCTGAAGAGAGATCCACAGGAAAGGTATTCTATTCCTCGCCGTCAGCAAAATGCGTCATGGACAATTATCGCAAAGGCAGAGTAATGAGTGGTAATGAGGGGGAACGAAACAGAGTTTACGTTTCGCAGAGTGGTCCGAGTAAAGAAGAGGCGTCCATTCATCATAGATACAAAGTGCCATTCGACGTTACCGGGGAAGTCGGAGAGATTTTACCGAAGCATATAGCCACACTCGAATCGTTTATAGAAAGTGGGGATTTAAGAAAGAAGAATTCCGAAGAATGGCTTAGAAGCGTAACAGGTGATGCTAGTAAAGGAGCTTCAGGCAGAGACAATACTTCAAAGACTAACTTTCTGGATGAAACTAAGCCTCAGAGTTACGATCAGAGAGAAGTGAATCCCTCAGATAATTTCAACGTAGCCACGCTGAATTTCTTCTCTGAACAGTCAATGTGCAGATTTGGGCATTATAACCATTTAGATTATAAGGATATAGAAAAGTTTTATCACGACTACAAGAGCTCTAAAGTGGACAATATGTTACAAAACTCGTCGCTGATCTCCAGAATGAACAATTTGGCAATCATGACTGATATTTCCCTGGTTAATTACAATGAGAGCTCCAAGAAGGTGAATTCGGAAGAAACAGCAACTATGACCTCCTCGGGTCATGTGTTTTGCTGGAGACCCGAGTGGCGCCATCGGATGGTGGATAAACACAGCACAAGAGGTGTCAGCGACAAAGTGAGTCTTGTCTTGGCTCCTGCACTTGCTGCTTTAGGTCTCAAGGTCCCTATGATCTCCGGTCGTGCTCTCCAATTGAAGGGATATACTCTGGACAAATTGGAATCCATCCCTGGCTTCACAGTCGACTGCACTAAAGATAAAATCGAGCAGATGATGGAAGACGTCGGATGCTGCATCGTAGGACAGACAGTGGAGCTGGTGCCAACAGATAAGGAGATTTACCGCTGCAAGGATCTGACGGCTACCGTAGATAGCGTTCCTCTAATGAGATGCTCAATTGTGTCCAAAAAGCTGGCTGAAGGAGTGTGCGCTTTGGTTTATGATGTTGAATTCGGAAAAGGAGCTATTGATCTCATCAGTACAGAAGACGCTGTTGATTTAGTTAAGAAAATGGTTGCAGCATCACAAGCTCGTGGAATGAAGAGTTCAGCTGTTATCAGCAACATGGATTCACCTCTTGAAAACTCGGTTGACAACTCTCTGGAAGTGATGGAAGCTGTTCAGTGTTTCCTTGGTAACGGATCCTTGGAACTGCAAGAGCTCGTCGAAGAGTTAGGAGGAGAACTTCTGCGTTTGGTGAACATTGTGGATAATAGGGTAGATGAAGCATCACGTGTCTGCAGGGTTCTGCATAACGGCAATGCTTTGAACAAGTTTCGTAACATGTTAATAGATCAAGGAGTATCTGAAGATGTTGCGAGCTGGCTATGTGAAGGTAAAACAGAAAAAATATTGCTAGCAGCCCGACACATCACTGATTTCACTTATACAGGAGAAACAGGTAAGGTTGTCGGATTAGAAGCTGCAGTTCTAGCAAGAGTATGGAAGGAGGAGATGGACCGAAGCGCTAAAAAGAATTATGGAGCTGATATTATAGTTGTGAAGCACCTTGGGGATCAAATTGAATCAGGTGAAATATGACTGAAGGTTCATCACGACAGTTCTGAATTAAGTGAAAGTCAACTGACAAAAGGGTCAGATTGCAGGATGAAAATTCTCCCTAGATTTTATGTCACTAATGACTTTCATTCCTTGTTACTGTTGATAGAAGTAAAAATCCAAAGAAGAAAACTTTCGACAAAGAAGAAAACTTTTTACAGGTTTTGCACGAAAACTCTTAGTCGATTCTTCTCCCTGCAGAGACATAAACGTGTTCACAAGGGCTATAGGCCTTACACGTATTATGTTTGTGGACGAGGCTTCAGTCAGAAAAGAAATCTACGTCATAATGAGATTCGCTTTCATTTTGACACAGACGTGGTATATCGCATTCGTCGATGTCCAGCTACAAAGTGCAAGGTGGTTCACGTGGATCATTTGGCCCCGTTTCATCGAAGAACTGAAGAAGCTTTGGAATCCAGAATTGTTCGGGACGAACAAGACCTAGGAAGGGGGCAGTGTTACGACATAAGAATCTGGCAACCGAAAGCAAAGTTTCAGCCAACGAATAAGAACGTTGGGAGAATTTGAGAACAGTGGAGCGTTAACGGTCGTGTGTTGTAACGGTCGAAGAGTTCGAAAATGGACGGTGAGCTGTTCTGAGACAGTGCGCGTAAGTATCAAGAAGTAACTTGATGTGTTGTGTATACGCGGAAGGATAAAAGTGGGATCTTTTATCGTTAAGTATCAAGAAGTAACTTGATGTGTTGTGTATACGCGGAAGTATATAAGTGGGAACTTTTATGGCTAACTTCGAATGTCTACACGGACTGTCTTTTTGTTCGGCTAGTGTGTGAAAAGTTATTAGCACAGGACGAGAATTGGTTTACGAGTGAAGATCGTCGGGTGACATGGTAAATCAAGTAAAAGGTAGTATTTAGTAAAATACACAGAGCTGATGTTGTGTGCTCTACGCAGGAAGATTGATGACTTGTGCATGTTAATAGTTGATTTGTTAATAAGATACTTCATCCATATTTCCTTTGTAACAATTTACCTTGTATTGAATTTGGTTTTGAAATATAGCTTTTAATACTCACGCTCAGTGACTATCCATTTTTGTGATCCGCAACAATATTTTAACTTTTCGTGTTCGGTGGATTATTATTACGGAAGTCTTACCTCTTGAAACTAAATTATTCTTGAAGCCTTCCAACCCCACTAAACTAAATTCTCGGACCGCACTCTCTTGTAAAAAAATTCTTGGGATACATACATACATAAATACATACGTACAGTCGCTCAAAAAATATCTGATGATCTGGCAACCGTCGTGAACTGTACATGAAGGTTGCCAAATCACTAATTTCTAAAAAAATCGTTGCCAGATATTTTTTCTGAATTCTCTAATCAACCATAGTGTTCGGATATTTTTTGAGCGACTGTACATGAAGGTTGCTAGGTCACTAATTTCTAAAACAATCGTTGCCGGATATTTTTTCTGAATTCTGTAATCAACCATAGTGTGCGGATATTTTTTTGAGCGACTGTACATACATACAGAATCCTCAACCAGCCAAGGGCTATGGAGCTCCAACCAGATGGCAATTTAGTTCTCCAGATATTCTGTCGTGAGCTACGGCTCGATTACTGAAACGTAATGTCGATGAATTATCAAAAAGGCAAATTAATTAGGCCACCTTATTAAGTCAGTCCCTAAAACATTCTTTGTATATATATATGACAAGATAAAATGAAAGTAACTGTATTCTGTAAATTGATCTTTGCAATCCAATGAACCTGTTTCTAAACGGAATGGATATATTTATTTAGTTGAATGAAATTTTATAATACTCTGTAATTTAAATTGCTTTGCAGTTCCCTTCAAAACATTTTTACAATTATATCACACCACTTATAAATTTATATTATCATTTTTGAATACCAAATATTAATTGTAAGACAATATCGTCTTTAATCATGAATTGAGACATTTTGCTTCAGTCATAAACAAAATAGTGTCGGATTACATTAGTTTTTAAACTAATTAGTTCGTCAGATATCCTAGCCATTGGAACTATGGTCGCATTTCTAAACATCTATTATTTATGCGTCATATATAATATCTATCTGAGATAAAGATCATTGACACTTTCATACTTATGCTTGTAACCTGCAATTGACATTCTTCAGATTGTCTTGAGGGATGATCGCCCTCTAATGACCAATTTCGAATTATTGTGTTTTACATATTTCAAACAGTGAAAATTTTTAATATGATATTTATCCACTGAGCAATTTTACATATAACGCTGAAAATACTCGTATATTGTCAGTTTAAATTCCTTCGCTTCACACCTATAGCTTAATTCTTATATCAGTCAGTGGACTAGGGAAGAATTTTTCATATTTTTTGTTTAAATATTGGTGTATTAGATGCTTAAATCGATTACTTGTAAAACAAACAGTAAATGTATATTTATTTCATAATTTTTACTCACAGGAAAATTAATATGAAAGTGAAAGCAACTACCACTACGAAAAATGATATACTTTAGTGAAGAATTAAACTTTCGTTTAATCATGAGGAGTTCTTCAATATTCTCAAAATATTTCAGTTCAGTGGTCTACAGTGTAAGTCAACTAAAAATCAATAACATATAATCTGTTAAAAACCTAGAGAGCGTTCATAAATTTAAACAACTGTTATAGAAAAATTTCAACATTCTTTTTCACCTACTTCACACAGTGTAACACTTGAACGATACTCCATATATCCTAATGATTTCTTTCTCAAAGAAAAGCAATTAATAAATGCTTACGGAGTGCTTCATTACCTATAGAAATCAAAGGCTTTATCATCAATTCTCTCTTCTCTGGCGGAGCGTAAAGTTCGGTCTGCGAAATCTGTGCATTGTTACTGTGGAGCCTACTAAAGAAGGTGAAAGGTTTTACATTTTTAGAAGGATATAGGTTCGGGACAAGGAGAAAAAAATTCATGACAATTTATCACAAGTATATAAGTATAATGCCTGTTCAGATGGCACTGTTACGAGATGGATGCACAAATTCTGAAAAGGACGGCATAGCTTCCAAGAACTCCCTCATGCAGGAAGACAAAGGAGGCCGTGAACGATAGAACCGTCGCTGATGTTCGTATCGTAAACTGATTAAGGAAAACCCACACATCACCATTCAGATAATGCCAGTGTATCGATTGGCAGTGGGGAAACAATTATTCATCAGCAATCCGAAGCATCTGTGCCAAATGGGTACCCCAAAAGCTCAGAGAGGAAAAAAGAGGATTAGAGTCGACTCGTAGAAGGAGATGCTGACAATGGTTGAACCTATGGCCCCAAACGGTTAGAAATTGTCACAGAGATGAGACGTGGTTTTATTACTATGCAACTCCCAGAAAAATCGAAATTATGTTTGTGTTGCTGAAGATGAACAGGTTCCACAAATCCTCCGAGAAGACTTTCGCTCAAGAAAACGGATGTTCGCAGTTTCTTTCCATTACCAAGGAGTGATAGCCATGGATACATTACCTAAAAAAATGCATTTAAATGGTAATACTACACCAACAATGGGGGGCAGGTTGGCTCAGTCGGTAGCGTGCCAGGCTCGTAATCTGTAGTTCCCAGGTTCGAGTCCCAGATGGGTCAGCGTTAAGATTTATCTCCGAAAAATCCCCGTCCTACCCACGGTCAGTAGGGGACACCGATGGGCTTGGAAAGTACGCCATCCGTTGGATGGGACGTTAAGCCGTGGCCCCGTGTGCGGGAGAGCCATAACCTGTGCACGTTAACCCTTTCAGGACCATAAGGTTTCTAAGAGGAAATATTAGTATGTAACTGTTTATTTTAGTTTGTTTAGACTTAAAATAAATAAAAATCATAAGAAAAATACATAACAATGTGTAGTTTTTTTGGAATTTTATGAGAAATATTTTTTCCCAATGGACTATAAAGGTAACACAAATTATAGTTAGCCTTATTATGCAATGTCTTTTATTTATAGGTTTATTAGAACAAAATGTTAACTAAATTAATACAAAATTATGAAATAAAATTACTATACAAAATGATGTGCTAATTATGATATTCTGCGAAGCAATTTCTTTTGCTAGTGAGGCAAAGATGGACATTGCACATAGTACATATATTATGTGTCCTGACAGTTCTGTTTTTGTTTTCTAAACGTTCCCGTTTACGTAATTGCGTTCGGCATACGTTCTATTTTGACATTCTGTATAAAAAATGCATATAAGGTTATAATTAAATACGACAATCACCAATTTTAAATTGGGAAAAATGTTTCCCTTGATCGTGAAAGGGTTAAAGAACACACTGGATGGCCTTGACGGGAGACTACCATCTGTCTCCCAACAGCTGTTCTAGTGGGTCCCCTCCCCCAACCTTTTCTGAGCCTTCGGAGTCCATGTGACCTGACACATTTAGAACATGGTGTGCAAAAAAGTGCCGCTGAGAGGTAAAACAACCCAACCTAACACCAACATTGTTTTGCCCAAAATGGTTAACGACGAGAAGGAGCAGCGTCCAACAATAGGCGTATCAAGGGTTCTTCTTCACGACAATGCTCGTGCTCACAAAACCCGGAAAGTTGTTTCCTATCTGGGAGAGTAAAAAATTAAATAGCTACTCCGTCTAGCATATTCACCGATTTTGCACCGTACGATTATTGTTTTTTTTTCCAAAAATTAAAAGGTAATTTGCTGGGAAAACGTTTCTAAGGGTGCAAAGGTTCAAAGTACGAAATGCGTTTATACAGAGTTGTGGAGAATTTTTCCCAACAGGAGTACCACCAATCTTTCCAGAATTGGCGTAGACGTTTGCAGCTTTCCACAGAGGCTGGAGGGAAGTACTTTGAAGGACAATAAAAGCTTCGTTGAGGTAACTACAATGGTTTTTGCTCTGCAGATGCATGTCGAGATCTTTTTGAAAACCCTTCTTAAATAACAGTATCATTACCTCCGATAGTTCACCCTATTTCCAAAGAGACCTAAGGGAATCACTTAATGCATATACATATACCAAAGAGGAAAAACATTATGACCACCTGCCTAATATGATGTTGATCCTCCATGTGCCGAAAAAACAGCTCTTATCCGGCGAGGCATGAATGCTGCAAGATTTCTAAAGGTGTCTTGTGGTATCTGGTACCAACATGTTACCAGCAGATCCTTAAACTCTTATAGGTTACATGGTTGAGCCGCCGCAGATAGTATATGCTGTCCCAACTCAAACCACAGATGCTCGATTGGATTGATGTCTCGTGAATTTGGAGCCAGGGCAATACCTGGAAGTTTTCCTCATGTTCCACAAATCATTCTCGAACAATCTGGACAGTGTGGCATGGCGCATTATCTTGCTGAAAGAAAACACTACTAGAGGGTTACACCGTTGCCATGAAAGGATGTACCTGGTGTGCAATGATGTTTAGGTAAGTGGTAGACGTCTTAGTTTCCTGCACACGAATGACTGCACCCAGTGTTCCCGCAGAATATTGCTCAAGGCATTACCCTTCCTCCACCAGCTTGTTTTCGTCTCATGATGCATCCTACTGCTAACCCTTCCCCAGGTAAACGATGCATTGGTTCCCGGCTGTCCACATGGTGCAACAGGAAACATTGGATAAACCATAATATAAACCGAAGGCTTTCCGCAAACCTTGGTGTTTCCACTTGTATGTGCAACTTATTTCATGATTCTATCAGCAGTGTGATATAAAAATGCTCGTAGAAATTGGCATTGATGGAAAACCAAGTTTCAGTAATTCTGTTCATAGATCACTCTTAAAGTGAGGTTTCGTGTATCATCTGAAGAATAAATAAAATACGGAGACAAATTCTGAAGTCTTTTTCAGAAATTATCTGAAGTACATAGATTTTGAAAGCCACTTACTTCAAATACCAAGTGTATCCACTCAGTAGTGGTTTCTACAAATATACCTGACTATCATCCACTTATTTTGGGATACGAAGTGCGTGTAGGATTAACAGTGACATGATTTATAAGTACAGTCGCTCAAAAAAGTATCCGAACGCTATGGTTGATTAGAGAATTCAGAAAAAATATCTGGCAACTTTTTTTTAGACATTAGTGATCTGTCAACTTTCGTGTTACGTACCATGATTAATGATGCATTTGTTTTTTTTTACGCTGACATAGATTTCATTTAGGTACACGAAGGTTGCCAGATCACTAATTTCGAAAAACATCGTTGTCAAATATTTTTTCTGAATTCTGTAATCAATCATAGTGTTCGGATATTTTTTGGGCGACTGTACACGAAGGTTGCCTGACCACTAATTTCTAAAAGAACGTTGCCAGATATTTTTTATGAATTCTCTAATCAACTATGGTGTTCGGACAGTTTTTTGAGCGATGTATTTAATCCATTTTGGGTTATTCTAAGTATATAATAAAAATGGCCATACAAGGCCCAGTAGTGTAGGTGCCAGAGTACCTAACATGTCATCAGGAGATCGTGGGTTCTGATTCCATAAGGATGAAGACAAATGTTCCTCTTCACTCATTATCATAACTATACTTAAAACAGCCCAATAGTTATTAGATACTTAGCTAATGATAAATGTGCTGTGGATTAAATTGTACAATAGTGAAATGATTTTATGTGATGATATCTTTAATGCACGTAGTGAGAAATAGTGAAGACAATTTTAAACATCCTTTTAACTAATTTTCCATCTCACACTTCCGTTTTGCTTCCGTATTTTCCACTTACCTTTAGATCTCTTTAGATCACTTTTTATTTTTTAATTGGCTAGATCAGATCTATCTCGCATAGACAGTACCAGTGACGCTAAAGGCAGCAGTGTCAAACTCAAATCACATAGCAGGTTGAGTCATTAAATTTTCATTATATGACATTTGTATTTTAATAATAAAAAATAGTTACTTCGTTTTTTAAAGTTACATACTTCTAACACCAGAACATAAACTCAAATTCCATTCAGAGTGACTTCATCTTATGGTGATTGTGACCACATTCTGCATAGTCACATGAGATCATCTCAGTCGATCCAAGTTAGCAAGCCACAATTAGTTACCATGATTATGATGAAAAGTATTGGTTGTGGAATACCCAAAATGACTTCAAAGGTCACATGTCTGAGACTACAGCCTTAAGGTATCTAAGAGAAATGTATATCAAAGAACTTAGAAAACCCTACATATAAGATCTGAATATTTGTTGTGTCAAATGTTAAGGATTCAATGAAATGTAACGTCAACAAGTGAACATTTATCTGATAACAGGGAACAGGTTATTGAGGAAGCCATATCAAACGTCAAACCTAAAAGTCTTTCTAAAATATTATTTTTATTTACAATACACAAAATTTAAAAAATATATATAATTTTGGAAGAACATTTTTATCAGTACAATATATATATATGCTTTTAACTAAATATATATATTTTTCTTTATATCAATTAAACCAATTTCTTTAATAATAAGCAAACACAGGTAAATATCAAATATTAAAAACCATATATGGTCAATTATAAAAAAAAAATAATAAAATAAAAAAAAACTTAAATTAAATAAAATTAAAATACTATATATATAGAAAGAAAACAAAAAAAAAATAAATATTAAAAGATATATAAAAAAATAAAAATAAAATGAAAAAAAACAACATTTTCTATTTTGAGAGGAAAAATTATGAGGAAAAAAATTTACCACCAAAATCTGTTTTTTATTAAATATAAATAATCAAACATTAAAACTCAAATTTATATTCAGAGATTCAATAAAATGCAACAAAATAGATAAAAATGCCTGCCTCAAAAACCTTTTCAACATCCTAACAGTCATATATCACATATTAATTACTACCATCTCAACACAATTAATCACATTCAAAACACATATGGGTAAACATTAATTGGGAATTCAAAAATATTTACATATATGCCAAAAAAAATGACCTGGATGAATTCATCCAACATTTTTCAAAAATTTTAATTTTACAACTAAATTGTTTTATTAAGAAAGCCTGAAATAGGACCTCTGATTGTAACGTAACGTTTAACAAACAAACAAACAAACTATAAGCTGAACAATGCCAAACATAGAGAAAAAATCTGTTTTATCCGGGTGGGACACAAACCTACGATCTCCTGATGACATGTGTCAGGTACTCTAGCTGCTGAGTTACCATCCAACAACTGAGATCTCTTCTAATGAGGGCTTTATTACCATTGAACCTTTATATTACCTTTATTATGCGAATGAGTCTTTGGAAGTTGCCTTAAATATAATTGAAGATGATGGTCGACAAAACAATTTCTAGATATAACAGCTGAGCTAATTGCGATGAATTTCATGTTTACAGGACAATTTTTGAACTTCTCTGAAATTGAAAATTACACTACTTCCATCTGTATATCATGACGCCTATTGTTTTATGTATCGCTTCAGTAATGATCTGAAATGGGCAAATTTAAAATATTGCTTTATCCACTGAGTTCTCCCTACAAATTTACTTAAATATTGTCAGTTTAATTTGGGTCACCTCGTATATAAAGATTAAGACACATGGTTTAGAAAAGGTAGAAATCTTTATTTCATTCTGAAAGCAGTCACTGTAATAATGAAGATATTATTTCAACGAAACTTTAAATAATCTTTTTTTTATCGTATGCTATTTGTTAGATAAAAGTAATTAAAGGAGGGCAAAAAGAGCTACCACTATACTATTACCACTATAAATTATAGTATCATTTAGTGTAGTTTTGTGTAGTCGTTTAATCACAACATATTTCTACACACCAAGATGGATTCCAGTTCAGTGACTTCCAACGTAAGTCGCTAAAACTGAAGAATAATAGTGTAGGATCTGTTTTTTTACAACACGTAGTTTATAATATATATAACGTATCAGAAGGATTTAACACTTCACCCCACACGCTGTACATACAGAACGGACTCTTCATTTTACTAACATATTTGGTGTAGGAATCTTTACTTTTGTATGAATGTCAACATACCAAGTGAGTATTAGCTGTAGTAATATTTAATTACAAGGGATATTACATGAAAAATATAATTCTTAAAATCGAAAAACGCTAAGAAGACTAATCGCAAAAATAAATATAGCATTTTAATGTCGTAGGGTCGGTGGTTTGTTTAATAAGAACGTTAATAGTATGCTAAGTGATACCACATAGCATACTATTAATGCTATCCTTCCCACCCTCATATCACTTCGGTATTTACAGATGAGTCTCTACAGAGTACAGTAGCTCAAAAAAATCCGAGCACTGTAGTTAATTACAGAATTAAGAAAAAAAATCTGACAACGATTTTTTTTTAGAAATCAGTGATCTTGGATTCTTTTTTTTGAAATTAGAATCTGGATCTGGTAGAATCTGGAACACCAAGGTTTCCAGATCACTGATTTCTAAAAAATTCGTTGACAGATTTTTTTCTCGCAAAGATCTATCTTTTAATGCATCCCATGTTACTCTGTGTGTAAGACGATATGATATGTTAGATTCAATTCATTACCCACTGGTAATAAACTTCTTTTTCAAATGCGTTTTGGATATGAATAATGAAAAGCAGCAGGGTTGTGGATTGAACGAAACATTTCTTATTCCTAATTAAGAAGTTTGAAAGAATAGTGTTGGATAGAACAGGAGTAAAGAAAAGTCTTTTTGGCCGATTGGCATAGTCATTGTATCGAGTCTAAACAGATCGAAAGGCCGTTCAGCAATATGCATATCAGCAAGAGGGAAAATACAAGCAGCAAACAGAGACTATTGAAGTTTTTCCTTAAAAACCACGTAATCACAATTGTTCACGGGTGAGCCTGAAACGTAATCTCTGGATTTGAACTTGTGCCTTTAGCCCTGTATAAGCGAAGGATGATAGCGATGATGAGAGAAGAATTGAAGACTCTCAAGCTACATATCCAGCATCATCCATCACATATAATTATCTCGAAACTCCATCTTCAATGAAAACAACTCGTCATTTCCTTCTTACGATGAAGGTTTTGCATTTGAATCCTTTAAAATATATTGTATTCTATGAATATTATACAGGGAGGACGACAATTGAGTGGAAGTCAACTGGGTGGATAACAACTGGATGTCCGACAATTGGTTGGATACGACAACCGGGAGGATACGACAATTGGGTGGACAATTCGATGGAACACAATTAGAAAGATATGACAATTGGGTTGAAATAAGGAAATCATGAGAAATAACAATTACCCATCTGAAAAATATTACTGACATAGCGGGAATCGAACCCGCAGCTATCTATATTAAGGGTTCTCAACGTGGTGAACGCGTACCCCTTTGGGGTAGGCGGTATAACGTTTTTTGCAGTACACCATGAGAGCTCAAAAGACGATTACCCAGTGAAATGTTTGTAATTTTATGAGTAGTTAAATTGTTTATGTCATTTTTGTGTTTATCGATATATATAATTTATGAATGTAAAATATAATATAAATATATAAGTTTTATTTTAATCCCATTGTTATACTATAACTATAGTTTTACCGGTTCCTACGTAATGTACTACCTGCCGATTTCACGACGTGAAGCGACAGCAGCTCTAGTTACGTTTTCTTCCGTTGTGGCGCTGGCAATCCGCTGTTTTGCTTCCTACTTGTTCCTTTGTAGCATACGTTATTACGTTGCTTAGCGCTAGTTTTAAAATTGGATTCTGATAGGGATTTGTTCATATGTGAGTTATTCTTTGTTCTGTCTATTTGCTCTAGTTTCTAAAGAATAGTTTAACAATGGTGTATTGCTGTGTGCCGTTTTGCAGAAGTGAAACTTATAAAACAAAAATCAGTTTCTGTCAAATCCCTTCCAAGTGGCTGAAAGCAATATGTCGGCAAAGTCTTTGTCTTTATAATTACCTTAATAAGTTTGTTGACGACTAATTTGAAAAATGTTTCAAAGATATGGACAAATGACATTTGTGATATTTTAAATTCATCGGCATTGTAAGCAAATGAAAGTAATTTCTAATAGCTTAAATGATAAATATCTTTACACATACTGAATTGAATTACACTGCCCAAACAAAATAATAATTTCCATGATAATAATTTCCAAAATGATAATCTGATTTCGAAGTTCTATGAGATGAAAAATTGCATTTAATTGAAAAATACGGCTGAAAAAAAAAGTAACAATTATTATTTTAATTTAATAATTAAATCTGTTTCAATCTAGATTATCAACAATATTCTTTCAGCATTAAAAAAAAGAGTTATGGAAGCTAAAATGTTTCACCTTAGTAACACTTGAAAAGAATTTATCTCAGAAATTAAACTTAAATAATAAGTATTATTTCAAATCATTTAATAATAATAAAAAAATATTCCCTCAAGCAGCTGCTTGCCACAAAGGTCTGACAGGAGCTTTTCAGTTTATATTCCATAGTACATCAGAAGGATATGCGGAACCTCAGCAGATTTTCTATATTTAAAAAAATATACGTTTTAGAAGTTTGTGCAATGATTTTTTTTTCAATATTAGACAATTATGAAAGATTTTTATAAAACAAGATAATTTTTTGTGAAATACTCCGGCTTTTAACTAAATGCAGATCGAATAATGCATAAATGGTTTACATTGCATAACATTCAAAATAGTAGGTATCATATATATATATAGCAATAATCCTATGTGTATGCAGTTCTTTTCTGTTACTGATGAAAAATTGCATTGGTTAGAGAATGATTTCGTAGATTATTTACTTAAGTGGAAAAATTCTTGTTCTCAACCAAAGTTGAAAGTTTTAAGTACAGAAACATATGAAGCAATAGTTGTGGCAACATTATCTACTATAAAATGTGTGAAATATCTACCGAATAAAGGATTTCATTTTGTATTTACAAGAAAATTTTCCAGTGATGGCGTGGAATCCTTTTCTGGCTGTATTAGTCAACTGGGAAGCAAAAATGACCAAACAAATGCTTGTAGTGCCGCTGCAGCAATTACAAAAATTCTTCAAACGGGCATAATTTCTGCATCACTTTCAAGCAATATGAGCAACAAACCTTCCCTAGATGTAATGGCTCCTGTTTCTATAATCCCCCATCCCTTCACAGTTAGTAATAAAACTTCAGAAATATCTTTTTAAATACTGTTAGCAGAAGAACTTTCTGAGATAGAAAATATAAATTCCTTTTGTAGAGTGTCACTTTTGACAGCAACATTAGCAGTGATCTCTGGTTACCTAGTTAGAGCAGTACAAGATAACATAGAATGCCACAGCTGCTCTGAGCTATTAAATACCCCTCAGTCACCATCAGCATCAAATACCATTATTTGAAATCTAGATCGTGAGGGCTTGAAATATCCAAAGCTTGAATTTGTCAGTGTTTTAGCTGTTATGGAAAAAGCTGTAAAAAAATTTCCAGATATTTTTTCTGAATTCTGTAATCAACCATAGCTTTCGGATATTTATTTGAGCGAGTGTACATGAAGGTTGCCAGATCACTAATTTCTAAAAAAATCGTTGCCAGATATTTTTTCTGAATTCTGAAATCAATCATAGTGTTCGGATATTTATTTAATCGACTGTACCTTGAAATTCTAAGTATCACACATTGCTTTCCTGTTCCAAATCATTTACCCTTTCTGATAAATTTTCGATGGTATTTTCCAATTTTCGATTCTTAGCAAATAATTTTTTATTTTCACGTCTGCAGAGAACCAAGTCCTGAGTCACAAATCGTTGCCAGATATTTTTTCTGAATTCTGTAATCAACCATAGTGTTTGGATACTTTTCTGAGCGCCTGTACTTATCTGGAACTGAACTGTCATTGAGAGACAATCGCAACGTAAATGATTGAACAAACGACTGTGCCATCATAGGATTCTGACTCGGACATCGGCAGAAGCAATGTCACTGCAAGCGAACGCGATACAACTGTGCAAAGAGACGGCGATATACATAGTGTTGGTTGAGTTAGTAATACTGCTAAGGATAGTCGTTACAGATGATCAATGTAAATTTAGATTGGTCGTCTGTAATGACTTGAAGAACATTTATTCATTGCTATAGTTTATTCCAGGAAATCGTTAATTAAATCTAAATATTAAATTAGTCTCGGTATTTCATTTTTAGTACTGAACGGAGCTGTCTTGAGACAACATCATTACAGAATAATCCAGTCACAGAGAACTACTTCAAACGATGGAAATTCTTTAACAAGACACTTACCCCGGTTAAGAAAACTACTGAAACTAAATGATCAGTGACTTAAACCTTATTAACGATTTATTGGAACAAACAGTTTTAACGAATTAATGCTCTTGTCATTACATACAAAGAACACAAATTTACAGAATTCCGTTAGAAACATTACAACTCAAGCAACTGTATCAGTTCGCAAGCCGCAAACTTCTTCAAAATATATGTACGTTATTAAAGCATATTACAAGATTGTCTTTAGTTATAATATTTAAATGCAAATTTTAATAGTTTAAAGTTTATTTAAATCCTTTTACTGCATTTTTTACCTGTGCTGCAATTACTGAGCAAATATTATAGCTTTTGACACATTTGAATCCCAGTGCAGGAATGTGCAGAAAAATATTTTCCATAAGAAAATTAAAATGATCGTTTTAATATTTGGAGCAACAAGCCACTTGAATACTTAATACCTAAAATACCTGTACAATGGCTTTACTCTAATCGACCTGCATGGAATAAATATTAATAATAACAGAATCTTACTATATATATATACAGTATATCTATGGATTACCGAAATATTCGAAGAAATTTGTCCAACAATTACCAGTTAAGTAAAAAGAAATTCAGCCTCTTATAAAAAGAAAAAACCCGATATAGTAATGACATGCATACACATTTTCGACAATTGTAGTTGGATCCATCTTATTACAGATATATACGTGGCATAATTGTTTACAATCAGTTATTACTTCTGGGCACATTTTAAAACTTGCCTCATAATATCCTGCACTGTATTTAAGTTGATGCAAGGCAATTTCAAGTGAATATCTTCGCTAACTCCTCATATATTAGAGAAGACTCCCCTATATATTAGAGTAGTGTCGAAAGCACTTTTCATTCTCTACTGGTGAGAATCCCATGGGTATAGAAAACAATCGTTTATGCTATTCCCACTTTTTGGGAGGGGAAAAAGAAGGGGTGGTAAATGTTCTAGAGTGTGTATACACAACTTGTTGTGATGGGTCAAAATGTTGTAAATATATACTGGAACAGTCGTTTTAACACCTACATAAATTGAGAAACGCAACAAATAACGTGGGAAAAGCAATTGGAAAATAGGTAGAAATTAATAGAAAATTGACAGTAACTACCACTTTAATAATAAAATAGTTTAATACAAATATATATCATTCGTTCAATCAACAAGCTGCTATTAATGGTCGACAGGTATATCACGGATTTATCTTCAACGATATGTCCAATATTTAAGAAAATTATAGTTTACTGCGAAAGGCAAATGATATGCTCATGCAATCTTTGCATGTTTTGATACTGAATATACAATTGTATCATCGATATTGCTTCTTAGTATCCAAAGCAAATTTCATGCATCCGGTCACGTTAAGTTTAATTTCAACAGTTTAGCCGTTAAAAACCATAATAATCCAATTTTCAAAGAGCACGATAATAAGTCAAATAACAGCGCTTTTGTGCAATTAAAATCAAAGAGCATTGGTTGGATATGATTTTTCAAAAATACAAAAATATATATATATTTGAAATAAGTGTCAAATCTATTACATTTGTTGGTTAACTGATTATAAATGAGGAGAACTTGGGAGTTAGGATGATACAAGGTATGATGAATCCAAATCGTTTTGGACAGAAAATTTTGATAAACGTTAAGAATACGTGATTAACTAGTAATCGATTTTGAGTCCATACGTAAAGAAATTTTTATGTATCATAATTTGCTACAAAAGAAGAGTGGTTTTATATTATATGTATGATAATTTGCTACAAAAGAGGAGTGGATTTAAATTGAAGAGTTTGTCATTTCCTTTTTCAAATATTTTTCTGTTGCTATGTAGGATGAAATTTCGATTAACTGAGTTAAAGTTAGAAATAGAAATTAGGATAAAACAAGAAAGCCTTCTAACAAGATGTAACGAACTATAGCTATTCTTTCTAGAATAGTTTTTGAAAGAATAGCTAATTATCTCTGGTGATAATAACTTGCTTGTTTTCAAAGAAAATAAAGTTTTTTCGGTTTCCATTTTTCCCCATCTCATACTGGAAATACGATCTAATGGATGATTTATAAACAAAAAAATCGCTATAATGTACTAGTGCAAACAAAACACAAAACAGAAAACATTCCCTCATATATCTCTTAAAACGAAAACCTTTTACTTTCCCATCCCTTTGAAGTTAAGGGGAAGAAATGAAAATAAATATTTTAATCATCACATTCAATCAACTAAATTCTAAATCTCTCTCATGATTTATTATTTGAAACATTCGTTTTTAATTTTTGAATTTTCCATATTTGAAGAACAGAGTCGTGACTTCGATCCTAGATCGTTAGGACTTGTTATTTAAATATTATATAAATTATTAATTAGAAAATTATTTATATAAATTATTTTTCATTTAAATTATGAATTTTTTAGTTTTTTGTATCGAAAATAATTGTTGAAGTATAATTGCCCAAACGCAATTACGTATATATTATAATATGATATAGCATAGATATGAATTAAAAGAAACTTTAAAATTCGTGAAATATTTATATTTATCCCTGTTTTAAACATTATATAACAGTTGTTAAACACATTTTTCAGAATACTAACATTTTAAATTCAATATTTCATAAGTTAGCCCTGTGTATAAATAAATGTTTTATGTGATTTTGGCATGGAATGCACTAATTTAAGTTCGTCTGTAATAAAATATGATTAAGAAGTAACAGGAAAGCCTTAATTAACTCGCGTATTTGGACGTCTCTGCTCGTAATCTGCAGTTCCCAGGTTCCAGCCCCAATTATGTAAGCAAAGAAAATTATCCCCGGTGAACCCCATCGTTCTGTTGGTGAGAGAGAACACATGAATGAGTTTGAAAGGCTGTCGTAGATCGGTTAAGCCGTGGGCAGAAGAGCGATTCTTTAAAGAATATTCTTGGTAGCTTTAAAGAGAAGCTTCCATCTTCCTCAGAGGAACTGTACAGCGTTTGGCCATTCATTGTAGGTGTCCTGTTCGGATTATAGTCCCATTTCTTTCGGAGCAGGAGATGGCTCAGCCAGCAGTATGCCAGGCTCTTAAACTTCAGTTCCGAAGTTAGGTTTCCAGTTCTGTTTGCTTTGAGATTTGCTCCTCTAACCTCCATTCTTCCTCAGTGATAAAAGGGACAACGTTTGGACTTGGAAAGACCACCGTACATCGGATTGAGAACCCTCTGTACAGTCGCTCTAAAAGTTATCCGAACACTATGGTTGATTACAGAATTCATAAAAAATATCTGGCAACGATTTTTTTTAGAAATTCGACACCCAGTCGTGTACGTACACGAAGGTTGCCAGATCACTAATTTCTAAAAAAATCGTTGCCAGATATTTTTCCTGAATTCTGTAATCAACCATAGTGTTCGGATATTTTTTTGAGCGACTGTACATTAGAGAGCATCTCTGTCCTATCAGCTGTCAAGTGGATCCACTTCCCCAATCTTCTCTGAGACTTTGAAGTCATTATGTGTGAGAAAAGTGCTGCTCAGTGGTAAAGAAATTCAACACAATGGAATATTAACGAAATGCATGTTCAGGTGAATTCTATAGATGAGAATGTGTAATGCTAAAATAAGTCTCATGTTGATAACGTTCAACTGACGAATTGATAGTGCACAAACGCTGTAAAGTGAAAGACCTATTGACAGGTATCGCTGAAGATTTAATTCATCAGTATTCCTTTGCATTTGGGGTTTATATATTTTATGGGTTGGGTTGTTTTACCTCTGAGCGGAACTTTTTTGCACACCATGGGCTAAATGGCCAGGTCACATGGTCCCCGAAGGCTCAGAGAAGGTTGGGGGAGGGGACACACTGGAACAGCTGTTCGGAGACAGATGGTAGTCTCCTGTCTAAGTCATCCAACGTGTTCTTTAACGTGCACAGGGTATGGCTCTCCCGCACACGGAGCCACGGCTTAACGTCCCATCCGACGGACAGCGGCCTTTCCAAGCCCATCGGTGTCCCCTACTGACCGTGGACAGAGAATTTTGCGGAGATAAATCTGAACGCTGACCCAACTGCGACTCGAACCTGGGAACTACAGATTACGAGCCAACCCCGCCCCTATATATTTTATGGTAAAGGGCTCTGACGTGTATCTAGAGAGTTGCGGATTCGATTCCCACCATGTCAGTAATAATTTATCGGATGGATAATTGCTATTTCTCCTAATTTCCTAATTTCAACCCAATTGTCATATCCTCCCAATTGTGCACCATCCAATTGTCCACCCAATTGTCGCACTTCCAGTTGTTATCCACCCAGATGACTTCCATCCAATTGTCGCGATCCCATGTAAAATTCATAGAATACAATATGTTTAAAAAGAATTCAAATGCAAAACCTTTATCTTAAAAAGGAAATGACGACTTGTTTTCATTGAAGATGGAGTTGGGAGATAATTATGTGATGGATGATTTTGGATATATAGCTTGAGAGTCCTCAATTGTTCTCTCATCATCGCTATCATCCTTCCGTTATACAGGGCTAAAGGCACAAGTTGAAATCCAGAGATTACGTTTCAGACTCATCCGTGAACAATAGTGATGACGTCGTTTTTAAGGAAAAACATCAATAGCTGCTGCTTTCCTGCTTATATTTTCCCTCTTGCTGATATTCATTTTGCTGAACTGCCTTTTTATCTGTTTAGACTCGATCAGTGACTATGCCAATCGGCCACAAAGATTTTTCTTTACTGCTGTACTAACTACCACTAATTTTTCAAAGATTCTTGTTTCAAATAAGAAATGTTAAGTTTTATCCGGTGTTATCATTTCATTTTTCTTCATAAATCCAGAACGCAGCCATAGGATGCATCGTAAGAAGTAAGAATCGAAGCATTCACTTGAAAGACTTTTTTTTTTACCGATGGACAATGGATTCAATCTAACACATCTTATCGTGTTACACATAGAGCAACATTGAATGCATATAAGACGTCACAATAATAGTGACCGGATCCGGATCCAAAAAATGTCGAAGGGGAGGGAATGGGGGCAAGAAACACCATCTAACCGGAAAAATGCAAGGGAGGGGTTGCAAAAGACTGGATTAATGTAGTGTAACACATCCCCCTCCATTTTACAAGGCTTTAAAATTTGTTAAATATGTTAAATATTTTAGACACTCTCTTACACTTACTAGTGTTCTGAAATGTTTTGCTTGCTGGTCCCTTAAGCTTCGAATAAATGTTTATATTACCACGGACAGTAGATAAAATCTGTAGAAACGTATGCAAACATTACTGCATTGTTTATAGATGACCAAAGGGAAAAATGACTTTCTATCATGAGAAAAAGCTAATTTGAAAATGCGATTATGATATTTTAAAAAGAAAAAAAAAAGCACTATGATAAAGTCACAAATTAAAGGAAAAATTTATTTTATGAAAATGAAGCGATCTTTCTGCTGACAGAGCAAACAAGTTAAAAAAATTTCCTGGCTGTTGCGTAAAAAATTTGAATTAAATGTGTGAAATTTCAGTCAGCAAATCACGAAGTCTACAGAGTGAAATGGAAAGGAGAGATGTTGGTTAATAAAGGGAATAGACTTTCGATAATAGCGTATAATTATATTAAAAGAAAAATGCAGATTTTTAGATGGATTGGTAGTAACACATTTAATATTTCCATTTGCTTTTCCTGACTCTTCCATTAATTTGAAATGTTAAACTTTATCCCTTATTAATATGAACATTCCTTATTTGTTTACAGGCATTTGCAATTTTTATTTTGCAAATAATTTTAAAATACTACTCAGAAGATTATTGAGCTGGCATCTAGCATTTGGGAATTTTTCAATTATCCTACGCCTAATGCTACCCATTTTAATTTGAAATAAAGAGTGATAGGAAGTTAAATCACTTTTTTTTCCTTTCCGTGGCACACCAATACATGATTCCCTTCCCAAGTACTTTCCTTGTTAATCCGAATTCGAAGGTTCAGTCAGCCTTGATAGGGCGTCTCGTTTCGGTGGGAAGCACCTTTCCCATAATGCACTGTTGCATCATACTGATTAATGACAAAGGCCAATCTCTGCTATTTGCTGCTCAATGTTGCGAAAGATATGAGTGCCTTAGTAGGTTAAGCTGAAAAAATCTCGACCTGGGATCGATATGACCATGTCAAAAATTGTCTAGCCCCTCCCCTTCCACCCCCCCACTCAAAACCACCACCACATTTATTCTGGGTTCCGTGAGCTTCTCTCGAAGCAAAGGGAATGGGATGTTCTTGTCCCTGGTCTCCAATCAGGGAGAGGCATGCGCAGATGAATTTCAATGCAGAATGTAAGGTCACACAGGACAGAGTATTTCATTCTGCTGCATGACAACCCCCCCCCCCCCTCAGTTCCTCGAATGTCTAATCTGATTGTATGCCCCATTTCAACTGTGCAGGTGCGTGCTTCAGAGTCACGTCTGTCAGTGGATTTCCAATCTCTGCATACTGATACAGATAGTGTCGCTAATATCCGAAGAGTCCTAATATGCTCTTTAGTTCCTTCTTCATTCGAGGAGCTTTCATCTTTCTGATGACCTCTAGTTTTGCATGGTGGGGGCGGTGCCTGACGGACCCACAAATTGGTGTGACCAAAATATTTGTCTCTCTACTCCTCCAAGTACACTTTGCTAGGTTGATTGTGAAATATTTGACATTGATATCCCTAAGATCCTCTCTAAGATGTTAAGATGATCATCCCAGCTGTTCGTAAAAGAAAGCTCTATCATTTAGATATGCACAGCAATAATCAACATGGGGAGTAATTATGGTATTCATATTTTTCTGGAAAAATATCCCAGAGTTCTTCAGTTTGGAAGAGAAGCATTTCCCACTGTCACAGCTCTCGGTGGGTCACGAATGCTGTGTAACCTTTACTACAGGGGCTAATGCGTACTTTACTACAGGGGTTAATGCATTTGTCAATATCCCATTAGCATATCCAGAGTTGTTTTATAGCTCGGCCGTTCCACCTGGTACAGCAACTCTATTGGGTTTCATTGGGTGTTGAAACGTGTACGTACACGAATGTTGCCAAATCGCTAATTTCTTAAAAAAATATCATTGCCAGAAAATTTTTATGAATTCTGTAATCAACCATAGTTATCGGATATTATCTTTGAGCGATTGTACAGAGGGTATGGGAAGTTTAAGTCCCATCCAATGTACGGTGGAATTACTGGACAACGGTTGGTTCCAGGTCCAACCGTTGTCCCCTTTATCACTGAGGAAGAATGGAGGTTAGAAGAGTAAACCTGAAAGCAGGTACAACTGGGAACCGTACATCGGAACTGAAGTTTAAGAGCCTGGCACACTTCTGGCTGAGCCATCTCCTGCTCCGAAATTAATGGGCATATACTGTGAACAGGACACCTACTATGAAGGGCCAAACGCTGTACAGTTCCTGTGAGGAAGATGGAATCCTCCCTTTTAAGCTACCAAGAATATTCTTTAAAGTATCGTTCTCCTGCCCACGGCTTAACCGATCTACGACAGCCTTTCAAATCCATTCATGTGTTCTCTCTCACCAACAGAACGATGGGGTTCACCGGGGATAAGTTTCTTCGCTGACATAATTGGGACTGGAACCTGGGAACTGCAGATTACGAGTCTGGCACACTGCCAACTCTCGTCTCTCATTCAAATAAGCTATATATTTCATTCAATATTCTTTTACAAAACACAAAGGATGGAGATAGAAGCTCTCTTAAGCCATTCCAGGCTTCTCTTACATCAAACACCGCCTTCTCTGTAACACTGCCTGTCCATTCGCCCTCAAAGTAAGTAAAAAAAATCAACTGCGCCTAGTTTAAGCTTTGGGCACTAGATGGCAGCATCTGCCTGAAAAACATTTCAATATGGGAAATACTGATACTGAATAATTTTCTACATATTCAGCAAATAATATTACAGTTATTAAACCAGTATAGAAATAAATCTGCGTGGCAATGCTCCTATTACAGCTCAAACATAGGAAAAACGTATATATTCTATCCATTAGCCATAATTTCCAATGGATAATTTCAGATGCTTGAGTCTAATAGACTGATAGGAGACTTGGAATTCGAATCGTCATTTCGAACATGAAAATCTCTCCAATTGATCGTCATAAGCAGTGGCGGCTCGTAGCTAAAATTAGTGGGGGTGCTGCTTCAGAAAATTTTTAACCTTTGTTTTAAAATTGTGTAAAAGGAAACAAACATGTATAAAAAGAAAATTTATTCACAAACTTGATAAAATTCTAAAGGAACAAAATCCAACATTTTTTACTTACTTTAACCTAAATTGTTACACTTCAAGCTTAATCTATTCATTTAAAAATGAAATCCA
The DNA here is from genome assembly GCA_038380435.1 of Ryuthela nishihirai. NCBI lineage: Eukaryota > Metazoa > Arthropoda > Arachnida > Araneae > Heptathelidae > Ryuthela > Ryuthela nishihirai. The sequence goes on from JAWZYU010000041.1 coordinate 1,829,383, forward strand.
TTCTTCTTGTTTTAATTTGCGCGAAAAAAAGATGAATCAAATAGAATAGCTGGAAGCAAGATAATAATGTAATTTTACTCTTTATCACATTCAAGAATATGGTACACGGTTTTTAAGCACAACACCCGCGGAGTAAAAAAAAACTACCTTCAACCAGCACGCCAGGGTCGGCACTGCGGGACCGACAGTGCTCTCTCTCCCTTGCAGCGTCGCGTGTAGCTTCCTATATGCGCATGCGCACAACAGTCAAACACCTCGCCGCTAGTACTGTGAAACGCACAGTTCCATACAAATATTTTTTGTAACTTTTTCATAAACTGGGGGATGGCTACTGACATTAAGCTTAAGGATTACATATTGTACAAGTATAAAGAAAGAATTAAAGAAAAAAGACTCATTATGTTAAATGTTATCGATAATATCAAGTTGAATTTGGGGGTGCTGCAGTTCCACAGTGCCTATGCGCGAGCCGCCACTGAAAAACAGTAATATTAAACCAATCATTTACGATATAGAAATAAATTGTATACATACTGTAATGACAAATAGGAAAATGAAGAAATAAAAAATTAAGCAAAGAATTTTTTTCCTCGGCCAACCATTACTTCTACTCAGCGAGCTTTACAACATTCGAGCGGAAATGAAGGGGTCGTTAGTGGTAGACAGCGACAAATAGCGTTCAACTATAAAATTTAAAACCCTTAATCAGAATGATGTGCTGTATAGTTGCTCTCGGTTGAATACATATCGAAATTTCATAGCTCTCATGCTAAAAAGGGGAAAATTAAATTACCTCTACTGTAAATTAATTATTCACTACAAAGTTACTTACCTGAAGGAATTTATAAACGAACCACAAACACTTTATGAATATTATTTAACTTGATTCACCTGATATTTTTTCGAGCAGCAGAATGATGGTTTAGAGAAGGACATACGGAATACAGTCCGTGTGCATTTTTTAATCGCATAGACCTTGCCAATGGTTGCTTATTACACTGAAATCTTTTCGCGGTACGCAAAGCTCTGAAAACCTCAAAAAACCCTCAAATTATATCAATTCTTAGCCATATCCATACGCTAACGCGGCAAACGTAGCAGCAACATAGCCGCTTGATATAAACTCAGAAACTGACATTATATTTTTTTTTCCTTGCAATAATAGGGTAATGATGTCTGACAAGAATGACGTTGAAGAATGCACTGTTTGTTCATTCATAGGAAGTGACTCTTACAGTGTTTCGTATTGCGAACAGAGGTGTTTGTTTACTCTTCCGCAGTTGTATTTTCCAATATCTTGTTTGCGAAAATTACTATGAATTGTCGAAGAGAAATAAGACGCATTTCTTTAAACATCGGATTCACGGTGAGTATTATTTCTTCAGGATATTTAATAATTATACCTACAATTAATAATCCTCACTTTACATCAATGAGGTTGGGTTGTTTTACATCTGAGCGGCACTTTTTTTGCACACCATGGGCTAAATGGCCAGGTCACATGGACCCCGAAGGCTCAGAGAAGGTTGGGGGATGGGACCCACTCCAACAGCTGTTGGGAGACAGATGGCAGCTTCCCGTCAAGGCTATCCAGCGTATTCTTTAACGTGCACAGGGTATGGCTCTCCCGCACACGGAGCCACGGCTTAACGTCCCATCCGACGGACGGCGGCCTTTCCAAGTCCATTGGTGTCCCCTACTGACCGTGGGCAGGGCGGGAAATTTTGCGGAGATAAATCTCAACGCTGACCCAGCTGGGACTCGAACCTGGGAACTACAGATTACGAGCCTGGCGCGCTACCGACTGAGCCACCCCCGCCCCCATCAATGAGGTGGGGTAAGATAAGTTATAATACTTATTCCTAGTTTCTTCCCAACAAATCGATACGTACAACAAAATATATGTTGGAAAGGTACTGAATTCCTTTCCTTTACCTTTTACGCTGTCAACGGCAGCAACACGAACAAAAATACACCATTGCTACTAACCTCGTCCTTTCATTTACGTCATGTTTAGTTTTTCTTTACCCGATAAAGCAATAGTTATTTCCGGTGTTCCACTTTCTCCCTTTCTCCGCTGTTTATAAATCGAACACTTATCCTTTTCAAAGAAAATTGCGTGGAGGGCAAAACTAATTAATAATAGGTGTGAATGTGTAGGTTGTACCTGCGCAGAGGGCATTATTAATGTACGCAATACAAACTTTAATACCTCAAGGATTAACAAGTAAAATAATTACTTCGCTTATAATATTACAAATTGAATTCTCAGTCTTAAACTTTCAGAGTCATAGATACTTAACGCAATATTTCAATCCGTTTCATCTTAGCAACCCTCCCTCTCTTTCAGTATGCGACACTGCATAGCTACGAAAGGCCGCCGTCCGTCGTAAAGCACTTAAACACGTGAGTCCATGTGCGTACCTCGTAGCCTCCTGCGTGTTATTTAACGTGCACAGGGTATGGCTGCGCAGCACACGTAACCGCGGCTTAACTTTTCATGGTGGACTTTCTAAGCTCACCAGTGAACCCTATAGCACTGCTGGTGGGCAGCTTTCATCTTTACACTTCCCAGCTGGAACTAGAAACTTCAGGTTGGGTTGGGTGGTTTTACCTCTGAGCGGCACTTTTTTGCACACCATGGGCTAAATGGCCAGGTCACATGGACCCCGAAGGCTCAGAAAAGGTTCGGGGAGGGGACCCACTGGAACAAGCTGTTGGGAGACAGATGGTAGCTTCCCGTCAAGGCCATCCAGCGTGTACTTTAACGTTGGATTGTTTTACCTCTGAGCGGCACTTTTTTGCACACCATGGGCTAAATGGCCAGCTCACATGGACACCGAAGGCTAAGAGAAGGTTGGGGGAGGAGTCCCATTGGAACAGCTGTTGGAAGACAGATGGTAGTCTCCCGTCAAGGCCATCCAACGTGTTCTTTAACGTGCACAGGGTATGGCTCTCCCGCAAACGCGGCCACGGCTTAACGTCCCATCCGACGGATGGCGTCCTATCCAAGCCCATCGTTGTCCCCTACTGACCGTGGGCAGGGCGGGGAATTTTGCGGAGATAAATCTCAACGCTGACCCAGCTGGGACTCGAACCTTGGAACTACAGATTACGAGCCTGACGCGCTACCGACTGAGCCACCCCCGCCCCCATGTTTTAAGGTAGCACACGACATAGCGCGAGGTTTTATTTTAAGATATAAATCTTTATGGTCGACCCGGTGAAAATTCCTATCGGCGGTCAATATGGAGGGCGGAGATGTGGGGGGGCTCGATGCTTTTCGTACGATCTTTCTTTTCACACCTAAACTGGGGCGGGGGTGGCTCAGTCGGTAGCGCGCCAGGCTCGTAGTTCCCAGGTTCGAGTCCCAGCTGGGTCAGCGTTGAGATTTATCTCTGCAAAATTCACCGCCCTGCCCACGGTCAGTAGGGGACAACGATGGGCTTGGAAAGGCCGCCGTCCGTCAGATGGGACGTTAAAGCGTGGCACCGTGCGCGGGACAGCCGTACCCTGTGCACGTTAAAGAACACGCTGGATGGCCTTGACGGGAGGCTACCATCTGTCTCCCAACAGCTTGTTCCAGTGGGTCCCCTCCCCAAACCTTCTCTGAGCCTTCGGGGTCCATGTGACCTGGCCATTTAGCCCATGGTGTGCAAAAAAGTGCCGCTCAGAGGTAAAAAACCCAACCCAACCCACACCTAAACTCGCAAAATTTTAGTCTTGCGTTCGAAGGTGTAATAATTTTTCAATATCTTCCATTCTAACGGAGAAGAAAGCGAATGGGGTTGTTTTTACGGCTAGCGACATTATCCACTTCGTGAGTTTTCGTCTGACATACAACTTGTTAGAATCGGCCTTCGCGTTACTATCATATAACCTGGGCCGCATATACAAAAACATAAAAAGGGGAGGACGGGGGTTATATCATTTCGCCCTCCGATTCATGGGTGTTTAAAAATAAAGTTTGGATTGGGTTTTACTTCTGAGCGGCCCTTTTTTTGCCCACCATGGTAAATGGCCAGGTGACAAAGGCCCTGAAGTTGAAGGCTCAGAGAAGGTTGCGGGAGGGGAAACACGAACCCCTGTTGGGTAAAAGATGGTAGCCTCCCGTCCAACCATCGAGTGTGTTATTTAATGTGCTCGGGGTATAACTCTACCGCACCCGAGACTACGACTTAACGTCCCATCAGATGGACGGCGCAATTTCCATAAAAATAATTTATGTTGGGTTGTTTTACCCCTGAGCGGCACTTTTTTGCACACCATGGGCTAAATGGCCAGGTCACATGGACCCCGAAGGCTCATAGACGGTTGGAGAGGGGACCCACTGGAACAAGCTGTTGGGAGACATATGGTAGACTCCCGTCAAGGCCATCCAGCGTGTTCTTTAACGTGCACAGGGTATGGCTTTCCCGCGCACGGGGCACGGCTTAACGTCCCATCCGACGGATGGCGGTCTTTTCAAGCCCATCGGTGTCCCCTACTGACCGTGGGAGGGGAATTTTGCGGAGACAAATGTCAACGCTAACCCAGATGGGAGTCGAACCTGGGAACTACAGATGACGAGCCTGGCTCGCTACCGACTGAGCCACCCCCGCCCCAAAATAATTTAGGAATATGCATGCAATATAAATAAGGTTATTAATATTGTTGACTCTACTCTTACTAGCATTCTGGGGGACGATAGGTTATCCTCTGTTCCTTTCTTCATTAGAACAATGATCCACATGTTTACTGTCGTTTTTTTTTTTGTGGGGGGGGGGGTGGATTGTGACATGCGGATTACTCCCACCGCCCCGCTGGGAGTAATCCACATGTCACAATTAGCCCTCCCTTACGGGAACAATCATTTTCATATTTTCGCTTTCCACGGCAGATGTGTTTCATTTATGGATTACTAGCTGAAAGTACCTGGCGTTGCCCGGGTGTTACTTTTAATCTGTATATTCTTATTTCCGTTGCAGTACAGGTAAATGTTGTAAATCCCCCCCCCCCCCCCCCCGACAATTTAGCATGGATTTTCAACAGGAAGAAATTGACGTCAGCGAGCTCTCAAATATTTTATTTGAAAAGTTATTGATATCTTTATATCCGTTATCACAGAATTTGCCGCCTTATGGCTCCCGTGATATTCGACCGCACGGTCGAAATTCCTCGCATAGCGTCTCCCCTGTGCCCCAGTGATTGGTTTAAAAATCAGGTTCCCACTTGGCCCGTGGCTTCGTTTCTACAAAAATTGTGACATGTCGTGTCTCACTTTTAATCTCCCACACCGACATTTTATCACAGTTTGAATACGAAGAATTTCCCGGTGTTGCAAAGGTCATTGCTGACTTGGAAGCGCGCTCTCCGCCCTTGACAAACGATAGATTCTGTAATTCCCGACATACTTCACGAAAAGGTCCCAAATATCGTTCGCGGGTTCTCCCTGCCCGACCACATTTTTGGTTAGAAAATCAGTTCCCTAGCTGCAATGGAACGCCAAAATAATGATTTTAGAATTGGGGGAATCTGGCAATGGCATCATTTTTGCGGCCGAAGGTTTAAATGCTATTTTAACTCTTTACTTTCACACTTGGGGAACAGAAAGTGGCAACAGTAAATTTGACACCTATTCTCGTTTCCCGTAGGAAGAGAGCATGGTAAATATTTTTGTTCCTAGCAAGCTCCCCTCTTGGACCTTCGACCTGAAATTTCGCACTGCAATCCGGACCATAACCTGAAACATTCTCTAAAAATTTCGAGCGTGTACGTTGATTTCCCGATGAGTTATGGCTGCCACAGACAGACAGACAGACAGACACTAAATGACACTCCCCAACTCGCTAAGTTACGACGCCGTATTACGTATCATCTCATTCGGATAAAATTTACGAACAATAATTGGTTTTAAAACACAAAAAAATACCCTTAATAATTAACAGACATCAGAAATTCTATATTATTTTACTATTTCAACTGATGCAGTATTTAATTAGTAACGCAAGTTCAGATGTTTAACAAGAGCGATATCTGTTTATTTAGTCTGAAACCCTAACAGAAATAAGTTTATAGGAAGGCAGAATGGAATAATCTACCTTTCTTTGGGCAGAACGAGATAAATGTTTCGGTTTCCTTTACTATTAAATAAGGAACTCATAAAGAATCCTCAGCGTTGAGATTTCTCCGCAAAACTCCCCGCCCTGCCCACGGTCAGTAGTGGATACCGATAGGCTTCGAAAGTCCGACGTCCGTCGGATGGGACGTTAAACGTGTCTCCGTGTGCGGGAGAGCCACCCCCTTGCACGTTAAAGAACACGCTGGGTGATATTGAAGGTAGGCTACCATCTGTCTCCCAACAGCTCTCCCAGTGGGTCCCCTCCAGCAACCTTCTCTGAGCCTTCGTGTTCCCTGTGACCTGGTCATTTAACCCACTGTGGGCAAAAAAAAAAAAGTGCCGCTCAGATGTCCTTTACACATATGTAATTATTCTTTGTCACTTTTTTTGCTATTCAGCTGTTCGAGGCCGGTCATTTATATATAGTCATCACATCTGTTGAAATAAATAGTCAGAAAAAATGTAAAAAAAAAATGCGTTTTTTTTCCATTATTTGAATTTATTTAAAATTTAATTATAAGCTATTTATTTCAAAAACGACAATTAATAAACTAATTTATTGTGACTTTATTAAAAGATCATGGAATATTTTGAAATTAATTAAAACTTTTTTTTAGAAATTGAGGAGTAATTAGTTGACTTTCAATACAAACAGTTTTCGTAGCACCGTAATGTAAATTGGTAATCCAAAATTTGATCTCTGTCTTCAAAAGACAAATAAATCTAGTTCTCATTAATTCTAAGCTCAGTTAAGAGATTTGCATAAAAAATGTACAATATAAAAATATCCAAAGCAGCAGGCATAATTTTAACGAATTTCTGTTTTACAGACTACACAGGGATTAACTGCTTAGTCGAGGAGTCATTTCACACTCTAAACAGTTAACCTCTAATGATTATTTTATTTCCCAATCCAAAGAGGCTTAATATGTTAGGGAAAAGAGTGAAAATATCTTCATAAATATAATAAAGAAATAAAAAACACCCCCTCAAGCAGCTGCTTGCAACAGCGATCTGACAGGAGCCTGTCAGTTTCTCCGCCATAGTCGAAGGTCTGTGAGGGTGGTGACCCCTTTGATCACTTTAATACGCCATAGAGAAGATATGCGTTTGGTTGGGTTGTTTTATCTCTGACCGGTAGTTATTTGCACACAAGGGGCTAAATGGTCTCGTCATAAAGAACCAGAGGGATCAGTTTAGGTTGCGGGAAGGTGACCTAATGGAACAGCTGTTATGAGACAGATGGTAACCTTCCATCCAACGTTTTATTTAACCTGCACAGGGTATGATACATACAGAATTTCTACACTATTTTCTTGTGGTTTTCATCAATTTCTATTCTAACAATATTATCATTTTACGACAGTTTGGCATTTTTTGTCTTCTAGTATTGGCTTTGGTAATTTTACGCTTATGACGTCATATTTTTTTATATATATATATATAATAGATCAGTGGTTCTCAAAACCTTTTATGCCTCACGTACCTCCTGGAAATGTGTATGTTACTGGCGTACCCCATATATAGATACAGAAAACTATAGCTATACTATAACAATGGGAATAAAATAAAGCATATAGATATACACACATTCTTTATTGTAAAATTTTCGATCAAAATATCATTACCAGATTTATTCCGGATATCGGAGCAATCTTCCGATGTCTGTCGTTTTTGAAAAGTTCGGTAATATATGGTCAGTGACTTTGTTCTTTATACGAAAGTTGTTAAAGCTAAAACTAATTCGTGACGGAAATGCAAATCACGAAACAAAAGGCATATCCGGTTTAACGATTCGAAAAGCATTGTTGTGTCACCGATTCTAGAGCATTCGATCAGTTTTCTTCCTTTCTCTTTCATCGTGAAAGTTTAATTATTTTTTTTTGAAAGTCTCATCGTATGATGAGAAGGAACTTTTTTCGATGCATTGTAGCAGTTACTAGTGAATATAGAAATTAGGTTTTCAACTGAAATAGATTTCATTGGTTTTTTAGATATCGTTATTTGTGTTATTAAGATCTTTCCGGGAATCTCCGAAACGGCACATAGGAACCTTTTCTGCAGGTAAGTTTAGTCGAAATAGGATTTCCTCAATTACGAATAGTTATGGAATACAACGGACTCCTTTATTACGGCGTGATACTGTTGCAGTAACGTTCACTTCAGTGAACTCTTATTACGACGGATGTTGCGCAAATATATTACGGCAGGGAATACTTTTAAAGTCACAGAATTTTGTGATGTGCTGAGCATTTCACAGCTAAATTAGGGCGTTCTCGATTTTGTGCTGTAGACCACTTTACCCCACGTAAAAAAATTGATTTTTTCCTCCTATTTACTTAATATATATATAACATACTTAATTATGAATAATTACGGTTAATGTTTAAAAAGATTACCTTGCTTGTAACATTGTGACGTTTTGAGCATTTAAATTATTCATAATTTCAGTCTATTATTTAATTCGGTAAAAGTTTCACATGTGATTGAAAGATTTAAGGAGGTAACGAGTGTAAAACGAAATTTGTTCCATCCCTCGCATGAGGAGTTCTTTTACGTATGAGCGGCACTTTTTGGCACATATATAGGACAAAATGGCCACTCCACAAGGACTCCATGCAGTCGCAAGGACTCCATAAACTCGACTAACCGTTCCGGAGAACCGACTGATTTACCGCACACGCTAACAACTTTACCGCAACTTCGCCTAGGGACTTTTGGATTCAGAAGAACCAGAAACGCTTTGTAGGCAATATCCTGGACAACACCGATGTTGACTCCCATGAGAGTGCATCGACACTTGCACAACAGGAGCAGTACATAGCGGAACTGTTTAGCACACCCAACATGACATGTGGGCAGCTCGAACAGAATCCACTGACTGCTACCAACGACGCTGACTCAACACCTAAAGCGTCACTCATGGAGCCCATCACCGAAGCGGAGATTCGGAAAGCCACCGCTAACACGGACTCGAACTCTGCACCAGGCCCAGACGGGCTAAGGCCATCCTTTGTCAAGCGAGAGATACCCAAAGGTGAATTTCTGCTTATTGAAAATATTAATAATTTAAGAGGATTATTTGGTAACGTATCTCGTCCTTTTGGCAAAGATCAAAGTGTTTTATAGTTTCTTCCAGTACCGGTAACAAAAAAAAACATCTGTTTTTCTCAGCTTAATGTCTGATACGATTTCCATATGAAATCAAGATATTAATCTTATTTTTGTAGTTCAATGAAATGCTTTGAGCTTGCTCAACCTCTGTCACGGGTTGGACCGGTACTGCACTACTTCCGGTAGAGGCCCACATATTTAATCCAAAATTAGTTCATGAAACATTTAAAGTCATTTACGAATCGTATCAGGTGTAGAACAGAAAAGGATGTATTGTTTAAATATTTTCGACGTATTGTTTAAAAATTCCATCGAATGTATTTTTTTTAAAAGTCCGGCGGATGCCCGGAAACGCGGTCGCAATCACCTCCACCCGCAGATCCTCCCTTCACCTCAATCTCCCTTCGCCTTATTCATCCCCACCCAACACACCCAGCAAGTATTAACATGGCCGTCTGAGAAACGCACTCGCCCAACAATTCCCACCACTTTCAACAGAATCCCCCCTACACACACACCGTATAAACGTACCCTAACACCTCCCATACACAAAATAATTAGAAATCACGAACAACGACACCCTTGCCATAACCAACAAAGAAAAAATATACAATACTAATGCTTTATACCTCGAATTCCCTTCACCATGGAAATCCTATTATCCCCTTAAAATCCTTTTTTTTAACAACTTCGAATTCTTTTACATAAGAAATTCACTCACTACTTTCCAAACTCTTTCTATCTCCATCTGTCAATCCAGGTTCTTATCGAAACAAACCGAGCTATCCAAAAATATTCCATCGCTAATTAGAAATCTTTCATATTTATCAACATACTAAGTTCTACAAGGAATCCTAATGTCATCCGCAGCAGTTTCGACGCCTGCAATCGAAATCAACGAAATTTATGCATGGCGCTAATGACAAAGGAAAAGTCGATGCAGAAGGCAGGCAAAAAGAAAAGGCGATGCGGAATGGTAAAAGGCGATGCGGAATGGTAAAAGGCGATGGGTTGGGTTGTTTTACCTCTTTGCACACCATGGGCTAAATGGTCAGGTCACAAGGACCCTGAAGGCTCAGAGAAGGTTGGGGAAGGGGACCCACTGGAACAGCTGTTGGTAGACAGATAGTAGCCTCCCGTCAAGGCCATCCAGCGTGTTCTTTAACGTGCACAGGTTATGGCCCTCCCACACAGGGGACCACGGCTTAACGTCCCATCCGACGGACGGCGGCCTTTCCAATCCCATCGGTGTCCCCTACTGACCGTTGGCAGGGCGGGGAATATTTGCGGAGATAAATCTCAACGCTGACCCAGCTGGGACTCGAACCTGGGAACTACAGATTACGAGCCTGGCGCGCTACCGACTGAGCCACCCCCGCCCCTAAAAGGCGATGGAGAGAGTAGCAGAAGATTCGGAAACGGAATGCATGCAGTGGGAAAGGAGAAAGTGGGTTCACTTTCTTTTTAATGGTTGCCCTAATCAGACTATTCGTCGTCCCATGGCTGAGTGCTTAGCGCGCTTGGCTACTGATCTAAGGGACCTGGGTTCGAGCCCCGAGTAATGCATCGCTGTTTGTGTCGTTATTCTGCTGAGGGACCTCTGTGGCAAGCAGCTGCTTGAGGGGGTATTTATTTTATTTTTTTATTTAATAAGGCTATCGGGTGTGCATACTCAGTTTACAAAAATACCACGACAAAAGTTGCGAACCCGTAGTGCAACATAAATAGCTACCACATACTCTGTCCTCTAGTGTGTTGTTTTTTTCATTATTAACAATATTCCTGTTACTTCCTCTTTTGCCATATCATTTCGGTAACATTTTTATGATATGTACAGTTGGTTTTTGATGTTTCATTTGCCAGAAGAGTTACATGGTCCCTGATATAGTCAGCGAGATTTATCTTTGACGGTGATTGTTCCATATATATATATGCATACTAGTTGGTGTTTTGCCATATGATTACTTTTTTTGGTTGTATTTGTATTTCGAAACGATATTTCATTAGCGGGTCCATAATGTAGTTTTCTGGGTAGAATGCAACTTCCTCTGTATCATTATTTTATTTATTAACTGTTTCCTTTTCTTCACATAGCTGGAGTGCGATTACTTCTGTGAAAGTGGTTGTTTGCTCGACTGAAGGCTCGTTATCATGATTCTTCTTAAATTGTACTGATGGGCATTCAGCTGCATTCCGTTCAGATTTTCTGCAGAAGTAACGTTTTTTTCCCTGCATCGTGCCATTTCATTAAGATGATTGAAAATGATAGTTTTCTCGAGTTTGCAAATTTGCCAGATGGATCGTAATCCGTAGATTGTGATCAATGCTTCCATTACATCGAAGCAAAATCAAATGTCAAATACAGAGCACTGGATGGTGTTCCATATCTCTTCCATCGGAAATGAAATTCTATAACGGAAACTGAACGAGTATTCTGATTAGCGAACAATATGTGGACAACTGCAAAAACAAAATTAAAAATCGAAACATTCAAAGCATGCATTTATACCAAATGCACTTTTGATATGAATTGTATACAGTTTTATGAATTTTTAAAACATAAAACTGATTTATTAAAATGAGTTCATCCTTGTGAACAATATAATAATTAAATTTTTTAAATAATACGATTGTTTAAAATGCTATTGTATGCTTGTATTTTATAATAAATGTTATAAAGATTTTTAGTTTTAATGAAATAAAAAACGCAACCTGCTTTTTTCATTATGAAACAATTTGTGTTTTGTCCTTTATTTTCTCCGAAAAAATATGGTCACCGTACGTATATGTTGCTTGTGTAGTCGCCATGTTGGTCTTACCTTATACAGATATTTAAACTAAGACTCTAACTTGAAAAACGAAATGAGAGAGTGAGACTAACGTATGCATTGAAGATAAAATGGAGGGGAATTACCGGAACTCAATGTTCCCACTTTTTTCCGAATGAAGAAGGTTTTGTACAATATTTCCATAAAATTTAGAATAAAATACAGAAAACCGGTGTAGTTATGTTAGTGTTGCTTTTATTTTGGGGATTTTTGTGCAGAAAATGTATATCTATAGTACATTTCCAAAGTTAAAACGATATCCAGCAATGTGCGATAAAAGCGGCATCTTTGTTATAAATGTAAATTCTAGGAATTTTTTCTTGAATATTTTGTCATATATAAATTCAAATAGAGTTTTTTGAACCGTGTTACATCAAAATTAATCGTGTAAAACGAGAATTGGAAATTTTTTTCTAAAGTGTGTGAAATCAAAATCGTGTAAAAGAAATCCATGTAAAAACAGAATTGGTTGTGCAACTAAGTAAATAGTTGATTGAGATTCCGATTTGTCACTCATTAACATAAACTGATTGCTACTGTAGCTAAGCACGAGCTTGTCAGCCCATAGTAGAACGGGACCTCAGCAGAAAAGCCACACACATCAATGCCTTACCCGAGGTTCGAACCCATTTTCCCTAGATCAGTAGCCATGCGTGTAAAACACTCGGCCACGGAACGCCGACAACCAAAAAAGTTTAAATATAAACTAGAAAGATTATTAGTTACGGAAATGTGAAACAAGACGAATCATTTAAAGAATAATAATTAATTTGATTTATAGTGCGCTTCCATTTAACGCGAAGAGCAACTTTGTAGTTAACTGTTAGGTTGTTTTACCTCTGAGGGGCACTTTTTTGCACACCATGGGCTAAATGACCAGGTCACATGGACCCCGAAGGCTCAGAGAAGTTTGGGGGAGGGGACCCATTGGAACAGCTGTTGGGAGACAGATGGTAGCCTCCCGTCAAGGCCATCCAGCGTGTTCTTTAACGTGCACAGGGTATGGCTCTCCCACACACGGTGCCACGGCTTAACGTCCTATCCGACGGATGGCGGCCTTTCCAAGCCCATCGGTGTCCCCTACTGACCGTGGGCAGGGCGGGGAATTTTGCGGAGATAAATCTCAACGCTGACCCAGCTGGGACTCGAACCTGGGAACTACAGATTACGAGCCTGGCGCGCTACCGACTGAGCCACCCCCGCCCCAGTTTACTATTAGGCTTGAAATACGCGTTCCGGGTGGTGGCGAAGAGCAACTTTGTATTTTCTTCTTGGGTATAAATCAGCACCGAATGAAGGCCAAATAATGGCCTAACCACGATCGAGCAATGGTACCTCCCTGGACCTTTCCATTGCTTAATTGAATACGTTTCATCTTGGCGTCTGAAAATACGTAAGCTATAATTTAAAAAGTCACAAAAAAAATGGATTTTATATATATTTATAATGAATAGAAAAACATCGAAATTCATTCAGAAAAATTTTGTAAAAACAGTCAAACGTATTGAACTCTAGGGATATGACTGTCACTTTCAAACTTTTAAAATGTAGTCACTCACCATACGATAAGAAACGGTTTTTTTTACAATTCAGATTAAAGTCGAACACGGCAGAAAAGGACAATTGAAAAACAAACGACTAAAGTCGAGTGTGTCCGTGAAAGAATGGAGAGTTAAGGGCATTATTGCTAGGGGAAAGAACTGCAGTGCCCCCTTCGCTTGGTGCCCTAAGAAGGGGCTTATATTGCTTAAGTGTTAATCCAGCAGTGGTTGTAAACCATTAAGTTATGTGTGGTGGGGGGAGTGGAGGTGCCTCAGTCGGTAGCGCGCCAGGCTCGTAATCTCTAGTTTTGAGGTTCGAGTCCCAGCTGGGTCAGCGTTGAGATTTATCTCCGCAAAATTCCCCGCCCTCTCACGGTCAGTAGGGGACTCCGATGGGCTTGGAAAGGCCGCCTTCCGTCGAATGGGACGTTAAGCCGTGGCCACGTGTGCGGGAGAGCCATATCCTGTTCACGTTAAAGAACACGCTGGGTGGCCTTGACGGGAGGCTACCATCTGTCTCCCAACAGCTGTTCCAGTGGGTACCCTCCCCCAACCTTCTCTGAGCCTACGGGGCCCATGTGACCTGGCCATTTAGCCCATGGTGTGCAAAAAAGTGCCGCTCAGAGGTAAAACATCCCAACCTATCACTTAACTTTTGATTTCCTTCCAATAATAGAGTAATGACATCGACAATGAGGTTTCGGAATGCAATGTTTCCTCATTCGCAGGAAGTAAGACTCCAACAGTGTTTCCTATTCGCAACAGTGATGTCTTTGTTTACTCTTCCCACATGAATTTATTTTCTCTATTTTGTGTGCGTATAAACTTTGTCGAATAGAAATCAAACTCGTTACTTTTAATGTAGGATCTCTTGCAAACGTCTTTCCTAGTAACGGTGAAAATTACATTTTCATGATGTTAAATATTACACTGCAGAACGCATGCTTCCTATGTAATTATTTACTTTTAATAATGGGGTATATTATATTGGCATGCAGATCAAAATATCGCGGTTCTATGGTACTAAATTCCATCTTTCATTTCGTTTTACGATGTGAACGGCATGAAGACGTAAAGAAAAAGCTATTACTTGTATGATCTTCATACCAGAAACATGTCATTTTCACGATGTATCTGTGATCACACTGTCACCATATAGTGGAAACAGGTTTCATTTGTATATTTTATCAGATAAAACGATGGTTATTTCCAGTGTTCCATGTGCATTTTCCCAAAGCAAACCTTACCTGTCAGAAAAACGAAATAAATCGCTTGCAATATTCCGTCTTGGAACTTTTCCCACCGTTTGGAGGCGCAATCTGAGTCATCGACACTTATCGTAATATTTCGAACCGTTCCAGCGTTACATCCCCTCCCCCTCTCCTCTGGCAGTATGCAATACCGATGACCTTCGAAAACCCGTCCTACGGGACGTTCAGCCGTGCCACCGTGCGAAAGAACGATCAGATTAAAGCACGCGCTGGGATGGACTTACTGGACTTTCCCATCTGTCTAAGATTTCCAGTGCGTACCCTTATCGAAATGTGGTCTTAGCTATCGGGAGTCGTCGTGATTTACCAGTTTAACCCGAGGTGTGACAAGAAATGGCCTCTCGGATGTAGAAATAACCAAGGAAACGAAAAAGAAATTACTCTTTGAAAGTAAATAAGTCATCTCTTACATTCAGTCTAGTCTCTTTCAGTTCTAGTATAGTTCTATTTTTCTAATTAGTCTTAATTAGTCTAATCTATTTCAGTTCCAGTCTAATCTCTTTCATTCGAAAGTAGGGTAAATAGAAATGATTTTATTGTATTACTTTTGTGTGTTACGTTTAATTGCACTCTATTATGTTGAAAAGAAAAAGGGAAATATAAATTCTCAACAACAGTAAAAAAAAAGAAAACTAATCAGTATTTAAGAACAAGGTTTGGTTTATATTTATATGTTTTTAATACTGTCGTTAAGGAAATTTTTTGCACCATTTGAACTCTTTCCTACTTTAACAAATGTTCTGTTATTGATAATGTGTGTAACTTTATAAGGCAGGTAAGGAAAAGAAATCAGCGGTACCCATACCAAGCGGAAGACACCGGTTCTCGCCCGACACCCGAAGTTAACCAGCTTTGGGCGGGCCTTTTAAATGATAAATTAGGCAAAACCTTTATCGTGACCGAATAAATGAAAGGTGATTTGCATACCATTCTAAGAAGCAATAGCGATTATACAAATACAACATATTTATGGAAACATTTAATGAATACCTGAGAATATCATTGATGCCATTCACGTAAATTTTTTTTTTGTAAAACTTTGGGCATATCGCTAAGATACATCCGAGATATTGCGACCATACAAGGAATATCTAAAACCGTTTTCAATTCATAGGTCATAGGTCATCAATTCATTTGCGAAGTTCCAGGCGAACGTTTGCCCATCACCTTCTCCATCGAAAGGAATGCCCAATTGGCTTCAGATATAAATCAAATGGTGAGTAAACCAGAAAAGTGGGCCTCGAAAGGCAGAAAAGAACTAATTGCAAAAGCAAGATAAGAGAGACAAGACAGCTAAAGTGTATAGCTTTCTGAAGAGAAAACCATCATTTTAGGTCTCTTGAAAGAGTTAAGGTTTTCATGATCATAATCAAACAGTTTTGATATAATTTCGTTTGGGTTTTTCAAGACTGCATCATAAAAGTGTTTAGAGATAAACTTGATATAACTAAAAATATGATCAATACCAAAATCTTTGTGCAAATGCTTGTTGGTAATAAACCATGGAGCATTAACTGCAGATCTTAATATTTTGTTTTGTAAAGTCTGAATCTTTTTAATGTTCGTAGCCGAGGTATTCGCCCATATTGGGGATGCATAAAGTATTATAGGACGGATGACTGTATTATATAACAGAAGCTTGTGGTTGATCAATAGCACTGAATTTCTTCCTATAAGAGGACCCAATTGGCATCGTACAGCGTTAACTTTGGAAATTATGTCCTTCACATGATGATTCCACTTGAGCGTTTTATGCAATGTAATTCCGAGGTATTTTATGGTATCTTGCCATTTGATATCTTGGCCTAAGAAATGTAGTGGAGTAGGATTTTTAATCCGTTTACTGGTGAATAGAATCGCATTGCTTTTACCTTTTTCAATTGAACAAATGGTATTTTATTCAATTTATTTTTTTGTATAAATTTAGTGGTGGTTAATGTGATAATTTTCATTCGAATTTTTGTATTACGACTGGGACTTCGTATGAATAACAGTTTGAATTTCAATGATTTGGCTTGTGGAATATAATCTATCGGTTCTTTCTCTTTTTAACCATGCTCTCGCAAAAAATCAGTGGACACTTTGTGTTTAGTTCGTTCTTTGGTGTTGTGCGAATCGGTACAAATAATGACAACTTGTTTTAATAATATTTTATGTGTTCAAATCCTCTATTGCATTAGCAAAAATTTTATTTGTGTATTAGCAGTAACCCATAAATATGAGCGCGCGATAAGCAAAGAAATATTTACAATGGAAATCGTGAATTGCGAGAATGATGGACAGTTGAATATTTGTTCATTTAGGACAAAGGAACAGCACGTTGTTTGGTGTACAAGATGCTATAATGTTATTTAACAAGTCATTAAATATTGATATTGCAAATATAGATCCTAAATATGAAATGGTATTATGCGAGTTGCAGGCAGATGCATTTATTGGATGTGGAAAAGAAACCGGGAAAGAACTGCTTAAGCTTCTATCAACAGAAAAATATCCAAACTTAAGAGATTTGGGACTTCAAAAACTGAATTAACCCTTTCACGACCAAGTGAAACATTTTTCCCATTTTAAAATTGGTGATTGTCGTATTTAATTATAACCCTATCTGCATTTTTTATACAGAATGTCAAAATAGAATGTATGCCGAACGCAATTACGTAAACGGGAACGTTTAGAAAAATAAAACAGAACTGTCAGGACGCATAACATATGTACTATGTGCAATGTCCATCTTTGCCTCACTACCAAAAGAAATTGCTTCGCAGAATATCATAATTAGCACATCATTTTGTATAGTAATTTTATTTCATAATTTTGTATTATTTTAGTTAACATTTTGTTCTAATAAACCAATAAATAAAAGACATTGCATAATAAGCCTAACTATAATTTGTGTTACCTTCACAGTCGATTGGGAAAAATGTTTCCCATAAAATTCCAAAAAAAAAAAAGTCTTGAAAGAGTTAAGGACACGGCACTTGAGCAGATACCTGGGATCACAACTGACATCGATTTTGACATAAAAGAACTTGTAGCCTATCAAGTTCATCCTCAGTGTCTCTTTAAATAATTGTTTTTGCGTCATTTTTCTTATATAAGTATTTTAATATTTGTGCGTAAGTTTCTTATGTAAGCAATTTTTGAATAAAACATTGTTATAAAAAAATATTTCTCAGATTATTTATATATAAACTATATTTTATATATCAGTTCCGGATCTAAGGAATGGGGAGGGCATGGAGCCCATGGACCCCCCCCCCTCCCAACTTTTCAAAATGTTAGTAATGATACACTAAGGCCTGCCCAATTGCTCGAAAACCGTAGCATTACGCATAGTCTCTTATAATATAAAATTTCCCTAGATGGCGCACAAACACATGGAAAAAAAATTCTCCTGCTTTTATGTTAAAGTGGAGTGGAAAAATTTTGAATGGCATGAATGTGAAGGACCTTGTCAGCATTTCTATTTGCAACTTATATCCTGTTAATATGTTCAATAGGAAAGTGATTTTTAGGAGCAAATAATCGTACAGAGTCAGATTTAGAATTCATAATACGTTTGGTGCTTTCGCTTCTGTCTACCGTAATGACAAATTAAAATACTACGTTTCTATAAATTTCTCCTTTTACGAATCTTCCAAAAGCTATAAATGCGACCTCTAACGGAGGAAAGTTTTGAAAATTCCAAACAAATATTGCAAACAATGTAGTTATGCTGGAAATTTGAAATGTTGGTGGTAAAATGTAAAGGTCACGAAATTTACTTTGCGAACAATCAGATGACCCCTTTGACCCGAGGGGAGAAGAAATACAACTTTTTAAATTCATTTCTTTTCCATTCATTCATTATTTTGGTCATTTTGCTCAAACGACTGACAGACAGATGTCGCAAAGTAGTCTGTTGCATTATCATCTTGAAATGTTTCGTCTCTATCAGCGAAAAATTGGATATGCTGTTTACATATGCTGCAGTAATTTCTCGATGCTTGAGACATAATAATATACAGAATCCGTGCCATGTGATTCCCTTCAACATCATACAGTGGATGTGACACATGAGGAGTTCATTGTGTCACGTGGTCACCACCACACCTTACCTCTGCCATCTGTAGAAAATATTAAATTTTATATTTCATATGAGTAGATGACACTTTTACCCCAAGTCTTCAGTTTCGACAACACTGAAACTTAGCTTTCCGATTTTCAGCCAACACTAAAGGTCTCCGAATAGGATATCGACTGCAGATTTACAAATAGTGGAGTTCCCTGTGGATTGTCCGAATATATGAGTCTTATTTTGAAAGCAGTCGTGATTTCTTGCACAGTCGTACACAGCCTCTACCTTTTCTCTCATATAGTATTGAAGAAAGGATTAGTTCACTCGGTAACGCCCCTGAATCGTAATCTGTAGCTCCAAGGTTCGAATCCCAGCTGTTCCAACATTCATTTATCACGGCTAATTCCAACCATTCCCTCGGTGAGAAAAGAACACCTATGGGATTGGGAATGCTGTCGTCCGTGAGATGAAATCCAAGGCTTGGAGACAATAAATACGGTAGATGGCGCGCACACATTGGCTGTAAATGCGGTAGATGGCGCGCACACATTGGCGGTAAATACGGTAGATGGCGCGGGAAGACTTTGTAGACGATAATGATGATTAAGCAGAGGCTTGGTAGAAAACAAATACGGTAGATGGTGCACCGAAATTTGGTAAACGATAATAATGATTAAGACGAGGCTTGGAAGACATTAAATAACACTCGGATAGTCTTGATATGAGGCTACAATCTGTCTGCTGTTGATCCGTGAGTTCCATTTCCCAGCTTTCTCTGGCCCTTTCGGTCCTTGTAGCCTTTAGGTCATTTAGCCCATTGTGTACAAGAAGTGTCACTCAAAGGTGAAACACCCAGCTCTTATAGTGTCGTAAGTCTGACACAATTACTCCAGCCAGTCCTCGGTACTCATTTGCACTGAGGAGGTTCAAACTGTTTTTGATAACTGTCTGTAGATTTTCACTCGTTCCATCGAAGTCAATGAGTCTTCTTTGAACGCTTTTTTAAACTTCCTGTTACATGTTAAAACAAAAGCTGCATGCAAGATCGTTTCTAGATATAACAGCTGAGCTAATTGCGATGAATTTCATGTTTAGAGGACATTTTTTGATATTCTCTAAAATTGAAAATTACACTACTTCCATTTGTATATCATGATGCCTAGTGCTTTATGTATTGCTTCAGCAATGATCTGAAATGTGCAAATTTAAATTATTGCTTATATCCACTGAGTTATCTCTACAAATTTACTTAAATATTGTCTGTTTAATTTGGGTCACCTCGTATATCATATATAATATAAAATAAATATAATATATATATAATATAAAATAAATATAATATATATATATAATATAAAATAAATATAAATATATATAATATAAGGATTAAGACACATGATTTAGAAAAGATAGAAATCTTTATTTCATTCTGTAAGCAGTCAGTGTAATTAATAATGAAGATATTATGTCAACGAAACTTTAAATAATATTTTTTCATCGTATGCTATTTGTTAGATAAAAGTAATTAAAGGAGGGCGAAAACAGCTACCACTATAAATTATAGTATCATTTAGTGTAGTTTTCTGTAGTCGTTTAATCACACAATTAAATTTGAGCTAAAGATGGATTCCAGTTCAGTGACTTGCAACGTAAGTCGCTAAAAGTGAAGAATAATAGTGTAGGACCTGTTATTTTACAACGCGTAGTTTATAATATTGTTACGACAGAAGGAATCTGGCAACCAAAAGCAAAAAGTTTCAGCCAACGAATAAGAACTTTGGGAGAATTTGGAGAAGAAGAGTGGAGCGTTAACGGTCGTTTTGTTGTAACGGTCGAGGAGTTCGAAAATGGACGGTGAGCTGTTCTGAGACAGTGCGCGTAAGTATCAAGAAGTAACTTGATGTGTTGTGTATACGCGGAAGGATAAAAGTGGGATCTTTTATCGTTAAGTATCAAGAAGTAACTTGATGTGTTGTGTATACGCGGAAGTATAAAAGTGGGAACTTTTATGGCTAACTTCGAATGTCTACACGGACTGTCTTTTTGTTCGGCTAGTGTGTGAAAAGTTATTAGCACAGGACGCGAATTGGTTTACGAGTGAAGATCTTCGGGTGACCTGGTAAATCAAGTAAAAGGTAGTATTTAGTAAAATACACAGAGCTGATGTTGTGTGCTCACGCAGGAAGATTGATGACTTGTGCATGTTAATAGTTGATTTGTTAATAAGATACTTCATCCATATTTCCTTTGTAACAATTTACCTTGTATTGAATTTGGTTTTGAAATATAGCTTTTAATACTCACGCTCAGTGGCTATCCATTTTTGTAATCCGCAACAATATATATAACGTATCAGAAGGATTTAACACTTCACCCCACACGCTGTGCATACAGAACGGCCTCTTCATTTTACTAACATATTTGGTGTAGGAATCTTTACTTTTGTATGAATGTCAACATACCAAGTGAGTATTAACTGTAGTAGTATTTAATTACAAGGGATATTACATAAAAAATATGATTCTTGAAATCGGTAACCGCCAGAAAGACTAATCGCAAAAATAAATATAGCATTTTAATGTCGTAGTGTACTAGATCGGTGGCTTGTTTAATAAGAACGTTAATAGTACTTTATGTGATACCACATTATAACATACATCCCACCCTCAAAGCTCCTCGGTGTTTTCAGATGAGTCCCTAAAGAGTAAGTACGCTCAAAAAAAATATCCGAACACTATTGTTGATTTCAGAAACTCTGAAATTCTGAAATCATCCATAGTGTTCGGATATTTTTTGAGCGACTGTACATGTACACTAAGCGGTTCCATCATTAAGTGCAGTCATATATTATGTCATAATAAATCAGTTGCAGAATTCGGTAAATTGTTTAAAAAGGAGTTTAAAAAATGTTTCATAATTCAAAAATCTCAGTCAAATCTATTTAAATCAAAATATCTTCTCCGAACGCAACAATGTTTTAAAAATATGCGTTTAGTGTGGAAGCTGAAACGTGTAGCAAGTTGCCTTGTTCTGCAAAACATTTATAATTAGTGTAAATTAACATACTTATTACAAGAACTGCTAAAAACACTCTTATATGGATTAGTAATGTTCAGTATGACGGTTTTGCTTTCTTTTTAACTAGTTTTTATTAACTTAGCATAACAATTATTTAAACTGTCATTTTAGTTGTTAAATATTACATTCTGCACAACTGTGAAAATAGTGAACGAATTTTGTCGAAAATCGACATTGAAATAGATCTGATTGCGATGATTTTAATGTATTTAAGAAGTTACTAATTTATGTAGCTGAGTTATCACTGAGATAACATTAAACTGTAGCAAATAAAGCATTATGCTCTGGACATGCTTTATTTGTGTTATTGGTTTTAGGAGATCATGGCTTGGACCTCCTCGAAGAAGAAGGGTTCCTAGATGAAAGTAGAATTGAAAACACACCACACAGTAACAGGTGGAGAATGCTTTGAAATTTCATCATCCCAATAGGATGTGACGATTGCCTCATCCAACAATGCTGAGTTTTGACTATACTGTTTAGCCGGAAGTACAACTCCTTACTCCGTAAAATGTTACATGGCCAGTTGTTGTCCAGCTCCATCCTATCCAGTCCTAAGTCATGAAAATACCACTTTGTACCTTAACCACCGCAACACACTTCGTAAGAGTTTGAAAGACAGTTGATCACGCAAGATTCAGAAGTGTTACATCGGCCCTGGCTCTAAGAGAAGACTACTGCATCAGCCATTTACAATGTGTTCAAAAACCAGTAGACCTCCTCTGCAATGGCATTACGATTAATAACCGCTTCTTCAAAATTCTGAGCCCTGTTTTGCAACTCATTCTCCTCAAAGGCGTCTCCATCTCTTCAGTAAGCGATATTCAGCTACAGCATTCATGTCTTTGTTATTGTTTTGGAAATAGAGCTTAACGAATAATGCACGATCCTTCAGTTCCGGTGTCGTGGCTCTTTTTATCAATTATTCTCGAAAGTTTGAGAAAGTGAAAATGATCATGCTCTCTATTACAAAAGGCTCAGGTCTCATCATGGCTTTCTGTTTTCATACTGTAACCACGTGATATATTCTCTTACTAACAAGTGATTGGTAAATAATGTGCATGGTTTTTCTGTACTGCGCCACGTTCAACCCGCTGGCAGTTTTTTATAAGAATTTCATTTTTTACCTACCATTTTATTCTGCATGACCTGATCATTTTCCCCTTCAAATTTCAGCTTTCTGCAACTAACTGTGTTTATCCGCAGATCTACAAAGTAACATAGTTTAATTCAATCACTCAGTATATATCATTAGTTTGAAACATTTTACTGGAGACCTCCTCCTTTTGGGGGCAGGAGTGGCTCAGTCGGTAGCCACCCCAAGTGTTGTAATCTTTAGTTCACAGGTTCGAGTCACAGCTGGTTCAGCGTTGGGATATATCTCCGCAAAATTCCCCGCCCTGCCCATGGTCAGTAAGAGACACCGATGAGTTTTGAAAGGCCGCCGTCCGTCGGATGGGACGTTAAGCCGTGGCCCCGTATGCGAGAGAGCCATACCCTGTGCACGTTAAAGAACTCGCTGGATGGCCTTGACGGGAGGTTACCATCTGTCTCCCAGCAGCTGTTCCAGGGGTCCCTCCCCAACCATCTCTGAGCATTCGGGTTCTTGGTGACATAGGCATTTAGCCCATGGTGTGCAAAAAGGTGTCGCTCAGAGGTATAATAAACCAACCTCCTCCTTTTACAAATTTCAAGGTTAAATCCTACACTCGATTGAGATAATAAATAATGATTTATTTCTTGAAACATTACCTAAAATGTTATTTAGTTTCATAAAGAAATAGAAGTACAAACTGTTATTCTGACCACGAATGTGTGTAACAGCCTGCAAATACACATGAAAACCCATCATAACATAGATTCAGTGGTGACCCGTAGTCATCTAAACAAGCGAAAGCAATCCGTATCGCAAACCCAATTTGCTCAAGAGCATTTGGGTTCGGTAGTTTGACCTCTGAGAGGTACAGTCGGTCAAAAAAATATCCTAACACTATGGTTGATTACAGAATTCAGTAAAAATAAATCTGGCAACGATGTTTTTAGAAATTATTGATCTGGCAATCATCGTGTAAGTACACGAAGATTGCCAGATCTTAAAACAACTAATCTCTACAAACATCGCTTCCAGATTTTTTCTGAATTCTGTAATCAACCATAGCGTTCGGATATTTTTTGAGCGACTGTACGTGTTTGCCAAAAATGAGTTAAATAACCAGATCACAAAGACTCCGATGTCTCAGAGAAGGTTCGGGTAGGGTTGGGTTGGGTTGTTTTACCTCTGAGCGGCACTTTTTTGGACACCATGGGCTAAATGGCCAGGTCACATGGACCCCGAAGGCTCAGAGAAGGTTGGGGGAGGGGACCCACTGAAACAGCTGTTGGGAGACAGATGGTAGCCTCCCGTCAAGGCCATCCAGCGTGTTCTTTAACGTGCACAGGGTATGGCTCTCCCACACATGGGGCCACTGCTTAACGTCCCATCCGACGGACGGCGGCCTTTCCAAGCCCATCGGTGTCCCTTACTGACCGTGGGCAGAGCGGGAAATTTTGCGGAGATAAATCTCAACGCTGACCCAGCTGGGACTCGAACCTGGGAACTACAGATTACGAGACAGGCGAGCTACCGACTGAGCCACCCCCGCCCATTTCGGGGAGGAAACACACTGGACAATTGTTAGGAGACAGATGATAATCCCACCAAGACCATCCAGTGAGTTATGCTTTTTTAATAAAATAATTTTTTAATAATATAAATTTTAAATTATTCTTTTTTGGGTTAAATAGAGTATACTTCGTCTTTTTCGTATTTAAATGTAATCCATTTAAATCTAACCATTTCATCACACATTTTAGATCAGTGTTCATGTTATAAAGGAGATTTTCCAGAGAATTAGCACATAAAGTTAACGATGTATCATCTGCAAAAGTGTTAATATAGCTATTTATTTTCAATTTACATAGATCATTTATGAATATCAGAAACAAGGTTGGTCCCACGACTGAACCTTGTGGTACGCCACATGAAATATGTCTTGGGTTACTCATCATCATCATCATCATCCTCAAGCAGCCATGGGCTACGGAGGTCCAACCAGACCGTGCAATTTAGTTCTCCAAGCAAGTCTATCCTGAGCTACATCTACTGCATCTGGCCACTGCACACCAATTCTAACAAGGTCCTGTTTGACATTGTCTGCCCACCGCATCCTAGGTCTCCCCTTCTTTCTGAGGCCTTTAGGCACAATGTTCATAACCCTATTCGCCAATCTATAATTATTCATACGGGCAACATGGCCAAACCAACGGAGTCTCTCTCTGCACAATATGCTGCTTAAAGGAGGTTGCAAACTCCTTTGCCTAACCTCATCATTAGTTACAAAGTTGAACCACCTAATGCCCAAGATACTGCGTAAGCATCTGGAATCAAAAGCATCTAGTTTCCTGTTATCCTGTTTACAAAGTGTCCACATTTCACTACTATAATTAACTCTAGAAAGAACCAAACTATTATACAGTCTAATTTTAGTCTTTAGGTGTATTACGCCTATTTCTCCCCACTCTCCATAGATTCTTAAAAGTCCCGGCAGCAATCGCTATACGTCTGTTAATCTCATGCCGCACATCACCATTATCTGTTACATAGCTCCCAAGATAATTAAACTGTGACACCTGCTCAAGACTGCAACCATTCAGATTAACTGAATCACAGCCTGCCTGACCAATTTTCATCACTTTAGTTTTCTCTCTGTTTATAACCAAACCTACTCTACTACCAGTCTCATCAACAGCTCGAATGAAAGAGTTCATCTCATCAACATCATTTGCCAAAAGGGCTAAATCATCAGCATAATCTAAATCAGAAATTTTCGTATCTCTAGCCCATTTAAGGCCAAAATCTTTCCCTTGAAGTGAATTTCGCATAACATAATCAATAATCAAACTAAAGAGAAAAGGAGACAAAATGCACCCTTGTCGAACACCAGAAGTAATGCTAAACCAATTGCTACAAGCCTTACCAACTCTCACACACGACTCAGTGTTATTATAGAGAGCTTTCATTATGTTAACTAACTTGTCTGGTATACCATATGATTTCACAATCAACCACAAATTATGACGATCAACAGAGTCGAAAGCCTTTTTGAAATCAACAAAGCTAGCAACCAAAGGTTTCTGAAACTCTAAACATTTCTCAAGAATCTGCCTAAGTGAAAATATCTGATCCACACATCCCCTACCACTTCTGAATCCACATTGCTCATCACGCAATTGACTGTCAACCAGATTCTTAATTCTATTAAGCACAATCATGGAAAGAACTTTACCTGGAACAGAGAGTAGGCTGATACCCCTATAGTTATCGCAAGAACTGCGATCACCTTTTTTGAAAATAGGGATAACAATAGCTCTGGTAAAATCCTTAGAAACCATGCCTTTATCATAAAAGATATTCAGAATTTCAGTCATCCAAGTGGTAACCGAAACATTCCCAGCTCTAAGCATTTCCGTAGTAATTTCATCTACCCCTGGGGATTTATGAAGTTTAAGTTTAGAAACAGCCAAAATAACTTCAGATTGTGTTATAGGGCCAACATTAAAGCCACCAATGCATCTATCATCATTGCAAACAATGGGAATAGAACTAACTACATTGTTTAGAACATCACTGAAATGCTCAGCCCACCTAGCCATGACAGAATCCTCACCTTCTATAACCTTACCTTGTTTATCCTTCAATCCTTGTATGCCTGTCCGTTTTCTACCACATAAAACATTAATTATCTGGTACAGCTCTCTGCTGTTGTGCTGTCTAACTGCTTCCTCGGCTTTGTCAGCCAAACCATCAAGCCAAAGATTCTTATCAGCAGCTAACTGATCCTTTACACGTTTATTAAGGTCTCTGTAATGCTTTCTATTAGGACTAGTAGGGTATTGATTAAGGGCATTCCTGCAGTTCTTTCTTTCCGAAATAAGCTCAAGTGCCTTATCACTCAGACAATTTTGCCTCTTCTGCTCCTTTTTTCCTAAAAGAGTACTGTTAGTATCCAAAAAAGCCTGTTTAAAATGATCCCATTCTTCCTCAACTTCAGTAGTAAGCAAACCATGACTGTCATAATGACTAAATAACCTATCATGGTAAGCTTTGGCTATAAGTGGGTCTTTCAGAGCTTCAGTATTAAAAGTAAATTTTTTAACCCTAGCACAACACTTTTTAAGTTTAAGTTGCAACACACTTTTAACAAGGTAATGGTCAGATCCAATTTCAGCTCCCCTATATGCCCTGGTATTCCTAACAGAACTAGCCCATTTGCTGTTAATTAATATGTAATCAATCATATTCTTATGCAGCCCATCAGGTGAAACCCATGTATACTTATGTATGTCGCGGTGTTTGTAATAAGTGTTAGTTATTCTGAATCCATTGAGTTTACTTACCTGTAGGAGACGTTGCCCATTGCCATTGCAGCTACCAATACCAAAAGGGCCTATTACTCCTCCCCAAAGGTCAGAGTCAGTACCAACTTTGGCATTGAAGTCACCAAGAACAAGGATAATATCTCCTTTCTTGACAGAAATCAAAATATCCTGAAGTTGTTCATAAAACCTATCCTTCTCATCCTCATTAGCATCCTCAGTGGGGGCATAACAGCAGATAACATTCAAGTTTTTAACGCTTGTCTGAAATTTTGCTGTAAGAAACATTTCATTAATGCACTCATATCGTAGAAGAGCATCGCTAGCGTGTCTGCTGAGAAGCAGACCCACGCCTTGGTGATGCTTATTGTCGTCCCTCCCTGAAAAGAGAAATTTAAGATTATTTTTAAGAATCTGACCTTTATCTGTCCATCTGGTCTCTTGCAAGCCGAGAATATCTAAATTATAACGGTGGAATTCTTGTGTGAGAGAGAAATCAAGAGAAAAAGCTCTGTGCAGAGTCCTTACATTCCAACTACCTATGGAGAGAAAATGGTTAGTGGGATGTTTAAAGAAACTATGTTTATTGAGAGAGGGAATGCCGACAATATCAAACAGCCCCCTAATCGCAGACATGGGGCAAAGACCCGTTCCCCCACTACTAAAGGCTGAAGCCATCTACACTGGAAGACTTCCTCCAATGTAGAATTTGACGATGCCAATAGAATCAAAGAGTTCAGGTGCCTGCGATGACTTCTGCTCAGGATTATCCACCAGCTGGTAAACATATCCTGTGAATCTATTCACTTGGGGCTGTCAACCCACAAACAAACAGAAAACACAGCGGAAGATTTTCCCTCCACAGAAGCCCACCAGTGCAGCAAAATCAGGATCCATAATCAAGCTCAGAGCCATATATCTGTCCAGTCCAGTAGGTTTATATGGTCAGCACCAGGACCCCGTGTGGTTGATCACTCCTCAGCAGGGTAGAAAAAAAAGAAAAGCAGCCATAGTTGTCCAGATCAGTAGGCCACACTAATCTGGCAGCCCTCCCCTTCCGTTCACTTCCACAAGAGAGTATATCTAAGTGTATTAAAAAGACTAACACATTGCGTTCTGTGCTGTAAGTAGTCTTTAAACCATTTTAATACAACACTACGAATGCCAATATTTTCTAGTTTGCTAATTAAAATTTCGTGATCAACGGTGTCAAAAGATTTCTCCAAGTCCATAAATACGGATAGAGTAAATTGATTATTATCAATTGTTGTATGGAATGAAACACCTTTGACGTATAATTCAACAATGCGGTTTCTGTACCTCTCCCCTTCCTAAACCCAATTTGGTTGCCGAACGAAGGTTGCCAGATGCAACCTTCGTTCGTACAACTTAAGAATAATATTAGCTAATTCCTAACTGTATCACTATGCAGTCCTGTTCGAACCATATCCATGGCAATTGGAATTCTAAGAAAAGAAACAACAATGGGCTTGATAAGATTTATTTATATATTACTAGAAATCAATCGTTGTCATGGCATTTACCAGACTGGTTGTCTCTGATTGGATTATTCTGCTGTGATGTCGTTATGCAGATCAGCTTCCCACTTAAGAAAAGCACTGAAACTAAATAACCCAATCAGAGACAACTTGTCCGAAAAGTGTAAATTCATGAACAAGTCATTTTCAGTCCATACTTACAGAAACACGGAGAGTGAATAATGGAATCAATAGCACTTATTAATTTTTTTCTGGTACAAAGTGTTGTAAATAATAAATGCTTTTATAAGTCACTATAGACAATCAATCTAAACTTACAGAATACCATTAGCTAATTTCCAACTGTATCACTATGCAGTACTGTTCGAACCATATCCATGGACTTACACCAAATCTCTTTCGAGAAATAAGCATGTCCATAGACTTCCAGTTCGACAGCGATTCCGTTAACAAAAACTCTAATTCTCTATGAGATTTTATCCCCGTTTAACCTTCTGATATAATAAAATAAATAAATAACAAATACCCCCTCAAACAGCTGCTAGCCACAGAGATCTGACAGGAGCCTGTCAGTTTATACGCCAGAGTACAAGGTCTGAGAGGATGGCGGGTCCTCAGCAGAAAAACAACAGCTGCAGGTGTCTTCACTTTCGCATCAGTTCCTTTTTTATGACTAAATGTTTATAAAAATAATATTTGAATATGTCCAATCTCTTCTCCCCACTTCTATCTTTTTCTAGATTCGGTCGTGGACATACATACATACATACATACATACATACATACACACACACAGAGATATACCCAGGGTAGAGGCAGGGCCCCCCAAAAAAATTCTGTCGTCTTATAAGAAATCTCAAAGTTGTCTACCTACTTTGAAATCAGAAACATTTTTCTTTACTTAAATTTATTCATATCACCACTTTTTTATGTCCGAATTAAAATACATTAAAAAACACTAGGAAATATCATGCCATATAGAATAACCTTTTAACTTTTCGTGTTCGGTGGATTATTATTACGGAAGTTTTACCTCTTGAAACTAAATTATTCTTGAAGACTTCCAACCCCAACTAAACTAAATTCTCGGACCGCACTCTCTCGGAAAAAAATTCTTGGGATACATACATACATAAATACATACGTACAGTCGCTCAAAAAATATCTGATGATCTGGCAACCGTCGTGAACTATACACGAAGTTTGCCAAATCACTAATCTCTAAAAAAATCGTTGCCAGATATTTTTTCTGAATTCTCTAATCAACCATAGTGTGCGGATATTTTTTGAGCGACTGTACATACATACAGAATCCTCAAGCAGCCATGGGCTACGGAGCTCCAACCAGATGGCAATTTAGTTCTGCAGATATTCTGTCCTGAGCTACGGCTCGATTATTGAAACGTAATGTCGATGAATTATCAAAAAGGCAAATTAATTAGGCCACCTTATTAAGTCAGTCCCAAAAACATTATTTGTATATATATATGACAAGATAAAATGAAAGTAACTGTATTCTGTAAATTGATCTTTGCAATCCAATGAACCTGTTTCTAAACGGAATGGATATATTTATTTAGTTGAATGAAATGTGATTTTATAATACTCTGTAATCTAAACAGCTTTGCAGTTCCCTTCAAAACATTTTTACAATTATATCACACCACTTATAAATTTATATTATCATTTTTGAATTTTTTTCCAGAATAAAAAATAAATACCAAATATCAATTGTAAGACAATATCGTCTTTAATCATGAATTCAGACATTTTGGTTAAGTCGTAAACAAAGTAGTGTCGGATTACGTTAGTTTTTAAACTAATAAGTTCATCAGATATCCTAGCCATTGGAACTATGGTCGCATTTCGAAACATCTATTATTTGTGCATCATATATAATATCTATCTGGGATAAAGATCATTGAAACTTTCATACTTATGCTTGTAACCTGCAATTGACATTCTTCAGATTGTCTTGAGGGATGATTGCCCTATAATAACCAAATTCGAATTATTATGTTTTACATATTTCACAGAGTGAAAATTTTTAATATAATATTTATCCACTGAGCAATTTTACATATAAAGCTGAAAATACTTGTATATTGTCAGTTTAAATTCCTTCGCTTCACACCTATAGATTAATTCTTATATCAGTCAGTGGACTAGAGAAGAATTTTTCATATTTTTTGTTTAAATATTGGTGTATTAGATACTTAAGTCGATTACTTGTAAAACAAACAGGAAATGTTTATTTCTTTCATAATTTTTACTCACAGGAAAAATTAATATGAAAGCGAAAGTAACTACCACTACCAAAAATGATATACTTTATTGAAGAATTAAACTTTCATTTAATCATGAGGAGTTCTTCAATATTCTCAAAATATTTCAGTTCAGTGGTCTACAGTGTAAGACCACTAAAAATCAATAACATACAATCTGTTCAAGACCTAGAGAGCGTTCATAAATTTAAACAACTGTTATAGAAAAATTTCAACATTTTTTTTCACCTACGTCACACAGTGTAACACTTGAACGATACTCCATATATCCTAATGATTTCTTTCTCAAAGTAACAGTTAATTATAAGTCATTAAAAAAAGAACCATTTTCTCCTTAGAAAACAGAAAAGCAATTAATAAATGCTTACGGAGTGCTTCATTACGTATTGAAATCAAAGGCTTTATCATCATTTCTATCTTCTCTGGCGAAGCGTAAAGTTCGGTCTGCGAAATCTGTGCATTGTTACTGTGGAGCCTACTAAAGAAGGTGAAAGATTTTACATTTTTAGAAGGATATAGGTCCGGGACGAAGAGAAAAAAATTCAAGCCAATTTATCACAAGTATATGAGGATAATGCCTGTTCAGATGGCACTGTTACGAGATGGATGCACAAATTCTGAAAAGGACGGCAGAGCTTCCAAGAACTCCCTCATGCAGGAAGACAAAGGAGGCCGTGAACGAGAGAACCGTCGCTGATGTTCGTGTCGTAAACTGATTAAGGAAAACCCACACATCACCATTCAGATAATGCCAGTGTATCGATTGGAAGTGTGGAAACAATTATTCATCAGCAATCCGAAGCATCTGTGCCAAATGGGTACCCCAAAAGCTCAGAGAGGAGAAAAGAGGAGTAGAGTCGACTCGTAGAAGGAGATGCTGACAATGGTTGAACCTATGGCCCCAAACGGTTAGAAATTGTCACAGAGATGAGACGTGGTTTTATTACTATGCAACTCCCAGAAAGATCGAAACTATGTTTGTGTTGCTGAAGATGAACAGGGTCCACAAATCCTCCGAGAAGACTTTCGCTCAAGAAAAAGGATGTTCGCAGTTTCTTTCAATTACCAAGGAGTGATAGCCATGGATACATTACCTAAAAAAATGCATTTAAATGGTAATACTACACCAACAATGGGGGGCAGGTTGGCTCAGTCGGTAGCGTGCCAGGCTCGTAATCTGTAGTTCCCAGGTTCGAGTCCCAGGTGGGTCAGCGTTAAGATTTATCTCCGAAAAATCCCCGTCCTACCCACCCTCAGTAGGGGACACCGATGGGCTTGGAAAGTACGCCATCCGTTGGATGGGACGTTAAGCCGTGGCCCGTGTGCGGGAGAGCCATACCCTGTGCACGTTAACCCTTTCAGGATCATAAGGTTTCTAAGAGTAAATATTAGTATGTAACTGTTTATTTTAGTTTGTTTAGACGTAAAATAAATAAAAATCATGAGAAAATACATAACAATGTGTAGTTTTTTTGGAATTTTATGGGAAATATTTTTTCCCAATGGACTATAAAGGTAACACAAATTATAGTTAGGCTTATTATGCAATGTCTTTTATTTATTGGTTTATTAGAACAAAATGTTAACTAAAATAATGCAAAATTATGAAATAAAATTACTATACAAAATGATGTGCTAATTATGATATTCTGCGAAGCAATTTCTTTTGGTAGTGAGACAAAGATGGACATTGCACATAGTACATATATTATGTGTCCTGACAGTTCTGTTTTTGTTTTCTAAATGTTCCCGTTTACGTAATTGCGTTCGGCATACGTTCTATTTTGACATTCTGTGTAAAAAATGCAGATAAGGTTATAATTAAATACGACAATCACCAATTTTAAAATGGGAAAAATGTTTCCCTTGGTCGTGAAAGGGTTAAAGAACACACTGGATGGCCTTGACGGGAGACTACCATCTGTCTCCCAACAGCTGTTCTAGTGGGTCCCCTCCCCCAACCTTTTTCTGAGCCTTCGGGGTCCATGTGACCATGTGTCCATGTGACCCGCTGAGAGGTAAAACAACCCAACCTAACACCAACATTGTTTTGCCCAAAATGGTTAACGAGGCGAAGGAGCAGCGTCCAACAATAGGCGTATCAAGGGTTCTTCTTCACGACAATGCTCGTGCTCACAAAACCCGGAAAGTTGTTTCCTATCTTGGAGAGTAAAAAATTAAATAGCTACTCCGTCTAGAATATTCACAGAATTTTGCACCGTACGATTATTGTTTTTTTTCCAAAAATTAAAAGGTAATTTGCTGGGAAAACGTTTCTAAGGGTGCAAAGGTTCAAGGTACAAAATGCGTTTATACAGAGTTATGAAGTATTTTTCCCAACAGCAGTACCACCAATCTTTTCAGAATTGGCGTAGACGTTTGCAACTTTCCACAGAAGCTGGAGGGAAGTACTTTGAAGGAAAATAAAAGCTTTGCTGAGGTAACTACAATGGTTTTTGCTCTGCAGATGCATGTCGAGATCTTTTTGAACACCCTTCTTAAATAACAGTATCATTACCTCCGATAGTTCACCCTATTTCCAAAGAGACCTAAGGGAATCACTTAATGCATATACATATACCAAAGAGGAAAAACATTATGACCACCTGCCTTATATGATGTTGACCCTCCATGTGCCTCCAAAACAGCTCTTATCCGTCGAGGCATGAACGCTGCAAGATTTGTAAAGGTGTCTTGTGGTATCTGGTACCAACATGTTACCAGCAGATCCTTAAACTCTTATAGGTTACATGGTTGAGCCGCCGCAGATAGGATATGCTGTCCCAACTCAAACCAAAGATGCTCGATTGGATTGATGTCTCGTGAATTTGGTGCCAGGGCAATAGCTGGAAGTATTCCTCATGTTCCACAAATCATTCTCGAACAATCTGGACAGTGTGTCATGGCGCATTATCTTGCTGAAAGAAGACACTACTAGAAGGTTACACCGTTGCCATGAAAGGATGTACCTGGTCTGCAATGATGTTTAGGTAAGTGGTAGACTTCTTAGTTTCCTGCACACGAATGACTGCACCCAGGGTTCCCGCAGAACATTGTTCAAGGCATTACCCTTCCTCCACCAGCTTGTTTTCGTCCCATGATGCATCCTGCTGCTAACCCTTCCCCAGGTAAACGATGCATAGGTTCCCGGCTGTCCACATGGTGCAACAGGAAACATTGGATAAACCATAATATAAACCGAAGGCTTTCCGCAAACCTTGGTGTTTCCATTTTTTTGTCCATTACTTGTATGTGCAACTTATTTCATGATTCTATCAGCAGTGTGATCTAAAAATGCTCGTAGAAAGTGACATTGATGGAAAACCAAGTTTCAGTAATTCTGTTCATAGATCACTCTTAAAGTGAGGTTTTGTGTATCATCTGAAGAATAAATAAAATACGGAGACAAATTCTGAAGTACATAAATTTTGAAAGCCACTTACTTCAAATACCAAGTGTATCCACTCAGTAGTGGTTTCTACAAATATACCTGACTATCATCCACTTAATTTGGGATACGAAGTGCGTGTAGGATTAACAGTGACATGATTTATAAGTACAGTCGCTCAAAAAAGTATCCGAACGCTATGGTTGATTAGAGAATTCAGAAAAAAATCTGGCATCATTTTTTAGACATTAGTGATCTGTCAACCTTCATGTTACGTACCATGATTAGTGACGCATTTTTTTTACGCTTACATACATTTCGTTTACGTACACGAAGGTTGCCAGATCATTAATTTCGAAAAACGTCGTTGTCAGATATTTTTTCTGAATTCTGTAATCAATCATAGTGTTCGGATATTTTTGGGTGACTGTACACAAAGGTTGCCTGACCACTAATTTCTAAAAGAACGTTGCCAGATATTTTTTATGAATTCTCTAATCAACTATGGTGTTCGGATACTTTTTTGAGTGATGTATTTAATCCATTTTGGGCTATTCTAAGTATATAATAAAAATGGCCATACAAGGCCCAGTAGTGTAGGTGCCAGAGTACCTAACATGTCATCAGGAGATCGTGGGTTCTGATTCCATCAGGATCAAGACAAATGTTCCTCTTCACTCATTATCATAACTATACTTAAAACAGCCCAATAGTTATTAGATACTTAGCTAATCATAAATGTGCTGTGGATTAAATTGTCCAATAGTGAAATGATTTTATGTGATGATATCTTTAATGCACGTAGTGAGAAGCAGTGGAGACTTTTCAAAGTTACCTACATTTGAGAAGATATTTCTCTTAAACATATGCGTAATTTTTATAAAAACATTATATGAAAAGGTATACGAGGTTGGGTTGTTTTACCTCTGAGCGGCACATTTTTGCACACCATGGGCTAAATGGCCAGGTCACATGGACCAAGAAGGCTCAGAGAAGGTTGGGTAGGGGACCCACTGGAAAAGCTGTTGCAGAGACAGATGGAAGTCCCCCGGTCAAGGCAATCCAGCGTGTTCTTTAACGTGCACAGGGTATGTCTCTCCCACACACGGGTCCACGGCTTAACGTCCCATCCGACGGACGGCGGCCTTTCCAAGCCCATCGGTGTCCCCTACTGACCGTGGGCAGGGTGGGGAATTTTGCGGAGATAAATCTCAACGCTGACCCAGCTGGGACTCGAACCTGGGGACTACAGATTACGAGCCTGGCGCGCTACCGACTGAGCCACCCCCGCTCTGGTATACGAGGAGAATATAGCTATCTACCACTCTAAATTTCAGTATCTTTTAAGACAGTTTTAAACATCCTTTTACCTATTTTTCCATCTCACACTTCCGTTTTGCTTCCGTATTTTCCACTTACCTTTAGATCTCTTTAGATCACTTTTTATCTTTTAATTGGTTAGATCAGATCTATCTCGCATAGACAGTACGAGTGACGCCAAAGGCAGCAGTGTCAAACTGAAATCACATAGCAGGTTGAATCATTAAATTTTCATTATATGACATTTTTATTTTAATAATAAAAAAATAGTTACCTCGTTTTTTAAAGTTACATACTTTTAACACCAAAACATAAACTTAAATTCCATTCAGAGTGACTTCACCTTCTGGTGATTGTGACTACATTCTGCATACTCACATGAGATCATCTCAGTCGATACAAGTTAGCAAGCCACAATTAGTTACCATGATTATGATGAAAAGTATTGGTTGTGGAATACCCAAAATGACTTCAAAGGCCACCTGTCTGAGACTACAGCCTTAAGGTATCTAAGAGAAATGTATATCAAAGAACTTAGAAAACCCTACATATAAGATCTGAGTATTTCTTGTGTCCAATGTAAGTCATGTTTCAGTTTCAGTCAAATACTTAAGGATTCAATGAAATGTAACGTCAACAAGTGATCATTTATCTGATAACAAGGAACAGGTTATTGAGGAAGCCATATCAAACGTCAAACCTAAAAGTCTTCCTAAAATATTCTTTTTATTTGCAATACACAAAATTTAAAAAATATATATAATTTTGGAAGAATATTTTGAGCATTACAATACATATATACTTTTAACTAAATATATATTTTTCTTTATATTAATTAAACCAATTTCTTTAATAATAAGCAAACACAGGTAAGCACCAAATATTAAAACCCATATATGTTCAATTATAAAAAAGTAATAAAATAAACAAAAAACTTAAATTAAATAAAATTAAAATAATATATATATATAGAGAGAAAGAAAACCAAAAAAAGATAAATATGAAAAGAAATATAAAAAAATAAAAATAAAATAAAAACAACAACATTTTCTATTTTCAGAGGAAAAATTATGAGAAAAAAATTTACCACCAAAATTTGTTTTTATTAAATATAAATAATCAAACATTAAAACTCAAATTTATATTCAGAGATTCCAAAAAATGCAACAAAATAGATAAAAATTCCTGCCTCAAAAACCTTTTCAACATCCTAACAGTCATATATCACATATCAATTACTACCATCTCAACACAATTAATCACATTCAAAACACATATGGGTGAACATTAATTTAGAATTAAAAAAATATTTACATATATGCCAAAAAAAATGACCTGGATGAATTCATCCAACCTTTTTCAAAAATTTTAATTTTACAACTAAATTGTTTTATTGAGAAAGTCTGAAGAAGGACCTCTGATTGTAACGTAACGTTTAACAAACAAACAAACTGTAAGCTGAACAATGCCAAACATAGAGAAAAAATCTGTTTAATCCGGGTGGGACAAAAACCTACGATCTCCTGATGACATGTGTCAGGTACTCTAGCTGCTGAGTTAACATCCAACAACTGAGATCTCTTCTAATGAGGGCTTTATTACCATTGTTACCTTTATTATGCGAATGAGTCTTTGGAAGTTGCCTTAAATAAAATTGAAGATGATGGTCGACAAACCAATTTCTAGATATAACAGCTGAGCTAATTGCGATGAATTTCATGTTTACAGGACAATTTTTGATCTTCTCTGAAATTGAAAATTACACTACTTCCATTTGTATATCATGACGCCTACTGTTTTATGTATCGCTTCAGTAATGATTTGAAATGTGCAAATTTAAATTATTGCTTATATCCACTGAGTTATCTCTACAAATTTACTTAAACATTGACAGTTTAATTTGGGTCACCTCGTATATAAAGATTAAGACACATGGTGTAGAAAAGGTAGAAATCTTTATTTCATTCTGAAAGCAGTCAGTGTAATAATAAAGATATTATTTCAGAGGAACTTTAAATCATCATTTTTTATCGTATATTATTTGTTAGATAAAAGTAATTAAAGGAGGGCGAAAATAGCTACCACTATAAATTATAGTATCATTTAGTGTAGTTTTGGGTAGTCGTTTAATCACAAAATCTAATTTGGAAAAAGATGGATTCCAGTTCAGTGACTTTCAATGTAAGTCGCTAAAAATGAAAAATAATAGTGTAGAACCTGTTATTTTACAACACGTAGTTTATAATATATATAACGTATCAGAAGGATTTAACACTTCACACCACATGCTGTACATACAGAACGGCCTCTTCATTTTACTAACATATTTGGTGTAGGAATCTTTCCCTTTGTATGAATGTCAACATACCAAGTGAGTATTAACTGTACTAGTATTTAATTACAAGGGATATTACATAAAAAATATGATTCTTGAAATCGGTAAACGCTAAAATCACTAATCGCAAAAATAAATATACCTTTTTAATGTCGTAGTGTACTAGGTCGGTATCTTGTTTAATAAGAACGTTAATAGTACGTTATGTGATACCACATTATAACATCCATCCCACCCTCAAAGTTCTTCTCGGGGTTTACAGATGAGTCCCTACAGAGTACGTTCGCTCAAAAAAATATCCGACACTATGGTTGATTTCAGAAATTCTGAAATTCTGAATTCTGAAATCAACCAGAGTGTTCGGATATTTTTTGAGCGATTGTACATGTACACTAAGCGGTTCCATCATTAAGTGCAGTCATATATAATGTCATAATAAGTCAGTTGCAGAATTCGGTAACTTCCTCAAATAAGAGTTTTATAAAAAATGTTTCATAATTCAAAAATCTCAGTCAAATATATTTAAATCAAAATATATTTTCCGAACGCAACAAATTTTTTAAAAATATGTGTTTAGTGTGGAAGCTGAAACATTTAGCAAGTTGCCTTGTTCTGCAAAACATTTATAATTAGTGGAAACTGACATAATTATTACAAGAACTGCTAAAAACACTCTTATATGAATTAGTAATGTTCAGTATGACAGTTTTGCTTTCTTTTTAACTAGTTTTTATTAACTTAGCACAACAATTATTTAAACTGTCATTTTAGCTGTTAAATATTAAAATCTGCACAACTGTGAAAATTATTGAACGAATAACAAAATTCTTTCACTATTCGACACTGAAATAGATTTGATTGCGATGATTTTAATGTAATGCTTATTTAAGATGTTACTAAGCTATGTATCTGAGTTATTACTGAGATAACATGAAACTGTACCAAATAAAGCATTGTGCTCTGGAGAAGCTTTATTTATGTTATACGTGTTAGGAGGTCATGGCTTGGACCTACTTGGAGAAGAAGGGTTCCTAGATGATAGTAGAATTGAAAACACACCACACAGTAACAGGTGGAGAATGCTGTGAAATTTCATCATCCCCAGAGGATGTGACGATTCCATTACCCAACAATTCTGAGTTTTGACAATACTGTTTAGCCGGAAGTACGACTCCTTACTCCGTAAAATGTTACATGGCCAGTTGTTGTCCAGCTTCATCCTATCCAGTCCTAAGTCATGAAAATACCACTTTGTACATTAACCAGCGCAACACACTTCGTAAGAGTTTGAAAGACAGTTGATCACACAAGATTCAGAAGTGTTACATCGGCCCTGGCTCTAAGACAAGACTACTGCATCAGCGATTTACAATGTGTTCAAAAACCGGTAGACTTCCTCTGCAATGGCATTACGATTCATAACCGCTTTTTCAAAATTCTGAGCCCTGTTCTGTAACTCATTTTCCTCAAAGGCGTCTCCATCTCATCAGTAAGTGATATTCGGCTATAGCATTCGTGTCTTTGTTACTATTTTGGAAAGAGAGCTTAACGAATAATGCACGATCCTTCAGTTCCGGTGTCGCGGCTCTTCCTGTTCACTTTTCTGGAAAGTTTGGGAAAGTGAAAATGATCATGTTCTCTATTACAAAAGGTTCAGGTCTCATCATGGCTTTCTGTTTTCATACTGTAACCACGTGATATATTCTCTTACTAACAAGTGATTGGTAAATAATGTGCATGGTTTTTCTGTACATTCAACCATCTGATAGTTTTTATAATAATTTCATTTTTTACCTACCATTTTATTCTGCATGACTTGATTATTATCCCCTTCAAATTTCAGCTTTGTGCAACTAACCATTTTTATCCGCAGAACTACAAAGTAACACCGTTTAATTCAATCACTCAGTATATATCATCAGTTTGAAACATTTCACTGGAGTCCTCCTCCTCCTTTTGGGGGCGGGGGTGGCTCAGTCGGTAGTGCCCCAAGTTTTGTAATCTGTAGTTCCCAGGTTCGAGTCACAGCTGGTTCAGCGTTGGGATTTATCTCCGCAAAATTCCCCGCCCTGCCCATGGTCAGTAAGGGACACCGATGAGCTTTGAACAGTCGCCGTCCGTCGGATGGGACGTTAAGCCGTGGCCCCGTGTGCGGGAGAGCCATACCCTGTGCACATTAAAGAGCACACTGGATGACCCTTGACGGGAGGCTACCATCTGTCTCCCAGCAGCTGTTCCAAGGGTCCTCTCCCCCAACCATCTCTGAGCATTCGTGTTCTTTGTGACATAGGCATTTAGCCCATTGTGTGCAAAAATGTGCCGCTCAGAGGTATAACAAACCAACCTCCTCCTTTTACAAATTTCTAGGTTAAATCCTACACTCGATTGAGATAATAAATAATGATTTATTTCTTGAAACATTACCTAAAAGGTTATTTAGTTTCATAAAGAAATAGAAGTACAAACTTATATTCTGACCACGGATGTGTGTACCAGCCTGCAAATACACATGAAAACCCATCATACATAGATTCAGTGGTGGCCCGTAGTCATCTAAGCAAGCGAAAGCAATCCGTATCGCAAAACCAATTTGCTCGAGAGCATTTGGGTTCGGTAGTTTGACCTCTGAGAGGTACAGTCGGTTAAAAAAATATCCGAACACTATGGTTGATTACAGAATTCAGAAAATGTATCTTACAGTCTTTTTTCGAAATTACTTATCTGGTAACCATCTTGTACATACAGTCGTTCAAATAAATATCCGAACATTATGGTTGATTACAGATTTCAGAAAAAAATATCTGCAACGTTTTTTAGAAATTAGTTATCTGGCAACCTTCGTGTACGTACAGTCGCTCAAATAAATATCCGAATAATATGGTTGATTACAGAATTCAGAAAATATATCTGACAGTCTTTTTTAGAAATTAGTTATCTGACAACCTTCGTGTACGTACAGTCGCTCAAATAAATAACCGAACACTATGATTGATTACAGAATTCAGTAAAAATAAATCTGGCAACGATGTTTTTAAAAATTACTGATCTGGCAATCTTCGTATAAGTACACGAAGGTTGCCAGATCACTAATCTCTGAAAACATCGTTGCCAGATTTTTTCTGAATTCTGTAATCAACCATAGTGTTAGGATATTTTTTGAGCGATTGTACGTGTTTGCCAAAAATGTGTTAAATAACCAGATCACAAAGACTCCGATGTCTCAGAGAAGGTTCGGGGAGGGAACCCACTGGACAATTGTTAGGAGACAGATGATAATCCCACCAAGACCATCCAGTGAGTTATGCTTTTTTAATAAAATAATATTTTAATAATATAAATTTTATATTTTTCTTTTTTAGGTTAAATAGAATATACTTAGCCTTTTTCGTATTTAAATGTAATCCATTTAAATCCAACCATTTCATCACACATTTTAGATCAGTGTTCATGTTATAAAGGAGATTTTCCAGAGAATCAGCACATAAAGCATTTATTTATTTCACATAAAGCATAAGCTATTTATTTTTAATTTACATAGATCATTTATGAATATCAGAAACAAGGTTGGTCCCAGGACTGAACCTTGTGGTACGCCACATTAAATATATTTTGGGTTACTAAGTGTATTAAAAGACTAACACATTGCGTTCTGTGCTGTAAGTAGTCTTTAAACCATTTTAATACAACACCACGAATGCCAATATTTTCTAGTTTGCTAATTAAAATTTCTTGATCAACGGTGTCAAAAGCTTTCTCCAAGTCCATAAATACGGATAGAGTAAATTGATTATTGTCAATTGTTGTATGGAATGAAACACCTTTGACGTATAATTCAACAATGCAGTTTCTGTACCTCTGCTCTTCCTAAACCCAAATTGGTTGCCGAACGAAGGTTGCCAGATGCAACCTTCGTTCGTACAACTTACAGAATAGCATTAGCTAATTTCTAATTGTATCACTATGCAGTCCTGTTCGAACCATATCCATGGCAATTGGAATTCTGTAAGAAAAGAAACAACAATGGGCTTGATAAGATTTATTTATATATTACTAGAAATCAATCGTTGTCATGTCATTTACCAGACTGGTTTTGTCTGATTGGATTATTCTGCTATGATGTCGTTATGCAGATCAGCTTCCCACTTAAGAAAAGCACTGACACTAAATAACCCAATCAGAGACAACTTGTCCGAAAAGTGTAAATTCATGAACAAGTCACTTTCAGTCCATACTTACAGAAACACGGAGAGTGAAGAATGGAATCAACATCAACAGCACTTATTATTATTTTCTGGTACAAAGTGTTGTAAATAGTAAATGCTCTTGCAAGTCACTACAGACAATCAATCTAACTTACAGAATACCATTAGCTAATTTCCAACTCTATCACTATGCAGTCCTGTTCGAACCACATCCTTGGACTGACAGCAACTCACTTTCGAGAAATAAGCATGTCCATAGACTTCAAGTTCGACAGCGATTCCGTTAACAAAAACTCTAATTTTCTATGAGATTTTATCCCCGTTTAACCTTCTGATATAATAAAATAAATAAATAACAAATACCCCCTCAAACAGCTGCTAGCCACAGAGGTCTGACAGGAGCCTGTCAGTTTATACGCCAGAGTACAAGGTCTGAGAGGATGGTGGGACCTCAACAGAAAAACAACAGCGGTAGCTGTCTTCACTTTCGCATCAGTTCCTTTTTTATGACTAAATGTGTATAAAAATAATATTTGAATATATCCAGTCTTTTCCCTCCACTTTCATCTTTTTCTCGATTCGGTCGTGAACATACATACATACATACATACATACACACACACACACACATGGATGTACCCAAGGGAGAGACAGGGCCCCCAAAAAAAATTCTGTCGTCTTATACGAAATCGCAAAATTGTCTACCTACTTTGAAATCCAAAACATTTTTCTTTACTTAAATTTATTCTATCACCACTTTTTTATGTCCGAATTAAAATACATTAAAATAATATACATATAGAAAGAAAACAAAAAATAAATATGAAAAGATATATAAAAAAATTAAAATAAAATGAAAAAAAACCAACATTTTCTATTTTGAGAGGAAAACTTACGAGGAAAAAATTTATCACCAAAATCTGTTTTTTATTAAATATAAATAATCAAACATTAAAACTCAAATTTATATTCAGAGATTCAAAAATGCAACAAAATAGATAATAATTCCTGCCTCAAAAACCTGCCTCAACATCCTAACAGTCATATATCACATATCAATTACTACCATCTCAACACAATTAATCACATTCAAAACACATATGGGTGAGCATTAATTTGGAATTAAAAAAAATATTTACATATAGGCCAAAAAAAATGACCTGGATGAATTAATCCAACCTTTTTCAAAAATTTTAATTTTACAACTAAATTGTTTTATTGAGAAAGCCTGAAGAAGAACCTCTGATTGTAACGTAACGTTTAACAAACAAACAAACTGTAAGCTGAACAATGCC
Organism: Ryuthela nishihirai; assembly: GCA_038380435.1. Taxonomy (NCBI): domain Eukaryota; kingdom Metazoa; phylum Arthropoda; class Arachnida; order Araneae; family Heptathelidae; genus Ryuthela; species Ryuthela nishihirai. Next base: position 1,873,111 of record JAWZYU010000041.1, read on the forward strand.
AAAACATAGAGAAAAAATCTGTTTAATCCGGGTGGGACGCAAACCTACGATCTCCTGATGACATATGTCAGGTACTGTAGCTGCTGACAACTGAGATCTCTTCTAATGAGGGCTTCCAACAACTGAGATCTCTTCTAATCAGGGCTTTATTACCATTGTTACCTTTATTATGCGAATGAGTCTTTTTAAGTTGCCTTAAATATAATTGAAGACGATGGTCGACAAAACAATTTCTAGATATAACAGCTGAGCTAATTGCGATCAATTTCATGTTTACAGGACAATTTTTGAACTTCTCTGAAATTGAAAATTACACTACTTCAATTTGTATATCATGACGCCTACTGTTTTATGTATCGCTTCAGTAACGATTTGAAATGTGCAAATTTAAAATATTGCTTTATCCACTGAGTTCTCTCTACAAATTTACTTAAATATTCTCAGTTTAATTTAGGTCACCTCGTATATAAAGATTAAGACACATGGTTTAGAAAAGGTAGAAATCTTTATTTCATTCTGAAAGCAGTCGGTGTATTAATGAAGATATTATTTCAACGAAAGTTTAAATAATCTTTTTTTTTATCGTATGCTATTTGTTAGATAAAAGTAATTAAAGGAGGTCGAAAACAGCTACCACTATAAATTTTAGTATCATTTAGTGTAGTTTTGTGTAGTCGTTTAATCACATCAACCTCAATATAAGGAAGATGGATTCCAGTTCAGTGACTTCCAACGTAAGTCGCTAAAAATGAAGAATAATAGTGTAGGACCTGTTATTTTACAACACGTATTTTATAATATATATAACGTATCAGAAAGATTTAACACTTCACCCCACACGCTGTACATACAGAACGGCCTCTTCATTTTACTAACGTATTTGGTGTAGGAACCTTTACTTTTGTAAGAATGTCAACATACCAAGTGAGTATTAACTGTAGTAGTATTTAATTACAAGGGATATTACATAAAAAAATATAATTCTTAAAATCGGAAAACGCTAAGAAGTGTAATTGCAGAAATAAATGTAGCATTTTAATATCGTAGGGTCGGTGGTTTGTTTAATAAGAACGTTAATAGTAGGCTATGTGATACCACATTATAACATACATCCCACCCTCATGTCACTTCGGTATTTACAGATGAGTCCCTACAGAGTACAGTCGCTCAAAAAAATATCCGAGCACTGTAGTTGATTACAGAATTCTGAAAAAAATCTGACAACGATTTTTTTTTTTAGAAATCAATGATCTGGGAAGCTTCGTGTACGTACACGAAGGTTTCCAGATCACTGATTTCTAAAAAAAATCGATGACAGATTTTTTCTCGCAGCAATCTATCTTTTAATGCATCCCATGTTACTCTATGTGTAAGACAATAGGATATGTTAGATTCAATTCATTATCCACTGGTAATAAACTTCTTTTTCAAGTAATTGCTTCGATTCTTGACTTCTTATAATACATCCTATGGATGCGTTTTGGATATGAATAATGAAAAGCAGCAGGGTTGTGGATTGAACGAAACATTTTCTATTCCTAATTAAGAAGTTTGTAAGAACAGTGGTGGATAGAACAGGAGTAAAGAAAAGTCTTTTTGGCCGATTGGCATAGTCACTTAATCGAGTCTAAACAGATCGAAAGGCCGTTCAGCAATATGCATATCAGCAAGAGGGAAAATACAAGCAGCAAACAGCGACTATTGATGTCTTTCCTTAAAAACGACATAATCACCATTGTTCACGGAGGAGCCTCGAACCTAACCTCTGGAGTCGAACTTGTGCCTTTAGCCCTGTATAAGCGGAGGATGATAGCGATGACGAGAGAAGAATTGAGGACTCTCAAGCTACATATCCAGCATCATCCATCACATAATTACCTCCCAACTCCATTTGCAATGAAAACAACTCGTCAATTCCTTCTTAAGCTAAAGGTTTTGCATTTGAATCCTTTAAAATATAAAGTATTCTATGAATTTTATACACGGAGACGACAATTGAGTGGAAGTCAACTGGGTGGATAACAACTGGATGTCCGACAATTGGTTGGATACGACAACCGGGAGGATACGACAATTGGGTGGACAATTCGATGGAACACAATTAGAAAGATATGACAATTGGGTTGAAATAAGGAAATTATGAGAAATAACAATTATCCATCTGAAAAATATTACTGACATAGCGGGAATCGAACCCGCAGCTCTCTAGATTAAGGGTTCTCAACGTGGGGAACGCGTACCCCTTTGGGGTAGGCGGTATAACATTTTTTGCAGTACGCCATGAGAGCTCAAAAGACGATTACCCAGTGAAATGTTTGTAATTTCATGAGATTAGTTAAATTGTTTATGTCATTTTTGTGTTTATCGATATATGTAATTTATGAATGTAAAATATAATATAAATATATAAGTTTTATTTTAATCCCATTGTTATACTATAACTATAGTTTTACCGGTTCCTACGTAATGTACTACCTGCCGATTTCACGACGTGAAGCGACAGCAGCTCTAGTTACGTTTTCTTCCGTTGTGGCGCTGGCAATCCGCTGTTTTGCTTCCTACTTGTTCCTTTGTAGCATACGTTATTACGTTGCTTAGCGCTAGTTTTAAAATTGGATTCTGATAGGGATTTGTTCATATGTGAGTTATTCTTTGTTCTGTCTATTTGCTCTAGTTTCTAAACAATAGTTTAACAATGGTGTATTGTTGTGTGCCGTTTTGCAGAAGTGAAACTTATAAAACAAAAATCAGTTTCTGTCAAATCCCTTCCAAGTGGTTGAAAGCAATATGACGGCAAAGTCTTTGTCTTTATAATTACCTTAATAAGTTTGTTGACGACTAATTTGAAAAATGTTTCATAGATTTGGACAAATAACATTTGTGATATTTTAAATTCATCGGTATTGTAAGCAAATGAAAGTAATTTCTATTAGCTTAAATGATAAATATCTTTACACAAACTGAATTGAATTACACTGCCCAAACAAAATAATAATTTCCATGATAATAATTTCCAAACGATAATCTGATTTCGAAGTTCTATGAGATGAAAATTTGCATTCAATTAAAAAATACGGCTGAAGAAAAAGTAATAATATTATTTTAATTTAATAATTAAATTTGTTTCAATCTAGATTATCAACAATATTCTTTCAGCATTTAAAAAAAGAGTTATGGAAGCTAAAATGTTTCACCTTAGTAATACTTGAAAAGAATTTATCTCAGAAATCAAACTTAAATAATAAGTATTATTTCAAATCATTTAATAATAATAAAAAATATTCCCTCAAGCAGCTGCTTGCCACAGAGGTCTGAATGGAGCTTCTCAGTTTATATGCCATAGTAGATCAGAGAGATATGCGGAACCTCAGCAGATTTTCAATATTTAATAAAATATACATTTTAGAAATTTCTGCAATGATTTTTTTCAATATTAGACAATTATGAAAGTTTTTTTATAAAACAAGATAATTTTTTGTGAAATACTCTGGCTTTCATAACTAAATGACAAACGAATAATGCATAAATGGTTTACATTGCATAACATTCAAAATAGTAGGTATCATATATATAGCAATAATCCTATGTGTATGCAGTTCTTTTCTGTTACTGATGAAAGATTGCATTGGTTGAAGAATGATTTCTTAGATTATTTACTTAAGTGGAAAAATTCTTGTTCTCAACCAAAGTTGAAAGTTTTAAGTACAGAAACATATGAAGCAATAGTTGTGGCAATATTATCTACTATAAAATGTGTGAAATATTTACTGAATAAAGGATTTCATTTTGTATCTAAAAGAAAATTTTCCAGTGATGGCGTGGAATCGTTTTCTGGCTGTAATTAGTCAACTGGGATGCAAAAATGACCAAACAAATGCTTGTAGTGCCGCTGCAGAAATTACAAAAATTCTTAAAACAAGCATAATTACTCAAACACTTTCAAGCAATGTGAGCAACAAACCTTCCTAGATGTAATGCGTCCTGTTCCTACAATCCCCAACCCTTCACAGTTAGTAATAAAGCTTCAAAAATATCTCTTGAAATACTGCTAGCAGAAGAACTTTCTGAGATAGAAAATATAAATTCCTTTTGTAGAGTGTCACCTTTGATAGCAACATTAACAGTGATCGCTGGTACAAGATAACATAGAATGCCACAGCTGCTCTGAGCTATTAAATACCCCTCAGTCACCATCAGCATCATATACCATTATTTGAAATCTAGATCGTAGGGGCCTGAAATATCCAAAGCTTGAATTTGTCAGTTGATGGTTTCATTGATTACGTTAACGACTGTGTTATTATGATCCACTATATACATTCGTCTAACAGATCTCTCAAATAAATAGGAACCATCCTGACCGAGATCTTTAAAACCTTTCTTGAAAATTGAAAGGAAAAATTCATAAAATTAATGATTTTTTTTTATCAATTACCTGAACAGCATTCTCTAGCTGTTATGGAAAAAGCTGTAAAAAATTTCTGCCCACTTTGAGTTCAAAGAGAAAAAGTGTTAACTCTATTAACGTTAACATTTCTACCAAGATTACACAAAAATAAATTATTTCATTGTTTTTTTAATGATGAGAGCCACATAAAAAACCTTTGTAAATTAATAATACAGAAATTTTTAAAATCATATTTAACGAATTATGGTAGTAAGTGTACTGAAGAATTTCCACAACTCAAGCTGAATTCTAAACCCCTCTCAAGAAAAATGCTTCAATTAGAAATATATCAGTTGCCAATTCCTGTTATATTTCTGATAGAACGTTTAAGTATTCAACAGAATTCTTAAATTGCACAAATACATGTATAAATATTCTTTAATGTAAGTTTTGAAGATCAGAAGTAATTAAGAACTGAAATTTTAGGAACACTGAAATAAAAGATTTATGATAAAGATTAAATTCTTTGCTGCAGCAAAGACTTTTCATTCACTTCATTTGTGTCTATTGGTAAAGTTCCAGTACCTATGGAAACAGCATTATGTAGTAAAATTATTCAGTTAAAGAATTCTGCATATATATTATAAATATAAGTCATGGATTAACCTTAAGTAAAGGTAAAGTGATTTAAAATTTTTTATTTATTAATTTTTTGGTGAATTTTAATCCAAATAATTAGCGTTAAATAAATATTGGTCTCCCAGATCGCTATATACATAACGTTAGCGTAGGTTACCTTACCGCGGAACGGTGCTGCCCACATGTGGCAAGTTCTGAAGTTTCCATGAGCGCTTGCTAACACTGAGATTCGCGGAAATCGGCAGGCATTCCATTACGTAGGCACCGGTATGACTCTCCGGCACACAGTGTCACATTTTAATGACCCATCTGACGAACAGTGGCCTTTCCAAGCCCACCGGTGTCCCCTACTCACTGTTGGTAGGGTGGGACTCGAACCTGGGAACTGCAGATTACGAGCCTGGCGTTCTATCGCATGAGAATCCTCAGCCCCTGGATTTTTCTCCTTTGGGTAAATAATAATAGTGGTAGCTGATCCTAAACTTATTCAATGAGCCTTTTATCCCTTTTAGGAGCACATTTTACGATACCCTGAAGAATCGATGTATGTTTTATTTCAGTACTTTTGCACAATTTTTAAAATAAATACGTAATAAATAGTGTAATAAATATGTAAATTAATACATTTAATCAACTTGCGAACATGTAAGTCAATGTATGTTGCAGTTTTGTTCCCTGGAGCATATCGGTGTACATAGGTGTCTGCATTGTGTTCTAATAGTACTGTTCTTTTTTTATGGTTGATAGGAACATTCGGTTCTAAAATTTCAAATTCTTAATAAACAATTCCAGAGTTTAAGCTAAGCACAGTGTCACTTCTAAAATCAGAATATAATATCCGAATCCTTGACTTTCACATTGCATTTCCGCTGTATGCTGTGTTAGGCGAGAGTCATGTGTGACCCAAATGACCTGCGAAACTCTGGCGGGCGCATTGTGAAATGTCGTGACGCGGGATCACCTCCGCGCGTACAGCGGGAAGGAAGAGGGAAGTGGAGACCGTCGGAAAAGAAAGGAAATTCTCTCCGGACCGTCGAAACGGTTGGAAGTAAAGCAGATTCCTGCGCTGTGAAAGCCAGCACATTTGAAGGACTTTTTAATGAAGTCGGGTCAACACTCTGGGACTGTGTGACTGGATATTCTCGGTGGGGCAGTGGATTAAGGTTGCACCCTTATCAAATATATATATAGGTAATGTGAAGTGTTGTTAATTAAACGTGATATTCAATCGAGAGATACCGAGTTGATGGTTTCATTGAGTACGTTAACGACTGTGTTATTATGATCCACTAAAGACATTCGTCTAATAGATCTCTCAAACAAATAAGAACCATCCTGATCGAGATCTTTAAAACATTTCTTGAAAATTTCATAAAATTAATGATTTTTTTTTATCATTTACCTGAACAGCATTCTCAAATGGTGGATGGATGGCCCCTCTTGCACCCCTTGGATTCGACCATGGGTGGTAATGAATTTTTATTTATCTACTTACGGGATTTTAGAGTAATGAAAGAAAAAAATTGTCATTAATTTAGAGTCATTTGTTTTCAGACAGACAAATGATATCGCAATACCGAAACAAAACACGTAACCATGGAAACCATAAGCTTCCTTGTTTAGAAAGGTGACCATTACTATTATATGTGGATTTTGTTCTAATACTACAGTTCTTTTTTATGGTTGATAGGAAAAGTGCATGCTACCATCTGTTGACAGTTTATAAAAGTAACAAACCCGATATTGATTTTTTTTGTAAATATTTATAATTGTATGACATATAACTGTGTAAAACACGTTATAGTACAGAGATACATAAATCTCAATGAATTATAATATGCTAAATATTGCAGAGTATTTAAAATATTAAAATTTCCTTGTTGTGCACAACTGCTACCTGTTTTACAAAATAGAATTTTATTAAGCAAAATGATTTTAATTAATACTTTTTAATTTTTTTCCAAACGAAAAGTGTACGTAAAATTAGTCACGTGGTGTAAGCAATAAAAACATTGCTCGGCAGTGAAAAAAAAACGAAGGGGAACTCGCTCCTCTCCCTGGGTAGGTGGCTTCACTGTAATACACGAAATTCCCATATTTAGAGGGGGCTGCAATCGAAAAATTTATATTATGCTTATGGAAACTGGCTCTCTTCTCCCTTAGACACTCGTTGGTTGGGCGGCTAGTAGATATTTATTTTTAAAATTTTTCCAATTAATTTTATAATATTCTCAAATATTTTAATAAAATCGTAATGATAAAATTATTTTTTAACTCGTTTTAATACCTACCTTTAAGTTTTCACACATAACTGCAATTGATGTAATTTTTAACAATTTCCATCACTCGTAGTAGGCTAGATAAGAAATCCGAGGAAGAACATAGAATTCCAATCACCTGCAGTTTTATGCATAATTAATAACTCTCCTTTTGTTGACGTCTGTCCAGGCTGGTGTATCTAGGTTGTATTGCTTGAATCTGGGAACTGCAGATTACGAGCCTGGCGCGTTACCGACACATCCCCCCATCCGATCATTAATCATTAAAGAAAATATCATTGACTCACCTGGTGCCACATGTGATTATTTCCATACATAACTTGTTGCGATCTATAGAAGATTAACAATTACGGGGGTGGCTCAGTCGGTAGCGTGGCAGGCTCTTAATCTGTAGTTCCCCGGTTCGAGTCCCTGATGCATCTGCGTTGAGATTATTTCTTAAAAAATCGTTGCCAGATATTTTTTTCTGAATACTGTAATCAACCATAGTGTACGGATATTTTTTTGAGCGACTGTAAATCTCGTAACCATCGACGGCTAATGGCAGAGTTTAATCAACTCAGCGAGTTTGTACGAGTTCTATCCTGTGTCTATGTGAATCAGGATGGTCTACACGACGAACTGCAGTTCATTTGGGAGGTGATTTGCGAACAGTTCACTACTATTGGCAGAAAAGGATACAGGAAGTATTTTTACGTTATCGTTCAGGATCAGGTAATCCTTGAATGACTAGGTATAAAGATGATCGGTAGATTCGACAGATATCCAGTAACACAACGACTGATGGAACAGTCGATATCTCTCACTACCATTCATCAATGCCTGAACGAAACTGTTATGCGAGGGTGGCGCCCCCTTCTCAGCATACCACTCGCTAGAAGCCAAAATATATTGGGGCTAGGATGGCTCAGTCGGTAGCGCGCCATGTTTGTAATCTGCCGTTCTTAGGTTCGAGTCCCAGCTGAGTCAGCGTTGAATTTTATCTCTGCAAAACTCCCTGCCCTGCCCGCGGACAGTAGAGGACACTGATGGATTGAAAAGGTCGCCGTCAATCGTATGGGACGTTAAGCCGTGGCTTTTGTGTGAGAGAGCCGTTCTCTGTGCACGTTAAAGAACACACTGGATGACCTTGACGCGAAGCGAACATCTGTCTCCTAACAGCTGTTCCAGTGGGTCCCACCCCCAAACTTCTCTGGGCCTTCGGGGTCCATGTGACCTGGCCATTTAGCCCATTTTATTCAAAAAAGTGCCGCTCAGAGGTAAAACAACCGAACCCATTCTTTGTATAGGGGAACACCTCCTACCATTAAAAAATAGTATGAAGCATAATTATGACAAGAAAGCAAATGAAAAGAGCTATCATATTCACTCTTATTTTGCCTATTTTTATAAGCAGGCAATATTTCGTAACTTGAATAAAGATAAAAAAAATTCTCTCCTATCGAAGGTTTCGCCAGAAATTTGTCAGACTTACCCTTCTGACTCAGTTTGTCGCCCACCGCTGATACACTCTGAAAAGCCATTTCTTCAGAAATCTCTCTGACATCCCAGGTCTCTCCACTTGTTCAACTTCTAGACCAGTGTCTCGCAATTTTTTTACTCTGCGGCACACTGAATCTAATTTTTTTTTCCGCGGTACACATAAAAAAGAATAAAAGCAAATTCTATATAATCATCATTATATTTGCGCTTTATTGAAGTCATCAGCCTGGTTTTACTTGAAGATTTCCTGTCGTTCTTTAATTCATAACTCGGTGTTTGTTTTAAATATTTGTCCATTCTACGGCTTGAAATAATCAAAAATTAATACCAAAATTTGGAAAAAGCTTGACAAATACTTACAAGATCCCAGTTGATAAAATCAGAAAGATTTTTATTAAAGCACCTCGATAACACAAGTCAAGTCAAAATGAAATCTTTGGAATATCTAGTGTCAATTTGAAAATTTCTCGCGGCACACAGTTTGAAAAAGTCTAGTAAAAAGAAATCTAGAAAATCTAGAAAAAATCTAGAAAAGTCTAAAAGTTTGAAAAAGTCTATATCTAGACTTTAAAGAGCAAAAGGAAATTATTTAATGCGAAATCTTCGATCGAAATATTTGAAATTATAGTTCCTTTTCCTGTTTCACTTTTCATATTCGTTTAATTATTGCGCATTTCAAATAATAAAGCTATCTGTTTGTTACGTCTTTGTTTGGCTGATGCCATATTACTTGAGTATTAATTCTACAAATCTCCAAACCTTTCTTATGATAAGCTCTAGTTTAACTCAATTAGAAAACTAAAATTATTTAATATTAATAACCAGACAATTAATCTAATGTAAAACAGAATGTCCTAACGTCTACTGCATAACTTCATCATCAGTGTCCTCACTTCCATCAGTGTCCTCTACTACAATGTCTAACGTCTACTGCATAACTTCACAAGCTGGTAAGTGGAGTGAATCAAAATAAAAAATGCGATATAATCATTGATCCGAAAAGTGATATTTATCGAAGCCATGAAAAGGTTTGATCATTAGTTTCTTGTTACTACATTAACAAATAACACTGCGCGACAAATTTTCATAAACGTGATGCCTCTGAGATAAAAGTAGCCATTTCTTAAAGATTCCCAGGTGCTGAACACGAATATGATAATGAAAATGTAAAATTGGCTACTATTTCTGAGAAATTCTCAACGAAGTGGCAACTGTGATAGGAGAAGGATGTGGTTCTGATGACGCTTATATCACTTAATAGCATGATAATTCGTCGTTCTGTGAGTTTAAATCTTTATATTTAATGTTTTAAAGATTTGCTTATTTCCTTAGATATCTTTCTTGCCCATTTCGAGAACTACCTCATTAAATCTTTGCAACTTTGAAATGATCATTTAGTTAAGCCTAACGTTGGTCAACTAGACGTATTCCTTCTCTCACACTGACCTTTTCACGCGTATGCGCATACGAAATTCAGTAAAGGGACTGCTTCAAGGACACCCACGCTGTAGTCAACTCTATATTCCTCAGCAATGGAAGACTTGTGTGCTATCTGTGGGAATGAAATTCTAGAGCCTACTGACAAACGACCAGATTTCATCAGATGTAAAGGTGCCTGTCGAAGTCAATTTCATTACTATTGTGCAAATAATACAGGAGATAACAACCACAAATTTTCTGCGGAATGCAAAGATAAAGAAGTGTATGAAATGCATGATTTCTGATGCTTACCTTGCCAGGTCTTACGATATTGAATATGCTGCGTCAGGTGCTTTAACTTTCCCTGACTACCCCGGAGAAAGATTAAGGCTTCAGCTCCGAACAAATGGCATGTGTAAAATCTTTAATAAACCATTCAGTTAAACAAGCACTGAATGAATGCATGGGTGACCCGAAGAACAACATAGTGGTACTTCCCAAATCATTAGCCTTTTTATCGGGAAAATATGATGAATTGCGAGATAAGGTTGAAAATGTGACTTAGCACTTGGTTCTCTGCAGACATGAATATAAAAACTTATTAGCTAAGAATCAGAAAATTAGAAAATACGATCAAAAATTTATCAGAAACGGTAAATGATTTGGAAAAGGAAAGCAATGTGTGCAACTTAGAAATTCAAGGTACAGTCGCTAAAATAAATATCCGAACACTGTGATTGATTACAGAATTCAGAAAAAATATCTGGCAGCGATTTTTTAGAAATTAGTGATCTGGCAATCTTCGTGTACAGTCACTCAAATAAAAAACCGAACACTACGGTTGATTACAGAATTCAGGAAAAATATCTGGCAGCGATTTTTTTTAGAAATTAATGATCTCGCAACCTTTGTGTACGTACACGAAGGTTACCAGATAACTAATTTTCAAAAACAAAACGTTGCCAGATATTTTTTTTGAATTCTGTAAACAACCATAGCGTTCGGATACTTCTCTGAGCGACTGTACCGATCTGGAACTGAACTGGCAAATGAGAGACAATCGCAACGTAAATGATCGAACAAACGACGTGCCATCCTAGGATTCTGACTCAGATATCGGAAGAAGCAAAGTCACCGCAAGCGAACGCGATACAACTGTGCAAAGGGGCGACTATATACATATAGTTGGTTGAGTTACTAATACTGCTAACGATAGTCGTTACAGATGATCAATGTAAATTTCGATTGGTCGTCTGTAATGACTTGAAGAACATTTATTCATTGCCATAGTTTATTCCAGAAAATCGTTAATTAAATCTAAATATTAAATTAATCTCAGTATTTCATTTTTAGTAACGAACAGAGCTGTCTTGAGACAACATCATTACAGAATAGTCAAGTCACAGAGAACTACTTCAAACGATGGAAATTCTTTAACAAGACACTTACCGCGGTTAAGAAAACAACTTAAACTAAATGATCAGTGACTTAAACCTTATTAATGATTTATTGGAACAAAGAGTTTTAAAGAATTAATGCTCTTGTCATTACAAACAAAGAATCCATATTTACAGAATTCCGTTAGAAACATTACAACTCAAGCAACTGTATCAGTTCGCAAGCTGCAAATATCCATCCGCCTACAACTCCTAAACAGCACACAGGTCCGTAGACTAGGCATCGAATTAATAGTATTCCACCATAAAAAGAATTCGTTACAACAGTTTTCTTAAATTCATAAATAATGATTAGCCATAAAAGTTTTTCTTTATCGACCTTTACCTCTCTGAAAAACAACTCTTTTCTACAGTTATAATAAAATCCTCTTCAAAATATCTGTACGTTATTAAAGCATATTACAAGATTGTCTTTAGTTATAATATTTAAATGCGAATTTTAATAGTTTAAAGTTTATTTAAATCATTTTACTGCATTTTTTTACCCTTAATACCTAAAATACCTGTACAATGGCTTTACTCTAATCGACCTGCATGGAATAAATATTAATAATAACAGAATCTTACTATATATATATATACAGTATATCTATGCATTACCGAAATATTCGAAGGAAAATGTGCAACAATTACCAGTTAAGTAAAAAGAAATTCAGCCTTTATAAAAAGAAAAATCGCAATATAGTAATGACATGCATACACATTTTCGATAATTCAAGTTGGATCCATCTTATTACAGATATATACGTGGCATAATTGTTTACAATCCGTTATTACGGCACATTTTAAAACTTGCCTCATAATATCCTGCACTATATTTAAGTTGATGCAAGGCAATTCCAAGTGAATATCTTCGCTAACTCCTCATATATTAGAGAAGTCTACCCTATATTTTAGAGTAGTGTCCAAAACACTTTTCATTCACTACTGGTGAGAATCTCATGGATATAGAAAACAACCGTTTATGTTATTCCCCACTTTTTTGGGAGAGGAAAAAGGAGGGGTGGTAAATGTTCTAGAGTGTGAATACACAACTTGTTGCGACGGGTCAAAATGTTGTAATTATATACTGGAACAGTCGTTATAACACCTACATAAATTGAGAAACGCAACAAATAACTTGGGAAAATCAATTGGAAAATAGATAGAAATAAATAGAAAATTGGCAGTAACTACCACTATATTAATAAAATAGTTTAATACAATTGAGTATCAGTTGTTCAATCAAAACAGCCTGGGAAAAATCTGAAGTATATCACGGATGTATCTTCAACGATATGTCCAATATTTAAGAAAAGTACATTTTACTGTGAACGGCAAAAAACATGCTCATAAATTCTTTGCATGTCTTGATACTGAATATACAATTGTATCACCGATATTGCTTCTTAGTCTCCAAAGCAATTATCATGCATCCGGTCAGGTTAAGTTTAATTTCAGCAGTTTAGCCGTTAAAAACCATAATAATCGAATTCTCAAAGAGCACGATAATAAGTCAAATGACAGTGCTTTTGTGCAATTAAAATCAAAGAGCATTGGTTGGATATGATTTTTCAATAAAAAAAAGAACAAATATGTATATATTTGAAATAAGGTTCAAATCTATTAACATTTGTTGGTTAACTATTTATAAATGAGGAGAACTTTGGAGTTAGGATGATACTAGGTATGATGAATCCAAATCGTTTTGGACAGAAAATTTTGATAAACGTTAAAGAAATGTGGTTATCTAGTAATCGATTTTGAGTCCACACGTAAAGATTATTTTATGTATCATAATTTGATACGAAAGAAGAGTGGATTTAAATTGAAGAGTTTGTCATTTTCTTTTTCAAATAATTATTAATATTAAATAATTATTTTAAAATAATTTATTCTAATTTCTAAAAAAATCGCTACCAGATTACGTAAATATATTCTGTAATATTTTTGTTCATAATTTCATATGCTATTCTGGAATTGCATTATCTTTTCTAATTCGCTGAATACCAATATTTCAGTTACTACTTATGCAGGAGCCATTTAGATCGGTGTCTATAGAATTTGGGGAAAACTATGATTGAAGTTATATATATATATATTACTTATATGTACTATAATTTAAACATTTTAAGAATATAGGCTAAGGAATTTTGAAATAATTGAAAAGCACTTTAATTACTACGATTAAAACTAAAAAAAAAAACTTATTATTCCTCTCTTCAATTAAGCAAGTAAAAGCGGAGTATTTATTAAATTGTTAACAAAGGTATTTTCTTCAACTTTAGAGCCTTAACAATGGAAACTCCATTTTCCGAATATGCAAAATTCTAAATTTGGAAAATTTTCGAAACTTGGGAAAAATATTCGTCTAAACCTAGGAATGATCATATTGCGTAATTGAAATTTCCGGCGAACAGCCGGGTAGAGGTGTGACGTCATGGCGACAGAAATCAGCAGTTCTCTTCCAGTTCCGCAGCTACTTGATCGACCTTAATTTTATGGCCTTGGTACCACTGAGTTTTAGCCTTGTTGGGATAACAGATTTGGTTTCTGGCTGCCATGGTCGGGAGTGATCCCTCGAAAAGTGTCCGAAATTTCTAGGACCGCTGCTGTCTCCTACCTTGTGAATGGGGGGCGGGATTGGCTCAGTTCGCAGCGCACCAGGCTCCTAATCTGTAGTCCCAGGTTCGAGTCCCAGCTGAGTCAGCGTTGAGATTTATTTCCGCAAAATTCCCCGCCCTGCCCACGGTCAGTAGGTGACACCGATGGGCTTGGAAAGGCCGCCGTCCGTCGGATGGGACGTTAAGCCGAGGCCCCGTGTGTGGGAGAGCCATACCCTGTGCACGATAAAGAACACGCTGGATGGCCTTGTCTGGTGGCTACCATCTGTCTCCCAACAGCTGTTCCAATGGGTCCCCTCCCCCAACCTTCTCTGAGCCTTCGGGGCCCTTGTGACCTGGCCATTTAGCCCATGGTGTGCAAAAAAGTGCAGCTCAGAGGTAAAACAACCCAATGTTAAAGAACACGCTGGATGGCCTCGACGGGAGGCCAGCATCTGTCTCCCAACAGCTGTTCCAGTGTGTCCCCTACCCCAACCTTCTCTGAGCCTTCGGGGTCCTTGTGACCTGGCCATTTAGCCCATGGTTTGCAAAAAAGTGCCGCTCGGAGGTAAAACAACACAACCTTAAAGAACACGCTGGATGGTTTTGACGGGAGGCTACCGTCTGTCTGCCAACAGCTGTTCCAGTTTGTCCCCTCCCCCAGCCTTCTCTATGGCTTCGGGATCCTTGTAACCTGGCCATTTAGACCATTGTTTGCAAAAAAAGTATCGCTCTGAGGTAAAACAACCCAACGTTAAAGAACACGTTGGATTGCTTTGACGGGAGGCTTCCATCTGTCTCTCAACAGCTCTTTCACTGAGACCCCAAATCTTCTCTGAGCCTTCGGGGTCCTTGTGACCTGGCCATTTAGCCCATGGTGACAGAGGTAAAACAACCCACTCAGCCAACCTTGTGAATGGAGTACTATGTGTCGTAAGCTGTGATTAAAGTAATCCATGAACATATATTTGGCGTCAACTTTTCGTGTGTATTTAACTAGTATGCAAAAATTCTAGTGCTAATAGTACTTTAGTAACCATCTGCATTAAAAATGCTACATTTATTAAAAAATGATAATAACAAAAATAAAATAAAAAACTAAATATCCACGACCATAAGACAAAATGAAAACAATAGTACATTTGTGGTTCAAAAATAAAAGCTAAAATGCCTAACATGAAATTGACCTTTTTCAAGTTAAAATGAAGTTCTCCATAACTATTAATTTACCTGTTGTAATCTTTCAAATGACCTCAATTGAGATGACCTTCGGGATTCCTTCATCCTGAACAGACAGGCACCTACAGTCGGTAAAAAAGGTATCCGAACACTATGATTGATTACAGAATTCAGAAAAAAATATAATGATCTGGCAACCTTCGTGTACAGTCGTTCAAATAAATATCCGAACACTATGACTGATTACAGAATTCCAAAAAAAAATATCTGGCAGCGATATTTTTTAGAAATTAGTGATTTGGCAACCTTCGTGTACAGTTGCTCAAATAAATATCCAAACACTATGGTTGATTACAGAATTCATAAAAAATATCTGGCAACGATTTTTTTAGAAATTAGTGATCTGGCAACCTTCGTGTACAGTCGCTCAAATAAATATCCGCACACTATGGTTGATTACAGAATCCATAAAAAATATCTGACAACGATTTTTTTTAGAAATTAATGATATGAAAACCTTCGTGTTACGTTCAACACGGAGGTTGCTAGATCACTAATTTCTAAAAAAATCGTTGTCAGATATTTTTTCTGTATTCTGTAATGAACCACAGTGTTTTGATAACTTTTGACCGACTGTACCCAGGATTTAGTTTTTTACCGGGAGAAGGGGTGTGGCACTTAGAATAAGATTGAGTAGGGTTTTCAAATTACTGAATTGGTCCACCAAAGAGGAAAAATAAATATTCTCTGCGGAACAAATTTTACACTTTTCTTAAATCTGTTTTTGTGTCGTACATGAAATACGGGCAAAAATAAATTACATAAAGTCAAATGTTCTATATTTCAAAAGAGGTAGACAATTTTCAGAGTTCCTCTAAGACGACGGATTTTCGGAAAATGGGAGTCATAACCTCCTGGTCATCCCCACTGGTTCGTCCATGATCCTGAACAGTAACTTCATGAGTCAAAATTCATCACCGTTGTGCCATCGTCATACAAAGGTTGGTTGTTGCGGTTGTTTTACCTCTGATCACATTTTTTGCACACCATGGGCTAAACGGCCAGGTCACAAGAACCCCGAAGGCTCAGAGAAGGTTGCGGGAGGGGACCCACTAGAACAGCTATTGGGAGACATATGGTAGCCTCTCGTCAAGGCCATCCAGCGTGCTCTTTAACGTTGGGTTGTTTTACCCCTGATCGCATTTTTTGCACACCATGGGCTAAATGGCCAGGTCACAAGACACCGAACACTCAGAGAAGGTTGGGGGAGGGGACCCACTGGAACAGCTGTTGGGAGACAGATGGTAGCCTCCCGTCAAGCCCATCCAGTGTGCTTTTTAACGTGCACAGGGTATGGCTCTCCCGCACATGCGGTGACGGGCTTAATGTCCCATCCGACGGACGGCGGCCTTTCCAAGTCCATCGGTGTCCCCTACTGAACGTGGACAGGGCGGGGAATTTTGCGGAGAAAATTCTCAACGCTGACCAGCTGGGACTCGAACCTGGGAACTGCAGATTACGAAACTGGCCCACTACCGACTGAGCCACCCCCGCCCCTAAGAGATGCGAGAACCAGATTACTATAAAGAAGACAATTTTTATGATTACACTGTTTCATATAGTAAATCATTAAGAGAAAATGTTGTTAAATTTCAAAGACCTCGATTTTTTTTCCTTAGAAACCAATTTAGGGTTTTTGATGAAATCATTCTTATTTATAAAATGCCAATTACTGAATTCATATACATTCGCCCAAAAAAGTGTCCGAACAATATGGTTGATTAGAGAAATGAGAAAAAATATCTTGCAAAAATCGATTTTTTTTTAGAAATTAGTGATCACACAACCTTCGTGTCACGTGACACGAAGGTTGCCAGACGAGTAATTTCTAAAAATATCGTTGCCGGAAATTTTTTCTGATTTTTTTAATCAACCATAGTGTTCGGATACTTTTTTGAGCTACTGTACATATACGAAGGTTGCCAGACGAATAATTTCTAAAAATATCGTTGCCAGATATTTTTTCCGAATTCTCTAATCATCCATGAAGGTCGCCAGATCACTAATTGCTAGAAAAATCGTTGCCAGATATTTTTTCTGAATACTGTAGCCAACCATAAAGGTTCCCAGATCACTAATTTCTAAAAAAATCGTTGCCAGATATTTTTGTGAATTCTGTAATCAACCGTGGTGTTCGGATACTTTTTTGAGCGACTGTACTACTTTCCTGGTTATATAATTGTTCGGATATCATTTCTGCAGAAAATGAATATCAGAATTGAAATAATCAGCTCAGAGGCCTCTTCTTTTATCTGGATGGAAAAATCGCACAAAATTTCTATATCAACATATTTTTTCACTCAAAACCTTATCTCTTTCATATTATGACAAAAGATTATTCAACTGCAATGCAAGTTCCAAAAGGAACCAATCAGTTCAATCACGTTCTGTACAGTATAGATCATATCAATCTATAAGTCAAAATGTTTAATTCTAGTTTAGCCCATATCTGGTCTAGTGGTTAGCACACATGACTACTAACCTAGCGGGCATGACCTTTGTTTGTATGTTATATGAGAAACAAGGATAAGCCTAATATAGCTTCTAGGCTATCTCAATTCTTTGTGGCGCGGGGGGTGGCTCAGTCGGTAGCGCGCCAAGCTCGTAATTTGTAGTTCCCAGGTTCGAGTCTCATCTGGGTCAGCGTTGAGATTTATCCCCGCAAACCTCCGCGCCCTGAACACTGTCAGTAGGGGACACCGATGGGCTTGGTAAGGTCGCCGCCCATCGGATGGGACGTTAAGCCGTGGAGAGCCATACCCTGTGCACGTTAAAGAACACGCTGGATTGCCTTGACGGGAGGCTACTATCTGTCTCCCAACTGCTGTTCCAGTGGGTCCGCCTCCCCAACTTTCTCTGAGCCTTCGGAGTCCATATGACCTGGCCATTTAGCCCACTGTGTGCAAAAAATGCCGCTGAGAGGTAAAATAACCCAACTCATTCTTTGCATACGGGAGCGCCTCCTACCATTTAAAAAAAATATACTATGAAGCACAATTATGTCAAGAAAGCAAATGAAAAGAGCTATCATATTGACTCTTATTTTTGCCTAATTTTATAAGCATGCAATGTTTCGTATCTTAAATAAATATAATAAAAATTTCGCCTATCAAAGGTTTCGCCATTAATTTGTGAGACTTACCTTTCTGACTCAATTTGTCGCCACAATTCTTCCAAAAATCTCTCTGACATCCCAGGTCCCTCCTCTTGTTCAACCTCTAGACTTTAAAGAGCAAAAGGAAATTATTTAATGCGATATCTTCGATCGAAGTATTTGAAATTAACTTTTCACTTTTCCTCTTTCACTTTTCATATTCGTTTAATTATTGGGCATTTCAAATAATAAACGTATGTGTTTGTTACGTCACTGTTTAGCTGATGCCATATTACTTGAGTAATAATTCCATATGATCCCGAAACCTTTGTTGTAATAAATTCTAATTTACCTCAATTAGAAAACTAAAATTATTTAATATTAATAACCAGACAATTAATCTAATGTAAAACAGAATGTCCTAAACGTCTACTGCATAACTTCACAAGCTGGTAAGTAGAGTGAATCAAAATAAAAAATGCGATATAATCATTGATCCGAAAAGTGATATTTATCGAAGCCATGGAAAGGTTTGATCATTAGTTTCTTGTTACTACATTAACAAATAACACTGAGTAAAAATTTTCATAAAAGTGATGCCTCTGAGATAAAAGTAGCCATTTCTTAAAGATTCCCAGGTGCTGAACACGAATATAAAAATGAAAATGAAAAATTGGCTACGATTTCTGAGAAATCCACAACGGAGTGGCAACTGTAATAGGAGAAGGATGTGGTTCTGATGACTCTTATATCGCTTAATAGCATGATCAGTCGTCGTTCTGTGAGTTTAAACCTTTATATTTAATGTTTCCAAGATTTGTTTAATTCCTTAGATATCTTTCTTGCCCATTTCGAGAACTACCTCATTAAATCTTTGCAACTTTGAAATGGTCATTTAGTTAAGCCTAACGTTGGGTTCGAGCCACAGATAAGGCATGGACCTTTGTGTTGTTTTTCTGCTGAGGTCCTGCCATCCTCACAGACTTTCTACTTTGGCATATAAACTGACAGGCTCCTGTCAGACCTCTGTGGAAAGCAGCTGCTTGAGGGGGTATTTATTTACTTTTTAACGTTGGTCAGCTCGGCGTGCCTCTTGTCTCGTACTGACCCTTTCACGCGCATGCGCATAAGAAATTCCGTAAAGGGACTGTTCAAGTACCCACGCTGTAGGACGACGACGCTCGCTTGGTAAGTTGCAGTTTTTCCACTCTGTATTGCTCAGCAATGGAAGGCTTGTGTGATATCCGTGGGAATGAAGTTCTAGAGACTACTGACAAACTCTCAGATTCCATCAGATGTAAAGGTGCCATCAGATGTAAAGGTGCCATCAGATGTTCCGTCAGATGTAAAGCTGACTGTAGAAGCCAATTTCATTACTATTGCACAAATATTACAGAAGATAATTACCGTAAATTTTCTGCAGAACGCAAAAATATAATAGTAGTGTATGAATTTTAAATATTTTTATGCTTCTCCTGCCAGGTCGCACGATATTGAATATGATGTGTCAGATGTTTCTTCAGCTCCGAACAAATGGCATCAATAAAATCTTTATATACCAGTCAGTTAAACAAGAAATTGATGAATGCATAGGTGACCTGAAGAACAACATCGAGGGACTTACCAAATCATTAGATTTTTTTATCAGGAAAAAATGATGAATTTCGAGATAAGGTTGAAAATGTGACTCAGGACTTGGTTCTCTGCAGACATGAAAATAAACAATTATTTGCTAAGAATCGAAAATTTGAAAATACGATCGATAATTTATCAGAAAGGGTAAATTACTTGGAAGAAGAAAGCAATGTGAGATACTTAAAAATTCAAGGTACAGTCGCTTAAATAAATATCCGAACACTATGATTGATTACAGAATTCAGAAAAATTCTGGCAACGAAGTTTTTTTTAGATATTAGTGATCTGGCAACCTTCGTGTACAGTACACGAAGGTTACCAGATCACTAATTTCTAAAAAAATCGTTGCCAGATATTTTTTCTGAATTCTGTAATCAACCATAGTGTTTGGATTTCTATTTGAACGACTGTACACGAAGGTTGCCAGATCACTAATATCTAAAAAAATTCGTTGCCAGATATTTTTCTAAATTCTGTAATCAACCCTAACTTTCGGATACTATTCTGAGCAACTGTACTTATCTGGAACTGAACTGGTTAATGAGAGACAATCGCAACGTAAATGATTGAACAAACGACTGTGCCATCCTAGGATTCTTACTCGGACATCGGCAGAAGCAATGTCACTGCAAGCGAACGCGATACAACTGTGCAAAGAGACGGCGATATACATAGCGTGGGTTGAGTTAGTAACACTGATAAGGATAGTCGTTACAGATGATCAATGTAAATTTAGATTGGTCGTGTGTAATGACTTGAAGAACATTTTATTCATTGCTATAGTTTATTCCAGAAAATCGTTAATTAAATCTAAATATTAAATTAGTCTCGGTATTTCATTTTTAGTACTGAACGGAGCTGTCTTGAGACAACATCATTACAGAATAATCCAGTCACAGAGAACTACTTCAAACGATGGAAATTCTTTAACAAGACACTTACCCCGGTTAAGAAAACAACTGAAACTAAATGATCAGTGACTTAAACCTTATTAACGATTTATTGGAACAAACAATTTTCACAAATTAATGCTCTTGTCATAACAAACAAAGAACACAAATTTACAGAATTCCGTTAGAAACATTACAACTCAAGCAACTGTATCACTTCGCAAGCTGCAAATATCCATCCGCCTCGAAATTTATCTCGAAATTCATTATTCTTTTTCTGATAAAAAGAATCTAATGATTGTATCATTTGTTCGCAAGCTGCAAATATCCATCCGCCTACAACTCCTAAACAACATACAGGTCCGTAGACTAGGCATCCAATTAATAGTATTCTACCATAAAAATAATTCGTTACAACAGTTTTCTTAAATTCATAAATAATGATTACCGATAAAGGTTTTTCTTTATCGACCTTTACCTCTCTGAAAAACAACTCTTTACTACAATTATAATAAAATCCTCTTCAAAATATCTGTACGTTATTAAAGCATATTACAAGATTGTCTTTAGTTATAATATTTAAATGTGAATTTTAATAGTTTAAAAGTTATTTAAATCATTTTACTGCATTTTTTACATGTGCTGCAATTCCTGAGCAAATATTATAGCTTTTGACACGTTTGAATCCTAATGCATGAATGAGGAGAAAAATAGTTTCTATAACAAAATTAAAATGATCGATTTAATATTTGGAGCAACAAGCCACTTGAACACTTAATACCTAAAATACCTTTACAATGGCTTTACTGTAATAGACCTGCATGGAATAAATATTAATAATAACAGAATCTTACTATATATATATACAGTACTTTGCATTACCGAAATATTCGAAGGAATTTGTGCAACAATTACCAGTTTAGTAATAAGAAATTCAGCCTCTTATAAAAAGAAAAATCGCGATATAGTAATGACATGCATACACATTTTCGACAATTGTAGGTGGATCCATCTTATTACAGATATATACGTGGCATAATTATTTACAATCAGTTATTTCTTCTAAGCACATTTTAAAACTTGCCTCGTAATATCCTGCACTATATTTAAGTTAATGCAAGACAATTCCAAGTGAATATCTTCGCTAACTCCTCATATATTAGAGAAGTCTCCCCTATACATTAGAGTAGTGTCCAAAGCACTTTTCATTCACTATTGGTGAGAATCCCATGGATATAGAAAACAATCGTTTATGTTATTACCCACTTTTTTTGGGAGGGGAAAGATAAGGGGTGGTAAATGTTCTAGAGTGTGTTTACACTACTTGATGTGATGGGTCAAAATGTTGCAATTATATACTGGAACAGTCGTTTTAATACGCACATAAATTGAGAAAAAGAACAAATGACGTGGGAAAAGCAGTTGGAAAATAGATAGAAATTAATAAAAAAATGGCAGTAACTACCACTATATTAATAAAATAGTTTAATACAATTAAATATCATTCGTTCAATCACCATTGGCGTTATTTCAGTTGCACAGGTATATCACGGATGTATTTCAACGATATATCCAATATTTAAGAAATTTATATTTTGCTGCGAAAGGCAAGTGATATGCTCATGCATTCTTTGCATGTCTTGATACTGAATATACAATTGTATCATCGATATTGCTTCTTAGTATCCAAAGCAATTATCATGCATCCGGTCACGTTAAGTTAAATTTCAGAAGTTTAGCCATTGAAAACCATAATAATCGAATTTTCAAAGAGCACGATAATAAGTCAAATAACAGCGCTTTTGTGCAATTATAATCAAAGAGCATTGGTTGGCGGGGCGGGGGTGGCTCAGTCGGTAGCGCGCCTGGCTCGTAATCTGTAGTTCCCAGGTTCGAGTCCCAGCTGGGTCAGCGTTGAGATTTATCTCCGCAAAATTCCCCGCCCTGCCCACGGTCAGTAGGGGACACCGATGGGCTTGGAAATGCCGCCGTCCGTCGTATGGGACGTTAAGCCGTGGCCCCGTGTGTGGGAGAGCCATACCCTGTGCACGTTAAAGAACACGCTGGATGGCCTTGACGGTAGGCTACCATCTGTCTCCCAACAGCTGTTCCAGTGAGTCTCCTCCCCCAACCTTCTCTGAGCCTTAGGGGTCCATGTGACCTGGCCATTTAGCCCATGGTATGCAAAAAGCGCCGCTCAGAGGTAAAACAACCCAACCCAAGCATTGGTTGGATATGATTTTTCAAAAAAACAAATATGTATATATTTGAAATAAGGGTCAAATCTATTACATTTGTTGGTTAACTGATTATAAATGAGGAGAACTTGGGAGTTAGGATGATATTAGGTATGATGAATCCAAACCGTTTTGGACAGAAAATTTTGATAAAGGTTAAAGAAATTTGGTTATCTAGTAATCGATTTTGAGTCCACACGTAAAGAATATTTTATGTATCATATTTTGCTACAAAAGACGAGTGGATTTAAATTGAAGAGTTTGTCATTTGTTTTTTTTTTCAAATATTTTTCTGTTGCTATGTAGGATGAAATTTCGATTAACTGAGTTAAAGTTAGAAATACAAATTCGGATAAAACAAGAAAGTCTTCTAACAAGATGTAACGAACAATTGAAAGAATAGCTAATCATCTCTGGTGATAATAAGTTGCTTGTTTTCAAAGAAAATGAAATTTTTCGGTTTCCAGTTTTTCCCCATCTGATACTGGAAATACGAACTAATGGATGATTTATAAAAAAATAAATCGCAATAATGTACTGGTACAAACAAAACACAAAATAGAAATCATTCTCTCATATATCTCTTAAAACGAAAATCTTTTACTTTCCCATCCCTTTGCAGTTAAGGGGAAGAAATGAAAATAAATATTTTGATCATCACATTCCATCAACTAAATTCTAAATCTCTCTCATGATATATTATTTGAAACATTCGTTTTTAATTTTTGTATTTTCCACATTTAAAGAACAGAGTCGTGACTTCGATCCTAGATCGTTAGGACTTGTTATTTAAATATTATATAAATTATTAATTAGCAAATTATTTATATAAATTATTTTTCATTTAATTTATGTATTTTTTAGTTTTTTCGTATCGAAAAATAGTCGCTGAAGTATAATTGCCCAAACGCAATTTCGTATATATTATAATATGATATAGCATAGATATGAATTTGGGTTGGGTTGTTTTACCTCTGGGCGGCACTTTTTTGCACACCATGGGCTAAATGGCCAGGTCACATGGACCACGAAGGCTCAGAGAGGTTTGGGGGAGGGGACCCACTGGAACAGCTGTTGGGAGACAGAGGGTAGCCTCCCGTCAAAGCCATCCAGCGTGTTCTTTAACGTGCACAGGGTATGGCTCTCCCATAAACGGGGCCACGGCTTAACGTCCGATCCGACGGACGGCGGCCTTTCCAAGCCCATCGGTGTCCCCTATTGACCGTGGGCAGGGCGGGGAATTTTGCGGAATAAATCTCAACGCTGACCCAGCTGGGACTCGAACCTGGGAACTACAGATTACGAGCCTGGCGCGCTACCGACTGATCCACCCCCGCCCCATAGATATGAATTAAAAGAAACTTTAAAATTCGTGAAATATCTATACTGATCTTGTTTTAAACATTATATAACAGTCCTTTCCTTTAACTTAAGACCTCCTTTCCTTTGACTTTAGAAGAAACATAATGAAATTGATTCGTAAAAATCCGTTTCGAGCAAAGCCTGATTAGCGAGAATAATAATATCGGTGGATGTTATCATTTGCTTTTATATGTTTTTCGATTTCCGTCTGTTTCTATAAGAAGAAAAGTAGCTTCAAAACATTCTTTTATTCAATGCTGGCTTAATCAGAATATTAACTGTCTCTACGGAGTTTCGTTTTCTAGGATAGGTTATTTTTATTCCAGATCGTTTTACTTCGAATGAACAGCATGGAACATAAATGTAAAATTCCGTTGTATAAATAGTCGGATTAGCGAGAATAATTCTCAATTTCATTTGTTTTGATTTCCTGTAATACTTTCGATTGATTTCCAATTGTGTCCTTTATAATAAAAATATTTTTTACACTTTCATTCTAATGAGTGTCAGATAAAAATAAAATATAATTTTTTTAATTCGTACTGATAGTTTCATTCCAACTTTCTGAAAATGATAATTTAATAAATTCATAACAATATCAAATATATGTAATATTTTCTTCTGAAATATTAACCTAAAAGCCTACAAACATTTAAAGTTTAACAAGGCATTAAAGAGAAACGTTTTTAGCTTTGCTTCAAAAATCAAATACAGAATTCATAAATTTATAAATATATAAAAGTCAATGAGTCCAAGGTGGATCAGCTTTGATATTTACCTCCGCATAACACCCAACCCTTCTCACGGTCAGTAGGGAACGCCGATGTGTTTGGAAAGGCCACCGTACTTGGCTTTGGACTTTAAGCTGTGGCTTGAGGTGCGGGAGAGCCATACCCTGTTCACGTTAAAGAAACATGCTGGATGGATTTGACAGGAGGCTGCCATGTGTCTCCTAACAGCTGTACAGTGGGTCCCCTCCCTTCAACCTTCTCTGAGCCTTCGGGGTTCTTGTGACCTGGCCATTTACAATCGGGGGAATTTCGGGGTCCATAGACATGGCCATAAAAAGTGCCGCTCAGAAGTAAAACAACCCAACCCAATCCTCCTGAGCCATCGATGAAATTAATCTCTCCAAAACCCTCACTCTGTTCTTGGTCAGTAAGAGTACTGATGGACTTGGAAAAGCCCACCGTCCATTGGATGGGGCATAAAATCATGACACCGTGCATGACAGAGTACCCTATGCATGACATAAGCTAACATACATAATATAAATAACACGATGAATTCCTTTATAGGAGACTACGAAAAATTCCCCGCCCTGCTCACGGTCAGTAGGGGACACAGATGTGCTTGGAAAGGCCGCCGTCTGTCGGATGGGATGTTAAGCCGGGGCCCGTGTGCGGGAGAGTGATACCTGTGCACGTTAAAGAACACGCTGGATGGCCTTGACGGGAGGCTACCATCTGTCTCCCAACAGCTGTTCCAGTGTGTCCCCTCCCCTAACCTTCTCTGAGCCTTCGGGGTCCATGTGACCTGGCCATTTAGCCCATTGTGTGCGAAAAACTGCCGCTCAGAGGTAAAACAACCCAACACAAATTATAGGAGACAACCATCTGTCACATAACAGTTTTCCTGAGGGTCCCTTGCTCCCAGTATTTTAACCATTTATCCCATCGTGTGCAGAAAAGAACCTCTCAAGTGCAAAAAAAATTAAACCCAACTGCTCTGGGGCAATGCAAAAACTATACTTACCTCCTTTATTGTGAGTTGGTTTCTTTATACGTATTGCTTTCACTTGTTTAGATGCTCACGTGCCACAAATGAATACATATATATATACGATGGTTTTCCACGTGTATTTGCACGCTGTTTGATTCATACGTGGTCAGCATATAGTCTGAACTTCTATTTCTTTATAAAACCAAATAATATTTCAAGACATGAAAAAAATATACGTTTATTTTCTCAATATAGGTCAGTATTTTACCTTCAAATTCAGGAAAGGAAGAGGTGTCAAGTGAAAGGTTTCAAACTGGCATTATATCCTGAGTGGTTGTAATTCAACTGCGCTTCCTTGAAGGTCTGCGGATGAGAAAAGATTAGTTGCACAAAGATGAAATTTGAAATGGATAATAATCAGGTGCATGTGGAATGGAATGACAGGAAAAAATTAAATCTCAGTATAAAAGCTTCCAGATGGTTGAACATGGCGCTGTGAAGAAAAAGCATGTAGATTAATTTCCAATCAACATGTCAGTAAAAGAATGTGAGATCTGGTGATAACAGAATGAAAACAGAAAGTCATCTTGACACCTGATCCTTTTGGAATAGAGGTAAGGACCTTTATCATTTTCCAACACTTTCCAGATTAGTGAAGAGGAATTAGAGACCGGAACTGAATTAGACAGACAAATATTTTTGGTTCCATGGCACTGTTGTAAACCCACCCCCTCTCGGGGTGGTTTACATAGCTCTTTAAATACTGAACACATCATTTTAAAAGCTTGTTGCGTTTGAAAAAAAAAATGTTTGAGTTTAAATAGATTTTATTGAGATCTTTAAAATATTTTCAGCCGCATATTTCAGAAATCTTTTATTTAATAAATTACCGAGTTCTATACCTGAGTTACTATTGACATAACATAGAACTGTATTATTTAATGAAGGGGCCGCTTTCTGCACATGCACTTTGTTTTGTCTCCTCCATAAATTCCGTATATCAAACTCACTAAGTCTCTGGATTTTCTGAATTAAAGACCAGATTAGAGACCTGGGATTGAAGAATCGTTCATTATTGGTTGAACTCTATTACCAAGCAATGACAACGACATGGCTGCTTTATCTGAACATAGCTTATTGAACAGATTTAGACGTCTTTGAACAAAATGAATTACGAAACACGACTCAGATATTTGAGGAAATTATTATTTATCGTTATGCCATTGCAGAGAAATTATACCGGTTTTGGGACACATTGTGGATTGCTAGTGCAGTAGATAGTCTTCTGTTAGAGCCATAGCGGAAATGGCACTCCTGAATCTTGCGTGATCCATTGTCTTCAGGATTGTGCGAAGAGTATTGCTCTGATTCCTTTACAAACTGCACATGGGACAACAGCTGACTCCCAGTGGTCCTCTGCAATGTCGGAACCTTGTTCTTAAGTTCCTGGCTGTGTGCAACAGTTAGCCGTGGAACATTTTGACGAGTGGGGAGGCACACTTCCAGCTGAATGGTAATGTGAGCACAAAGTATTATTAGATATGGAGAATGTAACATTTTCTGGCATTGATGAAATTACACAGCATTTCCCTCCTGTTACTGTGTGATATTCCTTCACTGTAACTATCGTCTAGGAACGCTTCTTCTTAGAGGAAAGCCAAGCCGTAATCTCCCCTCAAGTACCACGTCCAGAGAACAATGAAACAACTCGTAATCTAATATTTTTATCCCCAGCTTTTATGCGACAGGCTGCTAAGAGTAAAATGAGTAATTCTTTGTTGTTCTATAAGTTCTAAAAAAATATTATTATTTGTATTTCCCTAATCGTCCATTAGTTCGAACTTCCACTCTTAAAGTATGCGAAAGTTGGAAAAGAAAAACTTCATTCTCTTTGAAATAATATTTGTCGTAGACGATGCATTTTCTTTCTACTTGTAGATTTATATTTACATCAGTTGTGTCAATTTCTTTACAGTGTAATTGATTAATTTTGATGGTCCCAAGAGCCCAAAGGCAAGGAACAAGATCCATGAAAGAGAATCCATTTTCCTGCCTTTTAGGAGAAGTCGCATTTCAGGTACCTTTCCCGTTAAATATACACTCAGCATCAACTTTATTAGTTACAGTTTTGTTTTTAATTTGTAATAATTCATAAACAGAATCTAGTAACTTCTTAAATACGTTTCTCACAATAAATTTGTGCCCTTGTAATAATTATGCTAATTTTTGCTAATTATGAATGACGCGTTCGAAAAGAAGCTAACTTGCTAACTTTCATAACTATTTAAATACTGAAAACATATTTTTAGAAGCTTGTTGCCTTTGAAAAAAATATTTAGATATTTAAAATATTTTTAGTCGCATATTTCTTAATTTTTTTATTTAATAAATTACTGAGTTCTATACCTGAGTTGCTATTGACATAACATAGAACTGTATTACTTAATTAAGAGGTCGCTTTGCGTACATGTACTCTGTGGGGTCTCCTCCATAAATTCCGTGAGGATCTGAGGGGAGGGTAAGGTTAGGATGTTTTAAAACAGTTTAAATAACATACTATTAACGATCTTATTAAACAAACCACCGACCTATTACGTTATGACATTAAAATGGTATATTTACCCTTGTGATTAATACTTTGTAGCGTTTTTCGATTACAAACATAAGATATTTTATGTATGACCCCCTTGTAATGAAATACTACTACAGTTAACACTCACTTGATATGATGACACTCGTACAAAAGTAAAGATTCCTACACAAAATACGTTTCGTAAAATGAAGTGGCGGTCCCGCTATGCACTGCGTATAAGGTGAAGTGTTAAATCCTTCTGATATGTTATATAAATTATAGACGACCGGTGGAAAAATATATAGGTTGTACTCTTTTGAGGTTAATTTTTAGCAACTTATACTGCAAGTCACTGAACTTGAATATTTTACTAATCAAAAAAGTTTTTATGATTAAACGAATGTAAAATACTACACTAAAAGATATTGTAATTTATAGTGGTAGTTGTTTCCACTCTTCCTTTGAATATTTTTATCTAGTTAAAAGCATATCATAAAAAATGATGTTTTAGTGTTTCGTTGAAATAACATCTTCATTATTACACTGACCGCTTTCAGAATAAAATAAATTATTATATTTTTAGTAAACTATGTGTCTTAATGTTTATATACGAGATTACTCAAATTAAACTAACAATTCCCTAGTAAGCTTTTTGAAATAACTCAGTGGCTATAGGTAATATTTGATATTTGCACATTTCAGATCATAACTGAAACAACACATAAAACGGTAGGCATCATGATAAAGAAATCGAAGTAGTTTAGAACTTCTACTCTGGCATATAAACTGACAAGCTCCTGTCAGACCTCTGTGGCAAGCAGCTGCTTAAGGGGGTATTGATTTTTTTTTTATTTAATTTTCAATATTAAAAAAAACTCGGAAAATCTTCTGTGAACATGAAACTCATTGTAACTAGTTCAGCTGTTATATCTGGAAAGAGATTTTTAGAAAGCCATCTTCAATTGCATTTAAGCAACTTCCAATGACTGACTCCGTGGTATAAAAAAGCCATCAATAGAAGAGATCTCAGTCGGCGGATGGTAGTGAAACTGTCAGAGAACATGACACACCTTTAGGAGTTCTTAGGTTTTTATCCCTTTCGGATCAAGTCGATTTTACCTATCTTCCTCTTGCTTTTGGCTTTGACAATTTGTCGATTTGTCTGAGGATTTGACAAAAGATTATTCCACCATATCTTTCGAACGCGATGAGAATATTGATGATTTATATGTCAAATGAAATCTTGTGACGCGGGAGTGTCAGAGGCTATAACAAATTAACTCCCCATGTTTTCTTCCCACTCAAAAGAGAGGAAATAGGAAAACTCTTCTTGACTATATCTCCAGAACACCAATGCAGAAAGCAACAAGCTATACATCAAATGAATCCTTCTGAAGCACGGGAAGACATAGGTTACAAAAACGTGACCCCCCCTACTTTTTTCCTCCGAAAAAAGGATGAAATATGAAAATGATTGTCCTCCTATATCTTCTCAATGTGAGTGCGAACAGTAACAACCTTTGTGTGAAATGAAAGCCTGTGACCTAGGAAGTGTCACAGTCTATATAAATTCACCCTCTTGTGTTCTTCCCCCCAGAAAAATGTGTAATGTGAAAGTCATTCTACTATATCTTCCGAGCGCGAGATCATATAGTTATGAGTTAGTTGGGTTGTTTTACCTATGAGCGGCACTTTTTTGCACACCATGGGCTAAGTGGCCAGGTCACATGGACCCCGAAAGCTCAGAGAAGATTGGGGGAGGGGACCCACTGGAACAGCTGTTCGGAGACAGATCATAGCCTCCCGTCAAGGCCACTCATCGAGTTCTTTAACGTGAACAGGTTATGGCTTTCCCGCACACGGGGCCACGGCTTAACGTCTTATCCGACGGACGGCAGTCTTTCCAAGCCCATCGGTGTCCACTACTGACCGTGGGCAGGGCGGGGGAATTTTGCGGAGATAAATCTCAATGCTGTCCTAGCTGGGACACGAACCTGGGAACTGCAGTTTACGAGCCTGGCGCGCTACCGACTGAGCCACCACCTTATGAATTAGGTGTCAAATGAAAGCTCATATAATGACAATCATAAACTATTTTGAATTTTGCCTCCACTATTCCCTCCTGATAAAAAAGGGAATTTTCGCGGGGTTCGACTTTTACGACTCGTATCTCAAATTAAATCATGACGTCTCCAGTGTCATGGGCTACTTCGAACACGACTCCGAAAAGAGAGAAAACTGTATTCGATGTTTATGATTCATATACAAATGAAAGGTTTTAAAATAGGTGTTTTAGTGACAAAATATGTAAATAAATTAAAATATTTAAAAAATACCGATCTTTCTATATGGGCCCTAAAAAGTAGAAAACAAAACTAAAGCATATCGATGGTGCAATCAGTCAGTGAGTTAGTATTCGCTTCAAAGGAAGATAGGACGCCGATTTACCTACTCAGCAAGATTACCGGCCTCCTATCTTATTTGAAGTGAATATGAAGACAGTGAGTGATTGCACCATCGATATAACAGGAAACTATGTATTTAACTATGTAAACATGATAACAGGAAACTAGATGCTTATGCAATTGCTTATGCAAAACTAGATATTTATGCTTGGCGATGTTGCCCGTATGGATAATTATAGATTGGCGAATAGGGTTATGAACAGTGTGCCTAGAGGCCTCATAAAGAAGGGGAGACCTAGGATGCGGTGGGCAGACAATGTGAAACAGGACCTTGTTAGAATTGATGTGCAGTGGCCAGATGCAGCAGATGTAGCTCAGGACAGACTTGCTTGGAGAATTAAATTGCACGGTCTGGTTGGACCTCGGTAGCCCATGGCTGCTTTAAGATGATGGTGATGATGATGAATCATTATTTGCCGTGTGGCGTAGAGAATCACAGCATTGACTTTGCTAATAAGGTCTACGTACGCTGCTTTCGTATTGTAGATGCGAATTTTAACATTACGGCCACCATCCGGAATCTTAGCATTATTTATTACAGTGATGACACAAATGCGCAAGCGTTGAATTACAATAGCGCTGACCTGCAGCAGGTAGTCTTCCTTTTTTGTGAAGCCTGTGACATTTGATTGGTTGATTCAACCAAAACAACCAATAGTCGAAGATATTGAATGCAACCAAAATAGATAACTGCTCAAGTGATAACCTACGAGTAGTAATTCAGTTTAAAATAATAAATAAAATGTACAGTAAGAACGGAATCGGAAAACAGTTAACCCAAATATTATAAATATACACTTTACGAAGCGTTTTGTTAAATGACATTCGAATGGAAAACAAAAATTCACACATATATAGGAAATTAGTAAAGTGGAGGGACACAACACTAAATTGGAGTAGAAAGAGCAACCGCTTATTTTGTAATTTGTCTTTTTTCACCAAAATTTTTTGTTTGAAGATATAGACTTTTACATTTTCCGTTTTTACGGGAGTTAATATAGCCTAAGACACTCCGGGCGTCAGAAGCTTTCATTTAAAGCATAGTTTGTTATTTACCCACTCGCATTCCACAGATACAGGGGAACAATCGTTTCATTTTGCCCACTTTTTAGGGGGGGAAGAAAACAAGGCGGTCAATTTAACAGCCTGTGACACTCCCAACGTCAGAAGCTTTTACATGACGTACAGCTGGGTACTTTCGGTTCTGCAGACATAGTTGGAAAATAATTTTCATATTTCCCTTTTGTAGGGGGAAGAAAGGATGGGGGATGAATTTTGCATAGCCTATGACATTATCTGCATCACAATCTTTGATTTGATGTATAGCTTGTTACCTTTACGCATTCGCATTCAGGAGATCTTGGGGAGCAATCGTTTTCTTATTCCCCTCTAAAATGGTCCTATACCCTATTGGTCCTATACACCCATTGTTGTTGTTGATTTATACACTTCTTGTTTCTTTTTATTCGTCTTTTTTTACTCATCTTTATTGACATTCCCCGCTTCAAAAGATTCATTTTGGGTATCGCTTGTTACTTTCGGCACTTGCGTTCGGAGAGGAGAAGATTAATTTTCATATTTCTCCTCTTTTAGGGGGAAGAATGCATGGGGGTGTCAATTTTTATAGCCAATGACATTCTTCACATCAAAAACGTTCATATGATACATAAATCGTTAGGTTTCACCATCGCGTTCGAAATATATGGTGGAAAAATTGTTTTGACAAATTTACAAACTGACGCTCAAATAAATATCCGAATGCTATGGTTGATTACAGAATTCAGAAAAAATATCTGGCAACGATTTTTTTAGAAATTAGTGATCTGGCAACCTTCGTGTTACACGACGGTTGCCAGATCTCTAATTTCTGGAAAAAAAATCGTTGCCAGATATTTTTTCTGAATTCTGTACTCAACCATAATGTTCGGATATTTATTTGAGCGGCTGTACACGAAGGTTGCCAGATCACTAATTTCTGAAAAAAAAAAAAAATCGTTGCCTGATGTTTTTTCTGAATTCTGTAATCAACCATAGTGTTTGGATATTTATTTGAGCGGCTGTACACGAAGGGTGTCAGCTCACTAATTTCTAAAAAAAATCGTCGCCAGATATTTTTTCCAAATTCTGTTATCAACCGTAGGGTTCGGATATTTTTTGAGCGACTGTACCGTCTAATGTCAAAACTGACATTAGAATAATGTTCCAATGTCAGTTTTGTTAGACTGTACCATCTAATGTTAGACTGTACCGTCTAATGTTCGAAAGCAACTGGAAGATAGGTAATAAAAATGAAAGATTATCTGATTTCATACAGGTATCTTTCTCTGATTTCATACAGGTATTTGTAAGGTGGATTGCGTACATTTGTTGCACATAGTGGACTAAATGGCCAGGACACAAGGACCCATATGGAAAAGAGAAGGAATCCAACTGAACTGTAGTTAGGAGACAGGTGATGATAGCCTGTCGTCAAAGCCGTAGGGCTTCTTTAATGTGCACAAGATATGTCTCTTCTGAACACGGTGAAATTCTACATTTGGTGGCATTTCCAATTCCTAACGATTTCACCTTTCTTAACCTAAGTATGAGTTTTGTGACACCATTTGAGCCATTAAGCACATTTTAATCACTTGTCCAGCTATTAACTTTGAACGTCAATTTTATTATAGCCTCCACGATTTTACTTCCGAGCCCCTTACACTCGGACATCTTTCATCCGATGACTCTGCTTTATCCACTGTTTTTGACTTGTTACGTTTTACAGGATATTTTAACCGTCTTTGATTTTTATCTTCCGACATTGTTTTTTATATGGGTCAATAGAAAATTTAATATTTTTATTAAAACAATATGGTAGGTCCTGAAGCACGATGTTGAATGGTACAGGACTAAAACACTGCCCTTAGGTATAGTCGCTAAAAAAGGTATCCGAACACTGCGGTTGATTACAGAATTCAGAAAAAAATATCTGGCAACGATTTTTTTTGAAATTAGTGATCTGGCAACCTTCGTGTACATACAGTGTTCTGATATTTTTTTGAGCGACTGTAATATCACAGAAATAGGGATAATCCCTGAAAGAGCGTTTCCTAATTTGACTTGGATTTTTCGATCTTTCAGGAAATTGATAATGTACTTAAACATATTGTCGGTTATTCTTTTTTTTTAACAGCTTAAATAAGAGTCCAAGATGCCAAACACTGTCAAATGCATGTTGAATAACGAAGAAAACCATGGCCACTTTTCATTATATGCAAAGAGCGTTTAGACATTCAGCAATCAGTTGAAATAAATAATTTTGAGATGACATTCCTCTCCGAAAGCCAGTTTGGAAAGAGAGAGCAACCCAGAATATTCGATAAACCAATTAGGTCGGTAAAGTGCCATTCTTTCAAAAACGTTTCCAAGACAAGAAGTTAGTGAAACAGGTCTGTAGGAGGGACGTAAATTACGTGCTTTCATGGGTACACCGTCTGCACTATCTTCGAGATTTTCGGGATTGTTCCTCTGTTCCAGCATTCATTAAATAGTTTCAATAAAAGCGTAAGTCCTTCATGTGGAATGCATTTAATACTAATATTGATGATGCTATCTCTTCCACAACTACTTTTATGTTTCGCTTTATTTATAGCATTTTTATGTTGCCATTGGTTAAAAATAATATTCATATACCCTGAAGCTAGGGTTAGATTATTTAAGCCGTCCACACCCGATCTATGAAAAAGGTTTGCCATTGTTTTTTTTCTCAATAACTTTCGTTTATCTTATGCTTTTGGCACAAACTGTTTTGGAATTCTTCAATGCCTTTTAAATTTCCAGGCTTTTCCGCTATTCCTTTACTTATCCTATTTGCACTGATCGTTTTTACTTAATAGCATCAGAACAAAGTTTCAGAGGAACTTTGAATTCCTCAGAGTTATTTTGGTGGTTCTTTTTGGGAGAAGAAATAAATTCATTTAGATTTTGATGGTTGTTGATATATTGCATTTCATATGAGATATTTTTCTTCAAATAAACCCAATTAGTAACTTTCAATTGAGACTTAGATTTTAGACCAAACGTTAGCTGAAATAATGCTGAAAAAACGTTAGCTGAAATAATGCTGAAAAAACGTTAGCTGAAATAATGACCGGTAGCTGATCGCTCCCAAGAGAATCATGGTTTGTTATCCATGTAATATGCTTGGCAAAGGGAGCTGAGGCAATAGAGAGATCAATAGCACTTTCTTTTTCTGGAAGTTTGAGAAACCTATGTGAGTCTTCATTGAGAACAACCAGGTTTAGATCCAAGGACAGATCTTCTACGATGTGTCTTTTTCTTCTATCTGCAGTGTGGCATCCTCAAGTTGTACTATGTGCTTTCCAGTCTCTTAGTGCAAAATATTTCTAAAATCCTACAACGATATATATATACTGGATTATGCAGTGTGAAAATGCTGAAGGTAAACTCTTTAATTTTCACTTATACTGCTGCAGTTACGGGGAACTGATTCCGACAGGAGATCTGAATAGGAACTTGGGGGAATTTGGAATGAAAATACTCCCCCCCCCCCCGTTAGATCCATCATTTCTAGGTTTTTAGATAAGAAACAAACTTAGATAACTTAGGAGTTCATTCCACATATTTTTCAATGAAAATTCGAATTGCAAAATGTTTTTCTCCAAGAAGAGCATTTCTCAAGAATTTTATTTTTCAAATCTCTGTAGTTCCACTGAAATAAGAAGTTTATTAGGATTGTGATTAAGGTCCATAAACATAGTTTTTATTATTTTTACTAAAAATAATATTACTCATAATCATCAAGTATCTGATAAATTTTCTGCTTGTTTATAAATTTATTTATATTATTTTTCTTCGATGAGTTTTTTAGAAAGATTAGGAGCTCTGTTTGGCATTCCACAACAT
Source organism: Ryuthela nishihirai (assembly GCA_038380435.1). NCBI lineage: Eukaryota > Metazoa > Arthropoda > Arachnida > Araneae > Heptathelidae > Ryuthela > Ryuthela nishihirai. Next base: position 1,909,477 of record JAWZYU010000041.1, read on the forward strand.
CATTAATTTTCAGGAGGATGATTTCAGCTTCACTCCTTCATAAGATTTTTGTGCCTAGGGATTGGATTTTTTGATCGGATCCTGTTTTCTCGCAGTAGATGTTTGAACGGACATTCGATGAAAGTTGATTTTTCACTACATTTCTTGATTCCCTGTGTAAAATACCATGTGATCCACTGTCATGATCTGTAAGATAATTACAAGTTTCACTAGTATCGATTTGTAAAGTTCCTTTATTAATGTAGGTGTGGTCCTCTTGTATTATTTTGAGAGCCTGTGACCATGGTAAACTATTCCTGATCATTGCAGTCTCACTTGTCGTCCTGCATAAGTCAGAAGGGTGTTGTCCTCCACTGTTAGGAAGCATAACAAAGTGTTATTACATTCTTTATAATTATGATGCCTCTTCCATCTTTCGCATCGATTTCTGCTTATATCAGTAAGCTGCAAAATGCCCAAATTTCTGGCAATTAGGAGAAATTGGAGGTACTCTCAAATATTCAACTCTCTTTGTATTCTTTAAATCTAATTATTATGTTATCGGATAACTTTTGATTGAGTGTTAGGACCGTTCTGGAAATAGTATTTCCCCTTAGGGTAGGATTTTCCTTTTCGGATAAGATTTCCCTTTCAAAATGCTTCACAGCGGTAGGTGTCTTAACTTTCGATTCAGTTCCTTTTTTATGAGTAAATGTGTATAAAAATAATATTTGAATATATCCAGTTTTTTCCCTCCACTTCCATCTTTTTCTAGATTCGGCGTGGACATACATACATACATACATACATTATAAGAATATTATAGAACTCCTACGAAGGGAGTTATACGAAGCACTGCCTTCCTTTTCCAAATTTGTTCATCCATCTTGTAACAATGCCATGTGAACAGGCATTATCCTCATATACTTGTGATAAATTGGCATGAATTTTTTTCTCTTCGTCCCGAACCTATATCCTTCTAAAAATGTAAAATCTTTCACCTTCTTTACTAGGCTCCACAGTAACAATTCACAGATTTCGCAGACCGAACTTTACGCTCCACCAGAGAAGATAGAAATGATGATAAAGCCTTTGATTTCAATACGTAATGAAGCACTCCGTAAGCATTTATTAATTGCTTTTCTGTTTTCTAAGGAGAAAATGGTTCTTTTTTTATGACTTTAATTACTTTGAGAATACTACATGGGATTCTCACCAGTAGTGAATGAAAAGTGCTTTGGACACTACTCTAAGATATAGGGGAGACTTCTCTAATGTATGAGGAGTTAGCGAAGATATTCACTTGGAATTGCCTTGCATCAACTTAAATATAGTGAAGGATAATATAAGGCAAGTTTTAAAATGTGCCCAAAAGTAATAACTGATTGTATACAATTATGCCACGTATATATCTGTAATAAGATGGATCCAACTTCAATTATCGAAAATGTGTATGCAGGTCATTACTATATTGCTATTTTTCTTTTTATAAGAGGCTGAATTTCTTTTTACTTAACTGGTAATTGTTGCACAAATTCCTTCGAATATTTCGGTAATGCATAGATATACTGTATATATATATAGTAAGATTATGTTATTATTAATATTTATTCCATGCAGGTCGATTACAGTAAAGCCATTGTACAGGTATTTTAGGTAATAAGTGTTCATGTGGCTTGTTGCTCCAAATATTAAATCGATCATTTTAATTTTTTTATGGAAAATATTTTTTCCACATTCATGCATTAGGATTCAAACGTGTCAAAAGCTATAATATTTGCTCAGTAATTGCAGCACAGGTAAAAATGCAGTAAATGATTTAAATAAACTTTAAACTATTAAAATTCGCATTTAAATATTATAACTAAAGACAAACTTGTAATATGCTTTAATAACGTACAGATATTTTGAAGAAGATTTTATTATGATTGTAGTAAAGAGTTGTTTTTCAGAGAGGTAAAGGTCGATAAAGAAAAACTTTTATGGGTAATCATTATTTACGAATTTAAGAAACCTGTTGTAACGAATTCTTTTTATGGTAGAATACTATTAATTCGATGCCTAGTCTATGGACCTGTGTGCTGTTTAGGAGTTATAAGAGCATTAATTCGTTAAAACTGTTTGTTCCAATAAATCGTTAATAATGTTTAAGTCACTGATCATTTAGTTTCAGCAGTTTTCTTAACCCGGGTAAGTGTCTTGTTAAAGAATTTCCATCGTTTGAAGTAGTTCTCTGTGACTGGATTATTCTGTGATGATGTTGTCTCAAGACAGCTCCGTTCAGTACTAAAAATGAAATACCGAGACTAATTTAATATTTAGATTTGATTAACGATTTTCTGGAATAAACTATAGCAAAGAATAAATTTTCTTCAAGTCATTACAGACGACCAATCTAAATTTACATTGATCATCTGTAACGACTATCCTTAGCAGTATTAGTAACTCAACCAACACTATGTATATCGCCGTCTCTTTGCACAGTTGTATCGCGTTCGCTTGCAGTGACATTGCTTCTGCCGATGTCCGAGTCAGAATCCTAGGATGCCACAGTCGTTTGTTCAATTATTTACGTTGCGATTGTCTCTCATTAACCAGTTCAGTTCCAGATAAGTACAGTCGCTCAGAGAAGTATCCGAACGCTATGGTTGATTACAGAATTCAGAAAAAATATCTGGTAACGATTTCTTTTTGGAAATTAGTGATCTGGCAACCTTCGCGTACGTACACGAAAGTTGCCAGATCACTAATTTCTAAAAAAATTGTGGCCAGATATTTTTCGTGTACTGTACACCACGTCACATCCGACGGACGGCGGCCTTTCCAAGCCCATCGGTGTCCCCTACTGACCGTGGGCAGGGCGGGGGAATTTTGCGGAGATAAATCTCAACGCTGACCCAGCAGGTACTCGAACCTGGAACTACAGATTACGAGCCTGGTGCGCTGCCAACTGAGCCACCCCCGCCCCCCCATTCACAAGGTAGGCGACGGCAGCGGTCCTAGAAATTTCACTTTTGGCAGGACCGCTGCCGTGAATGACACATTTGGAGGGATCACTCCCGACCATGGCAGCCAGAAACCAAATCTGTTATCCCAACAAGGCTAAAACTCAGTGGTATCAGGGCCATCAAATTAAGATCGATCAAGTAGCTGCGGAACTGGAAGAGAACTGCTCATTTCTGTCGCCATGACATACAGTGTACTGTATATTATTTGACGTACAGTGTACTGTATATTATATACTGTATTTATTTGAGCGACTGTACACACCTCTGCCCGGCTGTTCGCCGGAAACTTCAATTACGCAATATGATCATTCCTAGGGTGAGAGGAATATTTTTCCCAAGTTTCGAAAATTTTCCAAAGTTGGAATTTTGCATATTCCGAAAATGGAGTTTCCATGGTTAAGGCTCTAAAGTTGAAAAAAGTACTATTATTAACAATTTATTAAATAGTCCGCTTTTACTTGCTTAATTGAAGAGAGGAATAATAAGTTTTTTTTAGTTTTAATCATAATAATTAAAGTATTTTTCAATTATTTCAAAATTCCTTAGCATATATTCTTAAAATGTTTAAATTATAGTACATATAAGTAATATATATATATATGTAACTTCAATTATAGTTTCCCCCAAATTCTATAGACACAGATCTAAATGGTTCCTGCATAAGCAGTAGCTGAAATGTTGGTATTCAGCGAATTGGAAAAGATAATGCAATTCCAGAAGAGTATATGAAATTATGAACAAAAATATTACAGAATATATTTACGTAATCTGGCAACGATTTTTTTTAGAAATTAGTAATCTGGCAACCTTCGTGTACGTACACGAAGGTTGCCATACAAGTAATTTCTAAAAAAATCGTCGCCAGATATCTTCTTCTGAATTCTGTAATCAACCACAGTGTTCGGATATTTATTGGAGTGACTGTACACGAAGAATGCCTGATCACTAATTTCTAAAATAATCATTCTCAGATATTTTTTCTGAAATCTGTAATCAACCATATTGTTCGGATATTTATTTGAGCGACTGTACGTAGACAAAGGTTGCCAGATCACTAATTTCTAAAAAAATTTGCTGCCAGATAATTTTTCTGAATGCTGTAATCAACCATAGTGTAAGGATATTTATTTGAGCGACTGTACGTACACGAAAGTTGCCAGACAACTAATTTCTAAAAAAATTGTCGCGAGATATTTTTTTCTGAATTCTGTAATCAACCACAGTGTTCGGATATTTATTTGAGTGACTGTACACGAAGAGTGCCTGATCACTAATTTCTAAAAAAATCGTCTCCAGATATTTTTTCTGAAATCTGTAATTAACCATATTGTTCGGATATTTATTTCAGCGACTGTACGTAGACGAAGGTTGCCAGATCATTAATTTCTAAAAAAATTGCTGCCAGATATTTTTTCTGACTGCTGTAATGAATCATATATCTATAAATATATATATTTCTATATCATCCTCCGCTTATACAGGGCTAAAGTCGAAAGTTTGACTCCAGAGGTTACGTTCGAGGTGCATCCGTGAGCAATAGTGATTACGTCTCTTTTAAGGAAAAACATCAATAGTTGCTGCTCTCCTGGTTGTATTTGTCCTCTTGCTGATATTCATATTGTTAAACGGTCTTTCGATCTGTTTAGACTCGATAGAGTGATTATGCCAATCAACTCTAAAGGTTCCTCCTGTTCCAACCACCACTATTCTTTCAAACTCCATTATTAGAAAAAAGAAATGTTTCGCTTAATCAGGTGTCTTGAATTCTCTTTTGGTTATCCGGAACGCATCCCTAGGATGCAACATAAGAGTAAAAAGGTAGATATGGGCGTATACTGTGAACAGGACACCTACTATGAATGGCCAAACGCTGTACAGTTCCTTCCCTTTAAAGCTACCAAGAATATTCTTTAAAGTATCGCTGTTCTGCCCACGGCTTAACTGATCTACGACATCCTTTCAAACTCATTCATGTCTTCTTTCTCACCAACAGAAAGATGGTGTTCACCGGCGATAAGTTTCTTCGCTGACATAATTGGGACTGGAATCTGGGAACTGCAGATTACGAGTCTGGCACGCTGCCAACTAAGCCAACTCTCGTCTCTCATTCAAATGAGCCATATATTTCATTCAATATTCTTTTACAAAACACAAAGGATGGAGATAGAAGCTCTCTCAAGCCATTCGAGGCTTCTCTTACATCAAACACCGCCTCCTCTGTAACACTGCCTGTCCATTCGCCCTCAAAGCAAGTAAAAAAAAAAAATCAACTTCCGCCTACTTTAAGCTTTGGGCACTAGATGGCAGCATCTGCCTGAAAAACATTTAAGTATGGGAAATACTGATACTGAATAATTTTCTACATATTCAGCAAACAATATTACAGTTATTAAACCAGTATTGAAATGAATCTGCGTGGCATTGCTTCTGTTACATCTCAAATATAGGAAAAACATATATATTCTATCCATTAGCCTTATTGATAATGGATAGTTTCAGATGCTTGAGTCCTACTTTTCATGCTTTCCAATATTGTACGAATAAATTTAACCCTAAATAAACTGCTCTACCAAAATATTACAGAATTTTCATGTTCTATCAATGGGAATTTAACTTCGAAGCTCTATAATTTCTATAAGACGCATTCAATGGAAAAATATCACTAAAGATAAGAATCTTTCATACATGCGTACAGGTCCAATGGAGTGTAACATCCAGCAGATCTGTGGCTTCACTTATAACCTCAGGTGAAGAGAAATTGTTCGGGAATTACCACACCAGTCTACGACAACATATGTTGGCGTTTAATTCTTCCATTTCTAGCTGCAAAATAATTTAAAAAACTTTTACGAAAAATTTACGTTCCTGAAGAAATTTTGCCGTGCAACGAAACTGAGTAGTGAAATAAAATTTCCGTAAGTTAGTAATTAGTAAGTGAGAAAATTAGTGAGTAAATGTTCCTAAGTGAGAAATTTTATTACAGCAGTCCCCGTAAATCTATCTATGTAAATAATTTTCGTAAATCGGAGACTACTGTAATAAAAAAATAATAGGAGATTGTGGTTAGTTTCGCTGCACCGTAATTATAAATTATAGACAGAAATCAATCGGGAAAGCTTTTATCCACAAACATGATTAGTTCCTATATAAACATCTGTGAGTACCTCAGTGGAAATTGTATATTGCAAGTGTCACATTGGAAATATTTCATGATTCGTGAAGCACTGAAGGATAAATTGAGCTGGATATAATGTTGGAACTCTTTGGATGATGTTCTGTGATGCTTCGAAGATGACATCATAAGACACAAATGTATTGCATTCATAAACTCCGTTGAAGTCCTTCGATTGTTCCTTGGGAATCCTTTTCCTGTCTCTAGACTGATAGGAGACTTAGGAATTCGAATCGTGATTTAAAACACGAAAATCTCTCAAATTGATCGTCATAATCGCGGTGATTCATGACACGTGGAGTTTATTTAAACGACTCCTTTTATTTCTAGTGATGTACAGAACCTTGCTTGCCATTTGGGAAAAACCTCTTCTAATCACTATGCACTCTTTCTTTCCAATACATTATATACCTCTTTTATACATTAAATTGAAAGTAATGCAAACATGTTATTATAACCCTCTGATAAGCTTGCTACGTGGCAGTATTGAGATGTAAATGATTGTGTTTCAAAATTATAGCCAACTAATTTTTCTTTCGATTTTCTCTTAGTGATCCTCCCTCAGTATAAAAATGAACACAGATGACCTTGAAAAACTCAATGCCCATTTAATGGGATCTTTAGGAATGGCTCTAGGTGAGGAGAGACAAATACATTCGATTTTATTTACTTCTCAAACACTTGCCAAGAGGATACAGTAATACTTTCTTATAAAGGTCTGAGTGGAGAAATCAGCTCACTAGAAATCTATTAGGCTTCATACTGAGGGAGGACCAAGGAGAGCAAAAAAATTTAAATAATAAAAAACTCAATAGTTCTCTCTTTCCTGCTTGTATTTTCATTCTTGCTAATATTCATATTGGTGAACTGCCTTTCGATCTGTTTAGACTCGATACAGTGACTATGTCAAACGGCCCCAAAAGATTTTCTTTACTACTTTTCTAATCACCACTATTGTTTCAATCACCGTTTTGTTTTTCATATTTCGTTTTTTATACAATTCTTCTATCTTTGTCCATAAATGTCCGGAACGCATCAATAGGATGCATTATAAGAAGTCAAGAATCGAAGCAATCACTTGAAAAAGAAGTTTATTACTGGTGGACAATGGATTGAGTCTAACATATCCTATCATGTTACAGTTAGTGTAACATGGGGTGCATTAAAAGACGTCACAATAACAGTGACCGGGTTCGGATCCACAAAACATCGAAGGGGAGGGAGTGGGGGCAAGAAACACCATCGAACTAGAAAAATGCAAGGGAGGGACTGCAAAAGACTGGATTAATGTAGTATAAACACAATACCCTCCGTTTTACAGGTGTTTAAAATTTGCTAAATACGTTAGATATTTTGAGACAGTCTCTTACCCTTACTAGTATTCTGAAATGTTGTGCATGCTGGTCCCTTAAGCCTCGAATAAAATGTTCATATTACCACGGAAAGTAGATAAAATCTGTAGAAACGTGTGCAAATATTACTGCATTATTGATAGATGACCAAAGGGAAAAATGACTTTCGATAATGAGAAAAAGGTAATTTGAAAATTCAATGATGTTACTTTAAAGAGAAAAAAAAATTAACTTGGATAAAGTCACAAATTAAAAGAAAAATTTAATTTATGAAAATGAAGCGATCATTCTGCTGACAGAGCAATCTATTAAAAAAAATTACTCGGCTGTTGCGTAAAAAATTTGAATTAAATGTGTGAAATTTCAGTCGTGAAAATCTCGAAGTCTACAGAGTGAAATGGAAAGGAGAGATGTTGGGTAATAAAGTGAACAGACTTTCAGTAATTGCGTATAATTATATTTAAAAAAAATTAGGAAAATGCAGATTTTAGATGGATTATAGTAACATATTTAAGAAGTGTGTTGAAGATCTCGACATGCATCTGCAGAGCAAAAACCATTGTACTTACCTCAACGAAACTTTTATTGTCCTTCAAAGTACTTCCCTGCAGCCTCTGTGGAAAGTTGCAAACGTCTACGCCAATTCTGGAAAGATTGGTGGTACTCCTGTTGGAAAAAATACTTCACAAATCTGTTTAAACGAATTTTGTACCTGGGCGGGGTTGGCTCAGTCCGTAGCGCGCCAGGCTCGTAATCTGAAGTTCCCAGGTTCGAGTCCCAGCTGGGTCAGCGTTGAGGTTTATCCTCCGCAAAATTCCCCGCCCTGCCCACGGTCAGTAGGGGATACCGATGGGCTTGGAAAGGCCGCCGTCCGTCGGATGGGACGTTAATCCATGGCCCCATGTGTGGGAGCAAATTACTTTTTAACAAAAAAAAGCAATAATCGTACGGTGCAAAATTGGGTAAATATGCTAGATGGGGCAGCTATTTGTTTTTTTTTTACTCTTCCAGATAGGTCATAACTTTCCGAGTTTTGTGAGCACGTTGTTTTATCTCTGAGCGACACTTTATTGCACACCATGGGCTAAATGGCCAGGTCACATGGACCCCGAAGGCTCAGAGAAGGTTAGGGGAGGGGACTCACTGGAATAGCTGTTGGGAGTCAGATAGTAGTCTCCCGTCAAGGCCATCCAGCGTGTTCTTTAACGTGCACAGGGTATAGCTCTCAGGCACACGGGCTTTGGCTTAACGTCCCATCCATCGGATGGCGCTCTTTCCAAGCCCATCGGTGTTTCCTACTGACTGTGGGCAGGACATGGGATTTTGTAGAGATAAATCTCAACGCTGTCCCATCTGGGACTCGAACCTGGGAACTACAGATTACGAGCCTGGCACGCTACCAACTGAGCCAACCCGCCCCCCAATGTTGGTGTAGTATTACCATTTAAATGCATTTTTTTAGGTAATGTATCCATGGCTATCACTCCTTGGTAATTGAAAGAAACTGTGAACATCCTTTTTCTTGAGCGAAAGTCTTGTCGGAGGATTTGTGGACCCGGTTCATCTTCAGCAGCACAAACATAGTTTCGATCTTTCTGGGAGTTGTATAGTAATAAAACCACGTCTCATCTCTGTGAAAATGTCTGTTAACCATTTGGGGCCATAGGTTCAACCATTGTCGGCATCTACTTGCAGGAGTCGACTTAAGTCCTCTCTTCTGCACTCTCAGCTTGTGGGATACCCATTTGGCACACATGCTTCCAATTGCTGATGAATAATTGTTTCCACACTGCCAATCGATAAACTGGCATTATCTGAATGGTGATGTGTGGGTTTTCCTAAATCTGTTTACGACACAAACATCAGCGACGGTTCTCTCGTTCACGACCTCCTTTGTCTTCCTGCATGAAGGAGTTCTTCGAAGCTCTGCCTTACTTTTCTGAATTTGTGCATCCATCTCGTAACAGTGCCATGTGAACAGGCATTATCCTCATATACTTGTGATAAATTGGCATGAATTTTTTTCTCTTCGTCCCGAACCTATATTCTTCAAAGAATGTAAAATCTTTCACCTTCTTTAGTAGGCTCCATAGTAACAATGCACAGATTTCGCAGACCGAACTTTACGCTCCGCCAGAGAAGAGAGAAATGATGATAAAGCCTTTGATTTCAATACGTAATGAAGCACTCCGTAAGCATTTATTAATTGCTTTTCTGTTTTCTAAGGAGAAAATGGTTCTTTTTTTAATGACTTATAATGAACTGTTACTTTGAGAAAGAAAAATCATTAGGAAAAGGAAAAGGGTTTATGGAGTTTCGTTTAAGTGTTACACTGTGTGACGTAAGTGAAAAAGAATGTTGAAATTTTTCTATAACAGTCGTTAAAATTGATGAACGCCCTCTAGGTCTTTAACAGATTGTATGTTATTGATTTTTAGTGGTCTTACACTGCAGACCACTGACCTGGAATATTCTAGGAGCCTTGTTAAATCCTGTTACGATTAAACGAAAGTTTAATTCTTCCCTAAAGTACATCAGTATTTATAGTGGTAGTTGCTTTCACTTTCATGTTAATTTTTTCTGTGAGTAGAAATTATGAAAGAAATAAACATTTACTGTTTGTTTTACAAGTACTCGACTTAAGCATCTAATACACTAACATTTAAACAAAAAATATGAAAAATTCTTCCCTAGTCCACTGACCGATATAAGAATTAATCTATAGGTGTGAAGCGAAGGAATTTAAACTGACAATATACGATTATTTTCAGCTTTGTATGTAAACTTGCTCAGTGGATAAATGTGATATTTAAAATTTTCACTGTTTGAAATATGTAAAACATAATAATTGAAATTTGTTCATTAGAGTGCGATCATCCCTCAAGACAGTCTGAAGAATATCAATTGCAGGTTACAAGCATAAGTATGAAAGTTTCAATGATCTTTATCCCAGATAGATATTATATATGACGCACAAATAATAGATGTTTCGCCATCAATGGGCCAATCTTGAAAGAAAAAGCATTAATCCTTGATTCTAAAATCGATAATGGGAAATATTTTTCAGCAAGCGAGGGACGGCGTTCTCGCTGAAAAAAATGGCATGGTGTTCATAACCTTGGTGTTTGTGTTGAGAAATTCTCAGCTGATCCTTTAGCAGCAAAGGAATTTTCAGAAAATCTTTTAGTGCTTATTGAAGAAGAAGGCGCATGCGCAGAACAAATCTACAATGTAGATGAGACTGCGTTAAATTTTAAACTTCTTCCAACGAAAACGTTTGCGACAGCGCAAGAAACCTCAGCATCAGGATTTAAAACAAACAATTAAAGAATCACTGTGGCTGTGTGTACAAATGCTGCAGGTACGCACAAACTTCCTCTTTTTGTAATTGGGAAATCAGCAAAACCCCGAGCATTCAAACATTTAAATTTATCTGCTCTGCCAGTTTAATATAAAGTTCAAAATTCTGTTTCGATAGAGTGGTATTTGTTTAAACAGTGGTTCTTTACAGAATTTGTTCGAAATGTAAAAAACTACTCGACAAGTCTTAAAATGGCTGTAAAGGCCCCACTCATTCTCGACAATACCCCAACATACGCAAGCGAACTCATTTCTGACAGCATAAAAGCCATGTGTTTGCCACCTAATGTAACATCTTTAGTGCAACCAATAGATCAAGGCGTGCTTGTAAGTTTAAAAAGGCGATACAGGAGAAAGCTTCTTTCAGAAATTCTACAGCGAACCGAAAATGACGGAACAGGACTTTTAAATGCTTTGAAAACAATAAATATCAAGAATGTGATCCATGAAACAGGAATGCTTCGTCTGGCCCTCATTGTCGCAATGACCGCCCTATTGTCGTTTGGAGAGAGGAAGCCATGGGATGGAGCAATGGCCACTCCAACTAGCTGATTATCCGTCCATGCTGCTAGGAAGACTCTTCCAATACGTTTCAGATAAAATAGCATAAGAAATGCGTGAAAAGTCAGAAATTTACCCCAAGTGACTATTCCGTTAGGTGACTTATCAGAAGTTTTATAATTTTCAAATTATTCAACGTCTGATAACTCACAGAATTTTAGGAGAAAATTAAAAGGAAGCATATCGCCTCTGGTGCGTATGAGAATCTCCTTTCAAAAGAGAAAGAAGTTTTTCCTTTACTTACTGTCTCTCAGAATCGTGGATAGATTATTGGTGTCAGGAAATATCTCTTAAAAACCAGGGATTAAAAACTATGGATAACTTAAAAAAAATACAAATTTTCAAATTTCTGTTCTATACCTATTATTTGTAAAACTCGATAACAGCTCTGACGTTTCATCATTTCAGTGATTTGTAAATATATATGTATATTACAACTACTAACAATTTCGAAAATGCGGATTATAATATTTCATAAGTACCAATGAAATTAAAGAAAGAGTTCTCCAATTATCGTTTCCATTTTTTCCAATGGAGACTTCATGAAGTTCACATTCCACCACCAAAATTTCATATTTCTATCATTAATACGTTGTTACCATATTCGTTTGAAATGCTGGAATTTTCACCATTAGAGGGCACCATTATAGTGTTCGAAAGAATCCGAAAATGCTAATCCTAGTATTTTATCAATTCCTATTCTAACCCAAAAAGCATTTTCATTTATCTTTAAAAAAAAAGACAATTATGTGCTAAAATGGAAGAGCTGTGTTTTCCCAACCCCTCTGGGTCTAAAGGGTCAACTCATTGTTGACAATGCAAACTTCGTGACCTTCATATTCCACCACCAAAATTTCAAATTTCTAGTATAAATACATCGTTTGCAATATCCGTTTGAAATTTGGGTATTTTCAAATTTTTCCACCGCTAGAGGGCGTAATTATAGTTTTAGAGAGAATCAGAAAGATATATCGTAATATTTCATCAATACTTATTAAACACAAAAATAATTTTTAATTTATCTCTGTAAACAAAATAGTACGGTGTGTACAAACAGAGGAGAAAGAGATAAAAAAAAACATCAAAGTTCACAGAATCGAAAAAAATTAGAAAGTCGCGAAATAGTGAAAATTATCGATATTCGCGGAAATATTTCAAAAACACTGTGATTCGCGGAAATTTTTCGCCGCGAAAAACAGCTCTACTAATAGCCTATCACATTCCCCTCATCAAAAGAATTCATTTGACGCATAACTCGTTTATTTCCGCAATCGCGTTCAGGACATAAAGGGGAAAAGTCATTTTCATATTCCTCCAGTCTAGGGGCGAAGAAAGAACGTGGGAGGTCAATTTTTCATAGCCTATGATACTTCCCACGTCACAAATTTTCATTTGAAACATAAATAATTAAGTTCGCAAGATATGGTGCAACAAATGTTTTGACAAATCCACAAACTGACAAACGGACAAATGTCAGAGCGAAAAGCAATAGAAAGATAGGGGAAAAAAGAGAAATGAACTAAAAATTGAAAAAAAAGTCTATATTCCTATATGGTCCCTAAAAAGTAGAAAATAATCCTAAAGCATATCGATGGTGCAAGCAGTCACTGAGTTCATATTCACTTCAAAGGAAGATAGGGAGCCGGAAATCTTGTTGAGAAGGTAAATCGACGCCCTATCTTCCTTTGAAGTGAATACGGATTCAGTAACTAATTGCACCATCGATATGCTTTAGTTTTGTTTTCTAATTTTTAGGGCCCATTTAGGAAGATCGGTATTTTTTAATATTTTAATTTATTTATATTTTTTGTCACCAAAAGCACCTACTTTAAAACCTTTTATTTGTATATGAATCATAAGCGTCGACCACAGTTTTCTTCCTTTTTGGAGTCGTGTTCTAGGTAGCCCATGAGTGGTTTGTTGCCACTCCACGGAATCCCACTAGTGCTTCCCCCTATGATGTCCCTGACCACGCCCCCTTATGACGTAAACTATTACGTAACTGACAACGCCCCTTTATTAATATTCATAATTCATAATTAAAAAACTCCCTTCCTCCTCCCCCCTTTTTTTTAACCCGTGGCGCCATCTGGTTACTATGAGAAGTAGTATTTTCGGAAACACCCATATTTTAGCTCTAATTTCCCGGTTTTTGACTCTCCCCTTTATTAAAAATTCCTCCCCTCTTATTAAAAAAAACTTCGCGCCATCTGGTGACTATGAGAAGTACTACGGGTTAAAAAGAGGGGAGGAAGGGGTTTTTCATTATGAATTATGAATATTAATAAAGGGGCGTGGTCAGTTACGTAATAGGTTACGTCACAAGCGGGCGTCGTCAGTGACGTCATAGGGGAAAGCACTAGTGGTGATCCGTGGAGTGGCAACAAACTACTCCCATGACACTGGAGACGTCATGTTTTAATTTGAGATACGAGTCGTTAAGGACGAACCCCGCGAAAATTCCCTCTTTTATCAAGGGGAATAGTGGAGGCAAAATTCAAAATAATTTATTCTTGCCATTATATGAGCTTTCATTTGACACCTGATTCATAACCAAGGATCTCGAGTTCGGAAGACATAATAGAATGAGTTTCATTTTCCCATTTTTCTGGGGGGAAGAAAGCAAGGGGGTCAATTTTTATAGACTACGACATTTCCTACGTCACAGGCTTTCATTTGACACAAATGTTGTTACTGTTCGCACTCACATTGAGAAGATATAGGAGGACAATCATTTTCATATTTCGTCCTTTTTTCGGGGAAAAAAAAGGACGTTTTCGTAGCCTACGTCTTCCCGTGCTTCAGAAGGATTCATTTGATGTATAGCTTGTTGCTTTCTGCATTCGCGTTCTGGAGATATAGCCAAGAAGACTTTCCTATTTCCTCTCTTTTGAGTGGGAAGAAAACATGGGGAGTTAATTTGTTACAGCCTCTGACACTCCCCGCGTCACAAGATTTCATTTGACATATAAATCATTAATCTTCTCATCGCGTTCGAAAGATATGGTGGAATAATCTTTTGTCAATTCCTCAAATAGACAAATCGACAAATTGTCAAAGCCAAAAGCAAGAGGATGATAGATAAAATCGACTTGATCCGAAAGGGATACAAACCTAAGAACTCCTAAAGTTGTGTCATGTTCTCTGACAGTTTCACTACCATCCGCCGACTGAGATCTCTTCTATTGATGGCTTTTTTATACCACGGAGTCAGTCATTGGAAGTTGCTTAAATGCAATTGAAGATGGCGGTCGAAAAATCACTTTCCAGATATAACAGCTGAGCTAGTTACAATGAGTTTCATGTTCACAGAGGATTTTCTGAGTTTTTCTAATATTGAAAATTAAATAAAAAAAAATAAATACCCCTTTAAGCAGCTGATGGCCACAGAGGTCTGACAGGAGCCTGTTAGTTTATATGCCAGAGTAGAAGTTCTAAACTACTTCGATTTCTTTATCATGATGCCTACCGTTTTATGTGTTGTTTCAGTTATGATCTGAAATGTGCAAATATCAAATATTACTTATAGCCACTGAGTTATTTCAAAAAGCTTATTAGGGAATTGTCAGTTTAATTTGAGTAACCTCGTATATAAACATTAAGACACATAGTTTAGCAAAAATATAATAATTTATTTTATTCTGAAAGCAGTCAGTGTAATAATGAAGATTATTATTTCAACGAAACACTGAAACATCATTTTTTATCATATTCTTTTATCTAGATAAAAATATTCAAAGGAAGAGTGGAAACAACTACCACTATAAATTACAGTATCTTTTGGTGTAGTATTTTGCATTCGTTTAATCAGTGCCCTTTCTGGAAATGTCCAGAATTCAAGTTCGGTGACTTGCAGTGTAAGTCGCTAAAAATTAACATCAAAAGAATACAACCCATTTACTTTTCAACCTGTCGTCTATAATTTATATAACGTATCAGAAGGATTTAACACTTCACATTATACGCAGTGCATAGCGGGACCGCCACTTCATTTTACGTTATGTATTTTGTGTACGAATCTTTAACCTTGTACGAGTGTTAACATACCAAGTGAGTGTTAACTGTAGTAGTATTTAATTACATGGGGGTCATACATAAAAAATATTATGTTTGTAATCGCAAAACGCTGCGAGGAACTAATCACAAAAGTTGAAATCGTATTTTAATGTCATAGCGTAGTACGTAGGTGGTTTGTTTAATAAGATCGTTAATAGTATGTTATTTAATATTGTTTTAGAACATCCTAACCTTACACTCCCCTCAGATCGTCACGAATGAATTTATGGAGGAGACCCCACAGAGTGCATGTACGCAAAGCGGCCCCTTCATTAAATAATACAGTTCTATGTTATATCAATAGTAACTCAGGTATAGAACTCAGTAATTTATTAAATAAAAGATTTATGAAATATGCGACTGAAAATATTTTAAATATCGAAATAAAATATTTTTAAATATTTTTTTCAAAGGCAACAAGTTTCTAAAAAAATGTGTTCAGTAGTTAAAGAGCTATGAAAGTTAACATGTTAGCTTGTTTTGGAAAGCGTCATTCATAATTAGCGAAAATTAGCATAATTATTACAAGGGCTAAAACTACTCTTACAAATGTTAGTAAAGTTTAGTAAAACTGTCATTGCATCTTGTTTTTATTAATTTATAAGAGCAATTATTTAAACTCTTATGTTTGCTGTTAAAATATCAATTTCCGTAATTCTCTAAATACCAAAAGAATATTGTGGAAAATCGACATTAAATAGATTCGATTATCTTTAAATTACCTTCAGTAATATTTGTACTGTGAGAAACGTATTTAAGAAGTTACTAGATTCTGTATATGAATTATTACAGATTAAAAACAAAATGTTACTAATAAAGTTGATGCTGAGTGTAAATTTAACAGGAAAGTTACCTGATATGCGACTTCTCCTAAAAAGCAGGAAAATGGATTCTCTTTCATGGATCTTGTTCCTTGCCTTTGGGCTCTTGTGACCATCAAAATTAATCAATTACACTGTAAAGAAATTGACACAACTGATGTAAATATAAATATACAAGTAGAAAGAAAATACATCGCCTACGACAAATATTATTTCAAAGAGAATGAAGTTTTTCTTTTCCAACTTTCGCATACTTTAAGAGTGGAAGTTCGAACTAATGGACGATTAGGAAAATACAAATAATAATATATTTTTAGAACTTAAAGAACAACAAAGAATTACTCATTTTACTCTTAGCAGCCTGTTGCCTAAAAGTTGGGGATAAAATATCAGATTAAAAGTTATTTCATTGTGCTCTGGACGTGGTACTTGAGGGGAGATTATGGCTTGGCCTTCCCCGAAGAAGAAGGGTTCCTAGACGATAGTTACATTGAAGGAATATCACACAGTAACAGGTGGGAAATGCTGTGTAATTTCATCAACGCCAGAAAATGTTACATTCTCCATATCCAATAATAATTAGTGCTTACATTACCATTCAGCTGGAAGTGTGCCTCCCCACTCTGCAAAATGTCCCACGGCCAACTGTTGCACAAAGCCAGGAACTTAAGAAGAAGGTTCCGACATTGCAGAGGACCACTGGGAGTCAGCTGTTGTCCCATGCGCAGTTTGTACAGGAATCAGAGCAATACTCTTCGCACAACCTTGAAGACGATGGATCACGCAAGATTCAGGAGTGCCATTTCCGCTATGGCTGTAATAGAAGACTATCTACTGCACTAACAATTCACAATGTGTTCCAAAACCGGTATACTTCCTCTGCAATGACATAACGATAAATAATAATTTCCTTAAATATCTGAGTCGTGTTTCGTAATTCATTTTGTTCAAAGACGTCTAAATCTGTTCAATAAGCGATATTCAACTAAAGCAGCCATGTCATTGTTATTGTTTGGTAACAGAGTTCAACCAATAATGAACGATTCTTCAATCCCGGTCTCTAATTCAGAGAATCCAGAGACTTAGCGCGTTTGATATACGAGTTTGATATACGGAATTTATGGAGGATACCCCACAGAGTGCATGCGCAAAGCGGCCCCTTCATTAAGTAATACAGTTCTATGTTATGTCAATAGTAACTCAAGTATACAACTCCGTAATTTCTTAAATTAAAGATTTATGAAATATGCTGTTGAAAATATTTTAAAGATCTCAATAAAATCTACTTGAATTCAATCATTTTTTCAAACACAACAAGCTTTTAAAAAGATGTGTTCAGTATTTAAAGAGCTATGTAAGCCACCCTGAGAGGGGGTGGGCTTACAACAATGCCATGGGACCAAAAATATATGTCTGTCTAATTCAGTTCCGGTCTCTTATTCCTGTCCACTAATCTGGGAAAATGATAAAGGCCGTTTCCTCTATTCCAAAAGGATCAGGTGTCAAGATGACTTTCTGTTTTCATTCTGTTATCACCAGATCTCACATTCTTTTACTGACATGTTGACTGGAGATTAATTTACATGCTTTCTCTTCACAGCGCCATGTTAAACCAGCTGGAAGCTTTTATACTGAGGTTTAATTTTTTCCCTGTCATTCCATTCCACATGCACCTGATTATTATCCATTTCAAATTTCATCTTTGTGCAACTAATCGTTTCTCATCCGCAGACCTTCAAGGAAGTGCAGTTGAATTACAACCACTCAGGATATAATGCCAGTTTCAAACCTTTCACTTGACACCTCTTCCTTTCCTGAATTTGAAGGTTAAATACTTACCTGGATTGAGAAAATATACATACCGTATATATTTTTAATTTCTTGAGAAATTATTAGGTTTCATCAAGAAATAGAAGTTCAGAGTAAATGCTGACCACGTATGAATGAAACAGTCTGCAAATACACGTGGAAAACCATCGTATATACAGGGTGAATCTGAAAAAGTGGGCAAAACTTTACGGGGTGGTAGAACGCAGCTATAAAAGCAATATTCGTCAGAGAATGTATGGTCGGAACGCAAGCGGTGAGAAGTTAAAAGGTAGTTTTCCACCGTCACATTTAAAGAATTGAACACAAGAAGGAGAGGAGATACTTCAGAAAACATTTTATTAACAGGAACGTAATTGAGGTACATGCTCAAAGAAATTGCTCAAAAGAGCTGCCGCCAGCTGTAATGCAGGCTTCACACCTGCGGGATAGGGACCGACGCATCCGATCTGGAGTGCATCTCATCGGAAACCGGTCGTGGTAACGTCTCTGTGCCTCACTTGCATTCCCGTCCGCCGCACCGTACACAAAGTGCATATCCGCCATTTCGTGGTTAGTATAACCAGCCATCCTCTCGGCAATCCACGGTAGAAATGCCGTTGGGTGCGAGGACCGACCCTTTTATACCATTTCCAACGCCACCTAGCGGCTCGCCGTTTGCGTTCCGCCCATACATTCTATGACGAATATTGCTCGTATAGCTGCGTTCTACCACCCCGTAAAGATTTGCCCACTTTTTCAGATTCACCCTGTATATATGTATTCATTTGTGGCACGTGAGCATCTAAACAAGTGCAAGCAATACGTATAACAAAACCAACTCACAATGAAGGAGGAAAGTATGGTTTTTGCATTGCCCCAGAGCAGTTGGGTTGAATTTTTTTTGCACTTGAAAGGTTCTTTTCTGCACACGATGGGCTAAATGGTTAAAATATTGGGAGCAAGGGACCCTCAGGAGAACTGTTAAGAGACAGATGGTTGTCTCATATAATTTGAGTTGGGTTTTTTTACCTCTGAGCGGCACTTTTTCGCACACCATGGGCTAAATGGCCAGGTCACATGGATCCCGAAGTCTCAGAGAAGGTTGGAGGAGGGGACCCACTGGAACAGCTCTTGTTAGACAGATGGTAGCCTCCCGTCAAGGTCATCCAGCGTGTTCTTTAACATGCACAGGTATGACTCTCCGCACACGGGGCCCCGGCTTAACGCCCCATCCGACAGACGGCGGCCTTTCCAAGCCCATTGGTATCCCCTAATGACCGTGGGCAGGGCGGGGAATTTTGCGTAATCTCCTAAAAAGGACATTCATCGTGTTATTTATATTATGCATGTTAGTTAATGTCATGCATAGTGTGCTCTCCCATACACGGTGTCATGATTTTATGCCCCATCCAATGGTCGGTGGGCTTTTCCAAGTCCATCAGTACTCTTACTGACCAAGAACAGGGTGAGGGTTGTGGAGAGATTAATTTCATCGATGGCTCACGGGATTCGGTTGGATTGTTTTACTTCTAAGCGGCGCTTTTTATGGCCCATGTCTATGGACCCCAAAATTCCCCCGATTGTAAATGGCCATGTCTATGGACACCAAAATTCCCTCGATTGTAAATGGCCAGGTCACAAGAACCCCGAAGGCTCAGAGAAGGTTGAAGGGAGGGGACCCACTGTACAGCTGTTAGGAGACACATGACAGCCTCCTGTCAAATCCATCCAGCATGTTTGTTTAACGTGCACAGGGTATGGCTCTCCCGCACCTCAAGCCACAGTTTAAAGTCCAAAGCCAAGTACGGTGGCCTTTCCAAACACATCGGCGTTCCCTACTGACCGTGGGAAGGTCTGGGTGTTTTGCGGAGATAATTCTCAACGCTCGTCCAACTGGGACACATTGACTTTTATATATTTATAGATTTATTAATTCTGTATTTGATTTTTGGAGCACAGCTAGAAACGTTTCTCTTTAATGCCTTGTTAAACTTTAAATGTTTCTAGGCTTTTAGGTTAACATTTCAGAAGAAATTATTATACATATTTGTTATTGTTCTGAATTTGTTAAATTATCATTTTAAGAAAGTTGGAATGAAACTCCCAGTACGAATAAAAAAAATTATGTTTTATTTTTATCTGACACTCATTAGAATGAAAGTGTAAAAAATACTTTTATTATAAAGGACACAATTGGAAATCAATCGAAAGTATTACAGGAAATCAAAACAAATGAGATTGAGAATTATTCTCGCTAATCCGACTTTCTATACAATGGATTTTACATTTATCTTCCATGCTGTTCGTTCGAAGTAAAACGATCTGGCATAAAAATAACCTATCCTAGAAAACGAAACTCCATAGAGACAGTTAATATTCTGATTAAGCCAGCATTGAATAAAAGAATGTTTTGAAGATTCTTTTCTTCTTATAGAAACTGACGGAAATCGAAAAACATATAAAAGCAAATGATAACATCCACCAATATTATTATTCTCGCTAATCAGGATTTGCTCGAAACGGATTTTCACGAATCAATTTCATTATGTTTCTTCTAAAGTCAAGGGAAAGGAGGTCTTAAGTTAAAGGAAAGGACTGTTATATAATGTTTAAAACAGGGATCAATATAAATATTTCACGAATTTTAAAGTTTCTTTTAATTCATATCTATGCTATATCATATTATAATATATACGTTATTGCGTTTGGGCAATTATATTTCAACAATTATTTTCGATACAGAAAAACTAAAAAATACATAAATTAAATGAAAAATAATTTACATAAATAATTTTTTAATTAATAAATTATATAATTTTTAAATAACAATTCCTAATGATCTAGGATCGAAGTCACGACTCTGTTCTTTAAATGTGGAAAATACAAAAATTAAAAACGAATGTTTCAAATAATATATCATGAGAGAGATTTAGAATTTAGTTGATGGAATGTGATGATCAAAATATTTATTTTCATTTCTTCCCCTTAACTTCAAAGGGATGGGAAAGTAAAAGTTTTTCGTTTTAAGAGCTATATGAGAGAATGATTTCTATCTTGTATTTTGTTTGTACCAGTACATTATTGCGATTTTTTTTAATAAAACATCCATTAGTTAGTATTTCCAGTATCAGATGGGGAAAAATTGGAAACCGAAAAATCTTTATTTTCTTTGAAAACAAGCAACTTATTATGACCAGAGATGATTAGCTATTCTTTCAATTGTTCGTTACATCATGTTAGAAGGCTTTCTTGTTCTATCCGAATTTGTATTTCTAACTTTAACTCAGTTAATCGAAATTTCATCCTACATAGCAACAGAAAAATATTTGAAAACGAAAAGACAAACTCTTCAATTTAAATCCACTCTTCTTTTGTAGCAAATTATGATACATAAAATATTCTTTACGTGTGGACTCAAAATCGATTACTAGATAACCACATTTCTTTAACGTTTATCAAATTTTTCTGTCTAAAACGATTTGGATTCATCATATCTAGTATCATCCTAACTCTCAGGTTCTCCTCATTTATAATCAGTTAACCAACAAATGTAATAGATTTGACACTTATTTCAAATATATATAAATATGGTTTTTTGAAAAATCATATCCAACCAATGCTCCTTGATTTTAATTGCACAGAAGCGCTCTCATTTGACTTATTATCGTGCTCTTTGAAAATTCGATTTTTATGGTTTTTAACGGCTAAACTGCTGAAATTAAACTTAACGTGACCGGATGCATGAAAATTGCTTTGGAGACTAAGAAGCAATATCGATGATACAATTGTATATTCAGTATCAAGACATGCAAAGAATGCATGAGCATATCATTTGCCTTTCGCAGTAAAATACAATTTTCTTAAATATTGGACATATCGTTGAAGATACATCCGTGATATACCAGTTGGACATGAATTTGGCCTTCGTGATTGAATGAATGATATTTAATTGTATTAAACTGTTTGATTAATATAGTGCTAGTTACTGCCAATTTTCTATTAATTTCTACCTGTTTTCCAACTGTTTTAACCACGTCCTTTGTTGCGTTTCTCAATTTATGTAGGTGTTAAAACGACTGTGTTAGACAGCTAGCGACTGTTCCAGCAAGGCAAACTTTGTGTGTTGTGTTAGCTCTAACTAAGGCAGTGGTCAGCAATGACTTCGGTCGTAGTAGGGCATGTCCTTTTATGAGAAGGCCTCTAAAAGCTAGGAGTAGCTTCTAGGATTCTTCTCTGTCCTATATGTCGCAAAAAAAAAAAAGTAAATAAACATAATTACAACATTTTGACCATCACAACAAGTTGTGTAAACACACTCTAGAACATTTACCACCCCTTCTTTTTCCCCTCCCAAAAAAGTGGGTAATAGCATAAACGATTGTTTTTTATATCCATGGGATTCTCACCAGTAGTGAATGAAAAGTGCTTTGGACACTACTCTAAGATATAGGGGAGACTTCTCTAATATATGAGGAGTTAGCGAAGATATTCACTTGAAATTGCCTTGCATCAACTTAAATATAGTGCAGGATATTATGAGGCAAGTTTTAAAATCTGCCCAGAATTAATAACTGATTGTAAACAATTATGCCACGTATATATCTGAAATAAGATGGATCCAACTTCAATTGTCGAAAATGTGTATGCATGTCATTACTATATCGCGATTTTTCTTTTTATAAGAGGCTGAATTTCTTTTTACTTAACTGGTAATTGTTGCACAAATTCCTTCGAATATTTCGGTAATGCATAGATATACTGTATATATATATATAGTAAGATTCTGTTATTATTAATATTTATTCCATGCAGGTCGAATAGAGTAAAGCCATTGTACAGGTATTTTAGGTATTAAGTGTTCATGTGGCTTGTTGCTACAAATATTAAATCGATCATTTTAATTTTTTTTATGGAAAATATTTTTTTCCACATTCATGAATTAGGATTCAAACGTGTCAAAAGCTATAATATTTGCTCAGTAATTGCAGCACAGGTAAAACGTTCAGTAAAATGATTCAAATAATCTTTAAACTATTAAAATTCGCATTTAAATATTATAACTAAAGACAATCTTGTAATAAGTTTTAATAACGTACAGATATTTTGAAGAAGATTTTATTATAATTGTAGAAAAGAGTTGTTTTTCAGAGAGGTAAAGGTCGATAAAGAAAAACTTTTATGGGTAATCATTATTTATGAATTTAAGAAAACTGTTGTAACGAATTCTTTTTATGGTAGAATACTTAATTCGATGCCTAGTCTACGGACCTGTGTGCTGTTTAGGAGTTGCAGGCGGATGGATATTTGCAGCTTGCGAACTGATACAGTTGCTTGAGTTGTAATGTGTCTAACGGAATTCTGCAAATTTGTGTTCTTTGTTTGTAATCACAAGAGCATTAATTTGTAAAAATTGTTTTTTCCAATAAATCGTTAGTAAGGTTTAAGTCACTGATCATTTAGTTTCAGTTGTTTTCTTAACCGGGGTAAGTGTCTTGTTAAAGAATTTCCATCGTTTGAAGTAGTTCTCTGTGACTGGATAATTCTGTAATGATGTTGTCTCAAGACAGCTCCGTTCAGTACTAAAAATGAAATACCGAGACTAATTTAATATTTAGATTTAATTAACGATTTTCTGGAATAAACTATAGCAATGAATAAATGTTCTTCAAGTCATTACAAACAACCAATCGAAATTTACATTGATCATCTGTAACGACTATCCTTAGCAGTATTACTAACTCAACCAACACTATGTATATCGCCGTCTCTTTGCACAGTTGTATCGCGTTCGCTTGCAGTGACATTGCTTCTGCCGATGTCCGAGTCAGAATCCTAGGATGGCACAGTCGTTTTTTCAATCATTTACGTTGCGATTGTCTCTCAATAACAGTTCAGTTCCAGATAAGTACAGTCGCTCAGAAAAGTATCCGAACGCTATGGTTGATTACAGAATTCAGAAAAAATAACTGGCAACGATTTTTTTAGAAATTAGTGATATGGCAACCTTCGTGTCACGTGACACGAAGGTTGCCAGATCACTAATTACTAAAAAGAAATCGTTGCCAGATATTTTTTCTGAATTCTTTAATCGACCATAGCGTTCGGATACTTTTCTGAGCGACTGTACACGAGGTTGCGAGTTCACTAATCTCTAAAAAATCGTTGCCAGATTTTTTCTGAATTCTGTATTCAATCATAGTGTTCGGATATTTTTTGAGCGACTGTACCTCTCAGAGGTAAAACTACCGAACCCAAATGCTCTCGAACAATACCAAAAAACTTTCCTCCAATCTTACATATTGGTTTTGCGATACATATTGCTTTCGCTTCTTTAGATGCTTACGTGCTACCACTGAATCTATGTGTGTTGGGTTTTCATGTGTATTTGCAGGCTCTTACACTCACGCATGGTCAGAATATACGTTTGTACTTCTATTTCTTTATGAAACTAAATAACATTTTAGGTAACGTTTAAAAAAGTACATGATTATTTATTATCTTAATCGAGGTTAGGATTTAACCTTGAAATTTACAATACGAGGAGGTTGGGATTTTTTTACCTCTAAGCGGCACTTTTGTGCACATAATGGGCTAAATGGCCAGGTCACAAGGACCCCGAAAGCTCAGAGAATGTTGGAGGATGTGACCCACTGGAGCAGCTGTTGTGAGACAGATGGTAGCCTCTCGTCAAGGTCATACAGCGTGTTCTTTAACGTTGCGATGATTTACCTCTGAGCGCCACTTTTTTCCACATAATGGGTTAAATGGCCATGTCACAAAGACCCCGAAAGCACAGAGAATGTTGGGGGAGGAGACCCACTGGAGCAGCTGTTGGAAGACAGATGGTAGCCTCCCGCCAAGGTTATCCACCGTATTCTTTAACGTTGGGTTGTTTTACCACTGAGCGGCACTTTTTTGCACACCACGGGCTAAATGGTCAGGTCACAAGAACCCCGAATGCTCAGAGATGGTTGGGGGAGGGGACCCACTAGAACAGCTGTTGAGGAGACAGATGGTAGCCTCCCGTCAAGGCCATCCAGCGTGTTCTTTAACGTGCACAGGGTATGGCCCTCCCGCACACGGGACCAACGGCTTAACGTTCCATCCGACGGATGGCGGCCTTTCAAAGCCCATAGGTGTCCCCTACTGACCGTGAGCAGGGCGGGAAATTTTGCGGAGATAAATATCAACGCTGACACAATTGAGACTCGAACCTGGGAACTACAGATTACGAGCCTAGCGCGCTACAGGCTGAGTCTCCCCTAAAAGGAGGAGGACGTCTCAAGTGAAATGTTTCAAACTGATGATATATACTGAGTGGTTAAATGAAACTACGTTACTTTGTAGTTCTGCGGATAAACACAGTTAGTTGCACAAAGCTGAAATTTGAAGGGGTCATGCAGAATAAAATGGAAAGGTTTCCAGATCACTAATTTCTAAAAAATCGTTTTTTGAGCGACTGTACTCTCTAGGGACTCATCTGTAAATTCCGAAGCGATATGAGGGTGGGATGGATGTTATAATGTGATATCACAAAACATACTATTAACGTTATTATTAAACAAGCCATCGACTTAGTACACTACGACATTAAAATGTAATATTTATTTTTGCGATTATTCTTTTCAGCGTTTTCCGATTTTAAAAATTACTTTTTTAAATATAATATCCCTTGTAATTAAATACTAGTTACAGTTAATACTCACATGGTATGTTGACACTCGTACAAAAATAAAGATTCCTTCAGAAAATACGTTAGTAAAATGAATAGGCGGTCCTGCATGTACAGCGGGTGGGGTGAAGTGTTAAATACTTCTGATACGTTATATATATTATAAACGACCTGTTCTAAAATAACAGGTCGTACACTATTATTGCTATTTTTAGCGACTTACGTAGGAAGTCACTGAACTGGAAAACGAATTCGTTTCCTACACCCAAACTATTTTCTGATTAAACGAACACACAAAACTACACTAAACGGTACTAAAATTTATAGTGGTAGCTGTTTTCACTCTTCTTTTATTACTTTTATCTAGCAAATAGCATAAGATAAAAAATGATGATTTAAGGCTACGCTGAATTAATATCTTCATTATTACATCGATTACTTTCAGAATGAAATAAAGATATCTACCTTTTCTAAACCATGTATCTTAATCTTTATATACGAGGTGACCTAAATTAAACTGAGAATATTTAAATAAATTTGTAGACAGAACTCATTGGATATAACAAATATTTCGAATTTGCACATTTCAGATCATTACTGAAACAATACATAAAACACTAGGCATCATGATATACAAATGGAAGTAATGTAATTTTCAATTTTAGAGAAGATCAAAAAATATCCTATAAACATAAATTTCACCGCAATTAGCTCAGCTGTTATATCTAGAAACGATCTTGCATGCAGCTTTTGTTTTAGCGTGTAATAGGAAGCGTTCAAAGAAGTAGTAACTCATTGACTTCGATGGAACGAATGAAAATCTACAGACACTTTTCAAAAACAGTTTGAACCTCCTCAGTAGGAATGAGTCCCGAGGACTGCCTGGAGTAATTGTGTCAGACTTACTATACTATAGGAGATGAGTGTTCACCTTTGAGTGACACTTCTTGTACACAATGGGCTAAATGACCTAAAGGCTACAAGGACCAAAAGGGCCCAGAGAAAGCTGGGGAAATGGAACCCACGGGTCAGTAGCAGACAGATTGTAGCCTCATATCAAGACCATCCAAAGGTTATTTAACGTCTACCAAGTCTCGGCTTAATCATCATTATCGTCTACCAAGTCTCGGCGCGCCATTTACCGTATTTATTATCTACCAAGCCTCGGCTTAATCATCATTATCGTCTACCAAGTCTCGGCTTAATCATCATTATCTTTTACCAAGTTTCGGCGCGCCATCTACCATATTTATTGTCTACCAAACCTCGGCTTTCATCTCACGGACGACAGCATTTCCAATCCCATAGGTGTTCTCTTCTCACCGAGGGATTGGTTCGAATTACCCGTTATAAATGAATGTTAGAACAGCTGAGACTCGAACCTGGGAACTACAGATTACGATTCAGGGTCGTTACCGAGTGAACTAATCCTTTCTTCCGATACTATATTAGAGAAAAAGTAGAGGCCATATGAAAGCGATACGATTTCAACTGTGTATGATATCACGACTGCTTTCAAAATAAGACTCATATATTCGGACACTTCCGCAGGGAACTCCGCTATTTGCAATTCGGCAGTCGGTGTCCTATTCAGAGACTTATAGTGTTGGCTAAAAATCGGTTAGGTTTCAGTGTTGTCGAAAGAGGCATCAGTGAATTGTTAGAAAACTTGGGGGAAAAAGGTCATCTAGTGAGATGAAATATAAAATTTAATATTTTCTCCAGATGGCAGAGCTAGGGTGTGGTGGTGACCACGTGACACAATGAACTCCTCATGTGCTACATCCACTGTATGATGTTGAAGGGATTCACATGGCACGGATTCGGTATATTATTATGTCTCAAGCATCGACAAAATACTACAGCATATCTAATTTTTTACTGATGGAGACGAAACATTTCAAGATGATAATGCAACAGACTACTTTGCGATATCTGTCTGTGATTGGTTTGAGTAACGTGACAAAAATAATGAATGAATGAAAAAAAATGAATTAAAAAATATGCATTTCTTCTCCCCCCCCTGGTCTAAGGGGTCAACTCATTGCTCACAAAAAAACTTCGTGACCTTTACATTCTACCACCAACATTTAAAATTTCCAGCATAACTACATCGTTTGCAATATTCTTTTGCTATTTTGTAATTTTCAAAGTTTTCCGCCGTTAGTGGTCTCATTTGTAGCTTTTGTAAAATTCGTAAAGTGCAAATCGTAATATTTCATCAATTACTATCAACATAAAATTAATTCTTAATTTTTCTCTTAAAACAAAAATAATTGGATCAGCATTGCTTTCTATGGAAAACTTCGTAACCTTTACATTCCACCACCAAAATTTCAAATTTCTATTATAAATATAAAGTATGTAAGAGAAATTTAGAGAAACGTAATATTTTAGTTTGTCATTATGGTACACAGAGGCGAAATCACCAAACGTATTATGAATTTTAAATCTGAATCTGTACGATTTTTTGCTCCTAAAATCACTTTCCAATTGAACATATTAACAGGATATAAGTTGCAAATAGAAATACTAACATAATATCCTTCCCAAGGTTCTTCATATTCATACCATTTAAAGTTTTTCCGCCCCACTTTAACATAAAAACGACTCAGGTGAATTTTTTTGCCCTGTGTTTGCGCGCCATCTACGGAATTTTATATTATAGGAGAGTACGCGTAAAGCTACGGTTTTCGAACAATTGGGCAGGCCTTAGTAAATCATTATTAACCTTTTGAAAAGTTGGAAGTGGGGGGGGTCCATGGGATCCGTGCCCTCCCCATTTCTTAGATCCGGCACTGATATAAATAACATAGATTATATATAAATAATCTGAGAAATATTATTTAATAACAATATTTTATTAAAAAAATGCTTACATAAGAAACTTACACACTAATATTAAAATACTTGAATAAGCAAAATTACTTGCAAACAATTAGTTAAAGAGACACTGAGCATGAACTTGATAAGGTACAGTCGCTCAAAAAATTATCCGAACTCTATGGTTCATTACAACATTCAGGTAAAATGTCTGGCAACATTTTTTTCAGAAATTAGGGATCTGGCATCCTTCGTGTACTGTGCACGAAGGACGCCAGACGTTTT
This sequence comes from Ryuthela nishihirai, assembly GCA_038380435.1. Classification (NCBI taxonomy): domain Eukaryota; kingdom Metazoa; phylum Arthropoda; class Arachnida; order Araneae; family Heptathelidae; genus Ryuthela; species Ryuthela nishihirai. The sequence goes on from JAWZYU010000041.1 coordinate 1,938,375, forward strand.
TGAGCGACTGTACAAGTTCTTTTATGTCAATGTCGATGCCAGTTGTGATCAGAGGTATCTGCTCAAGTGCCGTTTCTTTAATGCAATATCCGCAAAATTCCTCGCCCTGCCCGCAGTCAGTAGGGACACCGATGGGCTTGGAAAGAGACGCCGTCCGTCGGATGGGACGTTAAGCCGTGGCCCCGTGTACGGGACAGCCATACCCTGTGCACGTTAAAGAACACACTAGATGACCTTGACGGGAGGCTACCATCTGTCTCCCAACACCTGTTCCAGTGGGTCCCCTCCCCCAACCTTCTCTGAGCCTTCGGGGTCCATGTGACCTGGCCATTTAGCCCATGGTGTGCAAAAAAGTGCCGCTCAGAGGTAAAACAACCCAACCCAATGTAATCCTTATCCGCTTCAAGTGTAACCAAGCACTCGGCCACCCGAAAATCATCAGGTAAATTTGTTAGGTATTGTCCACTCTTCACCACCACACGGAACTTAATGGTTTACAACCACTGCTTTATTTATTTTTTAATTTTGATATTTTTCACAAGAATGAACTTATCTTAATAAATAGGTTTATGTTTCAAAAATTCATAAAACTGTATACAGTTCATATCAAAGTTGCATTTGGTATAAATGCATGCTTTGAATGTTTCGATTTTTAATTTTGTTTTTACAATGGTCCACATATTGTTCGCTAATCAAAATACTCGTTCAGTTTCCGTTACAAAATTTTATTTCCGATGGAAGAGATATGGGACCCCATCCAGTATAAATATCCAGTAAATATTCGACTGCTTCGATGTAATGGAAGCATTGATCACAATCTACGGATTACGATCCATCTGGCAAATTTGCAAACTCGAGAAAACTATCATTTTCAATCATCATAATGAAATGGCACGATGCAGGGAAACAAACTTTAACTCTGCAGAAAATCTAAACGGAATGCAGATGAATGCCCATCAGTATAATTTAACAAGAATCATGATAACGAGCCTTCAGTCGAGCAAACAATCACTTTCACAGAAGTAATCGCACTTCAGCTATGGGAAGAAAAGGAAACAGTTAATAAATAAAATAATGACACAGAGGAAGTTGCATTCTACCCAGAAAACTCAATTATGAACCCGATAATGAAATATCCTTTCGAAAAAAAAAATGCAACCAAAATAAGTAATCATATGGCAAAACACCAACTAGTATGCATATATATATATGGCACAATCACCGTCCAAGATAAATCTCGCTGACTATATCAGGGGCCATGTAACTCTTCTGGCAAATGAAACGTCAAAAACCAACTGTACAGATCATAAAAATGTTACCGAAATGATATGGCAAAAGAGGAAATAACAGGAGTATTGTTAATAATTAAAAAACAACACACTAGAGGACACAGCATGTGGTAGCTATTCATGTTGCACTACGGGTTCACAACTTCTGTCGTGGTATTTTTGTAAACTGAGTATGCACACCTAATAGCCTTATTAAATAAAAAAATAAAATAAAATAACCCCCTCAAGCAGATGCTTGCCACAGAGGTCCCTCAGCAGAAAAACGACACAAACAGCGATGCTTTACCCGGGGCTCGAACCCAGGTCCCTTAGATCAGTAGCTAAGCGCGCTAACCACTCGGCCTTGGGACGACGAATAGCCTGATTAGGGCAACCATTAAAAAGAAAGTGAACGCACTTTCTCCTTTTCCACTGCATGAGTTCCGTTTCCGGATCTCCTGTTACTCTCTCCCATCGCCTTTTAGGGGCGGGGGTGGCTCAGTCGGTAGCGCGCCAGGCTCGTAGTCTGTAGTTCCCAGGTTCGAGTCCCAGCTGGGTCAGCGTTGAGATTTATCTCCGCAAAATTCCCCGCCCTGCCCACGGTCAGTAGGGGACTTCGATGGGCTTGGAAAGGCCGCCGTCCGTCGGATGAGACGTTAAGCCTTGGCCCCGTGGGCTGGAGAGCCATACCCTGTGCACGTTAAAGAACACGCTAGATGGACTTGACGGGAGACTACCATCTGTCTCCCAACAGCTGTTCCAGTGGGTTCCTTCTCTGAGCCTTTGGGGTCCATGTGACCTGGCCATTTAGCCCATGGTGTGCAAAAAAGTGCCGCTCAGAGGTAAAACAACCCAACCTTAAAACTGAGTTAAGTGAATAAATGGGGCAAGGTTTTCTAAGTCGTTAGCGCTCTAGACTCGTAATCTGAAGTTTCTAGTCCCAGCTGGGAAGTGTAAAGATAAAAGCTGCCCACCAGCAGTGCTATAGGGTTCACTGGTGAGCTTAGAAAGTCCACCGTGAAAAGTTAAGCAGCGATTACGTGTGCTGCACAGCCATACCCTGTGCACGTTAAATAACACGCTAGATGGACTTGGCAGGAGGCTACGAGTTACGCACATGGGCTCACGTGTTTAAGTGCTGTACGACGGACGGCGGCCTTTCGTAGCTATGCAGTGTCGCATACTGAAAGAGAGGGAGGGTTGCTAAGCTGAAACGGATTGAAATATTGCGTAAAGTATCTATGACTCTGAATGTTTAAGACTGAGAATTCAATTTGTAATATTGTAAGCGAAGTAATTATTTTACTTCTTAATTGTTGAGGTATTAAAGTTTGTATTGCGTACATTAATACTGCCCTCTGCGCAGGTGCAACCTACGCATTCACACCTGTTATTAATTAATTTTGTCCTCTACGCAATTCCCTTTGAAAAGGATAAGTGTTCGATTTAAAAACAGCGGAGAAAGGGAGAAAGTGGAACACCGGAAATAACTATTGCTTTACCGGGTAAAGAAAAATTAAACATGACGTAAATGAAAGGACGAAATTAGTAGCAATGGTGTATTTTTGTTCATGTTGCTGCCGTTGACAGCGTAGCGAAAAGGAATTCAGTACCTTTCCAACATATATTTTGTTGTACGTATCGATTTGTTGGTAAAAAACTAGGAATAAGCATCGTAGCTTATCTTACCCCACCTCATTGATGGGGGCGGGGGTGGCTGAGTCGGTAGCGCGCCAGGCTCGTAATCTGTAGTTCCCAGGTTCGAGTCCCAGCTGGGTCAGCGTTGAGATTTATCTCCGCAAAATTCCCCGCCTTGCCCATGGTCAGTAGGAAACACCGATGGACTTGGAAAGGCCGCCGTCCGTCGGATGGGATGTTAAGCCGTGGCCCCGTGTGTGGGAGAGCCATACCCTGTGCACGTTAAAGAACACGCTGGATGGCCTTGACGGGAGGCTACCATCTGTCTCCCAAAAGCTGTTTGAGTGGGTCCCCTCCACCAACCTTCTCTGAGCCTTCGGGGTCCATGTGACCTGGCCATTTAGCCCATGGTGTTCAAAAAATTGCGGCTCAGATGTAAAACAACCCAACCCAACCTCATTGATGTAAAGTGAGGATTATTAATTATAGGTATTATTATTAAATATCCTGAAGAAATAATACTCACCGTGAATGCGATGTTTAAAAAATGCGTCTTATTTCTCTTCTGCAATTCATAGTAATTTTCGTAAACAAGATATTGGAAAATACAACTGCGGAAGAGTAAACAAACACCTCTTTTCCCAATACGAAACACTGTAAGAGTCACTTCCTAGGAGTGATCAAACAGTGCTTTCTTCAACGTCAATCTGTCTGACGTCATTACCCTATTATTGTAAGGGAAAAAAATATAATATCAGTTTATGAGTTTATACCAAGCGGCTATGTTGCTGCTACGTTTGCCGCGTTAGCGAATGGATATGGCGAAGAATTGATATAATTTGAGGGTTTTTTGAGGTTGTCAGAGCTTTGCGTACCGTGAAGAGATTTCAAAGTAATAAGCAACCATTGGCAAGGTCTATGCGATTAAAATATTCACACGGACTGTATTCCTTATGTCCTTCTCTAAACCACCATTCTGCTGCTCGAAAAAATATCAGGTGAATCAAGTTAAATAATATTCATAAAGTGTTTGTGGTTCGTTTATAAATTCCTTCAGGTAAGAGACTTTGCAGTGAATAATTAATTTACAGTAGAGGTAATTTAATTTTCCCCTTTTTAGCATGAGAGTTATGAAATTTCAACCGAGAGCTACTATACAGCACATTATTCTGATTATAATAAATACCCCCTCAAGCAGCTGCTTGCCACAGAGGTCTGACAGGAGCCTGTCAGTTTATATGCCACAGTAGAAGATCTGAGAGGATGGCAGGACCTCAGCAGAAAAACAACACGAACATCCATGCCTTAATCCGGGGCTCGAACCCAGGTCCCTTAGATCAACAGCCAAGCGCGCTAACCACTCGGCCACGGGACGATTGAGTTATAAATTCTATAGTTAAACGCTATTTATCGCTGTCGACCACCGCAAAAATTCCCCGCCCTGCCCACGGTCAGTAGGGGACACCGATGGACCTTGAATGGCCGCCGTCCGTCGGATGGGACGTTAAGCCGTGGCCCCGTGTGCGTGAGAGCCATACCCTGTGCAAGTTAAAGAACACACTGGATGGCCTTGACGGGAGGCTACCATCTGTCTCCCAACAGCTGTTCCAGTGGGTCCCCTCCCCCAACCTTCTCTGAGTCTTCGGGGTCCTTTTGACCTGGCCATTTAGCCCATGGTGTGCAAAAATAGTGCCGCTCAGAGGTAAAACAACCCAAACAACGTAACAAATATTTTTCTAGAGAGAATTGAAAATGCTTATGTAAGGTTCGTAGAGATACAGGCGAAACATTGCGAAGCAGCGTAGTAAAAGTTGGAAGTTTCGTATTGCAAGCGATTTTTGCTGTAAGATGAGAAATCCACTGGATGATTTGTCTTACCCTACTACTATCCATAGGGGAAGGGGGGGATAGAGGATAAAAACATTTTTTATAAAATATATTTCGGGTGATATTCTAGTGATGGACTGCGATATTGCAAGGCTTTTCAGTTGGCAGCAGCCATTCTTATGATTACCCATCGTTAAAGCTTTGAAAATTCCGGTATTTGGAAAGTCATTTTCGGTAAAAATTCTTTTATTTTTTTCGAATAATAATATCAAAAATAATATTTTTCTTGTGGCTGACAAATCAAAATTAACACTTATGTGCACGTCATGGTATAATAAGATAGAAAATTAGGAATGGAATTGCATGGCATCATAAACGTTTTCCTCAACGTTTCAAGTGTTTAAAAAGACAAATAATGCTTTTTATGGTAAAGGTAGACTATGCCAATAAATATTACGAATTAGAGTGATTGGTTGGGTAATTTAACGAGATTTATAATCGAGATTAGAGATATCTTGTGTAGGTGTTGCAGATGTCTAATGCAAATGATATTGTACAAGTTCTTGAGGTGGGTCTGTTATTTTGCTACTGAGGTATTACGGAAATGTTTCCGATTTTTTTATCATTGACCTACGTGTTGTCATTGACCTCAGGAGGAAAAATATATTGAGATTAATATTGAAATATGATTGTTTCTTTCGTTATATATTTTTCTTGTATGACGTTCATGACACATTAGAAATGATTTTTCGAGACATGCATACTATAGGAATTATGTCTGGAAGCAGCCGAAACCGCGTTGCTGACGTCATCTCTGTGTTTTGTACAATTCATTATTAAGGCGCGCACATATAAGAATGTTATTGTAACTGGTAATTTTATTTATTTTTTTATGCCGATATATGTTACTTTTTTATGGCGATACGTAGCTCCTACTATGCTATAGGTAGGATATTTTTTTTTATTTTAGCGAGTCTAGTGAGGGAAGTTTTTCGTACTTCGAATGCGTTACTCTGTCGCGTTCGGCTATTTTTGGCTATTTGATGGAGATCCCCAAATGATGCTAAATATGTTCGGTGATATTCGTTTATCAGACTCTTCGTGATATTCGTTGTTCGGTGATATTCGTTGTTCAGAGATGCTAAATATGTTCGGTGATATTCGTTTCCAAAACATTTAGTAATTAGCGTCACACAGATAGCAGAGATGGTGAGAAAGGAAGCTTAAACAGAGAGAACGTTTTTGGGAGTATCGAGAAGTATCATTACTTCGAAGTCAGACAACAGTTAAAACAGTAACTTTATTTTCAGACGTCACCAACGGATTATTACGACTATTATGAATCAGAATACAATTAATGAAATGTGTTGTAGAAGTGAAACATATATAGAGCGCACCTTTCACGTTTTATTCTGCGGAATCGATGATATTATTTCAGGTTTGAAAAATAAGCCGTCTTTTAGTCATGGATTTAGGAAGAGGAAATTTTAATGAAATCGTAGATGTCGCTTGGGTGGTCGTCGAGAACAAAAGTCGCCATGTTGTTCTTTGTGAGACACATATCGTAATGTTTCATACAGCGGGATAAAAATATGACTGTTTTCCTTTCGAAATGTTATATAAAAAGATTTCCTATTCAGCATTTAAAGTTTTTCGTTTACCTTTTCTGGAAATGCTGCTGATCCCAGTTTTAAGAGCAACAGGGCATTTATCGACAGATCTGGAAAAAGAATTCCCTAAAAGCAAAACGAATCATCCGATTAGACCACCGGCAGCATTACGTTAACTCGTAATTACGTGATTGGAAAATTTCAGACACCGAGGTGTACCAACAATTTCCGATTTCAAAGCCGGACGGAATTTGGATTAAGACGATAAATAAATATAACTCGCTAAAAAATCGTTTCGAGCACGATAATTTCCTCAAAAAAATATGCACACTTAAATGTATACTTGCATTATAACAACACCTGAGGAAACTTTATCATTACATCACTGAGTTAATATAAAAAACGTTGCCACTCACTCTTCTAGAAGTTCAAACTAAATAAATATTAAATGGTTATCGTGACAGTATGAAAAGGAAGCCGATAAGGAAAAGTAAATTAATCGGCAACGTCTGCATGCCGTATTAAATCCTCCTTTCATCCAGCAGTATTTTCAGTGAATTTTTAAAATGTCTTTTTTTTTCGCATAACATCTTCCTCCACATTTACATTCTAATATGTGCTAATTTCAAGTGCCATGTCTTGATTTAAACCCTAAGAACATACTAATAAGTTGCTCTTCGCCACTACATGAAGAAGCGTAATTGAAGGAGAACTCTTCGCGACCAGACGGAAATGCGTATTTCAAGCATAACGGTTACTAGCGTTCGGTGGCCGAGTGGTTTGCACGCGTGGCTAACAATGTAAGGGAACTGGGTTCGAACCTCGGGTAAGGCATTGATGCGTGTTGCTTTTGTGCTGAGGTGCTTACTTACGGTAGCAACAATGCAATCAGTTTAGGTTAAGGAGTGGCAAATTTGAATCTCAATCAAGTATATTATTTTTTTACACGTTTTTGATATAACACAGATCAGAAAAAAAAATTAAATTCCCTATTTACACGATTTATTTTGATGTAACACGGTTCACACGGCGCCTTTTTAAAAATCCCCATTTGAATTTAATTCTGAAAAAATATTCCTATTGAAGAAAATATTTCTAGAATTAACATTTATAACAAATACGCGCTTTTATGTTTCGAAGTAGTTTTAAGGTTTCAGGTAACAGGAATAAGATAAAAACCAAGATATATTTAAAAATTCTTTATATATTTATTTTCTTTAAAACCAAACCGGTGGTTACTGTTTACAGAACCTTAAATTACTTCCAATCATTCCTCAGAAGCTACCCCTAATAAAGAATATTCATTAAAACCACGTAAGGATTAGAAAAATGTGCTTATTACAATATCCGTTGCCCAGTGGTTAGCGTGCTTAGCTGCTGATCCAAGGTGTTCCAACAACCACTTCTAACGCCCGGATGTTTCGGTTGCTTTTATGCCCGGATGACGCCTTCAACAACGGCGTATAACATAACAGCCTCTGTGACAATCAGATGCATGAGTTGATAAATAAATTTTCTTTATATTTATAACCACAAAAATAAATATTATTGTTTAAACAATCTCTTCACACAAGAGTCATTGGTCTTAGGTTTTGCCTATTTAACCCTTTTAGCCGAGAAGCAGAGGATTTTATTTCTTCTTAGGAATGCTTGAAATAAATAAAATTTTAGAAAAAAAACGTGTCTCAACGTGTCTCTGAATGCATAAACGTGTCTCAAGTTCTGTGAAGTTAACTCATGGTTGACCTATGCAGGAAATAAATGCCCACCCCCCCCCCTCCCAAAAAAAAAAAGTTTATTTCTTCTACTACATACGGCCCATCTTATGTTAAATCTTAGGAACGTGAGGCCCGAACGCAACAAGTTCCATGTCATATGAAAACTCTTTAAGTAGGTAATGCTGCTGTCCATAAAACTAACAACCTTCGTTTACTTTCCCCTCAAAATAGAAGAAATTTACTAGTTACTACATGTTCAGACAGCAAAGAATTACGAATTTCATATGAAATGGAAACTCGTATGTGGTTCCGTGTGTGGGAGACATCCATACCCTGTTCATGTTAAACACGCTGTATGCCCTTGATTGGGCTCAGTAGGTAGCGCACCAGGCTCGTAATCTGCAGTTCCCAGGTTCGAGTCCCAGCTGGGTCAGCGTTGACACCTATCTGTGCAAAACTGTCAGCTACTGCCCCGATGGGCTTGGAAAGGCCGTCGTCAGTCAGATGGGACGTTAATCCGTGGCTCCGTGTCTGGGAGAGCCATACCCTGTGCACGTTAAAGACACTGGATGGTCTTGACGGGAGGCTACCATCTGTCTCCCAACAGGTGTTTCAGTGGGTCCCCTCCCCCAACCTTCGAGGTCCTTGAGACCTGGCCATTTAGCCCATGGTGTGAAAAATAATGCCGCTCACAGGTAAAACAACTGAACCCTTGAGAGGTGCAAAAGCTGGAATTGGCATTTCGAACGTGTCGAGTGTACCAGTATACTCTGACGATGGTCTAAAATTCGTACCTTACATATATAGTTTTTGTTCCAGATACCTAGAACCGTTGCAGGTTTTGTAACCAAAGGAAATTCTCCTTTATTTATTTACTAAAAATGGAATGGAACCCGGCGACCGACGTAGAATGACTTTGGCTAATATTCTAGGAGTACAGCGCTTAGGAAAAAAATTGTCAACTGCACGTGGTCACCCTCCCAAGTACTGACCGCGCCCAAAGGTGCTTTACTTCGGGGATCAGACGAGAACCGATGCTTTCAGCTTGGTATGGCCGTTGACATTCCAATTCTTTCTTACCTGCTTTATAAAGTTACTCGCATTATCAATAACGGAACAATTCTTAAAGCAAGGAATCAGTTATTAAATGGCGTGGAATAGTGCTAAAGGATTTCCTTCAAGATAGTATTTCATAGATTGATATAAATAAGTAATAAAAAATAAATACCCCCTCAAGCACCTGTTGCCACAGAGGTCTGACAGGAGCCTGTCAGTTTATATGCCATAGTAGATGTTCTGAGAGGATGGCAGGACCTCAGCAAAAAACCAACATGCACATCCATGCCTTACCAGGGACTCGAACCCAGTTCCATTGGATCACTAGCGAAGCGCGTTACGCACTCGGTATATTTAAAAAACTTTTTTAATACTTACTGATTCCTTTTAAAATGTTTAGATTTAAACTTCTTACGGTGGTTAATATAGAATTCATATTAACATTTTTTTCGACATAATAGCGTACAATTAAACGTAACACAGAAAAGTAATAAATACATTATAATTATTTATATTTCATCACCCTACTTCTGCGACCCGTCCGAAGAGAGTAGACTTAATTACTTTCACAGAGCAAGTTTGTTTTTCATTTCTTTGTTTGTTTCAATGACCGAGAGGCCATTTCTTACAACACGCAGACTAAACTGATAAATCACTACGACCCCGATAGTTCGGACCATTTGTCGATTAAGGGATCTGTAGAACTGTTAGCAGGCAGATGGAAGAGTCCAGTAAATGCATACTGAGAGAAAGGGAGGTTGTAAGGCTGTAAATATTTCGATAACTGTCGATGACTGAGATTGCGCCTAGAAACGGTGGGAAGCGATTAAATTTCTGTTTTTTGTAACAGGCTGACTGGCCGTTAGGTTTGGGTCGGACTAAATTGAAAAATGCATTTACTGGAAAAATGTGACTTTGGTTAAATTAAAGATCATAATGAAATGTATAGGAATATCGTTTTTCAACAATATTATATTGATATTAAAAATGTTGACGATGCTTGAACATCTTAACAATCTTCCATAAAATGCGTGAGAAACTAATTTGGAGGGTCTATAACTCCTAAAATATACATTTAATGGAAAAATCTGACTGAAGGTAACTTAAGGATCCTAATGAAATGTATTTAAAAATCATGTTAGTATTTAAATAGATGCGAAAGCTGGAATATTTAAAAATCTTCCATGTTATGCCAGTGAGAACCAAAGTTGGAAGCTATAATTTGTACATGTATTTAATGGGAAATCTGACTGAAAGTAAATTAAAGATCGTAATAAAAACTATTTAAAAATTGTTTTCTCAAAATATTGTTTTACTAATTAAATAGTTGAGGAAGCTGGAATATATAACAATAAACTTCCATGTTATGCCAATTTTAAGCTGTAACGTAAGTTGGAAGTTCTATAACTTCCCAAAAATATGCATTTAATGTACACACGTGACGATAAATTAAAGATCATAATGAAAAGTATTTAAATATCCACTTTCAACATTAGAAAATTTTGCTTAAAGAATGATACAACTTTGAAATATTATGCGGTTGGGGGGTGATTTAGCATTCTATTTTATGTATGAAGTTTTTTCCTTGATATGTTAGAAAATTAAATTTTTTGTCACATAATTAAGTTTATATATATCATGTCATTTCATACATATTGCAAGAAATTCTATTTTGAACTTTCTCCTGGGGAAATTCTTTTTGAAAGTTGCGCTGAAACAGGAACTGAAAACTAAATCGATCCGAAAAATGTAGGCGGGGTTTAACATTTTCCCCTTCGTTTCATAGGTATTTACAAAAATGAAACCATAGATTTTCCTTCAGTAGCACGACATATAAATAAGTTTAAAATTTTTTTTGTCCTTGTTACCTTTAGTGCATTGGATATAATTCTACAATAAATTTCTATTTTATGAAAAAGGTGCTGCGTAGCTTATTTCATATGTAATTAGTTCACTAATCTTAAGTTGGGTTAAATAACTGTGTTTAAAAAGAAAAGTGAACTCAAAACCTAAAAAATTGTTTTTGATAACTACAAAAAAATTATTGGTCTTCCATAGAAAAATAGATTGTATTTCGCAATAATTGTAGAAATAGTGTGTATGCTAATTAAATGAAACGAATTCAATCACTTTTACGTCGTGAATAAGAATCTTTTGGTACACGAAAGAATTGCGTTTTTATTGAGCAGTATTAACAGTAAATTTTTGGATATATTGCAACTGACGTGCAGCTTTCTGAGTAGGAACATGGCTACCGCCGTTCTCCGCTGCTACTCTAGGGACCTATGCTAAAAAATGGTAAGGGCGCCTTCCTGTCTTCTTACGCCAATGGATAAAACATGGAAACTCGTATTACACGTCTAAGAAAGAAACCGCAGAATATGCCCTCTTAGGAAACTTTAGTAATATATTTTATAAATTAGTTCAATTTGGAATAAGGATAACTATCTATTTTTGATTTTTCACTCTTTGGATTACAAGTGCTTTAATTTCTACACTTTGGATTTCAAAGATTGTGTATTATAGAAATAAGGGTGACAACACCCGGAAAGATCACTGCTGACGTCACGTGCGTGTTTTCGCGATATCATTTGTAACCCTTATTTAACCGCTGTATTCTTCTAGAAATTTACCTTTTAATTTATAAAGGTATACACGTTATAGTTTTTATTCTGAGGAATTCATACAATGTGTAGCTGAATTTCTTATCACTGTGGTAAATAATAATTATTGATGACACATTTGAAATTTCGGTAGGAGAATAGTTTCATCGGTACAGTGTAAAATTTTACCTTTAGGCCTTTGTAATTACTTTAGAAGTTATTTGTGACGCAGAATTGCCTGGTACAGCTCTCTGCTGTTGTGCTGTCCAACTGATTCTTCGGCTTTGTCAGCCAAAGATTCTTATCAGCAGCTCACTGATCCTTTACACGTTTATTAAGTTCTCTATAATGTTTTCTATTAGGATTAGTATTGATTCAGGACATTCCTGTAGTTCTTTCTTTCTAAAATAAACTCAACTGCCTTGTCAGTCAGATAATTATGATGATAATAATAATAATTACTGTTAGTTTCCAAAGAAGCCTATTTTAAGTGGTCACATTTTTCCTGAATTTCAGTAGCAAGCAAACCACGACTGTCATAGTGAGTAAGTAACCTATCATGATAAGATGTACTATAATTAGGTCTTTCAGAGCTTCATAATTAAAGGTAAATTTTTTAACCTTAGCACAACACTTCTTAAGTTTAAATCGCAAAACACTTTTAACAAGATAATGGTCAGATCCAATTTCAGCTTCCCAGTATGACCTGGTCTTTCTAACAGAAGTAGTCCATTTGCTGTTAATTAATATATAGTCTATAACATTCTTATGCAGCCCGTCAGGTGAAACCCACGTGTACTTATGTATGTCGCGGATTTTGTAATAAGTGTTAGTTATTCTGAAGCCATCGAGTTTAACATTGGCATTGCGTCACCTAGAACATGGGTAATATCCCATTTCTTCACAGAATTCAAAATATCTTGAAGTCTGTAAAACCTTTTTTCTCATCCTCATCGGCATTCTCAGTGGGGGCATAACAGTAGATAAGATTCAAGTCCTTAATGCTTGTCTGTAATTTTGCTGTATACAACCTTTCATTAATGCACACTTATCCTAGAAGAGCATCACTAGCGTGTCTGCTTTGTCTTTCGTCCCCGAAAAGAGATATTTAAGATACTCACGGTGAATCCGAAAAACTTTTGAAAGAGGAACTAGATTAAAAGAAATGAGTCTTATTTCTGCTCCTTAATTTTTAGTAAATTTGGTATAAAAGGTATCGAAAAACGTAAGTGCGGAAGAGTAAACAAACCCCTCTGTTGGGAATACGAAACAGTGTAAATGTCATTTCCTTGCGATTCTGCAAACAATGCATTCTGAATCGTCACTGTCGGATGTCATTCGCCTATTATTGAAATCGTCCGACGCTTTTCTCGCTGTTCCATTTGCCGCGTTAGATATTAAAATATGGCGAAGAAGTCATCCTTTTTTGAGGGTTTGTGGTTATCAGAGCTTTGCCTATCGCGAACAGATTTGAGTATAATAAGCAGCCATAGGCAAGGCCAGTGCGGTTGATAAATACCGTCGGCCTGTCCTTCTGTAACTCACAACTCTGCTGCTCGAAACGTATCAGCTAAATAAAGTTAAATAATATTCGTGATGTGTTTGCGGTTCATTTATATCTTCCTTCAGGTAAGTAACTTTGTAGTGAATAATTAGTTTAGAGTAGAGGTAATCTAATTCTACACTTTTTTGCCTAAGAGCTATAAAATTTCGGTCGGTTTCGAACCAACATAGAGTATGCAGCACATTATTCTGATTATGTGATATAAAATTGATAGTTAACCGCTATTTGTCGGTGTCGACCACTTTATTTTGGCTCGTCATACGGACATTATTCATTTCCTATGCTTTTCAGGTACCCTACCGAACGGCTACAGAATTTCCTTGTTATGCCAGTGAGAAACCTTACTTGGAAGCTCTAAAATATGCATTTAATGGAAAAATGTCACTGATGATAAATTAAATATCATAATCAAATATTTTTGAAGTATCGGTTTTCAAAAATATTGTTTCAGTGTTTAAATGGTTCCGGAAGCTGGAATGGTTAACAATAATCTTCAGTGGTATGCCAGTGAGAAACTGGAATTATTATTTCAGCAGGTAAATTAGAATGGCGTCATCTCTGGTATGTCCAAGTGTTGCCACCATAATTTCTATAAAATCTTTCAAAGCCAAAGTGTATAAATTAAAATACTTCTAATCCTAAAATATTAACTGGTAGTTATTTCTTTTTATAATTTTGGTAAATATTTTTATAATATTATGAAATATTTAAATAAAATCTTAATAAGTAAATTATTTTGAATGTTATTAAAATAAATTAAATTAACTTTAACTTATCTTAAACCAATGAAAGGAATTGTTTGTTTAGGCATATTTATTTTCGCTCTTTTTGTTGAAGGCTGTCCAGACAAGCGGTATCTAGGTGGCTTTCACGGTACGCGTTTCCCTATGGTGTCCAACGAGAAATTCCTAGATGGAGGCTAGGTGTGAATCTCTTACGTATGTCATATTCAACTTTGTCCTTAGGGATAAAGAACGCTTTTTCCTGTGTTACCTAAGGACAACCCCGTGGTTTAATCTAAGGCTTCTATTACACATTTCGCTGTACTGTACATTATCTTCTTCTTAGCTCTGAACAATGCGTTTCCGTGTAGTGGGTAAATTATATTTTTATCGCCAAGTTGACATTTCTTGGGGTCGTTACGTCATCCTATCAGTTCGATATATCTGTTGCGAATATCAGACGTTGGTTTCGAACTTCGTCCACGATAATGGGCAAATAGATCAGAAAGCCTGTACATAAAAATACTCCCGTTTGATCATTTACGATATAGAAATATTTCTACGCATACCGTAACGACGAATAGCAAAATGAAGAAATCAAAAATTAAGCAAAGAATTTTTTTTCCTCGGACAATCATTAGTTCTACTGAGCGAGTTTTACAAAATCCGAGTCGAAATGAAAGGGGTCGTTTGTGGTCGACAGCGACAAATAGCGTTTAACTATAAAATTTATATCCCATAATCAGATTAATGTGCTGTATAGTAGCTCTCGGTTGAAATTTCATAACTCTCATGCTGTATAGTAGCTCTCGGTTGAAATTTCATAACTCTCATGCTAAAAAGTGGAAAATTAGATTACCTCTACTGTAAATTAATTATTCACTACAAAGTTACTTACCTGAAAAAATTTATAAAAAAACCACAAACACTTTATGAATATTATTAAACTTGATTCACCTGATATTTTTTCGAGCAGCAGAATGGTGGTTTCGAGAAAGACATAGGGAATACAGTCCGTGTGTATTTTTTAATCCCATAGCCTTTACCAATGGTTGCTTATTACACTGTAATGTGCTCCCGGTACGCAAAGCTCCGAAAATCTCAAAAAAAAAAAAAAAAAAAACTCAAATTATGTCAATTATTGTTCGCAAATTTATAATTATTCATACGGGCAACATGGCGAAACCAACGGAGTCTCTCTCTGCACAATATGCTGCTTAAAGGAGGTTGCAAATTCCTTTGCCTAACCTCATCAATAGTTACAAAGTTAAACCACCTAATGCCCAAGATACTGCGTAAGCATCTGGAATCAAAAGCATCTAGTTTCCTGTTATCTTGTTTACAAAGCGTCCAAGTTTCACTACCATAACTAACCCTTGAAAGAACCAAACTATTATACAGTCTAATTTTAGTCTTTAGGTGTATACGCCTATTTCTCCACACTCTCCAAAGATTCTTAAAAGTCCCAGCAGCAATCCATATCCGTCTGTTAATCTCATGCCGCACATCACCAATATCTGTTACATAGTTCCCAAGATAATTGAACTGAGATACCTGATTAACTGAATCACAGCCTGCCTTGCCAATTTTCATCACTTCAGTTTTCTCTGTGTTATAACCAAACCTACTCTACTACCAGTCTCATCAACTGCTCGAATGAAAGAGTTCATCTCATCAACATCATTTGCCAAAAGGGCTAAATCATCAGCATAATCTAAATCAGAAATTTTCGTATCTCCAGACCATTTAAGGCCAAAATCTTTCCCTTGAAGAGAATTTCGCATAGCATAATCAATAACCAAGCTAAAGAGAAAACGAGACAAAATGCACCCTTGTCGAACACCAGAAGTAATGCTAAACCAATTGCTACAAGACCTACCAACTCTCACACACGACTCAGTGTTATTATAAAGAGCTTTAATTATGTTAACTAACTTGTCAGGTATACCATATGATCTCACAATCAATCACAAATTATGACGATCAACAGAGTCGAAAGCCTTTTTTAAATCAACGAAGCTAGCAACCAAAGGTTTCTGAAACTCTAAACATTTCTCAAGAATCTGCATAAGTGAAAATATCTGATCCACACATCCCCTACCACTTCTGAATCCACATTGCTCATCACGCAATTGACTGTCAACCAGATTCTTAATTCTATTAAGCACAATCATGGAAAGAACTCTACCTGGAACAGAGAGTAGGCTGATACCCCTGTAGTTATCACAAGAACTGCGATCACCTTTTTTGAAAATAGGGATAACAATAGCTCTGGTAAAATCCTTAGGAATCATGCCTTTATCATAAAAGATATTCAGAATTTCAGTCATCCAAGTGGTAACCGAAACATTCCCAGCTCTAAGCATTTCTGTAGTAATTTCATCTACCCCTGGGGATTTATGAAGTGTAAGTTAAAAATAGACAAAATAACTTCAGATTGTGTTATAGGGCCAACCTTAAAGCCACCAATGCATCTATCATCATTACAAACAATGGGAGTAGAACTAACCACATTGTTTAGAACATCACTGAAATGTTCAGCCCACCTAGCCATGACAGAATCCTCACCATCTATAACCTTACCTTGTTTATCCTTCAATCCCTGTATACCTGTCCGTTTTCTACCACACAAAACATTAACTATCTGGTACAGCTCTCTGCTGTTGTGCTGTCTAACTGCTTCCTCGGCTTTGTCAGCCAAACCATCAAGCCAAAGATTCTTATCAGCAGCTAACTGATCTTTTACACATTTATTAAGTTCTCTGTAATGCTTTCTATTAGGACTAGTAAGGTATTGATTAAGGATATTCCTGCAGTTCTTTCTTTCCGAAATAAGCTCAAGAGCCTTATCACACAGATAATTCTGTTTCTTCTGCTCCTTTTTTCCTAAAATAGTACTGTTAGTGTACAAAAAAGCCTGTTTAAAATGATCCCATTCTTCCTCAACTTCAGTAGTAAGCAAACCATGACTGTCATAATGACTAAGTAACCTATCGTGGTAAACTTTGGCTATAACTGGATCTTTCAGAGCTTCAGTATTAAAACTATATTTTTTAACCCTAGCAAAACACTTTTTAAATTTAAGTTGTAACACACTTTTAACAAGGTAATGGTTAGATCCAATTTCAGCTCCCCTATATGCCTTGGTATTCCCAACAGAACTAGCCCATTTGCTGTTAATTAATATGTAATCAATCATATTCTTATGCAGCCCATCGGGTGAAACCCATGTGTACTTATGTATGTCGCGGTGTTTGTAATAAGTGTTAGTTATTCTGAATCCATTGAATTTACTTACCTGTAGTAGACGTTGCCCATTGCCATTGCAACCACCAATACCAAAAGGACTTATTACTCCTGCCCAAAGGTCAGAGTCAGTACCAACTTTGGCATTGAAGTCACCAAGAACAAGGGTAATATCTCCTTTCTTGACAGAATTCAAAATATCCTGAAGTTGTTCATAAAACCTATCCTTCTCATCCTCATCGGCATCCTCAGTGGGGGCATAACAGCAGATAACATTCAAGTCTTTAACGCTTGTCTGCAATTTTGCTGTAAGAAACCTTTCATTAATGCACTCATATCTTAGAAGAGCATCACTAGCGTGTCTGGTGAGAAGCAGACCCACGCCTTGGTGATGCTTATTTTCGTCCCTCCCTGAAAAGAGAAATTTAAGATTATTTTTAAGAATCTGACCTTTATCTGTCCATCTGGTCTCTTGCAAGCCGAGAATATCTAAATTATAATGGTGGAATTCTTGTGTGAGGACATCAAGAGAAAAAGCTCTGTGCAGAGTCCTCACATTCCAACTACCTATGGAGAGAAAATGGTTAGTGGGATGTTTAAAGAAACTATGTTTATTGAGAGAGGGAATGCCGACAATATCAAACAGCCCCCTAATCGCAGACATGGGGCAACGACCCGTTTCCCCACTACTAAAGGCTGAAGCCATCTACACTGGAAGACTTCCTCCAATGTAGAATTTGACGATGCCAATAGAAGCAAAGAGTTCAGGTGCCTGCGATGACTTCTGCTCAGGATTATCCACCAGCTGATAAACATATCCTGTGAATCTATTCACTGGGGCTGTCAACCCACAATCAAACAGAAAACACAGCGGAAGATTTTCCCTCCACAGAAGCCCACCAGTGCAGAAAAATCAGGATCCATAATCAAGCTCAGAGCCATATATCTGTCCAGTCCAGTAGGTTTATATGGTCAGCACCAGGACCCTGTGTGGTTGACCATTCCTCAGCAGGGTAGAAAAAAAAGAAAAGTAGCTCTAATTGTCCAGATCAGTAGGCCACACTAATCTGGCAGCCCTCCCTTCCGTTCACTTCCATAAGAGAGTATCTCTTTTGAAAGGTACTAACGGTCTGCACCACGAGAAGGGGGGGTCGGACATTAGGGGCTAGGCCTGGCCGGTTCTATGCATCATCACAGGGGATTGGTGCATAGCTCTCCTTCCAGTGACTACCTAGCTACCATAGGTGGTTTAAAAGACCGAAACCTTTCTAATAAATGAAGATTTAACTTATTAACTAACTAGAAAATTGAACAATCTAGGAACAAATGATGTTGATGAACTCTTTCATTCGAGCTGTTGATGAGACTGGTAGTAGAGTAGGATTGGTGAAACACCGAAAAAACTAAATTGATGAAAATTGTTCAGGCAGGCTGTGATTAAGTTATTCTTAACAGTTCCACTGTTGAACTAGTGTCTTAGTTTAATTACCTTGGGAGCTATACAACATATACTGGTGATATGCGGCAGGATATTAACAGAGAAATAAGGATTGCTGCCAGGACTTTTAAGAATTCACGGACAGTGTGGAGAAATAGGTGTATACACCTAAAGACTAAAATTAGACTGTATTATAGTTTGGTTCTTTCAAGGGTCAGTTATGGTAGTGAAATTTGGATTCTTTGTAAACAAGATAATAGGAAACTTGATATTTTTGATTCTAGATGCTCATGCAGTATCTTGGGCATTAGGTGGTTCAATTTCGTAACAAATTATTTGCTTAGGCAAAGCAGTCGGCAACCGAATCCGTTGGTTTCTTCATATTGCCCTATCAAAAGTAATAGGGCCCTCCCTAGTAAGATGTACCATATAGATTAGCGAATAGGATTATGAACTGTGTTCCTAAAGGCCTCAGAGCAGAAAATTAGAGAAGACAAATAGGACCTTGTCAGAATTTTGTGCAATGAGCAGATGTAGCTCATTCCTGATCTTGGTCAAATGATAGCACATTTTATTATAATAAGTGATGAAGTTTAAAATCTCCCATCGTGTGGTATATTAAATGCTCTACCTAAGGATGAATCATATAATATAAATGGACTAATTTTCCAACATTTTCGAACTGAAGAAGCTAAGAGAGAACATAACTGCAGCAAATAACTACCTTCACTCCTGAAACTCCGAATTTGGCTTCGAGCTGCATAAATGAATGAACTGAATGAATTTGAATTTATTGAACTTTGAACATACAAAAAGGTACATGAACTCTAACAGTAATCCACAACACAAATACAGTATATACACATTCTCAGACATTTACCCATATTGGCATACCCATAATGAAACATCGTTCTTTCCGTCCTGCAGCAATTCATTCATCTATATTTCATTTTTATATGAAAACAAAAACAAAACAAAAACACTAAGAAAAATTAAAAAAAAAAACGCGTACAAAGAAACAAAAAATGTTTCTGATTAATAATATTTTTAGCATATTTTTAACATCCACTCCCACTGCTTTTGGTTATCATTTAATCATTTTTAGTAGTAATCCTATATCTTCTATTTCCATAAGGTAAGTCTTTAGCTATTGTAAACTATTTTTTATATATATATTTTTTTCGATTCTCATATTTATGGGCAATGAATTATAGATTCTCGGTCCATAAAACACAAAATGTCTATATGAAATTTCCTTTTTAGCCTGTGGGTTTAATAATTTACATTAACCATTTTGCAGATTTCAACATGTATCCTTTTTCTTTGAAGTATAAGGTATATATAATATTTTATTCAAACACTGCCATTCATTTCTACACATTTATCAGATTGCGATTCAGTCACATTATCAAATTCTCTTTGATAATAATTATGTTTAGCTATTCCCGTGGCCGAGTGGTTAGCACGCTCGGCTACTGATCTACGGGACCTGGGTTCGAGCACTGGGTAAAGCATGGATGTGTGTGCTGTTTTTCTGCTGAGGTCCCGCCATCCTCACAGACCTTCTACTATGGCGTATTAAACTGACAGGCTCCTGTCAGACCTCGTGGCAAGCAGCTGCTTGAGGGGATATTTATTGGTAGCTTTCCCATGGCCGAGTGGTTAGTGCGCTTGGTTACTGATCTAAGGGACCTGGGTTCGAGCCCTGGGTAAGGCATGGTTGTTTGTATCGTTTTTTCTGCTGAGGGCCTGCCATCTTCTCAGACCTTCTACTGTGGCATATAAACTGACAGGCTCCTGTCAGACCTCTGTGGCAAGCAGCTGCTTGAGGGGGTATTTATTTATTTATTTTATTTATTTAATGTAAAATTTCTAATATTTTTTATATTGATCCCAATAATCTCTTAACTTAAAAAGGTCAATCAATTCATTATGCAAGAATTTTTATTTTTATACTTTTTACCTTATTACCATATCTTGCTGTTTCCTTTACTGTGCTGCTTTTCATTGCTACTTGTATCTGATTAGCAAAATCACCATTTGCACTATTTCATTCTGCAGTTGTTAAAATTAGTATTTAAATGTAAATTTTCTTTTCATACACGTTTCTAAGGCAATATAATCGCTTTTTTTCCTTAAGAAATAATGAGTAGCACATATTTATTCACTAACTTGTTAACCTTGACCAGTTTTAGTATTATTGGAGAGTGATCAGTTACATCCTTAACATAGATCGCTGAACTATATTGACCAAGATATTTCTGTGTCCTTATAAAAAAATGATCAATTCAAAATCTTGAATCTTTAACTATCCTAGTATGATTTGGTATTAAAAAATAATAACCGTATTCACACAGTAAATTTAATATGACAGAGTATAATTCGTACCTTGTAATATATCAATATTTATTACCCCAATTATTACACTATTTTTATAATCTGTCGTTTTCAACATATATTCCATATTCTGCACAAAATTTGAAATGGTGTGATTATGTGATCGATATATCGCCCAAATATTCATATCCAAATTTTTATCATACACATTCTGCAGTATTCATTTTGAAAGGCATTTTAACGAAGTTAAAGACATTAGTTTTATAATAAAATAATACCCCAGGAGAGCTTTTTCCTTCCCTACAATTATAAAAATATCATAACCATCAATTTCAAATATATCAACTTCGTTTTCGATACCCAGATCTCACTAAGTGTCAAAACTCAATTTCGTAATTAGACATTGCTAATAGTAAGATTTCATCAAAACGCGGAAGAATACTTCTAACATTATTATGAAAAATAATATAATTCACAGTATTATCACTCTTTATATATTTTATGAACTCATTATCGCTACACAATTCGAATGAAATGTAATTAGCTACACTACTCTCTAAATCGTCACTTGTCCATATTAAGTGATTATTCGTATTATTGAACGCATTTCTAGCCATTTTTAATTCAGCATCGGTAACTCTACTCTTGATTCTAATTATTCTCGTGTTTTAATCTTTTGTGATGAAAATTTTCCCATCTTTTGTCCATAAAAAATTACAGTGCTGCTTTTGCTTATATAGTTTCGTTTCGTAGAGTAGTTCTTTATTTTAACGGTGTCAAATGATCTTTGTAATATATATTTTTGACCTCGTGAATCTTCAAAATAGACATTCTCAGGAAGTAAACTGTTTCTTCTTTGCCACCAGCAAATGATCAGGACCCACGTGTCATGTCCCTCTAATTTAATTTACTGTCGTATTTTATTGGTTTTGTATATATCTATGTTAACTGTATTTTCTGAAGTGTCCGAAATGGGAATGTAAGTCATTAGTTTGCATTCAGACCGAGGTAGACTGTGATCCACATGTCCTGTAATGGAGCGTAAGTGAAAACGCTTTTAAAGTTCTGACATCACCAGCTGGAGACCCTAGTGCTTGTTGTTGGGTCGTTTTACCTCTGAGCGGCACTTTTTGTAACACCATGGGCTAAATGGCCAGGTCACAAGGACCCCGAAGGCTCAGAGAAGGTTGGGGGAGGGGACCCACTGGAACAGCTGTTAGGAGACAGATAGTAGCCTCCCGCCAAGGCCATCCAGCGTGTTCTTTAATGTGCACAGGGTATGGCTCTCCCACACACGAGGACATGGCTTAACGTCCCATCCGATGGACGGCGGCCTTTCCAAGCCCATCGGTGTCCCCTACTGACCGTGGGAAGGACGAGGAATTTTGCTTAGAAAAATCTCAATGCTGACCCAGCTGGGACTCGAACCTGGGAACTACAGATTACGAGCCTGATGCACTACCTACTGAGCCACCCACACCCCCAACCCCACCGACAACTGCGAATGCTGTATAACAGGCGATCTTCGTTTTATGGGTAGGAATACCCCCTCTCTGTTTGCAACACCTCATTGTGTCATTACGAAGATGTCTGTCTGTTCTTGTGAGGGTGTGGAGCAACAGGAAATTATGTAGGTATATATAATAATTTGTCCAATCAGTTTACATTAAGTTTCAAATTTCTGTGGATAGAATGATAGGGTTTTAAATTAACGTTTTAAATTAACGTTCATAATGAAATATTTTTGTTCAAAATCCTAGACATCAGGTTTAGACTTTTCAGGTATAAGGTTCTTCTGAATGAAAATCCTGTTAGACTTTTTTGTGATATAATTTGCGAATTTAAGTTTCTACTGCTGGAAAATCCTGTTATATATTTCATATATATGAGGAATCTTTTTTGTCAGCATAACACAATATAATTTAATGTGGCCACTCAATGAAAGTGATTTCTTTTATATTTCAGAGATATGAGGTTTTTCTAAGTGCAGTTCCATAGCATGTGAAATTCCGTTGTTATATATTTCTTAGCTATTAGATTCCTATTTTGTAAGTGTAAAATGATGCAGTATCAAATAGATATATTAGGAAAATTCCTTGTTTCATAATCAATAGATATGAGTACCCTCATTTGGATTATTACTTGGAGAAAACTTTGCATATTTGAAAGACTTATTAATCTCCTTTTTGCAGGTATGAGGATGCGATTTAAATTGCCAATACCTAAAAGATTATTTGCTAAAAATTTAAGAAAGATCAGGTTTCTCTTTTGTATAGGAAATCCAATAGAGGTTTAGGTTGCTGCTCTATGAAACTCCTGTATTACATATCTCACAGTTGTGAAGTTTCTTACTTATATGGATAATTTCAAATTACTACACTTGGAAACGCTTTCTTGCATATTTCAGTGGCACGAGGTTTCGGTTTTGTGAGGATAAACTAGGAGGGATTATGATTTATATAAAATGAATTTCTTTACTTTTCATTTTTAAGTTCTAGGTTTCGTCTCTTACATTACGCTTCTACAAAGGAAAAGTTTTTTGATATACATTTCAGGATGTGAGTTTCTATTTGACATGGATAAGAAGATGAAGCTTTAAATTCCCATGCTATCAAATTCACTTGTTAAATATTCACAGGATGTGGTTGCTCTGTTTCATGAGTTAAAATGTGTACATTTAAACTGATCCTCTGTGTGAACCCTTTGTTACATATTTCACAGATATAAGGTTTCTCTTCAGTGTGGATAATATGGTGCGATTTTAAATTGCTACTATATAAAAATCCTTTGTTACATATTTCACAGTGGTAAGGTTTCTCTTCTTTGTGAATAAAACGATGTAGCTTTAAATAACTCTTACTTGTAAATCCTTTGTTACATATTTCACAAATGTGTGGTTTTGTTTTTGAATGGATATGGAGGTGCTTCTTTAAATGACTACTCTGTGTGAACCCTTTGTTACATATTTCACAGACAAAAGGTTTCTCTCCCGTGTGGATAATACGGTGCGATTTTAAATTGCTACTAAGTAAAAATCCTTTGTTACATATTTCACAGTGGTAAGGTTTCTCTTCTTTGTGAACAAAACGATGTAGCTTTAAATAACTCTTACTCGTAAATCCTTTGTTACATATTTCACAGATGTGTGATTTTGTTTTTGAATAGATATGGAAGTGCTTCTTTAAATAACTAATATGTATGAACCCTTTGTGACATATTTCAAAAATGTGTGGTTTTGTTTTTGAATGGATATGGAGGTGCGTCTTTAAATGACCACTCTCTGTGAACCCTTTGTTACATATTTCACAGACATAAGGTTTCTCTCCTGTGTGAATAATACGGTGCGATTTTAAATTGCTACTAAATAAAAATCCTTTGTTACATATTTCACAGTGGTAAGGTTTCTCTTCTTTGTGAATAAAACGATGTAGCTTTAAATAACTCTTACTCGTAAATCCTTTGTTACATATTTCACAGATGTGTGATTTTGTTTTTGAATGGATATGGAGGTGCTTCTTTAAATGACTACTCTGTGTGAATCCTTTGTTACATATTTCACAGACATAAGGTTTCTCTCCCGTGTGGATAATACGGTGCGATTTTAAATTGCTACTAAGTAAAAATCCTTTGTTACATATTTCACAGTGGTAAGGTTTCTCTTCTTTGTGAACAAAACGATGTAGCTTTAAATAACTCTTACTTGTAAATCCTTTGTTACATATTTCACAAATGTGTGGTTTTGTTTTTGAATGGATATGGAGGTGCTGCTTTAAATGACTAATATGTATGAACCCTTTGTGACATATTTCGCAGATGTGAGGCTTCTCTTTTGTATGGATACGATGATGCAACCTTAAATGACTAATCAGTGTAAACCCTTTGTTACATATTTCACAAATGTGTGGTTTTGTTTCTGAATGGATATGGAGGTGCGTCTTTAAATGACTACTCTGTGTGAACCCTTTATTACATATTTCACAGATGTGAGGCTTCTCTTTTGTATGGATACGCAGGTGCCTCTTTAAATTACTAATATATGTGAACCCTTTGTTACATATTTCACAGATGTGAGGCTTCTCTTTTGTATGGATACGGCGATGCAACTTTAAATAAGTACTACTTGAATATTCTTTGTTGCAAACTTCACAAATATGAAGTTTCCTTTTTGTGTGTACAGCATTATGCATTTTTTGGCTGCTTTTAATTGAAACCCCCTCATTGCATATTTCAGAAATATGGAGTTTCTCTTCTTCCTGGGTGAGATGATGTGCTTTTAAGTTGTCATCGTGGTAAAATGTTTGGTTAACTACTGCAGAGTTGTGAGATTTCTCTTGTGTGGGGATAAAATGATGCAGTGTTAACTGATTTTTATGTGAAAAACTTTTCTTACCCATTTCTTAGATGTAATGTTTTTGCTTGTTGTGTTTTACCTGATGTTGCTTTAACAACAACTTTTTATGGGAAAATTCCTGGTTGAAAATATCAAAAATATAGGTTTTCTCTTTCACATGGATAAGACGGTGAGATTTTAAAGAACTACTCAGCAGAAATCCTTTGTTGCATATTTCACAGGGGTAGGGTTTCTTTTCCTGGTGGATAAAGCGATGGGAATGTAAGCTACCATGCAATGAAACTCTTTTGTCACATATTTCACAGATACAAGGTTTCTCTCCCGTGTGGATACGATGATGTGTCTTTAGGTTGGAAGATTTTGATAATCTTTTTTGTATATTTCACAGATTGCAGGTTTTTCTTCTGTTTGTACTGATGCGATTTTGCACTGTTTTTTTTCCTGAAACTTCCATATTGTTTTTTTCAACAAACGTCAATCGTCCTTTTTTGGTTGAAGACTTATAATATATAGAGTTAATATGAAAATCACTTACTATATATTTAAGAAAATATGAAGTATATTCCTTCAAATAATCAGTTTAAAATTTTTTATCTAGTAAATCCTTCTAAAAAGGTTTCTGAAATACTAGACTTTGTGAAATCTTCGGATATTTGAGATTTATACGACACCAATCTTGTATAAATGGATTTTCATTTGCTAATATTTTCTATGATGATCAGATCATGAGAGATTTTTTTTCTTACATGTCTTGAAAATTTACTTTAAATTTATATTGCTTTCCTCTAAAATTATTTCCTTAAACATATCATTAGTATAAATTTTCTCTTTTAAGTATGTGAGATCCATTATCTTCAAGAACTATTTTTGTGAATTTTTGGTACAAGTTAAAGTAAAATATTTTCTCTTCTTCATGTGAAAATTATCATTTTAAAAATTCTGGATAAGAGTTCATTCTGTTTTCTGAAATCTTTGTTTACATTCTTTCAGATATCAAATGTGTTCCTGATACCAATCAGATATTTTCTTTTAATGCAATTCCTTATTAAAACTCATATACCAGATATTGAATACATATGGTTTTTCTGATTTGCTGTGGAAAACGGCCACACTGGTCTTAAAATCCTTTCAGTGAATTCGCAAAGAATTTAATATCAGTTATCAATATATCGTAAAGCATTTAGAAGGGAAGTATTTTTGTTAATCCTTTGCTCTAAGTTACATTGATATACAACTCGTACTTTTCGTCAGCTATCTCTTGCATACAGAGTATTATTTTCCAAAGACGAAGACGAAACCTTATCTTCCAAAATTAAACTCTCATTTTCAAATACATTTTTGGATTAACAAGGTGATTATTTGCACCTAACATAAATTGATATAGGTCCACAGAAGAATAATTTGGATTCTTTCTTTTGCAATCTAGAAATAAAAATATAAGGTCAGGCATTAAAATATAGATAATAACATAAAAAAATTTTAAACCTAAGACGAAATGAATAAAGTTTAATAACACTGGACAACAAATTGAAAATTTTTTATATATATAAATATATAAATAAATAAATACCCCCTCAAGCAGCTGCTTGCCACAGAGGTCTGACAGGAGCCTGTCAGTTTATATGCTACAGTAGAAGATCTGAGAGGATGACAGGACCTCATCAGAAAACAACACGAACATCCATGCCTTACCCGGGCTCGAAACCAGGTCCCGTATATCAGTAGCCAAGGACGCTAACCAATCGGCCACGGGACGTCAAATAGGATGTTTTTAACTAATTTTGGGGTGCTGAATTCAAATATGGTTGCGAAAGATCTGCACCACGTACTCTTATTTTTTTAATTATGGATTGATGTATTTCTAATTTCAGTGGTCTGGTCTTCAGTCTAACCAATCCCTAGTGATGATGCACAGAACCGGCCAGGTCTAGCACCTAATGTCCGACCCCGTCTTCTCATGGTGCAGGCCGTTAGTACCTTTCAAAAGAGATATTCTCTTTTGGAAGGGAACAGAAGAGGAGGGTTGCCAGTTCAGTATGGCCTACTGATCTGGTCATCTATGGCCACTTTTTTCTTTTTTTTCAAACCTGCTGAGGAGTGGTCAACTTCACAGGGTCCTGGTGCTGACCATTTACACCTACTAGACCGGATTTGTTTATGGATTTGAGTTTGATTATGGATCCTGGACTTGCTGCACTGGTGGGTCTCTGTTGAGAGAGAATCTGCCACTGTGCTTTCTGTTTTTTTCTGGGTTACCAGCCCAAAGTGAACAGAGGCATGGGATACCTTATATTAGCTGGTGGATAATCCTAATCAGAGGCCATCGCAGGTACCTGAACCTTACTTAGCTAGTTGGGCATCGTCAAGCCTAAACTGGAGTAATGTATCTAAGGCAGGCTATATGGCTCTTAAAAAAGCCCAATGAAAAGGTGGTGCCTGATATTTCCACCAACATTGGTGACTTCGGCCTTTAGCAGAGGAGGAACAGGACTTTGACCCATGCCTGTGATCAGGGGGCTGTTTGATATTGTTGGCCCTACCTATCTCAATACACCTAGGTTCTTTAAAAATCCTACTAATCATTTTCTCTCTGCAGGAATGTGGAACGTAAGGACATTACATAGAGATTATTCTCTTGATGTCCTCACGCAGGAATTCGAACGCTATAACCTTGGTATTCTAGGGTTGCAAGAGGCCAGATGGACAGGTAAAGGTGAGATACTTAAAAAAAACTTTAAATTTCTCTTTACAGGGAGGGAGGATGGAAAGCATCACCAAGGCGTGAGTGGTCTTCTCAGCAGACATGCTAGTGATGCTCTTCTAGGATATGAGTGCATTAATGAAAGGTTTCTTACAGCAAAATTTCATTTTAGGCATTAAAGGCATTAAAGACTTGAATTATTAAATGAATTATTAAGAACTAGGTAATTAAGGCATTAAAGACTTGAATGTTATCTGCTGTTATACCCCCACTACGGATGCCGATGAGGATGAGAAAGATAGGTTTTACGAACAACTTCAGGATATTTTGAATTCTGTCAAGAAAGGAGATATTACCCTTATTCTAGGTGACTTCAGTGTCAAAGCTGGTACTGACTCTGACCTTTGGGGAGGAGTAATAGGCCCTTTTGGTATTGGTAGCTGCAATAGCAATGGGCAACTTCTCCTACATGTAAGTAAACTCAATGGATTCAGAATAACAAACAATTATTATGAACACCGTGACATACATAAGAACACATGGGTTTCACCTGATGGGTTGCATAAGAATATGATTGATTATATATTAATTAACAGCAAATGGGCTAGTTCTGTTAGGAATACCAGGGTATATAGGGGAGCTGAAATTGGATCTGACCATTACCTTGTTAAAAGTGTCTTGCAACTTAAACTTAAAATGTGTTGTGCTAAGGTTAAAAAATTTACCTTTGATACTGAAGCTCTGAAAGACCCAGTTATAGCTAAAGCTTACCATGATACGTTACTTAGTCATTATGACAGTCATGGTATGCTTAATACTGAAGTTGAGGAAGAATGGGATCATTTTAAACAGGCTTTTTTAGACACTAACAGTACTCTTTTAGGAAAAAAGGAGCTGAAGAGACAGAATTATCTGAGTGATAAGGCACTTGAGCTTATTTCGGAAAGAAAGAACTGCAGGAATGTCCTTAATCAATACCCTACTAGTCCTAATAGAAAGCATTACAGAGAACTTAATAAACGTGTAAAGGATCAGTTATCTGCTGATAAGAATCTTTGGCTTGATGGCTTGGCTGACAAAGCCGAGTAAGCAGTTAGACAGCACAACAGCAGAGAGCTGTACCAGATAGTTAATGTTTTATGTGGTAGAAAACGGACAGGTATACAAGGATTGAAAGATAAACAAGGTAAAGTCATAGAAGGTGAAGATTGTGTCATGTCTAGGTGGGATGAACATTTCAGGGATGTTTTGAACAATGTGGCTAGTTCTACTCCCATTGTTTATAATGATGATAGATGCATTACTGGCTTTAACGTTGGCCCTATAACACAATCTGAAGTTATTTTGGTTGTCTCGAAACTTAAACTTCATAAATCCCCAGTTGTAGATGAAATTACTACTGAAATTCTTAGAGCTGGGAATGTTTCGGTTACCACTTGGATGACTGAAATTCTGAATAATTTTTATGATAAAGGCATGGTTCCTAAGGATTTTACCAGAGCTATTGTTATCCCTATTTTCAAAAAAGGTGATCGCAGTTCTTGTGATAACTATAGAGGTATCAGCCTACTCTCTGTTCCAGGTAAATTTCTTTCCATGATTGTGCTTAATAGAATTAAGAATCTGGTTGACAAAATGAAGTTATTTCAAAAATTTATTTCTTTGGTCCCGGTATCTAAATTGTGCAATAGTAGGTTTAATTTTATTTCCAATCGTTGTAGGCACTCTGTGAATAGCAGAGAGTTCGATTTTTTCTGTAATGTTTAATCGCTTGCTTATATGTTTAACTATATCTGTTAAATCCTCTTCTTTATCATCTGGAATGCCAACAAACTCAAGTTTCCAGTTTTCTGAATATTGTTCGATATTATTCATTTGAGTCTTAAGAAGTTCTATTTCTTGTAACAGACTGCTGTTATTATGCTTTATATATTGATTTTTCTTTCCTAAGATGTTCAATTTCTTGCTTCATTAAGTCAATAGTGCTCATTAACTGTTGTAAATAATCTTAGTTGAAGTTAAGAGACTCTTTTATCTGGAACAATTCATTAAACATTTCCTTATTAAAAACTTCTAATTCTTCTTGTATATATTTGTTTATCATACAGGGGAGAGAAGTTTCAGTCATATTAAAAAAAAAAATTTCCGATTCCCCAGCCCCTTTATTTATTTCAACAGTAGATTTCATATGTATATTAGGTGTCATGGTTTCAGAACTTATAATATCTCCAAATATTTTTCTTTTCTCGAGTAAATCTCTTATAACTCTTTTTTTGATATGCCAGTACAATAATAATGGAATTTATTATCATATAGCAAGTAAGAAAATCTTTATCTTCTACAATTGATTCAGAACATCTATAGCACTTCATATTGAAAGCAAATTAACACTTTTGAAACTGGGAATTAAAAAAACAGAAAAACTGCAAAAATTTCAATCAATTATCTCCCAATATTTCAATAAACAGCAAACAGCATTCACGTGGTATCACTCCAGAATACGTAATAATAATATAGAATTGATGCTCAAGTTTCAGATTCGAATGTCAATTATAAATCTACAACGCATTCAAAATCTTAGTAATTTCTACTTGAAAGAAATTTACCAAATACTGCAACTCTGTAATTCCTGATTTCGATATGAAAATGAATAAGCGTTGAAGACTAAAAGAAAAACTAATGAGAAAATGATAGGATATTAAAAAATCAAAATAAACTTACAAGAGCAATAAAATACACAACATAGCTCGAGACAAACGATGTTGCCAACATCGTTTCAATTCAATGAAATGAAAAACATTATCAAAAAAAATGAAACCCACATCAAATGAAAACATATGATGCGTGAAATACCCTAAGCTATGAAAAATTGACCCCCGTGCTTTCGTACCCCCTAAAAAGGGGAAATGTGAACACTATTCTTAAGCTATATCTGCAGAACGCCTAGGCCGAAAGTAACAAGCTATAAGTGAAATGAAAACTTATGATGCGTGAAATGCCCTAAGCTATGAAAAATTGATCCCCGTGCTTTCGTTCCCCCTAAAAAGGGGAAATGTGAACACTATTCTTAAGCTATAGCTGCAGAACGCCTAGGCCGAAAGTAACAAGCTATAAGTGAAATGAAAAATTTATGATGCGTGAAATGCCCTAAGCTATGAAAAATTGGCCCCCGTTCTTTCTTTGTCTAAAAAAAAGGGGAAAACAAGAAAATAATTGTTTCCATATATCTCCTCAACTAGAGTGCATTAGTAACGACCTATGTGTCAAATGAAGGAAGGGGACTGTTTAGACTCTGAAAAACTGACCCCTCATGCATTCTTCCCCTCTAAAATTGGGGAAATGCTAAACTATTGTTCCGTTATATCTCCAGAAAATGATTGCGGAAAGTAACACGCTCTATTTCAAATGAGAGCTACTGACACGGGGAAGGTCAGAAGTTATGAAAAATTGCTCCCCGATGTCACGCTCACCCTGTAAAACGGGAAATGTGAAAGTCATCCTGCTCTATCTTCCGAACGCGAGGACCTGGTTATGAGTTAGTGTCAAATGAAAACTTGCATAATTATGCTTTTTCGAAATGTGGCCCCACTATTACTCCCTGATAAAATGGGGGAGCGGCTTATCTCGGGATACGACTTTAATGTTGATTTACTTCTGAGCGGCACTTTTTTGCACACCATGGGCTAACTTGCCAGGTCACAAGGACCCCGAAGGCTCAGAGAAGGTTGCGGGAGGGGACCCACTGGAACAGCTGTTAGGAGACAGATGGTAGCCTCCCGTCAAGGCCATCCAGCGTGTTCTTTAACGTGCACAGGGTATGGCTCTCCCACACACGGGGCCACGGCTTAACGTCCCATCCTAGGGAAGGCGGTCTTTCCAAGCCCATCGGTGTCCCCTACTGACCGCGGGAAAGGCGGGGAATTTTGCGGAGATAAATCTCAACGCTGACCCAGCTGGGACTCGAACCTGGGAACTACAGACTACGAGCCTGGCGCGCTACCGCCTGAGCCACCCCCGCCCCTCGACTTTAACGAGTTGTGTCTCAAATTAAAGCTTGTGACGTCTCCAGTGTCGTGAGCTGTCTCAAGCATGACTTCAAAAGGGGGGTAAATGTACTCGATAGTTATAGGGCGTATATCAAATGAAGGTTTTTAAATTGATTTAGTGAAAACAGAAAAAAATGTAATTTGAAAATTTTAAATAATACCTATCTTCCTATAGGGCTCTAAAAAATAGAAAATAAACCTAAAGCATATCGATGGTGTAATCCGTCACAGTATTCGTATTCGCTTTAAAGGAAGATAGGGCGCCAATTTATCTACTTGACCTCTCTTCCTTTGAAGCGAATACGAACTCAGTGACTGATTGCACCATTGATATGCTTTAGGTTTATTTTTTGCTTTTTAGAGCCCTACACAAAGAGAGTAATTTTTAAATTTTAAATTTATACTTTTAAAAAATATGTTTAAAATAGTAATAAGTTATATCATTTTACGGCCATACTAATATTTGGTTCTTATTTCTACTTTGCTATTACTGCTGTGGAAATTTGCATATCCAGCCTTAAGGATATAAGCCTGTTTATAGTAGATGGGCTTATAAGCAGTGGTTTTATTCCACTAGTTATGTCAAACTAAATGCTAAAAAAATTAATTTACCCTAAAATATTGATAATGAATGAAATATATGCATATATAAGAATGGTTGCAGAAAAGGTCATATGCCAATAAATTTCCTTTTTTTTCTTCATATTTCATTTTAAAAATACTTTATAAAATAAAGCCAATAGAAAACTATAAAATAAAAAAATAGCACAGTATAAATTAAAGAGTTTCAAGCAGTAGACAGTGCATAGTAGAAAATATGTTTCATTAGTTTAAATTCTCAGTCAGTTCTGATTGGTTAGTGCTCCATGATGAGTGCTATATGATGTCTATAACTGAATTTGTATGTTAACAAATGCATAAAGAGCAAACAGAGTAACTCAAATTTAACCACGTGATTCTTATTTCCTTCTAATGCATGGTTAACTAGCAGGCTTTTCTTTTGTTGTACAGTCGCCCAAAAAAGTATCCGAACACTGTGGTTGATTATATAATTAAGAAAAAATATCTGGCAACGATATTTTTAGAGCTTAGTGATCTGGCAACCTTCGTGTCACGTGACACGAAGGTTGCCAGATCACAAATTTCTAAAAAAAACGTTGCCAGATATTTTTTCTTAATTATATAATCAACCATTGTGTTCGGATACTTTTTTGAGCGACTGTACTGTTACATAATGATAATTTGTCGACCATTATAGGATAGGGTAAATTGTACTTTGTTGGCATACATCAGTGTCTCGCAAACGTTTTTACTCTGCGGCACACTGAATCTAATTTTTTTTCCGCGGCACACCTAAAAGGAATAAAAGCAAACTCTATATAATCGTCATTATATTTCTACTTCGTTGAAGTCATCAGCCTGGTTTTACTTAAAGATTTGCTCTCGTTCTTTAATTCATAACTCGATGTTTGTTTTAAATATTTGTCCATTCTATGGCTTGAAATAATCAAAAATTAATATCAAAATTTGGAAAAAGCTTGATAAATACTTACAAGATCCCAGTTGATAAAATCTGAAAGATTTTTATTAAAGCATGTCGATTGCACGTCGATATTAAAGCACGTCGATAACACAAGTCAAGTCAAAATGAAATCTTTGGAATATCTAGTGTCAATTTGAAAATCTCTCGCGGCACACAGTTTGCGAGACACTGGCATACATGATCAAAAGGTTATTTAGTTCTAGTCCTATATTTTAAATAACTGTTAAAGTAAAAATCAAGTAATGTTTAAACTTTTTCAATGTCGAACATTTGTGGTTTTATATACACTCCAAATCGTGTTACAATTAACCTAGTTTCAAATTATATTTTACATTCAAATATCGTAATATTTTATTGAATTTTAAGAGAAATATTGCTTCTGAAAAAAAAATTCAGATATTACAAATGAATTATAAAAAATATAGTGATGAACAAATAAAAGTTAAAAATAGAGTTAAGTAAAAAAAAAAGTTATGATTTTAATATAAATAATGTAGTCTTTAGTAAAAATGACTTAAAAATATTTTAACCATAGATTGTTTTACCTCTGAGTGGCATTAAGTTTGGACACCTAATGGCTAAATCGCCACGCCACAAAGATCAATGGATGAAAAAATATAGGGAAAGGAGATCCATTGTATACAGGGATGTACTAAGGAAATTCAAACAATATTTTTGGGGCTCAATCTCTTTGGTATGACTAGGATACTTTTACAAATAAGTATAGTATAAAAGCAGATGTTTTCAAGGGGTAGTTATCATATCATAATATAATAGGAAATAAAAATTTAACTAAGAGTAACATATATGTAACAAATCATTCAAGAATTGAGAGAGAATTACAGCCAAAAGGGTACTTGAATATCCTGCGGCCCTATTGATTAATCTGGCCTCTAGCATTCATCGTTGAGCACTAACCAATCAGAATCGATTGAGAATTGGAAGTAATGAAACATTTCTCCTACTATGTCCTGACTACTGATGACCATTCGTGATTGAAACTATTTCTTTTCTACTGTGTTTACAAGTCAGGCTCAACAGCAGGGCCGGACTTTGACCTTCTGAGACCCTCAGTTGTGGTAAGATTAAGTGGCACCAAAAAGTTCGAAAGTTGAGATATAAAATTGTTATTCTTATTGAAGGGAGCATTGAAAGCTAAACACGAAATTAATATGGGATAAACATTGGTATGCAATGGTAACCGTGTAAAAGTGAGATGAATAATGTTTGCACAACAGATTAATTTAAATATAAAAAAAATCCTGATAGAAAACTTCGTACCCAATTTTTTAGACCCTCTAATTGTGAGGCCCTAAGTTAGAGCTTAGTTAGCGCATGCGTAAGTCCTGTCCTGCTCTCCAGTCTAGAACTTAATGTCCATCCAAGTGGATGTTGGGCCTTCCAAGCTGTTCAATTTTCCTATCTTACCAAATTCAGAAAGGAGGTTATTGTTATGTTCTGATTTGCATCACGCTTAAGGATTCTTTTTTCAGTTTGTCACTTAATTGAGATTTTTACCAATACAGAGGGAACAGACGAAAAGGGTGCCACGTGAGTTACACTCTAGGAGGGAAAGACGGAATTCACAGCTGCAGACGAAAGTCCACACACACATTACACCAATGCTCATTTTTTCACATCCAGGGAACCCTTTCCGATAAAGAACACGACACTCAGACACCTCGAAACTAGATGTCAATATATATAATATTAGGTTGGGTTGGGTTGCTTTACCTCTGAGCGGTACTTTTTTGCACACCATGGGCTAAATGGCCAGGTCAGAAGGACCCGAAGGCTCAGAGAAGTTTGCGGGAGGGGACCCACTGGAACAGCTGTTGGGAGACAGATGGTAGCCTCCCGTCAAGGCCATCCAGCGTGTTCTTTAACGTGCACAGGGTATGGCTCTCCCGCACACGGAGCCACGGCTTAACGTCCCATTCGACGGACGGCGGCCTTTCCAAGCCCATCGGTGTCCCCTACTGACCGTGGGCAAGGCGGGGAATTTTGCGGAGATAAATCTGAACGCTGACCCAGCTGGGACTCGAACCTGGGAACTACAGATTACGAGCCTGGCGCGCTACCGACTGAGACACCCGAGCCCCATATATAATATTATAATATAAACTATAATATAATAAAGGTCAGACACGGAATTGTCTGGTGGTGCGAGTAAATGCAGACAGCTAAAATGGGTCTTCACACGGAAAACGTCACCACGAAATCGTATCAATGCGCAAATTTAGACTTAGAACTGGACAACATCGTCCTCAGTTTATACCCACCAACGAGAAATCCCCTTCTCCCAAGCGGCGATGTCAACATCTAGCACAGAGGCAGACCTCCTGGGAGGTTTTTTATGACTGTTAGGTTCGTTATTATTATTATATTTATATAAATATATAATATAAATATAAACTAATATAATAAACTGAGCCTGGGAAATGGCTAGCGAAGTAGAGGAGGACGTCAATTAGATCCGAGATTTTGGGCATAGCAGATAGCGTTAGTTACTCTCGGAACGAGTAGAAGCATGGGGCAGCCATAACTGTGGATTGCCCCAGGCAGATCAAGTATCGGGAATGTATCGAAATATAGGAATCATCGGAAGTGAGTGATAGACCGTAATGAATGAGGCCAATTTGAGACTGTTTAATGCTCAAATCGAATTCGATAATAACTTAGTGCATTCCGAGCAGACAGAAGAAGTATAGTATGCATGGGTACGTGGGACTTAATGCATCGAGGCAAGGGAATCTCTGTCAATGAGTGGTTTTGTGAACGGTGTTGAACTGAGTTTATGATTCCTCACTGTCTTATCGTCTTGAAGAGCGAACTCTGACCTGCAGCTAAGCGACCGTCCCACCCATTAGGAGATAACCCTAGGAAACTCCCATTGCCGCTGAGGGACCGTTCCCACATCAATATCTCTTCGACGAAGGAATTCCCCTTCTTCGGCAAAAGGCACCATAAGATGATCCCCCCCCCCCCCAATAAGAACTGAAGCGTCGCTGACCACAACCTATATCTCCTGATCCTATGCAGCTCTAGGACGAACTAAGGACGACATATAAACACGGTACGCCTATCCTTCCTTTCATTTAAAGTTTGCCATCCTAAATTTTACTTTAAAGATTTAAATTTAAAGGGGTTCGATAGTTCATTTGGTTGCATTTTAATCTTATGTTCCATTGGTTTTGAAAAATTAATTGTTTACTGCCTGTAATTTTAGAGTACTTTTGTTTCATTAAATATTCTTTTTACTGTTTTTTCATAAACCTGAGTTTTTTTCGTCATTGGAATTCATCATAAGACGTCTTCCCCTAAAGAGACGGCTTGGGAATTTATAGCGGACTTCATTTTCTAATTAAGGGAATGATCCGTAATTTGGTTATGCTGGAAACACAACGCAACAGAAACATGCATTTAAGCTTTTATATTTCTCCATACAAGTACAAAAGTGCTTGGAACAGCGAGGTGCGCACAACAGTTACCAAAGAAAAATCTCGACATGAGTACATTTGGGATTTCACTGTTTCAATTTTAATGAATTGCTTTCTG
This sequence comes from Ryuthela nishihirai, assembly GCA_038380435.1. Taxonomy (NCBI): domain Eukaryota; kingdom Metazoa; phylum Arthropoda; class Arachnida; order Araneae; family Heptathelidae; genus Ryuthela; species Ryuthela nishihirai. The sequence continues at coordinate 1,975,601 of JAWZYU010000041.1, forward strand.
AAATGCATTGAACATTAATGAGGGTTGATTATCACACTGTAATAGCAATATACGTATATCTATATTAACAATAAATGCGTTTCATATTAATCTAATTGTATGAGTCTTTGGCAGATTTAATATGCAAAATTCCTCGACATTTAATAATGAAATTGTTATATAGAACATAAGGATTTCTATATAGAAAAGGTTTTAATGTCAATCCCACTTCTAGATCTAAGTATTTAGTTACTGAAAGCATTAAAAAATTAATAATACAAAAAGTAATGCATCAGATTTGTTTACGTTGTATAATTTGCAGTTAAAATTATACATAGAAATAAGTTAATAGAAATGAAATTGGCAATAGATTGAGTATGGGTTTTATACGCATAATCCATATAGCATAAAGTATATTTATTGGTTATGAAAGAACCTGTATCAAATATCAGTTTGTGTGTTTTGTAAATATGCAGAAATATGCTGGAATTAAATTTTTATCATCCAAAGAAATTGCACTTGTCAATTGTTCCTGGATGACGTGTACTACTGTATACTCTTGAATAGTGGTAAGCATTTTTTTCAGTTTTTTTTTTAATTGGTGAAGTGTTAGATAATTACTTTAGTGATATTTGCCTTGTTGAATAATAAATTGACATCCAAAATCCCATAAAATGATTTGAAAGGAGATGCAAATAGTGAAGGTTGTGCAACGCAACATTGATGAAGTATTGACGTTTCATCCATCATATTAAGATATGATGGATGATATATCCATCATATCTTAGTAGTAGTATCATTCAGTAATTAGTATCATCATTATTTATTAAGTAGAGCTGAAGAACTGGAATTTGAATTCCGTATCCTGGGTTGGAACCTCGGGTGAGGCTGTTTGTGTTGTTTTTCTGCTGAGGTCCAGCCATCCTCACAGACCTTCTACTATGGCGTATAACTGACAGGCTTCTGTCAGACCTCTGTGGCAAGCAGCTGCTTGAGGGAATTTTTATTTTTATTTTTCTAAGGTACTTAATGATGCTTAAAATATTTCATAATTTACCTTTACAGTATGAAGGTAAATTAAAACTAATGACGAGTAATATATGCATGATACATGTATAAAGAATGATTTATAACCCTTTGGGAACAGACGAATTGTCTCCCTTAGACAATCGGTTTCACAGTCGCTCAAAAAAATATCCGAACACTATGGTTGATTACAGAATTCAGAAATGATATCTGGTAACGATTTTTTAGAAATCTGGCAACCAGATTTTCGCTAGTCCACTGGCGAAAAAATAGATTTCGTAAGTTTAGTAGGCCTTTAGGCCGAAAAATAACCTGTTCTTTTCCTAAATTCTTTTTCTTTTGGACACAAAAGCAATTTAGGAATTTTTTCCCGCAATAATAAAATCGATTTCATATAAAATAGCAAATAATTTTAACAAAATAGATTTAATATACAATAATTTCCCGTTCTTCTTCGGGCTCTCCGGGGGTGGGGGGGATCAACCAATCAGACCTTTGGACCAATCGGCATTACACGAAGCGTTCGGGACCGGGTTTTTTGTTATTTTGATGGTATTATTTAGTTCCAGGAACTTTTTATATTTCTGAGGGGTGGTGCACTGTTTCCGATTTTCCCGTTTTTCGGTATGTGTTGTCTCCGATGAGTTTATTTAGTTTCGGGGCTTTTTTCTAATGCAGATCGGCGTGGAATTCCCGAATTTCATGTTTTTAAGATTCGAGTTTGAGATTAATTTTGATGTTCTATTTAGGGTAATTTTTCTATGAGTGATTTCTTTAAGGAGTTTGTTTACGGAAATATATTTATGTTGCGTTTTAAATATTAAGAAAAGCGTAGGCGGGAGATGATTGGAAGAATTTGTAATAAGTTGGAAGGCAATTGTTGGTTTGTGTCTTTATGGGGATTATCTTCCCCATGATTTTATTTCTTTTTTGCAATTCATGGTGGTGACGAATGTTTTTTAATGGGGGAAAGGAATTCGCGAATTTTTTCGCTACGTTGCGTTTGACGTAAACGCGAGTTATCGTTACTATGGTAACGGAAAAAAATAATCATTTTTCTTGATACCCCTGTTTGGGTTAGGGTCTGGGGGGTCGTGGAAAACATCGTAAAGGACTGTTTCTTACGTTGCTTTAAAAAAAGGCTGCCGAGGACCGTGAAGTGCACTTTTGCCAAAAGCATTATTTTTGCCTTGAGTATGAAACACACCTATTGCCAAAATAACATCTCAGGTGCTTTGTCCACTGAGTCAAGTACCATGGGATATCATCCCAAGGAGTATAAAGCCTTTCTCCTTACACAAAAAGAAATTCCATCTTTTATGAAATCAAACTTGTTTACCTTCTTTGAAATCCAAAACAAGTATCTTTGTATAATTTTATTTTAGCCCCTATTTCAACACTAGAAATAGATTTAAAAAAAATGCAAACCTTGTTCCATATAGAATATCATTTTGACCTCTCTGTGGAATATTTTAGTAATTGAGAAACCCTACTTGTCTTATCCTCATTAGTGCACTAGGCCCGTAATCTTTAGCACCCATGTTTGAACTTGATCTGTGTTAGTACTGATATTAATTTCTGCTCAACCTATATTTAGTTAGAAAAGGATACTAATGGATTTGGAATGGTTATCATCCATTAGCTGAGAAGCAAAGTTGTGGCCCCATGTACAGGAAGGACATAACCTCTGCATTTTAAAGAAAACACACTAACAACTGCCCTTTCCTAACCTCAGCCCTTATGAACTGACCCTTTAAATTAGGTTCTGTTTTGTGATGTTGTTTCTACACTACTACATGAAGTAGGTGGTGTAAATTTCGGAAATGGATAGAGAAAAAATTGACAGGAACTGGTACCAAATTCAGTTAATTAGGGAACAAAGCTACAGGGTCATTTTACAGATGTTTAACATGTTGATTGCCGTAGGAATCGTATGATTTGCACTTGTTCCAGACTACTATGGCACTCAAATCATATTTGCTTTGCATCTAGGTTTTTTTAAAGGGGGCTGTATAGGTCAACCATGATTCATGCTATAATGAATAGCTTATGGGCGATAGGAGAGTGTTGCCCCATAAACAAAGCAGCAAAATTCCATCTGCAATGCAATAGGTTACCTTATTACTAGGGGGGCTGGGGGGGCTCAGTCGGTAGCGCGCCAGGCTCGTAATCTGTAGTTCCCAAGTTCGAGTCCCAGCTGGGGCAGCGTTGAGATTTACCTCCGCAAAATTCCCCGCCCTGCCCACGGTCAGTAGGGGACACCGATGGGCTTGGAAAGGCCGCCGTCCGTCGAATGGGACGTTAAGACGTGGCCCCGTGTGCGGGAGAGCCATACCCTGTGCATGTTAAAGAACACGCTGGATGGCCTTGACGGGGGGGGGGTCTACCATCTGTCTCCCAACAGCTGTTCCAGTGGGTCCCCTCCCCCCCCTTCTCTGAGGCTTCGGGGTCCTTGTGACCTGGCCATTTAGCCCATGGTGTGCAAAAAAGTGCCGCTCAGAGGTAACCCAACCCAACCCTTATTACTAGGCTTTAATTTTTATGCCTAATGCAGTGCGAATCATGTTTATGTATTCACCGCATAGCCCAGTATGAAAATTTTTGTCCTATAGGCGACGCTGTAAACACATGAATCACGTTTAAAAGATGGTGTTTTTTTTTTAATGTTTTTTGACGTATTTTAATTATTAAATATTCGTGGTATTTTGAGCTAAATAAAAGAAAATGGCACGGCCTAGAAGACCGAAATTTTCTTAGCATTGTGGCAGTGAACATGACAAAGCGATATTCGGCATTTTCAGAATAACATGCTGTGTGTTGGGAACTGCTAAGGAAAAGTCATTTTGATTTTTTTTTTGTTTGAACATAAAATGGACATAAAGTATGTATTAATTGTTTCAGTTGTTTAATGAAACACATTGTCTTAGGACAGTACTGTGAATTTACTATGGTACTTGCTTAGGTAAGAATTTCAAATCTTTGCATGTGATAATTTGTGAATAGTAATAGTTGAATGAAGAAAACAATGAATGATCCAAATATGTGATCAAATAGTTTTAGAAGTTTAATAATTAGCAATATTTACGTTTAATGTTATTTTACAGCTACCAAAAGAAAATTGTGGCGCAAAAATAACTCAGTTGAAATATAAATGATTAAGTATTTAGAATCATTAGTTTTCATATGATTTTTGTGAATATGACAGTTGCAATAGTTTAATTTCCATCACTCATTTGTATATCTGTATATGATAAAGTAGTTTATTATTATTAGTAAATAGTTTAAAAATATTTGGCAGCTGCTACAAGAAAAATCTGCCAGAAGAAGTAATCGAAATAGAAATGACTATAAGTTTGTGTAGCTGAGGACAGATATGCTTAGAGAACTAAATTGCACTGTCTGGTTGCACCTCCGTAGTCCAGGCTGCTTGAGGAGGATGAGGAGGATGACGAGGTATGCAAAGGTAGATCTCAATATGTTCAAAAGTTGTCTGAAAATTTTTAAATACCATGTTGTTTTCAATGATTGTTATTTTCAAAGTAGTAATCTAAAAAAGTGTGAATAAATCGAATTTTGTTTTGTTATAAATGTTCTATTAATTTATTTCAGAAATGGGAGTAATAGGACATTTCGGATAAATTGTAGAAGAAATTGAATTTGAATCACATTAGAACTTCCTAAGCAATAGAAATGGGTAGATTTGCTTTTTTAATTACAATTTTGAATATTAAGTGAAAAAAAGGTATTGCCAAAGCTGTAATAGAAATATTTTCATGATTTACAGAAATGATATTATAAATGAGTAAAAGTTAAAAAGTATTTTTCTGTTGGCATTTCAAATGCTAAATACAGGATGTCCACAAAGCCTCCGAAAGTTTTAAATTTTTGTAATATCAAAGTTTTAATATATATATATATTTTCTGTTTCAGATAAGTGGCATAACAACTGATAATTAGTGGTAACTATTGAAAATGACCAACCCTCAAGAAAAGGCACATTGGTGGCCTAGTTTATGGAAACAAAATCAGATACGCAAGTTCAGAGAAATTTCAGGACTAAGTGTGAAAGAAATCCACCATCACGTTCGATTATTCGCGAGTGGCACAAGAAGTTCATGGAGACAGGGTTGGTTGGTTGTTTTACCTCTGAGCGGCACTTTTTTGCACACAATGGGCTAAATGGCCAGATCAAAAGGACCCCGAAGACTCTGAGAATGTTGGGAGAGGGGACTCACTGGAACGGTTATTGGGAGACAGATGGCAACCTCCCGACAAGGCCATCCAGCGTGTTCTTTAACGTGCACAGGGTGTGGCTCTCCCGCACACGGGGCCACGGCTTAACATCCCATCCGACGGACGGCGGCCTTACAAGCACATTGGTGTCTCCTACTGACCATGGGTAGGGCGGGGAATTTTGCGGAGATGAATCTCAACGCTGACCCATCTGGGACTCGAACCTGGGAACTGCAGATTACGAGCCTGGCACCCTACCGATTGAGCCACCCCGCCCCATAGAGACAATTGTGATAAATTGTATGGCAAGTCCCGATGTTCCGCTGTACATAGACAGCAGTACATCTTGTGGGAAATGCCATTTACCGCCATCCACCGTCGAGCAAAACCTTCAATGTAAAAACCTTGTGCTGTGGAACAGCAGAGAAAGGACCTGTTGTTATGAGCTTGACCGTTGCTGAAAATCAGTATGAGTCTGGGTTTTTAATCACTGAGGTGCGTGGGAAGACTTTTAGAATTTAGAGCGCATGTCTAATTGGGAATGCCAATCCAATAATAATTTGATCTAAATATGGCAAGCCAAACACCGATGAGAGATTTTGAATTTTGAGACCAATATAGGTATATAAGGCATTACTTAATTCAAGCCATTTGTTATAGTGTACAGTAATTGACCTAAATTAAGCCATTTATTATAAGTATACATTTTATACTTAATTTGAGCCTATGGTAGTAGGAGGGTAGGATGATAGAAAAGAGTGCGGTAAGAAGAGATGCGGTTACTGGGGATGGGTTAGGTTGTTTTACCTCTGAGCGGCACTTTTTTGCACACCATGGGCTAAATGGCCAGGTCACATGGACCTCGGAGGCTCAGAGAAGGTTGGGGGAGGGGACCCACTGGAACAGCTGTTGGCAGACAGATGGTAGCTTCCCGTCAAGGCCATCCAGCGTGTTCTTTAACGTTGGATTGTTTTACCTCTGAGCGGCACTTTTTTGCACACCATGGGCTAAATGGCCAGGTCACATGGACCCCGGAGGCTCAGAGAAGGTTGGGGGAGGGGACCCACTGGAACAGCTGTTGGGAGACAGCTGGTAGTCTCCCGTCAAGGCCATCCAGCGTGTTCTTTAACGTTGGATTGTTTTACCTCTGAGCGGCACTTTTTTGCACACCATGGGTTAAATGGCCAGGTCACATGGACCCCGAAGGCTCAGAGAAGGTTGGGGGAGGGGACCCACTGGAACAGCTGTTGGGAGACAGATGGTAGCCTCCCATCAAGGCCATCCAGCGTGTTCTTTAACGTGCACAGGGTATGGCTCTCCCGCACACGAGGCCACGGCTTAACGTCCCATCCGACGGACGGCGGCCTTTCCAAGCCCATCGATGTCCCCTACTGACCGTGGACAGGGCGGGGAATTTTGCGGAGATAAATCTCAATGCTGACCCAGCTGGGACTCGAACTTGGGAACTACAGATTACGAGCCTGGCGCGCTACCGACTGAGCCACCCCGCCCCCTGGGGATGGGAGACAAAGGTCCTGTGCAGTGTTACTCCACTGGACTTCGCCTGCAAAGAGAGGGGGAAAGGTCAACGGGAGCCCGCGAACCTAAAGGGGCAGAAACGGCCCGGAAGGAGTGATGTCGGTCAGGGCTCTCGCCCCAGACCCCCACCAAGGCAGTGGAGCAGTCCGGCCGAAAGCAGAGCAGTGTGGACCCAGGTTTCCCTGCGTCCCCACTGAAGCACGTGACACGGTTAGGTGAAGACAAGATCAGAATGAGAATAAGTATGTCGGAAAAAGGAGTGAACATGATTATGCAATATGCTGCAGTTACCTGGGACGCAGACCAAGGTCCGATATAGGGTGATTACGCCGGGCCTGGTCAGCAACAGAAGGGGAGAAGGCCAACGGGGGCCCGTGTGCCTTAGGGGGACTGAGGCCGGCTTGGCCCACCCCCACCACCCACCAAGACAGTGGAGCAGGCCAGCTGAAAGCAAGACAGCGAGGACCCAGGCTTCCCTGAGTCCCAACTGATGCACATGACATGGCAAGTGAGAGACTAGATCAGAATGAAGCGTAGAGGGAGGGTGTAGGGCAAGGGTTTCGAAAAGAATAGATGTTCACATATTGCTGAATACTCTGCAGAGAATAGTTAGAGAGGTTAATTAAATTTGATATTAGGTGAGATAATGGTTCCATCTTTTCCTTCCATTTCCCTCCTTTCCCTTTCATTCCTTTTCCTCCTTTTCCTTCCATTTCCCTCCTTCCCCTTTCATTCCTTTTCCTCCTTTTCCTTCCATTTCCCTCCTTCCCCTTTCATTCCTTTTCCTCCTTTTCCTTCCATTTCCCTCCTTCCCCTTTCATTCCTTTTCCTCCTTTTCCGTCCATTTCCCTCTTTCCCCTTTCATTCCTTTTACTCCTTTTCCTTCCATTTCCCTCCTTCCCCTTTCATTCCTTTTCCTTCCATTTCCCTCCTTCCCATTTCATTCCTTTTCCTCCCCTTCCTTCCATTTCTCTCCTTCCCCTTTCATTCCTTTTCCTCCTTTTCCTTCCATTTCCCTCCTTCCCCTTTCATTCCTTTTCCTCCTTTTCCTTCCATTTCCCTCCTTCCCCTTCCATTTCCCTCCTTCCCCTTCCATTCCTTTTCCTCCTTTTCCTTCCATTTCCCTCCTTCCCCTTTCATTCCTTTTCCTTCTTTTCCTTCCATTTCCCTCCTTCCCCTTTCATTCCTTTTCCTCCTTTTCCTTCCATTTCCCTCCTTCCCTTTTCATTCCTTTTCCTTCTTTCCCTTCCATTTCCCTCCTTCCCCTTTCATTCCTTTTTCTCCTTTTCCTTCTATTTCCCTCCTTCCCCTTTCATTCCTTTCCTCCTTTTCCTCCCTTTCCCTTTTCTTTCCCTTTCCCCCTTCCTTATTTACTCCTCTCTCCTCACCCCCACATTCATTCCTTTTCCCTTTTTTTTTCTTTTTCTTTTCTTCTCTCCCCCTCATCCCCCCTTCTCCCCCTTTCTTTTCCCTTTTTCTTTTTTTTTCACCATAACTTTAGACCCCCCCCCACCCAAATATCTATTGGCCACAATTGACTTGAAAAATTCTTACTTTAAATATTTATTTAAATGTTATTCTGTGCTATTAATACTATTTGAGATTTGATTCATAACTTTTCAGATCCTATCGATAGTCAACCTCACCACCCCATTAACCATTCCATCCATCATGCATCCATATCATAAACCAAAATCACTTTTAGCTATCTGTATTATCTATAAAGGGTGAAAAATCGAAATCGTTTCAGTTTTCCACCTCACCACCCCATCAAACATACCCGCCTCCCGCATCCAAGCAATATCCAAAGTTGCATTTAATTAAACTTTTGTATTGTCTATAAATGGTGATATCGAGTACCTTTCACTCCACATCATAACACTAGTTGCCCCCCCCCCCCTCCATCAAAATAGCCATTTGCTACTATACATTTTGTGATTTGTTACATTGTATTATTCAATTTAAAATCAATCAGTGTTAACTGTTCTAGGTGATAGTTGGTCCTTTATTGTCTGCTTTCTATCATATCCATCCCTATCCACCCCCTCTACCATTCTGTCCCTCTAGCTTATAAAGCACTAAGCTAAAATACATCTGATTTAACCTTCTGTATTATTTATAATATGTGATATTAGGCTCCCCCCTACTCTCATCGTAAAATTTACCCTAATATACAATATTTTTACCAGTAATTACCCATTTAACCCTTTCACGACTAAGGGAAACATTTTTTCCCATTTTAAAATTGGTGATTGTCGTATTTAATTACAACCTTATCTGCATTTTTTATACAGAATGTCAAAACAGAACGTATGCCGAACGCAATTACGTAAACGGGAACGTTTAGTCCATGTCCATCTTTGCAATAATGTTGCATCTGTGCAATGTCCATCTTTGCTTCACAACCAAAAGAAATTGCTTCGAAGAATATCATAATTAGCACATCAATTTGTATAGTAATTTTATTTCATAATTTTGTATTATTTTAGTTAACATTTTGTTCTAATAAACCAATAAATAAAAGGCATTGCATAATAAGCCTAACTATAATTTGTGTTACCTTTATAGTCCATTGGGAAAAATATTTCCCATAAAATTCCAAAAAAACTACACATTGTTATGTATTTTTCTTATGATTTTTTTTTATTTTACGTCTAAACAAACTAAAATAAACAGTTACGTACTAATATTTACTCTTAGAAACCTTATGATCCTGAAAGGGTTAAATACCTTCAATGCCATCAGTACTATATAATTAATATTAGTTTCCCCACATTTCAATCCTATCATTATTCAACTCAACATCCAAAATTACTTATAGTTAAACTTTTGTGTTATCTGTAAAAGATGATATCTGGTCCCCCTCTCTCCACCCCACAACACCACTACCGCCCTCCATCAGAATATCAATGTGCTACTATTTAGCTTGTAATATTCATACCTCTAATTACTTAATTAAAATTTCAATATGTGCTACCAATGCTATATGATACTTGGCTCTCCACTACCCAAACCATACCGCCCTGCCCACGGTCAGTAGGGGACACTGATGGGCTTTGTAAAGGCCGCCGTCCGTCGGATGGGACGTTAAGCCGTGGCCCCCGTGTGTGGGAGAGTCATACCCTGTGAACGTTAAAGAACACGCTGGATGGCCTTGACGGGAGACTACCAGCTGTCTCCCAACAGCTGTTCCAGTGGTTCCCCTCCCCCAAACTTCTCTGAGCCTTCGGGGTCCATGTGACCTGGCCATTTAGACCATGGTGCGCAAAAAAGTGCCGCTCAGAGGTAAAACAATCCAACGTTAAAGAAAACACCGGATGGCCTTGACGGGAGGCTACCATCTGTCTCCCAACAGCTGTACCAGTGGGTCCCCTCCACCAACCTTCTCTGAGACTTAGGGGTCCATGTGACCTGGCCATTTAGCCCATGGTGCGCAAAAAAGTGCCGGTCAGAGGTAAAACAATCCAACGTTAAAGAACACTCTGGATGGCCTTGACGGGAGGCTACCATCTGTCTCCCAACAGCTGTTCCAGTGGGTCCCCACCCCTACCTTCTCTGAGCCTTCGGGGTCCATGTGACCTGGCCATTTAGCACCATGGTGTGCAAAAAAAGTGCTGCTCAGAGGTAAAACAATCCAACATTAAAGAACACGCTGGATGGCCTTGACGGGAGGCTACCATCTGTCTCGCAACAGCTGATCCATTGGGTCCCCTCCCCCAACCTTCTCTGAGCCTTCGGGGTCCATGTGACCTGGCCATTTAGCCCATGGTGTGCAAAAAAGTACCGCTCAGAGGTAAAACAATCCAACGTTAAAGAACATGCTGGATGGCCTTGACGGGAGGCTACCATCTGTCTCGCAACAGCTGTTCCAGTGGGTCCCCTCCCCCAACTTTCTCTGAGCATTCGGGGTTCATGTGACCTGGCCATTTAGCCCATGGTGTGCAAAAAAAGTGCCGCTCAGAGGTAAAACAATCCAACGTTAAAGAACAGGCTGGATGGCCTTGACGGGAGGCTACCATCTGTCTCGCAACTGCTGTTCCAATGGGTCCCCTCCCCCAATCTTCTCTGAGCCTTCGGGATTCATGTGACCTGGCCATTTAGCCCATGGTTGGCAAAAAAAGTGCCGCTCAGAGGTAAAACAATCCAACATTAAAGAACACGCTGGATGGCCTTGACGGGAGGCTACCATCTGTCTCGCAACAGCTGTTCCAGTGGGTCCCCTCCCCCAACCTTCTCTGAGCCTTCGGGGTCCATACGACCTGGCAATTTAGCCCATTGTGTGCAAAAAAGTGCCGCTCAGAGGTAAAACAATCCGCTAAAGAACACGCTGGAGTGCCTTGACAGGAGGCTACCATCTGTCTCTCAACAGCTGTTCCTATGGGTCCCCTCCCCCAACCTTCTCTGAGCCTTCAGGGTCCATTTGACCTGGCCATTTAGCCCATGGTGTGCAAAAAAGTGCCGCTCAGAGGTAAAACAGCCCAACCCAAACCATATCACTAGTCACCTCGACCAACCCGTACCCCATTCCCTCCCTCAAGCATGTGAAGTTTAAACCAAAATTATTTTTAAATCAGCTTTATATGTTGTCTAAAACAGGTTGTCCCCCCCCCCCCCGATACGCCCATATATTCGATTGTCACCACCTGTAAATTTCATACCATCAATCATTTAGTTTAAATATCATTCTGTGCTGTCAATACAATGTAATATTTGGTCCTTTATTATCCGTTTCATATCACTAGTCTACCTTACCACCCCATAAACCGTTCCCTACTTCCAGCATCCAAATCATATACCGTAATTAATTTAGATGTCTGGCCCAGTGGACCAACACCAGACCACGTAAAAGAGGGTGTGGAGACGACCGCCGGTCCATTGCTCTGGGTTTGAATTGGGTTGTTTTACCTCTGAGCGGAACTTTTTTGCACACCATGGGCTAAATGGCCAGGTCACAAGGACCCCGAAGGCTCAGACAAGGTTGAGGGAGGGGACCCACTGGAACAGCTGTTGGGAGACAGATGGTAGCCTCCCGTCAAGGCCATCCAGCGTGTTCTTTAACGTGCACAGGGTATGGCTCTCCCGCACACGGGGCCACGGCTTAACGTCCCATCCAAAGGACGGCGGCCTTTCGAAGCCCATCGATTTCCCCTACTGACCGTGGGCAGGGCGGGGATTTTTGCGGAGATAAATCTCAACGCTGACCCAGCTGGGACTCTAACCTGGGAACTACAGATTACGAGCCTGGCGCGCTACCGACTGAGCCAGACTAGATAGATTGTTGAGACTAGATAGCCTTAACGACAGTATGTGTGTATGTCCTTGCCAGCTCAGTGGGATCAGAGTCTAGTGTGTATATTGTAGCATTTCCTGTTTTATCTCCGGTGGAAGCGGATTAACTTATTTCCTTATTCTTTTGCGTAGAAGAGGCTATTAGCCAGGGTTGCAAGTCGGGGAGAATGGGAGGCAGTAGGGGGGGGGGGGGGGGGGGGGGAGGGTGGAATACAAGCTGGCTGTGTATGTATAAGGAATCAGGAATTGCCCGCTAAGGCAGGAGGGAAGGAGGGGGAACAGCTGGAATGTGGGCCCCAAGGTTTAGAAGAGAAATCTATTTGGGAACACAGTATAAGTTTAAGGGAAGTGGAGGGCGGGGATGGCTCAGTCGGTAGCGCGTCAGGCTCGTAATCTGTAATTCCCAGGTTCGAGTCCCAGCTGGGTCAGCTTTGAGATTTATCTCCGCGAAATTCCCCGCCCTGCCCACGGTCAGTAGGGGACACCGATCGGCTTGGAAAGACCGCCGTCCGTCGGATGGGACGTTAAGCCGCGAACCCGCGTGCGGGAGAACCATACCCTGTGCACGTTAAAGAACACGCTGGATGGCATTGACGGGAGGCTACCATCTGTCTCCCAACAGCTGTTCCAGTGGGTTCCCTCCCCCAACCTTCTCTGAGCCTTCGGGATCCATGTGACCAGGCCATTTAGCCCATGGTGTGCAAAAAATTGCCGCTCAGAGGTAAAACAATCCAACGTTAAAGAACACGCTGGATGGCCTTGACGGGGGGCTACCATCTGTCTCCCAACAGCTGTTCCAGTAGGTCCCCTCCTCCAACCTTCTCTGAGCCTTCGGCGTCCATATGACCTGGCCATTTAGCCCATGGTGTGCAAAAAAGTGCCGCTCAGAAGTAAAACAACTCAACAACTAAGGAAAGTGGAAAGGCATCTTACATAGCAGAGGACAAATACATGTTAATGTTATACATTTTATTTTATTTTATTTTTAACTTATATAATTTTAGACCTAGAAAAAAAAAGGAAAAAAAAAAGAGACAAAAAAAGAGAAGAAGAAAAAAAAGGACATATTTAATACTCTGCAGACTGTCCAGTACACTATATTAAGTTTTTATGTAACCACAGCACAGAGAGGAATCTTATAAAGTATTTCCAAAAAAAAAAAGAGAAAAGAAAAGAAAAAGATATATTTTCCCCTTTTATTCTCTTCCACCCCATAGAGACAAGGATTGTGTTGAATAAACAGAGAACTGGTCGTCCCAGAACATGTGATGAGAATGTTGATCGTGTTCGTGAAGCATTTGTTGGTAGCCCTTCTAGTAAATCCAACAGTACTGTTCCAGAAATCTACAATTACCTCGATCAACAATTCAAAAAGTTTGGTACAAGAAGTTGCGTCTCTATGCATTCGAAGTGCAACTTCTGCAGGCTCTCAAACCAAATGATAAACCCCAAAAGAAAGAGTTTTCTGCACTGCCTTAGTGAAGACGAACACTTCCTCAAACGTGTCTAGTTTAGTGATGAGGCAACCTTTCATGTCTCAGGAAAATTGAAGAGGAACAATGTCAGGATTTGGGGATCAGACAAGCCTCATGAGACAAAGGAGTTTCAACGAGATAGTCCAAAGGTTAATATTTGGTGCACCATCATGCACAATCGCATCATTGGGCCATTTTTTCTTCTTTTGGGAGAATCCGTGGTACCACAGTTGGAACGCCTGCAACCAACTATCATATTCCAGCAGGGTGGTGCACCACATCACTTGGTACAGCTTGTACCAAGTGATGTACCAAGCTTGTACCAAGTGATTGTTCGCCGATTCCTCAGCGAAACATTTCCAAATAGACGGATTGTAAGAGGAGAACCAATTCCTTTGCCACCACGTTCTCCAAGTATCAATCCCATAGATTTCTTCCATTGGCGGTAGGTAGTGTCAATGCAGTATATCGTTCCCCCTTTGCACAGTGCTTTTCCCCCAATGACATCAGCGGCCCCAAGTGCGAGGCCGCTTTGGACTTTGACCCCTATGTTGCAATCGACCGGAAATTGACTCCTTTGTCGCAATCGACCGGAAATTGACCCCTGTGTCGCAACTGTCCATGTTGCCTTCTCAGATTGAACTTTGACCCCTATGTCGCAATCGCCTGGAAATTGACCTCAATGACGTCACTACCCTGGAAATTGATCCCTATGTAGCAACTACCCACGTTGCCTTCTCAGATTGAGCTTTGAACCCTATGTCGCAACCGACCATGCTCGCTTCTCGAATAGTCTCGATTATTTTTATTTCCCCCTGGTTGAACTATATTTTAAGCTTCATTCTCGAATAGTCTCGATTTTCCTTGATTTCAGACCCTACCTATATTTTAAGCCCCCACCTTCTCGATTTTTCATGATTTCCCCTGGTTGACCCACCTATATTTCAAGCCCTCCCCTCTTTTAAACCACAGTTGGAACGCTGCAACCAACTATCATATTCCAGCAGGGTGGTGCACCAGATCACTTGGTACACGCTGTTCGTCGATTCCTCAGCGAAACATTTCCAAATAGATGGATTGTAAGAGGAAAACCAATTCCTTGGCCACCACATTCTCCCAGTATCACTCCCATAGACTGCTTCCTATGGTGGTATGTTAAAGATATCTTTTTTGAGATTAAATTTCCGACATCAACGACCTGAAAGAAGAAATCACTGACGCCATTGCCAATGTTGATGAAGCGACGTTAGAACGAACGTGGATGGAAATTGAATGACGTCTTCATGTGCTTCGCGAGACGAATGGTGCCTTGGATTGGGTTGTTTTACCTCTGAGCGGAACTTTTTTGCACACCATGGGCTAAATGGCCAGGTCACATGGACCCCGAAGGCTCAGAGAAGGTTGAGGGAGGGGACCCTCTGGAACAGCTGTTGGGAGACAGATGGTAGCCTCCCGTAAAAGCCATCCAGCGTGTTCTTTAACGTGCACAGGGTATGGCTCTCTCCCGCACAGGGGGGCACGGCTTAACGTCCCATCCGACGGACGGCGGCCTTTCCAAGCCCCATCGGTGTCCCCTACTGACCGTGGGCAGGGCGGGGGAATTTTGCGGAGAAAAATCTCAACGCTGACCCAGCTGTGACTCGAACCTGGGAACTACAGATTACGAACCTGGCGCGCTACCGACTGAGCCACCCCGCCCCCACGAATGGTGCCCATGTGGAAGTTTCTAATGAATGTGGAAAAACCTTTGTAATGTTTCTTTCTTATCGAACAAACTTTACAGAATTATCTCTTCATTTGTATTTTTAATAAATTTTTTTAAATTGTTTGGGGACTTTTTGGACACCCTATATAAAGCTCCCTAGCCATCAAAATAAACGTTTCTTTGAAAACAGTTGAAGGTAACAGTTTCAAAGCGTTCTCAGTGATGAGGGGGTCAAAGTTTCATAATTATACTAAACAATATTTTTAGATAATTAAATATTTAGAAAAACAAAAACTGAATTTTTCGTAAAATTTACTGGGAGCGCAGACCGATTACAATGTATTCCTATCCATACACTAATGGCTTGCTAACGATATAATGCACTTTACCAGTATCTACTGCTTCATGCGAAGCTTTAGTAAATTCAAATTAAATAAAAATTACTTAAAATTGAATATGATCCAGGAACTTTTGACAAATCTTGCTATTATTTCAATAGAGTATGATATCGTAAAGTCTTATGGATATCTTCTGTAAGTTACAGATGCTATTGATAAGTACGTGTAATCATTAAATAATGGGGCGGGGGTGGCTCAGTCGGTAGCGCGCCAGGCTCGTAATCTGTAATTCCCAGGTTCGAGTCCCAGCTGGGTCAGTGTTGAGATTTATCTCTGCAAAATTCCCCGCCATGCCCACGGTCAGTAGGGGACACCGCTGAGCTTGGAAAGGCCGCCGTCCCTCGGATGGGACGTTAAGCAGTGGCCCCGTGTGCGGGAGAGCCATACCCTGTGCACGTTAAATAATACCCTGGATGGCCTTGACGGTAGGCTACCATCTGTCTCCCAACAGCTGTTCCAGTGGGTCCCCTCCCTCAACCTTCTCTGAGCCTTCGGGGTCCATGTGACCTGGCCATTTAGCCCATGGTGTGCAAAAAAGTGCCGCTCAGAGGTAAAACAACCCAACAACTCATTAAATAATTATATCATTCAATCATTACACGTCTATCATTTTTTTCCTATCTTGAATATTAATGAAATGGTTTGATATCTGATTCGTTGCCATATTTTCGTTAAAATTACACGGTGCAGGAATGGCTGGTTACCGCCCTGCATCCGACTATATTAACTGATACATTATCCTTGTGTTGATAGCTAGAAGCACTTCCACGAAATGTACATCCTTTATGATAAAAAAAAATACTTCAAATCTCCTATACAGACTCAAATAGTCAGATAATAGTGATTAAATCAATACATCAAGTAAATGGTGAGAATTTGATTTGACACAATAATTAATACATCGTGTGAATGGCGACAAATTGAATAAAATACAAAAATCAGTAGATCATAAGTGAATAGCGAGAATTTCATTACAACATAAAATTTTTTTACCTATCTGCTTATTGCTTTTGGATTTGACAAAATGTTGTTTCACCATATCTTTCGAACACGATGGAGAAACGTAATGAATTATGCGCTAAATGGAAGCTTGTGACGTGGGGTGTGTCAGAGGCTGTAAGAAATTGACCCCCATGTTTCTCTTCCCCCTAAAAATGAGAAAATTTTAAAATTGGATTGGATTGAATTGGATTGTTTTACCTCTGATCGGCACTTTTTTGCACACCATGGGCTAAATGGCCAGGTCACATGGACCCCGAAGACTCGGAGAAGGTTGGGGCAGGGGACCCACTGGAACAGCTGTTGGGAGACAGATGGTAGCCTCCCGTCAAGGCCATCCAGCGTGTTCTTTAACGTGCACAGGTATGGCTCTCCCGCACACGGAGCCATGGCTTAACGTCCCATCCAACGGACGGCGGCCTTTCCAAGCCCATCGGTGCCCTCTACTGACTGTGGGCAGGGCGGAGAATTTTGCGGAGATAAATCTCAACGCTGACCCAGCTGGGACTCGAACCTGGGAACTACAGATTACGAGCCTGGTGCGCTACCGACTGAGAAAATTTTAAAATTATTCTTAAGTTATATCTGCAGGACTCAAAAGCCCACAATAACAAGTGATACGCCAAATGAATGCTTCTGACGCGGGGAATGTCGTAGACTACGAAAAATTGATTCCCCCTAAAAAAGGGTGGGGGGAATTAAATAATTGTTCACCTATATCTCCTGAATGCGAGTGCGGAAAGTAACAAGCTATGTGTCCCAATGAAAACTTGTGATGCGGGGTGTGTAATGTACCACACATTCTACCCACACAGTCTCTCACCCTAAGAAATGGGAAATTTGAAAGTCGTTCTACACTGAATGGACACATTGTTATATATACCCTGTTAACAATATGAGAAGCAGAAGTATCGGGTTATTGCGATACTTCTGCTTTGCATATTGTTATCAGGTGTCACGTTTTCGACGCCACGAGGGACGTTGAAACTTGCAATGCCTATAAATAGAGCAGGTCTCTATGCATTAGAAAACAGTCAGGAAAGTAATGACGGGTAAAGATAGCGACGTGAATTTGACCGTGGCCAGATAGTAGGTGCGAGGAATGGCAGTTGTTCAATCACTGCAACTGCTGAACTGTTGGGATTTCCATGTCAGACAGTCTACGTAGTGTCTACCAAGTCTACGGGAAATATGAGAAAACTTCCAACATCGCGAGAAATGTGGATGTAAACGTCTAATTGACTCTCGAGGTGAGTGCAAACTGTCCCCGCATCGTTGGAATCAAACAGCTACCATGGAGCAGATAACGTCTGAACTGAATTAGGGCGTGTCCACAAGCTTATGCACAAAGACTATCCATTGTACCATGGAAAAAAGAGGATATGAGAGTCGACGTTCACATCGTGTCCCCTTGTTGACTGCAACCCCCCCCCCCCCAATGGGGGACCACCTTGACGTGGTGGTGGTGGGGGGGGCTTCGGGTTCAGCAACCCGGTCGAAGGCTGTGCCGGCCGGTTTGGGTCACCGGTTGGACATAGCCAAGACCAACCGAGGTCGACGATGCCGCCGACCGGTTCCCTGGCCAGTTGGATGGTGACGGTGTCTGAGACCTCACCTATCAGGTGTTCTGGGTGAGCAGTTGGAGGGCTCTTCTGAAAAGATTTGCACCCCAGTTGGTCGAGCCCTCACCAAAGTCTGCGCCTTACTAAGAGTCTCCACCCCGGGAGCCGAGCGAACTTGGATCTATATATCCTTGTTCATGGCTAACCGGGGAACAGATTAAAGTTAGGTTTCTTCCGGTGGTTAGCTTTCCTTTTATAGGACTGCTGCCATGTGAGGTCGGGGTTGCGGAGCGTCTATATGGCGCTTTCTTGCCCCCGGCTCTAGAGAAGCACGGCTTTTCCTAACTGGTAGTGTCGTAAGGCGGAATCGGGAATTGCCGTGGTTGCATAAGATCGCAACAAAAGAGAGGTGTTGACTGCAAAGCACTGAAAGATTAGGCTGCAGTTTGCAAAGATCTATTGCAACTGGAGTGCACAGAACTGGAAACAAATATGAATCATGGATTCAAATCTCTCACGCTTATGTGAAGGTGGGTGTGGCTTAAACAACATGAAGTGATGGACCCATCTGGCCAGGTTGGGGAAGTGATGGACCCATCTGGCCAGGTTGGGGAAGTGATGGACCCATCTTGCCAGGTTGGGGTAATACAGGAAGGTGGAGGTGGTGTAACAGTTTCGGATGCATTGATATGGGCTTCCTTGGAGACCCTTGTACTGGTCGAGACCTCTGTCACTGGCAGAAGGTATCTGAACATCCTCGCCGACAAGATCGAAGCAGATTCTCTTAATCATCCAGGACAACGAAGGGGCGGGGGTGGCTCAGTCAGTAGTGCGCCAGGCTCGTAATCTGTAGTTCCCAGGTTCGAGTCCCAGCTGTGTCAGCGTTGAAATTTATCTCCGCAAAATTCCCCGCCCTGCCCACGGTCAGTAGGGGACACCGATGGGCTTGTAAAGGCCGCCGTCCGTCGGATGGGACATCAAGCCGTGGCCCCGTGTGGGGGAGAGCCATACCCTGTGCACGTTAAAGAACACGCTGGATGGCCTTGACGGGAGGCTACTATCTGTCAACCAACAGCTGTTCCAGTTGGTCCCCTCCCCCAACTTTCTCTGAGCCTTCGGGGTCCATGTGACCTGGCCATTTAGCCCATGGTGTGCAAAAAAGTGCCGCTCAGAGGTAAAACAACCGAACGTTAAAGAACACACTGGATGGCCTTGACGGGAGACTACCATCTGTCTCCAAACAGCTGTTCCAGTGGGTCCCCTCCCCCAAATTTCTCTGAGCCTTCGGGGTCCATGTGACCTGGCCATTTAGCCCATGGTGTGCAAAAAAGTGCCGCTCAGAGGTAAAACAACACAACCCAACCCAGGACAACGATTGAAAAAACAGATCCAATTAACTCGAAAAAGGGAAACGACGGTGAGTTCGGAAACGTCGTAGCAGTTGTAATGCTTGTAATTGCCCAATATCCTTGTTAACTTAATCTTTTTGTACCAGAGGCTGACTGGCACTTTAGTTTTTCACGGATTCAGCTGCAGTAGAGAGGCCCTTGCTGCGATAAAAAATCGGTCTCTTTTTCAAGATTTCAATTTCATTCTGTTGACAGTTTGTACATGACGCATAAAATAAGTTTCCTCAATTCTTTGGAACTTGTGTAAAATAACTATTATTATTATTATTTAAAAAAAAATCCTGCACCTATGAGGTCCCAGTGGCACTGACTCTTTTTTATTTCTCATCGTGCTGTTCGAATTACGGCTCCTTTCTCGAGATTCAGGGATCATGGGAAAATTCATTGAATTGAAAATTTATTTTATTGGTTTCGTAATTCCCGGGAACTATAAAAAGTCCCGGAAAAAGTCCCGGGAACATTAAAAAAAGGTAAGAAAAATTGTAAAAATATTCCGAACTCTTCTTTCAAGAATGAAATTCTTCAAAACTACGTGAAAGCAGAACATGATTGCCAAAAGATGCCAATTTTAGATTCGAAAACTCTGTAGGAGATTTTATTGGGTCTGATTGAGATATTTTTAGAAAAAAGAAAAGGAGTCTCTAAAGCATCAATTGATATTAATGAAAAGGAAAGTTTAACTAATGAAGAATTTGATATCCTGCAAGATATTGTTTCAACCCTACAGCCAGTTAAAATTGGTGCAGAGAAATTATGCAGCCGTGATGTAACTCTGTTAACTGCTGAAGGAGTATTTGCTTTCATTATTAATGAGTTACAACAACAAAAGTCAGAATTCGCCAACAAGATGAAAAGCTCTCTTATAAAACGGATTAATGATAGAAATAATATTGATTCAGTATTTAAATACTGGAGAAATTTATGTGAATCCTGCAGTGACTCCTGGCCTCCCATCGTTACCAAATAATGAATCAGTATTTGAATTTTCTAAGATGACATTGATTAGACATTTCAACGAATCCCCACCTAACCCCAACTCTCCCCAATCAGTAGATGAAGAAAATCAAGAAATTGCACAACCCATGACATTGAGAGACAAGTTAGATGCAGCGATTCAATCTAAAGACAAAACTTGTGCAATCTTCAACTCTATCTCAGGATCACAAACAGTGTTTAGGCCTGGTTTTGAAGCCAGAATTGCAATTATTCGAGGCAACTGAGGACAGAGCTTCCAACATTATGCATTTAGTTGATTCACTAAAAACCATTCCACCGACCTCTGTTGAATCAGAGTATTTTTTGCAGTCGGTTTATTTACCACAGAGTTGAGTTTACCAAATTTATACAACCATTCCCGGGATCCGGGAATCGGGAAGGAAAATACTGCATATTTTAGAAGCCTTAGTTCGACAAGTCGATATTTAAAAAAATAAATATTCTCTCAAGCAGCTGCTTGCCACAGAGGTCTGACAGGAGCCTGTCAGTTTATACGCCATGGTCTTTGAAGAAGGTGAGACCGCAGCAGTAAGACAACACAAACATCCATGAATATGAAACATTCATGATGAATATGTCCATATGAAATAGAGGATTATCAGTAGGAATATTTTCATTTTCAGAATAATACGGAACAAATACAAAGTCTTATAAATATGCACCCACTGGGGCAGGATCTAATGAGGGAATTGAACCGCAGTTCACTTCCTTAAGAAACCTCGCTACCGGATGGAGAAAAAAAACATTATACAACTATATACCATTTTTACTCGCATTATTCAAGAAATGTTTCTAAAGAATTACCGCTAAAATGAAAAAAAAAAAAATTCTTTTTTAAAAGGAACGGCGTTCTGCTTCGTTCCGACTCGATTCAGCAAATTCCGCTGGCGCTCCCCCTCCCCTCCATCAGCAATATTTATTTCTTTAATTGAATGTCCCGTTATACAGTATTTCAAAAAAGGCGGTCAGTTTTCGGGGTATACAGTGGAGAACATCCAAACCCTATATAAAGTATAAATTGAGAAGTTTCACTTGATGTTGTTACGGATTTTTGTTGCATTTGAATATTTGACAATCGAGAATGAATTCGAAATTAATGATGAGACTATAAATGAACTGATTTAATAACTAAGGCAATAAAATGACATAAATCATAGAAAAATTTCTGTATTAGTCACACTTTAATTTGCTATCTATCGGTATTAATTGATCCTGTTGATCATAATTACTACACTTACTGATAAATCAAAGACATTTCGAAACTGATTCACCAATCAATGTATAAACAGGAATCTCATTATTCATGTTTCACTCTTTTAATAACACTTGCTAAAAGAAAAACAATATCTGCGATACAGATACAATACTCGGTCACTTCAAAAGGAAACTTCTCTTACCACTTAAATATCGAGAATCTATCACCGCGCAAAACATAAGCTGAAATTGCCTCTGGCTATGGGGTGGCTCAGTCGGTAGCGCGCCAGGCTCGTAATCTGTAGTTCCCAGGTTCGAGCCCCAGCTGGGTCAGCGTTGAGACTTATCTCCGCAAAATTCCCCGCCCTGCCCACGGTCAGTAGGGGACACCAATGGGTTTGGAAAGGCCGTCGTCCGTCGGATGGGACGTTAAGCCGTGGTCCCCTGTGGGGAGAGCCATACCCTGTGCACGTTAAAGAACACGCTGGATGGCCTTGACGGGAGACTACCATCTGTCTCCCAACAGCTGTTCCAGTGTGTCCCCTCCTCCAACCTTCTCTGAGCCTTCGGGGTCCATGTGACCTGGCCATTTAGCCCAATGTGTGCAAAAAAGTGCCGTTCAGAGGTAAAACAACCCAACCCAAAAAGCCTCTGGCTATTTAGCTCATTTCTTGCACATAAAGCTCCGCTCAGAAGGAATTGAGTTTATTTGATATTTTTTATTTCAAATTACTTAGTTTTAATCTTTTTACTTTTCAACTACATCTTATTGTAAGCTTTATCACAGATAAATTAAGAATATTGGCAGTTCACGATATTAGAAAAAGTGACGGACTCTTCCTTGATATAAGTGAATTGAAAATGACCTTGAAAGCTCTCAAACGTTGAAAATAAGCCTTTTGAAGTGGGGTACACAAAAGTTTTAGGCATTGGTTAGGAAAGAAAAATAATCTTTTGATCTGGGCCAATAGTTGGGAAGGAAATAATAATAAAAGAAAAACTAGATTTGTACATTGTACTTCTCATATGCATTTTCACTAAATAATAAGCAAATACTTGAAGAACGTGCAGGTGGGAATTTCGTTTCCAGAGATAATGAAGTTCTTCGTTTACTTGTATTTTTACTCTTTAAAGGTTTCAATTGGGTTGGGTTGTTTTACCTCTGAGCGGCACTTTTTTGCACACAATGGGCTAAATGGCCAGGTCACATGGACCCCGAAGGCTCAGAGAAGGTTGGGGGAGGGGCCGCACTGGAACAGCTGTTGGGAGACAGATGGTAGCCTCCCGTCACAGCCATCCAGCGTGTTCTTTAACGTGTACAGGGTATGGCTCTCCCGCACACGGACCACGGCTTAACGTCCCATCCGACGGACAGCGGCCTTTCCAAGCACATCGGTGTCCCCTACTGACCGTGGGCAGGGTGGGGAATTTTGCGGAGATAAATCTCAATGCTGACCCAGCTGGGACTCGAACCTGGGAACTACAGATTACGAGCCTGGCGCGCTACCGAGTGAGACACCCCCACCCCAAAAGTTTCAATTCGAACTAATTGATGATGGGGGAAATGCAAATAGTAGCATTTCATTCGCAATTCTACAACATAAAAGGGAATATCTGGGAAAGGAATGGTCGTAGGAAGCAAACACAAGTGCTGCCATGGATAAACATCCTGCCGTCCCAGCCACCCCTGCGGCTGTGGACCAATGACAAGGTCTCACGTGGACCCAGTAGTCTACAGAAAGGTACGGCGCGAAGAACGACCAAGTGTCTCATTGAAATGCAATGTATATGTGGAAGGAACGGGGAAGGGACATTTTCATGCTCTCATCTCCCCATTTCAGTTGTTGCCGCAACCCGGCCTTAGACTTCTGTAAAGATTCGCCGGAAGTCCCTGTGTACCTGTCCTGTTATTTTATTTTTGTCTCTCCACCGAGGACCAGTGAGCAAAAGAGCCCTGGAGAAGAAATCTTGGCCAGCATTTGTTAACAAATTACATATTGTGGCACCAGGCCCACTTTCTACGGGGGCAGGGTGGCTCAGTTGGTAGCGCGCCAGGCTCGTAATCTGTAGTTCCCAGGTTCGAGTCCCAGCTGGGTCAGCGTTAAGATTTATCTCCGCAAAATTCCCCGCCCTGCCCACGGTCAGTAGGGGACACCGATGGGTTTGCAAAGGCCCCCGTCCATCGGATGGGACGTTAAGCCGTGGCCCAGTTTGTGGGAGAGCCATACCCTGTGCACGTTAAAGAACACGCTGGATGGCCTTTACGGGAGGCTACCATCTGTCTCCCAACAGCTGTTCCAGTGGGTCCCCTCCCCCAACCTTCTCTGAGCCGTCGGGGTCCATGTGATCTGGCCATTTAGCCCATGGTGTGCAAAAAGTGCCGCTCAGAGGTAAAATAACCCCCCCCCCCAAAAAAAAAAAAAAAAAAAAAAACTGTGAAATGGAGGTTGCTCATCTTCGAAAAGAAGAATTTTTTTTATATTCCTTTATTGCCCACTAATGGTTAATATTCGAACTAATAGATGATTGATAATATGCGAATTGTAATATTTTATTAATACATATACAGCATAAATGGATAGTCTTGACGGAAAGCTACCATCTGTCTCCCAAATGCTGTTTAAGTGGGTTCCCTCACCCAACCTTCTCTAAGCCTTCGGGGTTCATGTGACCTGTCCATTTAGCCCATGGTGTGCAAAAAAGTGTCGCTCAGAGGTAAAACAACCCAACACTTTCTACGGAACGTTGAGCTTGGTGAAAAACTCAATGTTCTCATGCCCTCATTTTTTATTAGTTAACGTCAGGCCACTCCAAAATACTCAGGGGTGGTCACGACAATACCTCTTGACCTTCTATCAATAAAATTTAAAAATTCTACCATAAACAGATCATATGTAATATTCGAAACAATTTTGTCATTTCCTTATTTAGTGATATTTAATGATATAAATTAATGCTACCTAAATATTTGTAAAAGGCGAATTGTAATACTTTGTGAATATATAATTGTTAAAAATATCGGAATTCGGTTTTTTTTCCAATGAGAGAGGGAGCAAATATAGCTTTTCAAATATTCGAAAAATGCCGCACGTAACAGTTCATCAATACCTATATAACAGAAAAAGAATTTTTAATTTATCTTTGAAAACAAAGAATTATCTCTAAAAACCGAAACTGAGTTACGTGCCCGCCCCCCCCCCCCCAAAAAAAAAGATAGAAACAAAGATAAAGGGTGAACACATTGTGTTACCAATGAAAAGTACGAAATTTAGAATTTCTAGCATAAATACATAGTTTGCAATATTTTTTCCAAGTTTTGGAACTTTCAACTTTTCCACCGTTAGGGGACGCAATTATAGCTTTGGAGAGTTTCCGAAAATGCAAAATTGTAATATTTTATTAATACCTATCAACACAAAATAAAATAATACCCTCTCAAACAGCTGCTTGCCACAGAGGTCTGACAGGAACCAGTCAGTTTATATGCCATAGTAGAAGGTCTGAGAAGATGGCAGGACCTCAGCAGTAAAACGACACGTACATCCATGCCTTACCCTGGGCTCGAACCCAGGTCTCTTAGATAAGTAGCCGAGCGCGCTAACCACTCGTCCATGGGACGGCTATCACACAAAAACCTATAATATTTTTTCTCTTATAACAAAAAATTTCATTTCTCCCACCCCCTTGGATCTAAGGGGTCAACCCATTGTTTCCTACGGGAAGTTCAGGACCTTCACATTCCACCACCAAAAACAACGATTTTATAGCAACATTTTTTAGCAACATTTTTTGCAAACGATGTTGCTAAAAATTTCTTATTTAGCAACATCGTTTGCAATATTCGTTTGAAATTTTTGAATTTTCAACTCTTTTCACCGTTAGAGAGCGCAATTATAGCTATGAGAAGGTTCCGAAAGTGCGAATCGTAATTTATACCTATCCAATACTAATAAAAATAAATATGTCACTTTGATACGGCCGTAAAAATTTTTCAAATTATCTCTACAAAAATAAAAGTTCGATGACCACAGACAGACCGACCCGAATAAAACTATTATATCGTTTAAAAAAAAAAAACGAGCTAAAAGTAAATATATATAAAGTCCAGTTCCTACGTTAAAATAAAGTTCTGTTGTCAAAACAGCATGTGAAGACCGGATGCCGGAAATAAACTGCTGAACATTCCGTTGCAATGATAAAAATAAAATTAGTTTTTCTCTTATAGCCAAAAAACTGCTTTTCCCACACCCCCTTGGGTCTAAGGGGTTGGGGTTGTTTGGGTTGTTTTACTTCTGAACGGCACTTTTTTGCACACCATGGGCTAAATGGCCAGGTCACATGGACCCCAAAGGCTCAGAGAAGGTTGGGGGAGGGGACCCACTGGAACAGCTGTTGGGAGACAGATGGTAGCCTCCCGTCAAGGCCATCTAGCGTATTCTTTAACGTGCACAGGGGGCCACGCACACTGGGCCACGGCTTAACGTCCGATCCGACGGACGGCGGCCCTTCCAAGCCCATCGGTGTCCTCTACTGACCGCGGGCAAGGCGGGGAATTTTGCGGAGATAAATATCAACGCTGACCCAACTGGGACTCGAATCTGGGAACTACAGATTACGAGCCTGGCGCGCTACCGACTGAGCCGCCTAAGGGGTTGGGAAATTGTTGCCGTAGGTAACAATGCTCCTCTTTCATGTTATTAGAACATCATTCACATTAGTCGAGACAGATGGGGGAAAAAATGTTTTACATTTCTCATGGGTGGGATAAAATTTCTCAAAGGTCGGAGTTCGTGTATGACTGCTTCAGCAGAAAAGTGTCTGTGATGATAAAGTGAAGCTGAAACTGTGATCTGCATTTGCAAATAATGGTCATAATTTTTAGCTCGTGTTCAGGAAAAAAACAACAACAAGATAATGTTTTCATTTCGTCGCCCTCTAATTGCCAAGAAGATATTTCATTGGTGGTACAAGTTAAATTTACGAAGGTGGAGAAAAAATAATGCTGTACGGAAATACAACATTGATTAAAATTACAAATGCATTTTTTTAGTAGAGTTCATAGTTGTATGTAATGAAAACCAGAAGAATAACATATCACCTCTGGCAAATATCGGATTCTAAGAGATTAACGGATTATTCAGAAAACTTAAATAATAATTTTCTTAGTACTTTTTCATCCACCTCCTACATGAGACCACAGATATTACTGAAACTATAAAGTTGTTGACCTGCATTCAGGGATATGGTTTAATGATCAATGACATGGACGGCTGCCTTTGCAAGCTCATCGATAACTCCTTTTCCTTCGATAGAATAATAAAATAAATGCCCCCTCAAGCAGCTGCTTGCCACAGAGGTCTGACAGGAGCCTTTCAGTTTATATGCCATAGTAGAAGATCTGAGAGGATGGCAGGATCTAAGCAGAAAAACGACACATACATCCTTGCCTTACCCGAGACTCGAACCCAGGTCCCTTAGATCAGTAGCCAAGCGCGCTAACCACTCGACCACGGGACGGCAACCTTCGATAGAAGGGTGGGACAAATTCTCAAACACCGAAATTTCAAATTTCTATCTTAATTAATTCTTTTATAATATTAGCTTAGAGATTTGGTATTTTCAAAAAATTTTCCAATGTTGGAGGGCTAAAGTTAACCTCTTTTGGCAGATTTGAAAATAATTTATATATACATATCCAAATCAAAATGAATTTATAATAATATCAAAAATAAAAAGTTGAATATTAAATAGACAGTCAGATGACAAAAATAAAAATATTAGTTGTTTAAAAAAACAAACAAATTAGAATCTACAAATTATAACAAGTTAATTCATATGGTATTTCTTTTCCCGAAATGGACCTGCTTTAGTATATATGGATAGTATAGATATCTAAGAGATGTCTGAAAAAACATCTGTTCAAAACACTGTAACACAAAAATCAACTCAAAACACTGTAAGAATAATAATCAGTAGTAAAATTACCTGAATTAGAAAACCGAAGGCCTTGTTAATCAACTTCTGATTCTTTCAAGGTATTTTAAATCGTGATGAAATTCGACTTCAGTAAGGGGCTCCACAACTGAAATGCACTCCACACAGACACAAAGTACACATCGCCCTGCTGTTCAAGCAGCGAAGAAGATTTTGCAAGTAGCCCGCCAAAATGAGTCGGTGAAGAGAGTGTGTCTGACTTCCTCCAATGGGAGACGCCTTACGCTCTCACAGCTTTCGGATCACGTGGCTCAAGTCAAGAGAAACAGGTTGCTGATTACGGTCTCGTGTCGCTTCGTTCTCCCAAGGTTATTCAGCTCCATCGAGTCACCTGGGGCAGTTGTAACGTGCGGAAGTCGGAGAGATTTCTCACGGCAGACAAGTCAGCCACCAATCCTTAATTGATTTCTTTTGCGTCTTGTGAATGTTCTGCTATTAATTAAAATTGCGAAAATATTAAAAAAAAAAGTCTTTTCATCTGTTTTGGCATTTGGTGAAAATGGACTTTCACAGTTTTAGGGTGGACAGGCTTAGAGATGGGTGAGGGAAGGTGGGCTTCCCGTAGGGCTGCAGGGGATAGCGTTCATTCCCTTGTTTGTCATAGGGCAGTTCTGTGTGGGAGAGTCCATCGATGAC
Source organism: Ryuthela nishihirai (assembly GCA_038380435.1). NCBI lineage: Eukaryota > Metazoa > Arthropoda > Arachnida > Araneae > Heptathelidae > Ryuthela > Ryuthela nishihirai. The sequence goes on from JAWZYU010000041.1 coordinate 2,004,035, forward strand.
TTTTTGCAATCGACAGATATATAGACGTTTTCGAAAAAAAAACAATCGATAGAGTTTTAATGTTGCCAACTTATAGATATGATATTTTTGTTAGCTGGAAAAAAGTGCCAATAAAACTTGTAAAAGATAATATATTCCAGTGACTTGGGCTCTTTAAAAATATTTTGAATTGAAAAATTGTATTTTTTTATATAAAAACGTTGGCCCTATAACACAATCTGAAGTTAGTTTGGCTATCTCTAAACTGAAACTTCATAAATCCCCAGGGGTAGATGAAATTACTACAGAAATGCTCAGAGCTGGGAATGTTTTGGTTATCCCTTGGATGACTGAAATTTTGAATAACTTTTATGATAAAGGCATGGTTCCTAAAGATTTTACCAGAGCTATTGTTATCCCTATTTTCAAAAAAGGTAATCGCAGTTCTTGTGATAACTATAGGGGTATCAGCCTACTCTCTGTTCCAGGTAAAGTTCTTTCCATGATTGTGCTTAATAGAATTAAGAATCTGGTTGACAGGCAATTGCGTGATGAGCAATGTGGATTCAGAAGTGGTAGGGGATGTGTAGATCAGATCTTTTCACTTAGGCAGATTCTTGAGAAATGTTTAGAGTTTCAGAAACCTTTGGTTGCTAGCTTTGTTGATTTCAAAAAGGCTTTCGACTCTGTTGATCGTCATAATTTGTGGTTGATTGTGAGATCATATGGTATACCAGACAAGTTAGTTAACATAATGAAAGCTCTCTATAATAACACTGAGTCGTGTGTGAGAGTTGGTAAGTCTTGTAGCAATTGGTTTAGCAATGCTTCTGGTGTTCGACAAGGGTGCATTTTGTCTCCTTTTCTCTTTAGTTTGGTTGTTGATTATGTTATGCGAAATTCACTTCGAGGGAAAGATTTTGGCCTTAAATGGTCTGGAGATACGAAAATTTCTGATTTAGATTATGCTGATGATTTAGCCCTTTTGGCAAATGATGTTGATGAGATGAACTCTTTCATTCGAGCTGTTGATGAGACTGGTAGTAGAGTAGGTTTGGTTATAAACAGAGAGAAAACTAAAGTGATGAAAATTGGTCAGGCAGGTTGTGATTCAGTTAATCTGAATGGTTGCAGTCTTGAGCAGGTGTCACAGTTTAATTATCTTGGGAGCTATGTAACTGATACTGGTGATGTGCGGCATGAGATTAACAGACGAATAGGTATTGCTGCCGGGACTTTTAAGAATCTATGGAGATTGTGGAGAAATAGGCGTATACACCTAAAGACTAAAATTAGACTGTATAATAGTTTGGTTATTTCTAGGGTTAGTTATGGTAGTGAAACTTGGACGCTGTGTAAACAAGATAACAGGAAACTAGATGCTTTTGATTCTAGATGCTTACGCAGTATCTTGGGTATTAGGTGGTTTAACTTTGTAACTAATGATGAGGTTAGGCAAAGGAGTCTGCAACCTCCTTTAAGCAGCATATTGTGCAGAGAGAGACTCCGCTGGTTTGGCCATGTTGCCCGTATGGATAATTATAGATTGGCGAATAGGGTTATGAACAGTGTGCCTAGAGGCTTCAGAAGGATTGGGAGACCTAGGATGCAGTGGGCAGACAATGTCAAACAGGACCTTGTTAGAATTGGTGTGCAGTGGCCGGATGCAGCAGATGTAGCTCAGGACAGATATGCTTGGAGAATTAAACTGCGTGGTCTGGTTGGACCTCCGTAGCCCATGGCTGCTTGAGGATGATGAAAATATTAAAAGCGAATATTATATTCAGTAAACTGTTAATACGTATCAATTCAATGTTATGCGTCTGAAATCATTTTTTTTTTCTGGTTGGGACTAAAGTTACCACTGGGAAAGTTTGCGAAAACATTCTTTTCGACAAAAGCAGCCGAAGTAGATAATCTGATGAACTACGACAACACTTGTGAGCAAACACACAAGCGTCCACGCTCGATATTATAATGAGCTATGTTATGCAACCTTCGGTTTCTGGACTATTCCAGCTTATCTAGGTGTAGCTTAACACTGTGATATATGTGATTCAAGATGAAGCAGGATACGGAGAAGAATTTTGTTCGGTACATAGAAAATCCAGTTATGATCTCTGAACTCTGGATCGAACCACAGCCATAGGTTGCAGCTGGCAACTTTCTGACGACTCGTGATCAATCGCTTTGAGAAGCACGGTTTGGAAAGGTTTGCACAAACAAATGATTTCTGGTGGTACGGTAAAGAGCGAGTACGATTCCTACTAACGATAGAGAAAAGAAAATACAGTGACTCTTTATTTACACGTGTTTCACTCTCTTTGCTCGGACGAAATCTCGTGGCTCGAAAGGAGAAAGGACTAGCAACTTCGGAACTTTCTGTTGTGTAACTTAGTCATCTAATTCCCTCATACTTAGAACTTTTATTGTGCGTTTCAACTGAAAAAAAATGGCTCACCGGCAAAAAATAGCTTTGAATACAGTCAAAGTTACTCATTCTGGCGTCTACTATCTCGATGCAGTTGAAGCGCTATGGAAATTAGGGGGCCAAAGAGATTCTGTGGAATGTGGCCAATCAATAAACCCAAGCACGATCAGAGTGCTATTTAAATCAATTGCTGAACCAATCAAGTCGGCGGTAAAACCATCTATTGAGAGTTGATGATGGATCATATGGCTAGTGTTTATATTAAAAAATTGACACCATGCCTCACTGACGGGGGAGGGGGTGGCTCAGTCGGAGCGCGCCTGGCTCGTAATCTGTAGTTCCCAGGTTCGAGCCCCAGATGGGTCAGCGTTGAGAATTATCTCCGCAAAATTCCACGCCCTGCCCACGGTCAGTAGGTGACACCGATGGGCTTGGAAAGGCCACCGTCCGTCAGATGGGACGTTAAGCCTTGGCCCCGTGTGCGGGAGAACCATACCTTGTGCACGTTAAAGAACACGCTGGATGGCCTTGATTTAAGGCTATCTGTCTCCTAATAGAAAAACGATTTTTTGAAAAATCGTATCCAACCAATGCTCTTTGATTTTAATTTTAATAAAAGCGCTGTCATTTGACATATTATCGTGCTCTTTGAAAATTCGATTTTTATGGTTTTTAACGGCTAAACTGCTGAAATTAAACTTAACGTGACCGGATGCATGTTGGGTTGTTTTACTTCTGAGCGGCACTTTTTTGCACACCATGGGCTAAATGGCCAGGTCACATGGACCCCGAGGGCTCAGAGAAGATTGGGGGAGGGGACCCACTGGAACAGCTGTTGGGAGACAGATGGTAGCCTCCCGTCAAGGCCATCCAGCGTGTTCTTTAACGTGCACAGGGTATGGCTCTCCTGCACACGGGGCCACGGCTTAAAGTCCCATCCGACGGACGGCGGCCTTTCCAAGCCCATCGGTGTCCCCTACTGACCGTGGGTAGGGCGGGGATTTTGCGGAGATAAATCTCAACGCTGACCGAGGTGGGACTCGAACCTGGGAACTACAGATTACGAGCCTGGCGCGCTACCGACTCAGCCACCCCTGCCCCCCGGATGCATGTTAATTGCTTTGGAGACTAAGAAGCAATATCGATGATACAATTGTATATTCAGTATCAAAACATGCAAAGAATGCATGATTATATCATTTGCCTTTTCGCAGTAAAATATAATTTTCTTAAATATTGGACATATCGTTGAGATACATCCGTGATATAGTTGTAACTTCCTGATGTTTACTAGTGATTGAACGAATGATATTTAATTGTATTAAACTATTTTATTAATGTAATGCTAGTTATTGCCAATTTTCTATTAATTTCTACCTATTTTCCAATTGCTTTTCCCACGACGTTTATTGTGTTTCTCAATTTATGTGGGTGTTAAAACGACTGTTCCAGTATATAATTACAATATTTTGACTCATCACAACAAGTTGTGTAAACACACTCTAGAACATTTACCACCCCTCCTTTTTCCCCTCCCAAAAAGTGAGGAATAGCATAAACGATTGTTTTCTATATCCATGGGATTCTCACCAGTAGTGAATGAAAAGTGCTTTCGACAATACTCTAAGATATAGGGGAGACTTCTCTAATATATGAGGAGTTAGCGAAGATATTCACTTGGAATTGCCTTGCATCAACTTAAATATAGTGCAGGATATTATGAGGAAAAATTTTAAAATGTGCCGAGAAATAATAACTGATTGTAAACAATTATGCCACGTATATATCTGTAATAAGATGGATCCAACTACAATTGTCGAAAATGTGTATGCATGTCATTACTATATCGCGATTTTTCTTTTTATAAGAGGCTGAATTTCTTTTTACTTAACCCTTTCGCTACCGTTCCGGCCGTACCGGCCGAATCCCTTTCGCTACCATACCGGCCCGTCGGCCTGGAGAAGGTAGGTTGAACGGGTGAACTCTCCCTCCCCTCTTTGTGCATCTCCCGCTCAGAAGGTTCAAACGACCATCAATTAACGTCTAAATGACAAACTGCCTGCATCCCTCCAGGCAACAGAGGGACTCTAAGAGTCGACTGCAGAATGTGGTGTGTTTATTTTCTTCTTGAAACTTGCATTTCAGTAAAAAGCAAAGGAAACATGGAATAATTCTTTTGGATTTGAAGGGGAGATCAAAAAGTCTTAGGACTGAATAATAACTTCTTGCATTGATAGTTTCTCGACAGAAAGTAGAAACAGTTGAAATAGTTAAATGTTTGATCAAGAGGGAATCAAATTCACAATTCTACAATTTCTTAAAAGCGCTTTTTATAGAAAAATGTGATTTTGGCAATCACATTTGAAGATCTGACTGCGGTCTGCCTAAATACGTACTTTTGATATTTTCAATATTTAATGAGTTATAGAATCTGGAATATTTAACATTTACTTGCTTTGTTGACCAAAAATCATTCAAAATTCATATACTGTTCAATCATTACATATGCAGCTAAAATATGCATTTTATTAAAGTTTACAGAATGTTTCTTTTTCATTTTAATATGTTGCAATAAATTTTCAGGTTTTAATTGAGTACATTTTCCAGCTTACAAAATTATTTGGATACTGAACAATTATTTGTAAATAATTCTACATTTAAAGAGATTTGATAGAGACCTCAAGTATAACTATATTTTGTTCATATTAATATTACTTAAGAAGTTACTGAGATCTGAATATGACTCCATATTCAAATAACATGAAACGTTTTTTTCTGTTCAGTACCTACGTATAGATATAATGCTTAGACAACAATATAAAAGAATTTCCACATTTTATTAACAGAATGCTAACTTTTGAAGCTTTCTAACTTAAAATATAAGACTTTATGGTAAAATGCTACAACAAAACAAAAATGAAGCTCCTCATTTAGTGGAGCTAATTCTTAAATCTCAATAATATTCTCTTATTAGTTAAGGAGTTGCATATGTTGGAATATTTAACAGAAGCATGGCAGAGTGGTTAGCGCACTTGGCTACTGATCTAAGGGACCTGGGTTCGAGCCCCGGGTAAGGCATGGCTGTTTGTGTCGTTTTTCTGCTGAGGTCCTGCCGTCCTCTCAGATCTCCTACTATGGCATATAAACTGACAGGCTCCTGTCAGGCCTCTGTGGCAAGCAGCTGCTTGAGGGAGTATTTCTCATTCTGAATGGTTTCTGCTGAGGTCCTGCTATCCTCACAGACCTTCTACTATCGCATATAAACTGACAGGCTCCTGTCAGACCTCTGTGGCAAGCAGCTGCTTGAGGGGGTATTTATTTATTATTTATTTATTTAATGCGTAAGGAACTTATATAATCTTTACTAACAGAGCAATAATTATTTCTACAAACTTCCAAAATAAACAATTATTTGATAAAATTGGTTGCATATTTGTTTCATATTATTTGTCATTCATTTTCATTTATTATTGGGGTCGAGGGGAGGGCATGTTCCTCTTTCCCTCATCTTCAGAATGTTAGTAACCGGATTGGAGATGAAAATAATATGAAACAAATATGCAACACGATTTTTCAAAAAAAATTTAAGACCACTGCAACCAAGTGGCAATTTTATACAGAACACCAATTCAGTTATTTTCCATCTTTTATTTCTTTTCCGGTTCGATCCATTTTATTGCTCTTCCCATATTTTTTTTTCTAGATCCGACCTATATAAAATTATTTTATAGTTTTAAAGTACTTCTGGAATAGATTTCTGATACAATGAGCTTGTTAAATATTTAAATTTCTATAACACTTTAAATATTGAGTAAATTATGTTGAAAATATAGAATTATAGAGTCACGTGTTATGATGATTAATTTATCTTCAATAAAACACTTTACGCTAAAATTTTACTTTACCTACGAATATACTTTCCTTTCACATCATACAATGCTCTTTCTAAATCGAGAATTTGGGTTGGGTTGTTTTACCTCTGAGCGGCACTTTTTTGCACACCATGGGCTAAATGGCCAAGTCACAATGACCCCGAAGGCTCAGAGTAGGTTGGGGGAGGGGACCCACTGGAACAGCTGTTGGGAGACAGATGGTAGCCTCCCGTCAAGGCCATCCAGCATGTTCTTTAACGTTCGATTGTTTTACCTCTGAGCGGCACTTTTTGCACACCATGGGCTATATGGCCAGTCACATGGACCCCGAAGGCTCAGAGAAGGTTGGGGGAGGGGACCCACTGGAACAGCTGTTGGGAGACAGATGGTAGCCTCCCGTCAAGGCCATCCAGCGTGTTCTTTAACGTGCACAGGGTATGGCTCTCCCGCACACGGGGCCACGGCTTAACGTCCCATCCGACGGACGGCGGCCTTTCCAAGCCCATCAGTGTCCCCTACTAAATCGAGAATGGATATATTACTGCAAATGGCGCCATTCCGAAAAGTTCCAACCCACTTTTCCTTCACCAATCCACTTTTTATTCAATACTAACCAAGGCCTATGGAAATATGTTATATATAGCATAAGTTTTGTGCGAACATGCCGAAAACGTGCTCCAAGAAAATTCTCTGATAAAGCTTAGGTAGTTAGTATTATTTATAGCGCTCTAAAAATAAATAAAATATGAAATTATTAGAGCAGCCTGTCACAGAGATGTGAGAGAAGCCTGTTAGTACGCAAAATACGCTATGGAGAAGAACTGGTATGAAGGCGAAATATCAGTAGAAAGACGACACAGAATAAGAAAAATCCATGCCTTATCAGGGATTCCAACCCACGTCCCGTTGGTTATAAGCTACGCGTACTTCAGTAATAATAAAAATTCAGGGATGAAAGATTATTAAATAAAAAAATAAATGCCCCCTCAAGCAGCTGTTTGCCACAGATGTCTGACAGGAGCCTGTCAGTTTATATGCCATAGTAGAAGGTCTGAGAGGATGGCAGGACCTCAGGAGAAAAACGACACATACATCCATGCCTTACCCGGGGCTCGAACCCAGGTCCCTTAGATCAATAGTCAAGCGCGCTAACCACTCGGCAATGAACCATGGCAAATGAACATTGTATTCTTTAAGGTTTTGAAGGAATACACTCATAATTAATGAGAAATGTGTCTGGAAATTTAAGACAGGAAATTATAAATTCACTACCAACGTAGCATGCCATACTTGACAATCTAGAAATAGCCCCCTCCCCCCCTTACAGCTTCCAGTAAGCTTGTCATAAAAGCCATAGAAGGACATTAGTCAGCTCAAAATATACTTCGATATAAATTTCAACTAAATAGCTTAGCTGATTGCTAGTAACATTTACAGAGAGGCAACATCGCCCCTCTTCCCAAATAAGAAGAAAAGTACACTTCGACATTCTGATAATAAAAAATCTATAGATCGATAAATTTCGTAATTTTTCCATATAACTTACGGAGATTTTTTTTTATTTTTTACGCTACAAAACTTTCGTACATATTGCCTCTTTCAGTAAAATTGGAATCAAATGGCTTATTCGTATTTTTTCAATTATTTTTTGAAACTTTTGCCTCTAAAACTGGTCTGATTTTTTTTTTCTTGTGAATAGCGTATTTGTCACAAATGATAGGGAATATTTCAAGAAATGTAATTGTGTTGTAAATAGTCAAGTGTTCATGATTTATGTCCAAAGGCATAAATTCCTAATACTAGCGTCATTCCGCTTAACTTCCGAAAACTATAGCACAAATCATTCTTCGCAAAAACAATAAATGCAATACTGATCTTCATTTACTTTAGGCTGCTGGAAAAAGATACTGAAGTTGTGAAGCTACCACCATCTGATGAATTCCTGAACCATTTTTCAACAGCACATCTCGGCATGCAATTTATTAATATGTTTCTTGTCTACTTATCAAGGTGACCTGGGTTCGAGCCCCGGGTAAGGCCAACACCACCTAGAGGAGAAGGTCCTACCAGTCGGTGAAGCGATTCTGATGACGTCAATTTTAGTCGACCCGTAGATAGTAGCGTCGCCTCCATCTTGTTTTGCTAGTGTTCAACTACTTTTGCGCGTTTAATTTGGTGTGTGCACGCAATATTTTGTTATTACGTTCATTGATTTTTTTTTTAGCGAAATGCCATCGCGCTGCTGCGTTTCTGAGTGCAGGAGCAATTACGACGGGGAAAAAATATTCTCAGTTTTTAAATTTCCAGAAGATATCGATTTGCGACAGAAATGGATTCGTTCAATACCAAGGCAAAACTTCTGTCGAACGAAACTTCTGGCAAAACTTCTGTCCAACGAAAACATCCAAGGTAAGAACTTTATTCTGTATTAATATCTGTTGTCATATTTATGAACTTCTAAAGAGAAAATTATCGTTTTAACTATTGTATGTTACGTTTGTATAATATACGTATATAATATCATTGATCTGTTATGGTTTAATTTGACGTTATTTTTATTAAGTAAGAAACCTAATACGCTGGAATAAAAAATGTCGAATGTACATATGTTAAAATGCTTAAATAGAAAAGAATATTTCACAGTGATTTTATTAAATAGATTACAGTAGTAGGTTAAGAAATTGGTACTTTTGTTGGGATAGTTTCAGGGTCTAATGTTATATCACTATATTTATATATCCATAGAGTTCAAATATATCTCGTATAAGTTAATACGATAATACTGTTAAACTTGAAATACATATATAAGCCAAAGGCAAGATCATGGGAAAACCTACTTTTAAATACAAAATCTCTTCATAAGTATTAGAAATTATTTTGGTGCTATTACTAGTATACTTCGATACAAATTGGACTCATGTTCAAAGTCTAGAGATGGCTTTGTGAATATGTATTATTTTCCTGCTGAAGTTTTGCCTACCGCACACATCAGCTATTTTTTTTAATAAAAGCAGGACAGGTAATGGTAAAAGTTCATTGTAGAAACTGTCGACAACAGTAAACTTCCTGACCAATCAATTCCTAATAACTTTCAGCATTAAATTAATCTTCATAATTATATCTCTGAAATCAGGTCAAGTTATAGTGGATATTAAAGAATGGGTGGGCTACATCTAGCGTACATATGAATTAATAAATGAAAGGATATTTTGAAAAAGGATTTAATAGTAAAGTTAAAGAATTTTTTTACTTTCAAAGGAGTAATTAAAAGTGCATATATTTCCAATCACTCTCATTGTAAAATGAGATAAGTCAGGTATATTATAATAAAGGTATAACAGTCTACTGTGATATCTTCGTTGCATGTGATTGCAGATTTTGTTTTAATTTTGTTACAAATGTATTCTATAATCATATTAGAGAATATTTGAGGGGATATCTGTCATTTCATCTATTATGTGAATATAAATATGTTAAACACCACAAATGCATACAATATTGTTTTCGAGTTAACGTCAACGTTTATCCTCTGTACTGACCACTGGTTTGGATTATAACAAACAACAACAGAACAAATGAAGAAATCCACAAATTATCACAAAAATTTGATGTATTTTGATTTTACTGATATGTAATGGTAAAAGTTTATTGTAGAAACTGTCGACAACAGTAAACTTCCTGACCAATCAATTCCTAATACCTTTCAGCATTAGTATAATACCAGGTGCTGTCTATATAAACAAATTTATGCCTAATAAACTGAAAATTACAGTAAGAGGAAATTGTCTGAAACAATAAACTTATTACTGGAGTTGTTTTCAGGCTCAATTCCTGGACTGGAATATTTCAAACCTTTAAACGTTCATTCATAAGAGTGTTGTTTTAAATGATTTTCAGCTCAGTATGATTTTTCGCATTTTATTTTACATTATCACCTTATAGTGGCATTACCAAAAGCACTTTATGGTTAGTACTAGCAGTGGAATGCTATTAGATGGTTAGCATTAGCTTTCAAGGTGAACTATATATGATAAAAGAAGTGCTAGAAATATTGAGGAAAACCAGCTTACTGGTAGAATAGGTGCATTCCTTGGGAGAATTCATTCTTTTAACCATGGATTTTTATTGAAATCTTAGAAAATACACTGATTATAGAAATGTTTTGAATACAATCATAGCTTTTACTTTCGAAGGTAAAAAGTCTTCAGTTCTGAATAAAATTTTTTAGTGTATGGTGAACAGTATTCCTGGTGTTTGGATTTTTGTTTTAATATTTATCATTCATCAGAGGTTTTTTTTCTACATATTCTCAATATTTCTTTTGCATACATAGGTGTGTGAACTCCACTTTGCACCATCTGATGTTGAAAGAGAAACCAGCATGTTTGACATGAAAACTGGGAGAAAGCTTTCTGACCTCTAAAGTATCCATATACTGATGGAGAGGTACTGTTCAACTACTTTTAAAGCAACCACAAATACACTTTAGGAGAAATAACCTTTGATTGTTTATGAAATAGGAATAAAAATCACTGCACCATATATTTTATAGTATATTTAATGAGTATTTTTTTTTGACTCAACTGTTAGTACTTGGCAAAAAACTTAGTATGAAAAAACTTATTTTATTTCACAAAGAAAACATATCCTCCTTTTGTAACACTAGCATCGAGTAACCCTACGTCTGGTGGTTATGTGTTTGGATCTCACCTGGCTCAAGGTAATTTTTCCACTATACTCATTATCATCATAATACTTAAGGAGTTTGATAGTGATTAAATGCTAGTAAATCAATGAGGTACTGTGGATTAATTTGTGTATGTTACTTTCACTTTGAGAAAATTATATTCAGATTTTTATAAAATTGATATTGTGTTAAAGTCAAAATGCTGATTGTCTAATTTCACACCTTAAAAATTACTCTTATGAGATTTAATATAATTCAAAAATTTATGTTTGGTAATCTCAATCATGTTACAAATTTTATCAGTGGTTGATATTTTTAAGTAAATATTTTATTGAGTCCAGAATCCAATGTCTTAATTTCACCCAATGCAGATAATTTATTTTAAACTGTTAAATAAAGATAATTAAATAAAGAAATTATTAATCTTCATTCATCTTTAATATCTGGAAAACAATTTCCACAGGCTTTGAGCCAGTAATTGAACATGGATCTTCTATAAAGCATGCTTTTTGATTTTTCTTATTACACGAGTCTTTGGATTGTCCATCTGCTCGTGTACTTGGTTAGTCTGCAAGTACCTGAAAGTACCTAATGTTAAAAAGTAGGTTAAGAAATATCAAATTTGGAGGGAGGTAAAAATAGCTGGTTGTCATTTTCATCAGTTAGCATGGAGCCTTTTGGAAAGTAATGATACACTGTAATGGAAAAGTCTCCACAACATCATAGACCCACCTTCAAATAATTATAGCCCAATAAATACAATGGTGGAAAACCCTTTGGAATGGTGTGCTATTGTTTCAACCATTGTTTTTTAGACACAAAAACTGGTTAACTTTATTGTCAAATGTTTTGTAATATTTTAGTGGAAATTTTATTGCATGCAAGCTGCAATAGCTATTTTCAGTTCCTTTAACTATATTCTGCTACTGTACAGGGTCTACCAGATTTATTTCATTTTTATTTTACTGATTTCATGTCTTTTGTGGCTAAATCTATGATCAAAGGGAATCTCTACCTGCACTTGTCAGTAGGTTTTTTCTTAATATTGTGTTTAGTGTTACTTTTGAGTGATCTTTTGCCAATTCCACAACATTTTCACTTCCCACTATACTCTTATGGCTGGACCCCTGAAGATAAATTATATTTTTGGTTGTCTTTAAATTTTTTTATCAATGTATCAAATACTTGGGGTGGATGCTTTTGTTTGGACAGCTATTCAGTATGGATGCAGTATGTGACAGTATATGGTTTTCTTTCCAATCCATTTCATTGCTTCTGTTATACATGCATTTAGTGGGGTATGAAATTTATAATTTTCTGTTGGAACATATACCACCAGTTTCTGGATGAAATGATCAACTGAAACTCATTAAACTGCAAATAGAATTTTCTGAATATTATTTTTCCTTCCTTACTTTAAATTGAGAACATTATAAGCAGAAAACGTAAGTGTCAATCTTTGGTTTTTGTAAAAGCCATGGGAGATTTAGGAAGTTAATTTATTCCTTGATTTTCTTTAATATATATGCATATCTTGTGGCTTCTTCTGCCTTGCAAATGTAGGATTTTTTAAATTTCTAATAGTGATTGCCAATGGGTGTTTGATATGCCTATGAACTAGCCTGGTCAACAGATCAATAAGGTTTTCTGTATCATTGGGGGATGTCAGTTTCTGCTTGGAGGGAGATGATTGACTATGTTATTAGAAACCTTGTACTGGTTCTGATACACATTTTCTTCTTCCAAGTTCTTTGTTAATAATTGGTTTTACACTGATAGTGAGTTAAAGTAACATTAAAATTTTAATGTAAGAATATCTGTTTATAAAGGGAAAATATCCTGTTGCTCTTAGCATTGGAAAGTATCTTCACCAGATATGGCAGTTAAGATATGCATAATAGTTAATGACTTAAGGTTTAAAAAACTCTGCAGAAGGTCAAGATTAGAATAATGTTTTTATTTAATATGTTTCCAGGCATGTTAAGTATATGCTCTTTACAAAATAGCAAAAACATTTTTTTCTGTTCTGTATATTTTTGACACCATACAAATTTAAAGTTATTTTATCGACTTGCCTTTGGGAAGGAATCCTATTAAGAACCTACTGGTGTGTTTTATTTTTGCCACTTCATCAACCTTTATGTAAATGACATCTAGATATTTTTTTAATTCTTCAATTTGATTTGCACATTTGGAGTATACTGAATCATTTGAAACAGCTTGACCTCTATAAAAATATAAGAAAATTTTAGATGCTAATTCTATCTATTCAATGTTAGCAAAATTTTCAATAGTTGATATATATTGCTTGTAGTACTTTATTTTTACTTAATTCAAGTTTTGCAATGTCATTAAATCTGAGTTGCTGATGATGCTACAATTCTACAGTTATATATATAGCTGCAAATTTTACAAGTTAAATCTTTTCTTATTACATGTATGTACAAATGTATTATCATAAATATTTTCAATTCTGTGTTATAAAAGTCTGTGTTTGCTGCCATGAAACTACCCCATGAATGTATATGGGGTAGTTTATATGGCCCATATGCATTCTGTTAATTATGACCACCCAATCCCATGTTATGTCAATGGAAAAATAATTTCAAAGCTCTGTAATTTCTAAAATAAACATTTCATGGGAAAATATGACTGAATATATATAAGTTAAAAATCTATCTTAATTTTCTATATTCCAATAATATTCATTTAGTATTTAAAGAGGCTTCACTTGGTTACTAACCTGGGTTCAAGCCCTAGGTAAGGCATGGTTGTTCATGTTGTTTTTCTGCTGGGTTTCTGCCATCCTCACAGACTTACTATGGCGTATAAACTTACAAGCTCATGTCAGACCTCTGTTGTAAGCAACTGTTTGAAGGGGTATTTTATTATATATCAACATCTTAAACAGTAATGCGCATTCTGCAAAGTTGGTGAAAATTGAAATAATTGTTACATTTTCTGCTAAAACTATGCTAATAAAATTTAATATGGGATACTCTCTTGAGATTAATTTATTTCAACTACTTCCCAGATCAATATTTTAAAACAGCCATTGTTCATATTAAATATCCCAGTTTTCATAATTCTTTGATTTTTAATGAACATAAATTTGATTGAGATCTTTAATTGATCTTCATTTCATTTTTTTTTTCATAAAAGCTCATTTTAAAAGTTACAAAGGTTTGAAATTAGTTTTCCATTGACATAACATGGAATTAGGTTTCATAATTACTGAGTGTATATGGATATTTCAATGTGACCTTTTACATTGTATAATACTCATTGTATTTTATATTTCTGTTGTATTTTGAATCTGTTCAAATCTTTTGACCACATGTATTTAGATGTTGCTTTCATGTTTCTTCAGAATTTTTTTTTTTCTATTATTAAAGTTTATTATGATAGCAAAAAGGATAAAAATTTCTATGTTATGTGAAGAAATTAGTTTTAATATGCATTAGGGTGAAAAAGTTTGGGAAAGCAATTTTTCTTTTCTTTTTATTTAAAAGTCATAGTTGTCCTAGAAACAGTTTTTATTAATGTGATGCATTTTAAAAACGGCTTTCATTATTAAACTATTTTTTTAAAAAAAAGAGTTCAACTGGGATGAATGGAATATCATAAAATTTTCCTTTTCAATTTAAATAGTATTGCACAATATTAAGTTCCTTCATATTGCTTAAAAATTCTCCCATATGATTGGTGAATTTTCCTGTTTTAATTGCGCAATTTTCTTAAAAATAAAGTAAACAATGAAATATTTGTTTCATTGTAATGTGTCCTATATATATATTTGTCCTATATATATCCTATATATCCTATATATATATTTGTTTTCTCATATCCTATATATATCCTATATATGTCCTATATATATCCTATATATATATTTGTTTTCTCATATTGTAAATAAACGTATTTTTTTAATGAGGAATTTGTTGGTTGTTTTTCTTAACATATGCAATATTGAAACATACTGTTTTCATTTAATAATGTTTTAGGCCTCATATATATTCATTTCATTCATATATATTTGTGAAAAAAAATAGATATCTGTGGTATTTTGTAACAAGTAGTTTTTTTCTAAATATATTTCGCTCTTCTAGAATCCTTTAAGAGTGAAAATTTAGTACTTGTTCAATACATTAATCGATCGTTTGCAAAATTCGTTAAAAGTTTTGAAATTTCCGAACATTTAAAGAGTGTTATTATCTAAATAATAATTTAAAGCTATCTGTATAATCGGAAACGGTAATTAATGGTTTATCAATACTAATCAAAGCAAAAAAGTTATCTCTAAAAAAAAAATTAGAAAAAAGTGGGATTTTTTTTTATTATATGAAAACAAATTATTTTAAACTTACTAATGATTTATTAGTGAATATTCAAAATCTAAATGGGAAGTTCTATTAACAAGGATAAGCTCTCTCTCAATCTATTCTGCCGGCAGTCCGGTCTAGTAATGCTGACGTCACAAATCAGTGGTACGGCCTTCTCCTCTAGGTGGTGTTGGCCAGGCACGTAATCTGCAGTTCCCAGGTTCGAGTCCCAGTTAGATCAGCAATGAGATTTATCTACGCAAAAATTCTCCCGCCCTGCCAACAGTTAGTAGGGGACACCGATGGCTTCGAAAGGTCGCCGTCCATCATATGGGTTTTTAAGCCGTGGGCTAGAGAGCCATACCCTGTGCACGTTAAAGAACACGCTGGATGACCTTGACGGGAGGCTACCATCTCTTCCCCATCAGCTGTTCCAGTGGGCCTCCCCCAACCTTCGCTGGGGTCCTTGTGACCTGACCATTTAGCCCATTGTGTGCAAAAAAAGTGCTGCTCAGATGTAAAAACAACATCTACGTTGATTTGCTTACGTCTGAGTGGCACTTTTTTCCACATAATGGGCTAAATGACCAAGTCAAAAGGACCCTGAATGCTCAGAGAAAGTTGGGGGAGGGGACTCATTGGAACAGCTGTTGGGGGACAGATGGTAGCCTCCCATCCAGGGGTTGTTTTACCTCTGAGCGTCCTTTTTTTTCGCATACAATGGGCTAAATATCCTGGTCACTAGGGCCACAAAGTCTCAGAAAAGGTTGGGGGAGGAGACCCACTGGAACAGCTGTTGGAAGGCAGATGGCCAGTCAAGGCCATAGAGCATGTTCTTTAACTTGGACAGGATATGGCTCTCCCATACACGGAGCCGCGGTTTAACGTTCCATCCGACGGACGGCGGCCTTTCCAAGCCCATTGATGTCCCTTACTGACCATGGCAGGGTGTGGAATTTAACGGAGATAAATCTCAACGCTGACCCATCTGTGACTCGAACCTGGGAACTGCAGATTACGAACCTGGCTCGTTACCAACTTAAACCCTCGTCGCCATGCGCTAATCGCCATTACATTTTGCATTTTGCATCGCAATGGGCTAAATGGCCAAATCATAAGGACCCGAGGACGCAGAGAAGAAGAACGACAGGTGCAGTCGCTCGAAAAAGTATCCGAACGCTATGGTTGATTACAAAATTAAGAAAAATTATCTGGCAACGATTTTTTTAGAAATTAGTGATCTGGCAACCTTCGTGTCACGTGACACGAAGGTTGCCAGATCACTAATTTCTAAAAAAATCGTTGCCAGATAATTTTTCTTAATTCTGTAATCAACCATAGCGTTAGAATACTATTTTGAGCAACTGTACCAACTCTCACACATGACTTAGTGTTATTATAGAGAGCTGTCATTAACTAACTTATCAGGTATTCCATACGATCTAACAATCAACCACAAATTATGTCGATCAACAGAGTCAAAAGCCTTTTTGAAATCTATAAACCTTAGCAACCACAGGTTTTCGAAACTCTAAACATGTCTCAAGAATCTGCCTAAGTGAAAATATCTGATCCACACATCCCCTACCACTTCTGAATCCACATTGCTCATCAAGTAATTGCCTGTTAACCAGATTCTTAATTCTATTAAGCACAATCATGGAAAGAACTTTACCTGGAACAGAGAGTAGGCTGATACCCTATAGTTATCACAAGAACTGCAATCACCTTTTTTGAAAATAGGGATAATAATAGCTCTGGTGAAATTCTATAGGGAATAAAATTTTACAGTTGTTTTTTAAATCTATTTTTAGAGTCGGGCATATACCATGGAAGAAAAATAAAATTATATAGACACCAGTTTTGGATTTCATAGTAGGTAGACAAGTTTGAGATTTCGTATAAAATGACCTTGTTGTCAGGGGGCACACCACTGGCTTCCGCCCCCCTCCGTGTGCAAAGAGACCCATTAGAGAGCTAGTATGAGTAGATGAAATCTTTATATGTACAAAGAGTATGGCTTAACGTGTCACCTAAAGGATGGAATATATATTTATATATTTATATTAGAAATTAGTGATCTGGCAACCTTTATGGTTGAGTACAGAATTCAGAAAAAAAATATCTGGCAGCGATTTTCTTTTAGAAATTAGTGATCTGGCAACCTTTATGGTTGATTACAGAATTCAGGAAAAATATATCTGTCAACGA
This sequence comes from Ryuthela nishihirai, assembly GCA_038380435.1. NCBI lineage: Eukaryota > Metazoa > Arthropoda > Arachnida > Araneae > Heptathelidae > Ryuthela > Ryuthela nishihirai. The sequence continues at coordinate 2,021,537 of JAWZYU010000041.1, forward strand.
TTTTTTTTATAAATTAGTGATCTGGCAACCTTTATGGTTGATTACAGAATTCAGAAAAATATCTGGCAATGATTATTTTAGAAATTAGTGATCTGGCAAACTTTATAGTTAATTACAGAATTCGTAAAAATATCTGACGATTTTTTTTAGAAATTAGGGATCTGGCAACCTTTATGGTTGGTTACAGAATTCGTAAAAAATATCTGGCAAAGTTTTTTAGAAATTAGTGATCTGGCAACCTTTATGGTTGGTTACAGAATTCGTAAAAAATATCTGGGAAATTTTTTTAGAAATTAGTAATCTGGCAACCTTTATGGTTGATTACAGAATTCGTAAAAATATCTGGCAACGATTTTTTTTAGAAAATAGTGATATGGCAACATTTATGGTTGATTACAGAATTCATATAAAATATCTGGCAACGATTTTACCCCCCAGAAATTAATGATCTGGCAACCTTTATGATTGATTACAGAATTGAGAAAAAAATATATGGCAACGATTTTTTTTTAGAAATTAGTGATCTGGCAACCATTATGGATGATTACAGAATTCGTAAAAATATCTGGCAACAATTTGAAAAAAAATAGTGATCTGGCAACCTTTACAGTTGATTACAGAATTCATAAAAATATCTGGCATCGATTTTTTTTTAGAAATTAGTGATCTGGCAACCTTTATGGATGATTACAGAATTCGTAAAAAATATCTGCAAACGATTTTTTTTAGAAATTAGTGATCTGGCAACCTTTATGGGTGATTACAGAATTCGTAAAAAATATTTTGCAACGATTTTGTTTTGAAATTAGTGATCTGGCAACCTTTATGGTTGATTTGAGAGTCCAGAAAAAATATCTCGCAACTTTTTTTTAGAAATTAGTGATCTGGCAACCTTTATAGTTAATTACAGAATTGAGAAAAATATCTGGCAACAAATTTCTTTTTTTAGAAATTAGTGACCTGGCAATCTTTATGGTTGGTTACAGAATTCGTAAAAAATATCTGGCAACGATTTTTTTTATTTAGAAATTAGTGATCTGGCAAACTTTATGGTTGATTAGAGAATTAAGGGAAAATATCTGGCAACTGTTTTTAGAAATTAGTGATCTGGCAAACTTTATGGTTGATTAGAGAATTAAGAAAAAATATCTGGCAAATGTTTTTATAAATTAGTGATCTGGCAACCTTTATGGTTTATTAGAGAATTCATAAAAATATCTGGCAACGATTTTTTTTATAAATTAGTGATCTGGCAACCTTTATAGTTAATTACAGAATTGAGAAAAATATCTGGCAACAATTTTTTTTAGAAATTATTGTCTGTCAACCTTTATGGATAATTACAGAATTCGTAAAAGTATCTGGCAACAATTTTTAAAAAAAAAATTAGTGATCTGGCAACCTTTATGGTTGATTACAGAATTGAGGAAAAATAATCTGGCAACAATTTTTTTAGAAATTAGTGATCTGTCAACCTTCGTGTTACGTGACACGGTTGCCAGATCAGTAATTTCTAAAACAATCGTTGCGAAATTTTTTTCTGAATTCTGTAATCAACCATAAAAGTTGACAGATCAAAAATTTCTAAAAAAAGTTGCCAGATTTTTTTTCTGAATTCTGTAATCAACCTTAAAATTTGCCAGATCACTAATTTCTGAAAAAATTCGTTGCCAGATATTTTTTCTCAATTCTGTAATCAATCATATTGTTCGGATATTTTTTTGAGCGACTGTGCGATCTAACATATCAATAATTAATTTAGTTGAATTTAACGTCATTTTTCAAAACAATTGAAAATCATTTTTTGTAAAATACTTTATACTTACTTTAGTCAACTTTACTGCAGGTATAATCGTTAGTTTATTTGAAAATTTGCCGCCAGCTATGATCGAACTGTTTTCCACGTGCGGTTCAACCAAAACGTTTGCCCAGGCCTGTTATTGATGAATGGTCTTAAATGCTTTGAAGAATTTACTAGTGAATATATCGTTACTTGTTGAAAAGTTTGAGGGAAAAAATCAGGCACTCTGGTTCCTATTTGGTACTTTGTTAATCCATCTGCTTGAGCTACACCGTACAAGACCCAATTATCCCGTGTTTGAATAATCTCATCGCAGCACTTGCCACTTACTCTTAAAGGTCCCTACAGTTACGGTGTTACGTGCACAGGCTGTATTGAAACAGATGCCTTCATTTACATTTCCTCGTAAAAGTATGGCATATGTTCGATCTTTAAACATTTCCTTTCCGATCTATGTCTGTCGTGTTAATATCTCCTACAACAGAAGTCCTGCGGACCAGATTGTGACGTCAACATAAGTAATCTTACAACGTAGATAATCCTACTAATGCTTATTTTTAAATATGCCTTATTTAGAAGAAAAATTATTCGTATTTATTAGTATTATGATAATTGCTAATCAATCCAAATAATTTTTCTTCGAAATGATATTATAATAATATAAAATAAAAATGAAAAAACGATATATAAATAAATATTATTAAAATTATCAATATAAAATACACCAGTAATAATAATAGAAATAATTGTATAAGGAATATTGATATTAGAGGACTTCCTATGGTGACGTCATAACCTGGTCCACAGGACTTCTGTTGTAGGAGATGTTGGTTAATAATAGCGCGAAACTGTAGTTCAGTGGAAGCTCGACTATACTAAAAATTTTAGTCAATTAATATATATTTATTGTCTAGTTTGTTTGACACAAGGAATTATTTTTAAAGAGGTAAATATCCCATCAAGCAGCTGCTTGTCATAGAGGCCTGCCAGTTTAATACGCCATTGTAGAAAGTATGTGAGGATACTGAGACCTCAGCAGAAAAATAACACAAACTTGAACCCAAGTCCCTTTGATCAGTAGCTAAGCCGTTCCATGGTCGAATGGTTATTTTGCTAAGTCTGAAATAACTGAAAATGCAAATCTGCATATGAGAAACAAAAGGAATTTTTTAACCTCTATAAACATAACGCTCTTTCAATCTGCAAGACGAAAACTTATTAACAACACCTTTAAGAATAGAGAAATGCTCGAAGAAAGAAATCTTTGAGGCTATAACAAAAGTGGTGGTGTGGGGGCATGAATATTATATAAAAAAAAAAAAAAAAAAACTCGGATAATCTCTCCAATTTACGTCACTACACTTAGCTTTCATTAAAAAAATAACAAGCAAGAGAAAAATCATTTCGCGAAACTTCAGAGTCTTGTGATGACGTCATCTGATTAATCTTATCTTTGAAAGAGGGATCTATCGTTAATAGGAAGTCCCGAGTTTATCTATGATAAATCTTGAGCCAATCGTAGCAGCATACATACATTTCTAATGAGTAACGAGTAAAAAAAAACTAAATTTTTAAGGAATAAAGAATATATTTTATTAAAAATAAAAAATATACAGATTTTTATTCAGTATTATGAATTTCCAAAAAACTTTTATTTATGCCTAGGGTTACCAGATGCCTTTGTCATTAAAGGAGGACAGTAAAGCTAGAAATGGAGGAGAATAAAGCTAGAAATGGAGGAGAATAAAGCTAGAAATGGAGGACAATATAGCTAGAAATAGAGGACAAAGGAGGACAATGAAACTAGAAATGGAGGAAAAATGAGGACAATAAAACTAGAAATTGGTGACAAAAGTGGAAAATAAAGCTAGAAATGGAGAACAAATAAACCTAGAAATGGAGGACAAAAAGAAAACCTAGAAATGGAAGACAAAGGAGGCCAATAAAGTTAGAAATGAAGGACAAAGGAGGACAATAAAGCTAGAAATGGAGGACAAAGGAGGACGATAAGGCTAAAAATGGAGGACAAAGGAGGACAATAAAGCTAGAAATGGATGACAAAGGTGGAAAATAAAGCTAGAAATGGGGGACAAAAAACCTACAAATGTAGGACAAAAAAACCTAGAAATGGAGGACAAAGGAGGACAATAAAGTTAGAATTGAAGGACAAAGGAGGACAATAAAGCTAAAAATGGAGGACAAAGGAGGACAATAAAGCTAAAAATGGAGGACAAAGGAGGACAATAAAGCTAGAAATGGAGCACAAAGGAGGACAATAAAGCTAGAAATGGAGCACAAAGGAGGACATACTTTCAATTTGTAAAATAAGTTTTTCCTACTAAGTTTTATTTTAATTATCGACTAACAGTTGAGTCAGAAAAAGTCATAATGTTTATCAAATATACTTTAGAATATGTGATGTTCTGACTTTTATTCCAACTTGATATGCAATCAAGAATTATCCTCCTATCCTTTGGCGGAAACAAAAATTTTTGCAGTTTTCTAAAGCACATCCTTTTTTTTCAATCTGGTATATAAATTGTTAACATTGAGATTACAAAAAATAATAACAGTTATAATATTAACAGAGTTAATTTAGCATTCATGATTTGCGTTTACAATGAATTGCTTCACGGTTAACAGTAAATTATATTATGGTCAAGAAATTTAAAAAAGGAATGTCCAAGAAAAAGTGCTTTTAGTTTAAAACGTACAAAAAGAGGACTTTCATGTTTTTTTGTTTTGTTTTTTTCAAAATTTTGGGAGGACACGAGGAGTAAAAGGAGGTGCTCCTAAAAATGTTTGGTTAAAAAACTGTAAGAAATGAGCCAGATTCAGTATATTATGATCTGTTTTATGAAAAATTTTTGTTTCTAAAATCAGAACACCATATATTTTAAAGTATATTTAAAATAAGTATTATGCTTTTTTCTAATTCAACTGTTAGTCAATAATTAAAATAAAACTTAGTAGGAAAAACTTATTTTACAAATTGAAAGAATGTCCTCCTTTGTCCTCCATTTCTAGCTTTATTGTCCTCCATTTCTAGCTTTATTGTCCTCCTTTTTCCTCCATTTCTAGCTTTATTGTCCTCCTTTGTCCTTCGTTTCTACCTTTATTGTCTTCCCTTGTAAGTTCTTTTGCAAAACCGCGAGTTCAACTGCCTCACAAAAAACAAAGGGGGCGCCGCTGAGCCGCTTGGGACACTTGTTCAACAGATCGAAACATCGGTGAAGAGTATAAAGTCTTAAAATTAATGGAAAAAAAGATGAGCCGGCATTAGTTCAACGGTAGAATACTCTAGCATGTTTCTGGAGAGATGCGGGTTCGAGTTCCGTATGTCGGCGAAATTTTTTCCACAAAATATTTATTGATAACTCTATATGTATATTGTTAGGACAGATGAACGTGCCGCAATGAGTTTATGGCAGATGTGTCATGAACGTTCGCCTATGCTTCAGCGTGACAACTACGTTATCAGCTGTTTAGAACGATGATGCTTTGAATAGTAAGAATTGTGGAAGAAAAACAGAAAGGTGTAGTGGAGTAGTAAAGAAATAAGGATATATTGTATAAAGTTAGTGTTGTGTGATACTACATAAGAAAACTTTTCGTTTGATTCAAGATGGGTTGTTGGGTTGGGTTGTTTTACCTCTGAGCGGCACTTTTTTGCACACCATGGGCTAAATGGCCAGGTCACAAGGACCCCGAAGGCTCAGAGAAGGTTGGGGGAGGGGACTCACTGGAACAGTGTTGGGAGACAGATGGTAGCCTCCTGTCCAGATGGGTTATTTTACATCTGAGCAGCACTTTTTTTGCACACCATGGGCTAAATGGCCAGGTCACATGGACCCGGAAGTCTCAGAGAAAGTTCGGGGAGGGGACCTACTGGAAAAGCTGTTGGGAGACAGATGGTAGCCCCCCGTCAAGGCCATCCAGCGTGTTCTTTAACGTGCACAGGGTATGGCTCTTCGGCACACGGGACCACGGCTTAACGTCCCATCCGACGGACGGCGTCCTTTCCAAGTCCATCGGTGTCCCCTACTGACCGTGGGCAGGGCGGGGAATTTTGCGGAGATAAATCTCAACGCTGACCCAGCTGGGACTGGAACCTGGGAACTACAGATTACGAGCCTGACGCGCTACCGACTGAGTCACCCCCGCCCCAAGATTCAAGATGAGTCTGGTTCCGGTGGTGAAAGAGACCAAAACAGTAAAATTACTTTTAAGACCTGTATCAGGAACATTAAATATTTCGCATCTATAAGGTATAAAGAATTATTAAGGTAGTTCTCTAAAACAAATGAAATTCAATATAATTTAGTTTGTATGTTGGATGTTATAAAGTAAAAGATTCCATTTTGTCATAGGAACTGGATATTGACAGCATTGTGGTTTAAGCAATGAGAATTAGTTAAACATAGTAAATCGTTCTTTTTATGGTTTGACTTTATAATAAGAGGAATAGAAATACTTGTGTTTAGAAAAGATTGATTAATTTGGATAATATTTGTGCTTTTGTAATAAATTACTTCATTCATACTTTAGTATACATATACACTATTTATGAACTCACGTTAAGTTTTCATCTTTTTGAACTCATAGCAATATATACCGATTTCACGATTCATCATCATCATCATCCTCAAGCAGCCATGGGCTACAAAGGTCCAACCAGACCGTGCAATTTAGTTCTCCAAGCAAGTCTATCCTGAGCTACATCTACTGCATCTGGCCCTGAACACCAATTCTAACAAGGTCCTGTTTGACATTGTCTGCCCACCACATCCTAGGTCTCCCCTTCTTTCTGAGGCATTTAGGCACACTCTTCATAACCCTATTCGCCAATCTATAATTATTCATACGGGCAACATGGCCAAACCAACGGAGTCTCTCTCTGCACAATATGCTGCTTAAAGGAGGTTGCAAACTCCTTTGCCTAACCTCATCATTAGTTACAAAGTTGAACCACCTAATGCCCAAGATACTGCGTAAGCATCTGGAGTCAAAAGCATCAAGTTTCCTGTTATCTTGTTTACAAAGTGTCCAAGTTTCACTACCATAACTAACCCTAGAAAGAACCAAACTAATATACAGTCTAATTTCACGATTACATTTATATATTTAGTACAAGCCGTTACAAATTTCGTAACGTCCCTGCTAGTTAAAATAAATAAAAAAAATATATACCCCGTCAAGCAGCTGTTTGCCACAGATGTCTGACAGACGCCATAGTAGAAGGTTTGTCATGATGACAGGACCTCAGTAGAAAAATAACACACACACATCCATACTGCATCCGGGGCTGGAACACAGGTCCCTTAGATCAGTAGCCAAGCGTGCTAACCACTCGGCCACGGTAAGTAGTTTTAAATCATTTACCTGATTGTTTATTATTCTTATTTTTACTTCGATTTAAAGAATCAAACACAAGTTCTACTATCGTTTAGTGACTTACATATTCGGAAAATTAATGCAGTCTTAAATATTTAAAATTAAATGTAGTTCAAATAAAGTTCGGACAAAGTAAGAAATTTTCAGGACAGTTATACACCTACTCTAACTTTTCAGTTATAATAATACAAACTGTAGTAAACCGTAACTGTTAATTAATGTTTAATATAATTTTAGAACTTCTTGTTAAAAGTTATGCTAAAACCGATATTTTGAAGAAAGAACTAGCGAACTTCCAAGTCACATTTTATATCATGTAGAAAATATTGTAAGTAATAGTAATAAATAAGAACGTTATCTTTTGAAAGTAGATTTCAAAATGCCATCTATTGTCTCTATGGTAGGACTATTTAAGTGACGTCATAAATTTTGTCAACTGGCCTTTCTGTTATATTTTAATTTCTGTTTTTTACTAAGCATTTACTAAGCGTTTTCATTACTAAGCATATCAGATTCAGATATATAAAATAATACAATATATATAACACATTGCCACTTAAAATGTTTTAACTTTTTATGAAAGATTTTCGAAAAAAGCAGTACAAATCATGACAACGGCGAATTAGTTTCGTATTTATATAATACGAAATTAACCGGTTTTAATTATTTTAATCATGCAACAAAAACTACGCTCTAAAAACATCTATATTATAATAAAAGCGAATGTTTTAAAATATGCAGCAAAAAACATATTCCTTTTAAATATTGCATCTTATAATTAAACTTTACTTACTTTATTTCTTATCAGCTAAAAGAGCACCTCATAGAGATTCGAAGAAAACAATCAATAATAGCCAAACCAAACGATCACTACCAATAATTGAAAGTTCACAAATAGCAGTTAAACGTTTTCATAAAGTTCACAGGACATCATATACAAAATTATTGACTTCACAACTTCGCGATAGGTGTTAAATACATATCAACTAAACTCCCATGATTTTGAGTACAACTGTCTTGCTGCCAACGCTCAGGTTCATGCGCACGTGTGGCATGTAGACTGCGCCAACAGCTCAGAATCAGATATGACGCCACCTACACATAGCTTACAAAAAGAAATATGGAGGGGTGATGTCAGTTTGTGCGCTTCTAATAAATGAAATATGAAAATGCGTAATATTGGTTCTATTTTAAACAATCACAGCTTTCGCAGCAACTTCGAAATATCTGTTGTTCGAATATTTTTATAAGTTGCCAGATTGTTGTTGTAAATGCGAGGATTTTAATTTGGAAGTGATTGTTCGTGAAGCAAGATTTCTGAGGCCAAAATGTCACACAACATCAGATGATCCTCTGATGAAGATAAATAGGTTTAACGGGAACTAGTTCTTGTGACTTTGCTGTAGGTGAACACACACAGGGTTGTAATCAGTAGTTAAAGTAAGCCGGTTTCTACCGTTTTTAGTTACATGATTACGGTTTAACCTTTTAGATACTAAACTGTTTGAAACTCTGTCGTTCAGGTACCATTAGAGGCCCTATATAGGTAGGTTGGGTTGGGTTGTTTTACCTCTGAGCGGCACTTTTTTGCACACCATGGGCTAAATGACCAGACCACAAGGACCCCGAAGGTTCAGAGAAGGTTGCGGGAGGAGACCCACTGGAACAGCTGTTGGGAGACAGATGGTAGCCTCCCGTCAAGGCCATCCAGTGTGTTCTTTAACGTTGGGATGCTTTACCTCTGAGCGGCACTTTTTTGCACACCATGGGCTAAATGGCCAGGTCACAAGGACCACGAAGACTCAGAGAAGGTTGGGGGAGAGGACCCACTGGAACAGCTGTTGGGAGACAGATGGTAGCCTCCCGTCAAGGCCATCGAGTTTGATTTTTAACGTGCACAGGGTATGGCTCTCCCACACACGGGGCCACGGCTTAACGTCCCATCCGATGGACGGCGGCCTTTCCAAGCCCATCGGTGTCCCCTACTGACCGTGGGCAGGGTGGGGAATTTTGCGGAGATAAATCACAACGCTGACCTACCTGGGACTCGAACCTGGAAACTACAGATTACGAGCCTGGCGCGCTACCGACTAAGTCACCCCCGCCCCCTATATAGGCAGAGGTTGGTCATCTCAAAATTGGACGCCATGTTTTGTCGTTCTCGGATTGTTTAGCACGCATAGCTGAATGGTATTGCACGGTACTTATGGATTTCGGAAAAATGTAGGTTATTATTTGAAACAGATTTCAGTGTTCGTGATTGGAAGCACTTTAGAAAACGGCTAAAAAAAGGAAAAGTAAATTTTACGTCTTTATTTTTCTTTAAAAAAAAGATATAATTTTGTTTTGTTGTCGTGTCTGTCTGCAGACATCGAACATTTTTGTTTATACAGATAAATAAAATATTCTTTTTGTGTTAGATAGGAATTAATGATAAATTACGATCTGAATATTTCGATCTCCAAAAAGTTATAACTGCGCCGTCTAACGATGGAAAAATTTGAAAATTCCAAAATATCAAACGAATATTCCAAACGATGTAGTTCTGTCAGAAGTTTAAAATTTTGGTGTTGAAACGTGAAAGTTACGAAATTACCATTGTCAACAATCACTTGACCCTTTAGACCCAGGGGGAAGGTGAATGAAACTCTTTTTTATTTTAACAGAAAAGTGTATGTTTTTAGAGATAAATTAAAAATTCTTTTTGGGTTGGTAAGGTATTCATGAAATATTACTATTTGCATTTTGCGAATTTCCCAAAAGCTATACCTGAGCCTTCTAACGGTGGAAAAAATCGAAAACTACCAAAAATTAAAAACGAATATGGCAAACGATGTATTAATGCTAGAATTTTGAAATTTTCGCAAGTTAAAGTTCTTGTGTAGGACTTTGTGCACTGTTGAACGTGGTAGCTCTAACTATCTGGCAGCAGTACGGATGGACGTTGTGGGAGATCGACTAAAGGCTTGTCTTACACGATCGATGTTTTCCTCAGATGTTCTTGGTCGTCCACTCCTACCTTTATCCAACAATGTCCCTGTCTCCATAAATATTTTTTTGCCATGCACGAATTGACGGACGTGACGGTGAATCTCTTCCATACTTAGTTCTGTAGTTTCGCCGAGTCTGCGTATCCGATTTCGTTTCAATAAACCATGATACACATTGTGCCTTCTCTTGAGGACTAGCCATTTTTTAGAGTTTCTTTAAAAAATACCTCTTTCATCAACGTGGTATCTGAAATATACCAATGCAATGTGATTAAAAACATTGATACCCACTTAGTACATAAAACAAATTTGATTAAGATATCTCATCAATTGCCTTTGTAATAAATTTTTTAAATTGTAACGAGACTTTATGGACACCCTGTATAACAATGGGAATAGAATAAAACTTATATCAGTGGTTCTCAACGTTTTATGCTTCACGTACCCCCTGGAAATGTGTATGTAACTGGCGTACCCCTTGTATAGATAGATAAAACTATAGTTATAGTATAACAATGGGAATAAAACAAAACACATATCAGTGGGTTCAACCTTTTATGCTTCACGTACCCCCTGAAATTGTGTATTTAACTGGCGTACTCCTTGTACAGACAGACAAATCTATAGTTATAGTATAACAGTTGGAATAAAATAAAATACATATTGGTGGTTCACAACATTTTTTTCTTCACAATCCCCCAGGAAATGTTTATATAACTGGCGTACCACTTCCATAGATAGATAAAACTATAGCAGTACTAGAACAATGCGGATAGAATAAAACTTATATCAGTGGTTCTCAACGTTTTATGATTCACGTACCCCCTGGAAATGTGTATGTAACTGGCGTACCCTTGTATAGATAGATAAAACTATAGTTATAGTATAACAATGGGAATAAAATAAAACATATGTATCTGTGGTTCTCAAACTTTTATGCTTCACGCACCCCCTGGAAATGTGTATGCACCTGGCGTACCCCTTGAATAGATAGGTAAAACTATAGTTATAGTATAACAATGGGGATAAAATAAAACATATATCATCGGTTCTCAACCTTTTATGCTTCACGTACCCCCTGGAAATGTTTATGTAACTGGCGTACCCCTTGTATAGATAGATAAAACTATAGTTAAAGTATAACAATGGGAATAAAATAAAACATATATCAGTGGTTCTCAACCTTTTATGCTTCACGTACCCCCTGAAAATGTGTATGTAACTGGCGTACCCATTGTATAGATAGATAAAATTATGGTTATAGTATAACAATGGGAATAAAATAAAACATATATCAGTGGTTCTCAACCTTTTATGCTTCACGTACCCCCTGGAAATGTGTATGTAACTGGCGAACCCCATGTATAGATAGATAAAACTATAGTTATAGCATAATAATGGGAATAAAATAAAACTTATATCAGTGGTTCTCAAACTTTTATGCTTCACGTTCCCCCTGGAAATGTGTATGTAGCTGGCGTACATCTTGTATAGAAAAATAAAACTATAGTTATAGTATAACAATGGGAATAAAACAAAATATATATCAATGGTTCTCAACCTTTTATGCTTCACGTACATCCTGGAAATGTGTATGTAACTAGCGTACCACTTGTATAGATAAATAAACTATATTTATAGTATAACAATTGAAATAAAACAAAACATATATCAGTGGTTCTAAACCTTTTATGCTTTACGTACCCCCTTGAAATGCGTAGGTAACTGGCGTACCCCTTGTATTGATAAATGAAACAATAGTTATAGTATAACAATGGGGATAGAATAAAACATATATCAGTGGTTCTCAACCTTTTATGCTTCACGTACCCCCTGGAAATGTGTATGTAACTGGCGTACCCCTTGTATTGATAGATAAAACTATAGTTATAGTATAACAATGGGAATAAAATAAAAAATATATCAGTAGTTCTCAATATCTTATGCTTCAGGTACCCCTTGGAAATGTGGATGTAACTGGGGTACCCCTTGTATAGATAGAAAGAATTATAGTTATAATGTAACAATTGGAATAAGGTAAAACATATATATTTATACACAACAAATATCTAGCGACTTTTTTGTTCTGACGTCGTACCCCAAGAAATTTCATCACGTACTCCACGTTGAGATCCTCTAATATAGTGATTAAATTTAATGCAAAATATCTAATGACAGCAAACTTTAACTTGGGATGCGTGGAAGTAAGTAACTAACTTTAGCCAATCCCTGCCCGAGTTAAGTTTTAGAGATATCAAACCCTGACTTATATCGGGGATTGTGTGTACGAAGATATGATTTTATTTGTACTACAGTAATTTATATCCTTATTAATTTGGCGTATTGCGAACAATACGTATCTTATTGTCCGATGATGAAAAAGACGTGAAAGTGCATTTGAACGAAACAAAATTATAAGTAATCTGTTTGAAGAGAAATAAAAGTGGTTGTTTATTTTATTTTAATTTTTTTTTTGATTTATGAACTTGGATTGGGTTGTTTTACTTCTGAGCGGCACTTTTTTGCACACCATGGGCTAAATGGCCAGGTCACATGAACCCCGAAGGCTCAGAGAAGGTTGGAGGAGGGAACCCACTGGAACAGCTGTTGGGAGACAGATGGTAACCTCCCGTCAAGGCCATCCAGCGTGTTCTTTAACGTGCACAGGGTATGGCTCTCCCGCACATGGGGCCACGGCTTATTGTCCCATCCGACTGACGGCGGCCTTTTCAAGCCCACCGGTGTCCCCTACTGACAGTGGGCAGGGCGGGAAATTTTGCGGAGGTGAATCTCAACGCTGACCCAGCTGGGACTCGAACCTGGGAACTACAGATTACGAGCCTGGCGCGCTACCGACTGATCCACCCCCGCCCCTATGAACTTGGAAATATAGAATTTAAGAAAAATTACACACGTTTTAACTCTTTCCTAAAACAAAGAAGTTGACTATAATGTCTGATTTTAATTACTTCTCAAATACTTGATAAGCAGACACAGGGATTTTGCTGATCGAGGAGTGAATGCAGAAATCATCTCACTTGAAATCTCTCTGTAGATTTTTTTAACATTCATGTATTTTGTCTCTCCTGACATAGAGCCATTCCTAAAGATCCCATTAAATGGGCAGTGGGTTTTTCAAGGTCATCGAAGTCAGTTTTCAAGGTCAAGAAGGGAAAATCAAAAGAAAAATTAATTGGCTATAATTTTAAACATCATCATTTACATATAAATCGTGCCACGTAGCAGGCTTATCAGAGGATTATAATAACATGTTTACTTTACTTTCAATTGATTGTTTCAAAAAATTGCAAAGAAACAGTGCATAGTGATTAAAGCAGTTTTTTCGCAAAAGCCAAGCAAGGTTTTTTACATCACTAGAAAAAAAGAAGTCGTTTAAATAATCGCCACGTGCCTTGAATCACCAAGCTTATGACGATTAATTGGAGAGATGAAATGAAGATTCGAATTACAAAGTCTCTTCCCAATCTATAGGACTCAAGCATCTGAAATTATTCATTAGCCAGTAGGTTAATGGATAGAATATATATATGTTTTTCCTACGTTTGAGCTGTAAGAGAAGCAATGCCACGTACATTTATTTCTATACTGGTTGAATAACTGTAATATTATCAGCTGAATATGTAGAAAATTATCCAGTATCCGTATTTCTCATATTTAAATGTTTTCTAGGCAGATGCTGCCATCTAGTGCCCAATGCTTAAACTAGGCGGAGTTTAAATTTTTTTTTTACATATTTTGAGAATAGACAGGCAGTGTTATAGAAAAGGCGATGTTTGATCTTGTAAGAGATGCCTGGAATGGCTTAAGAGAGCTTCAATCTTCATCTTTTGTGTTTTGTAAAAGAATATTGAATGAAATACAAAGCTCACTGAATGAGAGACGAGAGTTGGCGTAGCGAGAGCCCCTGTAGTAAAGGCTACACAGGATTCGTGACCCACCGAGGGCTGTACCAGTGGGAAGTGCTTCTCTTAGGGCTGAAGAACTCTGGAGCATTTTTCTGGAAAATTGTGAATACCATAATTACGACTCATGTTGATTATTGCTGTGAATATCTAGATCAGGCATGTCAAACAGGCGGCCCGCTGGGAACTGTTCTGCGGCCCGCCAAGATCGATAACGAATACGTTTATTTAACTTTTGACAACACTGGATTCTTTACTTAAAATTATAAGTACTTACACGGTACATGAATTAAATAAACGTATTTCAGAAAACATTTCCATTTATTTATAAGGGAAACTATTGCGCATAAATGTATATGTCGGAGCCCGATCGTAGAATTGCGAACAACTATTTTCCACTTTAAAATATAATAAAACTGCGGAAAGATACAGATTAACAGACAAGCATGTGCAAGCAATTTTAAAAATAACTACAGCTCAACAAATTCAACCACATTTTGAAGATTTGCTTAATGAAAAACGTTGCCAAGTTTATTTAAAAAAAAGATGATATTATTTTATTTAAATGATGTTAAATTGAAAAAAAGAAACTTTCCTACATACATATGTATTTTTTAATATGTTTATATTCTGTGTATTTTTATTTTGTATGTATTGATTTGTTTATAATAAATGCTATGCTTCATTTTTATTTCCATTTTTTTTTGTTTTGCGGCCCGCGATTTAATATATAATGCTTAATATGGCCCTCGGTGGTTAACAAGTTCGACATGTCTGGTTTAGAGGAATATTTTTCCTAAGTTTCGAAAATTTTCCAAAGTTGGAATTTTGCATATTCGGAAAATAGAGTTTCCATTGTTAAGGCTTTAAAGTTGAAAAAAATACGTTTATTAAAAATTTATTAAATACTCCACTTTTACTTGCTTTATTGAAGAGAGGAATAATAAGTTTTTTTTAGTTTTAATCATAGTAATTAAAGTATTTTTCAATTATTTCAAAATTCCTTAGCCTATATTCTTAAAATGTTTAAATTATAGTACATATAAGTAATATATATAATATATATAACTTCAATTATAGTTTCCCCCAAATTCTATAGACACAGATCTAAATGGTTCCTGCATAAGCAGTAGCTGAAATGTTGGTATTCAGCGAATTAGAAAAGATAATGCAATTCCAGAATAGTATATGAAATTATGAACAAAAATATTACAGAATATATTTACGCAATCTGGCAACGATTTTTTTTTTAGAAATTAGTGATCTGGCAACCTTTGTGTACGTACACGAAGGTTGCCATACAACTAATTTCTGAAAAAATCGTCGCCAGATATTTTTTTCTGAATTCTGTAATCAACCACAGTGTTCGGATATTTATTTGAGTCACTGTACGAAGAATGCCTGATCACTAATTTCTAAAAGAATCATTGTCAGATATTTTTTCTGAAATCTGTAATCAACCATATTGTTTGGATATTTATTTGAGCGACTGTACGTAGACGAAGGTTGCCAGATCACTAATTTCTAAAACAATTGCTGCAGATATTTTTTCTGAATGCTGTAATCAATCATATATCTATAAATATATATATTTCTATTCATCCACCGCTTATACAGGGCTAAAGGCGAAAGTTTGACTCCAGAGGTTACGTTCGCGGTTCATCCGTGAGCAATAGTGATTACGTCTCTTTTAAGTATAAACATCAATAGTTGCTGCTTTCCTGGTTGCATTTTCCCTCTTGCTGATATTCATATTGGTAAACGGCCTTTCGATCTGTTTAGACTCGACACAGTGATTATGTCAATCGACCCTAAAAGTTTTTCTTTCCTCCAGTTCTAACCACCACTATTCTTTCAAACTCGATTATTGGAAACAAGAAATGTTTCGTTTAATGTAATGCAATACTTCCCGAGTTTAATTAGTATCCGAAAAGATATATATGGACGTATATTGTAAACAGGACACCTACAATGAGTGGCCAAACGCTGTACTGTTCCTGTGAGGAAAGATGGAAGCTTCACTTTAAATCTACCAAGAATATTCTTTAAAGTATCGCTCTCCTGCCCACGGCTTTACCGATCTACGACAGCCTTTCAAATTCATTCATGTCTTCTCTCTCACCAACAGAACGATGAGGTTCACCGGGGTTAAGTTTCTTCGCTGACATAATTGGGACTGGAACCTGGGAACTGCAGATTACGAGTCTGGCACGCTGCCAATTAAGCCAACTCTCGTCTCTCATTCAAATAAGCTATATATTTCATTCAATATTCTTTTACAAAACACAAAGGATGGAGATAGAAGCTCTCTTAAGCCATTCCAGGCTTCTCTTACAACATCAAACACCGCCTTCTCTATAACACTGCTTGTCCATTCGCCCTCAAAGTAAGTAAAAAAAAAATCAACTTCTGCCTAGTTTAAGCATTGGGCAATAGATGGCAGCATCTGCCTGGAAAACATTTCAATATGGGAAATACTGATACTGGATAATTTTCTGCATATTCAGCAAATAATATTACAGTAATTAAACCATTATAGAAATAAATCTGCGTGGCATTGCTTCTGTTACAGCTCAAATATAGGAAAAACATATATATACTATCCGTTATCCTAATTGCTAATGGATAGTTTCAGATGCTTGAGTCCTACTTTTCATGACTTTCAATATTGAACGAATAAATTTAACCCTAAATAAACCGCTCTACCAAAATATTCCAGAATTTTCATGTTCTATAAATGGGAATTTCACTTCGAAGCTCTATAATTTCTATAAGACGCATTCAATGGAAAAATATCACTAAAGATAAGAATCCTTTATACATGCGTATAGGTCCAATGAATGTAACATCCAACAGATCTGTGGCTTCACTTATAACCTCAGGTGAAGAGAAATTGTTCGGGAATTATCAAACCAGTCTACGACAACATTGTTGGCGTTTAATTCTTCCATTTCTAGCTGTAAAATAATTTAAGAGAACTTTTCCGAAAAATTTACGTTCCTGCAGAAATTTTGCCGTGCAAAGAAACTGAATAGTGAAATAAAATTTCCGTAAGTCAGAAATCAGTAAGTGAGTAAGTGTTCCTAAGTGAGAAATTTTATTACAGCAGTCCCCGATTTACGGAAATTATGTAAATGTTTTCCGTAAATCTATCTATGTGCATAATTTTCGTAAATCGGAGACTACTGTAATAAAAATTTAATAGGAGATTATGGTTATTTTCGCTACACCGTAATTATAAAATATAGTAAGAAAGTAATCGGGAAAGCTTGTATCCAAACACATGAATAGTTAATATAAAAATATCTGTGAGTACCTCAGTGGAAATTGTTTATTGCAAGTGTCACATTGGAAATATTTCATGATTCGTGAAGCACTGAGGGATAAATTGAGCTGGATATAATATTGGAACTCTTTGGATGATGTTCTGTGATGCTTTGTAGATGACATCATAAGACACAAATGTATTGCATTCATAAACTCCGTTGAAGTCCTTCGATTGTTCCTTGGGAATCCTTTTCCTGTCTATAGACAGATAGGAGACTTAGGAATTCGAATCGTGATTTAAAACATGAAAATCTCTCAAATTGATCGTCATAATCGCGGTGATTCATGACACGTGGAGTTTATTTAAACGACTCCTTTTATTTCTAGTGATGTACAGAACCTTGCTTGCCATTTGGGAAAACCTCTTCTAATCACTATGCACTCTTTCTTTCCACTGTTTTTATACATTAAATTGAAAGTAATACAAACATGTTATTATAACCCTCTGATAAGCTTGCTACGTGGCAGTATTTAGATGTAAATGATTGTGTTTCAAAATTATAGACAACTAATTTTTGTTTCGATTTTCTCTTAGTGATCCTCCTTCAGTATAAAAATGGGGGCGGGGGTAGTTCAGTCGGTAGCGCGCCAGGCTCGTAATTTGTAGTTCCCAGGTTCGAGTCCCAGCTAGGTCAGCGTTGATATTTATCTCCGCAAAATTCCCCGCCTTGCCCACGGTCAGTAGGGGACACCGCTGGGCTTGGAAAGGCCGCCGTCCGTCGGATGGGACGTTAAGCCGTGGCCTCGTGTGTGGGAGAGCCATACCCTGTGCACGTTAAAGAACACACTGGATGGCTTTGACGGGAGGCTACCATCTGTCTCCCAACAGCTGTTCCAGTGGGTCCCCTCCCCCAACCTTCTCTGAGCCTTCGGGGTCCATGTGACCTGCTCATTTAGCCCATGGTGTGCAAAAAAGTGCCGCTCAGAGGTAAAACAACCCAACCAACTTTGTGTCACGTGACACGAAGGTTGCCAGATCACTAATTTCTAAAAGAATCGTTGCCAGATATTTTTTCTCAATTCTGTAATCAGCCATAGTGTTCGGATACTTTTTTGAGCCACTGTACTTTCAGCTAGTAATCTATAAATGAAACACATCTGCCGTCGAAAGCGAAAAGTTAAAAATGATTGTTCCCGCAAAGGAAGGGCTAATTGTGACATGTGGATTACCCCCACCCCGTCCCCTAAAAAAAAGACTATAGTAGACATGTGGATGACTGTTCTAATGAAGAAAGGAGCAGAGGATAACCTTTCGTACCTCAGAATGCTAGTAATAGTAGAGTCAACAATATTAATAACCTTATTTATATTACATGCATATTTCTAAATTATTTTTATGGAAATTGCGCCGTCCATCGGATGGGACGTTAAGTCGTATCCTCGGGTGCGGTAGAGCCCCGAGCACATTAAATAACACACTCGATGGTTGGACGGGAGGTTACCATCTTTTACCCAACAGGGGTTCGTGTTTCCCCTCCCGCAACCTTCTCTGAGCCTTGAGCTTAAGGGTCTTTGTCACCTGGCCACTTACCATGGTGGGCAAAAAAAGTGCCGCTCAGAGGTAAAACCCAATCCAAACTTTATTTTTAAACACCCATGAAACGGAGGACGAAATGATGTAACCCCCATCCTTCCCTTTTTATGTTTTTGTATATGCGGCCCAGGTTATATGTTAGTAACGCGAAGGACGATTCTAACAAGTTGTATGTCAGACGAGAGCTCATGAAGTGGATAATGTTGATAGCCGTAAAAACAACCCCATTCGCTTTCTTCTCCGTTAGAATGGAAGATATTGAAAAATTATTACACCTTCGAACGCAAGATTAAAATTTTGCGAGTTTAGGTGTGAAAAGAAAGATCGTACGAAAAACATCGAGATATCTCCCCCCCCACACACACACACATCTCCGCCCTCCATATTGACGGCCGAAAGTAATTTTCACCGGGGTCGACCATAAAGATTTATACCTTAAAATAAAACCTCGCGCTTTGTAGTGTGCTACCTTAAAACATGAGTTAAGTGAATAAATGGGGCAAGGTTTTCTAAGTCGTTAGCGCTCTAGACTCGTAATCTGAAGTTTCTAGGGGGGCGTAGGGGGCTCAGTCGGTAGCGCGCCAGGCTCATAATCTGTAGTTCCCAGGTTCGAGTTCCAGCTGGGTCACCGTTGAAATTTATCTCCGCAAAATTCCCCGCCCTGCCCACGGTCAGTAGGGGACACCGATGGGCTTGGAAAGCCGCCGTCCGTCGGATGGGACGTTAAGCTGTGGTCCCGTGTGCGGGAGAGTCATACCCAATGCACGTTAAAGAACACGCTGGATGGCCTTGACGGGAGACTACCATCTGTCTTCCAACAGCTGTTACAATGGGACTCCTCCCCCAACATTCTCTTAGCCTTCGGGGTCTATGTGAGCTGGCCATTTAGCCCATGGTGTGCAAAAAAGTTCTGCTCAGAGGTAAAACAATCCAACGTTAAAGAACACGCTGGATGGCCTTGACGGGAGGCTACCATCTGTCTCCCAACAGCTGTTCCAGTGGGTTCCAACCTTCTCTGAGCCTTCGGGGTCCATGTGACCTGGCCATTTAGCCCATGGTGTGCAAAAAAGTGCCGCTCAGAGGTAAAACAACCCAACCCAACCTGAAGTTTCTAGTTCCAGCTGGGAAGTGTAAAGATGAAAGCTGCCCACCAGCAGTGCTATAGGGTTCACTGGTGATCTTAGAAAGTCCACCGTGAAAAGTTAAGCCGCGGTTACGTGTGCTGCACAGCCATACCCTGTGCACGTTAAATAACACGCTGGATGGACATGGCAGGAGGCTACGAGTTACGCACATTGGCTCACGTGTTGAAGTGCCGTACGACGGACGGAGGCCTTTCGTAGCTATGCAGTGTCGCATACTGAAAGGGAAAGGAGGGTTGCTAAGATGAAATGGATTGAAATATTGCGTTGTCTATGACTCTTAAAGTTTAAGACTGAGAATTTAATTTGTAATATTGTAAGCGAAGTAATTATTTTACTTGTTAATTGTTGAGGTATTAAAGCTTGTATTGCGTACATTAATACTGCCCTCTGCGCAGGTGCAACCTACGCATTCACACCTTTTATTAATTAATTTTGCCCTCTGCGCAATTTTCTTTGAAAAGGATAAGTGTTCGATTTATAAACAGCGGAGAAAGGGAGAAAGTGGAACACCGGAAATAACTATTGCTTTACCGGGTAAAGAAAAATTAAACATGACGTAAATGAAAGGACGAGATTACTAGCAATGGTGTATTTTTGTTCATGTTGCTGCCGTTGACAGCGTAACGGAAAGGAATTCAATACCTTTCCATTATATATATTGCTGTACGTATCGATTTGCTGGGAAGAAACTAGGAATAAGCATCATAGCTTATCTTACCCCACCTCATTGATGGGGGCGGGGGTAGCTCAGTCGGTAGCGCGCCAGGCTCGTAAACTGTAGTTTCCAGGTTCGAGTCCCAGCTGGGTCAGCGTTGAGATTTATCTCCGCAAAATTCCCGGCCTTGCCCACGGTCAGTAGGGGACACCGATGGACTTGGAAAGGCCGCCGTCCGTCGGATGGGACGTTAAACCGTGGCGTCATGTGCGGGAGAGACATATCCTGTGCACGTTAAAGAACCCGCTGGATGACCTTGACGGGAGGCTACCATCTGTCTCCCAACAGCTGTTCCAGTGGGTCCCCTCCCCCAACCTTCTCTGAGCCTTCGGGGTCTTTGTGACCATGGCCATTTAGCCCATGGTGTGCAAAAAAGTGCCGCTCAGAGGTAAAACAACCCAACCTCATTGATGTAAAGTGAGGATTATTAATTGTAGGTATAATTATTAAATATCCTGAAGAAATAATACTCACCGTGAATCCGATGTTTAAAGAAATGCTCTTTTTTCTCTTCCACAATTCATAGTAATTTTCGTAAACATGATATTGAAAATACAACTGCGGAAGAGTAAACAAACACCTCTGTTCGCAATACGAAACACTGCAAGAGTCACTTCCTATGAGTGAGCAAACAGTGCATTCTTCAACGTCACTCTGTCTAACGCCATTACCTTATTATTGCAAGGAACAAAAAATTATGTCAGATTATGAGTTTATATGACGCGGCTATGTTACTGCTACGTTTGCCGCGTTAGCGTATGGATATGGGGAAGAATTGAAATAATTTGAGGGTTTTTTGAGGTTTTCAGAGTTTTGCGTACCGCGAACAGTTGTTGTTGTTGTTTTACCTCTGAGCGGCACTTTTTTGCACAACATGGGCTAAATGGCCAGGTCACATGGACCCCGAAGTCTCAGAGAAGGTTGAGGGATGGGACCCACGGGAAACAGCTGTTGGGAGACAGATGGTAGCCTCCCGTCAAGGCATCCAGCGTGTTCTTTAACGTGCGCAGCGTATGGCTCTCCCGCACACGGGGCCACGGCTTAACGTCTCATCCGACGGACGGCGGCCTTTCCAAGCCAATCGGTGTCCCCTATTGACCGTGGGCAGGGCGGGGAGTTTTGCGGAGATAAATCTCAGCGCTGACCCAGCTGGGACTCGAACCTGGGAACCACAGATTACGAGCCTGGCGCGCTATCGACTGAGCCACCGCGAACAGATTTCACTGTAATAAGCAACCATTGTCAAGGTCTATGCGATTAAAAAATACACACGACCTGTATTCCCTATGTCCTTCTCTAAACCACCATTCTAATGCTCGAAAAAATATCAGGTGAATCAAGTTTAATAATATTCATAAAGTGTTTGTGGTTCGTTTATAAATTCCTTCAGGTAAGTAACTTTGTAGTGAATAATTAATTTATAGTAGAGGTAATTTAATATTCCCCTTTTTAGCATGAGAGCTATGAAATTTCGATCGGCTTTCAACCGACAGCTACTATACAGCACATTATTCTGATTATGGATTATAAATTCTATAGTTAAACGCTATTTGTCGCTGTCGACCACCGCAAAAATTCCCCGCCCTGCCCACGGTCAATAGAGGACACCGAAGGGCTTGGAAAGGCAGCCGTCCGTCGGATGGGACGTTAAGCCGTGGCCCCGTGTGCGGGAGAGCCATACCCTGTGCAAGTTAAAGAACACACTGGATGGCCTTGACGAGAGGCTACCATCTGTCTCCCAACAGCTCTTCCAGTGGGTCCCCTCCCCCAACCTTCTGTGAGCATTCGGGGTCCTTGTGACCTGGCCATTTAGCCCATGGTGTGCAAAAAAAATGCCGCTCAGAGGTAAAACAATCCAATCCGTAACAAATATTTTTCTAGAGAGAATTGAAAATGCTTATGTAAGGTTCGTAGAGATACAGACGAAACATTGCGAAGCAGCGTAGTAAAAGTTGGAAGTTTCGTTCTGCAAGCGATTTTTGCTTTAAGATGAGAAATCCAAGGGATGATTTTTCTTACACTACTACCATCCATAAGGGAAGGGGGGAGATAGAGGATAAAATCATTTTTTTTTATTAAATATATTTCGGGTGAGATTCTAGTGATGTTCTACGGTATTGCAGGGCTTTTCAGTTGGCAGCAGCCATTCATATAATTACCCATCGTTAAAGCTTTGAAAATTCCGGTATTTGGAAAGTCATTTTCGGTAACAATTCTTTCGTTTTTTTCGAATAATAATATCAAGATTAATATTTTTGTTGTGGCTGACAAATCAAAATTAACACTTATGTGCACGTCATGGTATAATAAGATAGAAAATTAGGAATGGAATTGCACGGCACCATAAAGGTTTTCCTCAACGTTTCAAGTGTTTAAAAAGACAAAAAATGTTTTTTATGGTAAAGGTAGACTATGCCAATAAATATTACGAATTAGAGTGATTGGTGGGGTAATTTTAACGAGATTTATAATCGAGATTAGAGATATCTTGTGTAGGTGTTACAGATGTCTAATGCAAATGATATTGTATAAGTTCTTGAGGTGGGTCTGTTATTTTGCTACTGAGGTATTACGGAAATGTTTCTGATTTTTTGATCATTGACCCACGTGTCATTGACCTCAGAAGAAAAAATGTATTGAGATGAATATTGGAATATGAATGTTTCTTTCGATATATATTTTTCTTGTATGGCGTTCATGACACAATGGAAATGCTTTTTCGATACATGCATAAAATAAAATAAAAATAAATACCCCCTCAAGCAGCTGCTTGCCACAGAGGTCTGACAGGAGCCTGTCAGTTTATATGCCACAGTAGGAGATCTGAGAGGATGGCAGGACCTCAGCAGAAAAACGACATACACATCCATGCCTAATTCCGGAGCTCGAACCCAGGTCCCTTAGATCAGTAGCCAAGCGTGCTAACCACTCGGCCACGGGACGGCAAACTATAGGAATTATGTGTGGAAGCAGCCGAAACCGCGTTGCTGACGTCATATCTGCGTTTTATACAATTCATTATTAAGGCGGGCACATTTCAGAACGTTATTGTAACTCGTAATTTTATTTATTTTTTAATTTTTTTAAGCCGATATATGTTACTTTTTTATGGCGATAAGTAGCTCCTATATGTTATAGGTAGGATATCTTTTTATTTTAGAGAGTCTAGTGAGGGAAATTTTTCGTACTTCGAATGCGTAACTCTGTCGCGTTCGGCTATATTTGGTTATTTGATGAAGATCCCCAGTGCTAAATATGTTCGACGATCTTCGTTTTTAAAATATTCAGTAATTAGTGTCAAACAGATAGCAGAGATGGTGAGAAAGGAAGCTTAAACAGAGGCAACATTTTTGCGAGTATCGAGAAGTATCACTACTCCGAAGTCAGACAACAGTTAAAACAGTAACTTTATTGTCAGACGTCACCAACGGATTATTACGACTATTATGAATCAGAATACAGTTAATGAAATCTGTTGTTGAAGTGAAACATATGTAGAGCGCACCTTTCACCTTTTGTTCTACGGAATCGATGATATTATTTCAGGTTTGAAAAATAAGCCGTCTTTTAGTCATGGAGGAAGAGAGTGGAAATTTTAATGATATCGTAGATATCGCTTGGGTGGTCGTCGAGAACAAAAGTCGCCATGTTGTTCTTTGTGAGACACATATCGTAATGTTTCATACTGCGGGATAAAAACGTGACTGTTATTCTTTCGAAATATTATAAAAAATGATTTCCTATTCAGCATTTAAAGTTTTTCATTTACCGTTTCTGGAAATGCTGCTGATTCCAGTTTTAAGAGCAACAGGGCATTTATCGACAGACCTGGAAAAAGAAATCCCTAAAAGCAAAACGAATCTTCTGATTAGACCAGCGACAGCATTATGTTAACTCGTAATTACGTGAGCGGAAAATTTTAGACACCGAGGTGTACCAACAAGTTTCCGATTTCAAAGCGCGGGGGGGGGGGGGGGGTTGCTCAGTCGGTAGCGAGCCAGGCTCGTAATCTGTAGTTCCCAGGTTCGAGTCCCAGCTGGGTCAGCGTTGAGATTTATCTCCGCCAAATTTCCCGCCCTGCCCACGGTCAGTAGGGGACACCGATGGGTTTGGAAAGGCCGCCGTCCGTCTGATGGGACGTTAAGCCGTGTGCGGAAGAGCCATACCCTGGGCACGTTAAAGAACACGCTGGATGGCCTTGACGACAGGCTACCATCTGTCTCCCAACAGCTGTTCCAGTAGGTCCCCTCCCCCAACCTTCTCTGAGCCTTCGGGGTCCATGTGACCTGGCCATTTAGTCCATGGTGTGCACAAAAGTGCCGCTCAGAGGTAAAACAACCCAACCCGATTTCAAAGCCGGACGGAATTTGGATTAAGACGATAAACAGATATAACTCGCCAAAAAATCGTGTCGAGCACGATAATTTCCTCAAAAAATATGCACACCAAAATGTATACTTGCATTATAACAACACCTGAGGAAACTTTATCATTACATCACTGAGTTAATATAAAAAAACGTTCCCACTCACTCTTCTAGAAGTTCAAACTAAATAAATATTAAATGGTTATCGTGACAGCATGAAAAGGAAACCGATAAGGAAAAGTAAATTAATCGACAACGTCATCATGCCATATTAAATCCTCCTATT
Source organism: Ryuthela nishihirai (assembly GCA_038380435.1). NCBI lineage: Eukaryota > Metazoa > Arthropoda > Arachnida > Araneae > Heptathelidae > Ryuthela > Ryuthela nishihirai. The sequence goes on from JAWZYU010000041.1 coordinate 2,047,018, forward strand.
CATCCAGCAGTATTTTCAGAGAATTTTTAAAATGTCTTTTTTTTTTTGCATAACATCTTCCTCCACATTTACATTCTAATATGTGCTAATTTCAAGTGCCATGTCCTGATTTAAACCCTAAGAACATACTAATAAGTTGCTTTTCGCCACTACATGAAGAAGCGTAATTCAAGGAGAACAGTAAACAACAAAGTTACTCTTCGCCACCACACGGAAACGCGTATTTCAAGCATAACGGTTACTAGCGTTCGGTGGCCGAGTGGTTTGCACGCGTGGCTAACAATGTAAGGGAACTGGGTTCGAACCTCGGGTAAGGCATTGATATGTGTTGCTTTTCTGCTGAGGTGCTTACTTACGGTGGCAACATTGCAATCAGTTGAGGTTAATGAGTGACAAATTTGAATCTCAATCAAGTATATTTTTTTTTACGTTTTTGATATAACACAGATTAGAAAAAAAAATTAAATTCCCTATTTACATGATTTATTTTGATGTAACACGGTTCACACGGCGCCTTTTTAAAAATCCCCATTTGAATTGAATTCTGAAAAAAATATTCCTATTGAAGAAAATATTTCTAGAATTAACATTTATAACAAATATGCGCTTTTGTGTTTCTGTTCAGGTAACAGGAATAAGATATAAACCCAAAAAAATTAAAAATTCTTTATATATTTATTTTCTTTAAAACCAAACCGGTGGCTACTCTTTACTGAACAGATTAAGGTTACTACCTGAGTGAATTTGTCTAAACAAGGCAGAACCTTAAATTATTTCCAATCATTCCTCAGAAGCTACCCCTAATAAAGAATATTCATTAAAACCACGTAAGGATTAGAAAAATGTGCTTATTACAATATCCGTTGCCCAGTGGTTAGCGTGCATAGCTGCTGATCCAAGGTGTTCCAACAACCACTTCTAACGCCCGGATGTTTCGGTTGCTTTTATGCCGGGATGACGCCTTCAACTACGGCGTATAACATAACAGCCTCTGTGACAGCCAGATGCTAGAGTTTATAAATAAATTTTCTTTATATTTATAACCGCAAAAATAAATATTATTGTTTAAACAATCTCTTCACACAAGAGTCATTGGTCTTAGGTTTTGCCTATTTATCCCTATTAGCCGAGAAGCAGAGGATTTAATTTCTTCTTAGGAATGCTTGAAATAAATAAAAGTTTTAGAAAAAAAAAACGTGTCTCAACGTGTCTCTGAATGCATAAACGTGTCTCAAGTTATGTACTTTCTCATACGTACCACGTTCAGTGCCAAACGAACGAAATTCCTGGAAGTGCTGTTAATGTATTTCTAATGGAATATTTCCTTGTTACCGCGTTCGCAACGGTTTTTGCTCTATCTCTTCTACGATTGGTCAAATATTTTGCAATGGCAGGTGCGTGTTGAGAACATAACGCGTACACCATTAGTAACGATAGCAACAACGTGTTCGCTTTAACTTTAGTCTCAATGGATTTCTTCTTTTCCGTATTATAGTTTATTAGACCACGTTAAGTAATTTTAACGTACACAGGAATCGACCTATAGTGAGCAATGATCAATAGTAATAATGTAAAATTCCAGTAATATTAATATTTATAAAATGCGAATGCAATGTAATATTAAAGCTGGAAATTACATACCATTGCACTGTTTCGTTTGAGCTCAAAAATTTTTCAAATAACTACGATTTATTAATTTCATTATAAAACTTTACAGGTTTTACTAAGAATTGTGAACCGTGGAGACACCCAATTTATAGAAATTAAATCATCATGGACATGATATCATGTTTTATAGGATAAGGTCTGCCGCATTACTAAATGCAATCTCAAAACATTTGCGGTCAAGTCGTTAGGTGTCCACGCTGCGAATCTGAAATTTTGAGGATCGAGTCACACTTCGGGCAACGTTAAGATTTAATCCCGTTGTTCTGCGAATGAAAAAGGGAACACCAACAGGTTTGCAAAGTCGCTGTGAAGTTAACTCATGGTTGACCTATGCAGGAAATAAATGCCCCCCCCCCCTCCCCCCAAAAAAAGTTTATTTCTTCTTCTACATACGGCCCAGCTTATGTTAAATCTTAGGAACGTGAGGCCCGAACGCAACAAATTCCATGTCATATGAAAACTCGTTAAGTAGGTAATGCTGCTGTCCATAAAACTAACAACCTTCGTTTACTTTCCCCTCAAAATAGAAGAAATTTTCTAGTTACTACATGTTCGGACAGCAAAGAATTACGAATTTCATATGAAATGAAAGCTCGTATGAGGATCCGTGTGTGGGAGACATCCATACCCTGTACATGTTAAACACGCTGTATGCCCTTTATTGGGCTCAGTAGGTAGCGCACCAGGCTCGTAAACTTCAGTTCCCAGGTTCGAGTTCCAGCTGGGTCAGCGTTGACACCTATCTGTGCAAAACTGTCCGCTACTGCCCCGATGGGCTTGGAAAGGCCGTCGTCCATCAGATGGGACGTTAAGCCGTGGCTCCGTGTATGGGAGAGCCATACCCTGTGCACGTTACAGACACTGGATGGTCTTGACGGGAAGCTACCATCTGTCTCCCAACAGGTGTTTCAGTGGGTCCCCTGCCCCAACCTTCGAGGTCCTTGAGACCTGGCCATTTAGCCTATGGTGTGAAAAATAATGCCGCTCACAGGTAAAACAACCGAACCCTTGAGAGGCGGAAAAGCTGTAATTGGCATTTCGAACGTGTCGAGTGTTAGCAGTATACTCTGACGATGGTCTAAAATTCATACCTTACATATATAGTTTTTGTTCCAGATACCTAGAACCGTTGCAGGTTTTGTAACCAAAGGAAATTCTCCTTTATTTATTTACTAAAAATGGAATGGAACCCGGCGACCGACGTAGAATGACTTTGGCTAATATTCTAGGGGTACAGCGCTTAGGAAAAAAAAAAAAAAATTGTCAACTGCAAGTGGTGTTCCCAGGTGGTCACCCTCCCAAGTACTGACCGCGCCCAAAGGTGCTTAATTTCGGGGATCAGACGAGAACCTGTGCTTTCAGCTTGGTATGGCCGTTGACATTCCAATTCTTTCTTACCTGCCTTATAAAGTTATTCGCATTATCAATAACGGAACAATTCTTAAAGCAAGGAATCAGTTATTAAATGGCTTGGAATAGTGCTAAAGGATTTCCTTCACGATAGTATTTCATAGATTGATATAAATAAGTAATAAAAAATAAATACCCCCTCAAGCACCTGCTTGCCACAGAGGTCTGACAGGAGCCTGTCAGTTTATATGCCATAGTAGATGTTCTGAGAGGATGGCAGGACCTCAGCAAAAAACCAACATGCACATCCATGCCTTACCAGGGACTCGAACCCAGTTCCATTGGATCACTAGCGAAGCGCGTTACGCACTCGGTATATTTAAAGAAAAATTTTAATACTTACTGATTCCTTTTAAAATACTTAAATTTAAACTTCTTACGGTGGTTAATATAGAATTCATATTAACATTTTATTGGACATAATAGCGCACAATTAAACGTAACAAAGAAAAGTAATAAATACATTATAATTATTTATATTTCATCACCCTACTTCTGCGACCCGTCCGAAGAGAGTAGACTTAATTACTTTCACAGAGCAAGTTTGTTTTTCATTTCTTTGTTTTTTTCAATGACCGAGAGGCCATTTCTTACAACACCGCGGACTAAACTGATAAATCACGACGACCCCGATAGTTCGGACCATTTGTCGATTACGGGATCTGTAGAACTGTTAGCAGGCAGATGGGAAAGTCCAGTAAATGCATACTGAGAGAAAGGGAGGTTGTAAGGCTGTAAATATTTCGATAACTGTCGATGACTGAGATTGCGCCTAGAAACGGTGGGAAGCGATTAAATTTCTGCTTTTTGTAACAGGCTGACTGGCCGTTAGGTTTGGGTCGGACTAAATTGAAAAATGCATTTACTGGAAAAATGTGACTTTGGTTAAATTAAAGTTCATAATGAAATGTATAGGAATATCGTTTTTCAAAAATATTATATTGATATTAAAAATGTTGACGAAGCTTGAACATCTTAACAATCTTCCATAAAATGCGTGAGAAACTAATTTGGAGGGTCTATAACTCCTAAAATATGCATTTAATGGAAAAATCTGACTGAAGGTAACTTAAGGATCCTAATGAAATGTATTTAAAAATCATGTTAGTATTTAAATAGATGCGAAAGCTGGAATATTTAAAAATCTTCCATGTTATGCCAGTGAGAACCAAAGTTGGAAGCTATAATTTGTACATGTATTTAATGGGAAATCTGACTGAAGGTAAATTAAAGATCGTAATAAAAACTATTTAAAAATTGCTTTCTCAAAATATTGTTTTATTAATTAAATAGTTGAGGAAGCTGGAATATATAACAATAAACTTCCATGTTATGCCAGTTTTAAGCTGTAACGTAAGTTGGAAGTTCTATAACTTCCCAAAAATATGCATTTAATGTACACACGTGACGATAAATTAAAGATCATAATGAAAAGTATTTAAATATCCATTTTCAACATTAGAAAATTTTGCTTAAAGAATGATACAACTTTGAAATATTATGCGGTTGGGTGTGATTTAGCATTCTATTTTATGTATGAAGTTTTTCCTTGATATGTTAGAAAATTAAATTTTTTGTCACATAATTAAGTTTATATATATGATGTCATTTCATACATATTGCAAGAAATTCTATTTTGAACTTTCTCCTGCGGAAATTCTCTTTGAAAGTTGCGCTGAAACAGGACCTGAAAACTAAATCGATCCGAAAAATGTAGGCGGGGTTTAACGTTTTCCCCTTCGTTTCATAGGTATTTACAAAAATGAAACCATTGATTTTCCTTCAGTAGCACGACATATAAATAAGTTTATAATTTTTTTTGTCCTTGTTACCTTTAGTGCATTGGATATAATTCTACAATAAATTTCTGTTTTATGAAAAAGATGCTGCGTAGCTTATTTCATATGTAATTAGTTCACTAATCTTAAGTTGGGTTAAATAACTGTGTTTAAAAAGAAAAGTGAACGCAAAACCTAAAAAATTATTTTTGATAACTACAAAAAAATTATTGGTCTTCCATAGAAAAATAGATTGTATTTCGCAATAATTGTAGAAATAGTATGTATGCTAATTAAATGAAACGAGTTCAATCACTTTTACTTCGTGAATAAGAATCTTTTGGTACACGAAAGAATTGCGTTTTTATTGAGCAGTATTAACAGTAAATTTTTGGACATATTGCAACTGACGTGCAGCTTTCTGAGTAGGAACATGGCTACCGCCGTTCTCCGCGTCTACTCTAGGGACCTATGCTAAGAAATAGTACGGGCGCCTTCCCGTCTTCTTACGCCAATGGATACAACATGGAAACGCGTATTACACGTCTAAGAAAGAAACCGCACTCTTGACCAGCACACTGAAACCCACAGATCGCTATTGCGCCGTGGACATCACATAGAATTTTTTAATACAAGCAGAATATGCCCTCTTAGGAAACTTTAGTAATATATTTTATAAATTAGTTCAATTTGGAATAAGGATAACTATCTATTTTTGATTTTTCACTCTTTGGATTACAAGTGTTTTAATTTCTACACTTTGGATTTCAAAGATTGTGTATTATAGAAATTAGGGTGGCAACACCCGGAAAGATCACTGCTGACGTCACGTGCGTGCTTTCGCGCTATCATTTGTAATCCTTATTTAACCGCTGTATTCTTCTAGAAATTTACCTTTTAATTTATAGTCACACGTTATAGTTTTTATTCTGAGGAATTCATACAATCTGTAGCTGAATTTCTTGTCACTGTGGTAAATAATAATTATTGATGACACATTTGAAATTTCGGTAGCAGAATAGTTTCATCGGTACAGTGTAAAATTTTACCTTTAGGCTTTTGTAATTACTTTACAAGTTATTTGTGACGCAGAATTGCCTGGTACAGCTCTCTGCTGTTGTGCTGTCCAACTGATTCTTCGGCTTTGTCAGCCAAAGATTCTTATCAGCAGCTCACTGATCCTTTACACGTTTATTAAGTTCTCTATAATGTTTTCTATTAGGATTAGTATTGATTCAGGACATTCCTCTAGTTCTTTCTTTCTAAAATAAACTCAAGTGCCTTGTCAGTCAGATAATTATGATGATAATAATAATAATTATGATAATTACTGTTAGTTTCCAAAGAAGCCTATTTTAAGTGGTCACATTTTTCCTGAATTTCAGTAGCAAGCTGCACGACTGTCATAATGAGTAAGTAACCTATCATGATAAGATGTACTATAATTAGGTCTTTCAGAGCTTCATAATTAAAGATAAATTTTTTAACCTTAGCACAGTACTTCTTAGGTTTAAATCGCAAAACACTTTTAACAAGATAATGGTCAGATCCAATTTCAGCTTCCCAGTACGACCTGGTCTTTTTAACAGAAGTAGTCCATTTGCTGTTAATTAAAATAAAATCTATAACGTTCTTATGCAGCCCCTCAGGTGAAACCCACGTGTACTTATGTATGTCGCGGTGTTTGTAATAAGTGTTAGTTATTCTGAAGCCATCGAGTTTAACATTGGCATTGACGTCACCTAGAACAAGGGTAATATCTCATTTCTTCACAGAATTCAAAATATCTTGAAGTCTGTAAAACCTTTTTTCTCATCCTCATCGGAGACACCGATGGGCTTCGAAAGGCCGCCGTCCGTTGGATGGGACGTTAAGTGTTCGGGAGAGCTATACCCTGTGCACGTTAAAGAACACGCTGGATGGCCTTGACGGGAGGCTACCATCTGTCTCCCAACAGCTGTTCCAGTGGGTCCCCTCCCCCAACCTTCTCTGAGCCTTCGGGGTCCATGTGACCTGGCCATTTAGCCCATGGTGTGCAAAAAAAGTGCCACTCAGAGGTAAAACAACAACCCAACTCATCCTCATCGGCATTCTCAGTGGGGGCATAACAGTAGATAAGATTCAAGTCCTTAACGCTTGTCTGTAATTTTGCTGTAAACAACCTTTCATTAATGCACTCTTATCCTAGAAGAGCATCAGTAGCGTGTCTGCTGAGAAGTAGACCAACGCCTTGGTGATGTCTATTGTCTTTCCTCCCCGAAAAGAGATATTTAAGATACTCACGGTGAATCCGAAAAACTTTGGAAAGAGGTACTAGATTAAAAGAAATGCGTCTTATTTCTGCTCCTTAATTTTTAGTAAATTTGGTATAGAAGGTATCGAAAAACGTAAGTGCGGAAGAGTAAACAAACTCCTCTGTTGGGAATACGAAACAGTGTAAATGTCACTTCCTTGCGATTCTGCAAACAATGCATTCTCAATCGTCACTGTCGGATGTCATTCGCCTATTATTGAAATCGTCCGACGCTTTTCTCGCTGTTCCATTTGCCGCGTTAGCTACTAAAATATGGCGAAGAAGTCATCCTTTTTTGAGGGTTTGTAGTTATCAGATCTTTGCCTATCGCGAACAGATTTTAGGATAATAAAGAGCCATAGGCAAGGCCCGTGCGGTTGATAAATACCGTCGGCCTGTCCTTCTGTAATCCACAACTCTGCTGCTCCAAAAGTATCAGCTGAATCAAGTTAAATATTATTCGTGAAGTGTTTGCGGTTCTTTTATATTTTCCTTCAGGTAACTAACTTTGTAGTGAATAATTAGTTTAGAGTAGAGGTAATCTAATTCTACACTTTTAGCCTAAGAGCTATGAAATTTCGGTCGGTTTCGAACCGACAAATAGTATGCAGCACATTATCCTGATTATGGGATATAAAATTGATAGTTAACCGCTATTTGTCGCTGTCGACCACTTTATTTTGGCTCGTAATACGGACGTTATTCATTTCCTATGCTTTTCAGGTACCCTACCGAACGGCTACAGAATTTCCTTGTTATGCCACTGAGAAACCTTACTTGGAAGTTCTAAAATATGCATTTAATGGAAAAAGGTCACTGATGATAAATTAAAGATCATAATCAAATATTTTTTAACCCTTTCACGACTAAGGGAAACATTTTTCCCATTTTAAAATTGGTGATTGTCGCATTTAATTATAACCTTATCTGCATTTTTTATACAGAATGTCAAAATAGAACGTATGCCGAACGCAATTACGTAAACGGGAACGTTTAGAAAACAAAAACAGAATTGTCAGGACGCATAATATATGTACTATGTGCAATGTCCATCTTTGCGTCACTACCAAAAGAAACTGCTTCGCAGAATATCATAATTAGCACATCATTTTGTATAGTAATTTTATTTCATTATTTTGTATTATTTTAGTTAACATTTTGTTCTAATAAACCAATAAATAAAAGACATTGCATAATAAGCCTAACTATAATTTGTGTTACCTTTATAGTCCATTGGGAAAAATATTTCCCATAAAATTCCAAAAAAACTACACATTGTTATGTATTTTTCTTCTGATTTTTATTTATTTTACGTCTAAACAAACTAAAATAAACAGTTACATACTAATATTTACTCTTAGAAACCTTATGATCCTGAAAGGGTTAAATATCGGTTTTCAAAAATATTGTTTTAGTAATTAAATGGTTGCGGAAGCTGGAATGGTTAACAATAATCTTCAGTGGTATGCCAGTGAGAAAGTGGAATTCTTATTTTCAAAACAAGAAATTCAGCTGCAGATTGTCGCACATTAAGAAAAATGAGATCGCTTCCTCACAATAAAAGTCTACGACGTGTGGTTATAAGTAAAATGGGAAATTAACAGAAGAATATAGCAGGTAAATTAGAATTACAAATGATACCGCGAAAACACGGACGTGACGTCATCAGTGGTATCCTGTGTTGCCACCATAATTTCTATAATATCTTTCAAAACCAGTGTATAAAACAAAACACTTCTAATCCTAAAATATTAACTGGTAGTTATTTCTTTTTTTAATTTTGTAAAATATTTTTATAATATTCTGAAATATTTAAATAAAATCTTAATAAGTAAATTATTTTGAATGTTATTAAAATAAATTAAATTAACTTTAACTTATCTTGAACCAATGAAAGGAATTGCTTGTTTAAACATATTTATTTTCGCTCTTTTTGTTGAAGGCTATCCAGACAGGCGGTAACTAGGTGGCTTTCACGGTACGCGTTTTCCTGTGGTGTCCAACGAGAAATTCCTAGATCGAGGCTAGGTGTGAATCTCTTACGTATGTCATAGGCAACTTTGTCCTTAGGGGTAAAGAACGCTTTTTCCTGTGTTCCCAAAGGACAACCCTGTGGTTTAATCTAAGGCTTCTATTACACATTTCGCTGTACTGTACATTACCTTCTTCTTAGCTCTGAACAATGCGTTTCCGTGTAGTGGGTAAATTATATTTTTATCGCCAAGTTGACATTTCTTGGTTGACATTTCAGATCAACCAAGAATTAAATTCCGCTGTGAAAAATATCACAGCGGAAGAATTTCCCTCCACAGAAGCCAACCAGTGCAGCAAAATCGGGATCCACAATCAAGCTCAGAGCCATATATCTGTCCAGTCCAGTGGGTTTATATGGTCAGCACCAGGACCATGTGTGGTTGACCACTCCTCAGCAGGGTAGAAAAAAAAAGAAAAGTAGCCATAGTTGTCCAGATCAGTACGCCACACTAATCTGGTAGCCCTCCCCTTCCGTTCACTTCCAGAAGAGAGTATCTCTTTTGAAAGGTATTAACTGTCTGCACCACGAGAAGGCGGGGTCGGACATTAGGTGCTAGGCCTGGCCGGTTCTATGCATTGCTATTTTAGGTATATTTTTATATTAGGTTTCGATCATCTCAGGTACGTAAGATGCATTTTTATATTTCTACAGAGAAGAAAAATGGTTATATAAAGTTTCGGAGAAGTATAGACGAAACATTGTGAAGCCGTAGTAAAAGTTGGAAGTTGCATACTTTGAGTTTCGCATTGGAAGCTTTTTTGAGTTGTTCCACTGGATATTTTTTTCTCTCCCTCCTACGATCCACGGAGGAAGCAACCATTCTTTTGTTTAATATATTTTGGGGAAGACTTTAGTGATGTACTGCGATGTGGAAGGGCTTTACGTAGGCAGCAAACATTTATACGTTTACAAACCGTTACAGCTTTGGATATTCCGGTTTTTGAAAAGTTGTTTTCGGTAAAAACTTAGGTTTTTGCGAGTAATCTCAAGATTAATATTATTGTTTTGGCCCAGAAATGAAAATTAACAGTTATGTGCACGTCGTAGCGTAATAAGATAGAAAAATAGGAATGGATTTGCATCGCATCTTAAACCCTTGCCGAACGCTTGCAGTGTTTAAAAATTATGTTTATGGGTGAATAAATATTTCGATTTAGAGTGAATGGTGGGGTAAAACTTATTTATTCAGAGATGAAATAAACTGTTTCAATTATCTTTCTATAAATAGGGAATTGACTACGAAATATTTGTGTTGACACGAAATACGGTTCTCATTAATTGTAGCTATGGAAATGATGTTTCTTGAACTACGTTATTTGCGTTTTAAGAGTTAAGAACGATAGGATAATTTTACAAATGCCAAGATGGAAAATAATTATCCGGTGCAATACAATAATTATTTTATTAAGAGTAAAACGGAAATCGGAACGTGATTTGAGGTTTCATGTCAACTTTGCGTTTAATATTTTGTTTTTTGCGTGTTAAATATTCCAGCGTTCGTCAATTATATATTACGGCAACCAACGTTTTTATATTCGATATTACACGTATGTCGTACATTATATTATTAGTATATTAGAGATATCTAATTCAAATGATATCGAATGAGATATTTTGCTACTAAGGTATTATGCCAATGTCGCCTTTTATTTCGTCCATCAAATAGGTATTGTGAGTGACCTCAGGAGAAAATATGTTTTGGAAAATGTATTGAACTGAATAATAAACTGTGATTTCACAAATAGTTTTGTTGTATGGCTTTCATGAGACACTGAAAATGCTTTTCCTCTTCACATTATAGAAATTATGTTGGGAAGTAACCGAAACCGCTTCGCTGACGTCATCTCTGTGTTTTCTCCAATTTATTATTAAGGCGCACATATATTTCAGTTTGCTTATACACGTAGGATATTTTTTATTTTAAGTAGTCTAGGCAGAGAAACTTTTCGTTATTCGATTATCTTCGGTTATTTGATGGCGATCCCCACTGCCACGTTATGTTCGATAATATTCGTTCGTATAATATTCACTAATTGGCTTCGCTCAGGTACGAGAAATGGTGAGAAAGGAAGCTTAAAGAGAGAGAACTTTGTTGCGGATATGGAGAGGTGTCACTTCCTTCGAAGTCGGAAAACAATTAAAGCAACAATGTTATTGTCAGACGTCAGCAAAGAATTATTACGATTACTTTCAATCAGTATAAAAAAATTCATTGAAAGAACTCTGTTGAAGTCAAACGTACGTAGTAGCGTCGACATTTTTCACGTTTTCTTCTAGGGAATCGAAGATTAGTTATGGTTAGAAAAATAAGCCGTCTTTTAAGTCACGGAGGTAAGAAGAGAATATTTTAATGATATCGTATATGTACGGTAACCATACGCCCTTTATTTAAGAGCACAGTCCTTTAGATTTTTTTTTTCTAAAATGGCGATTTTGTCCTTTTTTTTCGTGAATTAAAATAATATTTTGATTAGCGAACAATATGTGGACCAGTGAAAAAACAAAATGAAAAATCGGACCATTTAAAGCATGCATTTTATACCAAATGCAACTTTCATATGAATTGCATACAGATTTAATAAATTTTAAAACATAAACCTGATTTATTAACCCTTCCAGCGTCCAGAACGTACATATCCGTTTTTAGTACAATAAAAGAAAACGATTTAAAAAAAAATAAAAATTGTCATTTTAAATTATTTTTAAATAGATACCTTATAAAAATATGTAATTTAAGCTTGAAAAATAATATTTTCTGTTTTATTTGATGCATATTTTATTAAACTATGACATAAATAATTTGTTAAAGCCATCTGTTTACCATTTCGTAGAAGTTATATAAGGTATTGCCAATTTAAATTGCCTGACATTGGGTGCTTGGAATGGATATTCACACAACCCTATTGTGCCTTTCAAAATACTTGGCGTATATTTTGATATAAAAGGATGCCATAGTAAAACTTGGACTGAAATTTTGAAACAGGCCAGAGAAGTCGTATAACTTTGGCAATTTGAGGACGCCTCCTTCGCCAACAGAGCCAAATTGGCAAACTCAATTTTGATATCAAAATTAACTATTATTAACCCCGTCGCCAATCGTGACCCTTTTCACGACTGGAAAAAAGCCTGGGACAACATTTATCATTGTGGAGCTATTTCTGAATACAGGGACATTACGTGGTTTGCTGCTCACGATGTCCTTCCGACCCGTACAATTTTGCATAGCAGAATGACCAATGTCTCTGACAAATGCAATTTTTGCGGCAGGATCGAAGACATTGGTCATATTACGTTTTACTGTCCATTTGCGACAGAGGTTTGGAAGGGGATATGTAAATGGATGAGAATCCAGTCTCGTCAGATACTCTTTCATGAAGACATTCCTTCGCAAAATAAATATGTACATAATTTGATTGTTTCTACTGTTAAAACTTTCTTGTGGAAATGCCGATGTTATAGGCTCTAACACAAAAACTTTTGGCGACCCAGAACTACCAGTGGAGTTATTGAAAAGTTTATAATTGTTAGAAAAAATATTGATAGAGCCTCTATATTGGAAACAGTGGAGAGATTTCCACATTTTGTGATTTATTTTTAATTTTTTCCGTGGCCTGCCTGCCCGGAATTTGCCCCTATCTTGTACAAGTTTTTCTTCTAGTTTACACAGATAATTTGTGTTCTTTTCTAGTTTCTCTAGAAAATTTTGTTTTTTGGTTTAAAGTTGGCTAAGATGCAGTAGTTTTCACTCGTTAGAGCGAATTTTTCATTTTATAATTTAATTTTATGTGGCCTGCGAGCCCGAATTTACCCGTATCTAATATAGGTTTTATTTTAGTCCTTGTATATATTTTTTGTTTATTTCTATGTTTTCCAGAAAATTTTGTTTATTGGTTTAAAGTTGGCTAAGATGCAGTAGTTTTCACTCGTTAGAGCAAAATTTTGTATTTTTTTATTTAATTTTCCGTGGCCTGCGTGCCCGGAATTTACCCGTATCTAATACAGATTTTATTATAGTCCCTGTATATATTTTTGTTTATTTCTATGTTTTCCAGAAAACTTTGTTTATTGGTTTAAAGTCGGCTTGGTGCAGTCTTTTGCGCTCATTGGCGCGAGCGAGGAAGATCCAGCATTCTAAGGCATTCTGTGTCAAGTATCTGGTCCATTCTAAGTCCAATATCTCGGAACAATTTTTTCTTTAGAAATAAGTGGTCTGGGAACCTTCGTGTCACGTGACACAAAGGTTGCTAGATCACTAATTTCTAAAAAAATCGTCGCCAGATATTTTTTCTGAATCCACCGTAGTGTTCGAATACATTTTCGAGCGACTGTACTCGAAACGTCGGATTTCTATTATAGTAAGGCTCCATAATCCGACTGTACAACCGGTGACATTTTTCCCTCGGGCAGCGATGGGCTTGCAAAGGCCGCCGTCGGTCGGATGGGACGTTAAAGAACGCGGTGGATGGCCGCGACTAGAGATGTGTGTTTTCCTTTTCTGATATTCCTTCTGATCTTGCCATTTAGCCCATTGTGTGTATAAAAAGTGCGAGTGTAAAAGCCTCATCTTCTCACGTATACCAATAATATATTTTTATATGTGGTGAATGTTTGATCAACAGAGGAATTGCGGTATCCATCGAAGTCACAAGCCTTTTGTCTCTGTGGCAGACATGGAGCATTCCATTCCCTTTTTTTTTTCCCTCCCCAAACCTTCTCTTCCTTTTGACCTAGCCATTTAGCCCATGGTGTGCAAAATATTGCCGCTCAGAGGTAAAACAACCTATCATTAAAGATCACGATGGATGGCCTTGACGGGAGGCTACCATCTACTTGCCAACAGCTGTTCCAGTGGGTCCCCTCCCCAAATCTTCTCTGAGCCTTCGGGGTCCTTGTGACCTGGACATTTAGCCCATTACACTTTAAAAAAAAGCCCCGAAACCTTCCAAACTGACCCGGAAGGTCGAACAGACAGGAAGTGACCCCCACAGCAAACCGGAAGTGACCTCAAAAAGTACACGAAAACCACGCCCCAAAACGCTCCCGCACGCCCCCCTAATTGTCGGAAAACAACCGGAAGTGACCCGGAAGGTACAGGTCAACGAGAGGCACGCCCCCACGTGCCACACCCCGAAAGTGACCCCGAAGGAACCCCGAAAATCCCCAGAAACGTCCCACTGCTCCGACAGCCCATTTGGGTTCGTAGTATCATGACACGCCCGAAAAGGCTCTAGATGACCCAGAAGTGACCCCCAAGACAAACCGGATAAACGCAAAAAACCCCACAACACGAAGCGCTAAAAAACGCCCCCCCCCCCCCCCCCCCCTGTGCCACAAAAGTCATCCCTGTTGCCAAAAAACACTCTCCACCTGCTCAATACCGCTCACGGTGTCTGAATCGTGCGGAAAAACTCCCTAGAAATCCCCCCAGGAGAAGCAGAAACAAAAAGCTGCCAAAATGTGTCCATACAGCCCAAAAACAGGCAGCCATTTGCATTGGGTCGAAGCAGTGCGTTCGGACGGTAGAGTAGTGTAAGAGAAATACCCCACAAGCCCCAGAGACCAAGAGAACAAAGAGAGATCTGTATGAAGCACCTTCCCACCCACTGAGCAGCGGTTTAACCGCGACAAAGATACCCTTTGTACAGGTAAAATAAAAAAGCTAAGTCCAGCAAGCCATTGGAGAGGCAAAAGAGGCGTAAAAAAACACTTAAAAAATTAAGGGAAAAACGGTCGGAGAACTCCTAAATTCTACGAAGTTCCGGATGGAACAGCGCCCCCTAGCGGTGGAATAGTGTCGAAAACGGTTGCCACAAAGTGTCCCAAAAATCTGAAGAGCCTAGGTCCCATAAAACGAGAGCAAAGGTCAAAAAACAGATTGTGAAAATGGAGCAAAATCAACAGAAAAAGACATTTTACCCGGAAAGGTAGAAAAATGACCCTTTCTAGTGTACAGTCACGTGACCTAAAGATTCGTACTCGAGAGAGACACCGGTTGACGGATTCGTTCTCACTTGGCCTCCACTCATCTGGGGCTTTTCATGATAATTCGGACCACTGAGTCACGTGACCCGAAGATTCGTACTCCAGAGATTCATCACTTGGCCTTCACTCACTAAGGGCGTTTTAAATAATGCGGCATACTGTATATACGCTCAGAATACCTTAAAAAGGGGATTCGGAATAAAACGAAAAAGTACAATGTACCAGCTATTACAATTCCGTAATAGCTGACACGCCATACTTTCCTAAGGGCCACACCTTGGACCAGCGCCCGCCAGTGTTGCCTACGCTGGATCCCAGGCTGCCAAATACCCAGGGCCTGCGCAGGCACTACTGGTGACTTCAGGGGGCTAGCTCACTACGCCGTGTGGCAGTAGCATAGTGAACGCGACTCCCCCCCCTACCCAACAAACACGACGAATTCCGCATGTTCAACGCCTTGGGGCAGAGAACAAAACGGGTCGTGGGAAAGGTTTACAAATCGCCTAAACAGTCAATTTGCTTATATAGCAGTTAAGGAGAGCATCTGTAAATTAGCAAAAGCTAATATTTTCAAAGTTTCGTCATGAAAAATAAGGAATCTGACAACACAAAATATCTGACCTGGGGTCAGCCGTTAGAGGTCGCTGAGATCTAATTAAATGGCAAATTTCATGAAGATCAGTCAAGTAGTTTTTTTTAAAGGCATCGAAAGTTCCCATAGAAATAACATTAAGGAAACCACCTCAAATTTTTTTAGAAACCGAAACCGAGGGAGAACAACCTTTCAAAGTGAAACAGGAAACCTGTTAAATGACGTTCGCCTGAATAAAGTTCGGAAAGATTTGAATTATGGGAAAAGGGTTATAAAGAAGGCTTTGAGCAAATTCGATTTCTTCCTCATGTTAAAGTATAGAGAAAAGCTCGATCGAAAAGCTAATGTTATCCTATGGACATTAGGCCTAGCGGGAAAAGCGTTACAACACTCGAACCGTTACAGATACCGGGTTCGGACCACTTGATTCGTCATCGACGTCAAATTACGTCACTCCCATATCCAGCACAAGACTCTAAACTCAATATTTAAAAAGTTAAAAATGAATTTTAAAACGTTTGAATCTCGAAAACCGCACGTCCTGGGTCGAATGCGGGTTCAGAATCGGATGCGTCTCGACGAGACCTTTCAGAAAAGGGGTCATATCAGAGGCTATCTCTAATATTTAAGAAGTTAGCATCAGCCAATCAGCATTCAGCATTTCAAAATACTGGAATCCCATTGGTTCTATGTGGTAGATTTAAAATTCGCGCTTTTTTTTCAATGTAAAGGAATTCCTATCATAAGAACGCACTAGTAATTTTCAACGAATAAGAATAACGTTACTGATTCGTTCTCACTTGGCTTTAAAAGAAAAGAATGGCGTGTCATGATAATTCGGAACACGGATTCTTTTCTTACTAGGATGATGAAAGGATAGAAATTTTATCCCTAACGAGATAGATAAATAAATATTTTTTAAGCAAACACAGCTCGGGAAGCAGATGAAGAAAGGGTTAAAATGGCTCCTAAAGGTTACTACTAGTATTTCCTAGACTTCAGAATAGGGAATCACCAAATGGACTAATTAAGGTATTCAAATAGAGTTTAAACTTTTCATATATTTTAAATCTTTCGTATTTAAAAAAGATAATGGAATAATTATTTTTAACCAATCAGATTTAAACGCTAAGATGGCAAAGGTTTCATTGGATACCTATTTCAGTTCGGAACTGCTTTATTCTGCACTCTCTGCAATAGCGATGTCATTGCACATGAGATCTGCGCATAGGTAGGACGTCACTCATAAATAGCGATATAAGGACACAATAATGATCTATGACGTCATACACAACTACTGCACATACAGATCACGTTATCGATTACTTGCCATAAATCGATGACGTCATATAAAAATAACCAATCACTTGAAAACTTAAGGATGACCTTAGAGTATAGTTATCCTAATATGTATTCCGTTAGAATACTACAGCGCATTCAATCGGAGCATTTATACATAACAACATGTACACGGACAGCCGAGTTCGACAGGCCACGACACTGAGGCGATCCTCAGCCATCACGTGATCAACTTAGTCCGGTAGCTGCAAACGTCACTCGATTCGTTCGCACAGAACCTTGTATCACGTTTTTGTAATTTTATTTCGTTTTAATTTTTTCAAGAAACCTAATTTTGTTTTTCTTTCTTCATACCCCATTTAATCTAATTTGTGATAATTCTTAAAAAAATCAGCCGTTTCCTTAAAAAAAAATAAGGGCATAATATTTTTAACTTCCTTTATGTTTTTTTTTTAAACATTTAACAACTGCAAGGCATTGATTCAGAATACACCGCTGGTTTTCATTTACTTACCGGTTGCGGTATCCTTAATATTTACTCATCGATTACATTTGTTTAATCTTTTGGAAAAGAAATCGCCCGACCCAAATATAATTTAAAAAATGTATACTTTCAGCGGTCACTTATTAGATAATTTCCATGGTATGCAAGCAGTAATCGAGTTTTACAGCGCAATAACTTCTTAAAATTATTAAGGAAAATTGTGACAGTAGATGCGTTGCACGTTTGGTATTTAATTATGGAATATTTAATAACAGCTGTTCCACTTTATATAACTGCTGTGGCGTAAACAGGTTGAAATGGAAGCAATAACCTGTACATTAAACTTTAATGATAAATACTGTGAAAAGTATGAATACATTTTAGTAGTTCACATACTAATTTCCATCAGTTTTGAACGAACTAAGTTAAATATTTATACCTTCATAACTATTTAAATACTGAACCTATTTCTAAAAACCTAGATTTGAGGGAGTTTACAACAAATTATTTTCAGTGCAAACATGGGCAAGGTGTCCCTGAGGTAACATAATGCAAATACAATGCAAAATATACAGATTTGAATAAAACGTATACTCTATTTAGCAGTAATATTTTAGAATATGATACAGAAAATTACAAAACTCATAAAAAATTACGTTTTTTTTTGCATATGGATTTTAACAATATACTAGTGTATATCACAGCTTTGGAATATATTGAGTAAATATTTCACTACCCTTTTTTTGTTTCTTTTCAACTCATAAAAGATGCCCAATGAAGATGTGACAAGAAATATATTAGATCATGTAATATCAGTTCATTATAAAACATTTATCTAGTAAATTGATTTTAGTGAAAATTATGTATCTCTTCCTGAAAGACTCGTACATAATCTAGAACATGAAAGATATCCTAAAATTCATTAATTTTGCCCCTTTCAACGTGTTGAATCTTTCAACACGTTGAAACTAAGCCTAAGAGAGCAATGCACTCAAAACACTTTCAAGCACTAAATAATTACTTTTATCAAACCACTAACTACAGGAAACAAATAATAATAATAAGGAGAAATGCTCACCTGTTTGGTGTAATCCAAAGATAGTTTGTAGACAAAAATGTTTATTTACACGATGACCGAAGCACGCGACTGAAGAATAAACATTTCGTTTCTATGACAATCGGACTGTAACCTCAGACTAGGTTGATCACGTGATATTCCAGTGTCGTGGCCTGTCTTTCTCGTCGGCCTCGATGGACAGCCTTATGACGTCACAATTTATTAGCCAATCAGCTTTGTCACGTGATTTCAATTAACCAATCAATTCAAACCTTAATCATGACATCACTGTATATTTATCCTAATGCTTTAGTATACGGACAGTCAAAATTCACCCACCCCTGCGATGGTACCATGCTTTCTCTATGGATCACCTCAATTGAACTCCTCACATGTTAACCTATGGGTAATCCGGGTCAAACAGTCACTAAGTCTAGCCAATAAATTAATGAATTAATTAATTATTTATTTCTCTACTACTCTTATTCTGCAGTATAGGGATATGGCATTCTTCATGTCTTTACTTGTTATATTCCAAAGCTGTGATATACACTAGTATATTGTGGATGCTTACAGGTAGACAGGGATGTAAGTAGGATGAGACTTCTTTTAACCAATTCTGGGGCTTTTTTTTATAATAATTTCACTCTTTTCTCTTTTATCCCATACTCCGCAAAGGATCAATACACTTTTTAAATACTTTCAATGGAGTGAAAGGACTTTTTTATTACATTTTAATTTCACTAAGACTAATCTCGTACTATTAACATACGGATGAGCTGTATCTCAACTTCTAATCACTCTTTTCACATTTCTTCATAGTTTTCAATCTTCTTCCATTCTATACATAGGGAAAGCCTCAAAACCCTCCACAGAGTGAAGCCACTAGGCCCGTGCAAAATAGTCCCCAACTCACAAGGGGAAGACTTGCCGCAAAGCCCCTTGCAACGGGAAATCGCAGGGCCCACATATAAAAAGCCCCCAATCCGCGAGAGACGCACGCCCCGAAAAGCCCCCAACCCGCGAGAGACGCACGCCCCGAAAAGCCCAGAACCCGCACTATATTAGACTTTCTCATCGGGGGGGGGGGGGCATCGGGCCTGGCGCGCAACCTTCGTGTCACGTGACACGAAGGTTCCCAGATCACTTATTTCTAAAAAAAAAGTGTTGCCAGATATTTTTTTCCGTATTCTGAAATCAACCACAGTGTTCGGATATTTTTTGAGCGACTGTAGGCTCGTGGGAGGGGAAGGTAAAAAGATATTTTTCCTGCCTTTTAGCTGTGAAAGCATATTAAAGAATATTATTTTCGGAGGGAAATGAGACAATGAAGAAAACGTAAAGAACACACGTCTGTTCGTGGTGCTGAGAATAAAGGCAAGTTTCCCGTCCCGTGGCCGAGTGGTTAGCACGCTTGGCTATTGATCTAAGGGACCTGCGTTAGAGCCCTGGGTAAGGCATTGATGGATGGTTGGCTACTGATCCTGAAATACTCCCAATATCGCAGATAAAGCCCCCGCCCTAAAATTGGTTTAAAACACCAATAGTGAGGCCCTTAGTGGCAGAAAACGCACCAATGCCCCAAAAAACGCTGTGTGAAACGACCCCAAAGCTACCTGAGTTCGAGCCCCGATGTTTTTCTGCTGAGGTCCTACCATCTTCTCAGGACCTTGTCTTATGACATATAAACTGACAAGCTCCTGTCAGAGCTCTGCGACAAGCAACTGCTTGAGGGGGATGTTTTACTGATTGCTTTCCGAATTTTTTTCTTCCATTTCATGGGTAGCAATCGAAAGGAATTTTGCTTTCAGTCCCAGTGAAATGTTTTAAAGAACAGAGTAAGTTTAAGTAACTTTGTTTGCATTATGCATTAAAGGAAATAAAAAAGAGCAACCGAAGCTAACGAGCTGCGAATTTCTGCAGTTACTTCTTTCAAAATGATTGAAACCTTTACATAATCTACGGTTTTATACAAATACATTTTCGCAATAAGAACCAGTTATTGATTTGGGTTTGTCAGGTTTAGAGATTAAGTAGATAAATAAAAAATAGTTTTATTGATAAATGAAAAGCCAGCAGCGTTTTTCTCGCAATCTCACATTTTAGTCACCTTATAGTTAGTACTTAGCTTAGAGCACTGAATAATTTAATGCACTGAATAATAATTTGAAGTCCATTATTATTCAGTGCATTAATTCATTTAAATTTTTAAATGCAAATGTTTATTGTAGGAACGAAGGCGTTTGAATACTTCTAGAGAACGAGACAGGTAGAGGGAAAATATTCCATGCAGTTCTACTCTTAAAATCTCTGGAATTTATTGCAAAAGTTTAATTATGAGTTATTCTTCCCAAATAACAATTAAAACTTTTCCATTTTACCTATTTCACGGCAAAATTTTGAAAAGTACCTTTGAATTGTCATTAGACGTTAAACTTCTTCTTCTGCATTATTTAGCAAACTCTGTTTTCGTTGCCAGATCTCGCTAACATATTATGCAGACGATAATTCATTAACTTTAATTAGAAAAGCTTCGTCTGATCGGTATTTTATTGCAGAGAGTGGGATAAATGGCCAGGTTACAAGGGCCCCTACGGCTAAGATAATAACTTAACCCTAGGGGACAGGTATAACTCCTGTACACAAAACTAGAGAAATTGATATTTCAAGAAAAAAATTTAATTGAATTTCACATTTGAAGAATGATAGCACGATTTTAATACTTGATCATTTCCTCCATTTGAAATTATTTTTGTTGAATCAACTTCTATAAGTAAAACAAGCAGAAAAAACACTTAAAATAATCCAAAGTTAAATATTAGAAATTTTTAAAATCATTACATACTAAATTATTAATAAATAAACCGTTTGACGACTTTTTTTCAATAAATGATTAGATACCAATTTATGATGAAAACCGTTAATAGGTAATTCTAACAGAATATGAATTATAATATTAATAAAACTGAATAATAATAAGTAATTTCAGAAGGATTTAAAACTAATTTCCATCTGTACACCAATGACTTGATTTTACATTAAAACTCTATGGAAGCTCAACTACCTGTACATCGTTCAGAAAAGTCTGCTTTCGTTGCCAGATCTCGCCAACAAACTATGCAGATGAAAATTCATTTATTTTATTCCAGAAGCCGTTCTTTCGTCTGATCATTTGAAAATAATTGTCCTTAGAGTTCAAAATACTGATGGATTCAGTGATTGTCCACAACTTGAAAGTTTTAAAGGGGGGCTTTAAAACAATTTTTTTTTTATTTACAAGAGTTTAAAAAAGCTTTTCTATTAAGAATATTCTGAAGATCTGCGTCATATCATAGAGAGCAATCGTTTGGATTATTTTAGTAAATAAAAGGTAAAAAATCCTTAACTAGAAAAATAATTTATATTTATAAAATAGATATTAAAAATGAATGATAGTTAAACAAACAAAGGGAGTTGGGTTGTTTTACCCGCGAGGACATGTTTTGTACACATTGGGCTAAATTGCCAGGTCACAAGCACCCCGAGAGCTTAAAGAAGTTTGGAGAAAAGGGTCCCACTGGACAACTGTTGGGAGACAAATAGTAGTCTCTTATGAAAACCATCCAGCGTGTTGTTTAATGTGTACAGTCACTCAAAAAAATATTCGAACACTATGGTTGATTACAGAATAGAGAAAAAATATCCGGCAACGATTTTTTTTTAGAAATTAGTGACCTGACAATCTTCGTGTACAGAACAAGAAGGTTGCCAGATCGCCAATTTCTAAAATAATCGTTGCCAGATAATTTTTCTGAATTCTCTAATCAACCATAGTGTTGTAATATTTGTTTGAGCGACTGCACAAGGTTACCAGATCCCTAATTTCTAAAAAAAAAAGTCGTTGCCAGATACTTTTTCTCAAATCAACTATAGTGTTCGAATATTTGTTTGAGCGACTGTACACGAAGGTTGCCAGATCATTGATTTCTAAAAACGTCGTTGCCAGATACTCTTTCTCAAATCAACCATAGTGTTCAAATATTTGTTTGAGAGACTGTACACGAAGGTTGCCAGATCCCTATTTTCTAAAAAAGGCGTTGCCAGATACTTTTTCTCAAATCAACTATAGTGTTGGAATATCTGTTTGAGGGACTGTATACGAAGGTTGCCAGATCCCTGATTTCTTAAAACATCGTTGCCAGATACTCTTTCTGAAATCAACTATAGTGTTCGAATATTTGCTTGAGCGACTCTACAAGGAGATTGCCAGATCACTGATTTTTAAAAACATCGTTGCCAGATACTCTTTTTGAAATATAGTGTTCGAATATTCGTTTGAGCGACTACACGAAGTTTGCCAGATCCCTCATTTCTAAAAACGTCGTTGCCAGATCCTTTTTCTGAAATTTTGCCCATGGTGTGCAAAAAAGTCAGCTCAGAGGTAAAACAACCCACTTTAAAGAACACACTGGATGGCCTTGACGGGAGGCTACCATCTGTCTCCCAACAGGTTTTCCAGTGGGTCTCCTAACCTTCTCTGAGCACTTAAGGGTCCATGTGACCTGGCCTTTTAGCCCATGGTGTGCAAAAATGTGCCGCTCAGAGGTAAAACAACCAAGCAATCCTACGTTGAATCAAAAATCGCTGTCAAATCCATTGCCGTCATATTCTGAAGCTTAGGCATCATTTCATCTTTCGAGGTTGGCAAAACTGCATTTAATCATTTCATTACAACACCCACATAAACATCTTCTGAATCTCTGTTAAGGAGTAGTACTCAGTAAACCAATCGTAAGTGCATTTGGATTGTTTCAACAATGAGCGCCACTTTTTTGCACACCATGGGCTAAATGGCCAGGTCACAAGTACCCCGAAGGCTCGAAGAAGGTTGGGGACCCACTGGAACAGCTGTTGGGAGACTGATGATAGCCTACCGTCAAGGCCATCCAGCGTGTTCTCTAACGTGCACAGGGTATGGCTCTCCCACACGCGGCTTAACGTCCCATCCGACGGACGGCGGCCTTTCCAAGCCCCATGGGAGTTTACAATGTACCAAATGTAATTGCAGGTATGGAAACCCCGAATGCGAATGATGCAACCTCTGTATCGCAACAAGCTTGGGTTCAGCGTTGCGAAGACTACCTCTATGACGATTGCAAAAGAGGGCGTCCTCAAGAAGAGGTATCCCATCTTTAAATTAAAAGGCGAAACCATCCGCCACATGACGACTTTAAAATACTTGGGGATCACTCTGGATGAGAGGATGAGCTGGATCCCACACCTGCAGGACTTGAAAGCTAAATGCACCAATGTTATGTGCAAGCTTTAGCGTATGGCTCGCGTCTCATGGGGACTCAGAAGCGAGGTCCTCAAAGAAATTTATCTCAAGGGAACGGAGAGGATCCTGACATATGGTGCGGGTGCCTGGTGGCGCCCGACGAACCACGCCATAATGTGTAGAAAGCTGCTCGCCGCCCAACGATTGGCTTTACTGCGGATCACCAGAGCTTATAGGACTACATCTACGGATGCCCTCCTGGTGCTCGCAGGGATCCCCCCGCTATTTTTGACGGTCGGAAAAGAAGCGACCATTTTCAGAGTCACGCAGGCTAGGGAGAAGCAACATTCCTCGGAGTCCAGTATGACCCTGAGGAATATGAGAAAAATACAGCTAAGTGGGATCTACATCCCACAGGGAGACTATGTGTGCCCTGGTCCACGGAGTTACCATCAGGTACAGATATTGAAATATACACCGATGGTTCCAAGAGCGAGGACGGTGTGGGCTTAGCCTTCACTGTCTTCAATCAAGGAGCCAACGTGTATGATTTTCAGAGGAAGGTTTCAAATAATGGCTCGGCCTTCCAAGCAGAGCTGCTCGCTATCAGAGAGGCCCTTAACTGGGCCCTCAATGACAGTGGTCCTAACAACGACATTAGGCTGTACACGGACAGCCAGGCAGCTCTGCAAGCACTTGCAGATGCAACCAACAGGCATCAGATAGTGAATGAGATCAAGTGCATCCTGGGTAATCAGAGCATGCCCAAGGTATCCTTCTCCTGGATCAAGGCACATGTAGGGCATGAAGGTAATGAACGGGCTGACCAACTGGCCCGTTCCGCAGGTAATAATACTCAACCTGTGATAGCGGTTAAGACTTCTAAAATTACCCTGAAGTCTATAATTGGCCAAGGTACCATTCAGGAGTGGCAGAGGCTCTGGGATACGACTGAGAATGGTCTTCAAACAAAGACATTCTTGAAAAGGGTCAGTCTATCCCTGATGTCCTCTGACCACTACTTGACGCAGGTCCTAACGGGACATGGGAGTTTCCCCAAATACCTGGAGAGGTTTAAAATCTCTACCCACAGTTACTGCGGCTGTGGGGCTCCAGACGCAGATGTTGGGCACTATATCCTCAGGTGCCCGTTCACAGAAGGGTTCGCTAACGAACTCAGGGACTCCCAAGCGATCAATGAGGTAGCAGGCGAACTGGTCTCAGTGTCCATTGAGGGTGCCCGTGTCAGGGCACACTTGAGGGACATAGGCTGGCTTGTCTGCCAGCTCCGGGACTCTCTCCTTTGAGCTCCGAGGCTGCTGTTTCTCTTCGACTTATTTTCCTACCTTCTTCCCGGGCTGCACTCAGCACCCACTTTAACACCACCCATACTCCATGTCCCTACTGGTCTCCCCTGAGACTAACTTCACCTTCTCTTTTCCAAGCCTATAGTTGCTATGCACGTGTAGTGTCTTGAGACGGAGCATGTGATTTCCCCATGGGGAGTGGGTCCTTCGGGACCCACTCCCCGCCCCGTATTAACCAGAGGTGTAGGTGGTTGGTTAAGGAACCAATCGGAGCATAGGCGACCGAAAGTGACCCCATATTCATTTAATTGGGGGGGGGGGGGTTGTAACAAACAACAAGAACCTCCTTGGCAGTTCAATACCTTTGGTTTTTCCTACAGTAAAGAGTCCGCATTTATGGAAGAATCGTTTTGACCGTTCTGTTGTTTGCTGAATTGTAAGTGAACATGCCCGATGACCGAAAGAGACGTGAATTTGCATTTGGTACATCCGGGGATCGTTCTTCGAAGCCAACCGATAACAATGGAGGAACAACAGTTGTTTTTTCGAATTCCAATTGTGGCGTAGCGAAAACAGTATACGATACGAAAGTCTTCAGAAAGCACTGTTGCCTCACATATAGGTATTGGAGTTGTCCTTTGTTGTCAGATTGACAATTTCCGTTTCGATTCATTCGTCCTATTTCGGCCATCGGTCCGTCCGATCTGATGTACGTTTCCGAGATTAAAATGCTTTTTAACCCAATTGTTCTATTGTCTAGTTGATTGCGATAGGGCTGAGACGCATCTTTTCTGATTCAATAAATCCTTAGATGTAAAAAAAAATCCTTTCCGACGTAGGGGGATTCGAACCGTCTTAAGAAACTTTAGCAAAACTGAAGAATAGTGAAAGAATTCTTTACACAAAGTTCTAAAATACAAACTTATTTTATTAAACACTTTGA
Source organism: Ryuthela nishihirai (assembly GCA_038380435.1). Lineage (NCBI taxonomy): Eukaryota > Metazoa > Arthropoda > Arachnida > Araneae > Heptathelidae > Ryuthela > Ryuthela nishihirai. The sequence goes on from JAWZYU010000041.1 coordinate 2,073,123, forward strand.
TACAATAATACTTGTTACTAAGATTCTTCTGAAGTCAATTTTTCTGGTTGGCATTCTTATCGCTAAATATTCAAATAACTCATTAAATACTGAACGAATATTGTTGAAAATCGAGATATTGATTTAATTGAGATCTTTATCTGCAATCGCATTTTTCGAAACAAAAAAAACTTATTTTAGTAGTTATAGAGCTTCGACGTTAGCTTTCCATTTGACCTAACATAGGGATTTTCTTTATGGAAAATAGTGGAGTTGTTTCTAACAATCTCTACTGGGTTGATTTACTTCTGAGCGGCAATTTTTTTCACAAAATGGGCTAAATGGCAAGATCACAAGGACCCCAAAGGTTCACAGAAGGTTGGAGGAGCAGACCCACTGGCAACCTAAAAAAGCACACCAGAAAAATGCCCTTAGAAATAAAAGAAGCCAGATTACCAAAAGGGCAAGTCACACGTATAGTCGCTGAAAAAAAATATCCGAACAATATGGTTGATTAGAGAATTCAGAAAAAATATCTGGGAACGATTTTTTTTAGAAATTAGTGATCTGGCAACCTTCGTGAGGCGTGACACGAAGGATGTGAACAGCGCCCCTTAGTGGTGGAAAAGGGTTGCCCCAAAGTGAATATAAAGTCTGAAAACCCTAGGTCCTATAGAAGGAGAGCAAAGGTAAAAAAAAACTGATTGTCAAAATGGAGAGGAAGCAAGAGAGAAAAAGACACTTTATCCAGAAAGGTAAAAAAAGACCCTTTACTAATGTCCAAAGTAGAGTCACGTGACCTAAAGATTCATCACTTGACGGATTCGTTCTCACTTGGCCTCATCCGGGGCGTTTCCTGATCATTCGGATCACCCGGAGATTCACACTCCAGAGATTCATTACTTGACAGATTCGTTCTCACTTGACTTTCGCTCACCCCCTAAACGCGACGAATTCCGCTTGTTTCCGCCTTGGGCCAGAGAACAAAACGCGCGTCGTGGGAAAGGTTTACAAATCCACCTAACAGGCAATTTGCTTCTAGAGTAGGTAATTGGAGCCTTCAGAAATTAGCGGTAGCTAATATTTTCAAAGTTTCGTCGTCAATATTAAGGGATCTGGCAACGCAAAAAATCTGACCAGGGGTCGTCCGTTAGAGGTCACCGAGATCCAATCACATTTAAATCTTAAGATGTCAACGTATTCGATTTTGTACTTAATTTCACCTCTATTCTACACCCTCTGGCACACGAAGTACATTGTACATGAGATCTGCGCATACCTAGGACGTCTACACATGAATTGCCATATAAGGGCAGATCGATGACGTCATACATAAGTAGCCAATCAGTTCAAACCTTAAGGGTATAGTTATCCTAATTTATACTCCGTTAGAATACTACAGCGCATTCAATCTGCGCATACCTGTGACGTCTCACATAACTACTGCACATACATTTGACATGTACACCAATATGCCATATATGGACAGCCTTATCACGTGACACAGAATCAGCCAATCAGAAGACAGATCATCTCATTATCAAAATTTATGACAGCCAATCATTTCAAACTACAGGGCTCACATGACCCCATACTTACAATTTTTTTTTTCTTTTAAAGTCCAGCCACCCACCCCTCCGATGGCACCATGCTTTCTCTATGGAGCTCCTCACTTGAACTCTTCACATGTTAACCTATGGGTAATCTGGGTCAAACAATCACCAAGTCCAGCCATGAAATAAATCAATTAATTATTTATTTTTCGACTACGGTTATTCTGCAGATAAAACTGCAGTAAAAACATGAAGAATATGGCATTCTTCATGTTTTTACAAAGATGGATGCCTACAGGGCAGAGCAATGTAAGGGTTTTCACATCTCTTTTAAACAATTCTAGAGCCTTTTTCATGAGAATTTCACTCTTTTCCTTTTTATATAACACTCCGCAAAGGATTGATATACTTTTTAAATACTTTCCTAATATTTTTCTTCAATTTCATGCGTAGTATAGTTTCCCGGTTTTATAGAAATACAGTTTGTCAATAAGAACCAAATATTGATTTCGGTTTGTCAGCTTTAGAGATGAGGTAGAAAGTTTTATTGATAAATAGCAGCGTTTTTCTCGCAGTCTCACATTTGAGTCACCTTATAGTTAGAGTGTTTTTCAAATCCATTATTATTATTCAGTGCATTAATTCATTTTAATTTCTAAATGCAAATGTTTATTGTAGGAACGAAGAAGGCGTTTGAATACTTCTAGACAGGTAGAGGGATACTCTTAAAATCTCTGCAATTTATTGCAAAAGGTTAATTCTTAGCAAATAACATTTAAAACTTTTCCGTTTTACCTATTTCGAGGCAAAATTTTGAAAAGTACTTTCGAATTCACATTACAAGTAAACCTTCTACTTCTACATTATTTAACAAACTCTGTTTTCGTTGCCAGATCTCGCTAACATGTTATGCAGACGATAATTCATTAATTTTATTAGAAAAGCTTCGTCTGATCGGTATTTTATTGCAGAGAATGGGATAAATGGCCCTAGGGCTAAGATAATAACTTAACCCTAGGGGACAGGTATAACTCCTGTACACGAAGCTGGAGAAATTGATATTTCAAGAAAAAAATTAAATTGAATTTCACATTTGAAGAATGATTTTAATACTTGATCATTTGAAAATATTTTTCTTGAATCAACATCTGTAAGTGAAACAAGCAGAAAAAACACTTAAAATAGGCCAAAGAGTTGGATACTTAATTTCACCTCTATATAGTTATTATTAGCTATTATTATATAGCTATTATTAGCTTAATTTCACCTCTACATAGCTATATATTATTAATTTCACCTCTATATAGCTAGCCCCCCAAGTCACCAGTGGTGCCTACGCAGGCAGCACTGGTGACTTGGGGGGCTAGCTCACTATGCTGTGTGGCCGTAGCATAGTGAATATTTTATTCATAGCATAGTGAATATTGTATTGCTGTGTGGCCGTAGCATAGTGATTATGAAAGAATACATTATTACAAATTTTTAAAAACATTAAATACAAAATTATTAATAAATAAACCGTTTCACGACTTTTTCTTCAATAAATGATTTGATGCTAATTTATGATGAAAACCATTAATAGCTAATTCTAACAGAATATAAATTATATTATTAATATAATTGAATAATAATAAGTAATTACAGAAGGATTTAAAACTAATTTCCATCTGTACACCAATGACTTGATTTTACATTAAGACTCTATGGAAGCTGAACTACCTGTACAACGTTTAGAAAAGTGTGTTTTCGTTGCCAGATCTCACCAACAAACTATGCAGATAAAAATTCAATTATTTTCTTGCAGAAGCCGTTTTTTCGTCTGATCATTTGAAAATAATTGCCTTAGAGTTCAAAATACTGATGGATTCAGTGATTGCCCACAGCTTGAAAATTTTAAATCATCATCGTCATCATCATCATCCTCAAGCAGCCATGAGCTACGGAGGTCCAACCAGATCGTGAATTTAGTTCTCCAAGCAAGTCTATCCTGAGCTACATCTACTGCATCTGGCCACTGCACACCAATTCTAACAAGGTCCTTTTTGACCTTTTCTGCCCACCGCATCCTAGGTCTCCCCTTCTTTCTGAGACCTTTAGGCACACTGCTCATAACCCTATTCGCCAATCTATAATTATTCATACGGGCAACATGGCCAAACCAACGGAGTCTCTCTCTGCACAATATGCTGCTTAAAGGAGGTTGCAAACTCCTTTGCCTAACCTCATCATTATTTACAAAGTTGAACCACCTAATGCCCAAGATACTGCGTAAGCATCTGGAATCAAAAGCATCTAGTTTCCTGTTATCTTGTTTACAAAGTGTCCACGTTTCACTACCATAACTAACCCTAGAAAGAACCAAACTATTATACAGTCTAATTTTAGTCTTTAGGTGTATACGCCTATTTCTCCACACTCTCCATAGATTCTTAAAAGTCCCTGCAGCAATCCCTATTCATCTGTTAATCTCATGCCGCACATCACCATTATCTGTTACATAGCTCCCAAGATAATTAAACTGTGACACCTGTTCAAGACTGCAACCATTCAGATTAACTGAATCTCAGCCTGCCTGACCAATTTTCATCACTTTATTTTTCTCTCTGTTTATAACCAAACCTACTCTACTACCAGTCTCATCAACAGCTCGAATGAAAGAGTTCATCTCATCAACATCATTTGCCAAAAGGGCTAAATCATCAGCATAATCTAAATCAGAAATTTTCGTATCTCCAGTCCATTTAAGGCCAAAATCTTTCCCTAGAAGTGAATTTCGCATAACATAATCAATAACCAAGCTAAAGAGAAAAGGAGACAAAATGCACCCTTGTGGAACACCAGAAGTAATGTTAAACCAATTGCTACAAGCCTTACCAACTCTGACACACGACTCAGTGTTATTATAGAGAGCTTGTTGTTCATTATGTTAACTAACTTGTCAGGTATACCATATGATTTCACAATCAACCACAAATTATGACAATCAACAGAGTCGGAAGCCTTTTTGAAATCAACAAAGCTAGCAACCAGAGGTTTCTGAAACTCTAAACATTTCTCAAGAATCTGCCTAAGTGAAAATATCTGATCCACACATCCCCTACCACTTCTGAATCCACATTGCTCATCACGCAATTGATTGTCAACCAGATTCTTAATTCTATTAAGCACAATCATGGAAAGAACTTTACTTGGAACAGAGAGTAGGCTAATACCGCTATAGTTATCACAAGAACTGCGATCACCTTTTTGGAAAATAAGGATAACAATAGCTCTGGTAAAATCCTTACGAACCATGCCTTTATCATAAAAGATATTCAGAATTTCAGTCATCCAAGTGGTAACCGAAACATTCCCAGCTCTAAGCATTTCTGTAGTAATTTCATCTACCCCTGGGGATTTATATAGTTTAAGTTTAGAAACAGCCAAAATAACTTCACATTGTGTTATAGGGCCAACATTAAAGCCACCAATGCATCTATCATCTTTGGAAACAATGGAAATAGAACTAACCGCATTGTTTAGAATATCACTGAAATGCTCAGCCCACCTAGCCATGACAGAATCCTCACCTTCTATAACCTTGCCTTGTTTATCCCTCAATCCCTGTATACCTGTCCGTTTTCTACCACACAAAACATTAACTATCTGGTACAGCTCTCTGCTGTTGTGCTGTCTAACTGCTTCCTCGGCTTTGTCAGCCAAACCATCAAGCCAAAGATTCTTATCAGCAGCTAACTGATCTTTTACACGTTTATTAAGTTCTCTGTAATGCTTTCTATTAGGACTAGTAGGGCATTGATCAAAGACATTCCTGCAGTTCTTTCTTTCCCAAATAAGTTCAAGTGCCTTATCACTCAGATAATTCTGTCTCCTCTGCTCCTTTTTCCCTAAAAGAGTACTGTTAGTGTCCAAAAAACCCTGTTTAAAATGATCCCATTCTTCCTCAGCTTCAGTAGTAAGCAAACCATGACTGTCATAATGACTAAGTAACCTATCATGGTAAGCTTTGGCTATAACTGGATCTTTCAGAGCTTCAGTATTAAAAGTAAAATTTTTAACCCTAGCACAACACTTTTTAAGTTTAAGTTGCAAGACACTTTTAACAAGGTAATGGTCAGATCCAATTTCAGCTCCCCTATATGCCCTGGTATTTATAACAGAACTAGCCCATTTGCTGTTAATTAATATATAATCAATCATATTCCTATGCAGCCCATCAGGTAAAACCCATGTGTACTTATGTATGTCGCGGTGTTTGTAATAAGCGTTAGTTATTCTGAATCCATTGAGTTTACTTACCTGTAGGAGACGTTGCCAATTGCCATTGCAGCTACCAATACCAAAAGAGCCTATTACCTCTCCCCAAAGGTCAGAGTCAGTACCATCTTTGGCATTGAAGTTACCAAGAACAAGGGTAATATCTCCTTTCTTGACAGAATTCAAAATATCCTGAAGTTGTCCGTAAAATCTATCCTCCTCATCCTCATCGGCATCCTCAGTGGGGGCATAACAGCTGATAACATTCAAGTCTTTAATGCTTGTCTGAAATTTTGCTGTAAGAAACCTTTCATTAATGCACTCATATCCTAGAAGAGCATCACTAGCATGTCCAACCGAGGTCGACGATGCTGCCAACCGGTTCCTTAGCCGGTTGGTCGGTGACAGCATCTGAGACCTCACCTATCAGGAGCTCTGGGTGAGCTGTTCGAGAGCTCGGCAGAACCGGATTCGCTCCTAGTAAGTCAGAGTCCTCACAAAAGTGTGGGACGCCGATCGAACTTGGATCTATATATCCTAGTTCATGGCTAACCGGGGAATAGATTAAAGTAAGGTTTCTTCCGGTGGTCAGCTTTCCTTTTATAGGACTGCTGCCATGTGAGGCTGGGGTTGAGGTGCGCCTATACGGCGTATTCCTTGCCCCCGGCACTAGATAAGCACGGCTCTTCATAACCAGGTAGTGTTGTACAAGCGGAACCGGGAATTGTCGTGGTTGCATAAGATCGCAACAAAAGAGATTCATATCTTCGTACTCAGGAGACTTGGTACTTCAATGTATTGAATGACTTTGTTGCCAGATTCCGTGTCAAACTTTTTCCCCCGGCGGAATGCATATTTTAGAATTTCGGAACAAAACAATTTTTGAACAACCCAACGTTAAAGATCACGCTGGATGGCCTTGACGGTAGGCTATCATCTCTCTCGCAACAGCTATTCCAGTGGGTCCCCAACCTTTTCCGAGCCTTCGGGGTACTTGTGACCTGGCCATTTAGCCCATGGTGTGCTAAAAATTGCCGCTCAGTGTTAAAACAATCCAAATGCACTTACGATTGGTTTACTGAGTACTACTCCTCAACAGAGATTCAGAAGATGTTTATGTGGGTGTTGTAATGAACCGATTAAATGCAGTGTTGCCAACCTCGAAAGATGAAATGATGCCTAAGCTTCAGAATATGACGGCAATGGATTTGGCAGGGATTTTTGTTTCAACGTTAGATTGGTTGGTTGTTTTACCTCTGAGCAGCACTTTTTTGCACACCATGGGCTAAATGGCCAGGTCACATGGACCCCTAAGGCTCGAGAAGGTTAGGGGACCCACTGGAAAACCTGTTGGGAGAAAGGTGGTAGCCTCCCGTCAAGGCCATCCAGTGTGTTCTTTAACGTTGGGTTGCTTTACCTCTGAGCGGCAATTTTTTGCACACCATGGGCTAAATGGGCAGATCAGATGGACCCCTAAGGCTAAGAGAGGGTTGGGGGACCCAATGGAAAAGCTATTGGGAGAGAGATGGTAGCCTCCCGTCAAGGCCATCCAGCGTGTTCTTTAACGTTGGGTTGTTTTACCTCTGAGCGGCACTTTTTTGCACACCATGGGCTAAATGGCCAGGACACATGGACCCCTAAGGCTCAGAGAAGGTTGGGGGACCCACTGGAAAAGCTATTGGGAGACAGATGGTAGCCTCCCGTCAAGGCCATCCAGCGTGTTCTTTAACGTTGGGTTGTTTCACCTCTGAGCGGCACTTTTTTGCACACCATGGGCTAAATGGGCAGGTCACATATACCCCTAAGGCTCAGAGAAGGTTAAGGGACCCACTGGAAAATCTGTTGGGAGACAGATGGTAGCCTCCCATCAAGGCCATAGAGTGTGTTCTTTAACGTTGGGTTGTTTTACCTCTGAGTGGCACTTTTTTGCACACCTTGTGCTAAATGGCCAGGTCACATGGACCAATAAATCTCAGAGAAGGTTACGGGACCCACTAGAAAACCTGTTGGGAGTCAGATGGTAGCCTCCCGTCAAGGCCATCCAGTGTTTTCTTTAACGTTGGGTTGTTTTACCTCTGAGTGGCACTTTTTTAAACACCATGTGCTAAATGGACAGGTCACATGGACCCCTGAAGCTCAGAGAATGTTAGGGGACCCACTGGAAAACCTGTTGGGAGACAGATGGTAGCCTCCCGTCAAGGCCATCCAGTGTGTTCTTTAACGTTGTGTTGTTTTACCTCTGAGCGGGCACTTTTTTGCACACCATGGGCTAAATGGGCAGGTCACATGGACCCCTAAGGCTCAGAGTAGGTTAGGGGACCCACTAGAAAAACCTGTTGGGAGACAGATGGTAGCCTCCCATCAATGCCATCCAGTGTGTTCTTTAACGTTGGGTTGTTTTACCTCTGAGCGGCACTTTTTTGCACACCATGGGCTAAATGGGCAGGACACATATACCCCTAAGTCTCAGAGAAGGTTAGGGGACCCACTGGAAAATATGTTGGGAGACAGATGGTAGCCTCCCGTCAAGGCCATCGAGTGTGTTCATTAACGTTGGGTTGTTTTACTCTGAGTGGCACTTTTTTGCACACCATGTGCTAAATGGCCAGGTCACATGGACCCCTAAAGCTCAGAGAAGGTTAGGGGACCCACTGCAAAACCTGTTGGGAGACAGATGGTAGCCTCCCGTCAAGGCCATCCAGTGTGTTCTTTAACGTTGGGTTGTTTTACTTCTGAGTGGCAATTTTTTGCACACCATGTGCTAAATGGCCAGGTCACATGGACCCCTAAAGCTCAGAGAAGGTTACGGGACCCACTGGAAAAACTATTGTGAGACATGGTAGCCTCCAGTCAAGGCCATCCAGTGTGTTCTTTAGCGTTGGGTTGTTTTATCTCTGAGCGGCACTTTCTTGCACACAATGGGCTAAATGGCCAGGTCACATGGACCCTGAAGGCTCAGAGAAGGTTAGGGGACCCACTGGAACAGCTGTTGGGAATCAAATGGTAGCATCCGGTTAAGGCCATCCAGTTTGTTCTTTAACGTTTGGTTGTTTTACGTCTGAGCGGTACTTTTTTGCACACCATGGGCTAAATGGCCATGTCACATAGACCCCTAAGGCTCAGAGAAGGTTAGGGGACTCACTGTAAAAGCTATTGTGAGACAGATGCTAACCTCCAGTCCAGTTGGGTTGTTTGACCACTGAGAGACTTTTTTTTGCACACAATGGCCTAAATGGCCAGGTCATAAGCACCCCGAACACCAGATTGGGGAGGACCCACTAGATGGCTGTTGGGAGACAGATGGTAGCCATCCAGTGTGTTCTTTAATGTGTGCACGGAGTCACAGCTTAACGTCCCATCCCATGAACGGTGGCGCTCCCAAGCCCATCGGTACACCCTACTGAATAAAAAACGGATTTAAAAAAAAAACGTCAGAAAAAGACATTTTACTCAGAAAAGTAAAAATAAAAATGACCCTTTCTAATGTCCAAGGTAGAGTCACGTGACCTAAATATTCATACTCAAGAGATTCATCACTTGGCCTCCGCTCATCAGGGGCGTGTCATGATAATTCGGAGCACCGAGTCACGTGATCCGTAGATTCACACTCCAGAGATGCATCACTTGACGGATTCGTTCGCTCATTAAGGCGTTTTAAATAATGCGGCAGGCGGTGTATTTTGTATCGAGATACATTAAGAATACTCTAAAAAGGCGATTCGGAAAAAGTACTACGTACCGGCTATGTGGCCCTTAGGAAAGGTATGGCGTATCGGCTATTACGGAATTGTAATAGCCGGTACGTAGTACTTTTTCCGAATCGCCTTTTTAGAGTATTCTTAATATAGCCGATACGCCATACCTTTCCTAAGGGCCACATCTTCGTACCAGCGCCCGCCAGTGTTGCCTACGCTGGATCCCAGGCTGCCAAATAGCCCAGGCCCTGCGCAGGCACCACTGGTTACTTCGGGGGCTAGCTCTTCACGGCGGACCGTGATGATCGCGCGTCCTCCCTAACCCCCCAAACACGAGTTGTTCCGCTGTTTTCCACCAGACTACGGCGTCGTGGTTTCGAACAAACGGCTCGTGGAGGAGAGTCTTCGAAATGAGCTCCACAGCCAATTTGCTAATATAGTAGTTCTTCAGGGCATTTATTAATTAGCGGTAGGTAATATTTTGAAAGTTGCGTCATAAAAAATGAGGAATCTGGTAACGCAAAAAATCTGACCAAGGGTCATCGGTTAGAGGTCACCGAGATCTAATTATGAGAGGAAATTTCATAAAGATAGGTCAAGTACGTTTTTTTAAAAGGCATTCAAAATTCCCATAGAAATAATATGAAGGAAACCTCCTCAAATTTTATCAGAAACCAAATCCGAGGGAGAACAACATTTCAAAGTGAAGCATGAAACCTGTTAAATGACGTTCGCCAACCAATGAGGTTCGTCACACTTTGAATTATGGATAAAGAGTTATAAAGATGGCCTCGAGCAAATGAGATTTCTTGGTAATGTTAAAGTATAGGGAAAAGCTGGATCGAAAACCTAATGTTATCCTATGGACATTAGTCCTAGTGAAAAATCTTTATAAAGCTCGAACCGTTCGAGATAGCGGGTTCGGACTACGTGATTGGGGATCTACGTCAAATTACTTCACTCCCATATCGAGGACGATGCTCTAAACTCAATGTTTAAAAAGTTTAAAATGAATTTTAAACTGGTAAAATCTCGAAATCCGCACGTCTCGAGTCGAATCCGGGTTCGGAATCGGATGCATCTCGACGAGATGTTTCAGAAAAGGGGTCACACGACAGGGCTACCTCTAATATTTAAGAAGTTAGCATCAGCCAATCAGCATTCAGGATTTCAAAATTCTGGAATCCCATTCGTTCTAGGTTGTAGAGGTAGATTTAAAATGCACTCCCTTTTTTCAATGTAAAGGAATTCTTATGATAAGAAAGCACTTATAATTTTCAACCAATGAGATTAACTGGACGGATTCGTTCTCATTGGGCTTAAAAAAATGAGGGGCGTTTCATGATAATTCGGATCACGGATTCTTTTCTTACTAGGAGGACTGAAGGGATAGAGATTTTATCCCTAACGAGATAGATAAATAAATATTTTTAACCAGTCACAGCTCAGGAAGCTGATTAAGAAAGGGTTAAAATGGCTCCTAACTGTCAGTGACTTACTACTAGTATTTCCTATGCCTCAGAATAGGGAATCGTGGGAGTCACCAAATGGACTAATTAAAGTATTTAAATATATTTTTAACTTTAAATCTTCCATGTTTAAAAAAGATAATTGAATAATTATTTTTAACCAATCACATTTAAACCTTCAGATGCCAACGGATTCTATTGGATACTTCATTTCAGGTCGGAACTACTCTATTCTGCAGTCTGCAACATACGAAGTACATTGCACATGAGATCTGCTCATACCTAGGACCTTTACACATGAATTGTCATATAAGGACATATATATGACGTCACATATATAAATAACTAATCATTTCAAACCTTAATAATGACATCAGGATATAGTTATCCCAATATGTATCCTATGACAATACATAGGCGCACTCAATCTGATCATTTCAATCTCCTTATACGTATACATGGACAGCATTATGACGTCACAATTTATTAGCCAATCAGCATTGTCACGTGATTTCAATTAACCAATCAATTCGAACCTTAATCATTGTTTATTTATCCTAATGCTTTGGTATACGAACAGTCAAAATTCACCCACCCCTGCGTTGGCACCATGCTTTTTCTACGGATCTCCTCAATTGAACTCCTCACATGTTAACCTATGGGTAATCTGGGTCAAACAGTCACTAAGTCTAGCCACTAAATTAATGAATAAATTAATTATTTATTTTTCTACTACTCTTATTCTGCAGTATAGGGATATGGCATTCTTCATGTCTTTAAAAACATGGATGCTTACAGGTAGACAGGGATGTAAGAAGGATGAGATTTCTTTTAATCAATTCTGGGGCGTTTTTTTTATAATAATTTCACTCTTTTCTCTTTTATCCCATACTCCGCAAAGGATCGATACACTTTTTAAATACTTTCAATGCAGTGAAAGGACTTCTTTATTACATTTTAATTTCACTAAGCCTAATCTCATACTATTAACATACGGATGAGCTACATCTCAACTACTAATCTTTCTTTTTCACCTTTCTTCATAGTTTTCAATCTTCTTTCATTCTATACATAGGGCAAGCCTCAAAACCCTCCACAGAGTGAAGCCACTGGACCCGTGCAAAATAGTCCCCAACTCACAAGGGGAAGACTTGCCGCAAAGCCCCTTGCAACGGGAAACCGCAGGGACCACATATAAAAATCCCCCAACCCGCGAGAGACGCACGCCCCGAAAAGCCCAGAACCCGCACTATATTAGACTTACTCATCGGAGGAGGGGGGGGGGGTCTCAGTCGGTAGCGCGCCAGGCTCGTAATCTGCATTTCCCAGGTTCGAGTACAGTCGCCTTCATGTACAGTCGCTCAAAAAAGTATCCGAACACTACGGTTGATTACAGAATTCAGAAAAAATATCTGGCAACGATTTTTTTTTTACAAATTAGCGATCTGGCAACCTTCGTGTACAATACATGTGCAGTTGCTAAAAAAATATTCGAACACTACGGTTGATTACAAAATTCAGAAAATATATCTGGCAACGATTTTTTTTTTACAAATTAGAGATCTGGCAACCTTCGTGTACAGTCGCTCAATAAAATATCCGAACATTATTATTGATTACAGAACTCAGAAGAAATATCTGGCAACGATTCTTTTTTTTTAGAAATTAGCGATCCGGCAACCTTCGTCTACAGTCGCTGGAAAAAGTATCCGAACGCTTCGGTTGATTACAGAATTCAGAAAAAATATCTGGCGACGATTTTTTTACAAATTAGTGATCTGGCAACCTTCGTGTCACGTGACACGAAGGTTCCCAGATCACTTATTTCTAAAAAAAAATTGTTGCCAGATAGTTTTTTCCCTATTCTGTAATCAACCACAGTGTTCGGATAATTTTTGAGGACTGTACGCTCGTGGGAGGGGAAGGTAAAAAGATATTTTTCCTGCCTTTTTGCTGTGAGAGTATATTAAAGAATATTATTTTCGGTGGGAAATGAGACAATGAAGAAAACGTAAAGAACACACGTCTGTTCGTGGTGCTGAGAATAAAGGCAAGTTCCCTGTCCCGTGGCCGAGTGGTTAGCGCGCTTGGCTATTGATCAAAGGGACCTGCGTAATAGCCCTGGGTAAGGCATTGATGGATGGTTGGCTACTGATCCTGAAATACTCCCAATATCTGCAGATAAAGCCCCAGCCCTAAAATTGGTTCCAGACACCCATAAACAGGCCCTTAGTGGCAGAAACCGCACCAATGCCCCAAAAAACGCTGTGTGAAACGACCCCAAAGCTACCTGGGTTGGAGCACCGATGTTTTTCTGCTGAGGTCCTACCATCTTCTCAGGACCTTGTCTTATGACATATAAACTGACAGGCTCCTGTCAGACCTCTGCGACAAGCAGCTGCTTGAGGGGGATGTTTTACTGATTGCTTTCCGAATTTCTTTCTTCCATTTCATGGGTAGCAATCGAAAGGAATTTTGCTTTCAGTCCCAGTGAAATATTTTAAAGAACAGAGTAAGTTTAAGTAACTTTGTTTGCATTATGCATTAAAGGAAATAAAAAAGAGCAACCGAAGCTAACGAGCTGCGAATTTCTGCGGTTACTTTTTTCAAAATGATTGAAACATTTACATAATCTACGGTTTTATAGAAATACATTTTCGCAATAAGAACCAGTTATTGATTTGGGTTTGTCAGGTTTAGAGATTAAGTAGATAAATAAATAAAAAAGTTTTATTGATAAATGAAAAGCCAACAGCGTTTTTCTTGCAATCTCACATTTTAGTCACCTTATAGTTAGTACTTAGCTTAGAGTGGTTTTGAAGTCCATTATTATTCAGTGCATTAATTCATTTCAGTTTCTAAATGCAAAGGTTTATTGTGGGAACGAAGGCATTTGAATACTTCTAGAGAACGAGACAGGTAGAGGGAAAAATATTCCATGCAGTTCTACTCTTAAAATCTCTGGAATTTATTGCAAAAGTTTAATTATGAGTTATTCTTCCCAAATAACATTTAAAACTTTTCCATTTTAGCTATTTCGAGGGAAAATTTTGAAAAGTACGTTCGAATTGACATTAAAAGTTAAACTTCTATTTCTACATTATTTAGCAAACTCTGTTTTCGTTGCCAGATCTCGCTAACACATTATGCAGACGATAATTCATTAACTTTAATTAGAAAAGCTTCGTCTGATCGGTATTTTATTGCAGAGGGTGGGATAAATGGCCAGGTTACAAGGGCCCCTAGGGCTAAGATAATAACTTAACCCTAGGGGACAGGTAGAACTCCTGTACACGAGGCGAGAGAAGAGATATTGATATTTCAAGAAAAAAATTAAATTGAATTTCACATTGGAAGAATGATAGAACGATTTTAATACTTGATCATTTCCTCCATTTGAAATTATTTTTGTTGAATCAACTTCTATAAGTAAAACAAGCAGAAAAAACACTTAAAACAGGCCAAAGTTAAATATTAGAAATTTTTAAAATTATTAAATACTAAATTATTAATAAATAAACCGTTTCACGACTTTTTTTCAATAAATGATTAGATACCAATTTATGATGAAAACCGTTAATAGATAATTCTAACAGAATATGAATTATAATATTAATAAAACTGAATAATAATAAGTAATTTCAGAAGGATTTAAAACTAATTTCCTTCTGTACACCAATGACTTGATTTTACATTAAAACTCTATGGAAGCTGAACTACCTGTACATCGTTTAGAACAGTCTGTTTTCGTTGCCAGATTTCGCCAACCAATTATGCAGATGAAAATTCATTTATTTTATTCCAGAAGCCGTTCTTTCGTCTGATCATTTGAAAATAATTGTCCTTAGAGTTCAAAATACTGATGGATTCAGTGATTGCCCGCAATTTGAAAGTTTTAAAGGGGGGCTTTAAAACAATTTTTTTTTATTTACAAGAGTTTAAAAAATCCTTTTCTATTAAGAATATTCTGAAGATCTGCGTCATATCAGAGAGAGCAATCGTTTGGATTATTTTAGTAAATAAAAGGTAAAAAATCCTTAACTAGAAAAATAATTTATATTTATAAAATAGATATTAAAAATGAATGATAGTTAAACAAACAAAGGGAGTTGGGTTGTTTTACCCGCGAGGACATGTTTTGTACACATTGGGCTAAATTGCCAGGTCACAAGCACCCCGAGAGCTTAAAGAAGTTTGGAGAAAAGGGTCCCACTGGACAACTGTTGGGAGACAAATAGTAGTCTCTTATGAAAACCATCCAGCGTGTTGTTTAATGTGTACAGTCACTCAAAAAAATATTCGAACACTATGGTTGATTACAGAATAGAGAAAAAATATCCGGCAACGATTTTTTTTTAGAAATTAGTGACCTGACAATCTTCGTGTACAGAACAAGAAGGTTGCCAGATCGCCAATTTCTAAAATAATCGTTGCCAGATAATTTTTCTGAATTCTCTAATCAACCATAGTGTTGTAATATTTATTTGAGCGACTGTACTCGAAGGCCAAAGAGTAAATATTACAAATTTTTAAAATCATTAAATACTAAATTATAAATAAATAAACCGTTTCACTACTCTTTCTTCAATAAGTGATTAGATGCCAATTTATGATGAAAACCATTAATAGCTAATTCTAACAGAATATAAATTATAATATTAATATAATTGAATCATCATCGTCATCATCATCATCCTCAAGCAGCCATGGGCTACGGAGGTCCAACCAGATCGTGCAATTTAGTTCTCCAAGCAAGTCTATCCTGAGCTACATCTACTGCATCTGGCCACTGCACACCAATTCTAACAAGGTCCTGTTTGACGTTGTCTGCCCACCGCATCCTAGGTCTCCCCCTCTTTCTGAGGCCTTTAGGCACACTGCTCATAACCCTATTCGCCAATCTATAGTTATTCATACGGGCAACATGGCCAAACCAACGGAGTCTCTCTCTGCACAATATGCTGCTTAAAGGAGGTTGCAAACTCCTTTGCCTAACCTCATCATTAGTTACAAAGTTGAACCAACTAATGCCCAAGATACTGCGTAAGCATCTGGAATCAAAAGCATCTAGTTTCCTGTTATCTTGTTTACAAAGTGTCCATGTTTCACTACCATAACTAACCCTGGAAAGAACCAAACTATTATACAGTCTAATTTTGGTCTTTAGGTGTATACGCCTATTTCTCCACACTCTCCCTAGATTCTTAAAAGTCCCGGCAGCAATCTCTATTCGTCTGTTAATCTCATGCCGCACATCACCATTATCTGTTACATAGCTCCCAAGATAATTAAACTGTGACACCTGCTCAAGATTGCAACCATTCAGATTAACTGAATCACAGCCTGCCTGACCAAATTTCATCACTTTAGTTTTCTCTCTGTTTATAACCAAACCTACTCTACTACCAGTCTCATCAACAGCTCGAATGAAAGAGTTCATCTCATCAACATCATTTGCCAAAAGGGCTAAATCATCAGCATAATCTAAATCAGAAATTTTCGTATCTCCAGCCCATTTAAGGCCAAAATCTTTCCCTTGAAGTGAATTTCGCATAACATAATCAATAACCAAGCTAAAGAGAAAAGGAGACAAAATGCACCCTTGTCGAACACCAAGAAGTAATGCTAAACCCATTGCTACAAGCCTTACCTACTCTCACACACGACTCAGTGTTATTATAGAGAGCTTTCATTATGTTAACTAACTTGTCTGGTATACCATATGATTTCACAATCAACCACAAATTATGACGATCAACAGAGTCGAAAGCCTTTTTGAAATCAACAAAGCTAGCAACCAAAGGTTTCTGAAACTCTAAACATTTCTCAAGAGTCTGCCTAAGTGAAAATATCTGACCCACATATCCCCTACCACTTCTGAATCCACATTGCTCATCACGCAATTGCCTTATACCCCTATAGTTATCACAAGAACTGCGATCATCTTTTTTGAAAATAGGGATAACAATAGCTCTGGTAAAATCCTTAGGAACCATGCCATTATCATAAAAGGTATTCAGAATTTCAGTCATCCAAGTGGTAACCGAAACATTCCCAGCTCTAAGCATTTCAGTAGTAATTTCAGCTACCCCTGGGGATTTATGTAGTTTAAGTTTAGAAACAGCCAAAATAACTTCAGATTGTGTTATAGGGTCAACATTAAAGCCACCAATGTATCTATCATCATTGCAAACAATGGGAGTAGAACTAACTACATTGTTTAGAACATCACTGAAATGCTCAGCCCACCTAGCCATGACAGAATCCTCCCCTTCTATAACCTTACCTTGTTTATCCTTCAATCCTTGTATGCCTGTCCGTTTTCTACCACACAAAACATTTACTATCTGGTACAGCTCTCTGCTGTTGTGCTGTCTAACAGCTTCCTCGGCTTTGTCAGCCAAACCATCAAGCCAAAGATTCTTATCAGCAGCTAACTGATCTTTTACACGTTTATTACGTTCTCTGTAATGCTTTCTATTAGGACTAGTAGGGCATTGATCAAAGACATTCCTGCAGTTCTTTCTTTCCCAAATAAGTTCAAGTGCCTTATCACTCAGATAATTCTGTCTCCTCTGCTCCTTTTTCCCTAAAAGAGTACTGTTAGTGTCCAAAAAACCCTGTTTAAAATGATCCCATTCTTCCTCAGCTTCAGTAGTAAGCAAACCATGACTGTCATAATGACTAAGTAACCTATCATGGTAAGCTTTGGCTATAACTGGATCTTTCAGAGCTTCAGTATTAAAAGTAAAATTTTTAACCCTAGCACAACACTTTTTAAGTTTAAGTTGCAAGACACTTTTAACAAGGTAATGGTCAGATCCAATTTCAGCTCCCCTATATGCCCTGGTATTTATAACAGAACTAGCCCATTTGCTGTTAATTAATATATAATCAATCATATTCCTATGCAGCCCATCAGGTGAAACCCATGTGTACTTATGTATGTCGCGGTGCTTGTAATAAGCGTTAGTTATTCTGAATCCATTGAGTTTACTTACCTGTAGGAGACGTTGCCAATTGCCATTGCAGCTACCAATACCAAAAGAGCCTATTACCTCTCCCCAAAGGTCAGAGTCAGTACCATCTTTGGCATTGAAGTCACCTAGAACAAGTGTAATATCTCTTTTCTTGACATAATTCAAAATATCCTGAAGTTGTGCGTAAAACTATCCTTCTCATCCTCATCGGCATCCTCAGTGGGGGCATAACAGTAGAAAACATTGAAGTTTTTAATGCTTGTCTGAAATTTTGCTGTAAGAAACCTTTCATTAATGCACTCATATCCTAGAAGAGCATCACTAGCGTGTCTGCTGAGAAGCTGACTCACGCCTTGGTTATGTTTATTATCGTTCCTCCATGAAAAGAGAAATTTAAGATTATTTTTAAGAATCTGACCTTTATCTGTCCATCTGGTCTCTTGCAAGCCGATAATATCTAAATGATAATGGTGGAATTCTTGTGTGAAGACATCAAGAGAAAAAGCTCTGTGCAGAGTCCTCACATTCCAACTACCTATGGAGAGAAAATAATTAGTGGGATGTTTAAAGAAACTATGTTTATTGAGAGAGGGAATGCCGACAATATCAAACAGCCCCTTAATCGCAGACATGGGGCAAAGACCCGTTCCCCCACTACTAAAGGCTGAAGCCATCTACACATCACTAGAAATAAAAGGAGTCGTTTAAATAATCTCCACGTGTCATGAATCACCGCAATTATGACGATCAATTTGAGAGATTTTCATGTTTTAAATCACGATTCGAATTCCTAAGTCTCCTATCAGTCTATAGACAGGAAAAGGATTCCCAAGGAACAATCGAAGGACCTAAACGGAGTTTATGAATGCAACATATTTGTCTATTACGATGTCATCTACAAAACACCACAGAAGATCATCCAAAGATATTCTACATCTATCCCAGCTCAATTTATCCTTCAATGCTTGACGAATCATGAAATACTTCCAATAAACAAATTCCATTAAGGAACTCATAGATATTTTTGTAGCAAGTAATTATGTGTTTGGCTACAAGTTTTCCCGATTTCTTTCTTAGTATAATGATGTGTG
The DNA here is from genome assembly GCA_038380435.1 of Ryuthela nishihirai. NCBI lineage: Eukaryota > Metazoa > Arthropoda > Arachnida > Araneae > Heptathelidae > Ryuthela > Ryuthela nishihirai. The sequence goes on from JAWZYU010000041.1 coordinate 2,092,147, forward strand.
TGTCGTTTTTCTGCTGTGGTCCTGCCATCCTCTCAGATCTCCTACTGTGGCATATAAACTGACAGGCTCCTGTCAGACCTCTGTGGCAAGCAGCTGATTGAAGGGGTATTTATTTTATTTTTTATTATAATTTATAACTACGGTGCAGCGAAACTAACCATAATTTCCTATTATTTTTTTTTATTACAGTAGTCCCCGATTTACGGAACTTTTTATGGAAATTCACGTTTACGGATATTGTATCCCACTACTAAGGTTCGATCCACGGCAAAATTTCTCCGGTATTGAATTTTTTCGGAAACTTTTTTTAAAAATTGATTTAGAGCTACATGTGCAACAGTGAAACGCCAACGATGTTGTCATAGACCGGTGTGATAAATCCCGAACGATTTCTCTTCACCTGGGGGAGGGGTTGGCTCAGTCGGTAGCGGGCCAGGCTCGTAATCTGTAGTTCCCAGGTTCGAGTCCCAGCTGGGTCAGCGTTGAGATTTATCTCCGCAAAATTCCCCGCCTTTCCCACGGTCAGTAGGGGACACCGATGGGCTTGGGAAGGCCGCCGTCCGTCGGATGGGACGTTAAGCCGTGGTCCGGGGGGCGGGAGAGCCTTACCCTGTGCACGTTAAAGAACACGCTGGATGGCCTTGACGGGAGGCTACCATCTGTCTCCCAACAGCTGTTCAAGTGGGTCCCCTCCCCCAACCTTCTCTGAGCCTTCGGTGTCCATGTGACCTGGCCATTTAGCCCATGGTGTGCAAAAAAGTGCCGCTCAGAGGTAAAACAACCCAACTCTCTTCACCTGAGTTATAAGTGAAACAACAGATCTGATGGTTGTTGCGTTCTTTCTTCGGTGTGCATTAGAGATCACGTGCTTTCTTTGTAATTAAGGAAACCTATGTAATAATGAATTATATAATAACATATAATAATAAAATGCAGTAGGGCATTTCTTTCATTTTCCGTTTACTATGATTAGAAGGAATAGAATTCGTACAAATTCTTCTATAGTGTGGATTGGATTGGATTGTTTTACCTCTGAGCGGCACTGTTTTGCACACCATGGGCTAAATGGCAAGGTTACATTGACCCCGAAGGCTCAGAGAAGGTTGGGGGAGGGGACCCACTGGAACAGCTGTTGGGAGACAGATGGTAGCCTCCCGTCAAGGCCATCCAGCGTGTTCTGTAACGTGCACAGGGTATGGCTCTCCCGCACACGGGGCCACGGCTTAACGTCCCATCCGAAGGACAGCGGCCTTTTCAAGCCCATCGGTGTCCCCTACTGACCGTGGGCAGGGCGGGGAAATTTTGCGGAGATAAATCTCAACGCCGACCCAGCTGGGACTCGAACCTGGGAACTACAGATTACGAGCCTGGCGCGCTACCGACTGAGCCACCCCCGCCCCTCTATAGTGTGGTGTCGGATTAAAGAGGGTACGTGCAAATCCCATATAGAAAAAGGATTAAGGAGAATAGATACAAATACTGCAATGCGTTCGTGTAATTTAGAATTATTTCGGTCAGAACGCTGAAGAGTGAGTCAGAACGCTGAAGATTCGGTCAGAACGCTGAAGAGAGAGGTCAGAACGCTGAAGAGTGAGTGACCTTCCCATTAACATCTAAATCATTGGCAACAATTGGAAAACAAGTTGTCTCTCATGAAGTATAGATGGCGTAAGGTCCGCCACATTTTAGTGAAAGATTTATGTCTTATCGTGAAAGAGTATTGCCGTGAGATGCGTTTTTTTATGGTAGAGCGCTCTAGCATGTACCTAGAGAGTTGCGGGTTCGATTCCCGCCATGTCAGTAATAATATTTCAGATGGATAATTGTTATTTCTCATAATTTCCTTATTTCAACTCATTTGTCATATCCTCCTAATTGTGTTCCATCCAATTGTCCACCCAATTCTGTTATCCCCCCAATTGTCGCACTTACAATTGTTATCCATCCAGTTGACTTACATCCAATTGTCGCGCTGCCGTGTAAAATTCATAGAATACAATATATTTTAAAGGATTGAAATGCAAAACCTTTATCTTAAGAAGGAAATTACGAATTGTTTTGATTGCAGATGGAGCTGGGAGATAGTTATGTGATGGATGATGCTGGATATATATAGCTTGAGCCTCGTCAATACCGAAAGAAATGCCGTTAAACGCTTTTTGATTTTTTTCTCAATATGGGTTATTATAAGAAATGTCATAATGTAATTATTTCAAGACGAAATTTAAATCTTGACGTTACTTAGAAAGAAAAATAATGGAAACAATTCGAAAAATCTGAAAATTCTTGAGAAACATCATTATAAAGTCTAAGGGAAATTCTAAAATGGAAGAAGAAGAAAAACACTCATAATGAAGAGAGCAAAAATATTAAAGGTTGAATGGTGCTCATTTTTATTAGCTTAAGACTGATTAAAAGGTAGCAATTTTACAAAATGAAATATATATATATATATCCCTTAAGCAGTTGTTTGACACGGAGTTGTGAGAGAAACCTGTCAGTACATGTCAGAGTGGTGATTTGTGCTAAAGAAGATACTTCTGCAGAAAAAAACACAAGAACGAAAACACGATACCTTACTCAGGAGTCGAACTCGGTTCTCTTCGATCAGCAGCCAAGCACGCTAACCACTCAGTCACCGGGATGGTAAAATAATTAAATAAATCATTGATTTTATTATTTTTGGTTGTTCTTTATCATAATTACAGGAAAATTTTGAAAATTTACTATTACTGAGTCGAACTTTGAAGTGAAAAGTTAGTTTTTAAGTGGTACTAAAGGATTCACAGAGTGATGAATTTATTAGGTAGTTCTAATGCATTTTCTCAAAGATGAACAAAATTCAGGCATTATAGTTCATTATGAAATCATCATCATCATCATCATCATCATCATCATCATCATCATCATCATCATCATCATCAAGCAGCCATGGGCTACGGAGGTCGAACCAGACCGGGCAATTTAGTTCTCCAAGCAAGTCTATCCTGAGCTACATCTACTGCATCTGGCCACTGCAAACCAATTCAAACAAGGTCCTGTTTCACATTGTCTGCCCACCGCATCCTAGGTCTCCCCCTCCTTCTGAAGCCTCTAGGCACACTGTTCATAATCCTACTCGCCAATCTATAATTATTCATACGGGCAACATGGCCAAACCAACGGAGTCTCTTTCTGCACGATATGCTGCTTAAAGGAGGTTGCAAACTCCTTTGCCTAACCTCATCATTAGTTACAAAGTTGAACCACCTAATGCCCAAGATACTGCGTAAGCATCTGGAATCAAAAGCATCTAGTTTCCTGTTATCTTGTTTACAAAGTGTCCAAGTTTCACTACCATAACTAACCCTAGAAAGAACCAAACTATTATACAGTCAAATTTTAGTCTTTAGGTGTATACGCCTATTTCTCCACACTCTCCATAGATTCTTAAATGTACCGGCAGCAATCCCTAATCGCCTGTTAATCTCATGCCGCACATCACCATTAATCTGTTACATAGCTCCCAAGATAATTAAACTGTGACACCTGCTCAAGACTGCAACCATTCAGATTAAATGAATCACAGCCTGCCTGACCAATTTTCATCACTTTAGTTTTCTCTCTGTTTATAACCAAACCTACTCTACTACCAGTCTCATCAACAGCTCGAATGAAAGAGTTCATCTCATCAACTTCATTTGCCAAAAGGGCTAAATCATCAGCATAATCTAAATCAGAAATATTCGTATCTTCAGCCCATTTAAGGCCAAAATCTTTCCCTTGAAGTGAATTTCGCATAACATAATCAATAACCAAACTAAAGAGAAAAGGAGACAAAATGCACCCTTGTCGAACACCAGAAGTAATGCTAAACCAATTGCTACAAGCCTTACCAACTCTCACATACGACTCAGTGTTATTATAGAGAGCTTTCATTATGTTAATTAACTTGTCTGGTATACCATATGATTTCACAATCAACCACAAATTATGAAGATCAACAGAGTCGAAAGCCTTTTTGAAATCAACAAAGCTAGCAACCAAAGGTTTCTGAAACTCTAAACATTTCTCAAGAATCTGCCTAAGTGAAAATATCTGATCCACACATACCCTACCACTTCTGAATCCACATTGCTCATCACGCAATTGACTGTCAACCAGATTCTTAATTCTATAAAGCACAATCATGGAAAGAACTTTACCTGGAACAGAGAGTAGGCTGATACCCCTATAGTTATCACAAGAACTTCGATCACCTTTTTCGAAAATAGGGATAACAATAGCTCTGGTAAAATCCTTAGGAACCATGCCTTTATCATAAAAGATATTTTATGTTCAGAATTTCAGTCATCCAAGTGGTAACTGAGACATTCCCAGCTCTGAGCATTTCGGTAGTAATTTCATCTACCCTGGGGATTTATGTAGTTTAAGTTTAGAAACAGCCAAAATAACTTCAGATTGTGTTATAGGGCCAACATTAAAGCCACCAATGCATCTATCATCATTGCGAACAATGGGAGTAGAACTAACTACATTGTTTAGAACATCACTGAAATGCTCAGCCCACCTAGCCATGACAGAATCCTCCCCTTCTATAACCTTACCTTGTTTATCCTTCAATCCTTGTATACCTGTCCGTTTTCTACCACACAAAACATTAACTATCTGGTACAGCTCGCTGCTGTTGTGCTGTCTAACTGCTTCCTTGGCTTTGTCAGCCAAACCATCAAGCCAAAGATTCATATCAGCAGCTAACTGATCTTTTACACGTTTATTATGTTCTCTGTAATGCTTTCTATTAGGACTAGTAGGGTATTGATTAAAGACATTCCTGCAGTTCTTTCTTTCCGAAATAAGCTCAAGTGCTTTATCACTCAGATAATTCTGTCTCTTCTGCTCCTTTTTTCCTAAAAGAGTTCTGTTAGTGTCCAAAAAAGCCTGTTTAAAATGATCCCATTCTTCCTCAACTTCAGTAGTAAGCAAACCATGACTGTCATAATGACTAAGTAACCTATCATGGTAAGCTTTGGCTATAACTGGATCTTTCAGAGCTTCAGTATTAAAAGTAATTTTTTTAACCCTAGCACCACACTTTTTAAGTTTAAGTTGCAACACACTTTTAACAAGGTAATGGTCCGATCCAATTTCAGCTCCCCTATATGCCCTGGTATTCCTAACAGAACTAGCACATTTGCTGTTAATTAATATGTAATCAATCATATTCTTATGCAGTCCATCGGGTGAAACCCATGTGTACTTATGTATGTCGCGGTGTTTGTAATAAGTGTTAGTTATTCTGAATCCATTGAGTTTACTTACCTGTAGGAGACGTTGTCCATTGCCGTTGCAGGCTACCAATAACAAAAGGGCCTATTACTCCTCCCCAAAGCTCAGAGTCAGTACCAACTTTGGCATTGATGTCACCAAGAACAAGGGTAATATCTCCTTTCTTGAGAGAATTCAAAATATTCCGAAGTTGTTCATAAAACCTATCCTTCTCATCCTCATCGGCATCCTCAGTGGGGGCATAACAGCAGATAACATTCAAGTCTTTAACGCTTGTCTGAAATTTTGCTGTAAGAAACCTTTCATTAATGCACTCAATCCTAGAAGAGCATCACTAGCGTGTCTACTAAGAAGTAGACCCACGCCTTGGTGATGTTATTGTCGTCCCTCCTTGAAAAGAGAAATTTAAGATTATTTTTAAGAATCTTACCTTTTTCTGTCCATCTGGTCTCATGCAAGCCGAGAATATCTAAATTATAATGGTGGAATTCTTGTGTGAGGACATCAAGAGAAAAAGCTCTGTGCAGAGTCCTCACATTCCAACTACCTATGGAGAGAAAATGCTTAGTGTGATGTTTAAAGAAACTATGTTTATTGAGAGAGGGAATGCCGACAATATCAAACAGCCCCCTAATCGCAGACATGGGGCAAAGGCCCGTTCCCCCACTACTAAAGGCTGAAGCTATCTACACTGGAAGACTTCCTCCAATGTAGAATTTGACGATGCCAATAGAAGCAAAGAGTTCAGGTGCCTGCGATGATTTCTGCTCAGGATTATCCACCATCTGATAAACATATCCTCTGAATCTATTCACTTGGGGCTGTCAACCCACAAACAAACAGAAAACACAGCGGAAGATTTTCCCTCCACAGAAGCCCACCAGTGCAGCAAAATCAGGATCCATAATCAAGCTCAGAGCCATATATCTGTCCAGTCCAGTGGGTTTATATGGTCAGCACCACTGTCCAGTGGGTTTATATGGTCAGCACCACTGTCCAGTGGGTTTATATGGTCAGCACACAGGACCCTGTGTGGTTGACCACTCCTCAGCAGGGTAGAAAAAAAAGAAAAGTAGCCATAGTTGTCCAGATCAGTAGGCCACACTTATCTGGCAGCCCTCCCCCCCACTTCCGTTCACTTCCACAAGAGTGTATCTCTTTTGAAAGGTACTAACGGTCTGCACCACGAGAAGGCGGGGCCGGACATTAGGTACTAGGCCTGGCCGGTTCTATGCATCATCACAAGGGATTGGTGCATAGCTCTCCTTCCAGTGACTACCTAGCTACCATTTACAGACCCATTATGAAGTATTGCTATTTAAAGACTTGAAACATTGGAAGCGGCATGAGATTAAGTTATATAAGTGACAATTAGGTTTAATATTTTCTCTAAAACAGTTGTATCCCGATTACTATGAATTTTTGGTTCCGAAAAATAAAACTATTCGTACCTGAAACTAGAAAGAGAAAAGAGGAAAAAAAGAAGTAGAGATGGATCTTCCTTTACTGCTTTACTAATCAGTGACTAACTTTACTAATCAGTGACCCTTCCTCGTTTAGACAGGAAACATCGATATGGCTTGGGAATGCCGACATGCGTTGTATGGTCATTAAATGTGGACTTGTCTACATTAAAGAACATGCTAAAGTGACCATGAAGGGAGGCCACTATCTTCTTCTTAACAGTTATCCAATGATTCATTTCCCAACTTCCCCTGAGCCTTTGTGGCCCTTGTGATCTGATCATTTTGTACACTATGTTAAAAAAAAGTGTCTCTCAGAGATAAACAACCCCAATCGAACTGATTAGTGAAATTACTTGTCTACTTCATTAGAAAAGAATAACATTTGGAATGAGATCATTTTGTTTTATATTAAAACGTTAAAATACAATTAACTAACCATTTCTGTCGCATTTCGCATTATTTTCCATTCTAAAAGTCGAATAATTGTATTTTTTCCTCAATAATTCATTTTTCTAAGGATTTAAAATATCTTTCTTTGAACTAATTGTGATTAAAAATTCCCTTTCTGAAACTTTTGCATTAATATTTCAGTATATAAAAGTATTAGTAAAGTTCTTCCGAATGCTTCAGATTCTTTTTGTTGCTGAATGTGTCATGTTTTGCCACCATGCACTCCATATTCTCGTATTATCATTAATTCCCAAACAATAATTGTGTTTTGAAACCTCAGTTATCTTCCTTCAAATTCAAATACTAACTTTTCCATAAATCACCTTTATTTATTTGTGCTGTGGTGTAACATAGATTTTTATCAGTTACATGATGAATGAAACTGAATTAAAGTTTGAATGGTATTATTTAGGATAATAAAAGCAATGACAGAAATCCTAAGATTTCTAAAACATTATGCATGTTATTTGTCGTAGAATTATCATATCTAATTATCTCGTATAAATCTGTCTTTACAAGGAGTTATTGTATAAATTAATAGCAAAGTCTGCAATAGAATGGGTAAGAATTATTATTTAATATTCAATGAACACAATATACAGATTATCCAGGGATATATATATATAGCTAATATCGACATAAATCAATTTCTGACATTGGCTGTAATATGTACAAAGTATATGAATATATAGGAATAGAGTGATGTACATTCAAGAATATGAAGGGAAAAAAATCGCATTCGCAACCACTAAATATATACAATAAATATATTGAATAAAATATTTTTCGTTCAATTCAGGAAGTAGCTCTATTCACCATATGACTCTATATAGCAGATATATCTTTGCGATATGTCCAAAATTTAATAAAACAGACCCCGAATGCATCAAGAATTCGTTAAATGTTTCCATGAATATGCTGTATTTGTATTATTACTATTGCTTCTTAGAGTCGATCACATTAAGATGTTTTGACTAATTTATCCTTTCAAAACCCCGTTAATCGAAATTAAATTTTAAGAAGAATCTTTTTTACAATACATCGGAAAGCTTTAAAGGAGAACCTTGGTTCCTATACACCGAAACTCTTTAAGGAGAAGTGTTTGAAATTTCTGAGAAGGGAACAAGGAAATTTTATTGTTTTTCAGTAGCATATTCTTTTAAAGCCAATATTTAGTATTAGTAAAGGGACCTGGGTTCGAGCCCCGGGTAAGGCATGGATGTATGTGTCGTTTTCCTGCTGAGGTCCTGCCATCCTCTCAGACCTTCCACTATGGCATGTGAACTGACAGGCTCCTGTCAGACCTCTGTGGCAAGCAGCTGCTTGAGGGGGTATTTATTATTTTTATAATTTGATTATTTGGAATAAAGTTCACTTCGCAATTATTCCTGGAATAAATGTAATAGGTAGGAGGTACTTAATATTCTGTATTACTATTCTAAAATATATTTGTAGCTACTTTGTTCTAATAATAATGATTCATTTAATTATATAATTTGCATGTTTCCAGGAACCGTTCAAATCATCTTGTTTTCGCACATTTTCTACTTTCATCCTTTATGAACGTAAAAAATCTGTAAACAAACTATAGCAACTATCTGTCCAATTGTTTAAAAATACTAAAATAACTGCACAGATTATAACAAGTGTCTACCCAGATATTTATAACACCGAAAAAAAGAAAAAAAGTAATAAATTATCACTCACTCAGCTACTTACTACAGAGATCTGAGAGGATTCTCTCACTTTAATATATCTTAAATAGAAAATCTGTGAGAAAGGCCAGACGTTAGGATAAAAAAAAAAAGAAATATTTATTCCATGCTCGATCCCAGGTCATATTCAAACTGTAACTAAGCAAGAGGAGGAGAGAGGCTAAGCAGGAGCAGAGATCCATTCACGAATCATATAAAGGGACCTTAAATATGCGAAGAATAATTTAAAGCATATTTCACATAAAGCCGTATCTTTCTTCCACATCATATGTCGATGACTCCTGCTATATATTTATAACCAAAACACTTAATATATAATTATTTAAAAACCAAACACGTCATAATAATAATGAATAATCAGACATTATCACTGAATACATATTTTTGGAGGAATAATTTAATGCTCGCATGAGCCGAAGCTTTTGTCAAGGAGTGTCTAAGGGAGAAGAGAGCTAGCTTCCATAGACGTAATGTAAACTTTTCGATTGCAGCGCCCTCTAAACATGGCAAATTCGGGCATTACAGTGAAGCCACCTAGTCAGGGGGAGGAGCGAGTTCCCTGCATTATTTTTTTACCGCCGAGCAAAATTTTCAATTGCTTGTACCACGTGACTAATTTTACATACACTTTGACTCTGAAAAATGTTCATTTTCTTCATGAGGTACATTCATAATTTACTTTTCTTTTAGAGAGAAAATATCAAGAAGTAATATAATCATTTTCTTCAATAAAATCGAATTTTGTAAAACTGGTAGTAGCTATGCTATAGAAAAAAAAATTAATATTTTGAACAACCTACAGCATTTAGTATATTATAATAAATTGAGATTTATGTGTCAATGCACGATAACATGATCTATATAATTATATTTTATACAATTGCTGACATTTTCAATAAATATCATATCAGGTTTTTTACTTGTATAAACGTTCAACAGATGGCAACAGGCACTTCCCGTATCAACCATAAAAAAAGAATTACACTGTTAGAGCAAAGTGCAGAAGCCAGTGTACATCGACATGCTCCAGGGATCACAAACCTGCAACATACATTGACTTATATATATTCACAAGATGATTAAATGTATTAATTTACATATTAATTTTAAAAATTCTGCCAAATTACTCAAAATAAACATACAACTGCTTTTCCAGGTATCGTAAAATGTACTCCTGAACGGGATAAAACTCCTTGAATAACTTTAGGGTCAGCTACCACTGTGCCAAACAGCCATGACTGTTAGACATTTGGAAACACTGGTTAAATCGCAATATATATAACAATAGTAAGACAAACCACAGCTGCAGTGAGCTAAAATGACTGCACTGCGCTTGCGCAGATCGCCCCTTACAGTTGTTTTTGTTCCTGCACATCAATTTGCCACATTCAGCTTCGGTAAAATTCCACAGAATAGCGCCACTTACGCTTGTGCAAAGCTAGCCTTCTTCTCCTTACACTTTCTTTGACCAAATATTCCTCTTAAATTATTAATTATTCAATAAATTCATAGACGGTAGTACGCGCGTAAGAATCCAAAAGTCCCTAAGCGAAGTCGCGGTAACGTTGGTTAGTGTGTGCAGTAAATCAGTCGGTTCTCCTGAACGGTTAGTCGAGTTTATGGAGTCCTTGCGACTGCATGGAGTCCTTGTGGAGTGGCCATTTTGTCCAATATGTGCCAAAAAGTGCCGCTCGTACGTAAAAGAACCCCTCATGCGAGGGATGGAACAAATTTCGCTTTACACTTTTTACCTCCTTAAATCTTTCAATCACATGTGAAACTTTTACCGAATTAAATAATAGACTGAATATATGAATAATTTAAATGTTCAAAACGTCACAAAGTTACAAGCAAGGTAACCTTTTTCAACATTAAACGTAATTATTCATAATTTAGTATGTTATATATATATATTAAGTAAATACGAGGAAAAAATCAATTTTTTACGTGGGGTAAAGTGGTCTACAGCACAAAATCGGGAACGTCCTAATTTAGATGTGAAATGCTCAGCACATCACAAAATTCTGGGACTTTAAAAGTATTCCCTGCCGTAATATATTTGCGCAACATCCGTCGTAAAAAGAGTTCACTGAAGTGAACGTTACTGCAACAGTATCACGCCGTGATAAAGGAGTCCGTTGTATTCCATAACTATTCGTAATTGAGGAAATCCTATTTCGACTAAACTTACCTGCAGAAATGACTCCTATGTGTCGTTTCGGAGACTCCCGGAAAGCTCTTAATAACACAAATAACGATATCTAAAAAACCAATGAAATCTATTTGAGTTGAAATCCTAATTTCTATATTCACTACTAACTGCTACAATGCATCGAAAACATTTCTTTCTCATCATATGGAGACTTTTAAAAAAAATAATTTACCTCTCACGATGAAAGAGAAAGGAAGAAAACAGATCGTATGCTAAAAAATCAATAACACAACAATGCTTTCGAATCGTGAAAGCGGATAAGCCTTTTATTTGTTTCGTAATACATTTCCTTAAATCAAAAAAATCCACCTAATTGAGGGAATAGAAGAAAAAGTGGCTAGTTAATATTCTAGAAAGGAGCAAAGAATTTAAACCGTTCAGAAACAGAAGCGACAGGTCAATTGATCATCTCCAGCGTTAATAAATATATTGTAAAAGTTTCTCAGCCTTTAACAACTTGCCTTTGAAGAAGTAAGTCACTGAGCAGATATTACAGAACTTTTTAAAAACGGCAGACATCGGAAGATTTCTCCGTTATACGGAATGAATTTGGTAACGATTTTTTAAATGCAAATTTCACCGACCTTTTTCGCTTAAAATAATATTTGAGTGGCTATTTTATAATGCGTGATATGGATGTTCCTTACTTTAAGGATAGGAATTTATTAAATTGGAATTATAACTTTTTTAATGTAACTTTATTTTCACTTTCTCAAACGTCCGATGAAAAACACAAGCATGATTTATTTTAAACTAGCTGAACGTGCCCGGTGTTGACTGGGGTGGGGTGACTCAGTTGGTAGCGCGCTAGGCTCGTATTCTGTAGTTCACAGGTTCGCAACGCTGGGTCGGCGTTGAGATTTATCTCCGCAAAATTCCCCACCCTGCCCACGGTCAGTAGGGGGCACCGATGGGCTTGGAAAGACCGCTGTCCGTCAGATGGGACGTTAAATCCGTGGTCCCGTGTGTGAGAGAGCCATACCCTGTGCACGTTAAAGAACACGCTGGATGGTCTTGACGGGAGGCTACCATCTGTCTCCCAACAGCTGTTCCAATAGGTCCCCTCCCCCAACATTCTCTGAGCCTTCGGGGTCCATGTGACCTAGCCATTTTAGCCCATGCAGTGCAAAAAAAGTCCCGCTCAGAGGTAAAACGACCTAACCCAATCTTAACATTACCGCCACCATCCGGAATCTTATCATTACCTATTATAGCGATGACACAAATGCGCATGCGCTGAATTACAATACCGTTGAACTGCAGCAGGTGATCACTGATTTTCTAGTAGTCGGAGACACTTGATTGGCTGAATCTACCAAAGCAACAAATAGTCAAAGATCTTGTTTCTTAGTGAATATCTTCATTTCAACCTGGCAGGCTCGAGAAGTCTGAATTTTACTGAAAAGATTCGGTTAAACTGAGTTGCCAACTTTTTCCTTTGCCAAGAATGGATACTTATGTATGAAGTTGGGTTGGGTTGTTTACCTCTGAGCGGCACTTTTTGCACACCATGGGCTAAATGGCCGGCTCACGTGGACCCCGAAGGCTCAGAGAAGGTTCGGGGAGGGGATCCACTAGAAAAACTGTTGGGAGACAGATGGTAGCCTCCCGTCAAGGCCAACCAGAGTGTTCTTTAACGTTGGGTTGTTTTACCTCTGAGCGGCACTTTTTTGCACACCATAGACTAAATGGCCAGGTCACAAGAACCCCGAAGACTCAGAGAAGGTTGGGGGAGGGGACCCATTGGAACAGCTGTTGGGAGACAGATGGTAGCCTCCCGTCGAGGCCATCCAGCGTGTTCTTTAACGTTGGGTTGTTTTACCTCTGAGCGGCACTTTTTTGTACACCATGGTCTAAAATGGCCAGGTCACATGGACCCCAAAGGCTCAGAGAAGGTTGGGGGAGGGGATCCACTAGACCAGCTGTTGGGAAACAGATGGTAGCCTCCCGTCAAGGCCATCCAACGTGTTCTTTAACGTTGGGTTGTTTTATCTCTGAGCGGTACTTTTTTGTACAACATGGGCTAAAATATCCAGGTCACATGGACCCCGATGGCTCTGAGAAGGTTGGGGGAGGGAACCCACTGGAACAGCTGTTAGGAGACAGATGATAGCCTCCCGTCAAGGCCATCCAGCGTGTTATTTAACATTGGGTTGTTTTACCTCTGAGAGGCACTTTTTTGCACACCATGGGCTAAATGGCCAGGTCTCAAGGACCCCGAAGGCTCAGTAAGGTTGAGGGAGGGGATCCACTAGAATAGCTGTTGGGAGACAGATGGTAGCCTCCCGTGAAGGTCATCCAGCGTGTCCTTTAACGTTGGATTGTTTTACCTCTCAGCGACACTTTTTTGCACACCTTGAGCTAAATGACCAGGTCAGAAGGACCCCTGAAGTCTCAGAGAAGTTTGGGGGAGGGGACTCATTGGAACAGCTGTTAGGAGGTAGATGGTAACCTCCGGTCGAGGCCATCCAGCGTGTTTTTTAACATTGGGTTGTTTTTCCTCTGAGAGGCACTTTTTTGCACACTATGGGCTAAATGGCCAGGTCACATGGACCCCGAAGGCTCAGAGAAGGTTGGGGGAGGGGACTCACTGGAACAGCTGTTGGGAGACAGATGGTAGCCTCCAGTCGAGGCCATCCAGCGTGTTCTTTAACGTGCACAGGATATGGCTCTCCGATACACGGTGCCACGGATTAATGTCCCATCCGACGGACGGCGGCCTTTCCAAGATCATCGTTGTTCCCTACTGACCGTGGTCAAGGCGGGGAGTTTTGCGGAGATAAATCTCAATCCTGACTCAGCTGGAACTCGAACCTGGGAACTGCAGATTACGAGGCTGGCGAGCAACCGACTGAGCCACCCCCGCCCCATTTGATTCCCCTGTTTTGCAGAAATCATCAATTCAATTGTATGTCCTTTACATCACAGACAAGTACACTGGTTTCCATATATTAAGGAAAATTCAGAAAAATTATGATTAAAGAAAAACTACTTAAATGATTTTAATTAAATTTGATGGAAACATGAATTACAATGCTAGTTTCAGAATGGTATAAAATATTTTACACTAGAAACATTTTTCGTCAGAAAATAACACTTATAGGAACTTGTCCAAAAATGAGGTCCAGAATGCAATGCGCAAAGTTTTTTAATAAGGATTGTGGTCACCGCTTAGATCAATGCAGGCACGACAGAGATGTAGGCACGACATTGCTCAGTAGGGAGTAACGCCAATTATTCCTTTAAAGCAATAAGCTCCCCCTTTGTTTCAGGTGGAGGGTTGAGGGCAGCAACACGTCTCCCTAGAGCATCCCACATGTGCTCAATCGGATTTAGGTCTGGAGATCGAGCTGGCCACTCCACGGGCATAATGGTCTCCTCTTGAAGATATTGTTCCACTAGTCGTGCTCTGTGTGGACGAATGTTATCTTCTTTAAGATGAATGTTTCACGTATTGCACCAGCGTTAGGACGTACATAAGGGTCCAGGATGTCATCTCTATACCTTTGAGCATTGAGATTCCCACTCGTCAACACATAGAGGTCTGTGCTTCCACCTAAAAATGTGTCACCCCAAACACACACGCTACCTCCGATGTAACTGCCTCTTTGACTGATGTTACTGGGGTGATAGCGGGTACCTCGTTCTCTCCGTATCAAACAATGTCCGGAATCACTCTGCAAGCAATATCTGGATTCATCTGTGAAGAGTACGGACCTCCATTGCTCTTCTGTCCACTTAACATGCGTGTGTGCCCAATTCAACTGTTCTCTCATGCGACATGACATGAGGGGTATAGGAATTACTGGCCTTCTAGCGTAGAGACCTCTCTCTTGAAGCCTTCTAGCGTACAGACCTCCCTCTTGAAGCCTTCTAGCGTACAGACCTCCCTCTTGAAGCCTTCTAGCGTACAGACCTCCCTCTTGAAGCCTTCTAGCGTACAGACCTCCCTCTTGAAGCCTTCTAGCGTACAGACCTCCCTCTTGAAGCCTTCTAGCATACAGACCTCCCTCTTGAAGCCTTCTAGCGTACAGACCTCCCTCTTGAAGCCTTCCAGCGTACAGACCTCCCTCTTGAAGCCTTCTATGCACAGTAGAAGCTCATACAACCTTCCCAGTGGCTGCTGCGATAGGATCATAGTTGAGAGGGAGTAGACGTCCTGTTATACTGGGCTAAAGGCTGGCGCCTTTAACCCAGTATAAACAGGTTACGTTTGAGGCTCATTCGTGAACAATAGTGATTACGTCGTTTTTAAGGAAAAACATCAATAGTTGCTGCTTTCCTGCTTGCATTTTCCCACTTGCTGATATTCACATTGTGAACGGCCGTTCGATCTGTTGAGATTCGATAGAGTAACTAGGCCAATCCACCCTAGAGAATTCCTTTACTCCTTTTGTAACCACCACTATTCTTTCAAACCTATTAATTACAAATGAGAAATGTTTCGTTCAGGCCACGGTTATTCCCGAATTCTTCATGCACATGCCTTATAAGTAGTCAAGAATCGAAGCAATCACTTGAAAAAGACGTTTATTACCGTGAATAATGGATTGAATCTAAAATATCCTGTCATGTTACACATAGAGTAACCTCGGATGAATTACAAGACGTCACAATAATAGTGACCGGGTTCGGATCTACAAAACAGCGAAGGGGATGGAGTGGAGGCACGAAATACCATCGAAACGGAAAATTGCAAGGGGGGGCGAAGGATTGGATTAATGCAGTATAACACATCCCCTTCCGATTTACAGGTCTTTAAAATTTCCTAAATATATTAAATATTTTAGACACTCTCTTATATTTACTAGTATTCTGAAAGGGTTTGCTGCTGGTTCCTTAAGCCTCGAATAAAATATTTATATTACCACGGACAGTAGATAAAATCTCTTGAAACGTGATCTAAGGGGAAAATGACTTTCGATAATGAGAAAAATTTAATTTGAAAATTCAATGATGATATTTTAAAGAGAAAAAACGCACTTGCATAGAGTTTACAAATTAAAAGAAAAACTTGCTTTTTAAAAAATTTTTTAAAAAAATTTAAAAAAATTTTTTAAAAAGCGATCTTTCTGCTGACAGAGCAAACAAGTTGAAAAAAGTACGCGGCTGTTGCGTAAAAAAATTGAATTAAACGAGTGAAATTTCAGTCGTGCAAATCACGAAGTCTACAGAGTGAAATGGAAAACAGAGATGAATAAATTTGGAAAAGGCAGATTTTAGATGGATTGGTAATAACATATTTAATATTGTCATTTGCTTTTCCTGACTCTTCGAATAGTTTGAAATGCTAAACTTTATCCTCTATTAATATGAACATCCCTTATTTGTTCATAGGCATTTGCGTTTTTGATTTTGCAAAAAAATTTAAAATCCTACTGAGAAGTTTATTCAGGTGGAATCTAGCATTTGGGAAATTTTCCTTCTCCTAAGCCTAATGCTACCCATTTTAATTTGGAATAAATAATGATACGATGTTAAATCACTGTTTTCGTCTTTTCCATGGCATATCAATACACTCTAGTGCACTGCGCTTTTGTCAGTCCCGCTTCACAAGTATTTCCCTTGATAATCCGAATTCGCAGGTTCAGTCAGCCTCGATAGGGCGTCCACATTTCGGTGGGAACCACCTCTCCTGTAATACACTATTTATATATATAGACTATATATATGCATCATGCTGATTAAAGAGAAATGCCAATCTCTGCTATTTGCTGCTCAATGTTTCGACAGCTATGAGGTACCTAAGCAGGTTATATTCTGAAAGAATCTCGACCTGGGATCCATATAACCAGGTCAAAAACTTTTCTAGACTCCTAACCCACTCCTCCCACACACTCACAACCACCACCACCACATTTCTGCTGGGTTCCGTGAGCTTCTTCGAAGCAAAGGCGATGGGATGTTCTTGTCCCTGGGATTCAATCTGGGAGTGACATGCGCAGACCTCAATCCCAAATGCATTTCGATGCAGAACGTAAGTAACGCAAGATCAGGCGTGTTGCATTCTGCTGCCTCGCAGAGCGCCCCCCCCCCCCCTTCAGTGCATCGAATGCCTTATCTGCTTGTATGCACCATTTCAACTGTTCAGGTGCCTGCCCCCCGATAGGAAACCATCTTGACGTAGTGTGTGTGTGTGTGGAGGGGGGGGGGGGGCTTGCGGTCCCACTAAGGTCGAAGGCTCTGCTTACGGGTTTGGCCCTGGTTGGACCGGCTAAGATCTCGAGATCGAAGGCTCTGCTGAACGGTATGGGACCCGGTTGGACAGGCTAAGACTTCCATCTCAGAGTTTCAGAGGAGTCGTTAGGGGCCCTGCTGACTGTCCTGATTCGTCAGGTCGGACAAGGCCCAAAATTTCGGGCCCCACTAAGAGTTCCCACCACGAGAGCCGAGGCAACTTGGATCTATATATACTTGTTTGTGGCTCACCGGGCACAGATTAAATTTAGATTTTAACCGATGGATGAGCTTTACTTGTATAGTACTGCTCGCCATTAGGTAGTCGGTGATGGACTGTATCTATATGGTACTGTCTTGCCCCTGACCGCAGTTTAGTGGGGAACATGGCATTTCCCTGTACTGGTAGTGTTTCAGGTGGAACTGGTGGGTCTTGTCTCATATATATATATTTACCTGTGCAGGTGCCTGCTTCAGAGTCACGTCTCTGAGTGGATTTGCAATTGCTACATACTGATCTAGGTAATGTCGTAATATCCGATGAGTCCTAAGGTGCTCTTCAGTTCCTTCTTCATTGGAGGAGCTTTCATTTTTCTGATGACCTCTAGTGTTGCATGGTGTGGCCGATGACTGACCGAACCAACAATATGACTAAAAAATTTGGTTTCGCTCCTCCCCCAAGTACACTTTGCCAGGTTGATTGTGAAATACTTGACATTAATATCCCTAAGATCAGTTCCAAGATGTTAAGATGATCCTCCCAGATGTTCGAAAAAGAAAGTTATATCATCTAGATATGCACAGAAATAATCAGCAACGGTGGCGTAATTATGATATTAACAATTTTCTGGAAAACTGCCCCAGAGTTCTTCAGTCCTAAGTGAAGCACTTCCCACTGGTACAGCCCTCGGTGGGTCACGAATGCTGTGACACCTTTACTACATGGGCTGATTGGTATTTGCCAATATCCCTTTTGCATATCCAGAGTTGTTATATAGCTCGTCCGTTCCACCTGATACAGCAACTCTATTGGGTTTGCCACCCAATGATGGCATTGAGGCTGTGAAAGATGATGTATAAACTTACTGTACAGTCTCTTTTCGCCACATACACACAACTGGGTGCGTAAACTCACTGTTGAAGGGCATAATCAATCCCTTCAGTCTCCCACCTGACAGTCAACTTCATCGCGTAATGCAATGGGAACCATAAAATGATGTGCTTACACTGAACACTGGTAGAACCCTGAGCTTAAAGAACACCATGAATGGCATTGAAGGGAGGCTACCGTCTGTCTTCTAGCAGTTATCCAGTGGTTCCCCCCCCCCCCTTCAGGGTCATTGTGACCTGAACACTTAGCAAATTGTGTATAAAAAGGTCCTATTCATAGTTAGAACAACCCAACTCAACTTATATTCCCATTCACATGTAAGAGATCAAAATGGATTTCAAGAAAACGGTGCTTTCAGGTTGTTTTTAAGTCTTAATTTATGTAAACCAGGGTAAAATACGCATAATCCAAAAACGCTGCTTCGAATTAAATTATTTTAAATTTTTATGGAAAAATATCTAATTTCACTTACCTCTTATGATTACCTGTATTCGTATTTGTACCTTACACGATTATATATTCATCTATATCAGCTTTCTAGCAGAAACTGACAGAAAATTCCTCTTTCTATGAAGAAGATTTGAAATGAGAAAAGGAACGAATTGTTACTGAAAACCTGTCGTGTGTTTTGTTTAGTCAGAGATGATTCAATTGTTTACATTTATTGCAAATACGTAATAGTCTGTAGCGAAATAATTAATGTTCTACGTACTTAAGAACTGTCCTTTATGATTGACTTATTGATGCCATGACTGAAAGAATTAATTTATTGAAATATATTGCATAAATTGACTATTTCAGATTTTCCATCCATTAGAGATTTACAAAAAGAAATCGAATCTTTCTCTTCAGAAATTGACATAAAAGATTACGATATGATCATCAAACTGTAGACTGTAAATTGATTTCCAGTGAAATATACAAGTCTTTTCCAAAAATCTTTTCATCGTAAGGTAACTTATGATATATTGGAATCTCCGTAAAATCGCAATTCCAAAGGGTACGTAAACAGAAAATAATGGGAAGATGTCAATATATTTCATCGAACTTTTTAACAATTACTTATTATGAAATGGAGACTCTGGATGTCCTGAGGGGCGGGGGTGGCTCAGTCGGTAGCGCGCAGGCTCGTAATCTGTAGTTCCCAGGTTCGAGTCCCAGCTGGGTCAGCGTTGAGATTTATCTCCGCAAAATTCCCCGCCCTGCCCCCGGTCAGTAGGGGACACCGATGGGCTTGGAAATGCCGCCGTCCGTCGGATGGGACGTTAAGCCGTGGCCCCGTGTGTGGGAGAGTCATACCCTGTGCACGTTAAAGAACACACTAGATGGCCTTGACGGGAGGCTACCATCTGTCTCCCAACAGCTGCTCCAGTGGGTCCCCTCCCCCAACCTTATCTGAGCCTTCGGGGTCCTTGTGACCTGGCCATTTAGCCCATGGTGTGCAAAAAAGTGCCGCTCAGAGGTAAAACAACCCAACCCAACAACCCTGGATGTCCTGAATATGTAACTGGAGCTCTACGGTTGAGCTTATTGTGCACAAGAAAAACAGAGAAGATCATTTTCCAATCATTCAGGAAAAGAAATATATAAACCCCAAATGCAAAGGAATACTGATGAATTAAATCTTTAGCGTTATCGATAGGCCTTTCACTTTTTGTACGTTCACTTTTGTGCGTCAATAGGTCACACGTTTGTGCACTATAAATTCATCAGTTGAACGTTATTAACATGAGACTCTATTACTGCTGGGAGACAGATGGTAGCCTCCCGTCAAGGCCATCCACAGTGTTGTTTATTATTGGGTTGTTTTACCTCTGAGAGGCACTTTTTCTGCACACATTGGGCTAAATGGCTAGGTCACAAAGGCCCCGAAGACTCAGAGAATGTTGAGCGAGTGTTCGCAATTGAACAGCTGTTGGGAGACAGATGTTACAGTCGGTCAAAAAAGTCTCTGAACGCTATATTTGATTACAGAATTCAGAAAAAAATATCATTCAACGATTATTTGTTTCTCTTCTTTCAACAGCCATACCCTGGCTCTCCCGCACACTGGACCACGGCTTTACGTTCCATCCGATGGATGGCGGCCAAGCCAATCGGTGTCCCCTACTGACCATGGGCAGAGACGTGGAGGGGGGGGGGGAATAAGAAGTATGGGTAAAGAGGTGTTCTGAAGTGATTTGCGCAGTAAGAAGAAAGGGACTCGAACGCTCTGGTCTCGACGAGAGACCGAGGGCATATTACATTTGTATCTGCGCGCACGTACATGCCGAATATACAGAAGGATGTTTAGGAGAGGGTGGTCACATGTAGTGCTACCCCTTTGATTACCGGGACTCATCGCAAAGCCTCTGGTATTTGAGTGAAAAACTGCTTGCTATCCATTAGTGGTTCCAAACTGGGTCTTAAAACCATCACACGGCCCTCCGATGGCTTATGCAGGGCGGGAAAAACTGCCTGATGCCTCAACTTCCTGATAATCTCAGCGAATGTCATTTTTAAACTAAATCATTTTACCAGTAAAATAATCGATGAATGGGAACTGTAAATCAAATCATTTTACCACTAAAATATCAGCGAATGTCAACTACAAAATAAATCATTTGATCATTCAGATATCACTGAGATTTCAACTGTAAAACCAAATCCCTTACCTATTAAAATTTTCAAAATTCCATTTACCTTGGGAGTTCTTGAAAGCGACTATGAAATTCTGATCGAAATGATTTTCACAAAACATCACTTCACATAAAAGTATATTTTCCAATGCCGGGGGGTGGCTCAGTCGGTAGCGCGGCAGGCTCGTAATCTGTAGTTCCCAGGTTCGAGTCCCAGCTGGGTCAGCGTTGAGATTTATCTCCGCAAAATTCCCCGCCCTGCCCAAGGTCAGTAGGAGACACCGATGGGCTTAGAAAGGCTGCCGTCAGTCGGATGGGACGTTAAGCCGTGGCTCCGTGTGAGGGAGAGCCATACCCTGTGCACGTTGAAGAACACGTTTGATGGCCTTGACGGGAGGCTACAATCTGTCTACCAACAGCTGTTCCAGTGGATCCCCTCCCCCAACCTTCTTTGAGCCTTCGGGGTCCATGTGACCTGGCCATTTAGCCCATGGTGTGCAAAAAATTGCCGCTCAGAGGTAAAACAACCCAACAAATCTAATGCCGGAGCGATAACTGCTGTTGCAAAAAAGCACACAATACATTTCGAGTCCAGTGGTGGTGGTTAGGACTAACAAAGAACTATCACAAAGTGGCTTACACAAAAATTATGTACGCAAAATATCTACAATCACACCTGAGGGCGTTAAACACTCTAATAAATAACAGTTCACTTTGTATTCACCTCAAAAACGTATAATATATATCGACTACAAAAGTTAAAAAGTTCAAAAACGCTGCCATAGCGCTACATCGTGGCCAGCGACAACTCGTGAGACGAAAGGCTCACGAGACTGCTCAGGCTCATTTTCGAACGTCACAGTCACGTGACATCTGGCCTTTAGTAGAGAGGGCTTTGTATCATATCGTAGAGAGGGCTTTGTATCATATCTCTTAAACCCATTGACCAATGCAGCAAATTCACGATCCATAATCAAGCTCAGAGCCATAAGTCCGTTCAGGTTCGTATATATGGTCAGCACCAGGACCCTGTGTGGTTGAACACTCCTCAGCAGCGTAGAAAAAAAAGAAAAGTAGCCATAGTTGAAGGCCACACTAATCTGTGAGCCCTCCGCTTCCGTTCACTTCCACAAGAGAGTACCTCTCTTGAAAGGTACTAACGGCCTTCACCACGAGAAGGCGGGGTCGGCTGTATTTACCTATCGCATTATGAATATATTACAAGAGAAGAGTGAAATATTTTCAAATGGATTAGGATTTTATATCCTAGTAAAATTGTATTTTTATGCACAGAGTAACAAAGTGTTTGATAAACATGAACAGCTATAAAATTCAAAAATAAATTTAGCAATTAACGAAACGTACATCGCTCAAATATATATCCGAACATTATGGTTGATTAGAGATTTCACAAAAATATCTGGCAACGATTTTTTAGAAATTAGTGATCTGGCAACTTTCGTCTGCAGTACACGCAGGTTGCCAGAGCACTAATTTAAAAAAAAAATCGTTGCCAGAGCACTAATTAAAAAAAAATCGTTGCAAGAGCACTAATTTCTAAAAAACCTTTCCAGATATTTTTCTAAATTCTGTAATTAACCGTAGTGTTGGGATATTTTTTTGAGCGATTGTTCACCAAATTAATTCTTAAACTGCTCAGAGTGTCATAGAGTGTAAAACGTTTCTCCCTACTCCCCCCCTAAAAATAAAATATAAAAACCTTTGTACCGTTATACCATATACTCAGAATAACGATTTAGATGTTAACTTACAGCTTGCGAATAAACTTCGTTTGAGGGAGGACTTAATAATATTTACCCCGTTTCAAATCTCTGTAAAGAGAGCAGATAGAGTCTCAACTTTATTATTATTATAACCGATCAGATGCTGTTTGTCCATGGTATTAGTAACATAAGAAATATCTCAGTGTTCTAGACCAATGTTCCCTAAAATGGGCGATACTGCCCCCTGGTGGCGCTGGAACGATCCAGGGGGTCGGTAGTAGCCTCGGGTGCAATTGAGGGATGCTAGAAGCATAAATAAAGAACGGAAGATAAGATATTTTTGAAAAACCGTTCGTACAAGTTTCATCTGTTGTGTAACATAGAGTTAAAGTCGTAGTGATTACTTTGTTGTGCAAATAAACACCTAAAATTATCATTCGTTATCTTAATTTTCTGAGTGTAATGCGAATGTTACTATGGTTGATTTTTATAAATAATTTTATAATTTCAAGCTTCAAGATGTCTTATTTACAACAACATCTTTCTTTACCATGTTGTAGGACATAGGTAGAAATATAGATACATAAAAGAACGCAAATTTATCATTGCATCTTTTTGGTTGTTCGCTTAAAGAAGGTAGATTCCCAGGGGGGCGCTGAGTAATTTTTTTTGTGAAAAGGGGTCGGTAGGACAAATAAATTTGGGAACCTCTGATCTAGAGACAGATGCGCTGTAGACAGCAGCTCCAGCTGCAGATGGCCAGGTGACCTGATGACCTTGAGCACCACTCTGGTCATCTGCTATGTTACTTGTTAGGTAAACAAGTGTCTTCGGCTATGTCAAACCCACACGTCGTTAGAATAATTGACACTAATAATTACGACAAGAGTTACGCGCTATGTTCGTTCAAAGCTTCTGCACAGTCGTTAAGCTAAGGGTTCTCAACGTGGGGTACGCGGTAAAATTTTTTGGGGTACGCCGTGAGAGGTCAAAAGTCGCTAGATCTAGTAATAAAGTCACAAGTTGGCAACACTGCTGTGCAAAAATGTCATTTTTTGTGTTTATCGATATATGAAATTTATCAATACAAAATTTAATGTGTGTGTGTATGTATATATGTTTTATTTTATTCCCATTGTTATACTATAACTATAGTTTTATCTACCTATACAGGGGATACTCCAGTTATAAACATATTTCCAGGGGGTACTTGAAGCATAAAAGGTTGAGAACCACTGGTCTAAGAAATTATGTAAGTTCGCATCATTGTTGCACTTCTTTTGTCATTTCATGTGTCGTCTGAAGTCTGTCAAAAAGAACACGAGCCAGGTTGGGTTGGGTTGTTCTACCTCTGAGCGGCACTTTTTTGCACACTATGGGCTAAATGGCCAGGTCACATGGACCACGAAGGCTCAGAGAAGGTTGGGGGAGGGGACCCACTGGAACAGCTGTTGGGAGACAGATGGTAGCCTCCCGTCAAGGCCACCCAGCGTGTTCTTTAACGTTGGGTTGTTTTACCTCTGAGCTGCACTTTTTTGCACACCATGGGCTAAATGGCCAGGTCACATGGACCCCGAAGGCTCAGAGAAGGTTGGGGGAGGGGACCCACTAGAACAGCTGTTGGGAGGCAGATGGTAGCCTCCCATCAAGGCCATCCACCGTGTTCTTTAACGTTGGGTTCTTTTACCTCTGAGCAGCACTTTTTTGCACACCATGGGCTAAATGGCCAGGTCACATGGACCCCGAAGGCTCAGAGAAGGTTGGGGGAGGGGACCCACTGGAACAGCTGTTGGGAGACAGATGGTAGCCTCCCGTCAAAGCCATACAGCGTGTTATTTAACGTTGGGTTGTTTCACCTCTGAGCGGCACTTTTTTGCACACCATGGGCTAAATGGCCAGGTCACATGGACCCCGAAGTCTCAGAGAAGGTTGGGGGAGGGGACCCATTGGAAAAGCTGTTGGGAGACAGATGGTAGCCT
This sequence comes from Ryuthela nishihirai, assembly GCA_038380435.1. NCBI lineage: Eukaryota > Metazoa > Arthropoda > Arachnida > Araneae > Heptathelidae > Ryuthela > Ryuthela nishihirai. The sequence continues at coordinate 2,116,867 of JAWZYU010000041.1, forward strand.
CCCGTCAAGGCCATGAAGCGTGTTCTTTAACTTTGGGTTGTTTTACCTCTGAGCGGCACTTTTTTTGCCCCAATGGGCTAAATGGCCAGGTCACATGGACCCCGAAGGCTCAGAGAAGATTGGGGGACGGGACCCACTGTTAAAGAACACGCTGGACCGTCAAGGCCATCCAGCGTGTTCTTTAACGTGCACAGGGTATGGCTCTCCCGCACACGGCGCCACGGCTTAACGTCCCATCCGACGGACGGTGGCCTTTCCAAGCCCATCGGTGTCCCCTACTGACCGTGGGCAGGGCGTTGAATTTTGCGGAGATAAATCTCAACGCTGACCCAGCTGGGACTCGAACCTGGGAACTACAGATTACGAGCCTGGCACGCTACCGACTGAGCCATTCGCGCCCCACTTTCCACAGAGGTCTGGCAGGAGCCTGTCAGTATAATAGAGGAGATCTGTCAGGAATTCGAGACCTCAGCAGAAAGACAATGCAGACATCCCTACACCTTACCCGGGGTTTGAACCTAGGTCCCTTTCATCAGTTGCTCTTTGTATGATTGTGCTTAAGAGAATTAAGAATTTTGTTGACGGACAATTGCATGACGAGTAGTCAAAATTAATGGGGGATCTAATTTCCTACCTACAATTGAAATCGGGATATTCGGACTTTACGTCGTATATTATATATTATTTATATACATTGAAAAGGATTCCAACCCAGACCACTTTTGCCATTTCTCAGATATCAGTCACAGTTCTCCCAAGCCTGATCAAAGAGACGAATCCTCCGCACCCACTGCATCAGTTGGATACTACAGCAGCTTAGGCTGTGGAATGGGTTGGGATTTAAGGTGGGACAGGATACAACGGAACAGATGTCAAACAACAAGTGGAACCCAATGGAGGGTCATTTCCTTGGTCATGCCGAAATGTGAATCCGCATTGCCTTTAGCAAAGCAACAGAGAGGCCATGCGGCTGCGATGCTGCTTGGGAGGTGCAGCTCTGAATTGGCAGAGAGGCCATGCGGCTCGGATGCTGCTTGGGAGGTGCAGCTCTGAATTGGCAGAGAGGCCATGCGGCTGGGATGCTGCTTGGGAGATGCAACTCTGAATTGGCAGAGAGGCCATGCAGCTGGGATGCTGCTTGGGAGGTGCAGCTCTGAATTGGCAGAGAGACCATGCGGCTGGGATGCTGCTTGGGAGGTGCAGCTCTGAATTGGCAGAGAGACCATGCGGCTGGGATGCTGCTTGGGAGGTGCAGCTCTGAATTGGCAGAGAGGCCATGCGGCTGGGATGCTGCTTGGGAGGTGCAGCTCTGAATTGGCAGAGAGACCATGCGGCTGGGATGCTGCTTGGGAGGTGCAGCTCTGAATTGGCAGAGAGACCATGCGGCTGGGATGCTGCTTGGGAGGTGCAGCTCTGAATTGGCAGAGAGACCATGCGGCTGGGATGCTGTTTGGGAGGTGCAGCTCTGAATTGACAGAGAGGCCATGCAGCTGGGATGCTGCTTGGGAGGTGCAGCTCTGAATTGGCAGAGAGGCCATGCGGCTGGGATGCTGCTTGGGAGGTGCAGCTCTGAATTGGCAGAGAGACCATGCGGCTGGGATGCTGCTTGGGAGGTGCAGCTCTGAATTGGCAGAAAGGCCATGCGGCTGGGATGCTGCTAGGAAGGTGCAGCTCTGAATTGGCAGAGAGACCATGCGGCTGGGATGCTGCTTGGGAGGTGCAGCTCTGAATTGGCAGAGAGGCCATGTGGCTGGGATGCTGCTTGGGAGGTGCAGCTCTGAATTGGCAGAGAGACCATGCGGCTGGGATGCTGCTTGGGAGGTGCAGCTCTGAATTGGCAGAGGGGCCATGCGGCTGGGATGCTGCTAGGAAGGTGCAGCTCTGAATTGGCAGAGAGACCATACGGCTGGGATGCTGCTTGGGAGGTGCAGCTCTGAATTGGCAGAGAGGCCATGTGGCTGGGATGCTGCTTGGGAGGTGCAGTTCTGAACTGGCTGAACATCAAGAAAACACAATGAATGAAAAAAAAAATTAAACATTTGATTTTCAAAAATTAAAAAAGAAATTCTGATTTCAGCGCTAAATAGATCATACTAAAGCAAAACAAATTATGAAATAGATTTAAAATATAAATATTAAATTGTTAAGGATTTTAATTACAACTAAGCAATGTAGGCTGATATGTGGAAGGAGAATTTCAAGCTGGCTATCCGAAAGGCGAGTCGTCCCGTGGCCGAGTGGTTAGCACGCTTGGCTACTGATCTAAGGGACCTGGGTTCGAGCCCCGGGTAAGGCATGGATGTGTGTGTCGTTTTTCTACTGAGGTCCTGCCAGCCTCTCAGACCTTCTACTCTGGCATGTAAACTGACAGGCTCCTGTCAGACCTCTGTGGCAAGCAGCTGCTTGAGAGGGTATTTATCATGCCGTCCGTGGCCGAGTGGTTAGCACGCTTGGTTACTGATCTGAGTAACCTGGGTTAGGGCCCCGGGTAAGGCATGGATGTGTGTCTCGTTTTTCTGCTGAGGTCCTGCCAGCCTCTCAGACCTTCTACTCTGGCATATAAACTGATAGGCTCCTGTCAGACCTCTGTGGCAAGCAGCTGCTTGAGGGGGTATTTATTTTAGCCGTCCCGTGGCCGAGTGGTTAGCACGCTTGACTACTGATCTAAGGGACCTGGGTTCGAGCCCCGGGTAAGGCATGGATGTGTGTGTCGTTTTTCTGCTGAGGTCCTGCCAGCCTCTCAGACCTTCTACTCTGGCATGTAAACTGACAGGCTCCTGTCAGACCTCTGTGGCAAGCAGCTGCTTGAGAGGGTATTTATCATGCCGTCCGTGGCCGAGTGGTTAGGACGCTTGGTTACTGATCTGAGTAACCTGGGTTCGAGCCCCGGGTAAGGCATGGATGTGTGTGTCATTTTTCTGCTGAGGTCCTGCCAGACTCTCAGACCTTCTACTCTGGCATATAAACTGACAGGCTCCTGTCAGACCTCTGTGGCAAGCAGCTGGTTGAGGAGGTATTTATTTTAGCCGTCCCGTGGCCGAGTGGTTAGCACGCTTGTCTACTGATCTAAGGGACCTGGGTTCGAGTCCCGGGTAAGGCATGGATGTGTGTGTCGTTTTTCTGCTGAGGTCCTGCCAGCCTCTCAGACCTTCTACTCTGGGATATAAACGGACAGGCTCCTGTCAGACCTCTGTGACAAGCAGCTGCTTGAGGGGGTATTTATATTGTTTATTTTATTTATCCGAAAGACAGACATTTTTCTTGTTCCCCAAGGACGGCATCCCGGAAGTGCCAATCGGGGCAACTTCCCTTCTTTTCTCCTCTCCTAATCCTTTTCCTTGCCTAAAATTTATTTTACCCCTAATTATTTTAAAATTTATGCTGCTCAAATAATCTATTGTTTCATTTCATATGGGAATAGAGGGTTTAACAGACCTAAACTTCCCCAAATAAACGCACTAACTACTAACTCTTGTCTCTCGAAATGAAAAGAAATTATAATGATGTTGGAAATGAACAATTTTCAGTCAAAGTGTATGTAAAATTAGTCACGTGGTGTAAGCAACAGTAAAGCTTGCTCGGAAGTGTAAAAATAACGCAAAGGAATTCGCTGCTCTCCCTCGCTAGGTGGCAAACTCTATTGTTGTTATGGGGGCGGGGGTGGCTCAGTCGGTAGCACGCCAGGCTCGTAATCTGTAGTTCCCAGGTTCGAGTCCCAGCTGGGTCAGCGTTGAGATTTATCTCCGCAAAATTCCCCGCCCTGCCCACGGTCAGTAAGGGACACCGATGGTCTTGGAAAGGCCGCCGTCCGTCGGATGGGACGTTAAGCCGTGGCCCCTTGTGCGGGAGAGCCATACCCTGTGCACGTTAAAGAACACCCTGGATGGCCTTGACGGGAGGCTACCATCTGTCTCCCAACAGCTGTTCCAGTGGGTCCCCTTCCCCAACCTTCTCTGAGCCTTCGGGGTCCATGTGACCTGGCCATTTAGCCCATGGTGTGCAAAAATGTGCCGCACAGAGGTAAAACAACCCAACCCAACCGTTATCTCAATGAACTAGAATTTTAATATATTATTCGCGTTGATAAAACGTTTTGCAGAACAATCTAACTTGCTAAATGTTTCAGCTTTCACAACACTTAAACACTAAACGCATCTTTCTAAAAATTTGTTGCGTTTGAAAAAGACGTTTTGATTTAAATAGATTTGACAGAGATTTTTAAATTAGGAAGCATTTTTTTTTTATAAAACTCTTATTTAAGGAAGTTACTGAATTCTGCAACTGACCTACTGTTGACATAACATCGAATTGCACTTAATGATGGAACCGCTTAGTGTACATGTACACTAAGATTTCAAAAATCATTTTTTTAATGTAATATCCCTGTACAGTCACTCAAAAAATATCTGAACACTATGGTTGATTTCAGAATTCAGAAAAAAATCTGGCAACGATTTGTTTAGAAATTAGAGATCTGGCAACCTTCGAGTTCGTACACGAAAGTTTCCAGATCACTAATTTCTAAAAAATCGTTTTGTGAGCGACTGTACTCTGTAGGGACTCATCTGTAAATTCCGAAGCGATATGAGGGTGAGATGGATGTTATAATGTGATATCACAAAACATACTATTAACGTTATTATTAAACAAGACATCGACTTAGTACACTACGACATTAAAATACAATATTTATTTTTGCGATTATTCTTTTCAACGTTTTCCGATTTTAAAAATCATTTTTTTAAATGTAATATCCCTTGTAATCAAATACTAGTTACACTTAATCCTCACATGGTATGTTGACACTCGTACAAAAATAAAGATTCCTACAGAAAATACGTTAGTAAAATGAAGAGGCGGTCCTACTATGTACAGCGTGTGGGGTGAAGTGTTAAATCCTTCTGATACGTTATATATATTATAAACGACCTGTTCTAAAATAACAGGTCCGTACACTATTATTGCTATTTTTAGCGACTTACATAGGAAGTCACTAAACTGGAATTCATTTCCGTTGCCTAATTGATTTGTGATTAAACGACTACACAAAACTACACTAAATGGTACTAAAATTTATAGTGGTAGCTGTTTTCGCCCTCCTTTAATTACTTTCATCTAGCAAATAGCATAAGATAAAAAATGATGATTTAAGGTTACGTTGAATTAATATCTTTATTATTACACCGACTGCTTTCAGAATGAAATAAAGATTTCTATCTTTTCTAAACCATGCATCTTAATCTTTATATACGAGATGACCTAAATTAAACAGAATATTTAAGTAAATTTGTAGAGATAACTCATTGGATATAAGCAATATTATAAATTTGCACATTTCAGATCATTACTGAAGCAATACATAAAACACTAGGCATCATGATATACAAATGGAAGTAATGTAATTTTCAATTTTGGTGAAGATCAAAAAATGTCCTGTAAACATAAAATTCATCGCAATTAGCTCAGCTCTTATATCTAGAAACGATCTTGCATGCAGCTTTTGTTTTAACTTGTAACAGGAAGTTTAAAAAAGCGTTCAAAGAAGACTCATTGACTTCGATGGAACGAGTGAAATTCTACAGACACTTATCAAAAACAGTTTGAACCTCCTCAGTAGTAATGAGTCCCGAGGACTGGCTGGAGTAATTGTGTCATACTTACGATACTATAAGAAATGGGTGTTTCACCTTTGAGTGACATTTCTTGTACACAATGGACTAAATGACAAGACTACAAGGACCGAAAGGGCCCAGAGAAAGTTGAAGAAATGGAACCCACGGGTCAGCAGCAGACAGATTGTAGCCGCATATCAAGACCATCCAAGGGTTATTTAACGTCTACCAAGACTCGGCTTAATTATCATTATCGTCTACCAAGTCTCGGCGCGCCATCTACCTCATTTATTGTCTACCAAGCCTTGGTTTTATCATCATTTTCGTTTAACAAGTCTCGGCGCGCCATCTACCATATTTATTATCTACCAAGCCTCGGCGTAATCATTATCGTCTACCAAGTTTCGGCAAGTCTCAAGCATCGACAAATTACTGCAGCATATGTAAACAGCATATCCAATTTTTCGCTGAGAGAGACGAAACATTTCAAGATGATAATGCAACAGAGTACTTTGCGACATCTGTTTGTCAGTCGTTTGAGCAAAATGACCAAAATAATGAATGAATGGAAAAAAAATGAATTCAAAAAGTTGTATTTCTTCTCCCCTCGGGTCTAAGAGGTCACCTCATTGTTCACAAAGAAAATTTCGTGACCTTTACATTCTACCACCAACATTTCAAATTTCCAGCATAACTACATAGTTTGCAATATTTGTTTGGCATTTCCAAAACTTTCCGACATTAGAGGTCGCATTTATAGCTTTCGGAAGATTCGTAAAAGGAGAAATTTATAGAAACGTAGTATTTTAATTTGTCATTACGGTAAACAGAAGCGAAAGCACCAAACGTATTATGAATTCTAAACCTGAATCTGTATGATTTTTTGCTCCTAAAAATCATTTTCCAATTGAACATATTAACAGGATATAAGTTTCAAATAGAAATGCTGACATATTTTCCTTCCCAAGGTACTTCATATTCATGTCATTTAAAGTTTTTCCGCCCCACTTTAACATAAAAACGACTCAGGAGAATTTTTTTCCATGTGTTTTTGCGCCATCTAGCGAAATTTTATATTATAGGAGACTATGCGTAAAGCTACGTTTTTCGAACAATTGGGCAGGCCTTAGTATATCATTACTAACATTTTGAAAGGTTGGGAGGGTCCATGGGCTCCATGCCCTCCCCATTCCTTAGATCCGGAACTGATATATATAATATAGATTATATATAAATAATCTGAGAAATATTATTTTATAACAATATTTTATTCAAAAAATGCTTACATAAGAAACTTACCCGTATTGGATTGGATTGTTTTACCTCTGAGCGGCACATTTTTGCACACCATGGGCTAAATGGACAGGGCCACAAGGACCCCGAAGTCTTAGAGAAGGTTGGGGGAGGGGGCCCACTGGAACAGCTGTTGGGAGACAGATGGTAGCCTCCCGTCAAGGCCATCCAGCGTGTTCTTCAACGTGCACAGGGTATGGTTCTCCCGCACACGGGACCACGGCTCAACGTCCCATCCGACGGACGGCAGCCTCTCCAAGCCCATCGGTGTCCCCATTAGACCGTGGGCAGGGCGGGAAATTTTGCGGAGATAAATCTCAACGCTGACCCAGCTGGGACTCGAACCTGGGAAGCACAGATTACGAGCCTAGCGCGTTACCGACTGAGCCACCGCCGCCCCAACTTATGCACAAATATTAAAATACTTATATAAGAAAAATGACGTAAAAACAATTATTTAAAGAGACTGAGGATGAACTTGATAGTCTACAAGTTCTTTTATGTCAAAGTCGATGTCAGTTGTGATCCCAGGTATCTGCTCAAGTGCCGTGTCCTTAATGCAGTTGTTGAAGTCCCAAATCTCTTAAGTTTGGATATTTTTCTGTTGATAGAAGCTTAAGCAGTTCTTTCCCGGTTTCTTTTCCACATCCAATAAATGCATCTTCCTGCAACTCGCATAATACCATTTAATATTTAGGATCTATATTTGCAATATTAATATTTAATGGATTATTAAATAACATTATAGCATCTTGTACAACAAACAACGTGCTGTTCCTTTGTCCTGAATGAACAAATATTCAACTGACCACAGTTCTCGCAATTCACGATTTTCATTGTAAATATTTCGTCGCTTATCGCGCGCTCATATTTATGGGTTACTGTTAATAGATAAATAAAATTTCTACTAATGCAATGGAAATTGTGCACACATAAAATATTGTTATTAAACCAAGTTGTCATTATTTGTACCGATTCGCACAACACCAAAGAACGAAATAAACACAAAGTGTCCACTGATTTTTGCGATAGCATGGTTAAAAAGAGAAAGAGCAGATATATTATATTCCAAAAGCCAAATCATTCAAATTCAAACTGCTATTCATCCGAAGTCCCAGTCGTAATACAAAAACTCGAATGAAAAATTTCACATTAACCACCACTAAATTTATACAGAAAACTAATTGAATAAAATACCATTTGTTCAATTCAAAACGGTTTTAGATTTTCCTTGTATGGTCGCAAATATCTCGGATATATCTTAGCGATATGCACAAAGTTTTACCAAAAAAAAATCCGTGAATGGCATCAATGATATTCTCAGGTATTCATTAAATGTTTTCATAAACATGTTATATTTGTATAATCGCTATTGCTTCTTAGAATAGTATGCAAATCACCTTTCATTTATTCGGTCACGATAAACGTTTTGTCTAATTTATCATTCATCATCGCCCAAAGCTGGTTAACTTCGGGGATCGGACGAGAACCGGTGTTTTCCGCTTGGTATGGATGTTGACATATTGATTTCCTTTCCTTACCTGCCTTATAAAGTTACACACATTATCAATAACAGAACAATTGTTAAAGTGGGAAAGAGTCCGAATGGTGCAAAAAATTTCCTTAACGACAGTATTAAAAAGATAAATATAAACCCAACCTTGTTCTTAAATACTGATTAGTTTTCATTTTTTTACGGTTGTTGAGAATTTAGATTTCCCCTTTTTTTTTTCAACATAATAGCGTGCAATTAAACGTAACACACAAAAGTAATACAATAAAATTATTTCTATTTACCCTACTTCCGAATGAAAGAGACTAGACTAGAACTGAAATAGATTAGACTAATTAAGGCTAATTAGAAATATAGATTAGACTAATTAGAAAAAGAGAACTAGACTAGAATTAAAAGAGACTAGACTGAATGTAAGAGATGATTTATTTACTTTCAAAGAGTAATTTCTTGTCACAGCTCGGGCTAAACCGATAAATCACGACGACTCCCGAGAACTAAGACCACATTTCGATAAGGGTACGCACAGGAAAACTTAGACAGGTGGGAGAGTCCAATAAGTCCATCCCAGCGCGTGCTTTAATCTGATCGTTCTTTCGCACGGTGGCACGGCTGAACGGTGGCACGTAAGAAGGGTTTTCCAAGGTCATCGGTGTCGCATACTGCCAGAGGAGAGGGGGAGGGATTGAAAAGCTGGAACGGTTCGAAATATTACGATAAGTGTCGATGACTCATATTGCGCCTCCAAACGGTGGGAAAAGTTCCAAGACGGAATATTGCAAACGATATATTTTGTTTTTTGTAATAGATAAGGATTGCGTTGGGGAAAATGCAAATGGAACACCGGGATTAACTATCGTTTTATCCGATAAAACATACCAATGAAACCTGTTTCCACTATATGGTGACAGTGTGGTAGCAGATACATCGCAAAAATGACATGTTTCTGGTATGAAGACCAGACAAGTAATAGCTTTTTCTTTACGTGTTCATGCCATTCACATCGTGAAACGTAATGAAAGATGGAATTAAGTACCATAGAACCACGATATTTTGATCTGCATGCCAATATGTTAGGGATGAACTAGGAATTAGTGTCGTAGTTGATACCTCTTTACGTTTTCTTACCCCATCATTAAAAGTAAATAATTACATAGGAAGCATGCGTTCTGCAGTGTAATATTTAACATCATGAAAAAGTAATACTCACCGTTATTAGGAAAGACGTTTGCGAGAGATCCTACATAAAAAGTAATGACTTTCTATTCCACAAAGTTTATACGCACACAAAATAGAGAAAATAAATATAGTGGGAAGTATAAACAGTGATACCTCTGTTGCGAAGAGAAAACACTGTTGTTGGAGTCTCACTTCCTGCCACATGAGGAAATAATGCATTCCAAATCCTCAGTGTCGACGTCATTACCTTATTATTGGAAGGAAATCCAAATTTAACTGATAGTAAATAAGCTGTCGTCAAGCACCGTCAAGTTTCGGTAATTGCATTTACCGTGCGAATAGGGGTGGGGGTGGCTCAGTCGGTAGCGCGCCAGGCTCGTAATCTGTAGTTCCCAGGTTCGAGTCCCAGCTGGGTCAGCGTTGAGATTTATCTCCGCAAAATTCCCCGCCCTGCCTATGGTCACCAGGGGACACCGATGGGCTTGTAAATGGCGCCATCCGTCGGATGGGACGTTAAGCCGTGGCCCTGTATGCGGGAGAGCCATACCTTGTACACATTAAAGAACACGCTGAATGGTCTTGTCGGAAAGCTACCATATGTCTCCCAAAAGCTATTTCAGTGGGTTCCCTCACCCAACCTTCTCTACGCCTTCGAGGTTCATGTGACCTGGTCATTTAGCCCATGGTGTGCAAAAAATTGCCGCTCAGAGGTAAAACAATCCAACCGTGCGAATACGATAACAAAGTGAAGATAGTTCGTGGGATTGCAGTTACCTCCGCATTGCTTACCGCGAAACAATAGGAGTAAAATAAACCTAGTGCTGCGAGATAAAACGAAACCTTAGTATGCAAATATCGACACGGGCTGTAATCCTTATCCGCTTCAAGAGTAACCAAGCACTCGGCCACCCGAAAATTATCAGGTAAATCTTGTTAAGTATTGTCCAATCTTCACCACCACATGGAACTTAATGGTTTACAACCACTGCTTTATTTATTATTTAATTTTGATATTTTTCACAAGAATGAACTCATCTTAATAAATCAGGTTTATGTTTTAAAAATTCATAAAACTGTATACAATTCATATCAAAGTTGCATTTGGTATAAATGCATGCTTTCGATTTTTAATTTTGTTTTTTTAGTGGTCCACATATTGTTCGCTAATCAAAATACTCGTTCAGTTTCCGTTACAGAATTTTATTTCCGATGGAAGAGACATGGGACCCCATCCAGTATAAATATCCAGTAAATATTCGACGGCTTCGATGTAATGGAAGCATTGATCACAATCTACGGATTACGATCCATCTGACAAATTTGCAAACTCGAGAAAACTATCATTTTCAATCATCTTAATGAAATGGCACGATGCAGGGAAAAAAACTTTACTTCTGCAGAAAATCTGAACGGAATGCATCTGAATGCCCATCAGTACAATTTAAGAAGAATCATGATAACGAGCCTTCAGTCCAGCAAACAACCACTTTCACAGAAGTAATCGCACTTCAGCTATGGGAAGAAAAGGAAACAGTTAATAAATAAAATAATGACACAGAGGATGTATCCTCTGTGTCATTATTTTGATCTGATCTACCCAGAAAACTACTTATGGACCCGATAATTAAATATCCTTTCAAAAAAAAAGCAACCAAAATAAGTAATCATATGGCAAAACACCAACTAGTATGCATATATATATGGCACAATCACCGTCAAAGATAAATCTTGCTGACTCTATCAGGGACCATGTAACTCTTCTGGCAAATGAAACGTCAAAAACCAACTGTACAGATCATAAAAATGTTACCGAAATGATATGGCAAAAGAGGAAGTAACAGGAGTATTGTTAATAATGAAAAAAACAACACACTAGAGGACACAGTATGTGGTAGCTATTTATGTTGCACTACGGGTTCGCAACTTTTGTCGTGGTATTTTTGTAAACTGAGTATGCACACCCGATAGCCTTATTAAATAAAAAAATAAAATAAATACCCCCTCAAGCAGCTGCTTGCCACAGAGGTCCTTCAGCAGAAAAACGACACAAACAGCGATGCCTTACCCGGGACTCGAACCCAGGTCCTTAGATCAGTAGCCAAGCGCGCTAACCACTCGGCCATGGGACGACGAATAGCCTGATTAGGGCAACCATTAAAAAGAAAGTGAACCCACTTTCTAATTTTACACTGCATGCGTTCCGTTTCCGGAACTACTACTCTCCTGCAAACTCTCTCCCGTCGCCTTTTAGGGCGGGGGTGGCTCAGTCGGTAGCGCGCCAGGCTCGTAATCTTTAGTTCACAGGTTCGAGTCCCAGCTGTGTCAGCGTTGAGATTTATCTCCGCAAAATTCCCCTCCTTTCCCACGGTCTAAGTAGGGGACGCCGATGGGCTTGGAAAGGCCGCCGTTCGTCGGATGGGACGTTAAGCCATGGCCCCGTGTGCAGGAGAGCCATAACCTGTGCACGTTAAAGAACACGCTGGATGGACTTGACGGGAGGCTACCATCTATCTTCCAACAGCTGTTCCAGTGGGTCCCCTCCCCCAACCTTCTCTGAGCCTTCGGGGTCCATGTGACCTGGCCATTTAGCCCATTGTGTGCAAAAAGTGCCGCTAAGAGGTAAAACAACGCACAACCCAACCTTAAAACATGAGTTAAGTGAATAAATGGGGCAAGGTTTTTTAAGTCGTTAGCGCTCTAGACTCGTAATCTGAAGTTTCTAGTCCCAGCTGGGAAGTGTAAAGATAAAATCTGCCCACCAGCAGTGCTATAGGGTTCACTGGTGAGCTTAGAAAGTCCACCGTGAAAAGTTAAGCCGCGGTTACGTGTGCTGCACAGCCATACCCTCTGCACGTTAAATAACACGCTGGATGGACTTGGCAGGAGGCTATGAGTTACGCACATGGGTTCACGTGTTTAAGTGCCGTACGACGGACGGCGGCCTTTCGTAGCTATGCAGTGTAGAGGGAGTGTTGCTAAGCTGAAACGGATTGAAATATTGCGTTAAGTATCTATGACTCTGAAAGTTTAAGACTGAGAATTTAATTTGTAATATTGTAAGCGAAGTAATTATTTTACTTGTTAATTGTCGAGGTATTAAAGTTTGTATTGCATACATTAATACTGCCCTCTGCGCAGGTGCAACCTACGCATTCACACCTATTATTAATTAGATTTGCCCTCCACGCAATTTTCTTTGAAAAGGATAAGTGTTCGATTTATAAACAGCGGAGAAAGGGAGAAAGTGAAACACCGGAAATAACTATTGCTATATCGGGTAAAGAAAAATTAAATATGACGTAAATGAAAGGACGAGGTTAGTAGCAATGGTGTATTTTTGTTCATGTTGATGCCGTTGAGAGAGTAAAAGGTAACGGAAAGGAATTCAGTACCTTTCCAACATATATTTCATTTGTACGTAGCCGTCCCATGGCGGAGTGGTTAGCGCGCTTGGCTACTGATCTAAGGGACCTGGGTTCGATCCCCGGGTAAGGCATGGCTGTTTGTGTCTTTATTCTGCTGAGGTCCTGCCATCCTCTCAGACCTTCTACTCTCGCATGTAAACTGACAGGCTCCTGTCAGACCTCTGTGGCAAGCAGCTGCTTGAGGGGGTATTTATTATTTATCGGTTTGTTGGGAAGAAACTAGAATAAGCGTCATAGCTATGTACCTTATCTTACCCAACCTCATTGATGTAAAGCGAGGATTATGAATTGTAGGTATTATTATTAAATATCCTGAAGAAATAATACTCACCGTGAATCCGATGTTTAAAGAAATGCGTTTTATTTGTCTTCCACAATTCATAGTAATTTTCGTAAACAAGATGTTGAAAAATACAACTGCGGAAGAGTAAACAAACACCTCTGTTCGCAATACGAAACACTGTAAGAGTCACTTCCTATGAGTGAGCAAACAGTGCATTCTTCAACGTCGCTCTGTCCGACGTCATTACCCTATTATTGCAAGGAAAAAAAAAATATGTCAGTTTATGAGTTTATATCAAGTGGCTATGTTGCTGCTACGTTTGCCGTGTTAGCTTATGGATATGGCGAAGAATTGATATAATTTGAGGGTTTTTTGAGGTTTTCAGAGCTTTGCGTACCGCGAACAGATTTCAGTGTAATAAGCAATCATTGACAAAGTCTATGCGATTAAAAAATACACACGGCCTGTATTCCTTATGTCCTATTCTAAACCACCATTCTGCTGCTAGAAAAAATATCAGGTGAATCAAGTTAAATAATATTCATAAAGTGTTTGTGGTTCGTTTATAAATTACTTCAGGTAAGTAACTTTGTAGTGAATAATTAATTTACAGTAGAGGTAATTTAACTTTCCCCTTTTTAGCATGAGAGTTATGAAATTTCAACGGAGAGCTACTATACAGCACATTATTCTGATTATGGGTTATAAATTTTATAGTTAAACGCTATTTGTCGCTGTCAACCACTAACGACCCCTTTCATTTCGGCTTGAATGTTGTAAAGCTCGCTCAGTAGAACTAATGGTGTAACTAAGGGTGTCAGTAGAATTAATGGTGTAATGGTTTAATAACCTGTTACGTAACAAATAGGGGCGGGGGTGGCTCAGTTGGTGGCGCGCCAGGCTCATAATCTGTAGTTCCCAGGTTCGAGTCCCAGCTGGGTCAGCGTTGAGATTTATCTCCGCAAAATTCCCCGCCCTGCCCACGGTCAATAGGGGACACCGATGGGCTTGGAAAGGCCGCCGTCCGTCGGATGGGACGTTAAGCCGTGGCCCCGTGTGCGGGAGAGCCATACCCTGTGCACGTTAAAGAACACGCTGGATGGCCTTGACGGGAGGCTACCATCTGTCTCCCAACAGCTCTTCCAGTGGGTCCCTTCCCCCATACTTCTCTGAGCCTTCGGGGTCCATGTGACCTGGCCATTTAGACCATGGTGTGCAAAAAAAGTGCTTCTCAGAGGTAAAACAATCCAATCCGTAACAAATATTTTTCTAGAGAGAATTGAAAATGCTTATGTAAGGTTCGTAGAGATACAGAGGAAACATTGCGAAGCAGCGTAGTAAAAGTTGGAAGTTTCGTATTGCAACCGTTTTTTGCTGTAAGATGAGAAATCCACTGGATGATTTGTCTTACACTACTACCATCCATAGGGGAAGGGGGGGGGATAGAGGATAAAAACATTTTTTAATTAAATATATTTCGGGTGAGATTCTAGTGATGGACTGCGATGTTGCAGGGCTTTTCAGTTGGCAGCAGCCATTCATAAGATTACCCATCTTTAAAGCTTTGAAAATTCCGGTATTTGGAAAGTCATTTTCTGTAAAAACTCTTTCATTTTTTTCGAATAATAATATCAAAAATAATATTTTTGTTGTGGCTGACAAATCAAAATTAAAACTTATGTGCACGTCATGGTATAATAAGATAGAAAATTAGGAATGGAATAGCATGGCATCATAAAGGTTTTCCTCAAAGTTTCAAGTGTTTAAAAAGGCCAAAAATGCTTTTTATGGTAAAGGTAGACTATGCCAATAAATATTACGAATTAGAGTGATTGGTTGGGTAATTTTAACGAGATTTATAATCGAGATTAGAGATATCTTGTGTAGGTGTTGCAGATGTCTAATGCAAATGATATTGTATAAGTTCTTGAGGTGGGTCTGTTATTTTGCTACTGAGGTATTACGGAAATGTTTCCGAATTTTTGATCATTGACCTACGTGTTGTGATTGACCTCAGAAGAAAAAATATATTGAGATGAATATTGAAATATGATTGTTTCTTTCGATATATATATTTTTTGTATTGCGTTCATGACACATTAGAAATGCTTTTTCGAGACATGCATACTATAGGAATTATGTCTGGAAGCAGCCGAAACCGCGTTGCTGAAGTCATCTCTGTGTTTTATACAATTCATTATTAAGGCGCGCATATATAAGAATGTTATTGTAACTCGTAATTTTATTTATTTCTTTATGCCGATATATGTTACTTCTCGATACGTAGCTCCTATTATGCTATAGGTAGGATATTTTTTTATTTTAGCGAGTCTAGTTAGGGAAGTTTTTCGTACTTAGAATGCGTTACTCGCTAGTTAGGGAAGTTTTTCGTATTTCGAATGAGATATGGAGATCCCCAGTGCTAAATATGTTCGGTGATATTCGTTTCTAAAATATTTAGTAATTAGCATCACACAGATAGCAGAAATGGTGAGAAAGGAAGCTTAAACAGAGGCAACGTTTTTGCGGTATCGAGAAGTATCACTACTTCGGGGGCGGGGGTGGCTCAGTCGGTAGCGTGCCAGGCTCGCAATCTGTAGTTCCCAGGTTCGAGCCCCAGCTAGGTCAGCGTTGAGATTTATCTCCGCAAAATTTCCCGCCCTGCCTACGGTCAGTAGGGGACACCGTTGGACTTGGAAAGGCCGCCGTCCGTCGGATGGGACGTTCGGATGGGACGTCGGATGGGACGTGGCACTGTGTGCAGGAGAGCCACACCCTGTCACGTTAAAGAACACGCTGGATGGCCTTGACGGGAGGCTACCATCTGTGTCCCAACAGCTGTTCCATTGGGTCCCCTCCCCCAACCTTCTCTGAGCCTTCGGGGTCCTTGTGACCTGGCCATTTAGCCCATGGTGTGCAAAAAAGTTCCGCTCAGAGGTAAAACAATCCAACGTTAAAGAACACGCTGGATGGCCTTGACGGGAGGCTACCATCTGTCTCCCAACAGCTGTTCCATTGGGTCCCCTCCCCCAACCTTCTCTGAGCTTTCGGGGTCCATGTGACCTGGCCATTTAGCCCATGGTGTGCAAAAAAGTGCCGCTCAGAGGTAAAACAACCCAACCCAACACTACTTCGAAGTCAGACAATAGTTAAAACAGTAACTTTATTGTCAGACGTCACCAACGGATTATTACGACTCTTATGAATCAGAATACAGAAAATGAAATCTGTTGTTGAAGTGAAACTTATGTAGAGCGCACCTTTCACGTTTTGTTCTAGGGAATCAATGATATGATTTCAGGTTTGAAAAATAAGCCGTCTTTTAGTCATGGAGAGAGGAAATTTTAATGATATCGTAGATGTTGCTTGGGTGGTCGTCGAGAACAAAAGTCGCCATGTTCTTCTTTGTGAGACAGGCGCACAGTAAGTAGTCACATATCGTAATGTTTCATACTGCGGGATAAAAACGTGACTGTTATCCTTTCGAAATGTTATATAAAAAGATTTCCTATTCAGCATTTAAAGTTTTCCATTTACCGTTTCTAGAAATGCTGCTGATCCCAGTTTTAAGAGAAATAGGGCATTTATCGACAGATCTAGAAAAAGAAATCCCTAAAAGCAAAACGAATCTTCCGATTAGACCAGCGGCAGCATTATGTTAACTCGTAATTACGTGAGCGGAAAATTTTAGACACCGAGGTGTATCAACAATTTCCAATTTCAAAGCCGGCGGAATTTGGATTAAGACGATAAACAGATATAACTCGCCAAAAAATCGTGTCGAGCACGATAAATTTCTCAAAAAAATATGCACACCAAAATGTATACTTGCATTATAACAACTCCTGAGGAAACTTTATCGTTACATATGCCATCCTCACAGACCTTCTATTATGGCATATAAACTGACAGGTCCTGTCAGATCTCTGTGGCAAGCAGCTGCTTGAGGGCGTATTTTTTTCATGTCTGGAACCAATCTTCTATTTTTTCGCATGCACTGTATTTTGTTTTTGAAGTTTTTTTTTACACGGTTTTCTCGGGAACCTATTTACCGCGTAAAAATTTGAAACAGAATTAGGTGTATTTAATTAAATTATTCCTTTGCTGTAGTATAAATGAATTATTTTAAAGTTGAGAAACATCCTGAAACAATTTTTAGAGAATATAATAGGAGGAGTGCGTTGTGATGAATACGAATAATGTTAAAAATCTTTTAAATGTTAAGAGAATCAATTTGAATAACTGACTGGAATTTCATACAATAAAACCCATTTGATATCACATAGAGCTCAGAGTTGGTTGTTTTACCTGTGATCGAATTTTTTTTTCTAGACAATGGACTAAACGGCCAGGTCACGAGGACCCAGAAGGCTCAGAGAAGGTTGGGGGAAGGGTCTCACTGGAACAGCTGTTGACAGACAGATGGTAGCCTCCCGTCAAATTCATGCAACGTCAAAGCCATGCAATGTGTTCTTTAACGTGCACAGGGTATGGCTTTCCCGCACACGGTGCCACGGCTTAAGATCCCATCCGACGGAGGGCGGCTTTTCCAAGCTTATCGGTGTCCCCTGCTGACCGTTAGCAGGACGAGCAGTTTTGCGGAGATAAATCTGAACGCTGACCCAGCGGGGATTCTAACCTGGGAACTGCAGATTACGAGCCGGGCACGCTACTAACTTACCCATCCCAACCCCAGCGCTCGCAGGGTTTCTTTGCGATAAGAAATGAATAACTGCTATGGTTTCTCTTCGTGTGCAGTTCTTTTCTGGTTAGAGTAGCACCTGTGACAGCGTTGAGATCCACAGTTACGTATGTATTATACGTCATCGCAAAGTAATGATATCTGCTTTCGTACTAAGCGGTCTTCTGCCTTGCTATTACGAATGCCACCGAAAGACTTACGATCAGGAGTGCTTTTATTAAAGTGAAGGGGTGGAACGTTAGGTATTGCTGCAGGAAAGGAATATGCAATTCCCAGGGTCGATGCCCACTAGACTCAATGTTCTGATTACGCAAAATTCCCCGCCCTGCCCACGGTCAGAAGGGACACCGATGGTGCTTGGAAAAGCCGCCGTCCGTCGGATGGGACGTTAACCCGTGGTCCCGTGTGCGAGAGAGCCATACCCTGTGCACGTTAAAGAACACGCTGGATGGCCTTGACGGGAGGCTACCATCTGTCTCCCAGCAGCTGTTCCAAGGGTCCCCTCCCCCAACCATCTCTGAGCATTCGGGTTCTTTGTGACAATAGACATTTAGCCCTTGGTGTGCAAAAAAGTGCCGCTCAGAGGTAAAACAACCCAACCCAAATTTCTGATTAATTTTCGTTAACCCATCGTTATATCGGTTAGAAAGGCGAACACTGATGGTTTCTGTAAAGGCAGTCGTCCATCGGATGGCAAATAAAGCCATGGTACGTGTGTGTAGGAGAAATATACCCTGCAGCTATTAAATAAGACTCTCGATGGTCGTAATGTGAGATTGTCATCTGTCTCTTAACATGTGGATGCAGTGGGTTCTTTTCGCCAATCGCTTGGAGTCCTTGTGACGTGGCCATTTTGTCCTATATATGTGCCAAAAAGTGCCACTCATACGTAAAAGAACCCCTCATGCGAGGGATGGAACAAACTTCGTCTTACACTCGTTACCTCCTTAAATCTTTCAATCACCTGTGAAACTTTTACCGAATTAAATAATAGACTGAATTCATGAATAATTTAAAAGCTCGAAACGTCACAATGTTAGAAGCAAGAACTTATTTATTGAAAATATTATTGAAAATATTAAGAGGATATTTTTCTAAACATTAACCGTAATTATTCATAATTTAGTATGTTATTGGCCGAGTGGTTAGCACGCTTGGCTACTGATCTAGGAGACCTGGGTTCGAGCCCCGGATCAGGCATGGATGTGTGTGTCGTTTTTCTGCTGAGGTCCTGCCATCCTCTCAGATCTCCTACTGTGGCATATAAACTGACAGGCTCCTGTCAGACCTCTGTGGCAAGCAGCTGCTTGAGGGGGCACCCATTTGGAACCTGGCTTAAGAACTCCAAATTGCTTAATGCGCCCTGGTTCATACACATATTTGTGCAGTTCAGAAAGCTCACAAAAAGTGTTTTAAACTTCAACATTCCATTAGTCATATATATGTACAAGACTGGTTTCAGAAGAGATGGCGGGGGGGGGGGGGGGGACAGGATGTCCGAATCGAAGAAAATGATCGACATTTTTATTACTATACCTAGCACTATTTTTGTAAAGTAACACAATATTTGAATTAGTGAAATATTTCAAATTGGTAGTAACAATATACCTATATTTAAGTAGAAGTCTGAGAAAAAATGTTGAGTCTTCCACGGGAGTAAAAACTCGCTTGTGGAAGAAAATTAACAGTTATGTTGTAATAAAATGAAAAGGCAACATGTTTCAGTTTCACATTTCCTCACATTGATTCAAAAAATCTAAGTAAATATTTAACCAATTCAGAGTTTGAAAATTATTATTAAGAATAAATGAAATAAAAATAAATAAATAAATAAAAAGACTTTACTGGGTAGAAAAACAGAAAAAAATATAAAAATCTATATTGAACTGTGCGTTAGTAACTGGTTCAGTTGAGCAACTAAAGGGCAACTCAGCATCAAATGAAATTATATTACATTTAAATCTCTTTTATTTCTAAAACATAGTCTCAATATTTACCACATTCAAAATCCATTTTCTTAATTCCTTATAGAAAAAGTTATCATTTCTTATTCCTTTGATGTACCCTGGTAAGCAGTTAAAAAGCTTTGGCGCCAAATAAACATAATGTTTTTCAACAATAGTTTTGTTCGCTTTTAAATCGAGTAAGAAAAGGTTTTTTGACAGTCGAGTATTCTTTTCAAATGTCCGTAAAGTTTGAATACTAAAATTCATCCTTATATATTTCAGTACCTGAAATACATATAATTTCCTTATTTGTAAAATACCTAATTCATTGTATACATTTGCAACGCTTTCAAATTTTCTTAGTTTCATCATGCATCTAATTATGTGATTCTGCACATAGTGTAACGGTTCGATTGTTGTCAAATAGAAAATGCTCAAAGAAAGCTATAGCATTTTCTTTCCATGTTATTTCAATGGGAATCTAACTATGAAGCTCTATAGTAGGGAGGACCAAATTTTTAGACTCTGAGATCGACTAATTAAGACAGAAAATCCTTCGCGACAGACCATAGTACATAAGTCATAATAATGATTTAACACTGCTTCACCAACTAAGTATAAAATAACAATTTAGCATCAGACATATTAACGTGACATTGTTACATTAATTAAAATCTTTTCCATCTAAAACTGGCAGCTACTCCATTCACCGATTGGTCGTCTCTGCTCTATAACATCTAAAATGTGCATTTAATAGAGAAATGTGATGAGGATAAAGATTGTAGATTGGTAATTGCAGACCCGTCAGGGCTAGATCCTTTTCGAGTCGCTCGTCTCTGCAGAAGGATAGTTGTCTCCACTTTGTCAAGATGTTACTGCTGTCTAGGTTGCCGATAAACACCAAACTCAGATTTTATATATACGCATTTGATGCATTTAATGAAAAACTGTGACTGAAGTTAAATCTAATTTATTTGAATTCTCGATTTATCATCAGTGCTTAAAGAGTTATGGAAGATGGAATGTTTAATAATAAATTATCTTGTTTGATAAAAAAAAAACATTCATAATTATCTAACATCGAAATAATCGTTATGAAACTTTTGAAATTTATATTTAATTAAGTGATTTGAAGAAATATTTATTAAGTTTTAATTAATATCTGAAACAAATTCTTACGACCCATTACTGTTGTGAAATATTCTGGCTTCCATAATTCCTTAAATACTTGACGAATGCTGTTGAAAATCGAGATTTAAATAGATAAGATTATGATCTTGAATTTATTTTTAGTAATACTTTTTCATTAAATGAATATGTTAGAAGTTACAGAACTTGCAAGTAAGACTCCCATTCACATAGCAGATAAATTCTCTAATATTTTGCCTGGGCGGGGCGGGGGTGGCTCAGTCGGTAGCGCGCCAGGCTCGTAATCTGTAGTTCCCAGTTTCGAGTCCCAGCTGGGTCAGCGTTGAGATTTATCTCCGCAAAATTCCCCGCCCTGCCCACGGTCAGTAGGGGACACCAATGGGCTTGGAAAGGCCGCCGTCCGTCGGATGGGACGTTAAGCCGTGGCCCCGTGTGCGGGAGAGCCATACCCTGTGCACGTTAAAGAACACGCTGGATGGCCTTGATGGGAGGCTACCATCTGTCTCCCAACAGCTTTCCAGTGGGTCCCTTGGTCCCCAGTCATCCGTGGTTAAATCCTTGTAATTTATATAAATTATAGACGACCGGTTGAAAAGTAAATAGATTGTATTCTTTTGATGTTAATTTTTAGCGACTTACACCGCAAGTCACTGAACTTGATCATCGTCTCTACATCTGGGATTTCTGATTAAAAGAATGCAAAATACTACATAAAAAGTTGTTGTAATTTATAGTGGTAGTTGTTTGCACTCTTCCTTTGAATACTTTTATCTAGTTAAAAGCATATGATAAAAAATGATGTTTTAGTGTTTCGTTGAAATAATATCGTCATTATTACACTGACGGCTTTCAAAATAAAATAAATTATTATATTTTTGCTAAACTATGTGTCTTAATATTTATATACGAGGTTACTCAAATTAAACTGACAATTCCCTAGTAAGCTTTTTGAAATAACTCGGTGGCTACAAGTAATATTTGATATTTGCACATTTTAGATCATAACTGAAACAACACATAAAACGGTAGGCATCATGATAAAGAAATTGAAGTAGTTTAGAACTTCTACTCTGGCATATAAACTGACAGGCTCCTGTCAGACCTCTGTGGCAAGCAGCTGCTTAAGGGGGTATTTATTTTTTTAATTTAATTTTCGATATTAGGAAAATTTGGAAAATTTTCTGTAAACATGAAACTCATTGTAACTAGCTCAGCTGTTATATCTGGAAAGTGATTTTTCGACCGCCATCTTGAATTGCATTTAAGCAACTTCCAATGACTGACTCCGTGGTATAAAATAGCCATCAATAGAAGAGATCTCAGTCGGCGGATAGTAGTGAAAGAAACTCATTCTAACTAGCTCAGCTGTTATATCTGGAAAGTGATTTTTCGACCGTCATCTTCAATTGCATTTAAGCAAATTCCAATGACTGACTCCGTGGTATAAAAAAGCCATCAATAGAAGAGATCTCAGTCGGCGGATAGTAGTGAAACTGTCAGAGAACATGACACACCTTTAGGAGTTCTTAGGTTTGTATCCCTTTCGGATCAAGTCGATTTTACCTATCTTCCTCTTGCTTTTGGCTTTGACAATTTGTCGATTTGTCTATTTGAGGATTTGACAAAAGATTATTCCACCATATCTTTGGAACGCGATGGGAAGATTGATGATTTATATGTCAAATGAAATCTTGTGATGCGGGAGTGTCAGAGGCTGTAACAAATTAACTCCCCATGTTTTCATCCCACTCAAAAGAGAGGAAATAGGAAAACTCTTCTAGACTATATCTCCAGAACGTGAATGCAAAAAGCAACAAGCTATACATGAAATGAATCCTTCTGAAGCACGGGAAGACCTAGGCTACGAAAACGTGACCCCCCCCCTTCTTTTTTCCCCCGAAAAAAGGACGAAATATGAAAATGATTGTCCTCATATATCTTCTCAATGTGAGTGCGAACAGTAACAACCATTGTGTCAAATGAAAGCCTGTGACGTAGGAAGTGTCATAGTCTATATAAATTCACCCTCTTGTGTTCTTCCCCCTAGAAAACTGGGTAATGTGAAAGTCATTCTACTATATCTTCCGAACGCGAGATCCTATAATTATGAGTTAGTTGGGTTATTTTACCTGTGAGCGGCACTTTTTTGCATACTATGGGCTAAGTGGCTTAAGTGGCCACAGATGATAGCCTCCCTTCAAGGCCACTCATCGTGTTCTTTAACGTGCACAGTGTATGGCTCTCCCTCACACGGGGCCACGACTTAAAGTCCCATCCGACGGACGGCAGTCTTTCCAAGCCTATCGGTGTCCACTACTGACCGTGGGCAGGGCGAGAGAATTTTGCGGCGATAAATCTCAATGCTGACCCAGCTGGGACACGAACCTGGGAACTGCAGTTTACGAGTTACCCCCTTATGAGTTAGGTGTCAAATGAAAGCTCATGTAATGACAATCATAAACTATTTTGAATTTTGCCTCCCCTATTCCCCCCTGATAAAAGAGGGAAGTTCCGCGGGGTTCGTCCTTAACGACTCGTATCTCAAATTAAAACATGACGTCTCCAGTGTCATGGGCTACCTCGAACACGACTCCAAAATGGAAGAAAACTGTAGTCGATGTTTATGATTCATATACAAATAAAAGGTTTAAACTAGGTGTCTTTAGTCACAAAAAATATAAATAAATTAAAATATTAAAAAATACCGATCTTCCTAAATGGACCCTAAAAAGTAGAAAACAAAACTAAAGCATATAGATGGTGCAATTAGTCACTGAGGGTTGGGTTGGGTTGTTTTACCTCTGAGCGGCACTTTTTTGCATACAATGGAGTTGACCCTTTAGACCCAGAGGGGTTGGGAAAACACAGCTTTTCCATTTTAGCACATAATTGTCTTTTTTTTTTAAAGAAAAATGGCCAGGTCACATGGACCTCGAAGACTCAAAGAAGGTTGGGGGAGGGGACCCACTGGAATACCTGTCGGGAAACAGATGGTAGCCACCCTTCAAGGCATCCAGCGTGTTCTTTAACGTGCACAGGGTATGGCTCTCCAGCACACGGCCACGGCTTAACGTCCCATCAGAAGGACGGCAATTAGTCACCGAATCCGTATTCACTTCAAAAGAAAATAGGGCGCCGATTTACCTACTCATCGAGATTTCTGGCGCCCTATCTTCCTTTGAAGTGAATTGAACTGAGTGACTGATTGCACCATCGATATGCTTTAGGATTACTTTCTACATTTTAGGGCCCATATACGAAGATAGGCTTTTTTAAATTTTTACTTATTTATCTTTCCCCTCCCCTATCTTTCTATTGCTTTTCGTTCTAACATTTGTCCGTTCGTCAGTTTGTGGATTTGTCGAAATATTTTTTGCACCATATCTTGCGAACTTAATGATTTATGTGTCAAATGAAAATTTGTGACGCGGGAAGTGTCATAGGCTACGAAAAATTGACCTCCTACGTTCTTTCTTCGCCGTTAGACGGGGGATAAGAAATGATTTTTCCCCTTTATGTTCTGAACGCGATTGCGGAAATAAACGAGTTATGCGTCAAATGAAATCTTTTGATGCGGGGAATGTGATAGACTATTAGAAGAGCTGTAAGTTTTTCGCGGCGCAAAATTTCCGCTGCAAATTTCGCGAATCACAGTGTTTTTGAAATGTTTCCGCGAATATCGATAATTTTCACGATTTCGTGACATTCGAAAATTTTTCGATTCTCTGAACTTTGATGCTTTTTTTTTTATCTCGTTTTCTTTGAAAACGAGATAATAGTTTCGCTTTCTCCTCTGTGTCTGTACACACCATACTTTTTTTGTTTACAGAGATAAGTTAAAATTATTTTGTGTTGGATAGGTATTGATGAAATATTACGATATAACTTTCTGATTCTCTCTAAAACTATAATGACGCCCTCTAGCGTGAAAAAAATTGAAAATTCCCAAATTTCAAACGAATATGCAAACGATATATTTATACTAGAAATTTGAAATTTTGGTGGTGGAATAAGAATGTCACGAAGTTTGCATTGTCAACAATGAGTTGACCCTTTAGATCCAGAGGGGTTGGGAAAACACAGCTTTTCCATTTTAGCACATAATTGTCTTTTTTTTTTTTAAAGAAAAATGAAAATTCTTTTTGGGTTAGATAGGAATTGATAAAATATTAGGATTAGCATTTTCGGATTCTTTCGAAGACTATAATGGCCCCCTCTAATGGTGAAAATTCCAGAATTTCAGTAAAATTATTTGTTTTATTTCATATTAAAATCAGTTCATTTAACGTATTGTCGTGAGATGCGTTGTTTTTATGGTAGAGCGCTCTAGCATATACCTCGATTCCCGCCATGTCAGTAATAATATTTCAGATGGATAATTGTTATTTCTCATAATTTCCTTATTTCAATTCATTTGTCATATCCTCCTAATTGTGATCCATCCAATTGTCCACCCAATTGTGTTATCCCCCCCCCTAGTTGTCGCACTTACAATTGTTATCCATCCAGTTGACTTACACCCAATTGTCGCGCTGCCGTGTAAAATTCATAGAATACAATATATTTTAAAGGATTCAAATGCAAAACCTTTATCTTAGAAGGAAATGACGACTTGTTTTGATTGCAGATGGAGCTGGGAGATAGTTATGTGATGGATGATGCTGGATATATAGCTTGAGCCTCGAAGATACCGAAAGAAATGCCGTTAAACGCTTTTTGATTTTTTCTTAATATGGGTTATTATAAGCAATGTCATAATGTAGTTATTTCAAGACGAAATTTAAATCTTGACATTTCTTAGGAAGAAAAATAATGGAAATAATTCGAAAAATCTGCAAATTCTTGAGAAACATCATTATAAAGTCTAAATGAGATTCTAAAATGGTAGAAGAAGAAAAACACTCATAATGAAGAGAGCAAAAAAATTAAATGGTGCTCATTTTTATTAGCTTAAGACTGATTAAAAGGTAGAAATTTTACAAAATGAAATATATATATATATCCCTTAAGCAGTTGTTTGACACGGAGTTGTGACAGAAACCTGTCAGTACATGTCAGAGTGGTGATTTGTGCTAAAGAAGATACTTCTGCAGAAAAAAACACAAGAACGAAAACATCGATACCTCACTCAGGAGTCGAACTCGGGTCTCTATGATCAGAAGCCAAGCACGCTAACCACTGAGTCACCGGGATGGTAAAATAATTAAATAAATCATTGATTTTATTATTTTTGGTTGTTCTTTATCATAATTACAGGAAAATTTTGAAATTTTACTATTACTGAGTCGAACTTTGAAGTGAAAAGTTAGTTTTTAAGTGGTACTAAAGGATTCACAGAGTGATGAATTTATTAGGTAGTTCTAATGCATTTTCTCAAAGATGAACAAAATTCAGGCATTATAGTTCATTATGAAATCATCATCATCATCATCATCATCATCATCATCATCATCATCATCATCATCATCATCATCATCGTCATCGTCGTCGTCGTCGTCCTTATCATCATCATCATCATCATCATCATCATCATCATCATCATCATCATCAAGCAGCTACGGAGGTCGAACCAGACCGTGCAATTTAGTTCTCCAAGCAAGTCTATCCTGAGCTATATCTACTGCATCTGGCCACTGCAAACCAATTCTAACAAGGTCCTGTTTGACATTGTCTGCCCACCGCATCCTAGGTCTCCCCCTCTTTCTGAGGCCTCTAGGCACACTGTTCATAACCCTATTCGCCAATCTATAATTATCCATACAGGCACATGGCCAAACCAGCGGAGTCTCTCTCTGCACAATATGCTGCTTAAAGGAGGTTGCAGACTCCTTTGCCTAACCTCATCATTAGTTACAAAGTTAAACCATCTAATACCCAAGATACTGCGTAAGCATCTAGAATCAAAAGCATCTAGTTTACTGTTATCTTGTTTACACTGCGTCCAAGTTTCACTACCATAACTAACCCTAGAAAGAACCAAACTATTATACAGTATAATTTTAGACTTTAGGTGTATACGCCTATTTCTCCACACTCTTCATAGATTCTTAAAAGTCCCGGCAGCAATCCCTATTCGTCTGTTAATCTCATGCCACACATCACCAGTATCAGTTACATAGCTCCCAAGATAATTAAACTGTGACACCTGTTCAAGACTGCAACCATTCAGATTAACTGAATCACAACCTGCCTGACCAATTTTCATCCTTTAGTTTTCTCTCTGTTTATAACCAAACCTACTCTACTACCAGTCTCATCAACAGCTCGAATGAAAGAGTTCATCTCATCAACATTATTTGCCAAAAGGGCTAAATCATCAGCATAATCTAAATCAGAAATTTTCATATCTCCAGCCCATTTAAGGCCAAAATCTTTCCCTTGAAGTTAATTTCGCATAACATAATCAACAACCAAACTAAAGAGAAAAGGGGACAAAATGCACCCTTGTCGAACACCAGACGTAATGCTAAACCAATTGCTACAAGACTTACCAACTCTCACACATGACTCAGTGTTATTATAGAGAGCTTTCATTATGTTAACTAACTTGTCTGGTATACCACATGATTTCACAATCAACCACAAATTATGACGATCAACAGAGTCGAAAGCCTTTTTTGAAATCAACAAAGCTAGCAACAAAAGGTTTCTGAAACTCTAAACATTTCTCAAGAATCTGCCTAAGTGAAAATATTTGATCCACACATCCCCTACCACTTCTGAATCCACATTGCTCATCACGCAATTGACTGTCAACCAGATTCTTAATTCTATTAAGCATAATCATGGAAAAAACTTTACCTGGAACAGAGAGTAGGCTGATACCCCTATAGTTATCACAAGAAATGCGATCACCTTTTTGGAAAATAGGGATAACAATAGCTCTGGTAAAATCCTTAGGAACCATGCCTTTATCATAAAAGATATTCAGAATTTCAGTCATCCAAGTGGTAAACGAAACATTCCCAGCTCTGAGCATTTCGGTAGTAATTTCATCTACCCCTGGTGATTTATGTAGTTTAAGTTTAGAAACAGTCAAAATAACTTCAGATTGTGTTATAGGGCCAACATTAAAGCCACCAATGCATCTATCATCATTGCAAACAATGGGAGTAGAACTAACTACATTTTTTAGAACATCACTGAAATGCTCAGCCCACCTAGCCATGACAGAATCCTCCCCTTCTATAACCTTACCTTGTTTATCCTTCAATCCTTGTATGCCTGTCCGTTTTCTACCACACAAAACATTAACTATCTGGTACAGCTCGCTGCTGTTGTGCTGCCTAACTGCTTCCGCGGCTTTGTCAGCCAAACCATCAAGCCAAAGATTCTTATCAGCAGCTAACTGATCTTTTACACGTTTATTACGTTCTCTGTAATGCTTTCTATTAGGACTAGTAGGGTATTGATTAAAGACATTCCTGCAGTTCTTTCTTTCCGAAATAAGCTCAAGTGCCTTATCACTCAGATAATTTTGCCTCTTCTGCTCCTTTTTTCCTAAAAGAGTACTGTTAGTGTCCAAAAAAGCCTGTTTAAAATGATCCCATTCTTCCTCAACTTCAGTAGTAAGCAAACCATGACTGTCATAATGACTAAGTAACCTATCATGGTAAGCTTTGGCTATAACTGGATCTTTCAGAGCTTCAGTATTGAAAGTAAATTTTTTAACCCTAGCACAACACTTTTTAAGTTTAAGTTGCAACACACTTTTAACAAGGTAATGGTCAGATCCAATTTCAGCTCCCCTATATTCCCTGGTATTCCTAACAGAACTAGCACATTTGCTCTTAATTAATATGTAATCAATCATATTCTTATGCAGCCCATCAGGTGAAACCCATGTGTACTTATGTATGTCGCGGTGTTTGTAATAAGTGTTAGTTATTCTGAATCCATTGAGTTTACTTACCTGTAGGAGACGTTGCCCGTTGCCATTGCAGCTACCAATACCAGAAGGGTCTATTACTCCTCCCCAAAGGACAGAGTCAGTACCAACTTTGGCACTGAAGTCACCAAGAACAAGGGTAATATCTCCTTTCTTGACAGAATTCAAAATATTCCGAAGTTGTTCATAAAACCTATCCTTCTCATCCTCATCGGCATCCTCAGTGGGGGCATAACAGCAGATAACATTCAAATTTTTAACTCTTGTCTGAAATTTTGCTGTAAGAAACCTTTCATTAATGTCCTCATATCCCAGAAGAGCATCGCTAGCGTGTCTGCTGAGAAGCATACCCACGCCTTGGTGATGCTTATTGTCGTCCCTCCCTGAAAAGGGAAATTTAAGATTATTTTTAAGAATCTGACCTTTATCTGTCCATCTGGTCTCTTGCAAGCCGAGAATATCTAAATTATAATGGTGGAATTCTTGTGTGAGGACATCAAGAGAAAAAGCTCTGTGCAGAATCCTCACATTCCAACTACCTATGGAGAGAAAATGGTTAGTGGAATGTTTAAAGAAACTATGTTTATTGAGAGAGGGAATGCCGACAATATCAAACAGCCCCCTAATCGCAGACATGGGGCAAAGACCCGTTCCCCCACTACTAAATGCTGAAGCCATCTACACTGGAAGACTTCCTCCAATCTAAAATTTAACGATGCCAATAGAAGCAAAGAGTTCAGGTGCCTGCGATGACTTCTGCTCAGGATTATACACCAGCTGATAAACATATCCTGTGAATCTATTCACTTGGGGCTGTCAACCCACAAACAAACAAAAACACAGCGGAAGATTTTCCCTCCACAGAAGCCCACCAGTGCAGCAAAATCAGGATCCATAATCAAGCTCAGAGCCATATATCTGACCAGTCCAGTGGGTTTATATGGTCAGCACCAGGACCCTGTGTGGTTGACCACTCCTCAGCAGGGTAGAGAAAAAAGAAAAGTAGCCATAGTTGTCGAGATCAGTAGGCCACACTAATCTGGCAGCCCTCCCCTTCCGTTCACTTCCACAAGAGAGTATCTCTTTTGAAAGTTACTAACGGTCCACACCACGAGAAGGCGGTGTCGGACATTAGGTGCTAGGCCTGGCCGGTTCTATGCATCATCACAGGGGATTGGTGCATAGCTCTCCTTCCAGTGACTACTTAGCTACCATTTACAGACCCATTATGAAGTATTGCTATTTAAAGACTTGAAACATTGGAAGCAACATGAGATTAAGTTATATAAGTGACAATTAGGTTTAATATTTTCTCTAAAACAGTTGTACCCCGATTACTATGAATTTTTGGTTCCGAAAAATAAAACTATTCGTACCTGAAACCAGAAAGAGAAAAGAGCGAAAAAAGAGGTAGAGATGGATCTTCCTTTACTGCTTTACTAATCGGTGACTAAAACCATCGCCCTTCCACGTTTAGACAGGAAACATCGATGGGCTTCGAAATGCCGACATGCGTTGTATGGTCATTAACTGTGGACTTGTCTACATTAAAGAACATGCTAAAGTGACCTTGAAGGGAGGCTACTATCTTCTTCTTAACAGTTATCCAATGATTCATTTCCCCCAACTTCCCCTGAGCCTTTGTGGCCCTTGTGATCTGACCATTTTGTACATTATTTTAAAAAAAGAAGTGTCTCTCAGAGATAAACAACCCCAATCGAACTGATTAGTGAAATCAGTTGTCTACTTCATTAGAAAAGAATAACATTTGGAATGAGATCATTTCGTTATATATTAAAACATTAAAATACAATTAACTAACCATTTCTGTCGCATTTTGCATTATTTTCCATTCTAAAAGTCTAATAATTGTTTTTTTTCCCTCAATAATTATTTTTCTAAGGATTTAAAATATCTTTCTTTGAACTAATTGTGATTAAAACTTCCGTTCCTGAAACTTTTGCATTAATATTTTAGTGTAATAAAATATTAGTAAAGTTTTTCCGAATGTTTCAGATTTTTCTTGTTGCTGAATGTGTCATGTTTTGACACCATGCACTCCATGTTCTCGTATTATCATTAATTCCCAAACAATAATTGTGTTTTGAAACCTCAGTTATCTTCCTTCAAATTCAAATACTAACTTTTCCATAAATCACCTTTATTTATTTGTGCAGTGGTGTAACATAGATTTTTATCACTTAAATGTAGTTCACAAGCAAAACTGAATCAAAGTTTGAATGGTATTATTTAGGATAATAAAAGCAATGACAGAAATCCTAAGATTTCTAAAACATTATGCATGTTATTTGTTGTAGAATTATCATATCTAATTATCTCGTATAAATCTGTCTTTACAAGGAGTTATTGTATAAATTAATAGCAAAGTCTGCAATAGAATGGGTAAGAATTATTATTTAATATTCAATGAACACAATATACAGATTATCCAGGGAAATTTATTAATATAGGGATTGATTAGAGGAACTAGCTAATATCGACATAAATCAATTTCTGACATTGGCTGTAATGTACAAAGTATATGAATATATAGGAATAGAGTGATGTACATTCAAGAATATGAAGGGAAAAAATCGCATTAACCACCACTAAATATATACAATAAATATATTGAATAAAATATTTTTCGTTCAATCCACGAAGCAGCTTT
This sequence comes from Ryuthela nishihirai, assembly GCA_038380435.1. NCBI lineage: Eukaryota > Metazoa > Arthropoda > Arachnida > Araneae > Heptathelidae > Ryuthela > Ryuthela nishihirai. The sequence continues at coordinate 2,148,528 of JAWZYU010000041.1, forward strand.
ATGCACCATATGACTCTATATAGCGGATATATCTTTGCGATATGTCCAAAATTTAATAAAACAGACCCCCGAATGCATCAAGAATTCGTTAAATGTTTCCATGAATATGCTGTATTTGTATTATTACTATTGCTTCTTAGAGTCGATCACATTAAGATGTTTTGACTAATTTATCCTTTCAAAACCCCGTTAATCGAACTTAAATTTTAAGAAGAATCTTTTTTCCAATACATCGGAAAGCTTTAAGGAGAACCTTGGTTCCTATACACCGAAACTCTTCAAGGAGAAGTGTTTGAAATTTCTGAGAAGGGAACAAGGAAATTTTATTGTTTTTCAGTAGCATATTCTTTTAAAGACAATATTTAGTATTAGTAAAGGGACCTGGGTTCGAGCCCCGGGTAAGGCATGGATGTATGTGTCGTTTTCCTGCTGAGGTCCTGCCATCCTCTCAGACCTTCCACTATGGCATGTAAACTGACAGGCTCCTGTCAGACCTCTGTGGCAAGCAGCTGCTTGAGGGGGTATTTATTATTTTTATAATTTGATTATTTGGAATAAAGTTCACTTCGTAATTATTCCTGGAATAAATGTAATAGGTAGGAGGTACTTAATATTCTGTATTACTATTCTAAAATATATTTGTAGCTACTTTGTTCTAATAATAATGATTCATTTAATTATATAATTTGCATGTTTCCAGGAACCGTTCAAATCATCTTGTTTTCGCACTTTTTCTACTTTTATCCTTTATGAACGTAAAAAAATCTGTAAACAAACTATAGCAACTATCTGTCCAATTGTTTAAAAATACCAAAATAACTGCACAGATTATAACAAGTGTCCACCCAGTTATTTATAACACCGAAAAAAAGAAAAAAAGCAATAAATTATCACTCACTCAGCTACTTACTACAGAGATCTGAGAGGATTCTCTCACTTTACTATATCTTAAATAGAAAATCTGTGAGAAAGGCCAGACGTTAGGATAAAAAAAAAGAAATATTTATTCCATGCTCGATCCCAGGTCATATTCAAACTGTAGCTAAGCAAGAGGAGGAGAGAGGCTAAGCGGAACAGAGATCCATTCACGAATCATATGAAGGGACTGAATCTACCAAAGACACTTGATTGGCTGAATATACCAAAGCAACAAATAGTCAAAGATCTTGTTTCTTAGTGAATATCTTTATTTCAACCTGGCAGGCTCGACAAGTCTGAATTTTACTGAAAAGATTCGGTTAAACTGAGTTGCCAACTTTTTCCTTTGCTAAGAATGGATACTTATGTATGAAGTTGGGTTGGGTTGTTTTACCTCTGAGCGGCACTTTTTGCACACCATGGGCTAAATGGCCAGGTCACGGGGACCCCGAAGGCTCAGAGAAGGTTCGGGGAGGGGATCCACTAGAACAGCTGTTGGGAAACAGATGGTAGCCTCCCGTCAAGGCCAACCAGAGTGTTCTTTAACGTTGGGTTGTTTTACCTCTGATCGGCACTTTTTTGCACACCATAGACTAAATGGCCAGGTCACAAGAACCCCGAAGTCTCAGAGAAGGTTTGGGGAGGGGACACACTGGAACAGCTGTTGGGAGACAGATGGCAGCCTCCCGTCGAGGCCATCCAGCGTGTTCTTTAACGTTGGGTTGTTTTACCTCTGAGCGGCACTTTTTTGTACACCATGGGCTAAAATGGACAGGTCACATGGACCCCAAAGGCACAGAAAATGTTGGGGGGAGGGGATCCACTAGACCAGCTGTTGGGAGACAGATGGTAGCCTCCCGTCAAGGCCATCCAACGTGTTCTTTAACGTTGGGTTGTTTCACCTCTGAGCGGTACTTTTTTGTATACTATGGGCTAAAATATCCAGGTCACATGGACCCCGATGGCTCTGAGAAGGTTGGGGGAGGGGACCCACTGGAACAGCTGTCAGGAGACAGATGATAGCCTCCCTTCAAGGCCATCCAGCGTGTTATTTAACATTGGGTTGTTTTACCTCTGAGAGGCACTTTTTTGCACACCATGGGATAAATGGCCAGGTCTCAAGGACCCTGAAGGCTCAGAAAGGTTGAGGGAGGGGATCCACTAGAACAGCTGTTGGGAGACAGATGGTAGCCTCCCGTGAAGGTCATCCAGTGTGTTCTTTAACGTTGGATTGTTTTACCTCTGAGCGGCACTTTTTTGCACATCTTGAGCTAAATGGCCAGGTCACAAGGACCCCTGAAGTCTCAGAGAAGTTTGGGGGAAGGGACTCATTGGAACAGCTGTTGGGAGACAGATGGTAGCCTCCCGTCGAGGCCATCCAGCGTGTTTTTTAACATTGGGTTGTTTTACCTCTGAGAGGCACTTTTTTGCACACCATGGGCTAAATGGCCAGGTCACATGGACCCCGAAGACTCAGAGAAGGTTTGGGGAGGGAACTCACTGGAATAGCTGTTGGGGGACAGATGGTAGCCTCCAGTCGAGGCCATCCAGCGTGTTCTTTAACGTGCACAGGACATGGCTCTCCGATACACAGTGCCACGGCTTAATGTCCCAGCCGACGGACGGCGGCCTTTCCAAGATCATCGTTGTTCCCTACTGACCGTGGTCGGGGCGGGGAGTTTTGCGGAGATAAATATCAATCCTGACTCAGCTGGAACTCGAACCTGGGAACTGCAGATTACGAGGCTGGCGAGCTACCGACTGAGCCACCCCCGCCCCATTTGATTCCCCTGTTCTGCAGAAATCATCAATTCAATTGTATGTCCTTTACATCACAGACAAGTACACTGGTTTCCATATATTAAGGAAAATTCAGAAAAAATATGATTAAAGAAAAACTACTTAAATGATTTTAATTAAATTTGATGGAAACATGAATTACAATGCTAGTTTCAGAATGGTATAAAATATTTTACACTAGAAACATTTTCCGTCAGAAAATAACACTTATAGGAACTTGTCCAAAAATGAGGTCCAGAATGCAATGCGCAAAGTTTTTTAATAAGGATTGTGGTCACCGCTTACAGCAATGCAGGCACGACAGAGATGTAGGCACGACATTGCTCAGTAGGGAGTAACGCCAATTATTCCTTTAAAGCAATAAGCTCCCCCTTTGCTTCAGGTGGAGGGTTGAGGGCAGCAACACGTCTCCCTAGAGCATCCCACATGTGCTCAATCGGATTTAGGTCTGGAGATCGAGCTGGCCACTCCACGGGCATAATGGTCTCCTCTTGAAGATATTGTTCCACTAGTCGTGCTCTGTGTGGACGAATGTTATCTTCTTTAAGATGAATGTTTCACCTATTGCACCAGCGTTAGGACGTACATAAAGGTCCAGGATGTCATCTCTATACCTTTGAGCATTGAGATTCCCACTCGTCAACACATAGAGGTCTGTGCTTCCACCTAAAAATGTGTCACCCCAAACACACACGCTACCTCCAATGTAACTGCCTCTTTAACGGATGTTACTGGGGTGATAGCGGGTACCTCATTCTCTCCGTATCAAACAATGTCCGGAATAACTCTGCAAGCAATATCTGGATTCATCTGTGAAGAGTACGGCCCTCCATTGCTCTTCTGTTCAGTTAACATGCGTGTGTGCCCAATTCAACTGTTCTCTCCTCTGACATGACATGAGGGGTATACGAATTACTGGCCTTCTAGCGTACAGACCTCCCTCTTGAAGCCTTCTATGCACAGTAGAAGCTGATACAACCATCCCAGTGGCTGCTGCGAAAGGATCATAGCTGAGAGGGAGTAGACGTCCTGCTCCTTCGTGCATCTCCGCTTATACAGGGCTAAAGGCTAGCGCCTTAATCCCAGTATAGAGAGGTTACGATTCGGGCTCATCCGCGAACAACAGCATTACGTCGTTTTTAAGGAAAAACTTCAATAGTTGTTGCCTTCCTGTTGTATTTTCCCTCTTTTTGATATTCATATTGGTGAACGGTCTTTCGATCTTTTTAGGCTCGATACAGTGACTATGCAATTGGCCCCAAAGTTTTTTTTCTTTACTCCTGTTCTAATCACCACTATTCTTTCAATCTTGTTAATTACAAAATAAAATGTTTCATTCAATCCACAGATCCATATCTCGAAATGGATATCCAGAACGCATCCACACGATGCATTATAAAAAGTCAAGAATCGAAGCATTCACTTGAAAAAGGCGTTTATTACCGATGGATAATGGATGGAATCGAACATATCCTATCGTGTTACACATAGAGTAACATGAGATGCATTATAAGACGTCAAAATAATAGTGACCGGGTACGAATCTTCAAAACATCGAAGGGGAGGGAATGGGGGTAAGGAACACCATCGAAACGGAAAATTGAAGGGGCGCAAAAGACTAGATTAATGTACTATTACACATCCCCTCCCTTTTACAAGTCTTTAAAATTTGCTAAGTATGCTAAATATTTATAAACACACTCTTACCATTACTAGTATTCTGAAAGGGTTGCGTGATGGTCCCTTAAGCCTCGAAAAAAGTTGTCATCCACTCAGTTGACTTCCACCCAACTGTCGCCCTCCCAGATGTCATCCACCCATTTCACTTCCACCCAATAATCGCGCTCCCGTGCTCTCCATAGTGCAGTGGACATTTTTTTAATTACAAAGAGAGCACGTGATCTCCAATGCACACCGAAGAGTTGGGTTGTTTTACCTCTGAGCGGCACTTTTTTGCACACCATGGGATAAATGGCCAGGTCACATGGACCCCGAAGACTCAGAGAAGGTTGGGGGAGGGGACCCACTGGAACAGCTGTTGGGAGACAGATGGTAGCCTCCCGTCAAGGCCATCCAGCGTGTTCTTTAACGTGCACACGGTATTGCTCTCCCACACACGGAGCCACGGCTTAACGTCTCATCCGACGGACGGCGCCTTTCCAAGTCCCATCGGTGTCCCCTACTGACCGTGGGCAGGGCGGGGAATTTTGCGGAGATAAATCTCAACGCTGACCCAGCTGGGACTCGAACTGGGAACTACAGATTACGAGCCTGGCGCGTATACCGACTGAACCACCCCCGCCCCTAAAGAGTCCGTAAACAGGCAATAATGGGAATAGGTCAATAGATTTTATCGAACTTTTTAACAATTACTTATTATGAAATGGAGACTCTGGATGTCCTGAATATGTAATTGAAGCTCTACGGTTGAGTTTATTGTGTACAAGAACAACACAGAAGATCATTTTCCAAACATTCTGGAAAAGAATTATATAAACCCCCAAATGCAGAGGAATATTGATGAATTAAATCTTCAGCGTTATCAATAGGTCTTTCACTTTACATTGTTTGTGCACTATCAATTCGTCAGTTGAATGTTATTAACATGATATTTATTTTGGCATTACAGATTCCCATCTACAGAATTCACCTAAACATGCATTTCGTTAAACAAGCCACCGAACAAGTACACTACGACATTAAAATGACGTATTTATTTTTGCGATTATTCTTTTTAGCGTTTTCCGATTTAAAAAATCATGGTTTTTTATGTAATATCCCTTGTAATTAAATACGAGTACAGTTAATACTCATTCACGTTAACATTCTTACGAAAGTGAAGATTCCTACACAAAATACGCTAGTAAAATGAAGTGGCAGTCGTGATACGTACAGCGGGTAGGGTGGGGTGTCAAATCCTCTGATACGTTATACATATATCATAAACGACCTGTTGTAAAATAACGTACACTATTATTGTTAATTTTTAACGACTTACGTTGGAAGTCACTGAACTGGAATTTAGAAAACAACAATTTACTGATTAAACGACTGCACAAAACTACACTAAATGATACTATAATTTATAGTGGTAGCTGTTTTCACCCTACTTTATTTACTTTTATCTAGCAAATAGCATATGATAAAAAATGATGATTTAACGTTTCGTTGAAAAAAAATATTCATTATATACACCGACTGCTTTCAGAATGAAACAATGCTTTCTACCTTTTCTAAACCATGCATCTTAAACTTTATATAAGAGGTTACCCAAATTAAGCTGAGAGAATCTCTGAGAGACCAAAACTAACTAGAGCTAATTCAGTGGATTTAAGCAATATTTTAAATTTCCACATTTCAGATCATTACTGAAGCAATACATAAAACAGTAGGCATCATGATATACAAATGGAAGTGGTGTAATTTTAAATTTTACAGAAGATAAAAATGTTCTGTAAACATGAAATTAATCGCAATTAACTCAACTGTTATATTTAGAAATTGTTTTGTCGACAATCATCTTCAATTATATTTAAGGCAACTTCCAATGACTGATTGCATGGTATAATCAATGCCTACGTAATGGGAATGCCTGCCGATTTCCGGGAATCTCCGTGTTAGCGAGCGCGAATTGGAAGCTTCAGAACTTGCCACATGAGGGCAGCACCGTTCCGCGGTCACCTAACCTACGCTATAATATAAATATAAATACCCCCCTGAAGCAGCCTCTTGCCACAGAGGTCTGACAGGAGCCTGTCAGTATATATGCCAGAGTAGAAGGTCTGAGAGGATGGCAGGACATCAACAGAAAAACGACACATACATCCATGCCTTACCCGGGGCTCGAACCCAATGGTACGTATATAACGATCTGTTCGAAGTCATATGGTAAAGAATCAGACAGATGGTTAATCAAATGCAATAAACTAGAATCTTTCTCAGAGATACAACGGGAATAACGAAAAATATGTTTAAAAATAATCGTGTCACATTTGAAAATTATTATCCATTAGAATTCGAATTTTTCAAGTGTTTATCCAATAACATTATTTAACGGTAATTCTTTAAAGAACAAAATTTAAATTGTTTCCAAACCAATTCTTTATCTAATATAATAATTTTAATTACTATTGCAATAGAGCTTATTTATTCTTAAGGGAAATTCATAAGCAATAGATTTTGGCAAGATTATTTTTATATTAATATTCGATTTTTTAAATTAAGCATGAAATGGTAAATTTGCTAAAAAATTAAAGATTAAAAGTAATAGTGTTTTAAATGCAATACGCACAAAGTTTATGTTGCAGTACAGAATTGACTCTTTATATGTTGGTCTTTTTATTTCATTACTTCTCCCGACCTACAGGGCCCCTCCTGTTTTGTTTTTGCTTGTTTTAAAGTAATGTTATTTATTTTTATCACGTGAATCGACGATTTTACATAAGTAGTACAATTTACTTCATTTTTCAGTTTAAAAGGATAAAAGGGCTCCTTTTAGAATAATGCTCTAAGGCTCTTATTTAGAACTTTGTTCCAGGACACCCATTTGGAACCTGTCTCCAGAACTCCAAATTTCTTAATGCGCCCTGGTTCATACACATATTTGTGCAGTTCAAAAAGCTCAGGAAAAGTGTTTTAAACTTCAACATTCCATTAGTCATATATATTAGTCATATATATGTGCAAGACTGGTTTCAGAAGAGATGGAGGGGGAGACAGGATGTCCGTGTCGAAGAAAATGACCGACATTTTTATTACTATACCTAGCACTATTTTTGTAAAATAACACAATATTTGAATAAGTGAAAAATTTTAAATCGAATGTAACAATATTATGCTCAAAGAAAGCTATAGCATTATCTTTCCATGTTATTTCAATGGGAATCTAACTTTGAAGCTCTATAGCAGGGAGGACCAAATTTTTAGACTCTGCGATCGACTATTTAGTTGGGTTGGGTTATTGGGATGTTTTACCTCTGAGCGGCACTTTTCTGCACACCATGGGCTAAATGGCCAGGTCACATGGACCCCGAAGGCTCAGAGAAGGTTGGGGGAGGGGACCCACTGGAACAGCTGTTGGGAGACAGATGATAGCCTCCCGTCAAGGCCACCCAGCGTGTTCCTTAACGTGCACAGGGTATGGCTCTCCCGCACACAGGGTCACGGCTTAACGTCCCATCCGACGAACGCGGCCTTTCCAATCCCATCGGTGTCCCCTACTGACCCTGGGCAAGGCGGGGAATTTTTGCGGAGATAAATCTCAACGCTGACCCAACTGGGACTCGAAACTGGGAACTACAGATTACGAGCCTGGCGCGATACCGACTGAGCCACCCCGCCCCGATTATTAAGACAGAAAATCTTTCGCTATCGACCTTAGTACATAAGTCATAATAATGATTTAACACTGCTTGACCAACTAAGTATAAAATAACAATTTAGCATCAAACATACTAACGTGACATTGTTACATTAATTAAAATCTTTTCCATCTAAAACTGGCAGCTACACCATCCACTGTTTGGTCGTCTCTTCTCTATAACATCTAAAATGTGCATTTAATAGAGAAACGTGATGAGGATAAAGATTGGAGATTGGTAATTGTAGACCCGTCAGGGCTAGATCCTTTTCGAGTCGCTCGTCTCTGCAGAAGGATAGTTGTCTCCACTTTGCCAGGATGTTACTGCTATCTAGGTTGCCGATAAACACCAAACTCAGATTTTACATAGAAGCATTTGATGCATTTAATGAAAAACTGTGATTGAAGTTAAATCAAATTTATTGAAATTCTCGATTTATTATCAATATTCGTTCAGTAATTAAAGGGTTATGGACGCTGGATAATTTAATAATAAATTATATTGTTTCAGAAAAATCATTCATAATTATCTAACATCGAAAAAATCGTTATGAAACTTTTAAATTTATATTTTATTAAGTGATTGAAGAAATATTTATTAAGTTTTAATTAATATCTGAAATAAATTCTTAAGGCACATTACTGTTGTGAAATATTCTGGCTTCCATAATTCCTTAAATACTTGACGAATGCTGTTGAAAATAGAGATTTAAATGGAAAAGATTATGATCTTGAATTTATTTTTAGCAATATTTTTTCATTAAATGAATATGTTAGAAGCTACAGAACTTGCAAGTAAGACACCAATTCACATAGCAGATAAATTCTCTAATGTTTTGTGGGGCGGGGCGAGGGTGGTTTAGTCGGTAGCGCGCCAGGCTCGTAATCTGTAGTTCCCAGGTTCGAGTCCCAGCTGGGTCAGCGTTGAGATTTATCTCTGCAAAATTCAGCGCCCTGTTCACGGTCACTAGGGGACCGCTAGATGGCCTTGACGGGAGGCTACCATCTGTCTTCCAACAGCTGTTCCAGTGGGACCCTCTCCCAACCTTCTCTTAGCCTTCGGGGTCCATGTGACCTGGCCATTTAACCCATGGTGTGCAAAAAAGTGCCGCTCAGAGGTAAAACAACACAACGTTAAAGAACACGCTGGATGCACTTGACGGGAGACTACCATCTATCTTCCAACAGCTGTTTCAGTGGGTCCCCTCCCCCAACCTTCCCTGATCCTTCGGGGTCCATGTGACCTAGCCATTTTAGCCCATGGAGTGCAAAAAAAGTCCCGCTCAGAGGTAAAACGACCTAACCGAATCTTAACATTACCGCCACCATCCGGAATCTTATCATTATTTATTATAGCGATGACACAAATGCGCATGCGCTGAATTACAATACCGTTGAACTGCAGCAGGTGGTCCCTCATTTTGTAGTAGTCGGAGACACTTGATTGGCTGATTCTACCAAACCAACAACATTTCAACCTAGCAGGCTCGACAAGTCTGAACTTTACTGAAAAGATTTGGTTAAACTGAGTTGCCAACTTTTTCCTTTGCCAAGGAAGTATACTTACGTATGAAGTTGGGTTGGGTAATTTTACCTCTGAGCGGCACTTTTTGCACACCATGGGCTAAATGGCCAGGTCAGAAGGAACCCGAAGGCTCAGAGAAGGTTGGGGGAGGGGATCCACTTGAACAGCTGTTGGGAGACAGATGGTAGCCTCCCGTCAGGGCCATTCAGCGTGTTCTTTAACATGCACAGGACATGGCTCTCCCATACACTGTGCCACGGCTTAATGTCCCATCCGACGGAGGGCAGCCTTTCCAAGACCATCGTTGTTCCCTACTGACCGTGGGCAGGGCGGGGAGTTTTGCGGAGATAAATCTCAATGCTGACCCAGCTGGAAATCGAACCTGGGAACTTCAGATTCCGAGTCTGGCGAGCTACCGACTGAACTACCCCCACCTCATTTGATTCCTGTGTTCTGCAGAAATCACCAATTCGATTGTATGTCCTTTACATCACAGACAAATACACTAGTTTCCATATATTAAGGAAAATTCAGAAAAATTATGATTAAAGAAAAACTATTTAAATGATTTTAATTAAATTTGACGGAAACATGAATTACAATGCTAGTTTCAGAATGGCACGAAATATTTTACACTAGAAACATTTTTCGTCAAAAAATAACACTTATAGGAACTTGTCCAAAAATGAGGTCCAGAATGCAATGCGCAAAATTTTTTAATAAGGATTGATCTCTTTTGTTGCGATCTTATGCAACCACGGCAATTCCCGGTTCCGTCTCACGACACTACCTGGTTATGAAAAGCCGTGCTTATCTAGAGCCGGGGGCAAGGAATATGCCTTATAGGCGCACCTCAACCCCAGCCTCACATGGCAGCAGGCCTATAGAAGGAAAGCTGACCACCGGAAGAAACCTTACTTTAATCTATTCCCCGGTTAGCCATGAACAAGGATATATAGATCCAAGTTCGCTCGGCGTCCGGGGTGGAGACTCTTAGTAGGACCCGGACTTTGGAGAGGACTCGACCTACTGGGGCACAAATCTTTTCGGAAGAGTCCTCGAACAGCTCACCCAGAGCTCCTGATTGGTGAGGTCTCAGACGCTGTCACCAACCAACCGGCAAAGGGAACCGGTGGGCAGCGTCGTCAACCTCGGTTGGCTTTGGCAATGCTCAGCCGGGGACCCAATCCGGCCGGCAAAGCCTTCGGCCGGGTTGCCGGACCCTAGGTCCCCCCCACCACGACAAGGTGGTCCCCTATTGGTCACCGCTTACAGCAATGAAGGCACGACAGAGATGTTCCAAGCTCTTTATGATGTTGTGAATAAGCTCAGTAGGGAGTAACGCCAATTGTTCCTTTAAATCAGTAATAAGCTCCCCCTTTGTTACAGGTGGAGGGTTAAGGGCAGCAACACGTCTCCCTAGAGCATCCCACATGTGCTCAATCGGATTTAGGTCTGGAGATCGAGCTGACCACTCCACGGGCATAATGGTCTCCTCTTGAAGATATTGTTCCACTAGTCGTGCTCAGAGTGGACTAATGTTATCTTCTTTAAGATGAATGTTTCACCTATTGCACCAGCGTTAGGACGTACATAAGGGTCCAGGATGTCATCTCTATACCTTTGAGCATTGAGATTCCCACTCGTCAACACATAGAGGTCTGTGCTTCCACCTAAAAATGTGTCACCCCAAACACACACGCTACCTCCGATGTAACTGCCTCTTTGACGGATGTTACTGGGGTGATAGCGGGTACCTCGTTCTCTCCGTATCAAACAATGTCCGGAATCACTCTGCAAGCAATATCTGGATTCATCTGTGAAGAGTACGGACCTCCATTGCTCTTCTGTCCAGTTAACATGCGTGTGTGCCCAATTCAACTGTTCTCTCCTGTGAGATGACATGAGGGGTATACGAATTACTGGCCTTCTAGCGTACAGACTCCCTCTTGAAGCCTTCTATGCAGAGTAGAAGCTCATACAACCTTCCCAGTGACTGCTGCGATAGGATCGCAGCTGAGAGGGAGTAGACGTCTTCACTGTTATACTGTGATAAAGGCGCCAGCCTTTAAACCAGTATAAACAGGTTACGTTTCAGGCTCATTCGTGAACAATAGTAATTACGTCGTTTTTAAGGAAAAAACATCAATAGTTGCTGCTTTCCTGCTTGTATTTTCCCACTTGCTGATATTCACATTGTGAACGGCCGTTCGATCTGTTGAGATTCGATACAATGACTAGGCCTATCCGCCCTAAGGAATTTTTTTACTCCTTTTCTAACCACCACTATTCTTTCAAACCTATTAATTACAAATAAGAAATGTTTCGTTCAATGCACTGTTATTCCCGAATTCTTGCATACCGGAAAGCAATCATAAGATGCATTATAAGAAGTCAAGAATCGAAGCCAATCACTTGAAAAAGACCTTATTACCGTGAATAATGGATTGAATCTAAAATATCCTGTCATGTTACACATAGAGTAACCTCGGATGAATTACAAGACGTCACAATAATAGTGACCGGGTTCGGATCTACAAAAATGGCGCAGGGGTGGCGTGCCAGGCTCGTAATCTGTAGTTCCCAGGTTCGAGTCCCAGCTGGGTCAGCGTTGATATTTATCTCCGCAAAATTCCCTGCCCTGCCCACGGTCAGTAGGGGACACCGATGGGCTTGGAAAGGCCGCCGTCCGTCGGATGGGACGTTAAGCCGTGGCCCCGTGTGCGGGAGAGACGGAGTTGACGGGAGGCTACCATCTGTCTCCTAACAGCTGTTCCAGTGGGTCCCCTCCTTCAACCTTCTCTGAGCCTTCGGGGTCCATGTGACCTGGCCATTTAGCCCATGGTGTGCAAAAAAGTGCCGCTCAGAGGTAAAACAATCCAACCCAACTCGGATCTACAAAACATCGAAGGGGAGGGAGTGAGGGCAAGAAATACCATCGAAACTGAAAATTGCAAGGGACGCGCGCAAAAGACTGGATTAATATAGGATAACACATCCCCCCCCCCCGTTTTACAGGAGTTTATTTTAAAATTTCCTAAATATATTAAATATTTTAGACACTCTCTTATATTTACTAGTATTCTGAAAGGGTATGTGTTCTGGTTCCTTAAGCCTCGAATAAAATATGTATATTACCACGGACAGTAGATAAAATCTCTTGAAACATGTTCAAACATTATTGCATTATTGATAGATGATCTTAGGGGAAAATGACTTTCGATAATGAGAAAAATCTAATTTGAAATTTCAATGATGATATTTTAAAGAGAAAAAAAAACGGACTTGCATAAAGTCACAAATTAAAAGAAAAATTTATTTTATGAAAATGAAGCGATCTTTCTGCTGACAGAGCAAACAAGTTGAAAAAATTACTCGGCTGTTGCGTAAAAATTTTTAATTAAACGCGTGAAATTTCAGTCGTGCAAATCACGAAGTCTACAGAGTGAAATGGAAAGGAGAGATGAATAAATTTGGAAGAGGCAGATTTTAGATGAATTGGTAATAACATATTTAATATTGTCATTTGCTTTTCCTGACTCTTCGAATAGTTTGAAATGCTAAACTTTATCCTCTATTAATATGAACATCCCTTATTTGTTCATAGGCATTTGCGTTCTTTATTTTGCAAAAAAATTTAAAATCCTACTGAGAAGTTTTTCAGGTGGAATTTAGCATTTGGGAAATTTTCCTTCAACGCCTAATGCTACCCATTTTAATTTGGAATAAAGAGTTATGACAAGATAAATCACTGTTTTTATCCTTTCCATGGCACATCAATACATTCTAGTGCACTGCTCTTTTGTCAGTCCCGCTTCCTAAGTATTTCCCTTGATAATCCAAATTCGCGGGTTCAGTCAGCCTCGATAGGGCGTCCATATTTCGATGGGAACCACCTCTCCTATAATGCACTGTTGCACCATGCTGATTAATGACAAATGCTAATCTCTGCTATTTGCTGCTCAATGTTTCGACAGCTATGAGGTACCTAAGCAGGTTATGGTCTGAACTTTTCTAGCCCCCTACACACACGAACCCCAACCACACACTCACAACCACCGCCACCACATTTTTCTAGCCCCTTCACACTGGCAACCATCCCGCATTTCTTCTGGGTTGGGTTGTTTTACCTCTGAGCTGCACCATGGGCTAAATGGCCAGGAGGTGACAAGGACCCCGAAGGCGCAGAGAAGGTTGGGGGAGGGGACAAACTGGAACAGCTGTTGGGAGACAGATGGTAGCCTCCCGTCAAGGCCATCCAGCGTGTTCTTTAACGTGCACAGGGTATGGCTCTTCCGCACACGGAGCCACGGCTTAACCCCACCCGACGGACGGCGGCCTTTCCAAGCCCATCGGTGTCCCCTACTGACCGTGGGCAGGGAATTTTGCGGAGATAAATGTAAACGCTGAGCCAGCTGTCGAACCTGGGAAATACAGATTACGAGCCTGGCGCGCTACCGACTGAGCCACCCCCGCCCTACATTTCTGCTTGGTTCCGTGAGCTTCTTCGAAAAAGGCGATGGGATTTTCTTGTCCCTGGGATTCAATCTGGGAGAGACATGCGCAGACCGCAATCCCAGATGCATTTCGATGCAGAAGGTAAGGTAACGCAAGATCAGGCGTGTTGCATTCTGCTGCCTCGCAGAGCCCCCCCCCCCCACTTTCCCTCAATGCATCGAATGCCTTATCTGCTTGTATGCACCATTTCAACTGTGCAGGTGCCTGCCCCCCGATAGGAAACCATCTTGACGTAGTGTGTGTGTGTGTGTGGGGGGGGGGGGGGGGCTTGTGGTCCCACTAAGGTCGAAGGCTCTGCTTACGGGATTGGCCCTGGTTGGACAGGCTAAGATCTCGAGATCGAAGGCTCTGCTGAACGGTATGGTACCCGGTTGGACAGGCTAAGACCTCCATCTCAGAGTCTCAGAGGAGTCGTTAGGGGCCCTGCTGACTGTCCTGATTCGTCACGTCGGACAAGGCCCAAAATTTCGGGACCCACTAAGAGTTCCCACCACGAGAGCCGAGGCAACTTGGATCTATATATCCTTGTTTGTGGCTCACCGGGGCACAGATTAAATTTAGGTTTTAACCGATGGATGAGCTTTACTTCTATAGTACTGCTCGCCATTAGGTAGTCGGGGATGGACTGTATCTATATGGTACTGTCTTGCTCCTGACCGTAGTTTAGTGGGGAATATGGCATTTCCCTGTACTGGTAGTGCTTCAGGCGGAACTGGTGGGTCTTGTTTCATATATATGTTTACCTGTGCAGGTGCCTGCTTCAGAGTCACGTCTGTGAGTGGATTTGCAATTGCTACATACTGATCTAGGTACTGTCGTAATATCCGATGAGTCCTAAGGTGTTCTTCAGTTCCTTCTTCATTGGAGGAGCTGTCATCTTTCTGATGACATCTATTGTTGCATGGTGGGGCCGATGCCTGATCGAACCAACAAATGACTAAAATATTTGGTTTCCTCCTCCCCAAGTACACTTTGCCAGGTTGATTGTGAAATACTTGACATTGATATCCCTAAGATCCGCTCCAAGATGTTAAATTGATCCTCCCAGCTGTTCGAAAAAGAAAGCTATATCATCTAGATATGCACAGCAATAATCAACAACGGTGGCGTAATTATGATATTCACAATTTTCTGGAAAATGCCCCAGAGTTCTTCAGCCCTACGTGAAGCACTTCCCACTGGTACAGCCCTCGGTGGGTCACGAATGCTGTGTAACCTTTACTACATTGGCTGATTGGTATTTGCGAATATCCCTTTAGCATATCCAGAGTTGTTATATAGATCGTCCGTTACAGTCTCTTTTCGCCACACACACAACTGGGTGCGTAAACTCACTGTTGAAGGGCATAATCAATCCCTTCAATTTCCCACCTGACGGTCAACTTCATCGCGTAGTGAAATGGGAACCACATAATGATGTGCTTACTTGACCAATAGTGGAACCCTGAGCTTAAAGAACACCCTGAATGGCATTGAAAGGAGGCTACCATCTGTCTTGTAGCAGTTATCCAGTGGTTCCCCCCTTCAGAGTCGTTCTGACCTGGCCACCTAGCCCATTGTGCCCAAAAATGTGCTACTCATAGGTAAAACAAACCAACTCAACTTATATTTCTATTCACATGTAACAGATATAAAAGAATTTCGGGTAAAACGGTGTTTTCAGGTTGTTTTTAGGTGTTAATTAATGAAAACCAAGGTTAAATACGTACAATCCAAAAACGTTGCTTAGAATTAAATTATTTTAACATTTTACGGAAAAATATCTAATTTCATTTACCTCTTACGATTACCTGTATTCGTAGTTTTATCTTACACGATTATATTTTCATCTGTTTCAACTTTCTACCAGGAACCGACAGGAAATTCCTCTTTCTGTGAAGAAGAATGGAAATGAGAAAAGGAACAAATTGTTACTGAAAACCTTTGTTTCATCAAAGATGATTCAATTGTTTACATTTATTGTCAAATATGTAATATTCTGTAGCGAAATAATTAGTGTTCTACGTAATGAAGAAGTGTCTTTTATGATTCACTTATTGATGCCATGACTGAAAGAATTAATTTATTGAAATATATTGCATAAAATGATTATTTGAGATTTTCCATGCATTAGAGATTTACAAAGAGAAATCGAATCTTTCTCTTCAGAAATTGACATAAAAGATTACGATATGATCATAAAACTGTAGATTGTAAATTGATTTCCAGTGAAATATAAAAGTCTTTTCCAAAAATCTTTTCATCGCAAGGTAACTCATGATATATTGGAATCTCCGTAAAATCGTAATTCCGAAGAGTACGTAAACAGAAAATAATGGGAAGATGTCAATAAATTTTATCGAACTTTTTAACAATGACTTATTATGAAATGGAGACTCTGAATGTCCTGAATATGTAATTGGATCTCTACGGTTGAGTTCATTGTGCACAGGAACAACACAGAAGATCATTTTCGAAAAATTCAGGAAAAGAAATATATGAACCTCAAATGCAAAGGAATATTGATTAATTAAATCTTCAGCGTTATCAATAGGTCTTTCACTTTACAACGTTTGCGCATTCTCATTTCGTCAGTTGAACGTTATTAACTTGAGACTTGTTTTTGCATTACACATTCTCATCTACAGAATTCACCTGAACATGCATTTCGTTAATATTCCATTGTGCTGAATTACTTTACCACTGAGCAGCACTTTTCTCACACACAATGACTTCAAAGTCTCAGAGAAGATTGGGAAAGCAGATCCACTTGACAGCTGATAGGAGAGAGATGCTCTCTAATGTACAGTCGCTCAAAGAAATATCCGAACACTATTTTTTGAGCGGCTGTACAGAGGGTGTGGGAAGTTTAAATCTCATCCGATGTATGGTGGTTTCTCCTAGTTCCAACAGTTGTCCCCTTTATCACTGAGGAAGAATGGAGTTTAGAGGAGTAAATCTTAAAGCAAGCAGACACAACTGGGAACATAACTTCGGAACTGAAGTTTAAGAGACTAGCACACTACTGGCTGAGCCATCTCCTGCTCCGAAAGAAATGGGCCTATACTGTGAACAGGACACCTACAATGAATGGCTAAACGCTGTACAGTTCCTTCCCTTTAAAGCTACCAAGAATATTTTTTAAAGTATCGCTCTACTGCCCACGGCTTAACCGATCTACGACAGCCTTTCAAACTCATTCATGTGTTCTCTGTCACCAACAGAACGATGGGGTTCACCGGGGATAAGTTTCTTCGCTGACATAATTGGGACTGGAACCTGGGAACTGCAGATTACGAGTCTGGCACGGTGCCAACTCTCGTCTTTCATTCAAATGATCTATATATTTCATTCAATATTCTTTTACAAAACACAAAGGATGGACATAGAAGCTCTCTTAAGCCATTCCAGGCTTCTCTTACAACATCAAACACCGCCTTCTCTATAACACTGCCTGTCCATTCGCCCTCAAAATATGTAAAAAAAACAACTTCAACTTGTTTAAATATTGGGCACTAGATGGCAGCATTTGCCTGAAAATAATTTCAATATGGGAAATATTGATACTGGATAATTTTCAGCATATTCAGCTATTAATATTACAGTTATTCTGTAATCAAATAGGTATAGAAATAGATGTGCGTGGCATGGCTTCTGTCACAGCTCAGACATATGTATTCTATCCATTAGCCTAATTGCTAATGGATAGTTTCAGATGCTTGACTCCTATAGACTTGTAGGAGGCTTCGGAATTCGAATATTCCTTTCGAACACGAAAATCTCTCCAATTTATCGTCATAAACGTGGTGATTCATGACACATGGTGTTTTTTAAACGACTCCTTTTGTTTCAATGATGCAAAGAATCTTGCTTGCTCTTTGTTTATTTGGGAAAAACCTGCTCTAATTATTATGCACTGTTTCTTTGCAGTGTTTTCATACAATCAATTCTAAGTAACAAAATCCTAAAATATTTAAGTAACAAATTCTATTTTTCATAGTTGCTCCGTCCTCATCTGTGTGCTCACGAAGCTGGATCATCAGTCAGCTAGCCTAACTGACGCATTCGCAGAGCACAGACATGGCGCCCATGAACGCCGTTTGCCAACCTCTCCCTATATAGG
The DNA here is from genome assembly GCA_038380435.1 of Ryuthela nishihirai. Classification (NCBI taxonomy): domain Eukaryota; kingdom Metazoa; phylum Arthropoda; class Arachnida; order Araneae; family Heptathelidae; genus Ryuthela; species Ryuthela nishihirai. The sequence continues at coordinate 2,166,750 of JAWZYU010000041.1, forward strand.
ACCACTAATAACAGGGGATCGCCAGCGCCATAACGGATGAAAACGTAACTAGCGCTGCTGTCGCTTCACGTCGTGAAATCGACAGGCATTCCATTACGTAGGCACCGGTCCACTTCCAGAAGCTTTGGTTGATCAGTGCAAGTCATGTCGCTAAAACCTTCGTATGAGCAATTGCGTTCTCGTCATAATTGAAAATCGTCTTATGAGCGGATCGTCATAAAGTGAAACGTCGTAAAGCTGGGTATTATTGTAAGAAGTTGAAATCAACACAAATACTGAAAGGATGAATTTTGGCAGCAGGCAGTAATGTGTGCTCAATAACTGTAAGAGGAAAATTCCTAGAAATTGGATTGAGATATTTCTTACAGTTAACGATTCGGTGCAAATGAAAGTTTTAGTGATGGAAATAAGCTTTTCTTTACTGTATATCAGTGTCCACATTACGGAAACGATCTCATAATGCATTGAGCACTTAGTCTGTTACTGTTATTGTGAACATTCAACGAAAGTCATCGTATGGTGTTCCATGTTCTGTCAGGATGTTGTCAGGATGTTGGAAAGCTACATATTGTAAAAGGAATAACAAAAGCTAAGGACTACATCAAAATACTGGAAACAAAATTATTACCAAGGGTCTTTGATCTTATTTTGGGATGAACGTAGATCTTAATAATATTTTAATTAACTGGACGAAATGCACTTTGTCAGTGTGAAAAGGTTCTTCAGAAGTGGTTAGCAGATAGCAAGATTGAAAAGATGCAATCGACTGGACAGTCTCCACAATTATTGGACAGTCTCCACTTGTATTGCAGAATAGGTAAGGAAATTTCCGAGCAGAGACGTCCAGATACGCGAGTTAATTAAGGCTTTACTTGTTACTTCTTAATCATATTTTATTACAGACGAACTTAAATTAGTGCATTCCATGCCAAAATCACATAAAACATTTATTTAAACACAGGGCTAACCAATGAAATATTGAATTTAAAATGTTAGTATTCCGAAGAATGTGTTTTACAACTGTTATATAATGTTTAAAACAGGGATCAATATAAATATTTCACGAATTTTAAAGTTTCTTTTAATTCATATCTATGCTATATCATATTATAATATATAGGTAATTGCGTTTGGGCAATTACACTTCAACAATTAATTTAGATACGAAAAAACTAAAAAATACATAATTTAAATGAAAAATTATTTATATAAATAATTTTCTAATTAATAATTTATATAATATTTAAATAACAAGTCCTAACGATCTAGGATCGAAGTCACGACTCTGTTCTTTAAATGTGGAAAATACAAAAATTAAAAACGAATGTTTCAAATAATATATCATGAGAGATATTTAGAATTTAGTTGATGGAATGTGATGATCAAAATATTTATTTTCATTTCTTCCCTTTAACTTCAAAGGGATGGGAAAGTAAAAGATTTTCGTTTTAAGAGATATATGAGAGAATGATTTCTATTTTGTGTTTTGTTTGTACCAGTACATTATTGCGATTTTTTTTGTTTTATAAATCATCCATTAGTTCTTATTTCCAGTATGAGATGGGGAAAACTTGGAAACCGAAAAAACTTAATTTTCTTTGAAAACAAGCAATTTATTATCACCAGAGATGATTAGCTAATCTTTCAATTGTTCGTTACATCTTGTTAGAAGGCTTTCTTGTTTTATCCAAATTTGTATTTCTAAACTTTAACTCAGTTAATCGAAATTTCATCCTACATAGCAACAGAAAAATATTTGAAAAAGAAAAATGACAAACTCTTCAATTTAAATCCACTCCTCTTTTGTAGCAAATTATCAAACATATATAATATAAAAATACTCTTCTTTTGTGGCAAATTATGATACATAAAATATTCTTTACATGTGGACTCAAAATCGATTACTAGATAACCACATTTCTTTAACGTTTATCAAAATTTTCTGTCCAAAACGATCTGGATTCATCATACCGAGTATCATCCTAACTCCCAAGTTCTCCTCATTTTATAATCAGTTAACCAACAAATGTAATAGATTTGACACTTATTTCAAATAAATATATATTTGTTTGTTTTTTTTTTTTGAAAAATCATATCCAACCAATGCTTTTTGATTTTAATTGTACAAAAGCGCTGTTATTTGACTTATTATCGTGCTCTTTGAAAATTCGATTATTATGGTTTTTAACGGCTAAACTGCTGAAATTAAACTTAACGTGACCGGATGCATAAAAATTGTTTTGGAGACTAAGAAGAAATATCGATGATACAATTGTATATTCAGTATCAAGACATGCAAAGAATGCATGAGCATATCATTTGCCTTTCGCAGTAAAATATAATTTTCTTAAATATTGGACATATCGTCGAGATACATCCGTTATATACCTCCGCTGTTATTTCTTAATGTCTTCTGATTGAACGAATGTACTTAATTGTATTAAACTATTTTATTAACATAGTGGTAATTACTGCCAATTTTTCTCTTAATTTCTACCTATTTTCCAATTGCTTTTCCCACGACGTTTATTGTGTTTCTCAGTTAATGTGCGTATTAAAACGACTGTTCCACTATATAATTACAACATTTTGACCCATCACAACAAGTTGTGTATTCACACTCTAGAACATTTACCACCCTTTCTTTTCCCCTCCCAAAAAAGTGGGGAATAGCATAAACGATTGTTTTCTATATCCATGGGATTTTCATCAGTATTGAATGCAAAGTGCTTTCGACACTACTCTAATATATAGGGGAGACTTCTCTAATATATGAGGAGTTAGCGAAGATATTCACTTGGAATTGCCTTGCATCAACTTAAATGTAGTACAGGATATTATGAGGCAAGTTTTAAAATATGCCGTAATATCTGATTGTAAACATTTATGCCACGTATATATCTGTAATAAGATGGATCCAACTTCAATTGTCGAAAATGTGTATGCATGTCATTACTATATCGTGATTTTTCTTTTTATAATAGGCTGAATTTCTTTTTACTTAACTGGTAATTGTTGCACAAATTCCTTCGAATATTTCGGTAATGCATAGATATACTGTATATATATATATAGTAAGATTCTGTTATTATTAATATTTATTCCATGCAGGTCGATTAGAATAAAGCCATTGTACAGGTATTTTAGGTATTAAGTGTTCAAGTGGCTTGTTGCTCCAAATATTAAATCGATCATTTTAATTTTGTTATGGAAAATATTTTTCTCCACATTCATGCATTAGGATTCAAACGTGTCAAAAGCTATAATATTTGCTCAGTAATTGCAGCACAGGTAAAAAATGCAATAAAATGATTTAAATAAACTTTTAACTATTAAAATTGGCATTTAAATATTATAACTAAAGACAATCTTGTAATATGCTTTAATAACGTACAGATATTTTGAAGAAGATTTTATTATAATTGTAGTAAAGAGTTATTTTTCAGAGAGGTAAAGGACGATAAAGAAAAACTTTTATGGGTAATCATTATTTATGAATTTAAGAAAACTGTTGTAACGAATTCTTTTTATGGTAGAATACTATTAATTCGATGTCTAGTCTACGGATCTGTGTGCTGTTTAGGAGTTGTAGGCGGATGGATATTTGCAGCTTGCGAACTGATACAGTTGCTTGAGTTTTAATGTTTCTAACGGAATTCTGTAAATTTGTGTTCTTTGTTTGTAATGACACGATCGTTAATTCGTTAAAACTGTTTGTTCCAATAAATCGTTAATAAAGTTTAAGTCACTGATCAGTTAGTTTCAGTTGTTTTCTTAATCGCGGTAAGTGTCTTGTTAAAGAATTCCCATCGTTTGAAGTAGTTCTCTGTGACTGGATTATTCTGTAATGATGTTGTCTCAAGACAGCTCCGTTCAGTACTAAAAATGAAATACCGAGACTAATTTAATATTTATATTTAATTAACCATTTTCTGGAATAAACTATATAATCAATAAATGTTCTTCAAGTCATTAAAGGCGACCAATCTAAATTTACATTGATCATCTGTAACGACTATCCTTAGCAGTATTAGTAACTCAACCAACACTATGTATATCGGCGTCTCTTTGCACAGTTGTATCGCGTTCGCTTGCAGTGACATTGCTTCTGCCGATGTCCGAGTCAGAATCCTAGGATGGCACAGTCGTTTGTTCAATGATTTACGTTGCGATTGTCTCTCATTAACAGTTCAGTTCCAGATAAGTACAGTCGCTCAGAAAAGTATTCGAACGCTATGGTTGATTACAGAATTCAGAAAAAATATCTGGCAACGATTTTTTTAGAAATTAGTGATATGGCAACCTTCGTGTCACGTGACACGAAGGTTAAATTAAGAATTCCTATAGTATGCATGTGTCGAAAAAGCATTTCTAATGTGTCATGAACGCCATAAAAGAAAAATATATATCGAAAGAAACAATCATATTTGAATATTCATCTCAATATATTTTTCCTCCTGAGGTCAATGACAACACGTAGGTCAATGATCAAAAAATCGGAAACATTTCCGTAATACCTCAGTAGCAAAATAACAGACCCACCTCAAAAACTTATAAAATATCATTTGAATTAGACATCTGTAACACCTACACAAGATATCTCTAATCTCGATTATAAATCTCGTTAAAATTACCTCACCAATCACTCTAATTCGTAATATTTATTGGCATAGTCTACCTTTACCATAAAAAGCATTTTTTGTCTTTTTAAACACTTCAAACGTTGAGGAAAACCTTTATGATGCCATGCAATTCCATTCCTAATTTTCTATCTTATTATACCATGACGTGCACATAAGTGTTAATTTTGATTTGTCAGCCACAACAAAAATATTAATCTTGATATTATTATTCGAAACAAAAAGAGTTTTTACCGAAAATGACTTTACAAATACCGGAATTTTCAAAGCTTTAACGATGGGTAATCATATGAATGGCTGCTGCCAACTTAAAAGCCCTGCAATATCGCAGTCCATCACTAGAATCTCACCCGAAATATATTTAATAAAAAAAAAGTTTATCCTCTATCCCCCTCCCTTCCCCTATGGCTGGTAGTAGTGTAAGAAAAATCATCCTGTGGATTTCTCATCTTACAGCAAAAATCGCTCGCAATACGAAACTTCCAACTTTTACTACGCTGCTTCGCACTGTTTCGTCTGTATCTCTACGAACCTTACATAAGCATTTTCAATTCTCTCTAGAAAAATATTTGTTACGTAACAGCTTATTAAACCATTACACCATTAGTTCTACTGACACCATTACTTACACCATTAGTTCTACTGAGCGATCTTTACAACATTCGAGCCGAAATGAAGGGGTCGTTAGTGGTCGACAGGGTTGGGTTGGGTTGTTTTACCTCTGAGCGGCACTTTTTTGCACACCCTGGGCTGAATGGCCAGGTCACATGAACCCCGAAGGCTCAGAGAAGTTTGGGGGAGGGGACCCACTGGAACAGCTGTTGGGAGACAGATGGTAACCTCCCGTCAAGGCCATCCAGTGTTTCTTTAACTTGCGCAGGGTATGGCTCTTCCGCACACGGAGCCACGGCTTAACGTCCCATCCGACGGACGGCGGCCTTTCCAAGCCCATCGGTGTTCCCTAATGACCGTGGGCAGTGCGGGGAATTTTTGCGGTAGTCGACAGCGACAGAGAGCGTTTAACTATAGAATTTATAACCCATAATCAGAATAATGTGCTGTATAGTAGCTGTCGGTTGAAATTTCATAACTCTCATGCTAAAAAGTAGAAAATTAAATTACCTCTACTCTAAATTCACTACAAAGTTACTTACTTGAAGGAATTTATAAACGAACCACAAACACTTCATGAATATTATTTAACTTGATTCACCTGATATTTTTTCGAGCAGCAGAATGGTGGTTTAGAGAAGGACATAAGGAATAGAGGCCGTGTGTATTTTTTAATCGCATAGACCTTGCCAATGGTTGCTTATTACACTGAAATCTGTTCGCGGTACACAAAGCTCTGAAAACCTCAAAAAACCCTCAAATTATATCAATTCTCGCCATATCCATTCGCTAACGCGGCAAACGTAGCAGCAACATAGACGATTGATATAAACTCATAAACTGACATAATAATTTTTTTTCCTTGCAATAATAGGGTAATGACGTCTGACAGAGTGACGTTAAAGAATGCACTGTTTGCTCACTCATAGGAAGTGACTCTTGCAGTGTTTCGTATTGCGAACAGAGGTGTTTGTTTACTCTTCCGCAGTTGTATTTTTCAATATCATGTTTACGAAAATTATTATGAATTGTTAAAGAGAAATAAGACGCATTTCTTTAAACATCGGATTCACGGTGAGTATTATTTCTTCAGGATATTTAATAATTATACCTACAATTAATAATCCTCACTTTACATCAATGAGGTGGGGTAAAAAAGCTATAACGCTTATTCCTAGTTTCTTCCCAACAAATCGATAAAAAATAAATAACTCCTAAAGCAGCTGCTTTCCACAGAGGTCTGACAGGAGCCTGTCAGTTTATATGCCACAGAGGTCTGACAGGAGCTTGTCAGTTTATATGCCAGCCTGTCAGTTTATATGCCAGAGTAGTTATATGCCATCCTCTGAGAGGATGGCAGGACCTCAGCAGAATAACGACACAAACAGCCATGCCTTACCCGGGGCTCGAACCCAGGTCTCTTAGATCAGTAGCCAAGCGCGCTAACCACTCGGCCATGGGACGGCTACGTACAACAAAATATATGTTGGAAAGGTAGTGAATTCCTTTCCGTTACCTTTTACTCTGTCAACGGCAGCAACATGAACAAAAATACACCATTGCTATTAACCTCGTCCTTTCATTTACGTCATGTTTAATTTTTCTTTACCCGGTAAAGCAATAGTTATTTCCGGTGTTCCACTTTCTCCCTTTCTCCGCTGTTTATAAATCGAACACTTATCCTTTTCAAAGAAAATTGCGTAGAGGGCAAAATTAATTAATAACAGGTGTGAATGCGTAGGTTGCACCTGCGCAGAGGGCAGTATTAATGTACGCAATACAAACTTTAATACCTCAACAATTAACAAGTAAAATAATTACTTCGCTTACAATATTACAAATTAAATTTTCAGTCTTAAACATTCAGAGTCATAGATACTTAACGCAATATTTCAATCCGTTTCAGCTTAGCAACCCTCCCTTTCTTTCAGTATGCGACACTGCATAGCTACGAAAGGCCGCCGTCCGTCGTACGGCACTTAAAAGCGTGAGCCCATGTGCGTAACTCGTAGACTCCTGCCAAGTCCATCCAGCGTGTTATCTAACGTGCACAGGGTATAGCTGTGCAGCACACGTAACCGTGGCTTAACTTTTCACGGTGGACTTTCTAAGCTCACCAGTGAACCCTATAGCACTACTGGTGGGCAGCTTTCATCTTTACACTTCCCAGCTGGGACTAGAAACTTCAGGTTGGGTTGGGTTGTTTTACCTCTGAGCGGCACTTTTTTGCACACCATGGGCTACATGGCCAGGTCACAAGGACCCCGAAGGCTCAGAGAATGTTGGGGGAGGGGACCCACTGGAACAGCTGTTGGGAGGCAAATGGTAGCCTCCCGTCAAGGCCATTCAGCGTGTTCTTTAACGTGCACAGTGTATGGCTTAACGTCCCATCCGACGGACGGCGGCCTTTCCAAGCCCATCGGTGTCCCCTACTGACCGTGGGTAGGGCGGAGAATTTTGCGGAGATAAATCTCAACGCTGACCCAGCTGGGACTCGAACCTGGGAACTACAGATTACGATCCTGGCGCGCTACCGACTGAGCCCCCCCCCGCCCCCCTAGAAACTTCAGATTACGAGTCCAGAACGCTAACGATTATAAAACCTTGCCCCATTTATTCACTTAACTCATGTTTTGTCTAAATTTTGTGTCTAAAGCCCTCAGAAAGAGGGGAAGATCTAGGATGCGGTGGGCAGACAATGTCCAACAGAACCTTGTTAAAATTGGTGTGCAGTGGCTAGATGCAGCAGATGTAGCTCAGGACAGATGCTTGGAGAACTAAATTGCACGATCTGGTTGGATCTACGTAGCCCATATCTGCTTGATGATTATGATTATGATGAAATAGAGCATTACTGAATGTCAATATTTAGGATTAAGATTGCAGTACAGATCTAAGAAATAGTTCCCACATTTCTTCAGGTCAAACAATGATAAATATGCTAAGAAAACATATTTTTCTGATAAGACAACTATTGCACTCTCTAAAATAAAATTTATGATTTAGTCTAAGTTTTATCAAATTTTGTATTGTAGCAAAAAATTGTTTAAGGCAAATTTGAAAAGGATGTATTAATATTACTTGAACAATTAAGAATGATACATAGTCTTTAACGATTCATGAAAATAATGAAATAACATATTTTGCAAGTATTGCAATATGTGCTAATTAGGTAATTGAGGAAAAAATTTTTGATACACCATTTTTGTAGAAAACCACTTTTCGGAACTTAGTAAAAGACCACAACGGGAAGAAATATTTTCTCCCATTAATTATCTTTTTTTTATCCTGGATTTGATTTCAGAAATGCTTGAGAACGTTTCGTACGAATTGAATGCTTAATAGGTTTTTTTTTGTTGTAGGCTACTAAATTGGTAGAGATATGCAACGTTTGATTGTTCAATAAAAATTAATCTGGAAAAAATAAAAAAAAAATTTAATTTTTGAATTAATATGACTAAAGAAATGATAAATATCATATTCCTTTTGGTATATCGATAAATAGCTTTACGATTATAACATTAGATTCACTTTAAATATTAAAAGTATAAGGGTGAAAGATGCTAATATACAGCTGTATTCAGTTCTAATCAGTCCATGAATTGTTTGGAAAAATCACATGCAAGAATTAAGTTCAGCACTATTGTAAATTTCCAAAAAAATTTTACAATTTCCTTGTTTCTTTCCCGAAACCGAGAGCCTCTTTTTACTACGTCACACACTGCGGTTGTCACGTGACATATGTCCTTCTCCATATGTCATGTATGTGTAGAGAGAGCTTTGTATGATGGCACAACCGTTTTCAGAAACATCGAAACTGAAAAAAAAAGAGGGAAAAACTATAAAATACTAGGTAAAAGTGGAAAAAAATATTAATAGCTACCACTTGTTTTATATAAGGGTGAAATTAAAATAAATATCTTTCGTTCAATCGCGGGAGGTCAATGCGTTGCATTTAAATGATACGTTACGGATGTACTCAATGGTATGTCCAAGATTTTGGAAAAAGAGAATTTTTGCGAAGTACACAAATGGTTATCCTTCTGCCTCTATTGGATGTCTCATTACTGAAATGTACAATTGTATCATCACTATAGTTTCCTATAATATTCTCGGACTAATTTAGCCTTTAAAATGCCTATTAATTGGAAGTTTCAACCTCTATACCTATATACGACAAATTCAACCTATATGCATCGAATGATACGTAACGTAACGTAAAAAGAACAATACAAACTAATTTTCGTATACAGCATTTGTCAAAATTTCGTTTTTGAGCAAACCAATACATATAGTCGAAATAAGTTATTAATATCTTGAACCCACTGCGCTCATCTTAGTGTTGCCAACTTTACATTACAGGAAAAGCGGACATTTTGTTTGGGAGAGATTTCTCTCTCTCTCTTTTTTACTTCTTTTTATCAAATGTTTAGGGGAAACGCATATAAATAAATATGCAAAACTGTTTTACAGATTTTATCAGACTAAATACACACACCCTTCACTCCCAAAATTTGAATCTATCAGCCATTGTTATTAAGCATGGTCATCTCCAGAACTATTCCATCTCACAGTCGATTAATGACTTAAAACATGGGTGCCAATACTCTATCGTGTTCAATATACCAGCTTCTAAATAACAAGGAGAGACTTTTTCCATCTGGGAGTCCCCACAGAGAGGTTAAAGGATGTTTAAAAATAAAAAAATATATATTCTTTCAAAAATAAAACTTTATTTAATAAAAAATAAAAAATGATTTTTTTCGAAAATATTTAAACCTTTCTTCAAACATATTTCTTGAACTTATATTTATTTCCTCCTTAAGGGGTTATTAACAGACCTTTCCAGACACTCATACAATTGTTCTGTATTTTCGTTAAGCACTTCGTGTAGTCTGGTAGCTTTTTGTAATTACGCTGATAGTTGTAATATCTATGCTGTTTGTCAATTACAGTACTTGACTCAAGTTTATATATAATGCAATTTTTAACAAATTTCGACCCGTTTAAATAACAGAACATAGGTAAGTTCTTATGATTTGAACGCCAACTTCTTAACTTACTTCAACGAATTGGGTCTAATTGTTTCGTTGCCTTCAATGAATAACTGCAACGGATTTAAGAAGGAGGACCAAGTACTCTTCATCCTAGGAGCAAGCAGGTTGTATCCCTTTCTATTTCATTAGTACTCTTACTGTAAAAGAAGAGACTGTATCGCATGAAATTGTTGAAACTATTGAGGTAATAAACAGTGCTATATGCTTATTTGTGGACCATCTTTCTTAGAAGCCTAAGCTTTATCTTATCTTCCATGCATCTCGCCGGTCTAGATGTAATGTATCACCATATCCGCCTGCTTCCAAAATGCGCATTATTTAAATCCGAAGATAGAGAAACCAGAAAACGTGTGTCTTGTCGAAGTCATAACCTGGACACCGAACATTTCAGTTGGAAACAGGGCGGTTAGCAACTCTAGTCATCCCTGTTGTATTTTGGTGACCCTGGCTGAATCGCGTTCGATGTACCACAGAAATTATGCAAGCACGAAGAATGTTTCATAGTAAAATCGACAGTGACACCATATGAAAGATTCATTATGGTGGAGAGCGTTTAATGATACATCAGTGACGGTAGGTTAGTGATGTCTAAATGGTGAAGTAATGGGATATGTAAACAAGGGATGCTTTCCGAAAAACTACCGTGGAATGTTGGATGAAAGAATAACACAAGCAGATGACCATTATCTGGTTCTCAGTGGCAGATGCCATAAGTGAATTAACTGTCCCACATGGAATCATATCTCGTTGGAAGGTTGTAGAAGAGATGTATGCAAGACTAACCGAGATTTCTATCCGCAACAAATCAATGCAGTGAGGAATGGTTTCAACTGGTGTCGTGAACATGGAAACTGGAACTCGGAGAAATGTTCAATCTAATATTTACTGATGAGTCCAGATTGAGTCTACGATCTGAATCTCGACGTCTCTTAATCTGGAGAACGACCAGATACCGCCTCATGGGCACTGGAGAAAAGGAGCAATGTGAGGAAGGTGCATTGATGGTCTGAAGAGAAGTAAGATGCATAAATTGTACGGAACTCTATTTTCTTCGAGAGACAAATGTTAATTGCTTTGAGATTTAGGGGCGAAATCCTTGCAATCTGTATTAGACTTTTTATGAATGACGGAAGCAGGAATTAATTCTAAATGGGCGATATAGAAATTTTCCCTTCCAAAGATATGTGTATTTAGTGATTAACCTAAATACATAATTTAAAGGAATAAAAATACCAATTTTTCCTACATGCGCTCTAAAAATTAAAAAATGAAGTAAAGCATACCAATGATGAAATCTCTTACTGAATAAGTATTATCTTCAAAAAAGATAAGATGCCAAAACTGATTTACCTACCGTAAAAAATATTTCAGGAGACCTATTTTTTACCCTTTTTTATTTCCTAACTCGCTCCAGAAATGTTAGGTCTATAGCAACCCCCTATTCCCGTGTCATACTGATAAAGGGGAAAGAATGAACTAGAGTCTCTTGAAGGGGAGCTTGATATTCTAGGTTGAGGGTTAGAAGACATTCTTTGCCCTGTCGGCAAAATTTGACTTTTTTTTTTTTAGAACGTAATTTGACGCTATCGACCATAGGGAACAGAACAATGTAAAAGTATTGAGTATTTTTTATATATCCTGGTATTTTCCAATCTTCTTAAGAAAAGCAAAGACCAGATAGGCACTCTCAGTGAGTTGGAGGGGTAGTGCAGAATATTTTGTAGGTTGAATTCTTTGCCAGTTAATTTTCTCAAATTTTCCTGGAAAATATTCCTTTCTGCTATGTAGTTTTGACCTTTCATGACTATGGGTTCTGTGTTCTCTATTTCTTCATATTTCGCACAGTTGGTAGAGTTTTTTTTTAACGTAAACATATTTTTAGAAGGGTGTGGTATGGTATCATTCTGATTATATTTATTTGCTGTTCCTTTTTAATTTTCTTAATTCTAAGTCTCTTCTTATGGAATTTCTTCATACTCGGGCTCTGTGGTTTACTCTAAGGAGTGGTTGTTGTAGAAAATATGCTTCAAAATTCTTTCATTTTCACTTCTTCGATTTTTTTTTAGCGCAGTGTTTTTATTACGGTACTCAGTGTTGATTATGTTGCAATCAAGGGCCTCTTTGGCTAATTGATCGACCACTTCATTTCTGTTATCCCACAGAGTGACTGGGTGTCCAATTTAGCGTGATTTCATTGTGGTTAATTGTCATATGGTTATTCATTTCATCTAAAAGTTTCATAGCTAATTTTTCTTCATTTTTTTGTAAGCATATTTTGTTAGTGCAGTCAGTGCTGATTTGCTGTCAGTAAATATGCAGATATTTTTATCTTTAAGATTTTTGCAGAACTTCAGAGCTTCAGTGAAGGCAGTAATTTTTGTATCCTTATTATATATATTATTATATTAAGGTTATTTTTCAGTTTGAAGCCCGCTTTCAGGTTGAGAGTGAGACAGAAGTAAGCACCAGCGTGTTGTTGTAATCCAGTTTCTTAGAGCCATCTGTGAAAATGCAGAGATTAGTGCTTTTGCTGTTTTGGATAATTTCGTTCATAATATGTTTGTAAATTTCTGCTCCAGGGCTTCATTTTTTTATCATTACCTCTTCTCTTAGATTAATGGAAGGAAATTCCCACGTCCATTTGGCTGGTAGATAATCCGTTGCAATTTTATTGTTATAAAGTGATGAGACTTCTGGATATAATTGGTGGTTTTTGATTTCAGCTATGACTTTAGCTCTTTTTTAACTTTTTCCGATTTTGCCAATAAGGTCATGTGTAGCATGTTTTGTAGCAAGTCTTATTTACCGCTGAAATAGTAAATATTATCTTCTAATGGCGTGCTGCTCAACACTTGCTGTAGATAATAATGTGGGTATAGGAACTGTGGGGAGTTGTGAAGTGCATAACCTAATGGCTCTGTTTAGAAATATTTTCTATTATATTCTGTTAGGATGAGGTAGCATTATCAGCGATTGTGCATCCATAATCCAGGTGTGATCTAAGTAGACATTTGTACAGCATGATCCTGCGAGGGCTCTCATTTAAGTCCATGCACCATTCTCAGAGGGTTCTTAATACTGGTACTTTTATTTTGCAAATAAGTGATGTATTCGGCTCCATTGAACTTCTCATCTAAAATTACCCCTATATATTTGTGGGTAGTGACTTGTTTTATTCTTTTATCCTCTAGTTTAATATTAATTTCTGGCCTTCCTTTTTGTAAATTGGTAACACTACTGATTTCTCAGGTTCAAGTTTTAAACCTGTTTTTTCGCAATATAGAGTAATCTTGTTCAGGGCTATTTGTAGTCGTTCTTGAATGGTGTGGAAATATTGTCCAGATGTCCACATACAGATATCGTCCTCAAATTGTGTATAGTGCACTCTAGGGGGTATTACTTCTTTTAAATCATTCAGATATGTGTTGAATAATAAAGGTGAGGTTACGGAGCCCTGCGGCAATCCATGAGTGGCAATGAAAGAATCAGATACAGTGTTCCCAAGTTAAATTATAGATTATACTTTGTTAACGATTATTTTTTTTCTTTGGGTTAGTGCATTAGTGAGGAATGCTAAAAGTCGGTTTTTATTCCAATTTGTTTTAGCTTGTAGATCATTCCTTCGTGCCAGACAGAGTCAAAGGCACTCTTTAGATCCAGGAAGATCATGATAAGAGGATGGCCAACTGCAATGCTGGTTTGCGCTGCAATAGTTATATCTAATATGCTATCAGCTCTACTGCGGTTTTTTCTGAAGCCTGTTTGATTGTAGTAATTTGCATTTTTCTTAATAATAATTAATAATTTAATAACAATGGAAATAAAATAAAACATATAGCAGTGGATCTCAAGATTTTATGCTTCAGGTACCCCCTGGAAATGTGCATGTAACTAACGTACACCTTGTAAATAACTATAGCTATACTATAGTTATACTATAACTTATAGATTATACTATAGTTATAATATAACAATGAGAAAAAAATAAAACATATATAGTAGTTCTTAACCTTTTATGCTTCACGTACCCCCTGGAAATGTGTATGTATCTGGCGTACCCCTTGTATAGATAGATAAAATATAGTTATAGTATAACAATGGGAATAAAATAAAACATATATCAGTGGTTCTCAAACTTTTACGCTTCACGTACCTCCTGCAAATGTGAATGTAACTGGCATACCCCTTGTATAGATGGATAAAACTAGAATCATATTATAACAATGGGAATAAAGTAAAACATATATAAATACATTAAATTTTGTATTCACAAATTACATATATCGATAAACACAAAAAATGACGTAAACAATTTAACAAAACTTATAAAATCAACATTTTAACGGATAATCGACTTTTGAGCTCTCATGGCGTACCCCAAATAATTTTACCGCTGAGCACGCTTGGCTACTGATCTAAGGGACCTGGGTTCGAGCCCCGGATTAGGCATGGATGTGTGTGTGCCGTTTTTCTGCTGAGCTCCTGCCATCCTCTCAGATCTCCTACTGTGGCATATAAACTGACAGGCTCCTGTCAGACCTCTGTGGCAAGCAGCTGCTTGAGGGGGTATTTATTATTTTTTATACCCAACGTTGAGACCCTTAATCTAGAGAGTTTTGGGTTCTTTTCCAGCAATGTCAGTAATAATTTTTTAGATGGATAATTGTTATTTCTCATAATTTCCCTATTTCCACCCAATTATCACATCCTTCTAATTGTGTCCCATCTAATTTGCAAAGTTACATTTGTCAAAAATTACATTTGCAAAATTACATTATCATCTAATTTGCAACATCTAATTTGTACAATTACAATTGTCGTGTCCTTCCGGTTGTCCTATCCACCCAATTGTCGCACTTCCAGTTGTTATCCACCCAGGAGACTTATACCAAATTGTTGTGCTCCAGTGTAAAATTCATAGAATACAATATATTTTAAAGTATACAAATGCAAAACCTTTATCTTAAGAAGGAAATGACGAGTTGTTTTCATTGCAGATGAATTATGTGATGGATGATGCTGATGGATATTTATTCATGGATGATGCTGGATATGTAGCTTGAGAGTCCTCAATTCTTCTCTCATCATCGCTATCATCCTCCGCTTATACAGGGCTAAAGGCGCAAGTTAAACTCCAAAGGATACGCTGATGGCTCATCCGCGAGCAATTGTGATTACATCGTATTCAAGAAAAAACGATAATAATTGCTGCTTTCCTGTTTGTATTTCCCCTCTGCTGATATTCATATTGGTGAACGGCCTTTCGATCTGTTTAGACTCGATTGTGTGACTATGCCAATCGGACCCAAAGGTTTTCTTTACTCATGTTCTAATCACCACTAATGTTTCAAACCTGTTAAATACAAAACAGAAATGTTTCGATTAATCGAGAATGTGTTGCGGATTCCCAATCGAAGCTGACTGAATCTGCAAATTCGGATTAGCAAGGGAAATACTTGCGAAGGGGGCTGACACAAGCTCAGTTTATTTTAATGTATTGATGTGCAAGGACGAAAACAGTGATTTAACTTCGTATCACTGTTTATTTCGAATTGAAATAAGTAGCATTAAGCATAGGATAATTGAAAATTTCCCAAATGTTAGATGCCAGCTCAATAATCATTTCAGTAGGATTTTAAAATTATTTGCAAAATAAAAATCGCAAATGCCTGTAAACAACTAAGTGATGTTCATATTAATAGGAGATAAAGTTTAGCATTTCACACAAATCGAAGAGTCAGGAAAAGCAAATGGCAGTATTCAATACGTTACTACCAATACATCTAAAATCTGAATTTTCCTAATTTTTCTTTAAATATAACTATACGCTATTATTGAAAATCTATTCACTTTATTAACCAACATCTCTCCTTTCCATTTCACTCTGTAGACTTCGTGATTTGCACGACTGAAATTTCACACATTTAATTCAAGTTTTTTACACAACAGCCGAGTAATTTTTTCAACTGATTTGCGCTGTCAGCAGAAAAATCATTGTCATAAAATAATTTTTTCTTTTAATTTATGACTTTATCCAATTGCATTTTTTCTCTTTAAAATATCATCATTCAATTTTCAAATTTGTTTTTTCTCATTATCGAAAGTCATTTTCCCCTTAGGTCATCTATCAATAATGCAGTAATGTTTGAACACGTTTCAAGAGATTTTATCCACTGTCCGTGGTAATATAAATATTTTTTCGAGGCTTAAGGTACCAGCACGCACACCCTTTCAGAATATTGGGAAGGGTAAGAGAGTGTCTCAAAATATTTAACATATTTAGCAAATTTTAAAAATCTGTAAAACTGAAGGGGATGTGTTATACCTCGTTAATCCAGTCTTTTGCGCCCCCCCACCCTTGCATTTTTCCGACTCGATGATGTTTCTTGCCCCCACTCCCTCCCTTTCCATGTTTTGTAGATCCGGGCCCTGTCATTATTATTGTGACGTCTTATGATGCATCCAATGTTACTCTCTGTGTAACACGATTAGGATATTTTAGATTCAATCCATTATCCATCAGTAATAAATGTCATTTTTAAGTGAATGCTTCGATTCTTGACTTCCTGTAATGCATCCTATGGATGCGTTCCGGATTGTTGTTATGAGTGTAAGAAATGAGCCTCGAACGTAACTTTTGGATTTGAACTTGCGCCTTTAGTCCTGTATAAGCGGAGGATGATAGCGATGATGAGAGAACAATTGAATAACTCAAGCTACATATCCAGCATCATCCATCACATAATGATCACTCAATTCCATCTGCAATCAACACAACTCATCATTCCCTTCTTAAGAAAAAGGTTTTTGTATTTGAATCCTTTAAAATATATTGTATTCTATGAATTTTACACGGGAGCGCGACAATTGGATGGACGTGAACTGGGTGGATAGCAACTGGAAGTGCGACAATTGGGTGGATACGACAATTCGAGAGATAATTGGATGTAACACAATTAGGAGGATATGAAAATTGGGTTGAAATAAGGAAATTATGAGAAATAACAATTATTAATCTGAAAAATCATTACTGACACGGCGGGAATCGCACCCGCAACTCTCTAGATACATGCCAGAGCCCTCTACTATAAAAACCTCGCATCAGACGAAATCACTCTTCCAGGAAAAGACATAAATTTTTCACCGAAATGTGGCGGACTTTGCGCCATCTATTCTTCATAAGATCATAAGAGGCAACTTATTTTTAAATTGTTGCCAATGACTTAGATATTAATGAGAAGGTCACTCACTTTTAAACGTTCTGATAAAAATAATTCTAAATTACAGGAACTGCAGTATTTGTATCTATTCTCCTTAATCTATTTTTCTATATAGGTTTTGCATGTGCCATCTTTAATCCGACCCCACACTATGGCAAAATATTTAGGATTGGTTTGTTTTACCTCTGAGCGGCACTCTTTTTGCACACCATGGGCTAAATGGCCAGGTCACAAGGACCCCGAAGGCTCAGAGAAGGTTGGGAGAGAGGACCCACTGGAACAGCTGTTGGGAGACAGATGGTAGCCTCCAGTCAAGGCCATCCAGCGTGTTCTTTAACGTGCACAGGATATGGCTCTCCCGCACACGGGGCCACGGCTTAACGTCCCATCCGACGGACGGCGGCATTTCCAAGCCCATTGGTGTCCCCAAGTGACCGTGGGCAGGGCGGGGATTTTTGCGGAGATAAATCTCAACGCTGACCCAGCTGGGACTCGAACCTGGGAACTACAGATTACGACCCTGGCGCGCTACCGACTGAGCCACACCGCCCCAAATATTTAGGAAGTATGTTCCTTCTAATCGTAGTAAGCAGAAAATGAAAAGAAATTCCCTACTGCAAAACAAAGATTCATTGGATAATCTGCTTTCTCACTAATACAACCCTCATTAAAACGAAATTTTCAAAAAAAAAAAATTATAAAAGAAACATTTGGAAACAATTGAATGTATCATAGAATATCCAAACAGCGGATATAGAGAATTTTCCGGCTAATGCGATTTTCATTAAAAGGATTCTTAAAATTTTTGTTCGATTCTCTTGGTTTTAAGTGAAACAATCTGAAATAAAAGGATCGACTAAAGAACACGACGATGCATAAGACTACCAGTATTATCTTTAGTCAATAAAATAAATATTTTAAAGATCCTTTATTTCTAATAGAAACAATTGGAAATTTATGAAATGTATTACAGAAAATCGAAACAGGCGATATTGAGAATTATTCTCGCTTATCCATCCTCGGTTATAACGTATTTTGTATTCTTTCCTGCCTGAACTAAATGAAGCAAAGTGAGTAGTGTTTAAAAGGAGTAGATATTGAAAAAATGTCGTCCAAACCATTTTTTATCAGAGTAAACAAACAAACGCTTATTCTAATGTATTCGCCGATTTCTCAGTGTTCCATTCACAAAGTATGCTTTAAAAATATCGATTGCTTTGATATATCGATAAGAAAGAATAGATTCAAAGCTTTATTAAAAGTCGAGTAAGGAAAATTAGGTGTTATACAGGATGTTTAAAATTCCCCGTGCATTTCTAATTGTTTCATTACAAAGGGAAAAATTATTTTATTGAATGTCGTACTAGTAAGAGTATTTACAGTTCTAGTCTCTTTGGTTGCCTCTGGTGCCATCTTTTGATATCCCTATTAATTTTCTGTTTAGAAAATTGGCTGTGGAAAATAAAATTCTCTTCAATGAAATTCAGTTTAAGGAAATTAAAAATTATCGTTCATGTAGTGAAATGCGTAAAATATAGTATGAGGTAGATTCATTCAAACGAGTTTTGAAAATATTCTATTTATTGGAATATTAGATTATTGAGAGTAGGTGTGAATGGTTTGTTGAGTAAAAGACCAGGTGGAATAAATGTTGTTATTTTCAGTTTCTTTCCTGGGTTTTTTCGATTACAAATAATCACTTAATATATTTTAATCAATGTAATGTTATAGAGAATAGAGACAAATGCGTCATTGCTCATGGATTAGCTGAAATACTTGTAAATGAATGTTGGTTTAGTGTTCCAAAGGCATTCCTTTGATATTCGATTGGTTAGTTCAGAAAGGAAAGGATTTTTCGTTTTATTCAATGCAGGATTTGTGAGAATACAAAACTCCTATTCTGATTACGTTCCTGCATCTCCTTTCCTCCTCTCCCCAGCTCATGACTGGTGGAGTTTCCTTTGGACATTTTCCAATTGGGGAGCCTGTCTGTCGCGCGGCTCGGCAGCGGATTCGGGAGTCGGTGCTATACACTGCTTTGGCCTCTGCTTCAGGTAAACGCGAGGTCCTATGGTGGCCCCCTCAGGATCAATCGACTGGTGGGTAGGTCCAGCTAGGCTCAACTATACAGTAAAATTAAATTTTCTTAAATATTGGACATATCGTTGAAGATACATCCGTGATATATCAATGGACAGTAATTTTGTGAACATTAATTTTGTGTTTACTGATTGAACGAATGACACTTAATTGTATTAAACTATTTTATTAATAAAGTGGTAGTTATTGCCAATTTTCTATTTAATTTCTAAATATTTTCCAACTGCTTTAACCACGTCCTTTGTTGCGTTTCTCAATTTATGCAGGTGTTAAAACGACTGTTCCAGTATCCAATTACAACATTTTGACCATCACAACAAGTTGTGTAAACACACTATAGAACATTTACCACCCCTTCTTTTTCCCCTCCCAAAAAAGTGGGGAATAACATAAACGATTGTTTTCTATATCCATGGGATTCTCATCAGTATTGAATGAAAAGTGCTTTGGACACTACTCTAAGATATAGGAGAGACTTCTCTATATGAGGAGTTAGCGAAGATATTCACTTGGAATTGCCTTGCATCAACTTAAATATAGTGCAGGATATTATGAGGCAAGTTTTAAAATGTGCCCAGAAGTAATAACTGATTGTAAACAATTATGCCACGTATATATCTGTAATAATATGGATCCAACTTCAATTGTCGAAAATGTGTATGCATGTCATTATTATATCGAGATTTTTCTTTTTATAAGAGGCTGAATTTCTTTAATTTAACTGGCAATTGTTGCACAAATTCCTTCGAATATTTCGGTAATGCATAGATATACTGTATATATATAGTAAGATTCTGTTATTATTAATATTTATTCCATGCAGGTCGATTAGAGTAAAGCCATTGTACAGGTATTTTGGGTATTAAGTGTTCAAGTGGCTTGTTGCTCCAAATATTAAATCGATCGTTTTAATTTTGTTATGGAAAATATTTTTCTTCACATTCATGCATTAGGATTCAAACGTGTCAAAAGCTATAATATTTGCTCAGTAATTGCAGCACAGGTAAAAAAATGCAATAAAATGATTTAAATAACCTTTAAACCATTAAAATTGGCATTTAAATATTATAACTAAAGACAATCTTGTAATATGCTTTAATAACGTAGAGATATTTTGAAGAAGATTTTATTATAATTGTAGTAAAGTGTTTTTTTTTTCAGAGAGGTAAAGGTCGATAAAGAAAAACTTTTATGGGTAATAATTTTTTATGAATTTAAGAAAACTGTTGTAACGAATTCTTTTTATGGTGGAATACTATTAATTCGATGCCTAGTCTACGGACCTGTGTGCTGTTTAGGAGTTGTAGGCGGATGGATATTTGCAGCTTGCGAACTGATACAGTTGCTTGAGTTGTAATGTTTCTAATGGAATTCTGTAAATTTGTGTTCTTTGTTTGTAATGACAAGAGCATTAATTCGTTAAAACTGTTTGTTCCAATAAATCGTTAATAAGGTTTAAGTCACTGATCATTTAGTTTCAGTAGTCTTCTTATCCGGGGTAAGTGTCATGTTAAAGATTTTCCATCGTTTGAAGTAGTTCTCTGTGACTGGATTATTCTGTAATGATGTTGTCTCAAGACAGCTCCGTTCAGTACTAAAAATGAAATACCGTGACTAATTTAATATTTAGATTTAATTAAAGATTTTCTGTAATAAGCTATAGCAACGAATAAATGTTCTTCAAGTCATTACAGACGACCAATCTAAATTTACATTGATCATCTGTAACGACTATCCTTAGCAGTATTACTAACTCAACCAACACTATGTATATCGCCGTCTCTTTGCACAGTTGTATCGCGTTCGCTTGCAGTGACATTGCTTCTGCCGATGTCCGAGTCAGAATCCTAGGATGGCACAGTCGTTTGTTCAATCATTTACGTTGCGATTATCTCTCATTAACCAGTTCAGTTCCAGATTAGGTACAGTCGCTCATAAAACTATCCGAACGCTATGGTTGATTACAGAATTCAGAAAAAATATTTGGCAACGATTTTTTTTATAAATTAGTGAATGGCAACCTTCGTGTACAGTCGCTCAAATAAATATCCGAACACTATGGTTGATTACAGAATCCAGAAAAAAATATCTGGCAACGATGTGTTTTAGATATTAGTGATCTGGCTACCTTCGTGTACAATCGCTCAAAAAAATATCCGAACACTATGATTGATTACAGAATTCAGAAAAAACATCTGGCAACGATTTTTTTATAAATTAGTGAACTGGCAACCTTCGTGTACAGTCGCTCAAATAAATATCCGAACACTATGGTTGATTAGAGAATTCAGAAAAAATATTTGGCAACGATTTTTTTAGAAATTAATGATCTGGCAACCTTCGTGTCACGTGACACGAAGGTTGCCAGATATTTCCTTATTTCCTCCCAATTGTCGTACCGTCCCAATTGTCTGTCTCCCAGTTGTCGTTCATCCAATTGTAGAGGCCGAATTTATTTTTACGTAACTGGTAATTGTTGCACAAATTCCTTCGAATAATTCGGTAATGCATAGATATACAGTGCCGTCCCGTAGCCGAGTGATTAGCGCGCTTGGCTACTGATCTAAGGGACCTAGGTTCGAGCCCCGGGTAAGGCATGGATGTACGTGTCGTTTTTCTGCTGAGGTCCTGCCATCCTCTCAGACCTTCTACTATGGCATATAAACTGACAGGCTACTGTCAGACCTCTGTGGCAAGCAGCTGCTTGAGGGGGTATTTTATTTTTTTATTTATAGATATACTGTATATATATATTAAGATTCTGTTATTATTAAATTTATTCCATGCAGGTCGATTAGAGTAAAGCCATTGTACAGGTATTTTAGGTATTAAGTGTTCAAGTGGCTTGTTGATCCAAATATTAAATCGATCATTTTAATTTTGTTATGGAAAATATTTTTTTCCACATTCATGCATTAGGATTCAAACGTATCAAAAGCTATAATATTGGCTCAGTAATTGCAGCACAGGTAAAAAAATGCAGTAAAATGATTCAAATAAACTTTAAACTATTAAAATTCGCATTTAAATATTATAACTAAAGACAATCTTGTAATATGCTTTAATGACGTAGAGATATTTTGAAGAGGATTTTATTATAATTGTAGAAAAGAGTTGTTTTTCAGAGAGGTAAAGGTCGATAAAGAAAAATTTTATTGGTAATCATTATTTATGAATTTAAGAAAACTGTTGTAACGAATTCTTTTTATGGTAGAATACTATTAATTCGATGCCTAGTCTACGGACCTGTGTGCTGTTTAGGAGTTGTAGGCGGATGGATATTTGCAGCTTGCGAACTGATACAGTTGCTTGAGTTGAAATGTTTCTAACGGAATTCTGTAAATTTGTGTTCTTTGTTTGAAATGACAAGAGCATTAATTCGTTAAAACTGTTTGTTCCAATAAATCGTTAATAAGGTTTAAGTCACTGATCATTTAGTTTCAGTTGTTTTCTTAACCGCGGTAAGTGTCTTGTTAAAGAATTTCCATCGTTTGAAGTAGTTCTCTGTGACTGGATTATTCTGTAATGATGTTGTCTCAAGACAGCTCCGTTCAGTACTAAAAATGAAATACTGAGACTAATTTAATATTTAATTAACGATTTCCTGGAATAAACTATAGCAATGAATAAATGTTCTTCAAGTCATTACAGACGACCAATCTAAATTTACATTGATCATCTGTAACGACTATCCTTAGCGGTATTACTAACTCAACCAACACTATGTATATCGCCGTCTCTTTGCACAGTTGTATCGCGTTCGCTTGCAGTGATATTGCTTCTGCCGATGTCCGAGTCAGAATACTAGGATGGTACAGTCGTTTGTTCAAACATTTACCTTGCGATTGTCTCTCATTAACAGTTCAGTTCCAGATAAGTACAGTCGCTCAGAAAAGTATCCGAACGCTATGGTTGATTACATAATTCAGAAAAAATATCTGGCAACGATTTGTTTTTGGAAATTAGTGATCTGGCAACCTTCGTGTACGTACACGAAGGTTGTCAGATCATTAATTTCTAAAAAAATCGCTGCCAGATATTTTTCCTGAATTCTGTAATCAAGAGAATGTTCGGATATTTATTTGAGCAACTGTACCTTGAATTTCTAAGTTTCACACATTGCTTTCCTGTTCCAAATCATTTACCCTTTCTGATAAATTTTTGATCGTATTTTCCAATTTTCTGATTCTTAGCTAATAAGTTCTTATATTCATGTCTGCGGAGAACCAAGTGCTGAGTCACATTTTCAACCCTATCTCGTAATTCATCTTATTTTCCTGATGAAAAATCTAATGATTTGGTAAGTTCCACTATGTTGTTCTTCAGGTCACCCATGCATTCATTCAGTGCTTGTTTAACTGAATGGTATATTTAAAGATTTTACACATGCCATTTGTTCGTAGCTGAAGCCTTGATCTTTCTCCGGGGTAGTCAGGGAAAGTTAAAGCACCTGACGCAGCACAATTAATATCGTACTACCTGGCAAGGTAAGCCTCAGAAATCATCCATTTCATACATTTCTATTATTATTAAATTATTATTATTATTAAATGATTTGAAATAATACTTATTATTTAAGTTTAATTTCTGAGATAAATTCTTTTCAAGTGTTACTAAGGTGAAACATTTTAGCTTCCATAACTCGTTTTTTAAATGCTGAAAGAATATTTTGATAATCTAGATTGAAACAGATTTAATTATTAAATTATAATAATAATTATTACTTTTTCTTCAGCCGTATTTTTAATTAAATGCAATTTTTCATCTCATAGAACTTCGAAATCAGATTATCATTTTGGTAATTATTATCATGGAAATTATTATTTTGTTTGGGCAGTGTAATTCAATTCAGTATGTGTAAAGATATTTATCATTTAAGCTAATAGAAATTACTTTCATTTGCTTACAATACCGATGAATTTAAAATATCACAAATGTTATTTTTTTTTAAATTAGTCGTCAACAAACATATTAAGGTAATTATAAAGACATAGACTTTGCCGTCATATTGCTTTCAGCCACTTCGAAGGGATTTGACAGAAACTGATTTTTGTTTTATAAGTTTCACTTCTGCAAAACGGCACACAGCAATACACCATTGTTAAACTATTCTTTAGAAACTAGAGCAAATAGACAGAACAAAGAATAACTCACATATGAACAAATCCTTATCAGAATCCAATTTTAAAACTACCGCTAAGCAACGTAATAACGTATGCTACAAAGGAACAAGTAGCAAGCAAAACAGCTGATCGCCAGCGCCACAACGGAAGAAAACGTAACTACAGCTGCTGTCGCTTCACGTCGTGAAATCGGCAGGCTGTACATTACGTAGGAACCGGTAAAACTATAGTTATACTATAACAATGGGATTAAAATAAACTTATATATTTATATTAAATTTTACATTCATGAATTATATATATTTCGTAAACACAAAAAGGACATAAACAAATGTATCACAACATTTAACCATATGATGATATTAACCATCATCATATGGTTAATATTTATGAGATATTAACTAATCTCATAAAATTACAAACATTTCACTCTGTAATCGTCTTTTGAGCTCTCATGGCGTACTGCAAAAAAAATTATACCGCCTACACCAAAGGGGTACGCGTTCACGGTTCGATTCCCTCCATGTCAGTAATATATTTCAGATGGATAATTGTTATTTCTCATAATTTCCTTATTTCAACCCAATTGTGATCTTTCTAATTGTGTTCCATCGAATTGTCCACCCAATTGTCGTATCCTCCCGGTTGTCGTATCCATCCAATTGTCGGACATCCAGTTGTTATCCACCCAGTTGACTTCCACTCAATTGTCGTCCTCCCTGTATAAAATTCATAGAATACAATATATTTTAAAGGATTCAAATGCAAAACCTTCATCTTAAGAAGAAAATGACGAATTGTTTTCATTGAAGATGGAGTTTCGAGATAATTATATGTGATGGATGATGCTGGATATGTAGCTTGAGATTATTCAATTCTTCTCTCATCATCGCTATCATCCTCCGCTTATACAGGGCTAAAGGCACAAGTTCGACTCCGAAGGTTAGATTCGAGGCTAATCCGTGAACAAGTGTGATTACGTCGTTTTTAAGGAAAGACATCAATAATCGCTGTTTGCTGCTTGTATTTTCGCTCTTGCTGATATGCATATTGCTGAACGGCCTTCCGATCTGTTTAGACTCGATTAAGTGACTATGCCAATCGGCCAAAAAGGCTTTTCTTTACTCCTGTTCTATCCACCACTATTCTTTCAAACTTCTTAATTAGGAATAGAAAATGTTTCGTTCAATCCACAACCCTGCTGCTTTCCATTATTCATATCCAAAACGCATCCATAGGATGTATTATAAGAAGTCAAGAATCGAAGCAATTACTTGAAAAAAAGGTTTAATACCAGTGGATAATGAATTGAATCTAACATATCCTATCGTCTTACCCATAGAGTAACATGGGATGCATTAAAAGGTAGATCGTTGCGAGAAAAAACTCTGTCAACGATATTTTTAGAAATCAGTGATCTGGAAACCTTCGTGTACGTACACGAAGCTTCCCAGATCACTGCTTTCTAAGAAAAAAACCTTGTCAGATTTTTTTTCTGAATTCTGTAATCAACTACAGTGCTCGGATATTTTTTTGAGCGACTGTACTCTGTAGGGACTCATCTGAAAATACCGAAGTGATATGAGGGTGCGATAGATGTTATAATGTGATATCACATAGCATATTATTAACGTTCTTATTAAACAAACCACCGACCCTACGACATTAAAATCCTATATTTATTTTTGCAATTACTCTTCTTAGCGTTTTCGAATTTTAAGAATTATATTTTTTATGTAATATCCCTTGTAATTAAATACTAGTACAGTTAATACTCACTTGGTATGTTGACATTCATACAAAAGTAAAGATTCCTACACCAAATATGTTAGTAAAATGAAGAGGCCGTTCTGTATGTACAGTGTGTGGGCTGAAGTGTTAAATCCTTCTGATACGTTATATATAATATAAACTACGTGTTGTAAAATAACAGGTCCTACACTATTATTCTTCATTTTTAGCGACTTACGTTGGAAGTCATTGAACTGGAATCCACCTTCGATATAACCCTATCTATGTGATTAAACGACTACACAAAACTACACTAAATGATACTATAATTTATAGTGGTAGCTGTTTTCGCCCTCCTTTAATTACTTTTATCTAACAAATAGCATACGATAAAAAAAAGATTATTTACAGTTTCGTTGATATAATATCTTCATTATTACACTGACTGCTTTCAGAATGAAATAAAGATTTCTACCTTTTCTAAACCATGTGTCTTAATCTTTATATACGAGGTGACCCAAAATAAACTGACAATATTTAAGTAAATATGTAGAGATAACTCAGTGAATATAAGCAATAATTTAAATTTGCACATTTCAGATCATTCTTGAAGCAATGCATAAAACCGTAAGCATCATGATATATAAATGGAAGTAGTGAAATTTTCAGATTTCAGGGAAGATAAAACAAATGTCCCGTAAACATGAAATTCACCGCAATTAGCTCAGCTGTTATATCTAGAAATGATCTTGCATGCAGCTTTTGTTTTAGCATGTAATAGGAAGTTTTCACAAGAGTTCAAAGAAGTAGTAGCTCATTAACTTCAATGGAACGAGTGAAAATCTACAGACACTTATCAAAAACAGTTTGAACCTCCTCAGTAGAAATCAGTCCCGAGGACTGGTTGGAGTAATTGTGTCAGACTTACTATACTATAGGAGATGAGTGTTTCACCTTTGAGTGACACTTCTTGTACACAATGGACTAAATGACCTAAAGGCTACAAGGACCGAAAGGGCCCAGAGAATGCTGGGGAAATGGAACCCACGGGTTCAGCAGACAGATTGTAGCCTCATATCAAGACCATCCAACGGGTTATTTAACGTCTACCAAGCCTCGTCTTAATCATCATTATTGTCTACCAAGTTTTGGCGCACCATCTACCGTATATATCGTCAATGTTTACGTACCATCTACCGTATTTATTGTCTACCAAGCCTCGGCTTTCATCTCACGGACGACAGCATTTCCAATCCCATAGGTGTTCTTTTCTCACCGAGGGAATGGTTCGAATTAGCCGTGATAAATGAATGTTGGAACAGCTGGGATTCGAACCTTGGAACTACAGATTACGATTCAGGGGCGTTACCGAGTGAACTAATCCTTTCTTCAATTCTATATGAGAGAAAAGGTAGAGGCTGTGTATGACTGTGTAAGAAATCACGACTGCTTTCAAAATAAGACTCATATATTCGGACAATCCACAGGGAACTCCGCTATTTGTAAATCTGCAGTCGGTATCCTATTCGGAGACCTTTAGTGTTGGCTGAAAATCGGAAAGCTAAGTTTCAGTGTTGTCGAAACTCAAGACTTGGGGAAAAAGTGTCATCTAGTCAGATGAAATATAAAATTTAATATTTTCTGCAGATTGCAGAGCTAGGGTGTGGTGGTGACCACGTGACACAATGAACTCCTCATGTGTCACATCCACTGTATGATGTTAAAGAGAATCACATGGCACGGATTCGGTATATTATTATCTCTCAAGCATCGACAAATTACTGCAGCATATGTAAACAGCATATCCAATTTTTCGCTGATAGAGACGAAACATTTCAAGATGATAATGCAACAGACTACTTTGCGACATCTGTCTGTCAGTCGTTTGAGTAAAGTGACCAAAATAATGAATGAATGGAAAAAAAATGAATTCAAAAAGTTGTATTTCTTCTCCCCTCGGGTCAAAGGGGTCATCTCATTGTTCACAAAGAAACTTCGTGACTTTTACGTTCTACCACCAACATTTCAAATTTCCAGCATAACTACATCGTTTGCAGTATTTGTTTGAAATTTTCAAAACTTTCCGCCGTTAGAGGTCGCATTTATAGCTTTTGGAAGATTCGTAAAAGGAGAAATTTATAGAAACGTAGTATTTTAATTTGTCATTACGGTAGACAGAAGCGAAAGCACCAAACGTATTATGAATTCTAAATTTGAATCTGTACGATTTTTTGCTCCTAAAAATCACTTTCCAAATGAACATATTAACAGGATATAAGTTGCAAATAGAAATGCTGACATATTTTCCTTCCCAAGGTACTTCACATTCATGTCATTTAAAGTTTTTCCTCCCCACTTTAACATAAAAACGACCCAGGAGAATTTTTGTCCATGTGTTTGTGAGCCATCTAGCGAAATTTTATATTATAGGAGACTATGCGTAAAGCTACGGTTTTCGAACAATTGGGCAGTCATTAGTATATCATTACTAACATTTTGAAAGGTTGGGAGGGGGAGTCCATGGCTCCATATCCTCTCCATTCCTTTCCGGCACTGATATATATATAATATAGATTATATTTAAATAATCTGAGAAATATTATCTTATAACAATAATTTATTCAAAAAATGCTTACATAAGAAACTTACGCACATTGGATTGGATTGTTTTACCTCTGAGCGGCACTTTGTTGCACACCATGGGCTAAATGGACAGGCCACAAGGACCCCGAAAGCTCAGAGAAGGTTGCGGGAGTAGACCCACTGGAACAGCTGTTGGCAGACAGATGGTAGCCTCCCGTCAAGGCCATCGAGCGTGTTCTTTAACGTGCACAAGGTATGGCTCTCCCGCACATGGGGCCACGGCTCAACGTCCCATCCGACGGACGTCAACCTTTCCAAGCCCATCGGTGTCCCCTACTGACAGTGGGCAGGGCGGGTAATTTTGCGGAGATAAATCTCAACGATGACCCAGCTGGGACTCGAACCTGGGAAGTACAGATTACGAGCCTAGCGCGCTACCGACTGAGCCACCGCCGTCCCAACTTATGCACAAATATTAAAATACTTATATAAGAAAAATGACGTAAAAACAGTTATTTAAAGAAATACCGAGGATGAACTTGATAGGCTACAAGTTCTTTTATGTCAAAGTCGATGTCAGTTGTGATCCGAGGTATCTGCTCAAGTGCCGTGTCCTTAATTCAGCTTTTGAAGTCCCAAATCTCTTAAGTTTGGATATTTTTTTGTTGATAGAAGCTTGAGCAGTTTTTTCCCGGTTTCTTTTCCACATCCAAAAAATGCATCTGCCTGCAACTCGCATAATACCATTTCATATTTAGGATCTATAATTGCAATATCAATATTTAATGAATTGTTAAATAATATTATAGCACCTTGTACACCAAACAACGTGATGTTTCTTTGTCCAAAATGAAAAATATTCAACTGACCATCGTTCTTGGAATTCACGATTTTCATTGTAAATATTTCTTTGCTTATCGCGCGCTCATATTTATGGGTTACTGTTAATACACAAATAAAATTTCTGCTAATGCAATAGAGATTTACACGCATAAAATATCGTTATTAAAACAAGTTGTCATTATTTGTACCGATTCGCACAACACCAAAAAACTAAAGAAACACAAAGTGTCCAATGATTTTTTGCGAGAGCATGGTTAAAAAGAGAAAGAACAGATAGATTATATTTTCAAAGCCAAATCATTCAAATTCAAACTGTTATTCATCCGAAGTTCCAGTCCTAATACAAAAACTCGAATGAAAAATTTCACATTAACCACCACTAAATTTATACAAAAAACTAATTGAATAAAATACCATTTGTTCAATTTAAAATGGTTTTAGATTTTCCTTGTATGGTCGCAAATATCTCGGATATATCTTAGCGATATGCCCAAAGTTTTACAAAAAAAAATTCCGTGAATGGCATCAATGATATTCTCAGGTATTCATTAAATGTTTCGATAAATATGTTGTATTTCTATAATCGCTATTGCTTTTTAGAATAGTCTGCAAATCACCTTTCATTTATTCGGTCCAGATAAACGTTTTGTCTAATTTATCATTCATCATCGCCCAAAGTCATCACCGCCCAAAGCTGGTTAACTTCGGGGATCGGATGAGAACCGATGTTTTCCACTTGGTATGGATGTTGACATATTGATTTCCTTTCCTTACCTGCCTTATAAAGTTACACACATTATCAATAACAGAACAATTGTTAAAGTGGGAAAGAGTCCGAATGGTGCAAAAATTTCCTTAACGACAGTATTAAAAATATATAAATATAAACCCAACCTTGTTCTTAAATACTGATTAGTTTTCATTTTTTTACGGTTGTTGAGAATTTATATTTCCCTTTTTCTTTTCAACATAATAGCGTGCAATTAAACGTAACACATGAAAGTAATACAATAAAAATATTTCTATTTACCCTACTTCCGAATGAAGGAGACTAGACTAGAACTGAAATAGATTAGACTAATTAAGGCTAATTAGAAATATAGATTAGACTAATTAGAAAAAGAGAACTAGACTAGAACTGAAAGAGACTAGACTGAATGTAAGAGATGATTTATTTACTTTCAAAGAGTAATTTTTCTTTTTCGTATCCTTGGTTGTTTCAACCTCCCAGAGGCCATTTCTTGTCACACCTCGGGCTAAACTGATAAATCACGACGACTCCCGAGAACTAAGACCACATTTCGATAAGGGTACGCACAAGAAAACTTAGACAGGTGGGAGAGTCCAGTAAGTCCATCCCAGCGCGTGCTTTAATCTGATCGTTCTTTCGCACGGTAGCACGGCTGAACGGTGGCACGTAAGACGGGTTTTCCAAGGTCATCGGTGTCGCATACTGCCAGAGGAGAGGGGGAGGATATTGTAACGATGGAACGGTTCGAAATATTACGATAAGTATCGATGACTCAGATTGCGCCTCGAAACGGTGGAAAAAGTTCCAAGATGGAATATAGCAAGCGATTTATTTTGTTTTTTGTAGTAGATAAGGATTGCGTTGGGGAAAATGCACATGGAACACCGGAAATAAGTATCGTTTTATCCGATAAAACATACCAATGAAACCTGTTTCCACTATATGGTGACAGTGTGGTAGCAGATACATCGCGAAAATGACATGTTTCTGGTATGAAGACCAGACAAGTAATAGCTTTTTCTTTACGTGTTCATGCCGTTAACATCGTAAAACGTAACGAAAGATGGAATTTAGTATCATAGAACCGCGATATTTTGATCTGCATGCCGATATGTTAGGGATGAACTAGGAATCAGTGTCGTAGCTGATACCCCATCATTAAAAGTAAATAATTACATACGAAGCATGCGTTCTGCAGTGTAATATTTAACATCATGAAAAAGTAATACTCACCGTTATTAAGAACGACTTTTGCGAGAGATCCTACATTAAAAGTAATGAGTTTCTATGCGACAAAGTTTATACGTACACAAAATAGAGAAAATAAATATAGTAGGAAGTGTAAACAGTGATACCTCTGTTGCGAAGAGAAAACACTGTTGTTGGAGTCTCACTTCCTGCCATATGAGGAAATAATGCATTTCAAAACCTCAGTGTCGACGTCATTACCTTATTATTGGAAGGAAATCCAAATTTAACTGATAGTAAATAAGCTGTCGTCAAGCAGCGTCACGTTTCGGTAATTGCATTTACCGTGCGAATACGGGCGGGGGTGGCTCAGTCGGTAGCACGCCAGGCTCGTAATCTGTAGTTTCCAAGTTCGAGTCCCAGCTAGGTCAGCGTTGAGATTTATCTCCGCAAAATTCCCAGCCCTGCCTATGGTCACCAGGGGACACCGATGGGCTTGGAAAGGCCGCCATCCGTCGGATGGGACGTTAAGCCGTGGCGCGGTATGCGGGAGAGCCATTACCTTGTGCACATTAAAGAACACGCTGAATGGTCTTGACGGAAAGCTACCATATGTCTTCCAAAAGCTGTTTCAGTGGGTTCCCTCACCCAACCTTCTCTAAGCCTTCGAGGTTCATGTGACCTGGTCATTTAGCCCATGGTTTGAAAAAAATTGCCGCTCAGAGGTAAAATAATCCAACCGTGCGAATACGATAACGAAGTGAACCGAGTTCGTGGGATTGCAGTTACCTCCGCATTGCTTACCGCGAAACAATAGGAGTAAAATAAACCTAGTGGTGCAAGATACGAAACCTTAGTATGCAAATATCGACACGGGCTGTAATCCTTATCCGCTTCAAGTGTAACCAAGCACTCGGCCACTCGAAAAACATCAGGTAAATCTTGTTAAGTATTGTCCAATCTTCACCACCACATGGAACTTAATGGTTTACAACCACTGCTTTATTTATTATTTAATTTTGATATTTTTCACAAGAATGAACTCATCTTAATAAATCAGGTTTATGTTTTAAAAGTTCATAAAACTGTACACAATTCATATCAAAGTTGCATTTGGTATAAATGCATGCTTTGAATGTTTCGATTTTTAATTTTGTTTATTCAGTGGTCCACATATTGTTTGCTAATCAAAATATTCGTTCAGTTTCCGTTACGGAATTTTATTTCCGATGGAAGAGATATGGGATCCCATCCAGTGCTCTGTATTTGACATTTGATCTTACGATTGACGTTAAAATATTCGACTGCTTCGATGTAATGGAAGCATTGATCACAATCTACGGATTTACGATCCATCTGGCAAATTTGCAAACTCGAGAAAACTATCATTCTCAATCATCTTAATGAAATGGCACGATGCAGGGAAAAAAAACTTTACTTCTGCAGAAAATCTGAACGGAATGCAGCTGAATGTCCATCAGTACAATTTAAGAAGAATCATGATAACGAGCCTTCAGTCCAGCAAACAACCACTTTCACAGAAGTAATCGCACTCCAGCTATGGGAAGAAAAGAAAACAGTTAATAAATAAAATAATAATACACAGATAGTTGCATTCTACACAGAAAACTACATTATGGACCCGATAATGAAATATCCTTTTGAAATACAAATGCAACCAAAATAAATAATCATATGGCAAAACACCAACCGGTATGCATATATATATATGGCACAATCACCGTCAAAGATAAATCTTGCTGACTCTATCAGGGACCATGTAACTCTTCTGGCAAATGAAACGTCAAAAACCAACAGCTCAGATCATAGAAATGTTACCGAAATGATATAGAAAAAGAGGAAGTAACAGGAGTATTGTTAATAATGAAAAAAACAACACACTAGAGGGCACAGTATGTGATAGCTATTTATGTTGCACTACGGGTTCGCAACTTTTGTCGTGGTATTTTTGTAAACTGAGTATGAACACCTGATAGCCTTATTAAATAAAAAAATAAAATAAATACCCCCCTCAAGCAGCTGCTTGCCACAGAGGTCCGTCAGCAGAGAAACGACACAAACAGCGATGCCTTACCCGAGGCTCGAACCCAGGTCCCTTAGATCAGTAGCCAAGCGCGCTAACCACTCGACCATGGGACGAAGAACAGTCTGATTAAGGCAACCATTAAAAAGAAAATGAACCCACTTTCTCCTTTTCCACTGCATGCGTTCCGTTTCCGGATCTCCTGCTACTCTCTCCCATCGCCTTTTAGGGGCGGAGGTGGCTCAGTCGGTAGCGCGCCAGGCTCGTAATCTGTAGTTCCCAGGTTCGAGTCCCAGCTGGGTCAGCGTTGAGATTTATCTCCGCAAAATTCCCCGCCCTGCCCACGGTAAGTAGGGGACACCGATGGGCTTGGAAAGACCGCCGTCCGTCGGATGGGACGTTAAGCTGTGGCCCCATGTGCGGGAGAGCCATATCCTGTGCACGTTAAAGTACACTCTGGATGGCCTTGACGGGAGGCTACCATCTGTCTCCCAAAAGTTGTTCCAGTGGGTCCCCTCCCCAAACCTTCTCTGAGCCTTCGGGGTCCATGTGACCTGGCCATTTAGCCCATGGTGTGCAAAAAAGTGCCGCTCAGAGGTATAACAACCCAATGTAGATGTTGGGTGAAAGTCACAAAAGAAAGACGGTACAAAGAATCAAAAGTCGCAAAAATTCACTCTGTTGCAGAATCCATAAGAAAGGTAGGGGGGCTTTTTTTTTTTCGTAATTCGGACCACTGATTATTGATGACAGACCGGAGACGCCTTTCAACATTTATTATAATTGTACAGGTGCGAATCTCTCATTCCTTATCTTGTGCACAGCGACTTTTTCATCACCCTGTATAATACCGTTTTTTGGTTTTCCACTCTTTCTGAAGCCTTTTTTTTATGCGACTTTAATATCTATATATCTTCGTACTCAGGAGACTTGGTACTTCAATGTATTGAATGGCTTTGTTGCCATATTCTGTGTCACTCTTTTTCCTGGGGCGGTGGTGGCTCAGTCGGTAGCGCGCCAAGCTCGTAATCTGTAGTTCCCAGGTTCGAGTCCCAGCTGGGTCAGCGTTGAATCTTACGGTGTGTGTGTGTGTGTGTTGGGGGGAGGTTCTGTTGCCAGCAGTGGGAATTGTTCGGCGAGTGCGTTTCTCAGACGGCCATGTTAATACTTGCTGGGTGTGTGGGGTGGGGATGAAGGGTGAATAAGGCGAAGGGAGATTGAGGTGAAGGGAGGATGGGCGGGTGGAGGTGATTACAACTGCATTTCCGGGCATCCGCCGGACTTTAAAAAAAATTCATCCGACGGAATTTTTAAACAATACGTCGAAAATTTTTAAACAATACATCCCGTTCTGCTGTACACCTGATACGATGGGGGCGGGGGTTTCTCAGTCGGTAGCGCGCCAGGCTCGTAATCTGTAGTTCCCAGGTTCGAGTCCCAGCTGGGTCAGCGTTGAGATTTATCTCCGCAAAATTCCCCGCTCTTCCCACGGTCAGTAGGGGACACCGATGGTCTTGGAAAGGCCGCCGTCCGTCGGATGGGACGTTAAGCCGTTTCCCCGTGTGCGGGAGAGCCATACCCTGTGCACGTTAAAGAACACGCTGGATGGCCTTGACGGGAGGCTACCATCTGTCTCCCAACAGCTGTTCCAGTGGGTCCCTTGCCGCAACCTTCTCTAGCCTTCGGGGTCCATGTGACCTGGCCATTTAGCCCATGGTGTGCAAAAAAGTGCCGCTCAGAGGTAAAACAACCGAACCTGATACGATTCGTAAAGGACTTTAAATGTTTCATGAACTAATTTTGGATGAAATATGTGCGTCGCTACCGGAAGTAGTGCAATACCGGTCTAACCGATGACAGAGATTGAGCAAGCTCAAAGCACTCCGTTGAACTGCAAAAATAAGATTAATATCTTTATTTCATATGGAAATCGTATCAGATATTAAGCTGAGAAGAACAGATGTTTTTTTGTTACCTGTACACTTTGATCTTTGCCAAAAGACCGAGAAGCGATACTAAATAATCCTCTTTATTAATATTTTCAATAAGCAGAAATTCGTAGACGGTAACTCGCGCGTAAGAATCAAAAGTCTCTAGTCGAAGTCGCGGTGAAGTTGTTAGCGTGTGCGGT
This sequence comes from Ryuthela nishihirai, assembly GCA_038380435.1. Taxonomy (NCBI): domain Eukaryota; kingdom Metazoa; phylum Arthropoda; class Arachnida; order Araneae; family Heptathelidae; genus Ryuthela; species Ryuthela nishihirai. Next base: position 2,202,773 of record JAWZYU010000041.1, read on the forward strand.
AAATCAGTCGATTCTCCGGAACTGTTAGTCGAGTTTATGGAGTCCTTGCGACTGTATGGAATCCTTGTGGAGTGGCCATTTTGTCCAATATGTGCCAAAATGTGCCGCTCATACGTAAAAGAACCCCTCATGCGAGGGATGGAACAAATTTCGTTTTACACTCGTTACCTCCTTAAATCTTTCAATCACCTGTGAAAATTTTACCGAATTAAATAATAGACTGAATATATGAATAATTTAAATGCTCGAAACGTCACAAAGTTACAAGCAAGGTAACCTTTTTCAACATTAAACCGTAATTATTCATAATTTAGTATGTTATATATATATATTAAATAAATACGAGGAAAAAATAAATTTTTTTACTTGGGGTAAAGTGGTCTACAGCACAAAATTGGGAACGTCCTAATTAGGACTAATTAGGAATTTTAGAATTTTGTGAAATGCTCAGCACATCACAAAATTCTGGGACTTTAAAGTATTCCCTGCCGTAATATATTTGCGCAACATCCGTCGTAATAAGAGTTCACTGAAGTGAAGGTTACTGCAACAGTATCATGCCGTGATAAAGAAGTCCGTTGTATTCCATAACTATTCGTAATTGAAGAAATCCTATTTCGACTAAACTTACCTGCAGAAATGACTCCTATGTGTCGTTTCGGAGTCTCCAGGAAAGCTCTTAATAACACAAATAACGATATCTAAAAAACCAATAAAATCTATTTGAGTTGAAATCCTAATTTCTATATTCACTACTAACTGCTACAATGCATCGAAAACATTTCTTTCTCATCATACGATGAGACTTTTTAAAAAAATAATTAACCTTTCACGATGAAAGAGAAACGAATAAAACAGCTTCTATGCTAAAGAATCGATGACACAACAATGCTTTTACAAACGTTAACCCGGATACGCCTTTTATTTGTTTCATCATTAGGATTTCCGTCACGAATTAGTTTTAGCAAGCAGTCAAATCTAACTAATCCTCCTACTTGACGAAAGAGAAGTAAAAGTGGTTAGTTAATATTCCAGAAGGGAGCGAAGAATTTAAACCGTTCAGAAACAGAAGCGACAGGTCAATTGATCAACTCCACCGTTAATAAATAGATTGTAATAGTTTTTTTTTGCCTTTAACAACTTGCCTATATAGAACTAAGTCACTGACCATATATTACCGAACTTTGTATAAACGACAGACATCGGAAGATTGCTCCGATATCCGGAATAATTCTGGTGATGATATTTTGATTCAAAATTTTATACATATAATTTATTATATGTATAAAATTATTATATATTATATATATATATATAATTTATATATTATAATTTATATTATATATATAATTTAATTTACAATAAAAAATTTGTATATATATGAGTTTTATTTTATTCCCATTGTTATAATATAACGATAGTTTTCTGTATCTACACATGGGATACGCCAGTAACATGCACATTTCCAGGAGGTACGTGAGGCATAAAAGGTTGAGAACCACTGCTATATTATATATATATATGTAAAGTTCAAGGAGATGACGTCATAAGCGTAAAATTATTACCAAAGCCAATACTAGAAGACAAAAAATGCCAAACTGTCGTAAAATGATAATATTGTTAGAATAAAAATTGATGAAAACCACAAGAAAATAGTGTAGAAATTCTCTATGTATCATACCCTGTGCAGGTTAGATAAAACGTTGGATGGGAGGTTATCATCTGTCTCAAAACAGCTGTTCCATTCGGTCACCTTCCCGCAACCTAAACTGAGCCCTCTAAGTTTTTATGACGTGGCTATTTAGCCCCTTGTGTGCAAAAAACTACCGGTCAGATATAAAACAACCCAACCAAACGCACATCTTCTCTATGGCGTATTAAAGTGATCAAAGGGGTCACCACCCTCACAGACCTTCGACTATGGCGAAGAAACTGACAGGCTCCTGTCATATCGCTGTTGCAAGCAGCTGCTTGAAGGAGTTTTTTTAATTCTTTATTATATTTATGAAGATATTTTCACTCTTTTCCCTAACGCGTTAAGCCTCTTTGGATTGGGAAATAAAATAATCATTAGAGGTTAAATGTTTAGGGTGTGAAATGACTCCTCGACTAAGCAGTTAATCCCTGTGTAGTCTGTAAAACATAAATTCGTTAAAATTATGCTGTTGTTATGGATATTTTTATGTTGTACCTTTCTATGTAAATCTCTTAACTGAGCTTACAATTAATCAGAACTAGATTTGTGTTTTGAAGACGTAGATCAAATTTTGGATTACCAATTTACATTACGGTGCTATGAAAAATGTATTGAAAGTCAACTAATTACTCCTCAATTTCTAAAAACATTTTTTTAATTAATATCGAAATATTGCAGGACCTTTTAATAAAGTCACAATAAATTAGTTTATTAATTTTCATTTTTGAAATAAATAGCTTATAATTAAATTTTTGACAAATTCAAAAAATAAAAAAGACTTTTTTTTTTACATTTTTCGTTACTATTTATTTCAACAGATGTGAGGACTATATAGATATTAGATATGATCGGGCCCGAACAGCTGAATAGCAAAAAAAGTGACAAAGAAGAATAATTACATATGTGTAAAGGACCTCTGAGCGGCACTTTTTTTGCCCACAGTGGGTTAAATGACCAGGTCACAAGGAACCCGAAGGCTCAGAGAAGGTTGTTGGAGGGGACTCACTGCAACAGCTGTTGGTACACAGATGGTAGCCTACCTTCAAGATCATCCAGCTTGTTCTTTAACGTGCACAAGGTGTGGCTCTCCCGCACACGGAGACAATGTTTAACGTCCCATCCGACGGACGTCGGCCTTTCGAAGCCTATCAGTGTCCACTACTGATCGTGGGAAGGGCGGGGAGTTTTGCGGAGATATATCTCAACGCTGAGCATTCTTTATGAGTTCCATGTTTAAATAGTAATGGAAACCGAAACATATTTATCGCTCTGCCCAAAGAAATGTAGATTATTCCATTCTGCCTTCCTATAAACTTGTTTCTGTCAGGGTTTCAAAATAAATAAACAGATATCGCTGCTGTTAAACATCTGAACTTGCGTTACTAATTAAATACCGCATCAGTTGAAGTAGTAAAATAAAATAGATTTTCTAATGTCTATTAATTATCAAGGGTATTTTTTTGTGTTTTAAAACCAAATATTGTTCGTAAATTTTATCCGAATGAGATGATACGGGATACGGCGTCATAACTTAGCGAGTTGGGGAGTGTCATTTAGTGTCTGTCTGTCTGTCTGTGGCAGCCATAACTCATCGGGAAATCAACGTACATGCTCGAAATGTTGAGAGAATGTTTCAGGTGGTGGTCCGGATTGCAGTGCGAAATTTCAGGTCGAAGGTCCAACAGGGGAGCTTGCTAGGAACAAAAATATTTACCATGCTATTCCTACGGGAAACGAGAATCGGTGTCAAATTTACTGTTGCCATTTTCTGTTCCACAAGTGTGAAGAGTTAAAATAGCATTTAAACCTTCGGCCGCAAAAATGATGCCGTTGCCAGATTCCCCCAATTTCTAAAATCATTATTTACGCGTTTCATTGCAGTTAGGGAACTGATTTTCTAACCAAAAATGGGGTCGGGCAAGGAGAACCGGCGAACGAAATTTGGGAACTTTTCGTGAAGTATGTCGGGAATTACAGAATGTCAAATTCTGACGAAATATCTCTATCGTTTGTCAAGGGCTGAGAGCGCGCGCCGAGTCAGCAATGACCTTTGCAACACCGGGAAAGTCTTCGCATTCAAACTGTGATAAAATGTCGGTGTGGGAGATTAAACTTTGTGACAGGGATGACCTGTCACAATTTGTGTAGAAACGAAGCCACCGGCCAAGTAGGAACCTGATTTTTAAACCAATCACTGGGGCTCAGGGAGACGCTACGTGAGGAATTTCGATCGTGCGGTCGAATATCACGGGAGCCATAGGGCGGCAAATTCTGTGATAACGGATATAAAGATAGCGATAGCTTCAACATAAAATATTTGAGAGCTCGCTGACGTCAATTTCTTCCTGTTGAAAATCCATGCTAAATTGTCGGGGGGGGGGGATTTACAACATTTACCTTTACTGCAGCGGAAATAAGAATATACAGATTAAAAGTAACATCCGGGCAACGCCAGGTACAATCGCTCAATAAAGTATCCGAACACTAAGGTTGATTACAGAATCCAGAAAATATATCTGGAAACAATTTTTTTAGAAATTAGTGATCTGGCAACCTTCGTGTACAGTCGCTCAAAAAAGTATCCGAATGTTATAGTTGATTACAGAATTCAGAAAAAACATCTGGCAAAGATTTTTTTTAGAAATTAGTGATCTGGCAACCTTAGTGTACAGTCGCTCAAAAAAGTATCCGAACGTTATGGTTGATTACAGAATTCAGAAAAAAAACATCTGGCAACGATTTTTTAGAAATTAGGGATCTGGCAAACTTTGTGTCACGTGTGGGGCGGGAGTGGCTCAGTCGGTAGCGCGCCAGGCTCGTAATCTGTAGTTCCCAGGTTCCAGTCCCAGCTGGGTCAGATTTGAGATTTATCTCCGCAAAATTCCCCGCCCCGCCCACGGTCAGTAGGGGACACCGAAGGGCTTGAAAAGGCCGCCGTCCTTCGGATGGGACGTTAAGCCGTGGCCCGTGTGCGGGAGATACATACCCTATGCACGTTAAAGAACACGCTGGATGATCCTGACGGGAGGCTACCATCTGTCCCCCGACAGCTGTTCCAGTGGGTCCCCTCCCCCAACCTTCTGTGAGCCTTCGGGGTCCATGTGATCTGGCCATTTAGCCCATGGTGTGCAAAAAAGCGCCACTCAAAGGTAAAACAACCCAACCAACTTTGTGTCACGTGATACGAAGGTTGCCAGATCACTAATTTCTAAAAAAAATCTTTGACAGATATTTTTTCTGAATTCTGTAATCAGCCATAGTGTTCGGATACTTTTTTGAGCGACTGTACTTTCAGCTAGTAATCTATAAATGAAACACATGTGCCGTCGAAAGCGAAAAGATAAAACTTATTGTTCCTGCAAAGGGAGGGCTAATTGTGACATGTGGATTAATCCCACCCCCGTCCCCTAAAAAAAAACACGACAGTTAACATGTGGATGATTGTTCTAATGAAGAAAGGAACAGAGGATAACCTTTCGCCTCCCAGAATACTAGTAAGAGTAGAGTCAACAATATTAATAACCTTATTTACATTACATGCATATTCCTAATTTATTTTTATGGAAATTGCGCCGTCCATCGGATGGGACGTTAAGTCGTAGCCTCGGGTGCCTTAGAGCTATACCCCGAGCACATGAAATAACACACTCGATGGTTGGACGGGAGGCTACCATCTTTTACCCAACAGGGGTTCGTGTTTCCCCTCCCGCAACCTTCTCTGAGCCTTCAGCTTCAGGGTCTTTGTCACCTGGCCATTTGCCATGGTGGGCAAAAAAAGTGCCGCTCAGAGGTAAAACCCAATCCAAACTTTATTTTTAAACACCCATGAAACGGAGGGCGCAATGATAAAACCCCCGTCCTTCCTTTTTTATGTTTTTGTATATGCGGCCCAGGTTTTATGTTAGTAACGCGAAGGCCGATTCTAACAAGTTGTATGTCAAACGAGTTCGGTTGGGTTGCTTTACCTCTGAGCGGCACTTTTTTGTCCACCATTGGCTAAATGGCCAGGTCGCATGGACCCCGAAAGCTCAGAGAAGGTTGGGGGATGGGACCTACTGGAACAGATGTTGGGAGACAGATGGTAGCCTCCCGTCAAGGCCATTCAGCGTGTTCTTTAACGTTGGGTTGTTTTACCTCTGAGCGGTACTTTTTTGCACACCATGGGCTAAATGTCCAGGTCGCATGGACCCCGTAGGCTCAGAGAAGGTTTGGGGAGATGACCCACTGGAACAGATGTTGGGAGACAGATGGTAATCTCCCGTCAAGGCCATTCAGCGTGTTCTTTAACGTTGGGTTGTTTTACCTCTGAGCGGTACTTTTTTGCACACCATGGGCTAAATGTCCAGGTCGCATGGACCCCGTAGGCTCAGAGAAGGTTGGGGGAGATGACCCACTGGAACAGATGTTGGGAGACAGATGTTAATCTCCCGTCAAGGCCATCCAGCGTGTTCTTTAACGTAGGGTTGTTTTACCTCTGAGCGACACTTTTTTGCACACCATGGGCTAAATGGCCAGGTCACATGATCCCCGAAGGCTCAGAGAAGGTTGGGGGAGGGGACCCACTGGAACAGATGTTGGGAGACAGATGGTAGCCTCCCGTCAAGGCCATCCAGAGTGTTCTTTAACGTTGTGTTGTTTTATCTCTGAGCGGCACTTTTTTGCACACCATGGGCTAAATGGCCAGGTCCCATGGACCCCGAAGGCTCAGAGAAGGTTGGGGGAGGAGACCCACTGGAACAGCTGTTGGGAGACAGTTAGTAGCCTGCCGTCAAGGCCATCCAGCGTGTTCTTTAACGTTAGGTTGTTTTACCTCTGAGCGGCACATTTTTGCACACCATGGGCTAAATGGCCAGGACGCATGGACTCCGAAGGCTCAGAGAAGGTTGGGGGAGGGGACCCACTGGAACAGATGTTGGGAGACAGATGGTGGCCTCCCGTCAAGGCCATCCAGCGTGTTCTTTAATGTTGTGTTGCTTTACCTCTTAGCGGCACTTTTTTGCACACCATGGGCTAAATGGACAGGTCCCATGGACCCCGAAGGCTCAGAGAAGGTTGGGGGAGGAGACCCACTGGAACAGCTGTTGGGAGACAGAATGTAGCCTGCCGTCAAGTCCATCCAGCGTGTTCTTTAACATTGGGTTGTTTTACCTCTGAGCGGCAGTTTTTTGCACACCATGGGCTAAATGGCCAGGTCGCATGGACTCCGAAGGCTCAGAGAATGTTGGGAGAGGGGACCCACTGGAACAGATGTTGGGAGACAGATGGTAGCCTCCCGTCAAGGCCATTCAGCGTGTTCTTTAACGTTGGGTTGTTTTACCTCTGAGCGGTAATTTTTTGCACACCATGGGCTAAATGGCCAGGTCGCATGGACCCCGTAGGCTCAGAGAAGGTTGGGGGAGGGGACCCACTGGAACAGATGTTGGGAGACAGATGGTAATCTCCCGTCAAGGCCATCCAGCGTGTTCTTTAATGTTGTGTTGCTTTACCTCTGAGCGGCACTTTTTTGCACACCATGGGCTAAATGGACAGGTCCCATGGACCCCGAAGGCTCAGAGAAGGTTGGACGAGGAGACCCACTGGAACAGATGTTGGGAGACAGATGGTAGCCTCCCGTCAAGGCCATTCAGCGTGTTCTTTAACGTTGGGTTGTTTTACCTCTGAGCGGCACTTTTTTGCACACCATGGGCTAAATGGCCAGGTCGCATGGACCCCGTAGGCTAAGAAAAGGTTGGGGGAGAGGAGCCACTGGAACAGATGTTGGGAGACAGATGGTAGCCTCCCGTCAAGGCCATAGAGCGTGTTCATTAACGTTGGGTTGTTTTACCCCTGAGCGGCAATTTTTTGCACACCATGGGCTAAATGGCCAGGTCGCATGGACTCCGAAGGCTCAGAAAAAGTTGGGGGAGGGGACCCACTGGAACAGATGTTGGGAGACAGATGGTAGCCTCCCGTCAAGGCCATTCAGCGTGTTCTTTAACGTTCGGGTTGTTTTACCTCTGAGCGATACTTTTTTGCACACCATGGGCTAAATGGCCAGGTCCCATGGACCCCGAAGGCTCAGAGAAGGTTGGGGGAGGAGACCCACTGGAACAGCTGTTGGGAGACAGTTGGTAGCCTGCCGTCAAGGCCATCCAGTGTGTTCTTTAACGTTGGGTTGTTTTACCTCTGAGCGGCACTTTTTTGCACACCATGGGCTAAATGGCCAGGTCCCATGGACCCCGAAGGCTCAGAGAAATTTGGGGGAGGAGACCTACTGGAACAGCTGTTGGGAGACAGTTGGTAGCCTGCCGTCAAGGCCATCCAGCGTGTTCTTTAACGTTGGGTTGTTTTATCTCTGAGCGGCACTTTTTTGCACACCATGGCCTAAATGGCCAGGTCGCATGGACTCCGAAGGCTCAGAGAAGGTTGGGGGAGGGGACCCACTGAAACAGATGTTGGGAGACAGATGGTAGCCTCCCGTCAAGGCCATTCAGCGTGTTCTTTAACGTTGGGTTATTTTACCTCTGAGCGGTACTTTTTTGCACACCATGGGCTAAATGGCCAGGTCGCATGGACCCCGTAGGCTCAGAGAAGGTTGGGGGAGAGGAACCACTGGAACAGCTGTTAGGAGACAGATGGTAGCCTGCCGTCAAGGCCATCCAGCGTGTTCTTTAACGTTGAGTTGTTTTACCTCTGAGCGGCACTTTTTTACACACCATGGGCTAAATGGCCAGGTCGCATGGACTCCGAAGGCTCAGAGAAGGTTGGAGGAGGGGACCCACTGGAACAGATGTTGGGAGACAGATGGTAGCCTCCCGTCAAGGCCATTCAGCGTGTTCTTTAACATTGGATTGTTTTACCTCTGAGCGGCACTTTTTTGCACACCATGGGCTAAATGGCGTGGTCGCATGGACCCCGTAGGCTAAGAGAAGGTTGGGGGAGAGGAGCCACTGGAACAGATGTTGGGAGACAGATGGTAGCCTCCCGTCAAGGTAATCGAGTGTGTTCATTAACGTTGGGTTGTTTTACCTCTGAGCGGCACTTTTTTGCACACCATGGGCTAAATGGGCAGGTCGCATGAACCCCGAAGTCTTAGAGAAGGTTTGGGGAGGAGACCCACTGGAACAGCTGTTTGGAGACAGATGGTAGCCTCCCGTCAAGGCCATCCAACCTGTTCTTTAACTTTGGGTTGTTTTACCTCTGAACGGCACTTTTTTGCACACCATGGGCTAAATGGCCAGGTCGCATGGACCTCGTAGGCTCAGAGAAGGTTGGGGTAAGGGACCCACTGGAACAGCTGTTGGGAGACTGATGGTAATCTCCCATCAAGGCCATCCAGCGGGTTCTTTAACGTGCACAGGGTATGGCTCTCTCGCACACTGAGCCACGGCTTAACGTCCCATCCGACGGACGGCGGCCTTTCCAAGGCCATCGGTGTCCCCTACTGACCGTGGGTAGGGCGGGGAATTTTGCGGAGATGAATCACAACGCTGACGCAGCTGGGACTCGAACCTGGGAACTACAGATTATGAACCTGGCGCGCTAACGACCGAGCCACCCCTGCCCCCCGTTAAAATGGAAGATGTTGAAAAATTATTACACCTTCGAACGCAAAACTAAAATTTTGCGACTTTAGGTGTGAAAAGGAAGATCGTACGAAAAGAATCGAGATATCTCCGCCTCCCCCCCACCAAAAAAAAAAAAAAAAAAAATCTCCGCCCTCCATATTGACCGCCGATAGGAATTTTCACCGGGGTCGACCATAAAGATTTATATCTTAAAATAAAACCTCGCGATATGAGTTAAGTGAATGAATGGGGCAAGGTTTTCTAAGTCGTTAGCGCTCTAGACTCGTAATCTGAAGTTTCTAGTCCCAGCTGGGAAGTGTAAAGATAAAAGCTGCCCACCAGCAGTGCTATAGGGTTCACTGGTGAGCTTAGAAAGTCCATCGTGAAAAGTTAAGCCGCGGTTACGTGTTCTGCACAGCCATACCCTGTGCACGTTAAATAACACGCTGGATGGACTTGGCAGGAGGCTACGAGTTACGCACATGGGCTCACGTGTTTAAGTGCCGTACGACGGACGGCGGCCTTTCGTAGCTATGCAGTGTCGCATACTGAAAGAGAGGGAGGGTTGCTAAGCTGAAACGGATTGAAATATTGCGTTGTCTATGACTCTGAAAGTTTAAGACTGAGAATTTAATTTGTTATATTGTAAGCGAAGTAATTATTTTACTTGTTAATTCTTGAGGTATTAAAGTTTGTATTGCGTACATTAATACTACCCTCTGCGCAGGTGCAACCTACGCATTCACACCTATTATTAATTAGTTTTGCCCTCCACGCAATTTTCTTTGAAAAGGATAAGTGTTCGATTTATAAACAGCGGAGAAAGGGAGAAAATGGAACACCGGAAATAACTATTGCTTTACCGGGTAAAGAAAAACTAAACATGACGTAAATGAAAGGACGAGGTTAGTAGCAATTTTGTATTTTTGTTCATGTTGCTGCCGTTGACAGCGTAAAAGGTAACGGAAAGGAATTCAGTACCTTTCCAACATATATTTTCTTGTAGGTGGGTTGTTTTACCGCTGAGCGGCACTTTTTTGCACACCATGGGCTAAATGGCCAGGTCACATGGACCCCGAAGGCTCAGAGAAGGTTGGGGAAGGGGACCCACTGGAACAGTAATTGGGAGACACATGGTAGCCTCCCGTCGAGCCCATCCAGTGTGTTCTTTAACATGCACAGGGTATGGCTCTCCAGCACACAGGCCCACGGCTTCACGTCCCATCCGACGGACGGTGGCCTTTCTTAGCCCATCGGTGTCCCCTATTAACCGTGGGCAGGGCGGGGAGTTTTGCGGAGATAAATCTCAACGCTGATCCAGCTGGGACTCGAACCTGGGAACTACAGATTATGAGCCTGACGCGCTACCGACTGAGCCACCCCCGCCGCTATTTTGTTGTATGTATCGATTTGTTGGGAAGAAACTAGAATAAGCGTCATAGCTATGTACCTTATCTAACCCCACCTCATTGATGTAAAGTGAGGATTATTAATTGTAGGTATAATTATTAAATATCCTGAAGAAATTATACTCACCGTGAATCCGATGTTTAAAGAAATGCGTCTTATTTGTCGTCCACAATTCATAGTAATTTTCGTAAACATGATATTGAAAAATACAACTGCGGAAGAGTAAACAAACACCTCTGTTCGGAATACGAAACACTGTAAGAGTCACTTCCTATGAGTGAGCAAACAGTGCATTCTTTAACGTCACTCTGTCAGACGTCATTACCCTATTATTGCAAGGAAAAAAACTATAATGTCAGTTTATGAGTTTATATCAAGCGTCTATGTTGCTGCTACGTTTGCCGCGTTAGCGTATGGATATGGCGAAGAATTGATATAATTTGAGGGTTTTTTGAGGTTTTCAAAGCTTTGCGTACCGCGAACAGTTGTTGTTGTTGTTTTACGTCTGAGTGGCACTTTTTTGCACACCATGGGCTAAATGGCCAGGCCACATGGACCCCGAAAGCTCAGAGAAGGTTGGGGGAGGGGACCCACTGGATCAGCTGTTGGGAGACAGATGGTAGCCTCCCGTCAAGGCCATCCAGCGTGTTCTTTAACGTGCACAGGGTATGACTCTCCCGCACACGGGGCCACGGCTTAAAGTCCCATCCGACGGACGGCGGCCTTTCCAAGCCAATCGGTGTCCCCTATTGACCGTGGGCAGGGCAGGGAGTTTTGCGGAGATAAATCTCAGCGCTGACCCAGCTGGAACTCGAACCTGGGACTACAGATTACGAGCCTGGCGCGCTGGCGACTGAGCCACCGCGAACAGATTTCAGTGTAATAAGCAACCATTGGCAAGGTCTATGCGATTAAAAAATACACACGGCCTGTATTCCTTATGTCCTTCTCTAAACCACCATTCTGCTGGTGGAAAAAATATCAGGTGAATCAAGTTAAATAATATTCATAAAATGTTTGTGGTTCGTTTATAAATTCCTTCAGGTAAGTATCTTTCTAGTGAATAATTAATTTACAGTAGAGGTAATTTAATTTTCCCCTTTTTAGCATGAGAGCTATGAAATTTCGATCGGCATTCAACCGACAGCTACTATACAGCACATTATTCTGATTATGGGTTATAAATTTTATAGTTAAGCGCTATTTGTCGCTGTCGACCACTAACGACCCCTTCATTTCGGCTCGAATGTTGTAAAGCTTGCTGAGTAGAAGTAATGTTTGTCCGAGGAAAAAAAATTCTTTGCTTAATTCTTTATTTCTTCATTTTCCTATTTGTCATTGCAGTATGTATACAATTTATTTCTATATCGTAAATGATTGGTTTCATATTACTGTTTTTCAGTGGCGGCTCGCGTATAGGCACTGTGGAACTGCAGCACCCCCAATTTCAACTTGATATTATCGATAACATTTAATATAATGAGTCCTTTTATCTTTAATTCTTTCTTTATACTTGTACAATATATAATCCTTAAGCTTAATGTCAGTAGCCATCCCCCAGTTTACGAAAAAGATACAAAAATCTTTGTATGGAACTGTGCGCTTCACAGTACTAGCGGCGAGGTATTTGATTGTTGTGCGCATGCGCACATAAGAAGCTACACGCGACGCTGCAAGGGAGAGAGAGCACTGTCGTTCCCGCAGTGCCGACCCTGGCGTGCTGGTTGAAGGTAGTTTTTTTTTAACTCCGCGTGTGTTGTGCTTAAAAACCGTGTACCATATTCTTGAATGGAATAAAGTGTAGAATTAGATTATTATCCTGCTTCCAGCTATTCTATTTGATTCATTTTTTTTCGCGCAAATTAAAACAAGAAGAATGGATTTCATTTTTAAATGAATAGATTAAGCTTGAACTGTAACAATTTAGGTTAAAGTAAGTAAAAAATGTTTGATTTTGTTCCTTTAGGATTTTATCAAGTTTGTGAATAAATTTTCTTTTTATACATGTTTGTTTCCTTTTACACAATTTTAAAACAAAGGTTAAAATTTTTCTGAAGCAGCACCCCCACTAATTTTAGCTACGAGCCGCCACTGCTTATGACGATCAATTGGAGAGATTTTCATGTGCGAAATGACGATTCGAATTCCAAGTCTCCTATCAGTCTATAAGACTCAAGCATCTGAAATTATCCATTGGAAATTATGGCTAATGGATAGAATATATACGTTTTTCCTATGTTTGAGCTGTAATAGGAGCATTGCCACGAAGATTCACTTCTATACTGGTTTAATAACTGTAATATTATTAGCTGAATATGTAGAAAATTATCCAGTATCAGTATTTCCCATATTGAAATGTTTTCCAGGCAGATGCTGCCATCTAGTGCCCAATGCTTAAATTAGGCCTAAGTTGATTTTTTTTTATACTTACGTAGAAGGCGAATGGACAGTCAGTGTTATAGAGAAGGCGGTGTTTGATGTTGTATGAGAAACCTGGAATGGCTTAAGAGAGCTTCTATCTCCATCCTTTGTGTTTTGTAAAAGAATATTGAATGAAATATATAGCTCATTTGAATGAGAGACGAGAGTTGTCTTAGTTGGCAGCGTGCCAGACTCGTAATCTGCAGTTCCCAGGTTCCAGTCCCAATTATGTCAGCGAAGAAACTTATCCCCGGTGAACCCCATCGTTCTCTTGGTGAGAGAGAACACATGAATGAGTTTGAAAGGCTGTCGTAGATCGGTTAAGCCGTGGGCAGGAGAGCGATACTTTAAAGAATATTCGTGGTAGCTTTAAAGGGAAGCTTCCATCTTCCTCAGAGGAACTGTACAGCGTTTGACCCTTCATAGTAGGTGTTCTGTTCACAGTATATGGCCATTAATTTCGGAGCAGGAGATGGCTCAGCCAGAAGTGTGCCAGGCTCTTAAACTTCAGTTCCGAAGTTCGGTTCCCAGTTGTACCTGCTTTCAGGTTTACTCTTCTAACCTCCATTCTTCCTCAGTGATAAAGGGGACAACGGTTGGACCTGGAACCAACCGTTGTCCAGTAATTCCACCGTACATTGGATGGGACTTAAACTTCCCATACCCTCTGTACAATCGCTCAAAGATAATATCCGATAACTATGGTTGATTACAGAATTCAGAAAAATTTTCTGGCAATGATATTTTTTTAAGAAATTAGCAATTTGGCAACATTCGTGTACGTACACATTTGAACACCCAATGAAACCCAATAGAGTTGCTGTACCAGGTGGAACGGCCGAACTATACAACAACTGTGGATATGCTAAAGGGATATTAACAAATGCATTAGCCCCTGTAGTAAAGGTTACACAGCATTCGTGACCCACCGAGGGCTGTGACAGTGGGAAATGCTTCTCTTCCAAACTGAAGAACTCTGGGATATTTTTCCAGAAAAATATGAATACCATAATTACTCCCCATGTTGATTATTGCTGTGCATATCTAAATGATACAGCTTTCTTTTACGAACAGCTGGGATGATCATCTTAACATCTTAGAGAGGATCTTAGGGATATCAATGTCAAATATTTCATAATAAACCTAGCAAAGTGTACTTGGAGGAGTAGAGAGACAAATATTTTGGTCACACCAATTTGTGGGTCCGTCAGGCAGCGCCCCCACCATGCAAAACTAGAGGTCATCAGAAAGATGAAAGCTCCTCCAATGAAGAAGGAACTGAAGAGCATATTAGGACTCTTCGGATATTACCGACACCACCTAGATCAGTATGCAGCGATTGCAAATCCACTGACAGACGTGACTCTGAAGCAGGCACCTGCACAGTTGAAATGGGGCATACAATCAGATTAAGCATTCGAGAAACTGAGGGGGGGGGGGGTATGATACAGCAGAATGAAATACTCTGTCCTGCGTGACCTTACATTCTGCATTGAAATGAATCTGCGCATGCCTCTCCCTGATTGGAGGCCAGGGACAAGAATATCCCATTCCCTTTGCTTCGAGAGAAGCTCACGGAACCCAGAATAAATGTGGTGGTGGTTGTGAGTGTGGGGGGGAGGGGGGAGGGGCTAGAAAAGTTTTTGACATGGTCATATCGATCCCAGGTCAAGATTTTTTCAGACCTTAACCTGCTAAGGTACTTATATCTATCGCAACATAGAGCAGCAAATAGCCAAAATTGGCCTTTGTCATTAATCAGTAAGATGCAACAGTGCATTATAGGAAAGGTGCTTCCCACTGAAACGAGACGCCCTATCAAGGCTGACTGAACCTTCGAATTCGGATTAACATTTAAAGTACTTGGGAAGGGAATCATGATTTGATGTGCCATGGAAATGAAAAAAAAAGTGATTTAACTTCCTATCACTCTTTATTTCAAATTAAAATGGGTAGCATTAGGCGTAGGATAATTAGAAAATCCCCAAATGCTAGATGCCAGCTCAATAATCTTCTGAGTAGTATTTTAAAATTATTTGCAAAATAAAAATTGCAAATGCCTGTAAACAAATAAGGAATGTTCATATTAATAAGGGATAAAGTTTAAAATTTCAAATTAATGGAAGAGTCAGGAAAAGTGAATGAGAATATTAAAAATGCTACTACCAATCCATCTAAAAATCTGCATTTTTCTAATTTTTCTTTTAATATAATTATACGCTATTATTTAAGGTCTATTCACTTTATTAACCAACATCTCTCCTTTCCATTTCACTCTGTAGACTTCGTGATTTGCACGACTGAAATTTCACACATTTAATTCAAGTTTTTTACGCAACAGCCGAGAAATGTTTTGAACTTGTTTGCTCTGTCAGCAGAAAGATCGCTTCATTTTCATAAAATAAAATTTTTCCTTTAATTTGTGACTTTATCAAAGTGCTGTTTTTTTCTTTTCAAAATATCATAATGGCATTTTCAAATTAGCTTTTTCTCATGATAGAAAGTCATTTTTCCCTTTGGTCATCTATAAACAATGCAGTAATGTTTGCATACGTTTCTACAGATTTTATCTACTGTCCGTGATAATATAAATATTTATTCGGGGCTTAAGGGACCAGCAAGCACAACATTTCAGAATACTAGTAAGTGTAAGAGAGTGTCTAAAATATTTAACATATTTAGCAAATTTTAAAGACTTGTAAAATGGAGGGGGATTGTGTTACACTATATTAATCCAGTCTTTTGCAACCCCTCCCTTGCATTTTCACGGTTCGATGGTGTTTCTTGCCACCACTCCCTCCCCTTGGACCTTTTTTTGATCCGGATCCGGTCACTATTATTGTGACGTCATATAATGCATTCAATGTTGCTCTATGTGTAACACGATACGTTAGATTGAATCCATTGTCCATCGGTAAAAAAAAAGTCTTTCAAGTGAATGCTTCGATTCTTGACTTCTTATGATGCATCCTATGGATGCATCATAAGAAGTCAAGAATCGATCATAAGAAGTCAAGAATCGATCTTCTTATGATGCATCCTATGGATGCATCATAAGAAGTCAAGTCAAGTTATGATGTATCCTATGGATGCGTTCCGGATTTATGAAGAAAATAATACAGAGCATTGGATAAAACGAAACATTTCCTATTTGTAACTAGGATCTATGAAAAATTAGTGGAAGTTAGTACAGGAGTAAAGAAAAACCTTTGATGCCGATTGGCATAGTCACTGATCGAGTCTAAACAGATCGAAATTGCAGCTATTGATGTTTTTCTTTAAAAACGACGTCATCACTATTGTTCACGGATGAGCCTGAAACGTAATCTCTGGATTTGAACTTGTGCCTTGAGCCCTGTATAACGGAAGGATGATAGCGATGATGAGAGAAGAATTGAGGACTCTCAAGCTATATATCCAACATTATACATCACATAATTATCTCCCAACTCCATCTTCAATGAAAACAAGTCGTCATTTCCTTTTTAAGATAAAGGTTTTGCATTTGAATTCTTTTTAAACATATTGTATTCTATGAATTTTACACGGGATCGCGACAATTGGATGGAAGTCATCTGGGTGGATAACAACTGGAAGTGCGACAATTGGGTGGACAATTGGATGGAGCACAATTGGGAGGATGTGACAATTGGGTTGAAATTAGGAAATTAGGAGAAATAGCAATTATCCGTCCGATAAATTATTACTGACATGGTGGGAATCGAATCCGCAACTATCTAGGTACACGTCAGAGCCCTTTACCATAAAATATATAGGGGCGGGGTTGGCTCGTAATCTGTAGTTCCCAGGTTCGAGTCCCAGTTGGGTCAGCGTTGAGATTTATCTCCGCAAAATTCCCTGCCCACGGTCAGTAGGGGACACTGATGGGCTTGGAAAGGCCGCCGTCCGTCGGATGGGACGTTAAGCCGTGGCCCCGTGTGCGGGAGAGCCATACCCTGTGCACGTTAAAGAACACGCTGGATGGCCTTGACGGGAGACTACCATCTGTCTCCCAACAGCTGTTCCAGTGGGTCCCCTCCCCCAACCTTCTCTGAGCCTTCGGGGTCCGTGTGACCTGGCCATTTAGCCCATGGTGTTCAAAAAAGTGCCGCTCAGAGGTAAAACAACCCAATCATAAAATATATAAACCCCAAATTCAAAGGAATGCTGATGAATTAAATCTTGAGCGATATCCATCAATAGGTCTTTCACTTTACAGCGTTTGTGCACTATCAATTCGTCAGTTGAACGTTATTAACATGAGACTTATTTTGGCATTACACATTCTCATCTATAGAATTCACCTAAACATGCATTTCGTTAATATTCCATTGTGTTGAATTACTTTACCACTGAGCAACACTTTTTTCACTCACAATGACTTCAAAGTCTCAGAGAAGATTGGGGAAGCGGATCCACTTGACAGCTCAATGGAGAGAGATGCTCTTTAATGTATAGTCGCTCAAAAAATATTCGAACACTATGGTTGATTACAGAAATCAGGAAAAATATCTGGCAACGACTTTTTAGAAATTTATGATCTGGCAACCTTCGTGTACGTACACGACTGGGTGTCTAATTTCTAAAAAAAGTGTTGCCAGATATTTTTTATGAATTCTGTAATCAACCATATTGTTCGGATAACTTTTTGAGCGACTGTACAGAGGGTATGGGAATCTTAAGTCCCATCCGATGTACGGTGCTCTTTCCAAGTCCAAACGTTGTCCCCTTTATCACTGAGGAAGAATGGAGGTTAGAGGAGCAAATCTCAAAGCAAGCAGAACTGGAAACCTAACTTCGGAACTGAAGTTTAAGAGCCTGGGACACTGCTGGCTGAGCCATCTCCTGCTCCGAAATTAATAGGCATATACTGTGAACAGGACACCTACAATGAATGGCCAAACGCTGTACAGTTCCTCTGAGTAAGATGGAAGCTTCCCTTTAAAGCTACTAAGAATATTCTTTAAAGTATCGCTTTCCTGCCCACGGCTTAACCGATCTACGACAGCCTTTCAAACTCATTCATTTTTCTTATTTCTCACCAACAGAACGATGGGGTTCACCGGAGATAAGTTTTTTCGCTGACATAATTGGGACTGGAACCTGGGAACTGCAGATTACGAGTCTGGCACGCTGCCAACTAAGATAACTCTCGTCACTCATTCAAATGAGCTATATATTTCATTCAATATTCTTTTACAAAACACAAAGGATGGTGATAGAAGCTCTCTTAAACCATTCCAGGCTTCTCTTACAACATCAAAAAACGTCTTCTCTATTACACTGTCTGTCCATTCGCACTCACGATATGTGAAGAAAAAAAAACAACTTCCACTAAATTCAAATTCAAATATATTTTTAAAGTTCACTTACTAAAATGAATCCTGCATTAGAAATTTGTGTAATCTTTCAATTACTTTTGAAAATGTTAAGCAGCAATGTTTGTGGTTAAATGTTTTTAACTTAATAACCAACAGAACGATGGGTTCGACAGAACGCTTTCTCACCAACAGAACGATGGGGTTCACCGGGGATAAGTTTCTTTGCTGACATAATCGGGACTGGAATCTGGGAACTGAAGATTACGAGCAGAGACGTCCAAATACGTTCTTATCATATTTTGTTACAGACGAACTTAAATTAGTGCATTCCATGCCAAAATCACATAAAACATTTATTTAAACACAGGGCTAACCTATGAAATATTGAATTTAAAATGTTAGTATTCTAAAAAATGTGTTTAACAACTGTTATATAATGATTAAAACAGGGATCAATGTGAATATTTCACGAATTTTAAAGTTTCTTTTAAGTCATATCTATGCTATATCATATTATAATATATACGTAATTGCGTTTGGGCAATTATACTTCAACAATTATTTTCGATACGAAAAAACCTAAAAATACATAATTTAAATGAAAAATAATTTATATAAATAATTTTGTAATCAATAATTTATATAATATTTAAATAACAAGTCCTAACGATCTAGGATCGAAGTCACGACTCTGTTCTTTAAATGTGGAAAATACAAAAATTAAAAACGAATGTTTCAAATAATATATCATGAGAGAGATTTAGAATTTAGTTAATGGAATGTAATGATCAAAATATTTATTTTCATTTCTTCCCCTTAACTTCAAAGGGATGGGAAAGTAAAAGATTTTCGTTTTAAGAGATATATAAGAGAATGATTTCTATTTTGTATTTTGTTTGTACCAGTACATTATTGCGATTTTTTTTTTTATAAATCATCCATTACTTCGTATCTCCAGTATCAGAGGGGGAAAAATTGGAAACCGAAAAAACTTCATTTTCTTTGAGAACAAGCAAATTGTTATCACCAGAGATGATTAGCTATTCTTTCAATTGTTCGTTACATCTTGTTAGAAGGGTTTCTTGCTTTATTAGAATTTGTATTTCTAACTTTAAATCAGTTAATCGAAATTTCATCCTACATAGCAAAAGAAAAATATTTGAAAAAGGAAATGTCAAACTCTTCAATTTAAATCCACTCTTCTTTTGTAGCAAATTATGACACATAAAATATTCTTTACATGTGGACTCAAAATCGATTACTAGATAACCACATTTCTTTAACGTTTATTAAAATTTTCTATCCAAAATGATTTGGATTCATCATATCTAGTACCATCCTAACTCCAAAGTTCTCATCATTTATAATCAGTTAACCAACAAATGTAATAGATTTGACCCTTATTTCAAATACATACATATTTGTTTTTTTTTGAAAAATCATATCCAACCAATGCTCTTTGATTTTAATTGCACAAAAGCACTGTCATTTGACTTATTATCGTGCTCTTTGAAAATTCGATTATATGGTTTTTAACGCCTAAACTATTCAAAATTAAACTTAACGTGACCGGATGCATGAAAATTGGTTTGGATACTAAGAAGCAATATCGATGATACAATTGTATATTCGGTATCAAGACATGCAAAGATTGCATGAGCATATCATTTGCCTTTTTGCAGTAAAATATTATTTTCTTAAATATTGGACATATCGTTGAAGATACATCCGTGATATACTTGACACCCTGAAAGTATTCTAATGATTGAACGAATGATATTTAATTGTATTAAACTATTTTATTAATACAGCGGTAGTTACTGCAAATTTTGTATTAATTTGTACCTATTTTCCAATTGCTTTTCCCACGTCATTTGTTGCGTTTCTCAATTTTATTTGGGTGTTAAAGCAACTGTTCCAGCATATATTTACAACATTTTGACCCATCACAACAAGTTGTGTATTCACAGTCTAGAACATTTACCTCCCTCTTTTTCCACTCCCTAAAAAGTGTGGAATAGCATAAACGATTGTTTTTTTATATCCATGGGATTCTCACCAGTATTGAATGAAAAGTGCTTTGGACACTACTCTAAGATATAGGGGAGACTTCTCTAATATATGAGGAGTTAGCGAAGATATTCACTTGGAAATGCCTTACATCAACTTAAATATAGTGCAGGATATTATGAGGCAAGTTTTAAAATGAGCCCAGAAATAATAACTGATTGTAAACATTTAGGCCACGTATATATCTGTAATAAGATGGATCCAACTTCAATTGTCGAAAATGTGTATGCATGTCATTACTATATCGCGATTTTTCTTTTTATAAGAGGCTGAATTTCTTTTTACTTAACTGGTAATTGTTGCACAAATTCCTTCGAATATTTCGGTAATGCATAGATATACTGTATATATATATAGTAAGATTCTGTTATTATTAAGATTTATTCCATGCAGGTCGATTAGAGTAAAGCCATTGTACAGGTATTTTAGGTATTAAGTGTTCAAGTGGCTTGTTGCTCCAAATATTAAATCGATCATTTTAATTTTGTTATGGAAAATATTTTTCTCCATATTCATGCATTAGGATTCAAACGTGTCAAAAGCTATAATATTTGCTCAATAATTGCAGCACAAAAACAAATGCAATAAAATGATTTAAATAAACTTTAAACTATTAAAATTCGCATTTAAATATTATAACTAAAGACAATCTTGTAATATGCTTTAATAACGTACAGATATTTTGAAGAAAATTTTATTAAAATTGTAGTAAAGTGTTGTTTTTCAGAGAGGTAAAGGTCGATAAAGAAAAACATTTATGGGTGATCATTATTTATGAATTTAAGAAAACTGTTGTAACGAATTCTTTTTATGGTACAATACTATTAATTCGATGCCTAGTCTACGGATCTGTGTTCTGTTTAGGAGTTGTAGTCGGATGGATATTTGCAGCTTGCGAACTGATACAATTGCTTGAGTTGTAATGTTTCTAACGGAATTCTGTAAATTTGTGTTCTTTGTCTGTAATGACAGGAGCATTAATTCGTTAAAATTGTTTGTTCCAATAAATCATTAATAAGGTTTAAGTCACTGATCATTTAGATTCAGTTGTTTTCTTAACCGGGGTAAGTGTCTTGTTAAAGAATTTCCATCGTTTGAAGTAGTTCTCTGTGACTGGATTATTCTGTAATGATGTTGTTTCAAGACAGCTCCGTTCAGTACTAAAAATGAAACCTAATTTAATATTTAGATTTAATTAACGATTTCCTGGAATAAACTATAGCAATGAACAAATGTTTTTCAAGTCATTACAGACGACCAATCTAAATTTACATTGATCATCTGTAACGACTATCCTTAGCAGTATTACTAACTCTACCAACACTATTAATATCGCCGTCTCTTTGCACAGTTGTATCGCGTTCGCTTGCATTGACATTGCTTCTGCCGATGTCCGAGTCAGAATCCTAGGATGGCACAGTCGTTTGTTCAATCATTTACATTGTGATAGTCTCTCATTAACAGTTCAGTTCCAGATAAGTACAGCCGCTCAGAAAAGTATCCGAACGCTATGGTTGATTATAGAATTTGGAAAAAAATATCTGGCAACGATTTGTTTTTTGGAAATTAGTGATCTGGTAACCTTCGTGTATGTACACGAAGATTGCCAGATATTTTTCGTGTACTGTACACCACGTCACATCCGACGGACGGCCGCCTTTCCAAGCCCATCGGTGTCCCCTACTGACCGTGGGCAGTGCGTGGGAATTTTGCGGAGATAAATCTCAACGCTTACCCAGCTGGGACTGGAACCTGGGACTATAGATTACGAGCCTGGTGCGCTGCCATCTGAGCCACCCACGCCCCCCATTCACAAGATAGGCGACGCAGCGGCCCTAGAAATTTCGGTCACTTTTCGAGGGATCACTCCCGACCATGGCAGCCAGAAACCAAATCTGTTATCCCAACAAGGCTAAAACTCAGTGGTACCAGGGCCATCAAATTAAGATCGATCAAGTAGCTGTGGAACTGGAAGAGAACTGCTGATTTCTGTCACCATGACGTCACACCTCTGCCAGGCTGTTCGCCGGAGACTTCAATTACG
This sequence comes from Ryuthela nishihirai, assembly GCA_038380435.1. Taxonomy (NCBI): domain Eukaryota; kingdom Metazoa; phylum Arthropoda; class Arachnida; order Araneae; family Heptathelidae; genus Ryuthela; species Ryuthela nishihirai. Next base: position 2,225,282 of record JAWZYU010000041.1, read on the forward strand.
TAATATGATCATTCCTAGGTTTAGAGGAATATTTTTCCCAAGTTTCGAAAATTTTCCAAAGTTTGAATTTTGCATATTCGGAAAATGGAGTTTCCATTGTTAAGGCTCTAAAGTTGAAAAAAATACGTTTATTAACAATTTATTAAATACTCCACTTTTACTTGCTTTATTGAAGAGAGGAGTAATAATTATTTTAGTTTTAATCATAGTAATTAAAGTATTTTTCAATTATTTCAAAATTCTTTAGCCTATATTCTTAAAATGTTTAAATTATAGTACATAAAAGTAATATATATATATAATATATATATATATAAATTCAATTATAATTTTCCCCAAATTCTATAGACACAGATCTAAATGGTTCCTGCATAAGCAGTAGCTGAAATGTTGGTATTCAGCGAATTAGAAAAAGATAATGAAATTTCAGAATATTATATGAAATTATGAACAAAAATATTACAGAATATATTTGCATAATCTGGCAACGATTTTTTTTAGAAATTAGTGATCTGCCAACCTTCGTGAACGTACACGAAGGTTGCCAGACAACTAATTTCTAAAAACATCGTCGCCAGATATTTTTTTTCTGAATTCTGTAATCAACCACAGTTTTCGGATATTTATTTGAGCGACTGTACACGAAGGTTGCCAGACAACTAATTTCTAAAAAAATCGTCGCCAGATATTTTTTTCTGAATTCTGTAATCAACCACAATGTTCGGATATTTATTTGAGTGACTGTACACGTAGAATGCCTGATCATTTATTTCTAAAAAAATCATTGTCAGATATTTTTTCTGAAATCTGTAATCAACCATATTGTTCGGATATTTATTTGAGCGAGTGTACGTAGACGAAGGTTGCGTTTCTAAAAAAAAATTCTAAAAAATTGCTGCCAGATATTTTTCTGAATGCTGTAACCATAAACCAGACCTGTAATCTATAAATATATATATTTCTATATCATCCTCCGTTTATACAGGGCTAAAGGCGAAAGTTTGACTCCAAAGGTTACGGTTCGAGTCCCAGCTGGGTCAGCGTTGAGATTTATCTCCGCAAAATTGCCCGCCCTGCCCACTGTCAGTAGGGGACACCGATAGACTTGGAAAGGCCGCCGTCCTTCGGATGGGACGTTAAGCCGTTGACCCGTGTGTGGGAGAGCCATACCTGTGCACGTTAAAGAACATGCTGGATGTCCTTGGCAGGCCATCTGTCTCCCAACAGCTGTTCCAGTGTGTCCCCTCCCCCAACCTTCTCTGAGCCTTCCGGGTCCATGTGACCTGGCCATTTAGACCATGGTGTGCAAAAAAGTGCCGCTCAGAGGTAAAACAACCCAACCCAGCATTTTGTACCTTGAACCTTTACACCCTTAAAAACGTTTTCTCAGCAAATTACCTTTTAATTTTTAGAAGAAAAAAAACAACAATCATACGGTGCAAAATTGGGTAAATATGCTATGCTCTTCCACATAGGTCATAACTTTCAAGTTTTTTGAACACGATGTTTTACCTCTGAGCGGCACTTTTTTGCACACATGGGCTAAATGGCCAGGTCACATGGACCCCGAAGGCTCGGAGAATGTTGGGGGAGGGGACCCACTGGAATAGCTGTTGGGAGTCAGATAGTAGTCTCCCGTTAAGGCCATCCAGCGTGTTCTTTAACGTGCACAGGATATAGGTCTCAGACACATAGTCTATGGCTTAACGTCACATCCGACGGATGGCGCTCTTTTCAAGCCCATCGGTATTTCCTACTGACTGTGGGCAGGACAGGGAATTTTGTAGAGATAAATCTCAACGCTGACCCATCTGGGAACTACAGATTACAAGCCTGGTGCACTACCGACTGACTCATCCCCATCCCCCAATGTTGGTGTAGTATTACCATTTAAATGCATTTTTAGGTAATGTGTTCCTGGCTATCACTCCTCGGTAATTGAAAGAAATTGTGAACATCCTTTTTTTTTGAGCGAAAGTCTTGTCGGAGGATTTGTGAACCCGGTTCCTCTTCAGCAACATAAATATAGTTTCGATGTTTCTAGGATTTGCATAGTAATAAAACCACATCTCATCTCTGTGACAATCTTCTGTTAACCAATTGAGGACATAGGTTCAACCATTGTCAGCATCTCCTTGCAGGAGTCGACTCAAGTCCTCTTTTCTGCTCTCTGAGCTTGTGGGGTACCCATTTGGCACAGATGCTTCGGATTGCTGATGGATAATTGTTTCCACACTGCCATTCGATACACTGGCATTATCTGAATGGTGATATGTGGGTTTTCCTTAATCAGTTTACGACACGAACATCAGCGACGGTTCTCTCGTTCACGGCCTCCTTTGTCTTCGTGCACGAGGGAATTCTTCGAAGCTCTGCCTTCGTTTTCTGAATTTGTGCATCCATCTCGTAACAGTGCCATGTGAACAGGCATTATCCTCATATACTTGTGATAAATTGGCATGAATTTTTTTCTCTTCGTCCCTAACCTATATCCTTCTAAAATGTAAAATCTTTCACCTTCTTTAGTAGGCTCCACAGTAAAAATGCACAGATTTCGCAGACCGAAATTTACGCTGCACTAGAGAAGATATAAATGATGATAAAGCCTTTGATTTCAATACGTAATGAAGCACTCCGTAAGCATTTATTAATTGCTTTTCTGTTTTCAAAGGAGAAAATGGTTCTTTTTCTAATGGCTTATAATGAACTGTTAGTTTGAGAAAGAAAATCGTTAGGAAATTTATGGAGTTTCGTTGAAGTGTTACATTGTGTAATGTAAGTGAAAAAGAATGTTGAAATTTTTCTATAACAGTCGTTTAAATTTATGAACGCCCTCTAGGTCTTTAACAGATTTTATCTTATTGATTTTCAGTGGTCTTACACTTTAGACCACTGAACTGGAATATTGTCTACCACTTTCTAATCTGTCTGTGATTAAACGAGAGTTTAATTCTTCACTAAAATTTATCAGTATTTATAGTGGTAGTTGTTTTCACTTTCATATAAATTTTTCTATGAGTTAAAAATTATTAAAGAAATAAAATTTACTGTTCGTTTTACAAGTAATCGACTTAAGCATCTAATACACCAATATTTAAACAAAAAATATGAAAAATTTTCCCTAGTCCACTGACTGATATAAGAATTAATCTATTGGTGTGAAACGAAGGAATTTAAACTGACAATATACGAGTATTTTCAGATTTGTATGTAAAATTGTTCAGTGGATAAATGTGATATTCTAAATTTTTCACTGTTTGAAATATGTAAAACACAATAATTCAAATTTGGTCGTTAGAGGGCAATCATCCCTAAAGACAATCTGAAGAATGTCAATTGCAAGTTACAAGCATAAGTATGAAAGTTTCAATGATCTTTATCCCAGATAGATATTATATATGACGCACAAATAATAGATGTTTAGAAATGCGACCATAGTTCCAATGGCTAGGATATCTGACGAACTTATTAGTTTAAAAACTAACGTAATCCGACAAAGCAAAATGTGTCAATTCGTGATTAAAGCCGATATTGTCTTCCAATTAATATTTGGTATTTATTTTTTATTTTTGAAAAAAATTCAGAAATGAAAATAATATAAATTTATAAGTGGTGTAATATAATTGTAAAAATGTTTTAAAGGGAACTGCAAAGCTGTTTAGATTACAGAGTATTATAAAATCACATTTCATTCAACTAAATAAATATATCCATTCCGTTTAGAAACAGGTTCATTGGATTGCAAAAAACAATTACAGAATAAAATTACTTTAATTTTATCTTGTCATATATATACAAAGAACGTTTTAGGAGACTGACTTATTAAGGTCGCCTAATTAATCTTCCTTTTTGATAACTCATCGACACTACTTTCCGTAATCGAGCCCATATTAATAGCCGTAGCTCAGAACAGAATATCTGGGGAACTAAATTGTGGGGTACCCTTTTGGCACAGATACTTCGGATTGCTGATGAATAATTGTTTCCACACTGGCAATCGATAAACTGGCATTATCTGAATGGTGACGTGTGGGTTTTCCTTGAACATTTCCTATGAAGCATTCTTCATCGCTTAAAAAGTATCCGAACACTATCGTTGATTACAAAATTCAGAAAAAAATATCTGGCAACGATTTTTTTAGAAATTAGTTGTCTGGCAATCTTCGTGTACTGTAAACGAAGGTTGCCAGTACACTAATTTATAAAACAAAATGTTATCAGATATATTTTTTTCTGAATTCTGTAATCAACCATAGCGTTCGGATATTTTTTGAGCGACTGTACTAATAGGTGATCGGAAAATATAAATAGTAATACATCATTAGCCCTACAGCGTTTCTTTAACTCCTAGGATTAAGGGACAAACAATCAGTATATAGGCAATAATTTGTTTTTTATTACTATATTAAAATATTGAAAATTAACCTTAAACATTTCCTTTTAAAAATTTCCCGCCCTGCCACGGTCAGTAGGGGACACCGATGGGCTTGAAAAGGCTTCCGTCCGTCGGATGGGACGTTAAGCCGTGGCCCCGTGTGCGGGAGAGCCATACCCTGTGCACGTTACAGAACACGCTGTATGGCCTTGACGGGAGGCTACCATCTGTCTCCCAACAGCTGTTCCAGTGGGTCCCCTCCCCCAACCTTCTCTGAGTCTTTGGGGTCCTTGTTGCCTGGCCATTTAGCCCATTGTGTGCAAAAAAGCGCCGCTCAGAGGTAAAACATTCCAATCCAAATTTCCTTTTAAAAACAAAGAGGGAAAAGTTTAACCACGAGTATTTTAATAAGTAGTATATTAGCTTCCTTTTCATAAATAAATACATATAAAATAAATGAAATTTAAACTTACCGTCGAAGTGCTCCACTGAAATGTCTAAGATGTATAAAGTTTAGGAAATTTATGAAATTCTTTGACTGCTGTCAAAACTCAATAAAATATATTTTCATAAACACATTTGGATGTTAATTTTTAGTATCATGTGATCGGAATTAAGATCGCAATATTTGAATATTCTTGTAGAAACAATTGCTCGAGAGCATTTGGGATCGGTAGTTTAACATCTGAGAGGTACAGTCTCTCAAAAAAATATCCGAAAACTATGGTTGATTACAAAATTCAGAAAAAATATCTCGCAACGATTTTTTAGACATTAGTGATATGGCAACCTTCGTGTACGCACCCAGTGGTTGCCAAATCACTAATTTCTAAATAAATCGTTGTCAGATATTTTTCCGTATTCTGAATCAATCATAGTGTTCGGATATTTTTTTTCAGCGACTGTACCTCTCAAAGGTAAAAATACCGAACGCAAATACTCTCGAGCAATACCAAAAAAATTTCCTCCAAACTGACAAATTGGTTTTGCGATACGGATTGCTTTCGCTTGTTAAGATTCTAACGGGCCACCACTGAATCTATGTGTGATGGGCTTTCATGTGTATTTGCAGGCTGATACACTCATCCGTGGTCAGAATATACGTTTGTACTTGTATTTCTTTATGAAACAAAATAACATTTTAGGTAATGTTTCAAGAAATAAATGATTATTTATTATCTCAATCGAGGTTAGGATTTAACCTTGAAATTTATAAAAGGAGGAGGTTGGGTTGTTTACCTCTGAGCTCCACTTTTTTACACATAATGGGCTGAATGACCAGGTCACAAGGACCCCGAAGTCTCAGAGAAGGTTGGGGGAGGGGACCCATTGGAACAGCTGTTGGGAGACAGATGGTAGCCTCCCGTCTAGAGGCCACCCAGTGTGTTCTTTAGCTTGCACAGGGTATGGCTCTCCCGCACACGGGGCCTCGGCTTAACGGCGGCCTTTCAAAGTCCATCTGTGTCTCCTACTGACCGTGGGCAAGGCGGATAATTTTCCGGAGATAAATCTCAACGCTGACCCAGCTGGGACTCGAACCTGGGAACTGCAGATTAAGAGCCTGGCGCGCTACCGTCTGAACCACCCCCGCCCCCAAAAGGAGGAAGAGATCTCAAATGAAATGTTTCAATCTGATGATACATACTGAGTGGTTAAATGAAACTACGTTACTTTGTAGGTCTGCGGATAAAAACGGTTAGCTGAACAAAGCTGAAATTTGAAGCGAATAATAATCAGGTCACACAGAATTAAATGGTAGGCAAAAAATGAAATTATTATAAAAACTACCAGCGGGTTGAACGTGGCGCTGTACATAAAAATCATTCACATTATTTACCAGTCTCGTGTTAGTAAGTGAATATAAGACAAAGAGGTTAGAAAATAAAAACAGAAAGCCATCATGAGATCTCACCATTTTGTAATAGAGAGCATGATCATTTTCACTTTCCCAAACTTTCGAGAATAATTGATAAAAAGAGTCACGACACCGGAACTGAAGGATCGTGCATTATTGGTAAGTTCTATTTCCAAAATAATAACAAAGGCACGAATGCTATAGCCGAATATTGCTTAATGATGAGATGGAGACGCCTTTGAGGAAAGTGAGTTACAAAACAGGGCTTAGAATTTTGAAGAAGCGGTTATAAATCGTAATGCCATTGCAGAGGAAGTCTACCGGTTTTTGAACACATTGTAAATGGCTGATTTAAATAGATTTGATTTAAATAGATTTGACAGTTTATTTTTAACTTAGGAAGCATTTTTTTTTTATAAAACTTTTATTTAAGAAACATCCTGGTACACTACCGACTTTACCGACCTAATACACAACGACATTAAAACGCTATATTTCTTTTTGCGATTAGTCCTTTTAGCGTTTAATGAATTTAAGAATCATATTTTTATGTAATATCTCTTGTAATTAAATAGTTGTACAGTTTTGTACTCGTACAAAAGTGAAAATTCCTACACAAAATACGTTAGTAATATGAAGAGGCAGTCCTGCTATGTACAGCAGGAGGGGTGAAGTGTTAAATCCTTCTGATACGTTATATATATTATAAACGACCTGTTCTAAAATAACAGGTCGTACACTATTATTCTTAATTTTTCGCGACTTACGTTCGAAGTCACTTAACTGGAATGAACTCACGTCAAGAATACCACTTGTGTGATTAAACGACTACACAAGACTACACTAAATGATACTGTAATTTATAGTGGTAGTTGTTTTCGCCAACCTTTAATTTTTTTTATCTAGCAAATAACATACGAAAAAAAATGATTATTTAAAGTTTCTTTGAAACAATATCTTCATATTATAGAGACTGCTTTCAGATTGAAATAAAGATTTCTACCTTTTCTAAACCATGCATCTTAACCTTTATATACGAGGTAACCTAAATTAAACTGACAATATTTAAGTAAATTTGTAGAGGGAACTCAGTGGATATAAGCAATAATTTAAATTTGCACATTTCAGATCATTACTGAAGCAAAGCATAAAAAAATAGGTATCATGATATACAAAGGGAATAGTGTAATTTTCAATTTTAGAGAAGATAAAAAAAATGCCCTCTAAACATGAAATTCATCGCAATTAGCTCCGCTGTTATATCTAAAAATTGTTTTGTTTACCTGGGCGGGGGTGGCTCAGTTGGTAGCGCGCCAGGCTCGTAATCTGTACTTCCCAGGTTCGAGTCCCAGCTGGGTCAGCGTTGAGATTTATCTCCACAAAATTCCCCGCCCTGCCCACGGTCAGTAGGGGACACCGATGGGCTTAGAAAGGCCGCCGTCCGTCGGATGGGACGTTAAGCCGTGGCCCCGTGTGCGGGAGAGCCATACCCTGTGCACGTTAAAGAACACACTGAATGGCCTTGACGGGAGACTACCATCGGTCTCCCAACAGCTGTTCCAGTGGGTCCCCTCCCCCAACCTTCTCTGAGCCTTCGGTGTCCATGTGACCTGGCCATTTAGCCCATGGTGTGCAAAAAAGTGCCGCTCAGAGGTAAAACAAACCAACCCTGTTTTGTTTACCATTACCTTCAATTATATTTAAGGCAACTTCCAATGACTGATTGGTATAATAAAGGTAATATAAAGGTTGGGTTGTTTCACCTCTGAGCGGCACTTTTTTGCACACCATGGGCTAAATGGCCAGGTCACATGGACCCCGAAGGCTCAGAGAAAGTTGGGGGAGGGGACCGACTTGAACAGCTGGTGGGAGACAGATGGTAGCCTCCCGTCAAGGCCATCCAGCGTGTTCTTTAACGTGCACAGGGTATGGCTCTCCCGCACACGGGGCCACGGCTTAACGTCCCATCCGACGGACGCGGCCTTTCCAAGCTCATCGGTGTCCCCTACTGACCGTGGGCAGGGCGGGGAATTTTGCGGAGATAAATCTCAACGCTCACCCAGATGGGACTCGAACCTGGGAACTACAGATTACGAGCCTGGCGCGCTACCGACTGAGCCACCCCCGCCCCAATATAAAGGTAATAATGGTATAAAAAACCCTCAATAGAAGAAATCTCAGTCAGCGGATGGTAGCTCAGCAGTTAGAGTACCTGACCCATGTCATCAGGAGATCGTAGGTTTGTGTCCCACCAGGATTAAATCGATTTTTTCTCTGTTTGGCATTGTTCAGTTTACAGGTGCTTACCTGTGTTTGCTTATTATTAAAGAAATTAGTTTAATTAAGATAAAAAAAATATATGTTTATTTAAAAATATATTTATTGTACTTTTTAAAATATTCTTCCAAAATTATATATATATATATTTTTAATTTTGTGTATTGCAAATAAAAAAAATGTTTTAGGAAGTCTTTTAGGTTTGACGTTTGAAATGGCTTCCTCAAAAACCTGTTCCTGGGTATCATATAAATAATCACTTGTCGACGTCACATTTCATTGAATCCTTAACCATTTGACTGAAACTTAAACATGACTTACATTTGACATTGGAAAATCTTATATTAGGATTTTCCAAGTTCTTTGCTATATTATATATTCAGTAGGGGACACCGATGGGATTAGATAGGCCACCGTCCTTCGGATGCGACGTTAAGCCGTGTTCCTCATGCTGGAGAAATCCATACCTTATGCACGTTAAAGGACATATTGGATGGCCTCGGTGGGAGAATACCATCTGTCTACTAACAGTTGTCCAGTTTGTTCCCTCCTCAAACCTTCTCTGAGACATCGGAGTCTTTGTGATCTGGCCATTTAATTCATTTTTTGCAAACACGTACAGTCGCTCAAAAAATATCCGAACACGATGATTGATTACAGAATTCAGAAAAAATATCTGGCAACGATTTTTTTAGAAATTAGTGATATGGCAACCTTTGCACGTACACGAAGTTTGCGATATCACTATTCTCCAAAAAAATCGTTGCCACATATTTTTTCTGAATTCTGTAATCAACCATAGAGTTCGGATATTTTTTGGAGCAACTGTACCTCTCAGAGGTAAAATTACCGAACCCAAATGATCTCGAGTAATACCAAAAAACTTTCCTCCAATCTTACAAATTGGTTTTGCGATACGGATAGTTTTCGCTTGTTTAGATGCTTATGGACCACCACTGAATCTATGTGTGATGGGTTTTCATGTGTATCTGCAGACTGTTACACTCATGCGTGGTCAGAATATACGTTTGTACTTCTATTTCTTTATGAAACAAAATAACATTTTAGATAATGATTCAAGAAATAAATGATTATTTATTATCTCAATCGAGGTTAGGATTTAACCTTGAAATTTATAAAAGGAGGAGGTTGGGTTGTTTTACCTCTGAGCGGCACTTTTTTACACATAATGGGCTAAATGGCCAGGTCACAAGGACCCCGAAAGCTCAGAGAATGTTGCGGGAGGGACCCACTGGAGCAGCTGTTGGGAGACAAATGGTAGCTTCCCGTCAAGGCCATTCTGTGTGTTTTTTAACGTGCACAGGGTATGGCTGTGTTACAGTTTTACGCAACAGCCGAGTACCTTTTTCGACTTGTTTGCTCTGTCAGCAGAAAGATCGCTTCATTTTCATAAAATAAATTTTTCTTTTAATTGGTGACTATCCAAGTGCATTTTTTTTCTCTTTAAAATATCATCGTTGAATTTTCAAATTAGCTTTTTCTCATTATCGAAAGTCATTTTCCCCTTAGGTCATATATCAATAATGCAGTAATGTTTGAACACGTTTCAAGAGATTTTATCTACTGTCCTTGGTAATATAAATATTTTATTCGAAGCTTAAGGGACCAGCACGCACACCCTTTCAGAATACTGGGAAGGGTAAGAGAGTGTCTAAAAATATTTAACATATTTAGGAAATTTTAAAAATCTGTAAAACGGAGGAGGATGTGTTATACCTCGTTAATCCAGTCTTTTGCGCCCCCCCCCCCTTGCATTTTCCGGTTCGATGGTGTTTCTTGCCCCCACTCCCTCCCCTTCGATGTTTTGTAGATCCGGGCCCTGTCATTATTATTATGACGTCTTATAATGCATCCCATGTTACTCTATGTGTAACACGATAGGATATTTTAGATTCAATTCATTATCCATCAGTAATAAATGTCTTTTTTAAGTGAAGGCTTCAATTCTTGACTTTTTATAATGCATCCTATGGATGCTTTCCGGATTGTTGTTATAACTTTAAAAAAAACGTGTGGAATAAACGACACATTTCTCATTTGTAAAAAACAAGTTTGAAAGAAGAGTGGTAGTTTCTGGAGCAGTAAAGAAAAACCTTCTGTGGACGATTGGCGTAGTCACTCTATGGAGTATAAACAGATCGAAAGTCCGTTTACGAATATGAATATCAGCAAGAGGGAAAATACAAGCCTGAAAGCAGCAACTATTGATGTTTTTCCTTAAAAGAGACGTAATCACAATTGCTCACGGATGAACCTCGAACGTAACTTTTGGATTTCAACTTGCGCCTTCAGTCCTACATAAGCGGAGGATGATAGCGATGATGAGAGAACAATTAAATAACTGAAGCTTCATATCCAGCATCATCCATCATATAATCATCCCTCAACTCCATCTGCAATCAAAACAACTCATCATTTCCTTCTTAAGATAAAGGTTTTGCATTTGAATCCTTTAAAATATATTTTGTGTTCTATGAATTTTACACGGGAGCGCAATTGGATGGACTTGAACTGGGTGGATAGCAACTGGAAGTTGGACAATTGGGTGGATACGACAATTGGAGAGATAATTGGATGGAACACAATTAGGTGGATATGAAAATTGGGTTGAAATAAAGAAATTATGAGAAATAACAATTATTCACCTGAAAAATTACTACTGACAAGGCGGGAATCGCACCCGCAAATCTCTAGGTACATGCCAGAGCCCTCTACCATAAAAACCACGCATCAGACGAAAACACACTTCCAGGAAAAGACATACATTTTTCAATGAAATGTGGTGGACTTTGCGCCATCTATTCCTCATGAGGAGCAACTTATTTTCCAATAGTTGCCAATGACTTAGATGTTAATGAGAAAGTCACTCACTCTTAAACGTTCTGATAAAAAATAATTCTAAATTACAGGAACTGCAGTATTTGTATATATTCTCCTTAATCCATTTTTCCACATAGGTTTTGTATGTACCATCTTTAATCCGACCCCACACTATGGCAAAATGTTTAGGATTGGGTTGTTTTACCTCTGAGCGGCACTTTTTTTTGCACACCATGGGCTAAATGGCCAGGTCACATGGACCGCGAAGGCTCAGAGAAGGTTGGGGGAGGGGACCCACTGGAACAGCTGTTGGGAGACCGATGGTAGTCTCCCGTCAAGGCAATCCAGCGTGTTCTTTAACGTGCACAGGGTATGGCTCTCCCGCACACGGGGCCACGGCTTAACGTCCCATCCGACGGACGGCGGCCTTGCCAAGCCCATCGGTGTCCCCTACTGACCGTGGGCAGGGCGGAGAACTTTGCGGACATAAATCTCAACGCTGACCCAGCTGGGACTCGAACCTGGGAAATACAGATTACGAGCTTGGCGCGCTACCAACTGAGCCACCCCCGCCCCAAATATTTAGGAAGTATGTTCCTTCTAATCGTAGTAAACGGAAAATGAAAAGAAATTCCCTACTGCAAAACAAAGATTCATTGGATAATCTGCTTTTCTCACTAATACAACCCTCATTAAAACGAAATTTTCAAAAAAAAAAATTACAAAAGAAACATTTGGAAACAATTGAATGTATCATAGGATATCGAAACACGGATATAGAGAATTTTTCTGGCTAATGCGATTTTCATTAAAAGGGATTCTTAAAATTTTTGTTTGATTCTTTTGATTTTAAGTGAAACAAACTGAAATAAAAGAATCCACTAACGGACACGACGATGCATAAGACTACCAGTATTCCCTTTAGTCAATAAAATAAATATTTTAAATATCCTTTACTTCTAATAGAAACAATTGTAAACTTATGAAATGTATTACAGAAAATCGAAACAGGCGATATTGAGAATTATTCTCGCTTATCCATCCTCGGTTATAACGTATTTTTGTATTCTTTCCTGCATGAACTAAATAAAGCAAAGTGAATAGTGTTTAAAAGGAGTAGAAATGGAAAAATGTCGTCCCTAACCATTTTTATCAGAGTAAACAAACAAACGCTTCTTCTAATGTATTCGTTCGATTTCTGAGTGTTCCATTCACAAAGTATGCTTTCAAAATATCGATTGCTTTGATATATCGGATCAGAAGGAATAGATTGAAAGCTTTATTAAAAGTCGAGTAAGGAAAATTAGGTGTTATAGAGGATGTTTAAAATTCTCTGTGCATTTCTAATTGTTTCATTACAAAGGAAAAAAAATCATTTTATTGAATGTCGTACTAGTGAGAGTATTTACAGTTCGAGTCTCTTTGGTTGCCTCTGGTGCCATCTTTTGATATCCCTATTTATTTTTTGTTCAGAAAGTTTGCTGTGGAAAATAAAATTCGATTCAGTGAAATTCAGTTTAAAGAAATTAAAAATTATCGTTCATGTAGTGAAATGTGTAAAATATAGTATCAGGTGGATTCATTCAAACGAGTTTTGAAAATATTCTATATATTGGAATATTAGATTATTGAGAGAAGATGTGAATAGTTTATTGAGTAAAAGACCAGATGGAATAAATATTGTTCTTTGCAGTTTCTTTTCTGGGTTCCTTCGATTACAAATAATCAATTAATATATTTTAATCAATGTCCTATTATAGAGTATAGAGACAAATGCGTCATTGCTCATGGATTAGCTAAAATACTTGTAAATGAATGTTGGTTTAGTGTCCCAAAGGCATTCCTTTGATATTCAATTGGTTAGTTTAGAAAGGAAAAGATTTTTCTTTTTTTTCAATGTAGTATTTGTGAGAATACAAAACTCTTATTCTGATTACGTTCCTGCATCTCTTTTCCTCCTCTCCCCAGCTCATGAATGGTGGATTCTCCTTTGAACATTTTCCAATTGGGGAGCCTGTCTGTCGCGGGGCTTGGCATCGAATTCGGGAGTCGATGCTATACACTGCTTTGGCCTCTGCTTCAGGTAAACGCGAGGTCCTGTGGTGGCCCCTCAGGATCAATCGACTGGTGGGTAGGTCCAGCTAGGCTCAACTATACAGATCCGTTATTAATCTTCCCCACGTCTGGTAACGGTTTGCGAGTTTTCCCTCACGTTCACTAATTTTATAGTTTTCTTTCTTTTGTGAGGCCAGTTCTTTCCTCATACCTTATTAATTGTTTGCTTATATTCTGTTGTGGGAACTCAGATGAGTTTCTCAGCATTTCTCTTTTTCATTTCCTTTTGTTTCGTTGTGAGGGCTTGTCTCACTGGTCGTGTGGGTATGGTACCCTACTGACCTGGTGCCCGACTAGGCGTCCTCTTGTTGGACTCCGTGGTGGGTGGGGACAACGGGCACTGAATCCCCAAAAAAACACCATGAGTTCTACAACTGAAAATTTACTGGCCAATGCCGCCAAGAAGGCTCGCCATGAACCACCATCTTCTTCGTCTTCCTCTTCATGTGTGTCTCCGTCTCCGAGGTTCCTGGTCAATTTGGTTCTATACACCATCTTTGTGGCTAACCGGGGAACAGATTAAATTTAGGTTTTGATCGATGGATGAACCTTCCTTCTATAGGATTGTTCATCTTAGGTAGCCGTGGATGAGCTGTGTCCTTGTGGCACTGTCTTGCCCGTGGCGTAGGTAGTGGTGTTTCAGGCATTCTCCCTAAAGATCAGGTTCATTCGATGTATTGTGGAGCATCTGGGATTTGCCTTTATATAATGTAAATGTAAATCCACTCTACTGGTGATCAGGTGCTTGGGGACATGTCCCCGTTTATATAATATATACAGTACAACCTTTCACGCGCATGCACATAAGAAATTCCGTAAAGGGACTGCTTCAAGGACCCACGCTGTAGGACGACGACGCTCCCTTGGTAAGTTGCAGTTTTTCCACTCTATATTGCTCAGCAATGGAAGGCTTGTGTGATATTCGTGGGAATGAAGTTCTAGAGACTACTGACAAACTCTCAGATTCCATCAGATGTAAAGGTGCCATCAGATGTTCCGTCAGATGTAAAGGTGCCATCAGATGTTCCGTCAGATGTAAAGGTGCCTGTAGAAGCCAATTTCATTACTATTGCGCAAATATTACAGAAGAAAATTACCGTAAATTTTCTGCAGAGCGCAAAATATAATAGAAGTGTATGAATTTTACTTTTTTTTATGCCTCCCCGGCCAGGTCACACGATATTGAATATGATGTGTCAGATGTTTCTTCAGCTCCGAACAAATGGCATCAATAAAATCTTTAATATACCAGTCAGTTGAACAAGCAATGAATGAATGCATAGGTGATCTGAAGAACAACATCGTGGGACTTACCAAATCATTAGATTTTTTTAATCATAAAAATATGATGAATTTCGAGATAAGGTTGAAAATGTGACTCAGGACTTGGTTCTCTGCAGACAAATAAATAAAAAATTATTTGCTAAGAATCGAAAATTGGAAAATACGATCGAAAATTTATCAGAAAGGGTAAATGATTTGGAACAGGAAAGCAATATGAGATACTTAGATTTTCAAGATACAGTCGCTTAAATAAATATCCGAACACTATGATTGATTACATAATTCAGAAAAAATATCTGGCAACGTGTTTTAGATATTAGTGGTCTGGCAACCTTCGTGTACAGTCGTTCAAATAAATATCCAAACACTGTGGTTGATTACAGAATTCAGAAAAAATATCTGGTAATGATTGTTTTAGAAATTAGTGATCTGGCAACCTTCGTGTACAGTCGCTCAAATAAATATCCGAACGCTACGGTTGATTACAGAATTCAGAAAAAATATCTGGCAACGATTTTTCTTAGAAATTAGTGATCTAGCAACCTTCGTGTACAGTACACAAAGGTTGCCAAATCACTAATTTCTAAAAAAAATCGTTGCCAGATATTTTTTCTGAATTCTCTAATCAACCATAGCGTTCGGATATTTTTCTGAGCGACTGTACTTATCTGGAACTGGACTGGTTAATGAGAGACAATCGCAACGTAAATGATTGGACAAACGACTGTGCCATCCTAGGATTCTGACTCGGACATCGGCAGAAGCAATATCACTGCAAGCGAACGCGATACAACTGTGCAAAGAGACGGCGATATACATAGTGTTGTTTGAGTTAGTAATACTGCTAAGGATAGTCGTTACAGATGATCAATGTAAATTTAGATTGGTCGTCTGTAATGACTTGAAGAACATTTATTCATTGCTATAGTTTATTCCAGAAAATCGTTAATTAAATCTAAATATTAAATTAGTCTCGGTATTTCATTTTTAGTACTGAACGGAGCTGTCTTGAGACAACATCATTACAGAATAATCCAGTCACAGAGAACTACTTCAAATGATGGAAATTCTTTAACAAGACACTTACCCCGGTTAAGAAAACAACTGAAACTAAATGATCAGTGACTTAAACCTTATTAACGATTTATTGGAACAAACAATTTTAAAAAATTAATGATCTTGTTACAAACAAAGAACACAAATTTACAGAATTCCGTTAGAAACATTACAACTCAAGCAACTGTATCAGTTCGCAAGCTGCAAATATCCATCCGCCTAAAACTCCTAAACAGCACACAGGTCCATAGACTAGGCATCGAATTAATAGTATTCTACCATAAAAAGAATTCGTTACAACAGTTTTCTTAAATTCATAAATAATGATCACCCATAAATGTTTTTCTTTATCGACCTTTACCTCTCTGAAAAACAACACTTTTCTACAATTATAATAAAATCTACTTCAAAATATCTGTACGTTATTAAAGCATAGTACAAGATTGTCTTTAGTTGTGATGTTTAAATGCGAATTTTAATAGTTTAAAGGTTATTTAAATCATTTTACTGCATTTTTACCTGTGCTGCAATTACTGAGCAAATATTATAGCTTTTGACACGTTTGAATCCTAATGCATGATGTGGAGAAAAATATTTTCCATAACAAAATTAAAATGATCGTTTTAATATTTGGAGCAACAAGCCACTTGAACATTTAATACCTAAAATACCTGTACAATGGCTTTACTCTAATCGACCTGCATGGAATAAATATTAATAATAACAGAATCTTACTATATATATATATACAGTATATCTATGCATTACCGAAATATTCGAAGGAATTTGTGCAACAATTACCAGTTAAGTAAAAAGAAATTCAGCCTCTTATAAAAATAAAAATCGCGATATAGTAATGACATGCATACACATTTTCGACAATTGAAGTTGGATCCATCTTATTACAGATATATACGTGGGATAATTGTTTAGAATCAGTTAATACTTCTGGGCACATTTTAAAACTTGCCTCATAATATCCTGAACTATATTTAAGTTGATGCAAGGCAATTCCAAGTGAATATATTCGCTAACTCCTCATATATTAGAAAAGTCTCCTCTATATATTAGTGTCCAAAGCACTTTTCATTCACTACTGGATATAGAATACAATCGTTTATGTTATTCCCCACTTTTTTGGGAGGAGAAAAAGAAGGGGTGGTAAATGTTCTAGAGTGTGTTTACACAACTTGTTGTGATGGGTCAAAATGTTGTAATTATATACTGGAACAGTGGTTTTAACACCTACATAAATTGAGAAACGCAACAAAGGACGTGGCAAAAGCAGTTGGAAAATAGGTAGAAATTAATAAAAAATTGGCAGTAACTACCACTTTAGTAATAAAATAGTTTAATACGATAAAATATCATTCGTTCAATCAGCAGCCTTAAATGTTTCATAACAGGTATATCACGGATGTATCTCAACGATATGTCCAATACTTAAGAGAATTACATTTTACTGCGAAAGGCA
Source organism: Ryuthela nishihirai (assembly GCA_038380435.1). Classification (NCBI taxonomy): domain Eukaryota; kingdom Metazoa; phylum Arthropoda; class Arachnida; order Araneae; family Heptathelidae; genus Ryuthela; species Ryuthela nishihirai. The sequence continues at coordinate 2,242,559 of JAWZYU010000041.1, forward strand.
AATGATATGCTCATGCATTCTTTGCATGCCTTGATACTGAATATACAATTGTATCATCGATATTGCTTCTTAGTCTCCAAAGCAATTTTCATGCATCCGGTCGCGTTAAGTTTAATTTCAGCAGTTTAGCCGTTAAAAACCATAATAATCGAATTTTCAAAGAGCACGATAATAAGTCAAATGACAGCGCTTTTGTGCAATTAAAATCAAAGAGCATTGGTTGGATATGATTTTTCAAAAAAAACAAATATGTATAATTTGAAATAAGGGTCAAATCTATTACATTTGTTGGTTAATTGATTATAAATGAGGAGAACTTGGGATTTCGTATGATACTAGGTATGATCAATCCAATTCGTTTTGGGCAGAAAATTTCGATAAACGTTAAAGAAATGTCTAGTAATCGATTTTGAGTCCACACTTGAAGAATATTTTATGTATCATAATTTGCTACAAAAGAGGAGTGGATTTAAATTGATGAGTTTGTCATTTACTTTTTCAATATTTTTCTGTTGCTATGTACGATGAAATTAAGATTAACTGAGTTAAAGTTAGAAATACAAATTCGGATAAAACAAGAAAGCCTTCTAACAAGATGTAACGAACAATTGAAAGAATATCTAATCATCTCTGGTGATAATAAGTTGCTTGTTTTCAAAGAAAATGAAGTTTTTCGGTTTCCAATTTTTCCCCATCTGATACTGGAAATACGAACTAATGGATGATTTATAAAAAAAAATCGCAATTATCAGTGTTTTAGCTCTTATGGAAAAAGCTGTAAAAAAATTTCTGCCCACTTTGAGTTCAAAGAGAAAAAGTGTTAACTCTGTTAACGTTAACATTTCTACCCAGATTACGCAAAAATAAATTATTTCATTGTTCTTTTTATGATGAGAGCCACATAAAAAACCTTCGTAAATCAATAATACAGAACTTTTTAAAATCATATTTAACGAATTATGGTAGTAAGTGTACTGAAGAATTTCCACAACTCAAGCTGAATTCTAAACCCCTCTCAAGAAAAATGTTTAAATTAGAAATATTTCAGTTCCCAATTCCTGTTATATTTCTGATGGAACGTTCAAGTAATCAACAGAATCCTTAAATTGCACAAATACATGTATGAATATTCTTAAAATTTGCAAACGTCTACCCCAATTCTGGAAAGCTTGGTGGTACTCCTGTTGGGAAAAAATACTCCACAACTCTGTATAAACTCATTTTGTACCTTGAACCTTTGCACCCTTGAAAACGTTTTCTCAGAAAATTCCTTTTAATTTTTAGAGAAAAAAAAATAATCGTACAGTGCAATAATTGGGTAAATATGCTAGATGGTGTAGCTATTTATTTTTTTTTTACTTTTCCAGATAGGTCATAACTTTCCGAGTTTTATGAGCACGTTGTTTTACCTCTGAGCGGCACTTTATTGCACACCATGGGCTAAATGGCCAGGTCACATAGACTCCGAAGCGTCAGAGAAGGTTGGGGGAGGAGACCCACTGGACCAGCTGAAAGGGTTCAGATAGTAGTCTCCCGTCAAGGCCATCCAGCGTGTTCTTTAACGTGCACAGGGTATAGCTCTCAGGCACACGGGCCATGGCTTAACGTCCCATCCGACGGATGGCGCTCTTTCCAAGCCCATCGGTGTTTCCTACTGACTGTGGGCAGGACAGGGGATTTTGTAGAGATAAATCTCAACCCTGACCCATCTGGGACTCGAACCTGGGAACTATAGATTACGAGCCTGGCACGCTACTGACTGAGCCAACCCACCATCCAATGTTGGTGTAGTATTACCATTTAAATGCATTTTTTTAGGTAATGTATCCATGGCTATCACTCCATGGTAATTGAAAGAAACTGTGAACATACTTTTTCTTGAGCGAAAGTCTTGTCGGAGGATTTATGGACCCGGTTCATCTTCAGCAGCACAAACATAGTTTCAATCTTTCTGGGAGTTGTATAGTAATAAAACCACGTCTCATCTCTGTGACAATCTTCTGTTAACAATTTGGGGCCATAGGTTCAACCAATGTCAGCATCTCGTTGCAGGAGTCAACTCAAGTCCTCTTTTCTGCTCTCTGAGCTTGTGGGGTACCCATTTGGCACAGATGCTTCGGAACTTTAAATGTTGGTGAGTAGTGGTTTCCACACTGCCAATCGATAAACTGGCATTATCTGAATGGTGATGTGTGGGTTTTCCTTAATCAGTTTACGACACGAACATCAGCGACGGTTCTCTCGTTCACGGCCTCCTTTGTCTTCGTGCACGAGGGAATTCTTCGAAGCTCTGCCTTCCTTTTCTGAATTTGTGCATCCATCTCGTAACAGTGCCATGTGAACAGGCATTATCCTCATATACTTGTGATAAATTGTCATGAATTTTTTTCTCTTCGTCCCGAACCTATATCCTTCTAAAAATGTAAAATCTTTCACCTTCTTTAGTAGGCTCCACAGTAACAATGCACAGATTTCGCAGACCGAACTTTACGCTCCACCAGAGAAGATCGAAATGATGATAAAGCCTTTCATTTCAATACGTAATGAAGCACTCCGTACGCGTTTATTAATTGCTTTTCTGTTTTCTAAGGAGAAAATGATTCTTTTTTTAATGACTTATAATTAACTGTTACTTTGAGAAAGAAATATCATTAGGAAAAGGAAAAGGGTTTATGGAGTTTCGTTCAAGTCTTACACTGTGTGACGTAAGTGAAAAAGAATGTTGAAATTTTTCTATAACAGTCGTTTAAATTTATGAACACCCTCTAGGTCTTTAACAGATTGTATTTTATTGATTTTTAGTGGTCTTACACTGCAGACCACTGAACTGGAATATTCTAGGAGCCTTATCGGAACCTGTTACGATTAAACGAAAGTTTAATTCTTCATTAAAGTATATCGGTATTTATAGTGGTATTTGCTTTCACTTTCATAATTTTTTCTGCGAGTAAAAATTATGAAAGAAATAAACATTTACTGTTTGTTTTACAAGTAATCGACTTAAGCATCTAATACACCAATATTTAAACAAAAAATATGAAAAATTCTTCCCTAATCCACTGACTGATATAAGAATTAATCTATAGGTGTGAAGCGAAAGAATGTAAACTGAAATTATTCGAGTATTTTCAGCTTTGTATGTAAAATTGCTCAGTGGATATATGTGATATTTAAAATTTTCACTGTTTGAAATATGTAAAACATAATAATTGAAATTTGTTCATTAGAGAGCGATCATCCCTCAAGACAATCTGAAGAATGTCAATTGCAGGTTGCAAGCATAAATATGAAAGTTTCAATGATCTTTATCCCAGATAGATATTATATATGACGCACAAATAAGAGATATTTCGCCAATCAATGGGCCAATCTTGAAAGAAAAAGCATTAATCCTTGATTCTAAAATCGATAATGGGAAATATTTTTCAGCAAGCGAGGGACAGCTTTCTCGCTGAAAAAAAATGACATGGTGTTCATAACCTTGGTGTTTGTGTTGAGAAATTGTCAGCTGATCCTTTAGCAGCAAAGGAATTTTCAGAAAATCTTTTAGTGCTTATTGAAGAAGAAGGCGTATGCGCAGAACAAATCTACAATGTAGATGAGACTGCGTTAAATTTTAAAATTCTTCCAACGAAAACGTTTGCGACAGCGCAAGAAACCTCAGCATCAGGATTTAAAACAAACAAAGAAAGAATATCTGTGGCTTGTGTACAAATGCTGCAGGTACGCACAAACTTCCTCTTTTTGTAATTGGGAAATCAGCAAAATCCCGAGCATTCATACTTTTAAATTTATCTGCTCTGCCAGTTTAATATAAAGTTCAAAATTCTGTTTCGATAGAGTGGTATTTGTTTAAAGAGTGGTTCTTTACAGAATTTGTTCGAAAAGTAAAAAACTACTCGACAAGTCTTAAAATGGCTGTAAAGGCCGTACTCATTCTCGACAATGCCCCCAACACACCCAAGCGAACTCATTTCTGACAGCATAAAAGCCATGATTTTGCCACCTAATGATAATAACCAATAGATCAAGGCGTTCTTTTAAGTTTAAAGAGGGGATACAGGAGAAAGCTTCTTTCAGAAATTCTACAGCGAACCGAAAATGACGGAACAGGACTTTTAAATGCTTTGAAAACAATAAATATCAAGAATGTGATCCATGAAACAGGAATGCTTCGTCTGGCCCTCATTGTCGCAATGGCCGCCCTATTGTCGTTTGGAGAGAGGAAGCCATGGGATGGAGCAATGGCCACTCCAACTAGCTGCTAATCCGTCCATGCTGCTGGTAAGATTCTTCCAATACTTTTCAGATAAAATAGCATAAGAAATGCGTGAAAAGTCATAAATTTACCCCAAGTGACTATTCCCTTAGGTGACTTATCAGAAGTTTTATAGTTTTCAAATTATTCAATGTCTGATAAGTCACAGAATTTTAGGAGAAAATTAGAAGGAAGCATATCGCCTCTGGTGCATATGAGAAACTCGTTTCAAAAGAGAAAGAAATTTTTCCTTTACCTACCGTTTCATTCCTTAATCGTTTTAATATGAGTTAGCGGATGATGGGAAAAAATGCAAATAGTATTTCATTAGTAATTATACAACATGAAAATATTCGACTTTTAATTCTGAAATCTAATAAGTTTCATTTTCCACATGTCTCTCAGAATTATGGGTAGATTATTGATGTCAGAAAATATCTCTTAAAAACTATGGATTAAAAACTATGGATAACTTAAATGGAAATTTTCAAATTTCTATTCTATACATATTTTTGTAAAACTCAATAACAGCTCTGACGCTTCATCATTTCAGTGATTTGTAAATATATATATATTACAACTACTAACTATTTGAAAAATTCGTATTATAATATTTCATTAGAATCAATCAAATTAAAGAAAGAGTTATCCAATTATTGTTTCCATTTTTTTCAATGGAGACTTCATGAAGTTCACATTCCACCAACAAAATTTCATATTTCTATCATTACAAGATTCGTTTGAAATTCTGGCACTTTCACAGTTAGAGGGCGACATTATAGTGTTCAAAGATTCCAAAAATGCTAATCGTAATATTTTATTATTTTATCAATTCCTATCTAACCCAAAAAGAATTTTTCATTCATCTCTAAAAACAATTAACTGTTAAAATTAAAAAGGTGTGTTTTTCCACCCTCTCTGGGTCTAAGGGGTCAACTTATTGTTAGCAATGCAAACTTCATGACCTTCATATTCCACCACCAAAATTTCAAATTTCTAGTATAAATACATCGTTTGCAATATTCGTTTGAAATTTTGGATTTTTCAAATTTTTTCACTGCCAGAGGGCGTATTTATAGTTTTAGAGATAATCAGAAAGTGCATATCGTAATATTTCATCAATACCTATCCAACACAAAAATAATGTTTAACTTATCTGTGTAAACAAAAAAAGTTCGATGTGTACAGACAGACAGACAGACAGACGAGGAACCATTAAAGTTCACATAATCGTGAAAAAATATCGAAATTCCCGGAATCATGAAAATTATTGAAATTCGCGGAATCGTGTAAAATATCGATATTTGCGGAAACATTTCAAAAACACTGTGATTCGCGGAAATTGCCTCGGAAATTTTGCGCCGCGAAAAAATTTTAAATAGCTTATCACACTCCCCGCATCAAAAGATTTCATTTGAAGCAAAACTCGTGTATTTCCGCAATCGCGTTCAGAACATATAGGAGAAAAATCATTTTCGTATTTCCCCCCCCCCGCCACTGTCTAGGGGCGATGAAAGAAGGGGAGGGGTAAATTTTTCATAGCATGACACTCCCCGAGTCACAAATTTTTATTTGACGCATAAATCATTAAGTTCGCAAGATATGGTGCAACAACTATTTTGACAAATCCACAAACTGACAAACCGACAAATATCAAAGCGAAAAGCAATAGAAAGATAGGGGAAAAAAAGACAAATAAACTAAAAATTAAAAAAAAAGTCTATCTTTCTATTTGGGCCCTAAAAAGTAGAAAACAATCTTAAAGCATATCGATGGTGCAATCCGTCACTGAGTTCATATTCACTTCAAAGGAAGATAAGGGGCCGGAAATCTTGTTGAGTAGGTAAATCGACGCCCTATCTTCCTTTGAAGTGAATACGGATTCAGTGACTAATTGCACCATCGATATGCTTCAGGTAGTCCCATGGCCAAGTGGTTAGCGTGCTTCGCTACTGATCTAAGGGACCTGGGTTCGAGCCCCAGGTAAGGCATGGATGTATGTGACGTTTTTCTGCTGAGGTCCTGCCATCCTCTCAGAACTTCTACTATGGCATATAAACTGACAGGCTGCTGTCAGACCTCTGTGACAAGCAGCTGCTTGAGGGCGTGTTTATTTATTATTTTCTACTTTTTAGGGCCCATATAGGGAGATCGGTATTTTTCAAAAATTTTTATTTGTATTTTTTGTCACTAAAAGCACCTACTTTAAAACCTTTCATTTGTATATGAATCAAAAACATCGACCACAGTTTTCTTTCTTTTTGGAGTCGTGTTCGAAGTAGCCCATGACATTTGGGACGTCATGTTTTAATTTGAGATACGAGTCGTTAAAGTCGAACCCCGCGAAATTCCCTATTTTATTAGGGGGGAATAGTGGAGGCGAAATTCAAAATAATTTATGATTGTCATTATATGAGTTTTCATTTCACACCTAACTCATAAGGGGGTGGCTCAGTCGGTAGTGCGCCAGGCTCGTAAATTGCAGTTCCCCAGGTTCGTGTCCCAGCTTGGTCAGCATTGAGATTTATCTCGCAAAATTCCCCTGAAGAATTCCCTGCAAAATTCCCTATCAGTAGGGGTCACCGATGGGCTTGGAAAGACTGTCGTCCATCGGATGGGATGTTAAGCCGTGGCCCGTGTGAGGGAGAGCCATACTCTGTGCACGTTAAAGAACACGATGAGTGGTCTTGACGGGAGGCTATCATCTGTCTCCGAACAGCTGTTCCAGTGGGTCCCCTCCCCCAACATTCTCTGAGCTTTCGGTGTCCATGTGACCTGGCCAATTAGTCCAAGGTGTGCAAAAAAGTGCCGTTCAGAGGTAAAATAACCCAACTAACTCATAACTATATGATCTCGCGTTCGGAAGATATAGTAGAATGACTTTCACATTACCCATTTTTCGGGGGGGAAGAAAACAAAGAGGTGAATTTTTATAGACTATGACACTTCCTACGTCACAGGCTTTCATTTGACACAAAGGTTGTTACTGTTCGCACTCACATTGAGAAGATATAGGAGGACAATCATTTTCATATTTCGTCCTTTTTTTGGGGAAAAAAAGCAGGGGGAGTCACGTTTTCGTAGCCTGCGTCTTTCCGTGCTTCAGAAGGATTCATTTGATGTATAGCTTGTTGCTTTCTATATTATTGTTACAGCCTCTGACACTCCCGCGTCACAAGATTTCATTTGACATATAAATCATCAATCTTCTCATCGCATTCGAAAGATATGGTGGAATAATCTTTTGTCAAATCCTCAAATAGACCAATCGACAAATTGTCAGAGCCAAAAGCAAGAGGAAGATAGGTAAAATCGACTTGATCCGAAAGGGATACAAACCTAAGAACTCCTAAAGGTGTGTCATGTTCTCTGACAGTTTCACTACCATCCGCCGACTGAGATCTCTTCTATTGATGGCTTTTTTATACCATGGAGTCAGTCATTGGAAATTGCTTTAAATGCAATTGAAGATGGCGGTTGAAAACATCACTTTCCAGATATAATAGCTGAGCTAGTTACGATGAATTTAATGTTTACAGGACATTTTCTGAGTTTTTCTAATATTGAAAATTAAACTATTTCGATTTCTTTATCATAATGCCTACTGTTTTATGTTGCTTCAGTAATTATCTGAAATGTGCAAATATCAAATATTACTTATAGCCACTGAGTTATTTCAAAAAGCTTACTAGGGAATTGTTAGTTTAATTTGAGTAACCTCGTATATAAACATTAAGACACATAGTTTAGCAAAAATATAATAATTTATTTTATTCTGAAAGCAGTCAGTGTAATAATGAAGATATTATTTCAACGAAACACTAAAACATCATTTTTTATCATATGCTTTTAACTAGATAAAAGTATTCCAAGGAAGAGTGGAAACAACTACCACTATAAATCTTTTAGTGTAGTATTTTGCATTCGTTTAATCACAAAGTTATGGGGAAAAGGTCAAGGATTCAAGTTCGGTGACTTGCAGTGTTAGCTTGTTTTGGAAAGCGTCATTCATAATTAGCGAAAATTAACATACTTATTATTACAAGGGCAAAAACTACTCTTACAAGTATAGTAAAGTTTAATTAAAACAGTCATTGCTTTTCTTTTTATCTTGTTTTTATTAATTTATCAGAGCAATTATTTAAACTCTCATTTTAGCTGTTAAAATATTAAATTTCTCTAATTCTCTAAATACCAAAAGATTATTGTTGAAAAACGACATTAAAGTAGATTCGATTATCTTTAAATTACCTTCAGTAACTTTTTATTGTTTTAATTATTACAGATTAAAAATAAAACTGTAACTAATAAAGTTGATGCTGAGTGTATATTTAACAGGAAATATAGCTGAAATGCGACTTCTAAAAAGCTGGAAAATTGATTCTCTTTCATGGATCTTGTTCCTTGCCTTTGGGCTCTTGTGACCATCAAAATTAAATAAATTACACTACGAAGAAATTGACACAACTGATGTAAATATAAATATACAAATAGAAAGAAAAATACATCTCGTACGACAAATATTATTTCAAAGAGAATGAAATTTTTCTTTTCCAACTTTCGCATACTTTAAGAGTGGAAGTTCGAACTAATGGACGATAAGGAAAATACAAAAAATAATAATATATTTTTAGAACTTAAAGAACAACAAAGAATTACTCATTTTCCTCTTAGCAGCCTGTCGCATAAAACCTGGAAATAAAAATATTAAATTAGGAATTGTTTCATTATTCTCTGGACGTGGTACTTGAGGGGAGATTATGGTTTGGCCTTCCTCGAAGAAGAAAGGTTCCAGACGATAGTTACATTGAAGGAATATCACACAGTAACAGGTGGGAAATGCTGTGTAATTTCATCAGCGCCAGAAAATGTTACATTCTCCATATCCAATAATAATTAGTGATCACATTACCATTCAGCTGGATGTGTTCCTCCACACTCTGCAAAATGTTCCACGGCCAACTGTTGTACACAGCCAGGAACTTAAGAACAAGGTTCCGACATTGCAGAGGACCACTGGGAGTCAGCTGTTGTCCCATGTGCAGTTTGTACAGGAATCGGAGCAATACACTTCGCACAACCTTGAAGACAATGGATCACGCAAGATTCAGGAGTGCTTCTTCCGCTCTGGCTCTAACAGAAGACTATTCACTGCACTAGCAATCCACGATGTGTTCCAAAACCGGTATACTTCCTCTGCAATGGCATAACGATAAATAACAGTTTCCTGAAATTTCTGAATCGTGTTTCGTAATTCATTTTGTTCAAAGACGTCTCAATCTGTTCAATAAGCTATATTCAGCTAAAGCAGCCATGTCATTGTCATTGTTTGGTAACAGAGTTCAGCCAATAATGAACGATTCTTCAAACCCGATCTCAAATTCAGAGAATCCAGAGACTTGGCGAGTTTGATATACGAGTTTGATATACGGAAAATATTTAGGAGATCCCACAGAGTGCATATATGCAAAGCGACCCCTTTATTAAGTAATACAGTTGTATGTTATGCCAATAGTAACTCAGGTATAGAACTCGGTAATTTCTTAAATAAAAGATTTATGAAATATGCGGCTGAAAATATTTTAAAGATCTCAATAAAATATATTTAAACTCAATATTTTTTTCAAACACAACAAGCTTTTAAAAAGATGTGTTCAGTATTTAAAGAGCTATGTAAGCTCCCTGAGAGGGGGTGGTCTTACAACAGTGTCATGGAACCAAAAATATTTGTCTGTCTAATTCAGTTCCGGTCTCTAATTCCTCTTCACTAATCTGGAAAGTGTTGGAAAATGATCAAGGTCCTTTCCTCTATTCCAAAAGGATCAGGTGTCAAGTTGATTTTCTGTTTTCATTCTGTTATCACCAGATCTCACATTCTTTCACTGACATGTTGATTGGAGATTAATTTACATGCTTTTTCTTCACAGCGCCATGTTCAACCAGCTGGAAGCTTTTATACTGAGATTTAATTCTTGACTTCTCGTTCCATTCCACATGCACCTGATTATTCTCCATTTCAAATTTCATCTTTGTGCAACTAATCTTTTCTCATCCGCAGACCTTCAAGGAAGCGCAGTTGAATTACAACCACTCAGGATATAATGCCAGTTTGAAACCTTTCACTTGACACCTCTTCCTTTCCTGAATTTGAAGGTTAAATACTGACCTAGATTGAGAAAATATATATTTTCATTTCTTGAAAAATTATTTAAAAATATTATTTGGCTTCATAAAGAAATAGAAGTTCAGACTACATGCTGACCACGTATGAATCAAACAGCCTGCAAATACACGTGAAAAACCATCGTATATATATGTATTCATTTGTGGCACGTGAGCATCTAAACAAGTGAAAGCAATACGTATAACGAAACCAACTCAAAATAGAGGAGGGAAGTATGTTATTGTATTGTCCCAGAGCAGTTGGGTTGAATTTTTTTTTGCACTTGAGAGGTTCTTTTCTACACACGATGGGCTAAATGGTTAAAATATTGGGAGCAAGGGACCCTCAGGAGAACTGTTAGGAGACAGATGATAGTCTCGTATAATTTGGGTTGGGTTGTTTTACCTCTGAGCGAAACGTTTTCGCACACCATGGACTAAATGGCCAGGTCACATAGACCCCGAAGGCTCAGAGAAGGTTGGAGGAGGGGACACACTGGAACAGCTCTTGTTAGACAGATGGTAGCCTCCCGTCAAGGCCATCCAGCGTGTTCTGTAACGTGCACAAGTATAACTCTCCCGCACACGGGGCCCCGGGCTTAACGTCGCATCCGACAGACGTCGGCCTTTCCAAGCCCATCGGTGTCCCCTACTGACCGTGGGCAGGGCGGGGAATTTTGCGGAGTTTCCTATAAAGGACATTTATCGTGTTATTTATATTATGTATGTTAGTTTATGTCATTCATTGAGTACTCTCCCATACACGGTGTCATGATTTTATGCCCCATCCAATGGTCGGTGGGCTTTTCCAAGTCCATCAATACTCTTATTGACCAAGAACAGGGTGAGGATTTTGGAGAGATTAATTTCATCGTTGGCTCAGGAGAATTGGGTTGGGTTGTTTTACTTCTGAGCGGCGCTATTTATGACCATGTCTATGGACCCCGAAATCCCCCCGATTCTAAATGGCCAGGTCACAAGAACCCCGAAAGCTCAGAGAAGGTTGAAGGGAGGGGACCCACTGTACAGCTGTTAGGACACACATGTCAGCCTCCTGTCAAATCCATGCAGCATGTTTCTTTAACGTGCACAGGGTATGGCGCTCCCGAACCTCAAGCCACAGCTTAACGTCCAAAGCCAAGTACGGTGGCCTTTCCAAACACATCGGCGTTCCCTACTGACCGTGGGAAGGGCTGGGTGTTTTGCGGAGGTAAATCTCAACGCTGGTCCAGCTGGGACTCGTTGACCTTTATATATTTATAGATTTGTAAATTCTGTATTTAATTTTTGAAGCAGAGCTAGAAACGTTTCTCTTTAATGCCTTGTTAAACTTTAAATGTTTCTAGGCTTTTAGACTAATATTTCAGAAGAAAATATTACATATAGTTGATATTGTTATGAATTTATTAAATTATCATTTTAAGAAAGTTGTAATAAAACTACCAGTAAGAATAAAAAAAATTCTATTTTTTTTTATATGAAATTATATGAATATTTTTTTTAGAATGAAAGTGTAAAAAATACTTTTATTATAAAGGACACAATTGGAAATCAATCGAAAGTATTACAGAAAATCAAAACAAATGAGATTGAGAATTATTTTCGCTAATCCGACTTTCTATACAACGGAATTTTACATTTAAGTTCCATGCCTGTTCGTTCGAAGTAAAACGATCTGGAATAAAAATAACCTATCCTAGAAAACGAAACTCCGTAGAGATAATTAATATTTTGATTAAGCCAGCATTGAATAAAAGAATGTTTTTAAGATTCTTTTCTTCTTATAGAAACAGACGGAAATCGAAAAACATATAAAAGCAAATGATAACATCCACCAATATTATTATTCTCGCTAATCAGGCTTTGCTCGAAACGGATTTTCACGAATGCTTTTCATTACGTTTCTTTTAAACGGAACAATCTCAAGTGAAAGGAAAGCACTTGCAGGAACGTAATCAGAATAAGAATTTTGTATTCTCACAAATCCTACATTGAATAAAAGGAAAAATCCTTTCCTTTCTGAACTAACCAATTGAATATCAAAGGAATGCCTTTGCGAAACTAAACCAACCGTCATTTACAAGTATTTTAGCTAATTCATGAGTAATGACGCATTTGTCTCTATTCTCTGTAATACGACATTGATTAAAATAAATTAATTGATTATTTCTAATCGAAGGAACCCAGGAAAGAAATTGCAAAGAACAACATTTATTCCATCTGGTCTTTTACTCATTAAAGCATTTACATCTACTCTCTCTAGTCTGATATTCCAATATATCGAATTATCTGAAAACTCGTTTGAATGAATCTATCTGATATTATATTTTACGCATTTCACAATATGAACAATAATTTTTACTTTCTTTAAACTGAATTTGAATGAAACGAATGAAGTCCAATTTTCTGAACAAAAAATAATAGGGATATCAAAAGATGTCACCAGAGGCAACAAAAGATACTAGAACTGTGAATGCTCTCACTAGTAAGTGATCATTGAATAAAATGATTTTTTACTTTCTTTGTAAAGAAACAATTAGAAATTTTAAACATCCTGTATAATATCTATTTTTAATTACTCGACTATTAATAAAGCTTTGAATCTATTCTTTGTGATCCGACATATCAAAGCAATCGATATTTTTAAAGCATATTTTCTGAATGGAAAACTCAGAAATCTAACGAAAACGTTACAAGATGCGGAACAGCAGATCCTCAATTTTTTTTTACTCTGATGAAACAAGTTTGGACGACATTTTCCAATTTCTACTCCTTCTAAACGAAATATCACATGACTGACGAGCAGCAGTTTTAAACACAGCTGCCTAGATAAGGTGGCGATGCATATGATCACGTATTTTGCATATATGCTGCGGAAGTGACGTTTACGTACATCTGCATAAAGGCTGATTTTTTGTTTTAAATGTTTGGTTTTCCTGTATTGGGTTATTTGGTTTCACTTTGCTCCATTTAGTTGATGCAGGAAGGAATAAAAAAGTACGTTATAACTGAGGACGGATAAGCGAGAATAATTCTCAATATCACCTGTTTCGATTTCCTGTAATATATTTCATAAATTTCAAAATTGTTTCTATTAGAAATAAAGGATCTTTAAAACATTCACTTTATTGACTAAAGGGAATTATTGGCTAAAGAACAGAGAGAGCTGATGTTGTGTGCTCTGTAGAAAAAGGGTCATTATTTATGTAGGAGAGTAGTAGTTTGTTTAAGTTATTTCATTAATATATTTGTAATTATTTGCATTGCAATGTAATTTGTATTGTAAATATACTTATTATACTCACGCTCAGTGTGATCCATTTAAAATTTGCAACAATATTAATTTTATTGACTAAAGGTAATACCGGTAGTCTTATGCATCGTCGTGTCCGTTAGTCGATATCTTTCATTTGAGATTGTTTCACTTAAAACCAAGGGAAACTACAAAAAATTTGAGAATCCGTTTTAATGAAAATCGTATTCGCGAGAAAAATTCTCGATATGGGCTGTTTGAATTTCCTATGATACGTTCAGTTCTTTTCAATTCTTTATTCTATATTTTTTATTTTTTTTTTTTGTAATTAGGGTTGTATTAATGAGAAAAGCAGATTATCCTATGAATCTGTGTTTTGCTGTAGGGCATTTTTTTCATTTTGCGTTTACTACGTTTAGAAGGAACACACTTGGAAGACATTCTGCCATAGTGTGGTGTCGGATTAAAGAGGGTACCTGCAAATCCTATATAGAAGAGAGGATTAAGGAGAATAGATACAAATTCTGCAATGCGTTCCTTTAATTTAAAATTATTTCGGTCAGAACGCTTAAGTGTGAGTGACCTTCTCATTAATATCTAAATCATCTGCAACAATTGCAAAAATAAGTTTTCTCTCATGAAGTATAGATGGCGCAAGGTCTGCCACATTTCAGTGAAAGATTTATAAGTTTTATCTTGGAAGCGTATTTTCCTCTGATGCGTGATTTTTATGGTAGAGCGCTCTGGCATGTACCTAGAAAATTGTGGGTTCGATTCCTTACATGTCAGTAATAATTTTTCAGATGGATAATTGTTATTTCTCATAATTTCCTTATTTCAACCCAATTCTCATATCCTCCCAATTGTGTTCCATCCAACTGTCGTATCCTCCCGGTTGTCATATCCACCCAATTGTCGCACTTCCAGTTGTTATCCACGCAGTTGACTTCCACCCAATTGTCTCGCTCCCGTGTAAAATTCATAGAATACAATATATTTCAAAGGATTCAAATGCAAAACCTTTATCTTAAGAAGGAAATGATGAGTTGTTTTGATTGCAGATAGAGTTGGGAGATAATTATATGATGGATGATGCCGGATATGTAGCTTGAGATTTCACAATTGTTCTCTCATCATCGCTATCATCCTCCGCTTATAGAAGTATAAAGGCGTAGTCCAAATTCACACGATACGTTCCAGGCTCATCCGTGAACAATAGTGATTACGTCTTTTTTAAGGAAAAACATCAATAGTTGCTGCTTTCCTGCTTGTAATTTCCCTCTTGCTGATATTCATATTGCTGAACGGCCTTTCGATCTGTTTAGACTCAATGAGTAACTATGGCAATTGGCCCCAAAGGTTTATCTTTATTCCTGTTCTAATCACCACTATTATTTCAAACTTCATAGTTACATATTATTAATGTTTCGTTTAATCAACAAAAATCTCTGTCCTTTGTTATGAAACTCCAGAACGCATCCATAGGATGCATTATAAGAAGTCAAGAATCGAAGCATTCACTTCAAAAAGACGTTTAATACCGGTGGATAATGTATTCAATCTAAGATATCCTATCGTGTTACACATAGTAACATGGGATGCATTATGAGACGTCAAAATAAGAGTGATTAGGCCCGGATCTTAAAGACATCGAAAGGAAGTGAGTGGGGGCGAGAAACACCATCGAGCCGGAAAAATGCAGGGGGGGGGGCGCAAAAGACTGGATTAATGTAGTATACCAGATTCCACTCCGCTTTTCGGGTTTTAAAATTTGCTAAATATGTTAAATATTTTTAGACACTCTCTTACCCTTACTAGTGTTCTGAAATGTTGTGCTTGCTGGTCCCTTAAGCCTCGAATAAATATTTATATTTACCACGTACAGTAGATAAAATCTCTTGAAACGTGTTCAAACATTACTGCATTATTGATAGATGACCAAAGGGAAAAATGACTTTCGATAATGAGAAAAAGGTAATTTGAAAATTCAATGATGTTATTTTAAAGAGAAAAAATGCACTTGGATAAAGTCGCAATTTAAAAGAAAAACTTATTTTATGAAAATGAAGAAATCTTTCTGCTGACAGAGCAAACAAGTTGAAAAAATCACTCGGCTGTTGCGTAAAAAACTTAAATTAAATGTGTAAAATTTCAGTCGTGCAAATCACGAAGTCTACAGAGTGAAAGGGAAAGGAGAGATGTTGATTAATAAAGTGAATAGATTTTCAATAATAGCGTATAATCATATTTAAAGAAAAGTTAGGAAAATGCAGATTTTAGATGGATTGGTATAACATATTTAATATTGCCATTGGCTTTTCCTGACTCTTCCATTAGTTTGAAATGCTAAACTTTATCTCCTATTATTTTGAGCATCCCTTATTTACCGGCATTTGCGATTTTTATTTTGCAAATAATTTCAAATCCTACTGAGAACATTATTGAGCTGACATCTAGCATTTGTTAAATTTTCAATTATTCTACGCATAGTGCTACCCATTGTAATTCAAAATAAATATCTTTAAGAATTTAAATCACTGTTTTTTTTCCTTTCCTTGTCACATAATACATTCAAGTACACTACACTTGTGTCAGCCCCCTTCCCAAGTATCTCACTTGCTAATCCGAATTCGCAGGTTCAGTCAGCTCGATAGAGGTTTGCGATAGAGCGTCGCGCGCACACACACACAACACCACCACAACATTTCTGTGGGTTCCGTCAGCTTCTGAGAAGTAAAGGCATGTAATGAAGACTTCTGAGAAGTAAAATAATGTAATGTTCTTCTCCCTGGGCTTCAATCTGCAAAGACCTTAAGAGCAGATGCATTTCGATGCAGAACGTAAAATCACGCAGGATCAGGCGTATTGCATTCTGTTGCCTCGCAGAGCTCCCCCCCCCCTCCCTCAGTGCCTCTAATGCCTTATCTACTTGTATGCACCATTTCAACTGTGCAGGTGCCTGCTTCAGAGTCACGTCCCTGAGTGGCTTTGCAATCTCTGCATACTGATCTAGGTAGTGTCGGTAATATCCGAAGAGTCCTAATATGCTCTTCAGTTCCTTCTTCATTGGAGGAGCTTTCATCTTTCTGATGATCCTTGGTTTTGCATGGTGGGGGCGGTGCCTGACCGAACCAACAAATGTGGCCAAAATACTTGGTCTTGCTCCTTCCCCAGGTACACTCTGCTAGGTTGATTGTTAAATACTTGACATTGATATCCCTACGATCCGCTCCAAGATGTTAAGTTGATCATCCGAGCTGTTCGAATAAGAAAGCTATATCTTCTAGATATGCCCAGCAATAGTCAACATGGGACGTAATTCTGGTATTCACAGTTTTCTAAAAAAATGCCTCAGAGTTCTTCAGCCTTAAGGGAAGCACTTCTTAGGGTCTTCAGCCCTAAGGGAAGCCCTCGGTGGGTCACAAATGCTGTGTAACCTTTACTACTGGGGCTCAATGGTATTTGTCAATATCCCTTTAGCATATCCAGAGTTGTCCTTTCCACCTGGTACAGCAACTCTATTGGGTTTGCCATCCAAGTGATGGCATTGAGGCTGTGAAAATGATGCATAACCTCACTGTACAGTCTGTTTTCGTCACACACGCAAATGGGTGCGTAAACTCAATGTTGAAGGGCATAATCAATCCCTTCAGTCTCCCACCTGACGGTCAACTTCATCGCGTAGTGCAATGGAAAACATATAATGATGTGCTTAATTGACCACTGGTGGAACCCTGAGCTTAAAGAACACCATGAATGGCATTGAAGGGAGGCTACAGTCTGTCTTCTAGCAGTTATCCATTGGTTGCCCACTTTAGGGTCGATGTGACCTGGCCACTTAGCGCATTGTGTACAGAAAGGTGCTACTCATAGGTAAAACAACCCAACTAAACTTGTATTCCGAGTCTCATGTAACAGATGAAAAAGGTTTCCGAGAAAAACGGTGTTTTCAGGTTGTTTTTAGTCTTAATTTATGGAAACCAGGGTAAAATACGTACAATCCAAAAACGTTGCTTAATATTAAATTATTGTAAATTTTTATGGCACAAATTTCTAATTTCACTTACCTATTATGATTACATCTATTCGTAGTTATACGTTATACGATTTTATATTCTCTATTTCAACGTTCAACCAGGAATTAACAGGGAATCCCTCTTTCTGTAAAGAAGAATTGAAATGAGAAAAGGAAGAAATTGTTACTGAAAATCTGTCGTGCGCTTTGTTTCGTCAAAGATGATTCAATTGTTTACATTTATTGTAAAATATTTAGCATTCTTTAGTGAAATAATTAATGTTCTACGTAATTAAGAACTGTCTTTTATGATTGACTTATTGATGCCATGACTGAAAGAATTAATTTATTGAAATATATTGCATTAAATGACTATTTGAGATTTTCGGTCTATTAGAGATTTACAAAAAGAAATCGAATCTTTCTCTTCAGAAATTGGCGTAAACGATTACGATACGATCATCAAACTGTAGACTGTAAACTGATTTCCAGGGAAATATACAAGTCTTTTCCAAAAATCTTTTCATCTTAAGGTAACTTATGACATATTGGAATCTCCGTAAAATCGTAATTCCAAAGAGTACGTAAACAGAAAATAATGGGAAGATGTCAATAGATTTAATCGAACTTTTTAACAATTACTTATTATGAAATGGAGACTCTGGATGTCCTGAATATGTAACTGGAACTCTACGGTTGAGTTTATTGTGCACAAGAACAACAGAGAAGATGGTTTTCCAAACATTCAGGAAAAGAATATATATAAACCCCAAATACAAAGGAATACTGAGGAATAAAATTTTCAGCGTCATCAATAGGTCTTTCACTTTACAGCGTATGTGCACTATCAATTCGTCAGTTGAATGTTATTAACATGAGACTTATTTTGACATTAAACATTCTCATCTACATAATTCACCTAAACATACATTTCGTTAATATTCCATTGTGTTGAATTACTTTACCACTGAGCAACAACTTCAAAGTCTCAGAGAAGATTGGGGAAGTGGATTCACTTGACAGCTGATAGGAGAGAGATGCTCTCTAATGTACAATCGCTCAAAGAAATATCCGAACACTATGGTTGATTACAGATATCAGAAAAAATATCTGGCAACGTTTTTTGAGAGAAAATGATCTGGCAAACTTCGTGTACTGTACACGAGGGTTGCCAGATCATTAATCTCTAAAAAAATCGTTCCCAGATATTTTTTCTGAATTCTGTAATCAACCATAGTGTTCGGATATTTAATTGAGTAACCATACACGAAGGTTGCCAGATCACTAATTTCTAAAAAAATCGTTGCCAGATATTTTTTCTCAATTTTTGTAATCAACCATAGCATTCGGATACTTTTTTGAGGGACTGAACTTGTTATAGCTTTAAGTTAAAATGCCTAGTCAAAGAAAGTAAGATAAAACACAGCGAAACGTACAAAAAATCGCTAAAATCCCTTTCTTATGAACTCTTTTTTTGCACACAATGGGCTAAATTGCCAGGTCACAAGACCCCGAGATCACTATTCCTGTACGTACACGAAGGTTGCCAGATCACTAATTTCTAAAAAATCGTTTGCCAGATATTTTTTTTTTGAATTCTGTAATCAACCATAGTGTTCGGATATATTTTTGAGCGACTGTAAACAGTGGAACAGAGGTGTATGAATATATAGATATAATTATACATAATATGGGGATTAATTATCCACCGCACAATATAGTTTAGCGTTAACCCGATCGCTTTGCATAACTTTAAATAGTTGGCTGGTTAGAAAATAATTTAAAGAAATAAATATACAGCTACGGCTATTTGGTAAAACCTCAAGATCTTATAACTTAAAATATCTATTAAAATATCTTAACTATTATCAAGAAAGGGTAACTTAAATAGTTTTTTAAATTTATCGGATTAATTCATATTCAGTTTGGATAACTCAGATCATTATGCAAATGAATGTAAAACATTGTTCAGTTTATCAAAATCTCTTGAATATTTTGGCCATGGCTTTGCGAAATCAAACAGAAAACAACAACATTTTCATGTTCTCAAAATATAAACGAATAGCTAATTTAATTTCCTTTTTGAATATAGTATTTAACAAGTTGGATGGTTTTCGCATTCATTTTAGCGGTTTAAGTTGTGGCCACTGATCTAGGTTGAAACCTTGTGAATGATATCGATTAAAAGACAGTTCAAAATTGTACTGAACGATATCGGATTTCATAGTGGTAATTATCTCTACTTATATCTTAGCTTCCTTTTCATAAATAAATACATATAAAAGAAATGAAAGTTAAACATTTCGTCGAACTGCTCCACTGAAATATCTAAGACATTTAAAGTTTAGGAAAAATTTATGAAACTCTCTGACTGGTTTCAAAATTCAATAAAATATTGTTATGTATTCAAAGAGATGAAAGTTTGGCGTGAGTTCATAAATAGCACATATGTATACCACTAAAGTATGAATGATGTAATTTATTACAAAGGCACAGTATTATTACAAATTAATCAATTTTATCTAAACATAAATACTTCTATTTCTCTTAGCATAAAGGCAAACCACATTGTATTGACTCTCATTTGCAACATTAAATAACCTTAATAGAACTTTATACCTTATACATGTGAAACGTTTAACATTGATCTCCCCTGATAGAGGACCCAATAACAAACTTTACCGTTGATTCCTCTTCTCCACCGGAACCAGGCTTCATCTTAAATCAAACAAGAGCAGTCCTTTCACATAGCATTACACAACACTAATTTAATCCTTTCAGATCATTATTTAAAGCAACATATGAAGTAAATGGTAGTTCAGAATTTAGGAAAGAGGTGTTTATTTCTCATGATAATCGACATTACCACTTTTTGGAA
Source organism: Ryuthela nishihirai (assembly GCA_038380435.1). Classification (NCBI taxonomy): domain Eukaryota; kingdom Metazoa; phylum Arthropoda; class Arachnida; order Araneae; family Heptathelidae; genus Ryuthela; species Ryuthela nishihirai. The sequence goes on from JAWZYU010000041.1 coordinate 2,263,125, forward strand.
TGATCCGTAGACAAAACAAATGGTAACGATCAACGGGTTGAATGTTTCAACAGGATTTAAAGAAATAGGGAATGCTAAAATGTGATTCTTCAATGTCTTGTTGAAGCAAATCAGTTACTAGGTTTAAGAAAAGTCATTAGCATCTCTATTAAAGTTATGGAAGGAAGGAATAATAGTCAGAAGTAAGGTTAACTAACATACGTTTATAATGGTTATGACCAAGGGCATCATTAATTAGAGATCCAGCTTCACCAACCTTTCTGTAATATACTTTTAAGTCAATTTCAAATTTTATCTTAATTTAAACCTGAATAGAGTGAATTATGAAATCTGTTCAATTTCTTCCGTTTTCTTTGCAATTCATATCCATCGTATAACAGTCTCTAACCTAGAAAAAAGAATTGGGGAAGTGATGGAATTAAGATCCTCCCGATCTTACCGGATTTTCTTTCAAGTATAATATTGACTCTCCATTTCAGATGTTTTTGAAAATTATCATAAAAACTGGATGAATACGCAAATGTTTAATGTTTTTGACTTCCATTACTTTTATTAAAGTTCTCAAAGGGGGCACAATGTTTTGCCCACCACCACCAGATCCGGCCCAATATGGCAATTTTGTTAACAAAATGTGAAAAAAATTGTGAAATAATAAAATTTGTGAAAGAAAAAAATTTCACAAATTGACAGTACAGGTCAAATAAACTACTGCTAAAATTTTTAAAAATGATTAACATTGCCTAAATATGATGGAAGCTTATATAACAATCTCTCTTAGAAGCATTAAAGCAATTAATTGTTAAATTCTAATGTAAAATTATGTTTGGACTCTTTTGGTCTTAGTCCAATATTAGTTGATTCTGCGAAAAAATACAGTAAAAAAATAGATAATTTCTTAAAATCGTTTACCGGCATTTTGAATGGATTTAGTTACGAATTGTAATAAATAGATGTACTATATCAGAAGGGTATGCCATCCCATAGCTGAGTGGTTTGCGCGCTTGGTTACCAACCTAAGGGGTTCGAGCCATAGGGGTTCGAACCTAAGGGGTTCGAGTTCCAACTTAAGGCGCTTGGTTACCAACCTAAGGGTTCGAGCCATTTAAGGCATGGATGTTCGTGTTGTTTCTCTGCTGAGGTCCCGCATTCCTCTCAGACTTTCTACTCTGGTGTATAAACTGATAGGCTCCTGTCAGACCTATGTGGCTAGTACCTGCTTGAGGGGGTATTTGTTATTTATTTATTTTATTATATCAGAAGGTTAAACGCGGATAAAAACTCGTAGTGAATTAGAAATTTTGTTAACGGAGTCGCTGTCGAACTGGAAGTCAATCGGTATGCTTATTTCGCGAAAGTGAGTTGGAATAGCTCATGGATATGGTTCGAACAGGACTGCATAGTAATACAGTTGGAAATTACCTAATGGTATTCTGTAAGTTTAGATTGGTTGTCTGTAGTGACTTATAAAATCATTTATTATTTACAACACTTTGTACCAGAAAAAAATAATAAATGCTATTGATTCCATTATTCACTCTCCATGTTTTTATAAGTATGGACTGGAAGTGACTTGTTCATGAATTTGCATTTTTCGGACAAGTTGTCTCTGATTGGGTTATTTGGTTTCAGTGCTTTTCTTAAGTGGGAAGCTGATCTGCATAACGACATTATAGCAGAATAATCAATCAGAGACAACTAGTCTGGTAAATGCCATGACAACGATTGATTTCTAGTAATAAATAAATAAATCTTACCAAGCCAATCGGTGTTTTTTTTCTTACCAAATTCAAATTGCCATGGATATGGTTCGAACAGGACTGCATAGTGATACAGTTAGAAATTAGCAATTGCTGTTCTGTAAGTTGTACGAACGAAGGTTGCATCTGGCAACCTTCGTGTACGTAGACGAAGGTTGCCAGATCACTATTTCTAAAAATATCGTTGCCAGATATTTTTTTCTGAATTCTGTAATCAACCATAATGTTCGAATATTTTTTTGAGCGACTGTACCTCTCAAAGGTAAAACTACCGAACCCAAATGCTGTCCAGCAATAACAAAAAACTTTCCTCCAATCTTATAAATTGGTTTCGCGATACGGATTGCTTTCGCTTTTTAGATGTTTATGGGCCACCACTGAATTTATGTATGATGAGTTTTCATGTGTATTTGCATGCTTTTACACTCATCCGTGGTCAGACTATACGTTTGTACTTCTATTTCTCTATGAAACTAAATAACATTTTAGGTAAAGTTTCAACAAATAAAAGGTTATTTATTATCTCAATCGAGGTTAGGATTTTCACCTTGAAATTTATGAAAGGAGCAGGTTGGGTTATTTTAACTCTGAGCGGCACTTTTTTGCACACCGTGGCCTAAATGGCCATTTGAAAAGGACTCCGAAGCCTCAGAGAATTTTGGGGGTGGGGACCCAATGGAAATGCTGCTGGGAGACATATGGTAGCCTCGCGTCAAGGCCATCCAGCTTTAACGTTGGGTTGTTTTACCTCTGAGGGGCACTATTTTTGAACACAATGGGCTAAATGGCCAGGTCACAAGGACCCCGAAGTCTCTCAGAAGGTTGGGGAGGGGACCCATTGGTACAGCTGTTGGGAGACAGATTTTAGCCTCCCGTTAAGGCCATCCAGCGTGTTCTTTACAGTTGGGTTGTTTTACCTCTGAGGGGCACTATTTTTGCACATAATGGGCAAAATGCCAAGGTCACAAGGACCCCGAAGGCTCAGAGAAGGTTGGGGGAGGGGACCCAGTGGTACAGCTGTTGGGAGACAGATGGTGACTCCCCATCCAGTTGGGTTGTTTTACCACTAAGCGACACTTTTTTGCACACAATGGGCTAAATAGCCAGGTCACAAAGACCCCGAAGTCTCAGAGAATGTTGGTGGAGGGACCCACTGGACCAGCTGTTGGGAGACTGATGGTAGCCTCCCGTCAAGGCCATACGGGGTGTTCTTTAATGTTGGGTTGTTTTACCTCTGAGAGGCACTTTTTTGCACACAATGGGATAAATGGCCAGGTCACAAGGACCCGAAGGCTTAGAGAAGGTTGGGTGAGCGAACCCACTGGTACAGTTGTTGGGAGATAGATGGTAGCCTCCTGTCAAGGCCATCCAGTGTGTTCTTTAATAATGTCGGGAGAGCCAATAGTGTCGGGAGAGCTTAATAATGTCGGGAGAGCTTAATAATGTCGGGAGAGCCATATCCTGTGCACAGGATATGGCTCTCCCGACCGATCTGTGCACAGGATATCCTGTGCACAGGACCGACCATATCCTGTGCACAGGATATGGCTCTCCCGACATTATTCTCCCGACATCTCTCCGTACACGGGTCCACGACAACGTCCCATCCGACGGACGGCGGCCTTTCAAAGCCCATCGGTGTCCCTTAGTGACCATGGGCAGGGCGGGGAATTTTGCGGAGATAAATCCCAACGCTAAACCAGCTGTGACTCGAACCTGTGAACTAAAGATTACAAAACTTGGGGCACTACCGATTGAGCCACCACCGCCCCCAAAAGGAGGAGGAGGTCTCCAGTGAAATGTTTCAAACTGATGATACATACTGAGTGGTTAAATGAATCTACGTTACTGTGTAGGACTGCGGATATAAACGATTAGTTGCACAATGCTGAAATTTGAAGCGGATAATAATCAGATCATGCAGAATAGAATGACAGGTAAAAAATTAAATTCTTATAAAAATTGCCAGCGGGTTGAACGTGGCAACCATGCACATTATTTAGCAATCGCGTTTAAGTAAGAGAATATAAGATTAGGTGGTTAGAAAATAAAAGGAGAAAGCCATCATGAGACCTGACACTTTCGGAATAGAAAGCAAGATCATTTTCACTTTCCCAAACTTTCCAGAATAATTGATAAAAAGAGCCACGATACCGGAACTGAAGGATTGTGCATTAGTGGTTAAGTTCTATTTCCAAAATAATAACAAAGACACGAATGCTATAGCCGAATATTGTTTGCTGATGAGATGGAGACGCCTTTGAGGAGAATGAGTTACAAAACAGGGCTCAGAATTTTGAAGAAGCGGTTATTAATCGTAATGCCATTGCAGAGTAAGTCTACTGGTTTTTGAACACATTGTAAATGGCTGATGCAGTAGTCTTCTCTTAGAGCCAGGGCCGATGTAACACTCCTGAATTTTGCGTGATCAACTATCTTCAAGGTCCTACGAAGTGTGTTGCGCTGATTCCCGTACAAACTGGCATTTTCATGCATAGGACTGGATAGGATGGAGCTGGACGTAACCACTTAATATACATGAATAGTCGAACAAAAGAAATATCCAAACAATATGGTTGATTTCAGAATTCAGAAAAAATCTGGCAACGATTTTTTCAGAAATTAGAGATCTGGCTACTTTCGTATGCGAACACGGAGTTTGCCAGATCACTAATTTCTAAAATAATCGTTGTCAGATGTTTTTCCTGAATTCTGAAATCAACCATAAATAATAAAAAATAAATAGCCCCTCAAGCAGCTGCTTGCCACAGAGGTCTCACAGGAGCCTGTCAGTTTATATGCCATAGCGTTCGGATATTTTTTTTCAGCAACTGTACTCTGTAGGGACTCATCTGTAAATACGGAAGAGATTGGAGGGTGAGATGGATGTTATAATGTGGTATCACAAAACATACTATTAACGTTCTTATTAAACAAACCACCGACCTGGTACACTACGACATAAATTTTTTTTTTTTTTTTGCGATTAGTCTTTTCAGAGTTTTCCGATTTTTTAAAAATGTATATATCCCTTGTAATTAAATACTAGTTAGAGTTAATACTCGCATGGCATGTTGACACTCATACAAAAATAAAGATTCCTACACAAAATAAGTTAGGAAAATGAAGAGACGGTCCTGCTATGTACAACGTGTGGGGTGAAGTGTTAAATCCTTTTGATATGTTATATATATTATAAACCATCTGTTCTAAAATAACAGGTCGTATACTAGTATTGTTAATTTTTAGCGACTTACGTTCGAAGTCACTGAACTGGAATCCCGATGCAAAATGTACAATTATTGTGATTAAACGACCAACCAAAACTACACTAAATGATACAATAATTTATAGTGGTAGCTGTCTTCGCCCACCTTTAAAAACTTTTATCTAGCAAATAGCATACGGTAAAAAAAATGATGATTTAAGTTTACGTTGAAAATACTAATTTCATTATTACATTGACTGCTTTCAGAACGAAATAAAGATTTCTACCATTAAGGCCGTTACGCACAAATATTAAAATACTTACACAAGAAAAATTACGTAAAAACAATTTTTGAAAGAGATAGTGAAGATAAACTTGATAGGCTACAAGTTCTTTTATGTCAATGTCGATGTCAGTTGTGATCCTAGGTATCTGCTCAAATGCCGTGTCCTTAATGCACTATTTGAATTCCGAAATATCTTAAGTTTGGATATTTTTCTGTTGATAGAAGTTTAAACAATTCTTTCCCGGTTTCTTTTCCACATCCAATAAATGCATCTGCCTGCAACTCGCATAATACCATTTCATATTTAGGATCTATATTTGCAATATCAATATTTAAGGAATTGTTAAATGACATTTTAGCATCTTGTACACCAAACAACCCGCTATTACTTTATTCAAAATGAAAAGTATTCAACTGTCCATCGTTCTCGCAATTGACGATTTTCATTGTAAATATTTCTTTGCTTATCGCACGCTCATATTTATGGTTTACTGTTAATAGATAAATAAAAGTTCTGCTAATGCAATGGAAGGTGTGCACACATAAAATATTGTTATCAAACCAAGTTGTCATTATTTGTACCGATTCGCACAACACCAAAAACGAACTAAACACAAAGTGTCCACTGATTTTTGCGATAGCATGGTTAAAAAGAGAAAGAACAGATATATTGTATTCCAAAAAACAAATCATTGAAATTGTTATTCATCCGAAGTTCCAATCCTAATACCAAAACACGAAGGAAAAAAAACACATTAATCACCACTAAATTTATACAAAAAACTAATTGAATAAAATACATTTTGTTTAGTCGCAAACAATCCTATGCTTCCCCAATTTGGGCGAACACAACTCCCATAAACATTCACAAGATACAGGTCTTGCAGAATAAAATCCTGCGATGTGAGGTCAATGCCCCCTGGTTTGTAACCAAGAGAGAATTGCATAAAGATCTGGGCATTGATCATACTTACACATATCTTAAGTTTGTCTAGCGAGGGTTCTACGTGTCAGTGCAGAGAAACCCGCACGAGAATATATCCTGCCTTCTGGACTACGATTACGAAGTCCTTAACAGATACAAGAGGCCTAAGATGATGGCTTTCGCTAAAGAAAGTTATCCATTTTAGGTCTCTTGTGCATCATTACTACTCTTTGTTTTATGTTCTTTTGCCCTTTGGGGCCCACCATTGTGTGGTTTACTATTGTTTGTTTTTTCAAACTGATGCCAATTAGGCGTATTTCCAGATGAAGAAGGTTATGGGTACTATTGTACCTGGTACTTCATTTTATGATGTAACGATCTACTATCTATAGTCGCAAACAAGATTTGGATTTCCTTGTATGGTCATATATCACGGATATATCTTAGCGATATGCCATAGTTTTACAAAAAATAATACCGCGAAATGCATCAATGGTATTATCAGGTATTCATTAAATGTTTCCATGAATGTTGTATTTGTATAATCAATCTTGCTTCTTAGAATAGTCTGCAAATCACCTTTCATATATTCGGTTAGGATTAACTGTTTTGACTAATTTATCATTTAAAGACCGACGGACGATGGCCTTTACAGAAACCATCGGTGTTCGCCTTTCTAACCCACAGAAGGGCTGGGGGTTTAACGTTAAGAAAACAGAACTTTGACTGTAGTGGGATTCGACACTGGGAAATACATATTCCTATCCTGCGGCAATACCTAACCGTCCACTCCTTCAGTCTAATGAGAGCACTCTTTCTGATCGTATGTCTTTTGGTGGCATTTCTAATAGCAATGCGGAAGACTGCTTAGTGCGAAAGCAGATATCGTTACTATGCGATGACGTATGTATATATATACGTAACTGTGTGTCCCGATGCTGTCACAGGTGCTACTCGAACCAGAAAAGAAATGTACATGAAGAGAAACCATAGCAGTTATTCATTCCTTAACGGAAAGAAATGCTGCGAGCACTGCGCCGGGGTGGCTAAGTTGGTAGCGCGCTAGTTTCATAATTTTGCAGTTCCCAGGTTCGAGTCCCAAGTGTGTCAGCTTTGAGAATTTTCTCCGCAAAATTCCCCGCCCTGCCACGGTCAGTAGGGGACACTGATGTGCTAAAAAGGTCGCCGTCCGTCGGATGAGACTTAAACAGTGGCCCCGTGAGCGGGAGAGCCATACCCTCTGCACGTTAAAGAACACGCAAGATGGCCTTGATGGGAGGCTACCATCTGTCTCCCAACAGCTGTTACAGTGGGTCCCCTCCCTCAACCTTCTCTGAGCCTTCGGGGTCCATATGACCTGGCCATTTAACACATGGTGTGCAAAAAAAGTGCCGCTCAGAGGTAAAACAACCCAACAACCTACCATCCACGGAGGAAGGTGGGAAAGAGGAGAAACAGCGAGGAATTAAAAAAAAATTTTGTTACATATATTTCGGATGAGATTTTAGTGATGTACTGCGATGTTGAAGGACTTTACGTCGGCAGCAGTCATTTATACCTTTATGAACTGTTGAAGCTTTGGAAATTCCGGATTCTGAAAAGTCATTTCCGGTAAAAATTTATTTTTTTCGAATAATCTCAAGATTAATATTTCTTTTGTGGCTCTGAAATGAAAATTAACACTTATGTGCACGTCATGGTGTAATAAGATAGAAAAATAAAAATGGATTTGTATCGCACCTTAAATATTTTCTTGAACGTTTGAAGTGCTTAAAAAATACAAATTATCTTTATGGTCAATGAATATTTCGATTTAGAGTGAACGGTGTGGTAAATCTTATTTATTGAGAGATGAAATAAACAGATGCAATTACCTTTCTATAAATAGGAATTCACGTTCATAATTCAGTAACTTATTCGTAATGAAATATTTTTGTTCACACAAACAGGGTCCCCCTAATTGTAGCTATGGAAATGGTGTTTTTTGAACTACATTGTTTCCTTTTTATAGTTATGAACGAAAGGATAATTTTTCAGGCACGAAATAAATGCCTGACAATGCAATGCAAAGATGGAAAACAATTCTCCCGTGCAATACACGAATTATTCGATTAAGAGTTAAACTGAAATCTAAACGTGATTTCAAAGTTTCATGTGAACTTTGCATTTAAAATTTTTTGCGTGTTAAATATTGCAGCGTTCATCATTTATATATTACAGCAACCAATTTCTTTATAATCGATATTACAGATATGTCGTATAGGTGTTAGAGATATGAAAAGGCAATTTTTTTCCATCAGATAAGTATTATAAGTGACCTCAGGAGAAAAAATGTTTTGAAAAATGTACGGAAATGAATATTGAACTGTGATTGTTTCTTTCACAATATATTTTTGTTGTATGGCGTTCATGACACATTGAAAATGCTTTTTCGAGATATGGATGTTATAGAAATAATGCTGGGAAGTAGCCGAAAGCGCGTTGCTGACGTCATCTCTGCGTTTTATCGAAATTAATGTTAAGGCTCACACATATTTTAATTTGCTTACTTATGGCAATACGTAGCTCTTCAATGGTACACTTGGGATATTATTTATTTTAACGAATCTAGGGAGGGAAATGTTTCGTTTTTGGATTATCTTTGGTTATTTGATGGCGATCCCCACTGCTAGATTATGTGAGATAAGATAATATTCGTTTCTAAAATATTTCGCAATTAGCGTCACCCAGGTACGAGAAATGGTGAGAAAGGAAGCTTAAAGAGAGGGAACTTCTGTTGCGAATATCGAGAGAAGTGTCACTTCCGTCGAAGTCAGACAACAGTTAAATCAGCAATGTTATTGTCAGACGTCAACAACGAATTATTACGATTGTTTTAAATCAGGATACAGTTAATGAAATCAGTTGAAGTGACACATCTATAGAGTGGACATTTTTCACATTTTCTTCTAGGGAATCGAATATATTACTTAAGGTTTGAAAAATGAGCCATCTTTTCGTCATGTAGGTAGGAAGAAGAAATTTTAATGATATTGTATACGTCGTAGGGTACTCGCCATGCTGGTCTTATAAACATATTTAAACTAACACTTCTAACTTTAAAAACTAATGAGAGACCAAGACTAACGTATGTATTGAAGATGAAAATTGAGGGGAATTCCCGAAACTCAGTGTTGCCACTTTATTCCGAATGAAGTACGTTTTGTACAATTTTTCCGTAAAATACAGAATAAAATACAGAAAATTTGTTGTGTAGTCATGTTAGTGCAGTTTTTATTTTGGGGATATCAGTGCAGAAAATGTGTGTCTGTAGTACATTTTCAGAGTTAAAACAACTTCGAAAAATGTGACCATAATAGCGGCATCTTTCTTATAAATGTAAATTCTAGGAATTTTGTCTTGAATATTTTTTCAGAATTAAATTCAAATAGAGATTTTTGAACCGTGTTACATCAAAATAAATCGTGTAATACGAGAATTGAATTTTTTTTCCTAAACTGTGTTAAATCAAAATCGTGTAAAAGAATTCCGTGTCAAAACAGAATTGGGTGTGCAACGAAGTAACATAATTGATTGAGATTCCAATTTGTCACTCATTAACCTAAACTGATTGCATTGTTGGTGCCGTAACTAAGCACGAGCTTGTGACGCCATAGTAGAACGGGACCTCAGCATAAAAGCAACACACATCAATGCCTTACCCGAGGTTCGAATGATAAGCCATAAGGCTTAGCGGGGTAATCTATGTATATAACCATCCTAAGGCTTAATAAAGATATTATTATTTTTGAAACCCAGTTCCCTTAGATCAGTAGCCATGCGTGCAAACCATGCGGCCACGGAACGCCAGTATCCAAAATAACCAGGCTCGTAATCTGTAGTTCCCAGGTTCGAGTCCCAGCTGGGTCAGCGTTGAGATTTATCTCCGCAAAATTCCCCGCCCTGCCCACGGTCAGTAGGGGACACCGATGGTCTTGGAAAGGCCGCCGTCCATCGGATGGGACGTTAAGCCGTGGCTCCGTGATCGGGAGAGCCATAGCCTGTGCACGTTAAAGAACACGCTGGATGGCCTTGACGGGGGGCTACCATCTGTCTCCCAACATATGTTCCAGTGGGTCACCTCCCCGAACCTTCTCTGAGCTTTCGGGGTCCATGTGACCTGGCCATTTAGCCCATGGTGTGCAAAAATGTGCCGCTCAGAGGTAAAACAACCCAACACTTGTGGTGGCGTAGAGCAACTTGCTAGTTTGCGGTTAGACTTGTAGTACGCATTTCCGTGTGGTGGCGAAGAGCAACCTGGTAGTTTGCGTATAGGCTTGAAATACGCGTTTACGTGTGGTGGCGAAAAGCAACTTTGTACTTTGCTGTTAGGTTTGTAATACGTGTTTCCGTGTGGTGGTGTAGAGCAACTTTGTAGTTTGCGGTTAGGCTTCTAGTACGCGTTTCCGTGTGGTGGCGTTGAACAACTTGGTAGTTTGCTGATAGCCTTGAAATACGTGTTTCCGTGTGGTGGCCAAGATCAACTTGGTAGTTTACTGTTAGGCTTGCAATTCGTGTTTCCGAGTGGTGACGTAGAGCAACTTGGTATTTTACTGTTAGGCTTGCACTTCGTGTTTCTGAGTGGTGACGTAGAGCAACTTGGTATTTTACTGTTAGGCTTGAAATACGCATTTCCGTGTGGTGACGAAGAGCAACTTGGGAGTTTGCGGCTAGGCTTGTAATACGTGTTTCCGTGTGGTGACGTAGAGCAACTTGGTCGACGATAATGATGATTAAGCCGAGACTTGGTAGATAATAAATACGGTAGATGTTGCGCAAACATTGACGATAAATACGGTAGATGGCGCGCCGAGACTTCATAGATGATTATTATAATTAAGCCTAGGCTTGGTAGACGATCAATAACCTGTTGGATGGTTTTGATATGAGGCTACAATCTGTCTGCTGTTGATCCGTTAGTTCCATTTCTCCACATTTCACTGGGCCATTTCGGTCCTTGTAGTCTTTGGTTAATTTAGACCATTGTGTACAAGAAGTGTCACTCAAAGGTGAAACACTCATCTCCTATAGTATCGTAAGTCTGACACAATTACTCCAGCCAGTCCTCGGGACTCATTCCTATTGAGGAGGTTCAAACTGTTGTTGATAAGTGTCTGTAGATTTTCACTCGTTCCATCGAAGTCAATGAATCTTCTTTGAACGCTTTTTTAAACTTCCTGTTACATGTTAAATCAAAAACTGCATGCAAGATCATTTCTAGATATAACAGCCGAGCTAATTGCGATGAATTTCATGTTTACAGGACATTTTTTATCGTTTCTGAAATTGAAAATTACACTACTTCCATTTGTATATCATGCTGCCTAGTGTTTTATGTATTGCTTCAGTAATGATCTGAAATGTGCAAATTTAAATTATTGCTTATATCCAATGAGTTCTCTCTACAAATTTACTTAAATATTGTCAGTTTAATTTGGGTCACCTCGTATATAAAGATTAAGATGCATGGTTTAGAAAAGATAGAAATATTTATTTCATTCTGAAAGTAGTCAGTGTAATAACGAATATGTTAATTCAACGTAACCTTAAATCATCATTTTTTATCTTATGCTATTTGCTAGATGAAAGTAATTAAAGGAGAGCGAAAGTAGCTACCACTATAAATTTTAGTACCATTTAGTGTAGTTTTGTGTAGTCGTTTAATCACACAATCATTCAGGCTACAGAAATGAATTCCAGTTCAGTGACTTCGTACGTAAGTCGCTAAGAATAGCAATAATAGTGTACGAACTGTTATTTTAGAACAGGTCGTTTATAATATATATAACGTATCATAAGGATTTAACACTTCATCTCACCCGCTGTACATTGCGACTGCCTCTTCATTGTACTAACGTATTTTCTGTACGAATCATCACTTTTGTACGAGTGTCAACGTACCATGTGAGTATTAACTGTAACTAGTATTTAATTACAAGGGATATTACATTCTAAAAAAATATTTTTAAAATCGGAAAACGTTGAAAAGAATAATCGCAAAAATAAATATTGCATTTTAATGTCGTAGTGTACCAAGTCGATGGCTTCTTTAATAATAACCTTAATAGTATGTTTTGTGATATCACATTATAACATCCATCTCACCCTCATATCGCTTCGGTATTTACAGATGAGTCCCTACAGAGCACAGTCGCTCAAAAAACGATTTTTTAGAAATTAGTGATCTGGAAACCTTCGTGTCACGTGACACGAAGGTTGCCAGATCTCTAATTTCTAAACAAATCGTTGCCAGATTTTTTCTGAATTCTGAAATCAACCATACTGTTCAGATATTTTTTCAGTGACTGTACAGGGATATTACATTAAAAACGATTTTTGTAATCTTAGTGTACATGTACACTAAGCGGTTCCATCATCAAATGAAGTTCTATGTTATGTCAATAGTAACTCAGTTGCAGAATTCAGTAACTTCCTTAAATAAAAGCTTTATAAAAAAATGCTTCCTAATTTAAAAATCTCTGTCAAATCTATTTAAATCAAAATATCTTTTTCAAACGCAACAAATTTTTAGAAAGATGCATTTAGTGTTTAAGTGTTGTGGAAGCTGAAACATTTAGCAAATTAGATTGTTCTGCAAAACGTCATTTATAATTAGTGGAAATAAACATGATTATTACAAGAACTGCTACAAACACTCTTATATGGATTAGCAATTTTCAGTATGACGGTTTTGCTTTCTTTTTAACTTGTTTTTATTTACTTGACAGAACAATTATTTAAACTATCATTTTAGCTGTTATATATTACATTCTGCGCAACTGTGAAAATAGTGAACGAATTTTGTCGAAAATCGACATTGAAATAGATTTGATAGCGATGATTTTAATGTATTTAAGAAGTTACTAATTTATGTATCTGAGTTATTACTGAGATAACATGAAACTGTACCAAATAAAGCATTATTCTCTGGACATGCTTTATTTGTGTTATATGTTTTAGGAGATCATGGCTTGGACCTAGTGGAGAAGAAGGGTTCCTAGATGATATTAGATTTGAAAGCACACCACACAGTAACAGGAGGAAAATGCTGTCAAATTTCATCATCTCCAGAGGATGTGACGATTGCCTTATCCAACAATGCTGTGTGTTGACATTACCATTCATCCGGAAGTATGTCTCCTCACTCTGTAAGAGTCAATGGCCAGCTCCATCCTATCCAGCCCTAAGCCTTGAAAATACCAATTTGTACCGGAAGTAGCGCAAACACATTTCGTAGGACCTTGGAGACATTGGATCACACAAGATTCAGAAGTGTGATATCGGCGCTGGCTCTAAGAGAAGACTATTGCATCAGCCATTTACAGTGTGTTCAAAAACCGGTAGACTTCCTCTGCAACGGCATAACGATTAATAAACATTTCTTCAAAATTCTGAGCCCTATTTTGTAACTCATTTTCCTCAAAGGCGTCTCCATCTCATCGGTAAGCGATATTCGGCTAGAGCATTCGTGCCTTTTTTATTATTTTGGAAATAGAACTTACCAATAATGCACGATCCTTCAGTTCCGGTGTCGTGGTTCTTTTTGTGCACTCTTCTGGAAAGTTTGAGAAAGTGAAAATGATCATGCTCTCTATTACAAAAGGGTCAGGTCTCTTGATGGCTTTCTGTTTTCATACTGTAACCACGTGATATATTCTCTTACTAACACGTGATTGGTAAAAAATGTGCATCGTTTTTCTGTAGAGCGCCACGTTCAACCAGCTGACATTTTTTTAATAAGAAATTACTTTTTTACCTGCCATTTTATTCTGCATGACCTGATTATTATCCCCTTCAAATTTCAGCTTTGTGCAACTAAATGTGTTTATCCGCAGAACTACAAAGTAACGTAGTTTCATTTAACCACTCAGTATATATCATCAGTTTCAAACATTTCACTTGAGACCTCCTCCTCCTTTTAGGGGAGACTCAGTCTGTAGCGCGCTAGGCTCGTAATCTGTAGTTCCAGGTTCGAGTCCCAATTGTGTCAGCGTTGATATTTATCACTGCAAAATTTCCCGCCCTGCTCACGGTCAGTAGGGGACATCGATGGGCTTTGAAAGGCCGCCGTCCGTCGGATGGCACGTTAAGCCGTTGGTCCGTGTACGGGAGAGCCATATCCTGTGCACATTAAAAACACGCTGGATGGCCTTGACGGGAGGCTACCATCTGTCTCCCAACAGCTGTTCCAGTGGGTCAACTTCCCCAACCTTCTCTGAGCCTTCGGGGTCCTTGTGACCTTTTCCATTTAGCCCATTATGTGCAAAAAAGTGCCGCTCAGAGGTAAAAAAACCCAACCTCCTCCTATAATAAATTTCAAGGTTAAATCCTAACCTCGATTGAGATAATAAATAATCATTTATTTCTTGAAACATTACCTAAAATGTTATTTAGTTTCACAAAGAAGTAGAAGTACAAACGTATATTCTGACCACGGATGAGTGTAACAGTCTGCAAATACACATGAAAACCCATCACACATCGATTCAGTGGTGGCCCGTAAACATCTAAACAATCGAAAGCAATCCGTATAGCAATACCAATTTGTAAGATTGGAGGAAATTTTTGTGGTATTGTTCGAGAGCATTTGGGTTCGGTAATTTTACATCTGAGAGGTACATTTGCTCCAAAAAATATCCGAAAATTATGGTTGATTACAGAATTCAGAAAAAAATATCTGGCAACGATTTTTTGTAGAATAGTGATGTGGCAACCTTCGTATCACGTGACACGAAGGTTGCCAGATCACTAATATTGGACTAAGAACAAAAGAGTCCAAAGCTATATTTACCTTAGAATTCACCAATTAATTCCTTTAATGCTTCTAAGAGAGATTGTTACATAAGCTTCCATCATATTTAGGCAATGTTAATCATTTTTAAAAATTTTAGCAGTAGTTTATTTGACCTGTACGGTCATTTTGTGAAAATTTTTTCTTTCACAAATTTCACAATTTCACAATTTTTTTCACATTTTGGTAACAAAGTGGCCGTACGGGGCCGGATCTGGTGGTGGTGGGCTAAACATTGTGCCCCCTTTGAGAACTTTAATAAAGGTAATGGAAGTCAAAAATATTAAACATTTGCATATTCATCTATTTTTCAAGATAATTTTCAAAGACATCTGAAATGGAGAGTCAATATTATACTTGAAAGAAAATCCGGTATCCTCCCCTCCCGATCTTAATTTCATCACTTCCCCAATTCTTTTTTCTAGGTTAGAGCCTGTTATACGATGGATATGAATTGCAAAGAAAACGGATGAAATTGAACAGATTTCATAATTCACTCTATTCAGGTTTAAATTAAGATAAAATTTGAAATTGACTTAAAATTATATTACAGAAAGGTTGGTGAAGCTGGATCTCTAATTGATGATGCCCTTGGTTATAACCATTATAATTGTATGATAGTTAACCTTACTTCTTACTGTTCTTACTTCCTTCCATAACTTAAATAGAGAGGCTGGTAACTTTTCTTAAACCTAGTACCTGCTTTGCTTCAACAAGACATTGAAGAATCATATTTTAGCATTTTAATTTCTTTAAAACCTGTTGAAACATCGAACCCGTTGATCCTTACCATTTGTTTTGTCTGCGGATCATTCCAAAAAGTGGTAATGTCGATTATCATGAGAAATAAACACCTCTTTCCTAAATTCTGAACTACCGTTTACTTCATATGTTGCTTTAAAAAATGATCTGAAAAACGTAAATTTCAAATATCGTGTGTTTCAAATGAACACACGATATATCCATTTCTACAAGAATATTCAAGTATCGCCATCTTAATTCCAATCACCGGATACTAAAAATTAACATCCAAATGTGAAAAGATGTTGTTAGAACAGATGAACACGCTAAAATGGCATGTGACAGGTGTATCATGAACGCTCGTCTGTGCTTAGCGTGACGATTTACGTTATAAATTGTTTAGAACGAGATTGCTTTAAAAATAGTAAGAAGTGTGAAAGAAAGCAAAGAGATAGTGGAGTAGTAAAAGGAAGAAAAAGATAGAGGATTAAATTAGTGTTGTGTAATGATATGTGAAAGGACTGTTCTTGTTTGATTTAAGATGAAGCCTGGTTCCGGTGGAGAAGACGAATCAACGGTAAAGTTTATTATTGGGTCCTCTATCAGGGGAGATCAATGTTAAACGTTTCACATGTATAAGGTATAAAGTTTTATTAAGGTTATTTAATGCTGCAAATGAGATTCAATACAATGTGGTTTGCCTTTATGCTAAGAGAAATAGAAGTACTTAGGTTTATATAATATTGATCAATTGGTAATAATATTGTGACATTGTAATAAATTACATCATTCATACTTTAGTGGTATACATATGTGCTATTTATGAACACACGCTAAACTTTCATCTCTTTGAATACATAACAATATTTTATTGAATTTTGAAACCAGTCAGAGAATTTCATAAATTTTTCCTAAACTTTAAATGTCTTAGATATTTCAGTGGAGAGCAGTTCGACGAAATGTTTAACTTTCATTTCTTTTATATGTATTTATTTATGAAAAGGAAGCTAAGATATAAGTAGAGATAATTACCACTATGAAATCCGATATCGTTCAGTACAATTTTAAACTGTCTTTTAATCGATATCATTCACAAGGTTGCAACCTAGATCAGTGGCCACAACTTAAACCGCTAAAATGAATGCGAAAACCATCCAACTTGTTAAATAACTACATAAAATATATGCTATATTCAAAAAGGAAATTAAATTAATTTATCCTTCAGTGCTTCACGAATCATGAAATATTTCCAATGTGACACTTGCAATAAACAATTTCCACTGAGGTACTCACAGATGTTTTTATAGGAAATAATCATGTGATTGGATACAAAAAAATAAATAAATATCCCCTCAAGCAGCTGCTTGCCACAGAGGTCTGACAGGAGTCTGTCAGTTTATATACCATAGCAGAAGGTCTGTGAGGATGGCAGGACCTCAGCAGATAAACGACACATACACCCATGCCTTACCCGTGGCTCGAACCCAGGTCCCTTAGATCAGTAGCCAAGCGCGCTAACCACTCGGAAAAGCTTTCCCGATTGCTTTCTTGCTATGTTTTATAAATACGGTGTAGCGAAACTAACCACAATCTCCTATTAATTTTTTATTACAGTAGTCTCCGATTTACGAAAATTATGTACATAGATAGATTTACGGAAATTATGTACATAATTACGATCCGATTACGGAAATTATTTACATAATTTCCGTAAATCGGGGGACTGCTGTAATAAAATTTCTCACTTAGGAACACTTACTCACTTACTAATTTTCTCACTTACTAATTACTCACTTACGGAAATTTTATTTCACTACTCAGTTTCGTTGCACGGCAAAATTTCTGTAGGAACGTAAAATTTTCGGAAAAGTTTTTTAAATTATTTTATATCTAGAAATGGAAGAATTAAACGCCAAAGTTGTTGTCGTAGACTGGTGTGGTAATTCCCGAACAATTTCTCTTCACCTGAGGTTATAAGTGAAACAATAGATCTGCTGGATGTTACCATTCATTGGACCAGTACGCATGTATAAATGGTATTTATCACTTAGAAAAAAGACATTGAATGCGTCTTATAGAAATTATAGAGGTTCGAAGTTAAATTCCCATTGTTAGAACATGAAAATTCTGCAATATTTTGGTAGAGCAGTTTATTTAGGGTTAAATTTATTCGTTCAATGAAAAGTAGGACTCAAGCATCTGAAACTATTAATTAGCAATTAGGATAACGGATAGAATATATATGTTTTTCCTATGTTTGAGCTGTAGCAGAAGCAATGCCACGCAGATTTATTAATATATTGGTTTAATAACTGTAATATTATTTGCTGAAAATGTAGAAAATTATTCAGTATCAGTATTTCCCATATTTAAATGTTTTTCAGGCAGATGCTCCCATCTAGTGCCCAAAGCTCAAACTAGGGTGAAATTGATTTATCATTTTCATATTGTGAGGGCGAATGGAAAGGCAGTGTTATAGAGGAAGAGGTGTTTGATGTTGTAAGAGAAGACTGGAATGGCTTCAGAGAGCTTCTATCTCCATCCTTTGTGTTTTGTAAAAGAATATTGAATGAAATATATGGCTCATTTCAATGAGAGACGAGAGTTGGCTTAGTCGGCAGTGTGCCAGTCTCGTAATCTGCAGTTCCCAGTTTCCAGTCCCAATTATGTCAGCGAAGAAACTTATCCCCGGTGAACCCCATCGTTCTGTTGGTGAGAGAGAACACATGAATGAATTCGAAAGGCTGTCGTAGATCGGTTAAGCCGTGGGCAGGAGAGCGATACTTTAATGTATATTCTTAGTAGCTTTAAAGGAAAGCTTCCATCTTCCTCAGAGGAACTGTAAAGCGTTTGGCCATTCATTGTAAGTGTCCTGTTTACAGTATACGCCCATATATATCTTTTGACTCTTATGATGCGTTCCTGATACTTATAAAATGCTGAAATGATTCGCATTAGATTAAACGAAACATTTCTTTTTTCTAATAATCGAGTTTGAAAGAAAGTGGTGGTTAGAACAGGAGGAAAAGAAAAACCTTTAGGGTCGATTGGCATAATCACTGTATCGAGTCTAAACAGATCGAAAGGCCGTTTACCAATATGAATATCAGGAAGAGGGCAAATACAACCAGGAAAGCAGCAACTATTGATGTTTTTCCTTAAAAGAGACGTAATCACTATTGCTCACGGATGAACCTCGAACGTAACCTCTGGAGTCAAACTTTCGCCTTTAGCCCTGTATAAGCGGAGGATGATATAGAAATATATATATATTTATAGATATATGATTGATTACAGAATTCAGAAAAAATATCTGGCAACGTTTTTTTTTTAGAAATTAGTGATCTGGCAACCTTCGTATACAATCATTCAAATAAATATCCGAACACTATGGTTGATAATAGATTTCAGAAAAAATACCTCGTGACGATTTTTTTAGAAGTTAGTGGTCTGGCAACCTTCGTGTACAGAAGCTCAATATGTATCCGAACACTATGGTTGATTACAGAATTCAGAAAAATATCTGGCAACGATTATTTTTAGAAATTAGTGATCTGACAACATTCGTGTACGTACAGTCGCTCAAATAAATATCCGAACACTAAGGTTGAATACAGAATTCAGAAAAAATATCTGACAACGATCAGATATTTTGATATTATTTGACATTGACCTCCGTATCCAAAGTAGGGTCGCGATTGGCCCAGTTGACAGCGCACCAGGCTCGTAATCTGTAGTCCCAGGTTCGAGTTCCAGCTGGGTCAGCGTTGAGATTTATCTCCGCAAAATTCCCCGCCCTGCCCACGGTCAGTAGGAGACAACGATGGGCTTGGAAAGGCCGTCGTCCGTCGGATGGGACGTTAAGCCGTGGACCCGTGTGCGGGAGAGTCGTACCCTGTGCACGTTAAAGAACACGCTGCATTTCCTTGATGGGAGGCTACCATCTGTCTCCCAACTGCTGTTCCAGTGGGTCCACTCCCCCAAACTTCTCTGAGCCCTCAGGGTCCATGTGACCTGGCCATTTAGTCCATGGTGTGCAAAAAAGTGCCGCTCAGAGGGAAAACAACCCAACGTTAAAGAATACGCTGGATGGTCTTGACGGGAGGCTACTGTCTGTCTGCCAACAGCTGTTCCAGTTTGTCCCCTCCCCCAACCTTAACTATGCCTTCGGGATCCTTGTGACTTGGCCATTTAGACCACTGTTTGCAAAAAAGTGCCGCTCAGAGGTAAAACAACCCAACGTTAAAGAACACTCTGGATTGCCTTGACGGGAGGCTTCCATCTGTCTCTCAACTGCTCTTTCACTGAAACCCTTCCCATACCTTCTCTGAGACCTTCGGAGTCCTTGTGACCTGTCCATTTAGCCCATGGTGTACAAAAACGTGCCGCTCAGAGGTACAACAACCCAACCATCCAACCTTTTGAATGGAGTACTATGTGTGGTAAGCTGTGATTAAAGTAATCCATGAACCTATATTTGGCGTCAACGTTTCGTGTGTATTTAACTAGTATGCAAAAATTATAGTGCTAATAGTACTATAATAATAATAATCTTTATTTTATTCCGCCAGTCAATACAATATACATTTACATAGCATAATTATCTAATAACAATTAATATATACATGAGAAAAATTGAGAAGTGAAATAGCTGAGAAATATCAATTGCATCAGAAAAGGTAAATAACAATCATATTAAATATTAGTGTTTAATAGGAAAGGCGAAACAAAAAAGGAGAGCATAGTAAGCTGACGCTTATTTTTAGTTAATGCTCCCTATTTCCTTTAGTTCAATTATGACAACAGTAAAGTATACAATAATTCAAATAGTACAATAATTCAATAGTATAAAAGGTCAAATGGTTATGAGACATATTACACTGATACATAGAAGAAGGTTTCATTGCTTTGTAAGAAGAAACGTTCTACATTTGATTTTAAATAATTTTAAAGATTTTGCATTTTTAACATCATCAGGAAATTCAGACCAAATTTTTACTGCATTGTATTTGATAGATCTCTGCCCAATTGACAATCGACACATAGGTATACTCAGATCCTCTCTATGACGTGTTTCATAATTATGAAAAGTCGAAAGACTATGAAAATAGTCTTTAAATCTATCCAATTTAATCAATCTCATTGTAATCGAATACACAAAGTTTCCTGATATCAGTTTGTAATTATTATAGACATTAAGAATTTTAACCTCGGAAAATAAATGTGCCACGGGATCATAATATCTTTTACCAACAATATATCTAACAATTCTTTTCTGAAGACGATATATAGCATTCAGATTATAGTCATTAAAAATGCTACATTTATTAAAAAATGATAATAACAAAAATAAAATAAAATACAAAATATCCACGGCCATAAGACAAAATGAAAACAATAGTACGTTTATGGTTCAAAAATAAAAGCTGAAATGTCAAACATGAAATTGGCCTTTTTCAAGTTAAAATGAAGTTCTCTATAACTACTATTTTGCCTGTTGTAATCTTTCAAATGATCTGAATGAGGTGACATTCAGGATTCATTCAACCTGAACAGACAGGCACCTACAGTCGCTAAAAAAGGTATCCGAACACTATGATTGATTACAGAATTCAGAAAAAAATATCTGGCAACGAAATTTTTTAGAAATTAGTGATGTGGCAACCTTCGTGTACTGTCGCTCATATAAATATCCGAATGGTTGATTACAGAATTCAGAAAAAATATCTGGCAACGATTTTTTTTTAGAAATTAGTGATGTGGCAACCTTCGTGTTACGTTCAACATGGAGGTTGCCAGATCACTAATTTCTAAAAAAACTTTGTCAGATATATTTTCTGAATTCTGTAAGGAACCATAGTGTTTTGATATTTTTTGAGCGACTGTAACCAGGATTTAATTTTTTACCTGGAAGAAGGGGGGGGGGGGGCACTTAGAATAAGATTGAGTAGGGTTTTCAAATTTCTAAATTGGTCCACCAAAGTGGAAAAATAAATATTCTCTGAGGAACAAATTTTACACTTTTCTTAAATCTATTTTTGTGTCGTACATGAAATACGGTCTAAAATAAATTACACAAAGTCAAATGCTCTATATTTCAAAAGAGGTAGACAATTTTGAGATTTCCTCTAAGACGACGGATTTTTGGAAGATGGGGGGGGTCCTAACCTCCTGGTCATCCCCACTGGTTCTTCCATGATCCTGAACAGTAACTTCATGAGTGAAAATTCATCACCGTTGTGCCATCGTCATAAAAAAGGTTGGTTGTTGGGATTGTTTTACCTATGAGCGGCAGTTTTTTCCACACCATGGGCTAAATGGCCAGGTCACATTCCACCCGAAGGCTCACAGAAAGTTGGGGGAGGGGACCCACTGGAATAGCTGTTGGGAGACAGATGGTAGCTTCTCATCCAGTTGGGTTGTTTTACCTCTGAGCGGCACATTTTTACACACCATGAGCTAAATAGCCAGGTCACGAGGACCCCGAAGGCTCAGAGAAGGTTGGGGGACGGGACCCACTGGAACAGCTGTTGGGAGACAGATGTAGCTTTCCGTCAAGGACATCCAGCGTGTTCTTTAACGTGCACAGGTTATGGCTCTCCCGCACACGGGGAAAACGGCTTAACGTCCCATCCGACGGACGACGGCCTTTCCAAGCCCATCGGTGTCCCCTACTGACCGTAGGCAGGGCGGGGAATTTTGCGGAGATAAATCTCAACGCTGACCCAGCTGGGACTCGAACCTGGGAACTGCAGATTACGAGACTGCTCCACTACCGACAGAGACACCCCCGCCCCTGAGAGATGCGAGAACCAGATTAGTATAAAGAATACAATTTTTATGATTACACTGTTTCATATAGTAAATCATTAAGAGAAAATGTTGTTAAATTTCAAAGACCTCGATTATTTTCCTTAGAAACCTATTTAGAGTTTTTAATGAAATCATTCTCATTTATAAAATGCCAATTACTGAATTCATGTACATTCGCTCAAAAAAGTATCCGAACACTATGGTTGATTAGAGAAATCAGAAAATATATCTGGTAAAAATAGCTCTTTTTAGAAATTAGTGATCTCACAACCGTCGTGTACGTACACGAAGGTTACCAGACGAGTAATTTCTAAAAAAACGTTGCCAGATATTTTTTCTGAATACTGTAACCAACCATAAAGGTTTCCAAATCACTAATTTCTAAAAAAATCGTTGCCAGATAATTTTGTGAATTCTGTAATTAACCATAGTGTTCGGATACTTTTTTGAGCGACTGTACTACTTTCCTGGTTATATAATTGTTCGGATATCATTTCTGCAGAAAATGAATATCAGAATTTAAATAATCAGCTCAGAGGCCTCTACTTTTATCTGGATGGAAAAATCGCACAAAATTTCTATATCAACGTATTTTTTCACTCTAAACCTTATCTCTTTCATATAATGACAAAAGATTATTCAACTGCAATGCAAGTTCCAAAAGGAACCAATCAGTTCAATCATGTTCTCTAAGTATATATCATATCAATCTATAAGTCAAAATGTTTAATTCTAGTTTAGCCCATATCTGGTCTAGTGGTTAGCACACATGACTACTAACCTAGCGGGCATGACCTTTGTTTGTATGTTATATGAGAAACAAGGATAAGCCTAATATAGCTTCTAGGCTAACTCCATTATTTGTTAGGCGGGGGGGGGGGTATCTCAGTCGGTAGCGCGCCAGGCTCGTAATTTGTAGTTCCCAGGTTCGAGTCTCATCTGGGTCAGCGTTGAGATTTATCCCCGCAAAACTCCGCGCCCTGCCCACTGTCAGTAGGGGACACCGATGGGCTTGGTAAGGTCGCCGTCCGTCGGATGGGACGTTAAGCCGTGGAGAGCCATACCATGTGCACGTTAAAGAACACGCTGGATGGCCTTGACGGGAGGCTACCTTCTGTCTCCCAACAGCTATTCAAGTGGGTCCGCCCCCCCAACTTTCTCTGAGCCTTCGGGGTCCATGTGACCTGGCGATTTAGCCCACTGTGTCCAAAAAAGTGCCGCTGAGAGGTAAAATAACCCAACTCATTTTTTTTATAGGGGAGCTCCTCCTACCATTTAAAAAAAATATGCTATGAAACACAATTATGTCAAGAAAGCAAATGAAAAGAGCTATCATATTGACTTTTATTTTTGCCTAATGTTGTAAGCATGCAATGTTTCGTATCTTAAATAAATATAATAAAAAATTCGCTTATCAAATGTTTCGCCATTAATTTGTGAGACTTACCCTTCTGACTCAGTTTGTCGCCACAATTCTTCCAAAAATCTCTCTGACATCGCAGATCTCTCCTCTTCTTCAACCTCTAGACTTTAAAGAGCAAAAGGAAATTATTTAATGCGAAATCTTCGATCGAAATATTTGAAATTAACGTTTCTTTTCCTCTTTCACCTTTCATATTCGTTTAATTGTTGCGCATTTCAAATAATAAAGGTATCTGTTTGTTACGTCTTTGTTTGGCTGATGCCATATTACTTGAGTATTAATTCAACAAATCTCCAAACCTTTCTTATGATAAGCTCTAGTTTAACTCAATTAGAAAACTAAAATTATTTAATATTAATAACCAGACAATTAATCTAATGTAAAACAGAATGTCCTAAACGTCTACTGCATAACTTCAAAAGCTGGTAAGTGGAGTGAATCAAAATAAAAAATGCGATATATTCATTCATCCGAAAAGTGATCTATGTATTATCGAAATATTCGAAGGAATTTGTGCAACAATTACCAGTTAAGAAAAAAGAAATTCAGCCTCTTATAAAAAGAAAAATCGCGATATAGTAATGACATGCATACACATTTTCGACAATTGAAGTTGGATCCATCTTATTTCAGATATATACGTGGTATAAATGTTTACAATCAGATATTACGGCACATTTTAAAACTTGCCTCATAATATCCTGCACCATATTTAAGTTGATGTAAGGCAATTCCAAGTGAATATCTTCGCTAACTCCTCATATATTAGAGAAGTCTCCCCTATATATTAGAGTAGTGTCCAAAGCACTTTTCATTCACCACTGATGAGAATCCCATGGATACAGAAAACAATCGTTTATGCTATTACCCACTTTTTCGGGAGGGGAAAAAGAAGAGGTGGTAAATGTTCTATAGTGTGAATACACAACTTGTTGTGATGGGTCAAAATGTTGTAAATATATACTTGAACAGTCGTTTTAACACCTACATAAATTGAGAAACGCAACAAAGGACGTAAGAAAAGCAGTTAGAAAATAGGTAGAAATTAATAGAAAATTGACAGTAACTACCACTATATTAATAAAACAGTTTAATACAATAAAATATCATTCGTTCAATCACAACATGACCAATAAGTTTAACAGGTATATCACGGATGTATCCTCAACAATATGTCCAATATTTAAGAAAAATATATTTTACTGCGAAAGGCAAATGATATGCTCATGCAATCTTTGCATATCTTGATACTGAATATGCAATTGTATCATCGATATTGCTTCTTAGTATCCAAAGCAATTTTCATGCATCCGGTCACGTTAAGTTTAATTTCAGCAGTTTAGCCGTTAAAAAACATAATAATCGAATTTTGAAAGAACACGAAAATAAGTCAAATGAGAGCGCTTTTGTGCAATTAAAATCAAAGAGCATTGGTTGAATATGATTTTTCTAAAAAACAAATATGTATATGTTTGAAATAAGGGTCAAATCTATTACATTTGTTGGTTAACTGATTATAAATGAGGAGAACTTGGAAGTTAGGATGATACTAGGTATGATAATCCAAATCGTTTTGGACAGAAATTTTTGATAAACGTTAAAGAAATGTGGTTATTTAGTAATCGATTTTGAATCCACACGTAAAGAACACTTTATGTATCATAATTTGCTACAAAAGAAGAGTGGATTTAGATTGAGGAATTTGTCATTTTGTTTTTCAAATATTTTTCTATTGCAATGAAGGATGAAATTTCGATTAACTGAGTTAAAATTAGAAATACAAATTCGGATAAAACAAGAAAGCCTTCTAACAAGATGTAACGAACAATTGAAAGAATAACTAATCATCTCTGGTGATAATAAGTTGTTTGTTTTCAAAGAAAATGAAGGTTTTTGGTTTCCAATTTTTCCCCATCTGATACTGGAAATACGAACTAATGGATGATTTATAAAAAAAAAAATCGCAATAATATACTGGTACAAACAAAACACAAAATAGAAATCATTCTCTTATATATCTCTTAAAACGAAAATCTTTCACTTTTCCATCCCTTTGCAGTTAAAGGGAAGAAATGAAAATAAATATTTTGATCGTCACATTCCATGAACTAAATCCTAAATATCTCTCATGATATATTATTTGAAACATTCGTTTTAATTTTTGTATTTTCCACATTTAAAGAACAGAGTCGTGATTTCGATCCCAGATCGTTAGGACTTGTTATTTAAATATTATATAAATTATTAATTAGAAAATTATTTATATAAATTATTTTTCATTTAACTTATAATTTTTTAGTTTTTTCTTATCGAAAATAATTGTTGAAGTATAATTGCCCAAACGCAATTACGTATATATTATAATATGATATAGCATAGATATGAATTAAAAGAAACTTTTGAAATATTTATGAT
The DNA here is from genome assembly GCA_038380435.1 of Ryuthela nishihirai. Taxonomy (NCBI): domain Eukaryota; kingdom Metazoa; phylum Arthropoda; class Arachnida; order Araneae; family Heptathelidae; genus Ryuthela; species Ryuthela nishihirai. Next base: position 2,289,523 of record JAWZYU010000041.1, read on the forward strand.
GATCTCTGTTTTAAACATTATATAACAGTTGTTAAACACATTATTCAGAATACTAACATATAAAATTCAATATTTCATATGTTAGCCCTGTGTTTAAATAAATGTTTTATGTGATTTTGGCATGGAATGCACTAATTTAAGTTCGTCTGTAATAAAATATGATTAAGAGTAACAGGAAAGCCTTAATTAACTCGCGTATTTGGACGTCTCTGCTCGGAAATTTCCTTATCTCTTCTGCAATACAAACTCTGTATAGTCTTAAAGTGTGGAGACTGTCCAGTCGATTCCTTCTTTTCAATCTTGCTGTCTGCTAACCACTTCTGAAGAAACTTTTCACACTGACAAAGTGCATTTCGTCCAGTTAATTAAAACATTATTAAGATCTACGTTCATTCCAAAATAATATCAAACACCCTTGGTAATAATTTTGTTTCCAGTATTTTGATGTAGTCCTTAGCTCTTGCTATTCCTTTTACAATATGTAGCTTTCCAACATCCTGACAGAACATGGAACACCATACAATGACTTTCGTTGAATGTTCACAATAACAGTAACAGACTAAGTGCTGAATGCCTTATGAGATCGTTTTCGAATGTGGACACTGATATACAGTAAAGAAAAGCTTATTTCCATCACTTAAACTTTCATTAGCTCCGAAACATTAACTGTAAGAAACATCTCAATCCAATTTCTAGGAATTTTCCTCTTACAGTTATTGAGCACACATTACTGCCTGCTGCCAAAATTCATCCTTTCGGTACTTGTGTTGATTTCAACTTTGTAGAGTAATACCCCTCCTTACGACGTTTCACTTTATGACGATCCGCTCATAAGACGATTTTCAATTATGACGAGAACGCATTCGCTCATACGAAGGTTTTAGCGACATGACTTGCACTGATCAACCAAAGCTTCTGGAAATGGACAAAATAGAAGTAAAGAATTCTGCAGAGGCTTCACAATATTTAATGGCATCAAGAATATCATAGGAAATTTGGAATGAAGTAAAAGAGTTTAAAGGTGTCTTCTATGAAATATGTATCGAAAGATGTTTGAATGATAAAATTGATTACCATTCAAACACTGAACAGTTGTGTCCTCAATTTATTGATGATTTCGAAGCATTTGAAAATCTTTTGAGGAAGTTAATATAAATATTGTAGACATGGAGAAACAGAACTAGAAGTAGAACCTAAGATCTTACTGAGCTGATTGAATCTCCTTCCCAGACGATAAACTAGCGAACATGTTCTTGAACTTGCACAGCATTGGAAAGAAAATAAAATGAATTTGCTTAGATTTCTACTACATAGTGGGCAACTACTTCTATTCTCTTTAATCCGACGTTGAATACAGCGAATATTTTTGCAAATGTATTCCTTCTGATCGATATAATTCTAAATTACACGAACGCAATGCAGTATTTGTATGTATTTTCTGTAATCCATTTTTCGGAAAATGATTTGCATCTATCCCCTTTAATCCGGCAACGCACTACGGCGGATATTTTATGAAGTCTGTTCTTTCTAAACGCAGTAAAAGGTAGATGAAAGAAATGCACTACTGCAAAACAAAGTTTCGTAGACTAATCTGCTTTCCCAAAATACGACACTTAATAAAACGAAATTTTCTGAAAGAAACAATCAGAAAACAATCAAATGCATTAGAGAATATCAAAACAACTCATATTGAGAATTTGTCACTAATCCGACTTTCGATACAGCGTATTATGATATTTCTATTCTATTCCTTCCATTCTAAGTGAAGCAATCTCAAATAAAGGGAACGACTACAGGAAACGAAAATGCGTAAGACTACCATTATTCTGAATAATCTGACATTCAATACAATGAAAGTTTAAAAGATACATTTCTTATAAAGGAAACAACTGGAGATCAATCGAAAGCATTGCTGGAAATCATAACAAATGAGATTGAGAATTATTCTCCCTAATACGAATTTCGATACAACGGATTTTTACATTTCTGTTCCATCCTGTTCGTTCCAAGTAAAACGATCTGGACTAAAAATAACATACCCTATAAACCCAAACTTCGTAAAACAATTACTATACATATTTTGAAGGTTCTTTTCTTCTTACAGATACAGGCGTAAATCGAAAAACATATAAAAACAAAATGATAACATCCACCAATAATATTATTCTCGCTAATCAGGCTTTCCTCGAAACCGATTTTCACGAATCAATTTCAAGTTTCTTCTAAATGGAACAGTCTTAATTCAAAGGAAAGAAGTTGCAGGAACGTAATCAGAATAAGAATTTTGTATTCTCACAAATCCTACATTGAATAAAAAAGAAATTCCTTTCCTTTCTGAACTAATCAATCGAATATCAAAGGAATACCTTTGGGAAACTAAACCAACCGTAAAAGTATTTTAGCTAATCCATGAATAATGACGCATTTGTTTCTATTCTCTATGATACGACATTGATTAAAATATATTAATTGATTATCTGTAATCGAAGGAACCCAGGAAAGAAACTGCAAAGAACAACAACATTTATTCCATCTGTTCTTTTACTCACTAAACCATTTATATCTACTCTTTCTAATCTCATATTCCAATATATCGAATTTTTTTGAAAACTCGTTCGAAGGAATCAATCTGATATTATATATTACGCATTTCACTACATGAACGATAATTTTTACTTTCTTTGAACAGAATTGAAACGAATTTTATTTTCCACAGTCACTTTTCTAAACAAAAAGAAAAGGGATATGAAAAGATGGCACCAGAGGCAACCAAAGAGACTAGAACTGTAAATACTCTCACTAGTACGACATCCAATAAAATTATTTTTTTTTCCTTTGTAATGAAACAATTAGAAATGCACAGGGAATTTTAAACATCCTGTATAACACCTATTTTTTTCTTACTCGACTTTTAATAACGCTTTGAAACTTTTTTTTCATATTCAATATATCAAAGTAATCGATATTTATTATACACTTAGAATTGGAACGAAAACATTACAAGAAGCGGAACAGCCGATGCTTAACAATTGTTTACTCTGATAAAACTGGTTTGGACGACATTTTTTCAATTTCTACTTCTTTTAAAGGAAACATCACATGACTGACGAGCAGCAGTCTTAAAGAACTGCCTACACCATGTGGCGATACACGTGATCACATATTTTGCATATATGCTGCGCAAGTGACAATTACATACATCTGCATAAAGAAGTGACATTTACGTACATCTGCATAAAGGTTTCTAATTCAGTGGACGGTATGTATATGTCGGCTGTTAAAATTTCCTGCCTGTCATCCCTTGATTTCCGTTTCTTTTTTTAAGAAAAAAAGAATGTTTTGGAAGGTTTCAATGAAAGATTCAATGAAGGAAAAAGATTCAGTGGATGTAAAAATCGTTCCATTGAATGTCGGGTTTAGTGAGCACGCTGATATTTTTTCTGTTTGGCTTTCCTGTACTGCGTTATTTGGTTTCACTTTGCTTCATTTAGTTGTTGCAGGAAAGAATACAATTGTACGTTATAACGGAGGATGGATAAGCGAGAATAATTCTCAATATCGCCGGTTTCGATTTTCTGTAATACATTTCATAAGTTTCCAATTGCTTCTATTAGAAGTAATGGATCTTTAAAATATTTATTTTATTGACTAAAGGGAATACTGGTAGTCTTATGCATCGTTGTGCCGTTAGTCGATCCTTTTATTTGAGACTGTTTCACTTAAAACCAAAAGAAGCGAACAAAACATTTAAGGATCCGTTTTAATGAAAATCGTATTGGCCAGTAAAATTCTCGATATGGTCGGTTTTGATTTCCTACGATACAATCAATTGTTTGCAATTGTTCCTTTTATAAAAATTTCGTTTTAATGAGGGTTGTATTAGTGAGAAAAGCAGATTATCCTATGACCCTTTGTTTTGCAGTAGGGCATTTCTTTCATTTTCCGTTTACTGCGTTTAGAAAGAACAGACTTCGTAATAATTCTGCCATAGTGTGATGTCGGATTAAAGAGTGTACATGCAAATCCTGTATAGAAAAAACGATTAAGGTTAATAGATACAAATTCTGCAGTGCGCTTAAAAGTGAGGGACCTTCTCATATAACCTAAATCATTGGCAAGAATTTGGAAATAAGTTACCTCTCATGAAGTATAATTGACGCAAAGTCTGCCACATATTAGTGAAAAATTTATAAGTCTTATCCAGGAAGGGTATTTCGTTTGATGCGTGATTTTTATGGTAGAGCGCTCTGGCATATATCTAGACAGTTGTGGGTTCGATTCCCGCCACGTTAGTAATAATTTTTCAGATGAATGATTGTTATTTCTTCCAATTTCCACATTTCAACCCAATTGTCATATCCTCCCAATTGTGTTCGATCCAATTGTCCACCCGATTGTCATATCCACCCAATTCTCGCACTTCCAGTTGTTATCCACCCAGTTGACTTCCACCCAATTGTTGCGCTCCCCTGTAAAATTCAAAGAATATATCTTAAAGGATTCAAACGCAAAACCTTTATCTTTAGAAGGAAATGATGAGTTGTTTTCATTGAAGATGCAGTTAGGAGATAATTTGTGATGGATGATGCTGGATATGAAGCTTGAGATTTCACAATTGTTCTCTCATCATCGCTATCATCCTCCGCTTATAGAAGTATAAAGGCGTAGTTCAAATTCACAGGATACGTTCGAGGTTCATCCGTGAGCAATAGTGATTATGTCTCTTTTAAGGAAAAAACATCAATAGTTGCTGCTTTCCTGCTTGTATTTTCCCTCTTGCTGATATTCATATTGCTGAACGGCCTTTCGATCTGTTTCGACTCGATCAGTGACTATGGCAATCGGCCCCAAAGGTTTTTCTTTATTCCTGTTCTAATCACCACTATTATTTCAAACTTCATAGTTACATATTATTAATGTTTCGTTTAATCAACAAAAATCTCTGTCCTTTGTTATGAAACTCCAGAACTCCATAGGATGCATTATAAGAAGTCAAGAATCGAAACATTCACTTCAAAAAGACGTTTAATATCGGTGGATAATGTATTCAATCTAAGATATCCTATCGTGTTACACATAGTAACATGGGATGCATTATGAGACGTCAAAATAAGAGTGATTGGGCCCGGATCTAAACAACATCAAAGGGGAGGGAGTGGGGGCAAGAAACACCATCGAGCCGGAAAAATGCAAAGGGAGTCGCAATAGACTGGATTAATGTAGTATATCAGATCCCACTACGTTTTACGAGTTTTAAAATTTGCTAAATATGTTAAATATTTTTAGACACTCTCTTACCCTTCCCAGTATTCTGAAAGGGTGTGCGTGCTGGTCCCTTAAGCCATGGATAAATATTTATATTACCACGGACAGTACATAAAATCTCTTGAAACGTGTTCAAACATTACTGCATTATTGATAGATGACCTAAGGGAAAAATGACTTTAGATAATGAGAAAAATCTAATTTGATAATTCAGTGATGATATTTTAAAGAGAAAAAAACGCACTTGGGTAAAGTCACAATTTAAAAGAAAATTTTATTTTATGAAAATGAAGAAATCTTTCTGCTGACAGAGTAAACAAGTTGAAAAAATCACTCGACTGTTGCGTAAAAAACTTGAATTAAATGTGTGAAATTTCAGTCGTGCAAATCACGAAGTCTACAGAGTGAAATGGAAAGGAGAGATGTTGGTTAATAAAGTGAATAGATTTTCAATAATAGCGTATAATCATATTTAAAGAAAAATTAGGAAAATGCAGATTTTAGATGGATTGGTAGTAACGTATTGAATATTGCCATTTGCTTTTCCTGACCCTTCCATTAGTTTGAAATGCTAAACTTTATCCCCTGTTAATATGAGCATCCCTTATTTACCGGCATTTGAGATTTTTATTTTGCAAATAATTTCAAATCCTACTGAGAACATTATTGAGCTGACATCTAGCATTTGTTAAATTTTCAATTATTCTACGCATAGTGCTACCCATTGTAATTCAAAATAAATATCTTTAAGAATTTAAATCACTGTTTTTTTTCCTTTCCTTGTCACACAAATACATTCAAGTACACTACACTTGTGTCAGCACCCCCCCCCCCCCCAGTATTTCACTTGCTAATCCGAATTCGCAGGTTCAGTCAGCTCGATAGAGGTTCGCGATAGAGCGTCGCTCGCACACACACACAGCACCACCACAACATTTCTGTGGGTTCCGTCAGCTTCTTAGAAGTAAAGGCGATGTAATGTTCTTCTCCCTTGGCTTCAATCTGCAAAGACCGTAACAGCAGATGCATTTCAATGCAGAACGTAAATTCACGCAGGATCAGGCGTATCGCATTCTGTTGCCTCGCAGAGCTCCCCCCTCCCTCAGTGCCTCGAATGCGTTATCTACTTGTATGCACCATTTCAACTGTGCAGGTGCCTGCTTCAGAGTCACGTCCCTGAGTGGCTTTGCAATCTCTGCATACTGATCTAGGTAGTGTCGGTAATATCCGAAGAGTCCTAATATGCTCTTCAGTTCCTTCTTCATTGGAGGAGCTTTCATCTTTCTGATGATCCTTGGTTTTGCATGGTGGGGGCGGTGCCTGACCGAACCAACAAATGTGGCCAAAATACTTGGTCTTGCTCCTTCCCCAGGTACACTTTGCTAGGTTGATTGTTAAATATTTGACATCGATATCACTAAGATCCGCTCCAAGATGTTAAGTTGATCATCCGAGCTGTTCGAATAAGAAAGCTATATCATCTAGATATGCCCAGCAATAGTCAACATGGGACGTAATTCTGGTATTCACAGTTTTCTAAACAAAATGCCTCAGAGTTCTTCAGCCTTAAGGGAAGCACTTCTTAGTGGTCTTCAGCCCTAAGGGAAGCACTTCTTAGTGGTCTTCAACCCTAAGGGAAGCCCTCGGTGGGTCACAAATGCTGTGTAACCTTTACTACTGGGGATCAATGGTATTTGTCAATATTCCTTTAGCATATCCAGAGTTGTTATATAGCTCGTCCGTTCCACCTGGTACAGCAACTCTATTGGGTTTGCCACCCAAGTGATGGCATTGAGGCTGTGAAAATGATGCATAACCTCACTGTACAGTCTGTTTTCGTCACACACACAAATGGGTGCGTATATCAATAATCAATGATGCATAACCAGTCCCTTCAGTCTCCAACCTAAAGGAAAACTTCATCGCGTAGTGCAATGGGAACCATATAATGATGTGCTTAATTGACCACTGGTGGAACCCTGAGTTTAAAGAACACCATGAATGGCATTGAATGGAGGCTACCGTCTGTCTTGTAGCAGTTATCCAGTGGTTCTCCCCCCCCCCGCCCTTCAGGGTCATTGTGACCTGGACATTTAGCACATTGTGTGCAAAAAAGGTGCTACGCATAGTTAAAACAACCCAACTAAACTTATATACCCAGTCTCATGTAACAGATGAAAAATGATTTCGAGAAAAACGGTGCTTTCAGGTTGTTTTTAGTCTTAATTTATGGAAACCAGGGTAAAATACGTACAATCCAAAAACGTGGCTTAATATTAAATTATTGTAACTTTTTATGGCAAACATTTCTAATTTAACTTATCTCTTATGAGTACCTCTATTCGTAGTTATACGTTATACGATTATATATTCATCTATTTCAACTTTCAACCAGGAATCGACAGGGAATCCCTCTTTCTGTGAAGAAGAATTGAAATGAGAAAAGGAACGAATTGTTACTGAAAATTTGTCGTGCGCTTTTTTCGTCAGAGATGATTCAATTGTTTACATTTATTGCAAATACGTAATAGTCTGTAGCGAAATAATTAATGTTCTACGTAATTAAGAACTGTCTTTTATGACTCACGTATTGATGCCATGACTAAAAGAATTAATTTATTAAAATATATTGCATTAAATGACTATTTGAGATTTTCAGTCTATTAGAGATTTACAAAAAGAAATCGAATCTTTCTCTTCAGAAATTGACGTAAAAAGTTACGATATCATCATCAAACTGTAACTGTAAACTGATTTCCAGTGAAATATACAATTCTTTTCAAAATCTTTTCATCGTAAGGTAACTTATGATATATTGGAATCTGCGTAAAATCGTAATTCCAAAGAGTACGTAAACAGGCAATAATGGGAAGAGGTCAATAGATTTTTATTAAACTTTTAAACAATGCTTATTGTGAAATGGAGAATCTGAATGTCCTGAATATGTAACTGGAGCTCTACGGTTGAATTTATTGTACACAAGAACAACAGAGAAGATCATTTTCCAAACATTCAGGAAAAGAAATATATAAACCCCAAATGCAAAGAGATACTGATGAATTAAATCTTCATCGTTATCAATAGGTTTTTCACTTTACAGAGTTTGTGCACTATCAGTTTGTCAGTTGAACGTTATTAACATGAGACTTATTTTTATATTACACATTCTCATCTATAGAATTCACCTAAACATGCATTTCGTTAATATTCCATTGTGTTGAATTACTTTTACCACTGAGCAGCACTTTTTTCACATACAATGACTTCAAAGTCTCAGAGAAGATGGGGGAAGCGGATCCAATTGACAGCTGATAGGAGAGAGATGCTCTCTAATGAACAGTCGCTCAAAAAATTAAAATGTATAGTCGTAAAAATCTCTAATGTACAGTCGCTTAAAAAATTAAAATGTGCAGTCGCTCAAAAAATTAAAATGTACAGTCGTAAAAATCTCTAATGTATAGTCGCTCAAAAAATTAAAATGTACAGTCGTAAAAATCTCTAATGTACAGTCGCCCAAAAAATTAAATTGTACAGTCGTAAAAATCTCTAATGTACAGTCGCTTAAAAAACGCCGAACATTATGGTTGATTACAGATATCAGAAAAAATATCTGGCAACGATTTTTTGAGAAAAAATGATCTGGCAAACTTCGTGTACTGTACACGAAGGTTGTCAGATCATTAATCTCTAAAATATCGTTGCCAGATATTTTTTCTGAATTCTGCAATTAACCATATTGTTCGGATATTTAATTGAGTAACCATACACGAAGGTTGCCAGATCACTAATTTCTAAAAAAATCGTTGCCAGATATTTTTTCTCAATTTTTGTAATCAACCATAGCGTTCGGATACTTTTTTAAGCGACTGTACTTGTTATAGCTTTAAGTTAAAATGCCTAGTCAAAGAAAGTAAGATAAAACAGCGAAACGTACAAAAAATCGCTAAAATCCCTTTCTTAGGGACTCTTTTTTTGAACACAATGGACTAAATGGCCAGGTCACAAGACCCCGAGATCACTATTCGTGTACGTACACGAAGGTTGCCAGATCACTAATTTCTAAAAAATCGTTTGCCAGATATTTTTTTCTGAATTCTGTAATCAACCATAATGTTAGGATATATTTTTGATCGACTGTAAACAGTGGAACAGAGGTGTATGAATATATAAATATAATTATACATAATATGGGGATTAATTATCCACCCCACAATATAGTTTAGCGTTAACCCGATCGTTTTGCATAACTTTAAATAGTTGGCTGGTTAGATAATAATTTAAAGAAATAGAAATACAGCTACGGCTATTTGGTAAAACCTCAAGATCTTATAACTTAAAATATCTATTAAAATATCTTAACTATTATGAAGAAAGGGTAACTTAAATAGGCTTTAGATTCAACAAATTAATTCATATTCAGTTTGGATAACTCAGATCATTATGCAAATGAATGTAAAACATTGTTCAGTTTGTCAAAATCTCTTGAATATTTTGGCCATGGCTTTGCGAATCCCAACAGAAAACAGCAACATTTTCATGTTCTCAAAATATAAACGAATAGCTAATTTAATTTCCTTTTTGAATATAGTATATATTTTATGTAGTTATTTAACAAGTTGGATGGTTTCTAGGTTGCAACCTTGTGAATGATATCGATTAAAAGACAGTTCAAAATTGTACTGAACGATATCGGATTTCATAGTGGTAATTATCTCTACTTATATCTTAGCTTCCTTTTCATAAATAAATACATATAAAAGAAATGAAAGTTAAACATGTCGTCGAACTGCTCCACTGATATATCTAAGACATTTAAAGTTTAGGAAAAATTTATGAAACTCTCTGACTGGTTTCAAAATTCAATAAAATATTGTTATGTATTCAAAGAGATGAAAGTTTAGCGTGTGTTCATAAATAGCACATACGTATACCACTAAAGTATGAATGATGTAATTTATTTCAATGTCACAATATTATTACAAATTAATCAATTTTATCTAAACATAAGTACTTCTATTTCTCTTAGCATAAAGGCAAACCACATTGTATTGAATCTCATTTGCAACATTAAATAATCTTAACAAAACTTTATACCTCATACATGTGAAACGTTTAACATTGATCTCCCCTGATAGAGGACCCAATAACAAACTTTACCGTTGATTCCTCTTCTCAACCGGAACCATTCTTCATCTTAAATCAAATAAGAGCAGTCCTTTCACATAGCATTACACAACACTAATTTAATACTCTATCTTCTTCTTACTTTTACTATTCCACCATCTCTTTGCTTTCTTTCACACTTCTTACAATTTTTAAAGCATTCTCGTTCTAAACAATTTGTAACGTAAATCGTCACGTTAAGCACAGACGAGCGTTCATGATACACCTGTCACATGTCATTGTAGCGTGTTCATCTGTTCTAACAACATCTTTTCACATTTGGATATTAATTTTTAGTATCCGGTGATTGGAATTAAGATGGCGATGATTGAATATTCTTGTAGAAACAATTCATTTGAAACACACGATATTTGAAATTTACGCCTTTCAGATCATTTTTTAAAGCAACATATGAAGTAAACGGTAGTTCAGAATTTAGGAAAGAGGTGTTTATTTCTCATGATAATCGACATTACCACTTTTTGGAATGATCCGTAGATAAAACAAATGGTAAGGATCAACGGGTTCGATGTTTCAACAGGTTTTAAAGAAATTGAAATGCTAAAATATGATTCTTCAATGTCTTGTTGAAGCAAAGCAGGTACTAGGTTTAAGAAAAGTTGTCAGCCTCTCTATTTAAGTTATGGAAGGAAGTAAGAATAGTAAGAAATAAGGTTAACTATCATACAATTATAATGGTTATAACCAAGGGCATCATCAATTAGAGATCCAGCTTCACCCACCTTTCTGTAATATACTTTTAAGTCAATTTCAAATTTTATCTTAATTTAAACCTGAATAGAGTGAATTATGAAATCTGTTCAATTTCATCCGTTTTCTTTGCAATTCATATCCATCGTATAACAGTCTCTAACCTAGAAAAAAGAATTGGGGAAGTGATGAAATTAAGATCGGGAGGGGAGGATACCGGATTCCCTTTGAAGTATAATATTGACTCTCCATTCAGATGTCTTTGAAAATTATCTTGAAAAATGGATGAATATGCAAATGTTTAATATTTTTGATTTCCATTACCTTTATTAAAGTTCTCAAAGGGGCACAATGTTTAGCCCACCACCACCAGATCCGGCCCCGTACGGCCATTTTGTTAACAAAATGTGAAAAAAATTGTGAAATTGTGAAATTTGTGAAAGAAAACATTTTCACAAAATGACCGTACAGGTCAAATAAACTACTGCTAAAATTTTTGAAAATGATTACCATTGCCTAAATATGATGGAAGCTTATATAACAATCTCTCTTAGAAGCATTAAAGCAATTAATTGCTGAATTCTAAGGTAAAAATAGCTTTGGACTCTTTTGATTTTAGTCCAATATTAGTGATCTGGCAACCTTCGTGTCACGTGACACGAAGGTTGCCAGATCAATATTCTCCAAAAAAATCGTTGCCAGATATTTTTTTCTGAATTCTGTAATCAACCATAGTGTTCGGATATTTTTTGGAGCAACTGTACCTCTGAGATGTAAAACTACCGAACCCAAATGATCTCGAGCAATACCAAAAAACTTTCCTCCAATCTCACAAATTAGTTTTGCGATATGGATTGCTTTCGCTTGCTAAGATACTTACGGGCCACCACTGAATCTATGTTATGATGGGTTTTCATGTGTATTTGCAGGCTGATACACTCATCCGTGGTCAGAATATACGTTTGTACTTCTATTTCTTTATGAAACTAAATAACATTTTAGATAATGATTCAAGAAATAAATATTATTTATTATCTCAATCGAGGTTAGGATTTAACCTAGAAATTTGTAAAAGGAGGAGGTTGGGTTGTTTCACCTCTGAATGGCAATTTTTTGCACATAATGGGGTAAATGGCCAGGTCACAAAGACCCCGAAAGGTCAGAGAATGTTGGGGGAGGAGACCCACTGGAGCAGCTGTTGGGAGACAGATGGTAGCCTCCCGTCAAGGCCATCCAGCGTGTTCTTTAATGTGCACAGGGTATGGTTCTCCCGTACACGGACCAACGGCTGAACGTCCCATCCGTGTCCCCAACTGACCGTGGGCAAGGCGGGAAATTTTGCGGAGATAAATCTCAACGCTGACATAATTGGGACTCGAACCTGGGAAGTACAGATTACGAGCCTAATGCGCTACAGACTGAGCCGCCCCTAAAAGGAGGAGGAGGTCTCAAGTGAAATGTTTCAAACTGATGATACATACTGAGTGGTTAAATGAAACTACGTTACTTTTTAGTTCTGCGGATAAACACAGTTAGTTGCACAAAGCTGAAATTTGAAGGGGAAAATAATCAGGTCAAGCAGAATAAAATGGCAGGTAAAAAAGTAAATTCTTATAAAAAAAAATGTCAGCTGGTTGAACGTGGCGCTATACAGAAAAACGATCCACATTTTTTACCAATCACGTGTTAGTAAGAGAATACATCACGTGGTTACAGAATGAAAACAGAAAGCCATCAGGAGACCTGACCCTTTTGTAATAGAGAGCATGATCATTTTCACTTTCCCAAACTTTCGAGAATAATTGATAAAAAGAGCCACGACACCGAAACTGAAGTATCGTGCATTATTGGTTAAGTTCTATTTCCAAAACAATAACAAAGACACGAATGCTATAGCAGAATATCGCTTACCGATGAGATGGAGACGCCTTTGAGGAAAATGAGTTACAAAACAGGGCTCAGAACTTTGAAGAAATGGTTATTAATCGTTATGCCATTGCAGAGGAAGTCTACCGGTTTTTGAACACATTGTAAATGGCTGATGCAGTACTCTTCTCTTAGAGCCAGGGCCGATGTAACACTCCTGAATCTTCTGTGATCGACTGTCTCCAAGGCCCTACGAAATGTGTTGCGCTACTTCCGGTACAAATTGGTATTTTCAAGGCTTAGGACTAGATAGGATGGAGCTGGCCATTGACTCTTACAGAGTGAGGAGACACACTTCCGGATGAATGGTAATGTCAACACACAGCATTGTTGGATAAGGCAATCGTCATATCCTCTGGGGATGATGAAATTTCACAGCATTCTCCACCTGTTACTGTGTGGTGTGTTTTAATGCTACTATCATCTAGGAACCCATCTTCTCCACTAGGTCCAAGTCATGATCTCCTAAAACGTATAACGCAAATAAAGCATCTCCAGAGAATAATGATTTATTTGGTACAGTTTAATGTTATATCAGTGATAACTCAGATACATAAATTAGTAACTTCTTAAATACATTAAAATCATCGCAATCAAATCTAGTTCAATGTCGATTTTCGACAAAATTCGTTCACTATTTTCACAGTTCTGCAAAGTGTAATATTAAACAGCTAAAATAACAGTTTAAATAATTGTTCTGTCAAGTAAATAAAAACCAGTTAAAAAGAAGCAAAACCGTCATACTGAACTTTACTAATCCATATAAGAGTGTTTTTAGCAGTTCTTGTAATGATTAAGTTAATTTCCACTAATTATAAATGACGTTTTGCAGAACAAGCTAACTCGCTAAATGTTTCAGCTTCCACAACATTTAAACACTAAACGCATCTTTCTAAAATTTGTTGCGTTTGAAAAAGATGTTTTGATTTAAATAGATTTGACAGAGATTTTTAAATTAGGAAGCATTTTTTTTATAAAACTTTTATTTAAAGAAGTTCCTGAATTCTGCAAGTGACTTACTATATTGACATAACATAGAACTTCATTTGATGATGAACCGCTTAAAGTACATGTACACTAAGATTTCAAAAATCTTTTTTTTAATGTAATATCCCTGTACAGTCACTCAAAAAATATCTGAACACTTGGTTGATTTCAGAATTCAGAAAAAATCTGGCAACGATTTGTTTAGAAATTAGAGATCTGGCAACCTTCGTGTCACGTGACACGAAGGTTTCCAGATCACTAATTTCTAAAAAATCGTTTTTTGAGCGACTGTACTCTGTAGGGACTCATCTGTAAATTCCGAAGCGATATGAGGGTGGGATGGATGTTATAATGTGATATCACAAAACATACTATTAACGTTATTATTAAACAAGCCATCGACTTACTACACTACGACATTAAAATGCAATATTTATTTTTGCGAATTATTCTTTTCAACGTTTTCCGATTTTAAAAATCAATTTTTAAAATGTAATATCCCTTGTAATTAAATACTAACTACAGTTAATACTCACATGGTACGTTGACACTCGTACAAAAATAAAGATTCCTACACAAAATACGTTAGTAAAATGAAGAGACGGTCCTACTATGTACAGCGAGTGGGGTGAAGTGTTAAATCCTTCTGATACGTTATATATATTATAAACGACCTGTTCTAAAATAACAGGTGTACACTATTATTGCTATATTTAGAGACTTATGTAGGAAGTCACTGAACTGGAATTCTCTTTCGGAGTCCAACATACGTGTGATTAAACGACTACTAAAAATAATTAAACGACTACAAAACTACATTAAATGGTACTAAAATTTATAGTGGTAGCTGTTTTCACCCTTCTTTTATTACTTTTATCTAGGAAATAACATAAGATAACAAATGATGATATAAGGCTACGCTGAATTAATATCTTCATTTTTACACCGACTGCTTTCAGAATGAAATAAAGATTTCTATCTTTTCTAAACCATGCATCTTAATCTTTATATACGAGGTGACCTGAATTAAACAGAATATTTAAGTAAATTTGTAAAGATAACTCATTGGATATAAGCAATATTTTGAATTTGCACATTTCAGATCATTACTGAAGCAATACATAAAACACTAGGCATCATGATATACAAATGGAAGTAGTGTAATTTGTAATTTTAGTGATCAAAAAATATCCTGTAAACACGAAATTCATCACAAGTAGCTCAGCTGTTATATCTAGAAACGATCTTGCATTCAGCTTTTGTTTTAACATGAAACAGGAAGTTTAAAAAGCGTTCAAAGAAGACTCATTGACTTCAATGGAACGAGTGAAAAATCTACAGACACTTATCAACAACAGTTTGAACCTCCTCAATGGGAATGAGTCCCGAGGACTGGCTGGAGTAATTGTGTCATACTTAAGATACTATAGGAGATGAGTGTTTCACCTTTGAGTGACACTTCTTGTACACAATGGGCTAAATGACCTAAAGGCTACAAGGACCGAAAGGGCCCAGAGAAAGCTGGGGAAATGGAACTCACGGATCAACAGCAGATTGTAGCCTCATATCAAGACCATCCAACGGGTTATTTAACGTCTACCAAGCCTAGGCTTAATTATAATAATCATCTACGAAGTCTCGGCGCGCCAGCTACCGTATTTATCGTCAATGTTTGCGCGCCATCTACCGTATTTAATGTCTACCAAACCTCAGCTTAATTATCATTATCGTCTACCAAGCCTCGGCTTTCATCTCACGGACGAGTTCCAATCCCATAGGTGTTCTCTTCTCACCGAGGGAATGGTTCGAATTTGCCGTGATATATGAATGTTGGAACAGCTGAGACTCGAACCTGGGAACTACAGATTACGATTCAGTGTCGTTACCGAGTGAACTAATCCTTTCTTCCGATACTGTATGAGAGAAAAGGTAGAGGCCACGTGAAAGCGATACGACTTCAACTGTGTCTGAAATCACGATTGCTTTCAAAATAAGACTCATATATTCGAACACTTCCACAGAGAACTCGGCTATTTGCAATTCGGCAGTCGGTGTCCTATTCGGAGACTTATAGTGTTGGCTAAAATCGGCTAGGTTTCAGTGTTGTCGGAAGAGGTATGAGTGAATTGTTAGAAAACGTGGGGGAAAAGTGTCATCTAGTCAGATGAAATATAAAATTTAATATTTTCTACAGATGGCAGAGCTAGGGTGTGGTGGTGACCACGTGACACAATGAACTCATGTGCTACATCCACAGTATGATGTTGAAGGGATTCACATGGCACGGATTCGGTATATTATTATGTCTCAAGCATGGACAAAATAGTGCAGCATATGCAAACAGCATATCTAATTTTTTACTGATGGAGACGAAACATTTCAAGATGATAATGCAACAGATAATACATCTGTAAACACCGAGAAGAGCTTTGAGGGTGGGATGTATGTTATAATGTGGTATCACATAACGTACTGTTAACGTTCTTATTAAACAAGCCACCGACCTAGTACACTACGACATTAAAATGCTATATTTATTTTTGCAATTAGTCTTCTTAGCGTTTTCTGATTTTAAGAATTATATTTTTATGTAATATCCCTTGTAATTAAATACTACTAGAGTTAATACTCACTTGGTATGTTGACATTCATACAAAAGTAAAGATTCCTACACCAAATATGTTAGTAAAATGAAGAGGCCGTTCTGTATGCACAGCGTGTGGGGTGAAGTGTTAAATCCTTCTGATATGTTATATATATTATAAACTACGTGTTGTAAAATAACAGGTCCTACATTATTATTCTTCATTTTTAGCGACTTACGTTGGAAGTCACTGAACTGGAATCCATCTTTAATAAAAATTTAGATATGTGATTAAACGACTACACAAAATTACACTAAATGATACTATAATTTATAGTGGTAGCTGTTTTCGCCTTCCTTTAATTACTTTTATCTAACAAATGGTATACGATAAAAAAATTATTATTTAAAGTTTCGTTGATATAATATCTTCATTATTACATTGACTGCTTTCAGAATGAAATAAAGATTTCTACCTTTTCTAAACCATGTGTCTTAATCTTTATATACGAGGTGACCCAAATTAAACTTACAGTATTTAAGTAAATATGTAGAGATAACTCAGTGGAAATAAGTATATATAAAGTTCAAAGATATGACGTCATAAGCGTAAAATTACCAAAGCCAATAGTAGAAGACAAAAATATCAAAATATCGTAAAATCTTAATATTGTTAGAATAAAAACTGCTGAAAACCAAAAGAAAATAGTGTAGAAATTCTGTATGTATCATACCCTGTGCAGGTTAAATGAAATGTCGGATGGGAGGTTACCATCTGTCTGATAACAGCTGTTCCATTCGGTCACCTTCCCGCAACCTCAACTGATCCCTCTGGTTCTTTCTGACGTGGCCATTTAGCCCCTTGTGTGCAAATAACTACCGGTCAGATATAAAACAACCCAACCAAACGCATATCTTCTCTATAGCGTATTAAAGTGATCAAAGGGGTCACCACCCTCACAGACCTTCGACTATGGCGGGGAGACTTACAGGCTCCTGTCAGATCGCTGTTGCAAGCAGCTGCTTGAGGGAGTATTTTTTTAATTCTTTATTATATTTATGAAGATATTTTCACTCTTTTCCCTAACATATTAAGCCTCTTTGGATTGGGAAATAAAATAATCGTTAGAGGTTAAATGTTTAGGGTGTGAAAAGACTCCTTGACTAATTAGTTAATTCTTGTGTTGTCCGTAAAACATAAATTCGTTAAAATTATGCTGTTGTTATATGGATATTTTATATTGTGCATTTCAGTGTAAATCTCTTAACTGAGCTTAGAATTAATCAGAAGTAGATTTGTGTTTTGAAGACGTAGATCAAATTTTGGATTACCAATTACATTTCGGTGCTATGAAAAATGTATTGAAAATCAACTAATTATTCCTCAATTTCTAAAAAAATTTTTTAATTAATTTCGAAATATTGCAGGACCTTTTAATAAAGTCACAATAAATTAGTTTATTAATTTTCATTTTTGAAATAAATAGCTTATAATTAAATTTTAAATAAATTCAAAAAGTAAAAAAATACTTTTTTTTTTTTACATTTTTCGTTACTATTTATTTCAACAGATGTGAGGACTGTATAGATATTAAATATGACAGGGCCCGAACAGTTGAATAGCAACAAAAGTGACAAAGAAGAATAATTACATATGTGTAAAGGACCTCTGAGCGGCACTTTTTTTGCCCACAGTGGGTTAAATGACCAGGTCACAAGGAACCCGAAGGCTCAGAGAAGGTTGCTGGAGGGGACCCACTGCAACAGCTGTTCGGAGACAGATGGTAGCCTACCTTCAAGGCCACCCAGCGTGTTCTTTAACGTGCACAGGGTGTGGCTCTCCTGCACACGGAGACAAGGTTTAACGTCCCATCCGACGGACGGCGGCCTTTCCAAGCCTATCGGTGTCCACTAGTGACCGTGGGAAGGGCGGGGAGTTTTGCGGAGAAATCTCAACGCTGAGGATTCTTTATGAGTTCC
Organism: Ryuthela nishihirai; assembly: GCA_038380435.1. Taxonomy (NCBI): domain Eukaryota; kingdom Metazoa; phylum Arthropoda; class Arachnida; order Araneae; family Heptathelidae; genus Ryuthela; species Ryuthela nishihirai. The sequence continues at coordinate 2,308,139 of JAWZYU010000041.1, forward strand.
TTATTTAAATAGTAATGGAAACCGAAACATGTTTATCGCTCTGCGAATACCGAATAAGTTTATCGCTCTGCCCAACGAAATGTAGATTATTCCATTCTGCCTTCCTATAAACTTGTTTCTGTTAGGGTTTCAGACTAAATAAACAGATATCGCTGCTGTTAAACATCTGAACTTGCGTTACTAATTAAATACTGCATCAGCTGAAGTAGTAAAATAAAATAGAAATTCTAAAGTCTGTTAATTATTAAGGGTATTTTTTTGTGTTTTAAAACCAATTATTATTCGTAAATTTTATCCGAATGAGATGATACGGAATACGGCGTCATAACTTAGCGAGTTGGGGAGTGTCATTTAGTGTCTGTCTGTCTGTGGCAGCCATAACTCATCGGGAAATCAACGTACACGCTCGAAAGTTTTAGAAACTGTTTCAGGTGGTGGTCCGGATTGCAGTGCGACATTTCAGGTCGAAAGTCCAAGAGGGGAGCTTGCTAGGAACAAAAATATTTACCACGCTATTCCTACGGGAAACGAGAATCGGTGTCAAATTTACTGTTGCCATTTTCTGATCCCCAAGTGTGAAGAGTTAAATTAGCATTTAAACCTTCGGCCGCAAAAATGATGCCGTTGCCAGATTTCCACATTTCTAAAATCATTATTTAGGCGTTTCATTGCAGCTAGGGACCTGATTTTCTAACCAAAGATGGGGTCGAGCAGGGAGAACCCGCGAACGAAATTTGGGAACTTTTCGTGAAGTATGTCGGGAATTACAGAATGTCAAATTCTGACGAAATATCTCTATAGTTTGTCAAGGGCTGAGAGCGCGCCGAGTCAGCAATGACCTTTGCAACACCGGGAAATTCTTCGTATTCAAACTGTGATAAAATATCGGCGGGGGGGATTAAAAGTGAGACACGACATGTCAGAATTTGTGTAGAAACGAAGCCACGGGCCAAGTGGGAACCTGATTTTTAAACCAATCACCGGGGCTCAGGGGAGACGCCATTAGAGTAATTTCGACCGTGCGGTCGAATATCACGGGAGCCATAAGGCGGCAAATTCTGTGATAACGGATATAAAGATATCGATAGCTTCAACATAAAATATTTGAGAGCTCGCTGACGTCAATTTCTTCCTGTTGAAAATCCATGCTAAAGTGTCGGGGGGGGGGGGATTTACAACATTTACCTTTACTGCAGCGGAAATAAGAATATACAGATTAAAAGTAACATCCGGGCAACGCCAGGTACTTTCAGCTAGTAATCTATAAATGAAACACATCTGCCGTCGAAAGCGAAAAGATAAAAATGATTGTTCCCGCAAAGGGAGGGCTAATTGTGACATGTGGATTACTCCCCCCGCCCCCCAAATATAACCGACAGTAAACTTGTGGATGATTGTTCTAATGAAGAGCAGAGAATAACCTTTCGTCCCCCAGAATGCTAGTAAGAGTAGAGTCACAATATTAATAAACTTATTTGTTTTACATGCATATTCCTAAATTATTTTGGGGCGGGGGTGGCTCAGTCGGTAGCGCGCCAGGCTCGTAATCTGTAGTTCGCAGGTTCGAGTCCCAGCTGGGTCAGCGTTGAGGTTTATCTCCGCAAAATTCCCCGCCCTGCCCACTGTCAGTAGGGGACACCGATGGGGCTTGGAAAGGCATTATGATTTCATTTATGATAGGTCAAATGGACCCCGAATGCTCAGAGAAGGTTGGGGGAGGGGACCCACTGGAACAGCTGTTGGGAGACAGATGGTAGCCTCCCATCAAGGCCATCCAGCGTGTTTTTAATGTGCACAGGGTATGGCTCTCCCGCACACGGGCCACGGCGGTCTTTTCAAGCCCATCGGTGTCCCCTACTGACCTTGGACAGGGCGGGGAATTTTGAGGAGATAAACTTGGGAACTACAGATTACGAGCCTGACGCGCTACCGACTGAGCCACCCCCGCTCCAGATATATATCAAGTGAAATTTAGAATTCTGTATATATATATATATATTTGTTTTCTTTAAAATCGAACCGGTAAGTTTTAATTTGAAAAAGAAACCTAGTTGTTACGTTGAAAAATTTCCTTAGTATTTCTATAACAGTTAATATCAAAAATTATCAGCACAACATATTAGGTCTCCTTAAAGTCTTTACATGCACATAGCAATAGAAAAAACACTGAGGAGAAACGAAACAAATTGTAAAGTCCGTGCCTAGCATAATACATATGCACGTCTAAGAGGAAAATTAAAATACAAAAATATATGGAAGACAACTAACGGTTTAAAGTCAAGAAACTATTGTTTACAACAGCCTAACAGTAAACTACAAAGAACCTTCATTTCTTGAATTCTTCAAGTTATAATTTTGATATACGTCAAAATATACTATAAATACTCATTTTGTGCACTAAAATCCCCAAAATAAAAACTACACTAGCAATTAAGTACACAACAAGTCTTCTGCATTTTATTTTGTATTTGATCGAAAAACTGTACGAAACCTACAGGATTCGGAAAAAGTGGCAACATTGAGTTCCGCGAATTCCCCTTATTTTTATCTTCAATATACGTTAGTATTGGTCTCTCATGTCGTGTTTAAAGTTGTAAAGATAATTAAATTAACACTTCTAAGTTTATAAATTAAAAAAGGTGTTAAAATTAATAAAAATGAAATAAAGACTTAAAGATTTTGATACTTGTTTGAAAACAACTCATTTGTATTCGGTTTGCACGTCTAAGCGACCTGGGTTCGAACCCCGGATAAGGCATGGAAGTTTGTGCTGTTTTTCTGCTGAGGTCCTGCCATCCTCACAGACCTTCTACTATGGCATATAAGCTGACATGTTCCTTCAGACCTCTGTGGCAAGCAGCTGCTTGAGGGGGTATGTTTTTTTTTGACGTCTGGAACCAATTCTATTTTCATATTCTATTTTTTCATATGCACTGTGTTTTGTTTTAGAATTTTTTTTTACACGGTTTTTTCGGGAACCTATTTACCGTGTAAATATTTGAAACAGAATTAGGTGTATTTAATTAGATTATTCCTTTTCTGTAGTATAAATGAATTATTTTAAAGTTGAGAAACATCCTGAAACAATTTTTAGAGAATATAATAGGAGGAGTGCGTTGTGATGAATACGAATAATGTTAAAAATCTTTTAAATGTTAAGATAATCAATTTGAATAAGTGACTGGAATTTCATACAATAAAACGCATTTGATATCACATAGAACTCAGAGTTGGTGGTTTTACCTGTGATCGGAACTTTTTTTGTAGACAATGGACTAAACGGTCAGGTCACGAGGACCAAGAAGGCTCAGAGAGGGTTGGGGGAAGGGCCTCACTGGAACAGCTGTTGGGAGACAGATGGTAGCCTCCCGTCAAAGTTATGCAACGTCAAAGCCATGCAACGTGTTCTTTAACGTGCACAGGGTATGGCTTTCCCGCACACGGTGCCACGGCTTAAGATCCCATCCGACGGACGGCGGCCTTTCCAAGCTTATCGGTGTCCCCTGCTGACCGTTAGCAGGGCGAGTAGTTTTGCGGAGATAAATCTCAACGCTGACCCAGCGGGGACTCGAACCTGAGAACTGCAGATTACGAGCCGGGAGAGCTACTAACTTACCCATCCCTACCCCAGCGCTCGCAGAGTTTCTTTGCGATAAGGAATGAATAACTGCTATGGTTTCTCTTCGTGTGCAGTTCTTTTCTGGTTAGAGTAGCACCTGTGACAGCGTTGAGATCCGCAGTTACGTATATATTATACGTCTCGCGAATTATCGATATCTGCTTTCGAACTAAGCGGTCTTCCGCCTTGCTATTACGAATGCCACCAAAAGACATACGATCAGGAGTGCTTTCATTAAAGTGAAGGGGTGGAACGTTAGGTATTGTTGCAGGAAAGGAATATGCAATTCCCAGGGTCGATTCCCACTAGACTCAATGTTCTGATTACGCAAAATTCCCCGCCCTGCCTACGGTCAGTAGGGAACACCGATGGTGCTTGGAAAAGCCACCGTCCGTCGGATGGGAAGTTAAGCCGTGGCCCCGTGTGTGGGAAAGCCATACCCTGTGCACGTTAAAGAACACGCTGAATGGCCTTGCTGGGAGGCTACCATCTGTCTCCCAACAACTGTTCCAGTGGGTCCCCTCCCCCAACCTTCTCTGAGCCTTCGGGGTCCTTGTGACTTGGCCATTTAGCCTATGGTGTGCAAAAAAGTGCCGGTCAGAGGTATAACAACCCAACCCAAAGTTCCGATTAATTTTCGTTAAACACCCCATCGTTATATCGTTTAGAAAGGTGAACACTGATGGTTTCTGTAAAGGCAGTCGTCCATCGGATGTCAAATAAAGCCATGGTACGTGTGTGTAGGAGAAATATACCCTGCAGCTATTAAATAAGACGCTCCATGGTCGTAATATGAGATTGTCATCTGTCTCTTAACATGTGGATGAAGTGGGTTCCTTTCGCCAATAGCTTGGAGTCCTTGTGACGTATGGGGCAGGGGTGGCTCAGTCGGTAGCGCGCCAGGCTCGAATCTGCAGTTCCCTGGTTCGAGTCCCAGCTGGGTAAGCATTGAAATTTATCTCCGCAAAATTTCCCGCTCTGCCCACGGTCAGTAGGGGAAACCGATGGGCTTGGAAAGACCGCCGTCCGTCGGATGGGACGTTAAGCCGTGGTCCCTTGTGCGGGAGAGCCATACCCTGTGCACGTTAAAGAACACGCTGGATGGCCTTGACGGGAAGCTACCATCTGTCTCCCAACAGCTGTTCCAGTGGGCCCCTCCCCCAACCTTCTCTGAGCCTTCGGGGTCCCTGTGACCTGGCCATTTAGCCCATGGTGTGCAAGAAAGTGCCGCTCAGAAGTAAAACAACCCAACAACCCAACCTTGTGACGTGACCATTTTGTCCTTCTTGTACCAAGAATAGGTAAAAGAACCCCTCATGCGAGGGATGGAACAAATTTCGTTCTACACTCGTTACCTCCTTAAATCTTTCAATCACCTGTGAAACGTTTACCGAATTAAATAATAGACTGAATATATGAATAATTTAAATGCTCGAAACGTCACAATTGTACAAGCAAGGTAACCTTTTTAAACATTAACCGTTGCTCACGGATGAACCTCGAACGTAACTTTGGGATTTGAACTTGCGCCTTTAGTCTTGTATAAGCGGAGGATGATAGCGATGATGAGAGAACAATTGAATAATCTCAAGCTACATATCCAGCATCATCCATCACATAATCATCCCTCAACTCCATCTGCAATCAAAACAACTCATCATTTCCTTCTTAAGATAAAGGTTTTGCATTTGAATCCTTTAAAATATATTGTATTCTATGAATTTTACACGGGAGCGCGATAATTGGGTGGACGTGAACTGGGTGGATAGCAACTGGAAGTGCGACAATTGGGTGGATACGACAACCGGGAGGATACGACAATTGGGTGTACAATTGGATGGGACAGAATTAGGAGGATATGACAATTGGGTTGAAATAAGGAAATTGTGAGAAATAAAAATTATTCATATGAAAAATTATTACTGACATAGCGGGAATCGCACCCGCAACTCTCTAGGTACATGCCAGAGCCCTCTACCATAAAAACCACGCATCAGACGAAAACACTCTTCCAGGAAAAGACAAATTTTTCAGTGAAATGTGGTGGACTTTGCGCCATCTATTCTTCATAAAAGGCAACTTATTTTCCAATTGTTGCCAATGATCTAGATGTTAATGAGAAGGTCACTGACTCTTAAACGTTCCAATAAAAATAATTCTAAATTACAGGAACTGCAGTACTTGTATCTATTCTCCTTAATCTATTTTTCTATATAGGTTTTGCATGTACCATCTTTAATCCGACCTCACAATATGGAAAAATATTTAGGAAGTATGTTCCTTCTAATCGTAGTAAACGGAAAATGAAAAGAAATCCCCTACTGCGAAACAAAGATTCATTGGATAATCGGCTTTTCTCACTAATACAACCCTCATTAAAACGAAATTTTCAAAAAAAAATTATAAAAGAAACATTTGGAAACAATTGAATGTATCATAGGATATCGAAACAGCGGATATAGAGAATTTTTCTGGCTAATGCGATTTTCATTAAAAGGGATTCTTAAAATTTTTGTTCGATTCTCTTCGTTTTAAGTGAAACAATCTGAAATTAAAGGATCGACTAACGGACACGACGATGCATAAGACTACCAGTATTCCCTTTAGTCAATAAAATAAATATTTTAAAGATCCTTTACTTCTAATAGAAATAATTGGAAACTTATGAAATGTATTACAGAAAATCGAAACAGGCAATATTGAGAATTATTCTCGCTTATCCATCCTCGGTTATAACGTATTTTTGTATTCTTTCCTGCATGAACTAAATGAAGCAAAGTGAGTAGTGTTTAAAAGGAGTAGATATTGAAAAATGTCGTCCAAACCATTTTTATCAGAGTAAACAAACAAACGCTTCTTCTAATATTTTCGTTCGATTTCTGAGTGTTCCATTCACAAAGTATGCTTGAAAAATATCGATTGCTTTGATATATCGGATCAGAAGGAATAGATTCAAAGCTTTATTGAAAGTCGAGTAAGGAAAATTAGGTGTTATACAGGATGTTTAAAATTCCCTGTGCATTTCTAATTGTTTCAATACAAAGGAAAAAAAATCCTTTTATTGAAGTCGTACTAGTGAGAGTATTTACAGTTCTAGTCTCTTTGGTTGCCTCTGGTGCCATCTATTGATATCCCTATTTATTTTTTGTTCAGAAAGTTTACTGTGGAAAATAAAATTCGCTTCAATGAAATTCAGTTTAAAGAAATTAAAAAATTATCGTTCATGTAGTGAAATGCGTAAAATATAGTATCAGGTAGATTCATTCAAACGAGTTTTGACAATATTCTATATATTGGAATATTAGATTATTGAGAGTAGGTGTGAATGGTTTGTTGTGTAAAAGACCAGGTGGAATAAATGTTGTTCTTTTCAGCTTCTTTCCTGGGTTCCTTCGATTACAAATAATCAATTAACATATTTTAATCAATGTCGTATTTTAAAGGATAGAGACAAATGCGTCATTACTCATGGATTAGCTAAAATACTTGTAAATGAATGTTGGTTTAGTGTCCCAAAGGCATTCCTTTGAAATTCGATTGGTTAGTTCAGAAAGGAAAGCATTTTTCTTTTTATTCAATGTAGGATTTGTGAGAATACAAAACTCTTATTCCGATTACGTTCCTGCATCTCCTTTCCTCCTCTCCCCAGCTCATGACAGGTGGAGTCTCCTTTGGACATTTTCCAATTGGGGAGCCTGTCTGTCGCGGGGCTCGGCAGCGGATTCGGGAGTTGGTGCTATACACTGCTTTGGCCTCTGCTTCAGGTAAACGCGAGGTCCTGTGGTGCCCCCCTCAGGATCAATCGACTGGTTGGTAGGTCCAGCTGGGCTCAACTATGCAGATCCGTTAGTAATCTTGCCCACGTCTGGTAACGGTTTGCGAGTTTCCCCACACGTTCACTAATTTTATAATTTTCTTTCTTTTGTGAGGCCAGTTCTTTTCTCACACCTTATTAATTGTTTGCTTATATTCTGTTGTGGGAACTCAGATGAGTTTCTCACCATTTCTCTTTTTCGTTTCCTTTTGTTTCGTTGTGAGGGCTTGTCTCACTGGTCGTGTGGGATGGACTAAGTGGTGGGTAGGATCAACGGGCACTGAATCCCAAAATAAAACACCATTAGTTCTACAACTCAAAATTTAGCTGCCAGTGCCACCAAGAGAGCTCGCCATGAACCACCATTTTCTTCGTCTTCCTTTTCATGTGTGTCCCTGTCTCCGAGGTTCCTGGTCAATTTGGTTCTATATACCATCCTTGTGGCTAACAGGGGGAACAGATTAAATTTAGGTTTTGATCGATGGATGAACCTTCCTTCTATAGGATTGTTCATCTTAGGTAGCGGTTGATGAGCTGTGTCCTTGGGGCACTGTCTTGCCCCGGCTTAGGTAGTGGTGTTTCAAGCATTCTCCCTAAAGCTCAGGTGCAGTCGATGTATTGTGGAGCATCTGGGATTTGCCTTTATATAATGTAAATGTAAATCCACTCTACTGGTGATCAGGTGCTTGGGGACATGTCCCCGTTTATATAATATATACAGTACAACCTTTCACGCGCATGCGCATAAGAAATTCCGTAAAGGGACTTTATCAAGGACCCACGCTGTAGGAGACGACGCTCTCTTTGTAAGTTGTAGTTTTTCCACTCTATATTGCTCAGCAATGGAATGCTTTTGTGATATTCGTGGTAATGAAGTTCTAGAGACTACTGCCAAACTCCAGATTCCATCAGATGTAAATGTGCCATCAGATGTTCCGTCAGATGTAAAGGTGCCTGTTGAAGCCAATTTCATTACTATTGCGCAAATATTACAGAAGATAATTACCGTGAATTTTCTGCAGAGCGCAAAAGATAATAGAAGTGTATGAATTTTAATTTTTTTTATGCTTCCCCTGCCAGGTCACACGATATTGAATATGATGTGTCAGATGTTTCTTCAGCTCCGAACAAATGGCATCAATAAAATCTTTAATATACCAGTCAGTTAAACAAGCAATGAATGAATGCATAGGTGACCTGAAGAACAGCATCGAGGGACTTACAAAATCATTAGATTTTTTATCAGGAAAATATGATGATTTTCGAGATAAGGTTGAAAATGTGATTCAGGACTTGGTTTTCTGCAGACAAATAAAAAAAATTTTTTGCTAAGAATCGAAAATTGGAAAATACGATCGGAAATTTATCAGAAAGGGTATAAATTATTTGGAACAGGAAACCAATGTGAGATACTTAGAAATTCAAGGTACAGTCGCTTAAATAAATATTCGACCACTATGATTGATTACAGAATTCAGAAAAAATATCTGGCAACGATGTTTTTTAGATATTAGTGATCTGGCAACCTTCGTGTACAGTCGTTCAAATAAATATCCAAACACTATGGTTGATTACAGAATTCAGAATAAACATCTGGCAACGATGTTTTTTAGATATTAGTGATCTGGCAACCTTCGTGTACAGTCGTTCAAATAAATATCCAAACACTATGGTTGATTACAGAATTCAGATTAAACATCTGGCAACGATGTTTTTTAGATATTAGTGATCTGGCAACCTTCGTGTACAGTCGTTCAAATAAATATCCAAACACTATGGTTGATTACAGAATTCAGAAAAAATATCTGGTAAAGATCTTTTTAGAAATTAGTGACCTGGCAACCTTCGTGTACAGTACAAGAAGGTTGCCAGATCACTAATTTCTAAAAAAATCGTTGCCAGATATTTTTTTCTGAATTCTGTAATCAACCATAGCTTTCGGATACTTTTCTGAGCGACTGTACTTATCTGGAACTGAACTGGTTAATGAGAGACAATCGCAACGTAAATGATTGAACAAACGACTGTGCCATCCTAGGATTCTGACTCGGACATCGGCAGAAGCAATGTCACTGCAAGCGAACGCGATACAACTGTGCAAAGAGAGGGCGATATACATAGTGTTGGTTGAGTTAGTAATACTGCTAAGGATAGTCGTTACAGATGATCAATATAAATTTAGATTGGTCGTCTGTAATGACTTGAAGAACATTTATTCATTGCTATAGTTTATTCCAGAAAATCGTTAATTAAATCTAAATATTAAATTAGTCTCGGTATTTCATTTTTAGTACTGAACGGAGCTGTCTTGAGACAACATCATTACAGAATAATCCAGTCACAGAGAACTACTTCAAACGATGGAAATTCTTTAACAAGACACTTACCCCGGTTAAGAAAACAACTGAAACTAAATAATCAGTGACTTAAACCTTATTAACGATTTATTGGAACAAACAATTTTAACAAATTAATACTTTTGTCGTTACAGACAAAGAACACAAATTTACAGAATTCCGTTAGACACATTACAACTCAAGCAAATATCAGTTCGCAAGCTGCAAATATCCATCCGCCTACAACTCCTAAACAGCACACAGGTCCGTAGACTAGGCATCGAATTAATAGTATTCCACCATAAAAAGAATTCGTTACAACAGTTTTCTTAAATTCATAAATAATGATTACCCATAAAGTTTTTCCTTATCGACCTTTACCTCTCTGAAAAACAACTCTTTTCTACAATTAGAATAAAATCATCTTCAAAATATCTGTACGTTATTAAAGCATATTACAAGATTGTCTTTAGTTATAATATTTAAATGCGAATTTTAATAGTTAAAAGTTTATTTAAATCATTTTACTGAATTTTTTACCATGTTGCAATTACGGAGCAAATATTATAGCTTTTGACACGTTTGAATCCTAATGCATGAATGTGGAGAAAAATATTTCCCATAAAAAAATTAAAATGATCGTTTTAATATTTGGAGCAACAAGCCACTTGAACACTTAATACCTAAAATACCTGTACAATGGCTTTACTGTAATCGACCTGCATGGAATAAATATTAATAATAACATAATCTTAATATATATATACAGTATATCTATGCATTACCGAAATATTCGAAGGAATTTGTGCAACAATTACCAATTAAGTAAAAAGAAATTCAGCCTCTTATAAAAAGAAAAATCTCGATATTGTAATGACATGCATACACATTTTCGACAATTGAAGTTGGATCCATCTTATTACAGATATATACGTGGCATAATTGTTTACAATCAGCTTTTACGGCACATTTAAAAATTTGCTTCATAATATCCTGCACTATATTTAAGTTGATGCAAGGCAATTCCAAGTGAATATCTTCGCTAACTCCTCATATATTAGAGAAGTCTCCCCTATATCTTAGAGTAGTGTCGAAAGCACTATTCATTCACCCCTGGTGAGAATCCCATGGATATAGAAAACTATCGTTTATGCTATTCCCCACTTTTTGGGAGGGGAAAAGAGGGGTGGTAAATGTTCTAGAGTGTGTTTACAGAACTTGCTGTGATGGGTCAAAATGTTGTAAATATATACTGGAACAGTTGCTTTAACACCCAAATAAAATTGAGAAACGCAACAAATGACGTGGGAAAGCATTGGAAAATAGGTAAAAATTAATAGAAAATTAGCAGTAACTACCACTATATTAATAAAATAATTGAATACAATTAAATATCATTCGTTCAATCACTAAACAGCACCGTCAATTGACAGGTATATCACGGATGTATCTTTAACGATATGTCCAATATTTAAGAAAATTATATTTTACTGCGAAAAGCAAATGATATGCTCATGCATTCTTTGCATGTCGTGATACTGAATATACAATTATATCATCGATATTGCTTGTTTAGTATTCAAAGCAATCTTCATGCACCCCGTAACGTTAAGTTTAATATCAGCAGTTTAACCTTTAAAAACCATAATAATCGAATTTTCAAAGAGCACGATAATAAGACAAATGACAGCACTTTTGTGCAATTAAAATCAAAGAGCATTGGTTGGATATGATTTTTCAAAACAACAAATATATATATATTTGAAATATGTGTCAAATCCATTACATTTGTTGGTTAACTGATTATAAATGAGGAGAACCTGAGAGTTAGGATGATACTAGGTATGATGAATCCAAATCATTTTGCACAGAAAATTTTGATAAACGTTAAAGAAATGTGGTTATCTAGTAATCGATTTTGAGTCCACATGTAAAGAATATTTTATGTATCATAATTTGCTACAAAAGAGGAGTGGATTTAAATTGAAGAGTTTGTCATTTCCTTTTTCAAATATTTTTCTGTTGCTATGTAGGATGAAATTTCCATTAACTGAGTTAAAGTTAGAAATGCAAATTCGGATAAAACAAGAAAGCCTCCTAACAAGATGTAACGAACAATTGAAAGAATAGCTAATCATCTCTGGTGATAATAAGTTGCTTGTTTTCAAAGAAAATGAAGTTTTTTCGGTTTCCAATTTTTCCCCATCTGATACTGGAAATACAAACTAATGGATGATTTATAAAAAAAAATCGTAATAATGCACTGATACAAACAAAACAAAAAATAGAAATCATTCTCTCATATATCTCTTAAAACGAAAATTTTTTACTTTCCCATCCCTTTGAAGTTAAGGGGAAGAAATGGAAATAAATATTTTGATCATCACATTCCTTCACCTAAATTCTAAATCTCTCTCATGGTATATTATTTGAAACATTCGTTTTTAATTTTTGTATTTTCCACATTTAAAGAACAGAGTCGTGACTTCGATCCAAGATCATTAGGACTTGTTATTTAAATATTATATTAATTATTAATTGGAAAATTATTTATATAAATTATTTTTCATTTAAATTATGTATTTTTTAGTTTTTTCGTATCGAAATTAATTGCTGAATTATAATTGCCCAAACGCAATTACATATGTATTATAATATGATATGTCATAGATATGAATTAAGAAACTTTAAAATTCGTGAAATATTTATATTGATCCCTGTTTTAAACATTATATAACAGTTGTTAAATACATTTTTCAGAATACTAACATTTTAAATTCAATATTTCATAGATTAGCCCTGTATTTAAATAAATGTTTCATGTGATTTTGGCATGGAATGCACTAATTTAAGTTCGTCTGTAATAAAATATGATTAAGAAGTAACAGGAAAGCCTTAATTAACTCGCGTATTTGGACGTCTCTGCTAGGAAATTTCTTTACCTATTCTGCAATACAAACTCTGTATAGTCTTAAAATGTGGAGACTGTCCAGTCGATTCCATTTTTTCAATCTTGCTATCTGCTAACCACTTCTGAAGAACCTTTTCACACTGAGAAAGTGCATTTCGTCCAGTTAATTAAAACACTATTAAGATCTACGTTCATCCCAAAATAAGATCAAAGACCCTTGGTAATAATTTTGTTTCCAGTATTTTGATGTAGTCCTTAGCTTTCGCTATTCCTTTTACAGTATGTAGCTTTCCAACATCCTGACAGAACATGGAACACCATACCATGACTTTCGTTGAATGTTCACAATAACAGTAACAGACTAAGTGCTGAATGCCTTATGAGATCGTTTTCGTAATGTGGACACTGATATACAGTAAAGAAAAGCTTATTTCTATCACTAAAACTTTCATTTGCACCGAAACATTAACTGTAAGAAATATATCAATCCAAATTCTAGCAATTTTCCTCTTATAGTTATTGAGCACACATTAATGCCTGCTGCCAAAATTCATCCTTTCAGTATTTGTGTTGATTTCAACTTCTTACAGTAATACCCAGCTTTAGGACGTTTCACTTTATGACGATCCGCTCATAAGACGATTTTCAATTATGACGAGAACGCATTCGCTCATACGAAGGTTTTAGCGACATGACTTGCACTGATCAACCAAAGTTTCTGGAAGTGGACCGGTGCCTACGTAATGGAATGCCTGCCGATTTCACGACGTGAAGCGACAGCAGCGCTAGTTAAGTTTTCACCCGTTGTGGCGCTGGCGATCCGTTGTTTTTAGTGGTCCTATATAGGGAGAGGTTGGCAAACGGCGTTCATGGGCGCCGTGTCTGTGCTCTGCGAATGCGTCAGTTAGGCTAGCTGACTGATGATCTAGCTTCGTCAGCACACACATGAGAACGGAACAACTATGCAAAAATAGAATTTGTTACTTGAAAATTTTAGGATTTTGTTACTTAAAATCATGGAAGTGCTTTCTGTTCTCAGTATTTTATACTAATATTTATTGATTGTTAAGTTAATCAGAATTACTTAAAATAATAAAAATGAAATCAATAACTGTTCTTTCATACATTCAGTCCCAGATATTAAATTTTTACTTAAAAAGTAAATATGCTTAACATCCCTGAAACGAGACGGCAATATTTTTAATTTGGGCTCTGATTTTTGCTTTTACAACTTGTACTTGTAGCATAAGCGAGCTTTATAAAAATATTTCTACATATTCGGAAATCTGTCAAAATTATGCTATATATATGCAGAACTAGAACATTCTAAATGATTTTTTTTCCTTTATTACACTACAATAATATAAATAAATACCCCTTAAGCAGCCACTTATCACAGAGGTCTGATAGGAGCCTGTCAGTTTAATATGCCATATAGCGAGATCAGTGAGGATGGTGAAACCTCAGAAGAAATACAGCATACATCCATGTCTTAACCGGGGCTCGAACCCAGGTCCCTTTGATCAGTAGCCTAGAACGCTAACCACTTTAATCACTTTATATTGTGCATTTACACGTTTTTTCAATCTGGTAACCTCAGCCTGTAGTTTAGCACACGAAGTACTCTGTTCAGATTTCAGTTGGGATGCTTTACCTTTGAGGAAGCCATTTCAAACGTCAAACCTAAACGTATTCCTAAAACATTCTTTTTATTTGCAATACACAAAATTAAAAAATATATATATATAATTTTGGAAGAATAATTTGAACAGTACAATTAATATATTTTTAACTAAACATATATTTTTTAATTATCTTAATTAAACTAATTTCTTTAATAATAAGCAAATACAGGTAAGCACTTGTAAGTTGAACAATGCCAAACAGAGAAAAAATCGATTTAATCCTGGTGGGACACAAACCTACGATCTGCTGATGACATGGGTCAGGTACTCTAACTGTTGAGCTACCATCTGCCACTGAGATCTCTTCTATTGAGGGCTTTTTTATACCATTATTGCCTTTATATTACCTTTATTATACCCATCAGTCATTCGAAGTTGCCTTAAATATAATTGAAGGTAATGGTAAACAAACAATTTCTAGATATAACAGCGGAGCTAATTGCGATGAATATCATGTTTAGAGGACATTTTTTGATCTTCTCTAAAATTGAAAATTACACTACTTCCATTTGCATATCATAATACCTACTGTTTTATGCTTTGCTTCAGTAATGATCTGAAATGTGGAAATTTAAATTATTGCTTATATCCACTGAGTTCCCTCTACAAATTTACTTAAATATTGTCAGGTCTTAAATATTGGTTGTCTTAAATATTTAGGTCACCTCGTATATAAAGATTAAGATGCATGGTTTAGAAAAGGTAGAAATCTTTATTTCAATCTGAAAGCAGTCAGTATAATAATGAGGATATTATTTCAAAGAAACTTTAAATAATCGTTTTTTATCGTGTTATTTGCTAGGCAAAAAAATTAAAGAATAGCGAAAACAGCTACCACTATAAATCATAATATCATTTTGTGTAGTTTTGTGCAGTCGTTTAATCACACAATGACTATCCGAACTAGAATTGATTCCAGTTCAGTGACTTCGAACGTAAGTCTCTAAAAATTGACAATAATAGTGTACGACCTGTTATTTTATAACAGGTCGTTTATAATATATATAACATATTAGAAGGATTTAACACTTCACCTCACCCGCTGTACATAGCAGGACCGCCTCTTCATTTACTAACGGATTTTCTGTAGGAATCTTTAATTTTGTACGAGTACAAAACTGTACTAGTATTTAATTACAAGAGATATAACAACTACTTCTATTATCTTTAATCCGACTTTGAGTAGAGCGAATTTTTTTTACAAATGTATTCCTTCTGACCGATATAATTCCAAATTACACGAACGCAATGCAATATTTGTATCTATTCTCTGTAATCCATTTTTCAATAAATGATTTGCATCTATCCCCTTTAATCCGACAACGCACTAAGGCGGATTTTTTATGAAGTCCGTTCTTTCTAAACGTAGTAAAAGGAAAATGAAAGAAAAGCACTAATGCAAAACAAAGTTTCATAGACTAATATGCTTTCCCACAATAAGACCCTCACTAAAACGAAATTTTCTAAAAGAAACAGTCAGAAAACAATCAAATGTATTAGAGAAAAGCAAAATAACCGATATTTAGAATTATTGTCCGTAATCCGACTTTGGAAACAACGGATTCTGATATTTCTATTTTATTCTGTCCGTTGTAATGGAAACAATCTTAAATAAAAGGAATGACTAAATGAAACAAAAGTACATGTAAAAATAAATAAATAAATACCCCCTCAAGCAGTTGCTTTCCACAGAGGTCTGACAGGAGCCTGTCAGTTTATATGCCATAGTAGGAGATCTGAGAGGATGGCAGGACCTCAGCAGGGGTTCGAACCCAGGTCCCTTAGATCAGGGGCTCGAACCTAAGATCCTTTAGATCAGGGCCCCGAACCTAAATCCGGTGCTCGAACCCAGGTCCCTTAGATCAGTAGCCACTACCAATATATTCTCAGTAATCCGACACTCAATGAAAAGGCTATTTTAAAGATCCTTTACTTCTAAACGAAACAATCGGCAATTAATGAAATGTATACACGAAATCAAAACAACTCATATTGAGAATTATTCTCGCTAATCCGACTTTCGATACAGCGGATTCTGATATTTCTATTTTGTTCTGTTCGTTCTAAGTGATACAATCTCAAATAAAGGGAACGACTACTGGAAACGAAAATGCATAAGACTACCATTATTCGGAATAATCTGACACTCAATAGAATGAATATTTAAAAGATAATTTTCTTATAAAGGTACCAATTGGAAATCAATCGAAAGTATTACAGGAAATCAAAACAAATGAGATTGAGAATTATTCTCGCTAATCCGACTTTCGATGCAACGGATTTTTACATTGCGGTTCAATCCTGTTCGTTTCAAATAAAATGATCTGGAATAAAAATAACGTACCCTAGAAAAACAAAATCCGTAAGACAATTAACATTGTGATAAAGTCAGCATTCAATAAAAGTATGTTTTGAAGGTTCTTTTCTTCTTATAGATACAGGCGGAAATCGAAAAACATATGAAAGCAAATGATAACACCCAAAAAAGTATTATTCTCGCTAATCAGGCTTCGCTCGAAACGGGTTTTCACGAATCATTTTCATTATGTTTCTATTAAACGGAAAAATCTTAAGTCAAAGGAAAGCACTTGCAGGAACGTAATCAGAATAAGAATTTTGTATTCTCACAAATCCTACATTGAATAAAACGAAAAATCCTTTCCTTTTTGAATCAATCAATCGAATATCAAAGGAATGCCTTTGGGAAACTAAACCAACCGTCATTTAAAAGTATTTTAGCTCATCCATGAGTAATGATGCATTTGTCTCTAATATCTATAATACGACATTGATTAAAATATATTAATTGATTATTTGTAATCGAAGGAACCCAGGAAAGAAATTGCAAAGAACAACATTTATTCCATCTGGTCTTTTACTCATTAAAGCATTTACATCTACTCTCTCTAATCTGAAATTCCAATACATCGAATATTTTGAAAACTCGTTTCAATCAATCTATCTGATATTATATTTTACACATTTCACAACATGAACGATAATTTTTTACTTTCGTTCAACTGAATTTGATTGAAACGAATTTTATTTTCCACACCCAATTTTCTGAACAAAAAAGAATAGGGATATCAAAAGATGGCACCAGAGGCAAGCAAAGAGATTAGCACCGTAAATACCCTCACTAGTACGACATTCAATAATAGGATTTTTTTCCCCTTTGTAATGAAACAATTAGAAATGTACAGGGGATTTTAAACATCCTGTATAACACCTATTTTTTTCTTACTCGACTTTTAATAAAGCTTTGAAACAATTCTTTCTGTTCCGATATATCAAAGCAATCGATAATTTTAAAGCATATTTTATGAATCGAACACTCAGAAATCGAACGAAAACATTACAAGATGCGGAACAGCCGATGCTTAACAATTGTTTACCCCGATAAAACTGGTTTGGACGACATTTTTCCATTTCTACTCCTTTTAAACGAAACATCACATGACTGACCAGCAGCAGACCTAGATCACGTGGCGATGCACGTGATCACATATTTTGCATATACGTTGCGCACGTGACGTTTACGTACATCTGCATAAAGGTTTTTAATTCAGTGGACGGTGTGTATATATTGGCTGTTTCAATTTCCTGCCTGACATCCCTTGATTTCCGTTTCTTTTTTTTTTTGAGAAAAAAAATAATATTTAGGAAGGTTTCAATGAAAGATTCAATGAAGGAAGAAGATTCATTGGAAGTAAAGTAACACGAAACTAAATGCTTTTGATTCCAGATGCTTACGCAGTATCATGGGCATTAGATGGTTCAACTTACTAACTAATGATGAGGTTAGGCAAAGGAGTCTGCAACCTCCTTTAAGCAGCATATTGTGCAGAGAGAGAATCTGTTGGTTTGGCCATGTTGCCCGTATTGATAATTATAGATTGGCGAATAGGGTTATGAACAGTGTGCGTAAAGGCCTCAGAAAGAGGGACAGACCTAGGATGCGGTGGGCAGACAATGTCAAACAGGACCTTGTTAGAATTGGTGTGCAGTAGCTAGATGCAGTAGATGTAGCTCAGGAGAGATATGCTTGGAGAACTAAATTACACTGTCTGGTTGGAACTCCGTAAACATGGCTGCTTGAGGATGATGATGATGATCAAATATCGTTCCATTAAATGTCGGGTTTGATGAGCATGCTGATTTTTTTTTTCTGTTTGATTTTCTTGTACTGCGTTATTTGGTTTCACTTTGCTTCATTTAGTTACAGGAAAGAATACAAAAGTGGGTTATAACTGAGGATGGATAAGCGAGAATAATTCTCAATAACGCCTGTTTCCATTTTCGGTAATACATTTCATAAATTTCCAATTTTTTCTATCAGAAATAAAGGATGTTTTAAATATTTATTTTATTGACTAAAGGGAGTACCGGTAGTCTTTGCATCGTCGTGTCGGTTATTCGATCCTTTTATTTGAGTTTGTTTCACTTAAAACAAGAGAATCGAACAAAAATTTAAGAATCCGTGTTAATGAAAATCGCATTAGGCAGAAAAATTCTCGACAAGGGCTGTTTCAATTCCCTATGATACATTTAATTGTTTCCACTTATTTCTTTTATAAAATTTTTTCTGGAAATTTCGTCTAAATGAGGGTTGTATTAGAGAGAAAAGTAGATTATCCTATGAAGCTTTCTTTTGCAGGACGGCATTTCTTTCAATTTCCATTTACTGCGTTTTAGAAGGCTTCGTAAAAATTCTGCCATAGTGTGGTGTCGGATTAAAGAGGGTACCTGCAAAACCCATATCAAAAAAAAGGATTAAGGAGAATAGACACAAATACTGCAGCGCGCTCCTGTAATTTAGAATTATTTCGGTAGGAACACTTAAGAGTGAATGACCTTCTTATTAACATCTAAATCATTGGCAACAATTGGAAAATAAGTTGCCTCTAATGAAGTATAGATGGCACAAGGTCCGCCCAATTTCAGTGAAAGATTTATGTCCTTTCCTGGAAGAGTATTTTCGTCTGAAGCGTGGTTTTTATGGTAAAGCGCTCTCGTATGTATCTAGAGAGTTGCGGGTTCGATTCCCGCCATGTCAGTAATAATTTTTCGCATGGATAATTGTTATTTCTCATAATTTGCTTATTTGAACCCAATTGTCATATCCTCCTAATTGTTTTCCATCCAATTACCTATGCAATTGTCGTATCCTCCCTTTTTTCGTATCCACCGAATTGTCGCATTTCCATTTGTTATCAACCTAATTGACTTCCACCCAATTGTCGCACTCCTGTGTAAAATTAATAGAATAAAATATATTTTAAAGTATTCAAGTGTAAAACCTTTATCATAAAAAAGGAAATGGATTGTTTCGATTGCAGATGGAGTTGGGAGATAATTATGTGATGGATGATGCTGGATTTGTAGCTTGATTTCTTCAATTCTTCTCTCATCATCGCTATCATCCTCCGCTTATACAGGGCTAAAGGAGCAAGTTGCACTCCAGTGCTTACGTTCGAGGCTCATCAGTGAACAATTGCGTTACGTCGTTTTTATGGAAAAACATCAATAGTTGCTGCTTTCCTGGTTGTATTTTCCCTCTTGCTGATATTCATATTGGTGAACGGCCTTTCGATCTGTTTATACTCGATCGGTGGACTCTGCCAATCGGTCTCAAAAATTTTTCTTTACTCCTGCTTAAATTACCGCTTTTATTTCAAATCTGTTAATTACAAAAATGAAATGTTTCGTTTTATCCACAACGGGTTCCCAATTGTATCCTGGAATGCATCCATAGGATGCATTATAAGAAGTCCAGAATCGAAGCATTCATTTGAAAGAGATTTTTTAACCGTTGGATAATTTATTGAATCTCACATATCCTATCGAGTTACAATAATAGTGACCGGGCCGGGATCAACAAAACATCGAAGGGGAGGGAGTGCGAGCAAGAACATCACCTAGCCAGAAAAATGCTAGTGGGGCGCGCAAAAGACCAGATTAATGTAGTATAAGCACATCCTCCCTCTCCGTTTTACAGGTCTTTCAAATTTGCTAAATACGTTAAATATTTTTAGACATTCTCTTACCCTTACTAGTATTCTTAAAGGGTGTGCGTGCTGGTCCCTTAAGCCTCGAATAAAATATTTATATTACCACGGACAGTTGATAAAATCTTTGGAAACGTGTGCAAACATTACTGCATTATTGATAGATGACCAAAGGGAAAAATGACTTTCGATAATGAGAAAAAGTTATTTTGAAAGTTCAACGATGATATTTTAAAGAGAAAAAAATGTACTTGAATAAAGTCACAAATTAAAAGAAAAATTTATTTTATGAATATGAAGCGATCTTTCTGCTAACAGAGCAAAAAAGTTGAAAAAATTACAGCTGTTGCGTAATAAACTTGAATTAAATGTGTGAAATATCAGTCGTGCAAATCACGAAGTCTACAGAGTGAAATGGAAAGGAGAGATGTTGGTTAATAAAGTGAATAGACTTCCGATAATAGCGTAAAATTATATTTAAAGAAAAATAGGAAAATGCAGATTTTAGATGGATTGGTAGTAAATATTAAATATTGTCATTTGATTTTCCTGACTCTTCCACTAGTTTGAAATGCCAAATTCTAGCTCCCTACCCAAACCCTTCCACACACACACATTTCTGCTATGTTCCGTGAGCTTATTGGAAGTAAAGGGAATGGGTTGTTCTTTTCCCTCGGCTTTAATCTGGGAGAAACATCCGCAGACCCCAAGGGCACTGCATTTCAATGCAGAACGTAAAGTCACGTAAAATCACGCATATTGCATTATCCTGCCTCGCAGAGCCCCCCCCCCCCTCGTTGCCTCGAATGCCTTATCTGCTTGTATGCACCATTTCAACTGTGCTGATGCCTGCTTCAGAGTAACGTATTATAGCGCATTTATTTATAACTGTATCTATATGGTACACCGTCCCGTGGGAGGGGTTGTTAGAGCACTTGGCTTCTGATCTACGGGACCTGCGTTCGAGCCCCGGGTAAGGCATTGATGTTCGTGTTGTTTTCTGCTGAGGTCCTGCCATCCTCTCAGATCTTCTACTGTGGCATAAACACTGACAGGCTCCTGTCAGACCTCTGTGGCAAACAGCTGCTTGAGGGGGTATTTATTTTATTTTATTTACATGGTACTGTCTTGCCCCTGACCGTAGTTAGTGGGGAATATGGCATTTACCTATACTGGTAGTGCTTCAGGCGGAACTGGTGGGTCTTGTCTCACATATATATTTACCTGTGCAGGTGCCTGCTTCAGAGTTACGTCTGTGAGTGACTTTGCAATCCTGCATACTGAACTAGGTTTTGTCGCTAATATCCGAAGAGTCCTAATATGCTCTTCAGTTCCTTCTTCATTCCAGGAGCTTTCATCTTCCTGATGACCTCTAATTTTGCCTGACCGAACCAAAAATGTGACCAAAATATTTGATCTCTCTACTCCTCCAAGTATACTTTACTAGGTTGATTGTGAAATATTTGACATTGATATCCCTAAGATCCGCTCCAAGATGTTCAGATGATCCTCCCATCTGTTCGAAAGAGAAAGCTATATCATCTAGATATGCGCAGCAATAATAAATGTGGGGCTTAATTATGGTATACACAATTTTCTGGAAAAATGCTCCAGAGTTCTTGAGCACGAAGACAAGCACTTCCCACTGGTACAGCCCTCAGTGGGTCACGAATGCTGTGTAACCTTTACTACAGGGGCTGATTGGTATTTGCTAACATTCCTTTAGCATATCCAGAGTTGTTATATAGCTCGTCCGTTCCACCTCTTACAGCAACTCTATTGGGTTTGCCACCCATTGATGACATTGAGGCTGTGAAAGATGATGCATAACCTCACTGTACAGTCTCTTTTCGCCACACACACAACTGGGTGCGTAACCTCACTGTGAAGGGCATAATCAATCCCTTCAGTCTCCCACCTGACGGTCAGCTTCATGGCATAGTGCAATGGGAACCATATAATAATGTACTTACTTGACCACTGGTGGAACCCTGAGCTTAAAGAACACCATGAATGGCATTGAAGGGAGGCTACCGTCTGTCTTGTAGCATTATCCAGTGGTTTCCCCCTTCAGGGTCGTTATGACCTGACCACTTAGCAAATTGTGTATAAAAAGGTGCTACTCATAGGTAAAAGAACCAACTCAACTTATATTCCCATTCACACATAAGAGATCAAAATGGATTTCGAGAAAACGGTGCTTTCAGGTTGTTTTTAAGTGTTGATTTATGGAAACCATGGTAAAATACGTACAATCCAAGAACTTTGCTTAGCATTCTGTTTTTGTAACTTTATATGGTAAAATATCTGATTTCACTTACCTTTTATGATTACCTGTATTCGTAGTTATACCTTACACGATTATATATTCATCTGTTTCAACTTTCTACCAGGAACCGAAAGAGAATTCCTCTTTCTGTGAAGAGATTTGAAATGAGAAAAGGAACAAATTGCAATTGAAAACCTGTCGTGCGCTTTGTTTCGTCAGAGATGATTCAATTGTTTACATTTATTGCAAATACGTAATAGTCTGTAGCGAAATAATTAATGTTCTACGTAATGAAGAAGTGTCTTTTATGATTCACTTATTGATGTCATGACTGAAAGAATTAATTTATTGAAATATATTGCATAAAATGATTATTTGAGAATTTCCATACATTAGTGGTTTACAAATAGAAATCGAATCTTTCTCTTCAGAAATTGATATAAAAGATTATGATATGATCATCAAACTGTAGACTGTAAATTCATTTCCAGTGAAATATGAAAGTCTTTTCCAAAACTCTTTTCATTGTAAGGTAACTTATGATATATTGGAATCTCCGTAAAATCGTAATTCCAAAGAGTACGTAAATAGAAATTAATGGGAAGATGTCAATAGATTTTATCGAACTTTTTAACAATGACTTATTATGAAATGGAGACTCTGGATGTCCTGAATATGTAACTGGAGCTCTACGGTTGAGTTTATTGTGCACAAAAACAACACATAAGATCATTTTCCAAACATTCAGGAAAAGAAATATATAAACCCCAAATGCAAAGCAATACTGAGGAATTAAATCTTCAGCTTTATCAATAGGTCTTTCACTTTACATTGTTTGTGCACTATCAATTCGTCAGTTGAATGTTATTAACATATATTTATTTTGGCATTACACATTCTCATCTACAGAATTCACCTAAATATGCATTTCGTTAAACAAGCCACCGACCAAGTACACTACGACATTAAAATGATGTATTTGTTTTTGCGATTAATCTTTTTAGTGTTTTCTGACTTAAAAATCATGTTTTTTTATGTAATATCCCTTGTAATTAAATACGAGTACAGTTAATATTCACTTGGTATGTTGACATTCGTACGAAAGTGAAGATTCCTACACAAAATACGCTAGTAAAATGAAGAGACAGTCCTGCTATGTACAGCGGGTGAGGTGAAGTGTTAAATCCTCCTGATACGTTATATATATTATAAACGACCTGTTGTAAAATAACAGGTCGTACTCTATTATATTTAATTTTTAGCGACTTACGTTGGAAGTCACTGAAATGGAATCCATCAATTTAATTAGGGATATTACTGATTAAACGACTGCACAAAACTACACTAAATGATACTATAATTTATAGTGGTAGCTGTTTCCAGCCACCTTTAATTACTTTTATCTAACAAATAGCATACGATAAAAAGAATGAGGATTTAAGGTTTCGTTGAAAAAAAATATTCATTATTTACACTGACGGCTTTCAGAATGAAATAAAATTTTCTACGTTTTCTAAACCATGCGTCTTAAACTTTATGTAAGAGGTTACCAAATTAAACTGACAATATTTAAGTAAATATGTAGAGAGAACTCAGTGGATTTAAGGAATATTTTGAATTTCCACATTTCAGATCATTACTGAAGCAATACATAAAACAGTAGGCATCATGATATACAAATGAAAGAGGTGTAATTTTAAATTTTACAGAACATAAAAAATATCCTGTAAACATGAAATTAATCGCAATTAACTCAGCTGTTATATTTAGAAATTTTTTTGTCGACCGTCATCTTCAATTATATTTAAGGGAACTTCCAATGACTGATTGCATGGTATAATCAGTGCCTACTTAATGGGAATGCGTGCCGATTTCCGAGAATCTCCGTGTTAGCGAGCGCGCATTGGAAGCTTCAGAACTTGCTACATGAGGGCAGTACCGTTCCGCGGTCACCTAACCTACGCTATAATATAAATATAAATAACCCCTGAAGCAGCCTCTTGCCACAGAGGTCTGACAGGAGCCTGTCAGTTTATATGACAGAGTAGAAATTCTGAGAGGATGGCAGGACCTCAGCTGAAAAACGACACATACATCCATGCCTTACCCGGGGCTCGAACCCAATGGTAAGTATGTAATGATCTGTTCGAAGTCATATGGTAAAGAATCAGACAGATGGTTAAACAAATGCAATAAACTAGAATCTTTCTCAGAGATACAACGGGAATAACGAAAAATATGTTTAAAAATTATCGTTACATTTGAAAATTATTACCAATTAGAATTCGAAATTTTCAAGTATTTACACAATAACATTATTTAACGGTAGGTCCTGCCATCCTCACAGACCTTCTACTATAGCATACAAACTGACAGGCTCCTGTCAGACCTCTGTGGCAAGCAGCTGCTTGAGGGGGTATTTATTTTTATTTTTTTTAATTCTTTAAAGAACAAAATTTAAAATTTTTCGAAAGCAATTCTTAATCTAATTTAATAATTTTAATTACTATTGCAATAGAGCTTATTTATTGTTAAGGGAAATTCATAAGCAATAGTTTTGGCAAGATTATTTTGATATTAATACTCGATTTTTTAAATTAAGCATGAAATGGTAAATTTGCTAAAAAAATTAAAGATTAAAA
Organism: Ryuthela nishihirai; assembly: GCA_038380435.1. Lineage (NCBI taxonomy): Eukaryota > Metazoa > Arthropoda > Arachnida > Araneae > Heptathelidae > Ryuthela > Ryuthela nishihirai. The sequence goes on from JAWZYU010000041.1 coordinate 2,333,423, forward strand.
GTAATTGTTTTTTAAATGCATTACGCACAAAGTTTATGTTGCAGTACAGAATTGACTCTTTCTATCTTAGTCTTTTTATTTCATTACTTCTCCCGACCTACAGGGCCCCTAATGTTTTGTTTTTGCTTGTTTTAAAGTAATGTTATTTATTTTTATGACGTCAATCGACGATTTTACATAAGTAGTACAATTTACTTCATTTTTCAGTTTAGAAGGATAAAAGGGCTCCATTTAGAATATTGCTCTAAGGCTCTTATTTAGAACTTTGTTCCAGGGCACCCATTTGGAACCTGGCTCTAGAACTACAAATTGCTTAATGCGCCCTGGTTCATACATATATTTGTGGAGTTCAGAAAGCTCACAAAAAGTGTTTTAAACTTCAACATTCCATTAGTCATATATATGTACAAGACTGATTTCAGAAGAGATTCGGACAGGATGTCCGAATCGAAGAATATGATCGACATTTTTATTACTATATTTAGCACTATTTTTGTAAAATAACACAATATTTGAATCAGTGAAATATTTTAAATTGGTAGTAACAATAACATTTTTAACAATGCTCAAAGAAAGTTATAGCATTATCTTTCCGTGTTATTTCAAAGGGAATCTAACTATGAAGCTCTATAGCAGGGAGGACCAACTTTTTAGACTCTGCGATCGACTATTTAGTTGGGTTGGGTTGTTTTACCTCTGAGCGGCACTTTTCTGCACACCATGGGCTAAATGGCCAGGTCACATGGACCCCGAAGACTCAGAGAAGGTTGGGGGAGGGGACCCACTGGAACAGCTGTTGGGAGACAGATGGTAGCCTCCCGTCAAGGCCATCCAGTGTGTTCTTTAACGTGCACAGGGTATGGCTCTCCCGCACACGGGACCACGGCTTAACGACCCATCCGACGGACGGCGGTCTTTCCAATCCCATCGGTGTCCCCTACTGACTGTGGGCAGGGCAGGGAATTTTTGCGGAGATAAATCTCAACGCTGACCCAGCTGGGACTCGAACCTGGGAACTACAGATTAAGAGCCTGGCGCGTTACCGACTGAGCCACCCCGCCCCGACTATTAAGACAGAAAATCTTTCGCTATCGACCTCAGTACATAAGTCATAATAATGATTTAACACTGCTTGACGAACTAAGTATAAAACTGTTGGTCAACAAGTCCACTGTTTGGTCATCTCTGCTCTATAACATCTAAAATGTGCATTTAATAGAGAAACGTGATCAGGATAAAGATTGTAGATTGGAAATTGTAGACCAGTCAGGGCTAGATCCTTTTCGAGTCACTCGTCTCTGAAGAAGGATAGTTGTCTCCACTTTGTCAGGATGTTACTGCTGTCTAGGTTGCCGATAAACACCAAATTCAGATTTTATACAGGGTGATTCAAAACTTATCGTTCAAATTTCGTGGGGAGGTAGGGAATACGTCAGGAAACCGATTTCACATAGGAAAGAATGTCCGCAAATGTACGCATGCGTTTGTAGAGGGCGCTGTGTGTGCCCAACCAGTGTACAGCTCGCCCGACCACTCCCGCTGTCATCAGTGTATGAGCTGACTTAGTAGTGATAAGATGAATCGTTTTACGCATCAAGAGCTAGCGGATATGCATCTCGCATATGGGGCAGCTGGCGAAAGCGGCCGCCGAGCTAGGCAAGTTTACGAAGACCGATACCCCAACAGAAGAATACCACAGCATCAAATGTTTGCACGTGTGCATCGCAATCTGCGCGAACGTGGTTCACTGCGCAGCAACATGCAGGATACGGGGAGAAGACGACTGACGCGGACTGTCAACGTCACAGAACAAGTCCTACAGTCCATCGAAGATAATCCGAATACCAGCACACGAGCTATTGCTCAGCAGCTTGGGGTCTCTCAGTCAGCAGTATGGCGGATACTGCACGAGGAACGTGTGCATCCTTACCATCTGCAAAGGGTGCAGTTACTGCATCCTGACGATTATCCGAAGCGTGTGGAATTTGCACAATGGTTCATGCAGAAAGGTGCCGTGGACTCCAGTTTTCCAGCTTCTGTCCTTTTTACAGATGAAGCTTCATTCACTCGTGAAGGTGTGTTCAATAGACACAATTCACATGTGTGGGCTTACGACAATCCGCATGGTACGAGAAGTCACGCTGCGCAACATCGTTTTGCCGTAAATGTGTGGGCTGGAATCATTGGTGACTGTTTGTTGGGACCTTACTTGCTACCGCCCCGATTGGATGGCCGGAAATACCTAATATTTCTCGAGACAGTGTTACCGACTTTTCTGGGCGCTGTTCCTGCGCATATCCGCCGAGATATGTGGTATCAACATGATGGGGCTCCAGCCCATAGCACAATTGTTGCGCGTGATTACCTGAACCGAACATTCGGAGCTCGATGGATCGGTAGAGGTGGACCGAACGCTTTGCCACCCAGGTCACCTGATTTATCGCCCATGGATTTCTTTTTGTGGGCGGCCATGAAAGACCATGTGTACGAGACCCCCGTCGACAGTGAAATGGACCTTGTTGCACGAATAGTGTCCGCCGCAGGCATTGTCCGTGATATGCCAGGCGTTTTTGAAAACGTTCGGCTGTCAATGAAACGGCGCTGTGAATCCTGTGTCCGTGTAAATGGTCGCAATTTTGAGCACCTACTGTGAACCTGTACTTTACCTTGTTGGAATAAAAGTCACATTCGTTACCACTTAACTGTACTGTTTCCTTGTGTTCACTTTACTAGTCCATTTTGTTCATGTAGATGACGTTTGCGGACATACTTTCCTATGTGAAATCGGTTTCCTGACGTATTCCCTACCTCCCCACGAAATTTGAACGATAAGTTTTGAATCACCCTATATATACGCATTTGATACATTTAATGAAAAACTGTGATTGAAGTTAAATCTAATTTATTTAAATTCTCGATTTATTATCAATATTTGTTCAGTAATTAAAGAGTTATGGACGCTGGAAAATTTAATAATAAATTAGCTTGTTTCATAAAAATCATTCATAATTATTCTAACATCGAAATAATCGTTATGAAACTTTTAAAATTTATATTTTATTAAGTGATTTGAAGAAATATTTATTAAGTTTTAATTAATATCTGAAATAAATTCTTATGACCCATTACTGTTGTGAAATATTCTGGCTTCCATAATTCCTTAAATACTTAACGAATGCTATTGAAAATCGAGATTTAAATGGATAAGATTATGATCTTGAATTTATTTTTAGTAATATTTTTTCATTAAATGAATATGTTAGAAGTTACAGAACTTGCAAGTAAGACTCCCATTCACATAGCAGATAAATTCTCTAATATTTTGCGGGGCGGGGCGGGAGTGCCTCAGTCGGTAGCGCGCCAGGCTCGTAATCTGTAGTTCCCAGCTTCGAGTCCCAGCTGGGTCAGCGTTCAGATTTATCTCCGCAAAATTCCCCGCCCTGCCCACGGTCAGTAGGGGATACCGATGGGCTTGGAAAGGCCGCCGTCCGTCGGATGAGACGTTAAGCCGTGGCCCCGTGTGCGGGAGAGCCATACCCTGTGCACGTTAAAGAACATGCTGGATGGCCTTGACGGGAGGCTACCATCTGTCTCCCAACAGCTGTTCCAGTGGGTCCCCTCCCCCAACATTCTCTGAGCCTTCGGGGTCCATGTGACCTGGCCATTTAGCCCATGGTGTGCAAAAAAGTGCCGCTCAGATGTAAAACAACCCAACCCAACTCTAATATTTTGTTACGGCAGTATAACTGAATTCCGTATAATGTAAAGATTTCTGCGATTCCCAAAATATTATTTAGTCAAAAGTGATCTCAGAATTTTTTTCTAATTTCATGTCAACGTTACTTTGCCGACATATTGCTGAAGCCACTTGTCTTGCAGATGTAGTTTGGAAGAGATTCGGTAGAAACTGAGTTTTGTTTCATAAGTTTCGCTTCTGCAGAACATCACACAATGCTGTATCATCGTTGAGATGTCTACTTAAAGACAGCAGAAAGTAGAAAGGGCAGTAAATAAATCACATATGAACAAATCCGTATCAGAATCCAATTTTGAATCATGCGGTAAAGAGTGTAATAACCTATACTGCAAGGAAGCAAGTAGCAAGCAAAACAGCGGATCGCCAGCGCCATAGCGGACGAAAATATAACTAGCGCTGCTTTTGCTTCACGTCTTGAAATCGGCAGGCATTCCCATTACGTAGGCACCGGTACAACAGAATGGTTTCGTCCGTTAGGCCACCTGGGGCACTGCCCCACCAAATATAATCACAGAAAATTTGTATTTGACGTGTTACGCAGATAATCACAGAAATTACTTTCGAATCAAGGCTACGTCTTGATTCGTCGGCTGCTTTTTCATTGCGAATACCAAACGTATCACGGGGGCGAGGGTGGCCATGAGGGCGGGGGTGGCTCAATCGGTAGCACGCCAGACTCGTAAACTGTAGTTCCCAGGTTCGAGTCCCAGCTGGGTCAGCGTTGAGATTTATCTCCGAAAATCTCCCCCCTCGCCCACGGTCAGTAGGGGACACCGATGGGCTTGGAAAAGTCGCCGTCCGTCGGATGGGACGTTAAGCCGTGGCCCCGTGTGCGGGAGAGCCATACCCTGTGCACGTTAAAGAACACGCTGAATGGCCTTGACGGGAGCTACCATCTGTCTTCCAATAGCTGTTTCAGTGGATCCCCTCCCCCAACCTTCCTTGAGCCTTCGGGGTCCATGTGACCGAGGCTACCATCTGTCTCCCAATAGCTGTTTCAGTGGGTCGCCTCCCCCAACCTTTCCTGAGCCTTCGGGGTCCATGTGACCGAGGCCATCTGTCTCCCAATAGCTGTTTCAGTGGGTCACCTCCCCCAACCTTCCCTGAGCCTTCGGGGTCCATGTGACCTAGCCATTTTAGCCCATGGAGTGCAAAAAAAGTACCGCTCAGAGGTGAAACGACCCAATGTTAAAGAACAGGCTGGATGGCACATTCAAGACATGATTACAGGCACGTACAAGTTTGAAAAATAAAAAATTTAATACTTTATATATATTAAGCTCGTATGAGGATCCGTGTGTGGGAGACAGTGTGGAGTCTGTAAAACCTTTTTTCTCATCGGCATTCTCAGTGGGGGCATAACAGTAGATAAGATTGAAGTCCTTAACGCTTATCTGTAATTTTGCTGTAAACAACCATTCATTAATGCACTCATATCCTAGAAGAGCATCACTAGCGTGTCTGCTGAGAAGCAGACCCACGCCTTGGTGATGTTTATTGTCTTTCCTCCCGGAAAAGAGATATTTCAGATACTCACGGTGAATCCGAAAAACTTTTGAAAGAGGTACTAGATTAAAAGAATAATTTTGAGTTAATTTGGCATAGATGGTATCGAAAAACCTAAGTGCGGAAGAGTAAACAAACCCCTCTGTTGGGAATATGAAACAATGGAAATGTCACTTCCTTGCGATTCTGCAAACAATGCATTCTCAATCGTCACTGTCAGATGTCATTCGCCTATTATTGAAATCGTCCTACGCTTTTCTCGCTGTTCCATTTCTCGCTGTTCCATAGCTATTAAAATATGGCGAAGAAGTCATCCTATTTTGAGGGTTTGCAGTTATCAGAGCTTTGCCTATCGCGAAGAGATCTGAGTATAATAAGCAGCCATAGGCAAGGCCTGTGCGGTTGATAAATTCCGTCGGCCTGTTCTTCTGTAATCCACAACTCTGCTGCTCGAAAATTATCAGCTAAATCAAGTTAAATAATATTCGTGAAGTGTTTGCGGTTCTTTTATATTTTCCTTCAGGTAAGTAACTTTGTAGTGAATAATTAGTTTAGAGTAGATAAATCTAATTCTACACTTTTTAGCCTAAGAGCTATGAAATTTCGGTCGGTTTCGAACCAACAAACAGTATGCAGCACATTATTCTGATTATGGGATATAAATTGATAATTAACCGCTTTTTGTCTGTATCGACCACTTTATTTTGGCTCGTCATACGGACATTATTCATTTTCTATGCTTTTCAGGTACCCTACCGAACGGCTACAGAATTTCCTTGTTATGCCAGTGAGAAACGTTACTTGGAAACTCTAAAATATGCATTTAATGGAAAAATGTCACTGATGATAAATTAAAGATCATAATCAAATATATTTTAAATATCGGTTTTCAAAAATATTGTTTTAGAATTTGAATGGTTGCGGAAGCTGGAATGGTTAAAAATAATCTTCAGTGATATGCCAATGAGAAACTGGAATTATTATTTCAGCAGGTAAATTAGAATTACAAATCAAATCGCGAAAACATGGACGTGACGTCATCTCTGGAATGTCCAAGTGTTGCCACCATAATTTCTATAAGATCTTTGAAAGCCAAAATGTATAAATCAAAACACTTCTAATCCTAAAATATTAACTGGTAGTTATTTCTTTTTTTAATTATGGTAAATATTTTATAATATTCTGAAATATTTAAATAAAATCTTAATAAGTAAATAATTTTGAATTTTATTAAAATAAATTAAATTTAACTTATCTTAAACCAATGAAAGGAATTGCTTGTTCAGGCATATTTATTTTCGCTCTTTTTGTTGAAGGCTATCCAGACAGGCGGTAACTAGGTGGCTTTCACAAAACGCGTTTCCTTGTGGTGTCCAACGAGAAATTCCTAGATCGAGGCTAGGTGTGAATCTCTTACGTATGTCATAGGCAACTTTGTCCTTAGGGGTAAAGAACGCTTTTTCCTGTGTTCCCAAAGGACAACCCTGTGGTTTAATCTAAGGCTTCTATTACACATTTCGCTGTACTGTACATTACCTTCTTCTTAGCTCTGAACAATGCGTTTCCGTGTAGTGGGTAAATTATATTTTTATCGCTAAGTTGACATTTCTTGGTGGTCGTTACGTCATTCTATCAGATCGATATATCTGTTGTGAATATCAGACGTTTGTTTCGAACTTCGTCCACGATAATGGGTCAAATAGATGTGAAAGCCTGTACATAAAAATACTGCCGTTTGATCATTTACGATATAGAAATATTTCTACGCATACTGTAACGACGAATAGCAAAATCAAGAAATCAAAAATTAAGCAAAGAATTTTTTTCCTCGGATAATTATTAGTTCTACTGAGCGAGTTTTACAAAATCCGAGCCGAAATGAAAGGGGTCGTTTGTGGTCGACAGCGACAAATAGCGTTTAACTATAAAATTTATATCCCATAATCAGATTAATGTGCTGTATAGTAGCTCTCGGTTGAAATTTCATAACTCTCATGCTAAAAAGTGGAAAATTAGATTACCTCTACTGTAAATTAATTATTCACTACAAAGTTACTTACCTGATAAAATTTATAAACGAACCACAAACACTTTATGAATATTATTAAACTTGATTCACCTGATATTTTTTCGAGCAGCAGAATGGTGGTTTAGAGAAGGACATAGGGAATACAGGCCGTGTGTATTTTTTAATCGCATAGACCTTGCCAATGGTTGCTTATTACACTGTAATGTGTTCCCGGTACGCAAAGCTCCGAAAATCTCAAAAAAAAAAAAAAAACTCAAATTTTATCAATTATTATTCGCCAATCTATAATTATTCATACGGGCAACATGGCGAAACCAACGGAGTCTCTCTCTTCACAATATGCTGCTTAAAGGAGGTTGCAGACTCCTTTGCCTAACCTCATCATTAGTTACAAAGTTAAACCACCTAATACCCAAGATACTGCGTAAGCATCTAGAATCAAAAGCATCTAGTTTCCTGTTATCTTGTTTACACAGCGTCCAAGTTTCACTACCATAACTAACCCTAGAGAGAACCAAACTATTATACAGTCTAATTTTAGTCTTTAGGTGTATACGCTTATTTTTCCACACTCTCCACAGATTCTTAAATGTCCCGGCAGCCATCCCTATCCGTCTGTTAATCTCATGCCGCACATCACCATTATCTGTTACATAGTTCCCAAGATAATTAAACTGTGACACCTGCTCAAGACTGCAACCATTCAGATTAACTGAATCACAGCCTGCCTGAACAATTTTCATCACTTTAGTTTTTCCTCTGTTTATAACCAAACCTACTCTACTACCAGTTTCATCAATAGCTGGAATGAAAGAGTTCATTTCATCAACATCATTTGCCAAAAGGGCTAAATCATCAGCATAATCTAAATCAGAAATTTTCGTATCTCCACCCATTTAAGGCCAAAATCTTTCCCTTGAAGTGAATTTCGCATAACATAATCAATAACCAAGCTAAAGAGAAAAGGAGACAAAATGCACCCTTGTCAAACACCAGAAGTAATGCTCAACCATTTGCTAACAAGCCCTACCAACTCTCTCACACACGACTCAGTGTTATTATAGAGAGCTTTCATTATGTTAACTAACTTGTCTGGTATACCATATGATCTCACAATCAACCACAAATTATGACGATCAACAGAGTCGAAATCCTTTTGAAATCAACAAAGCTAGCAACCAAAGGTTTCTGAAACTCTAAACATTTCTCTTCGCCTTAATAATGAATTGTATAAAACACAGAGATGACGTCAGCAACGCGGTTTCTTCTGCTTCCAGACATAATTCCTATAGTATGCAAGTATCGGAAAAGCATTTCTAATGTGTCATGAACGCCATACAAGAAAAGTATATATCGAAAGAAACATTCATATTCCAATATTCATCTCAATACATTTTTTATCCTGAGGTCAATCGCAACACGTAGGTCAATGATCAAAAAATCGGAAACATTTCCGTAATACCTCAGTAGCAAAATAACAGACGTTCAAAACTCAAATAAAAAAAAAAACTCAAGAACTTATACAATATCATTTGCATTAAACATCTGTAACACCTACACAAGATATTTCTAATCTCGATTATAAATCTCGTTAAAATTACCCCACCAATCACTCTAATTCGTAATATTTATTGGCATAGTCTACCTTTACCATAAAAAGCATTTTTTGTCTTTTTAAACACTTGAAACGTTGAGGAAAACGTTTATGATGCCATGCAATTCCATTCCTCATTTTCTATCTTATTATACCATGACGTGCACATAAGTGTTAATTTTGATTTGTCAGCCACAACAAAAATATTATTTTTGATATTATTATTCGAAAAACAAAAGAGTTTTTACCGAAAATGACTTTCCAAATACCGGAATTTTCAAAGCTTTAACGATGGGTAATCATATGAATGGCTGCTGCCAACTGAAAAGCCCTGCAATATCGCAGTCCATCACTAGAATCTCACCCGAAATATATTTAATAAAAAAATGTTTTTATTCTCTATGCCCCCCTTTCCCTATGGATAGTAGTAGTGTAAGACAAATCATCCAGTGGATTTCTCATCTTACAGCAAAAAATGGTTGCAATACGAAACTTCCAACTTTTACTACGCTGCTTCGCAATGTTTCGTCTGTATCTCTACGAACCTTACATAAGCATTTTCAATTCTCTCTAGAAAAATATTTGTTACGGATTGGATTGTTTTACCTCTGAGAGGCACTTTTTTTGCACACCATGGGCTAAATGGCCAGGTCACATGGACCACGAAGGCTCAGAGAAGTATGGGGGAAGGGACCCACTGGAACAGCTGATGGGAGAATGATGGTAGCCTCTCGTCAAGGCCATCCAGCGTGTTCTTTAACGTGCACAGGGTATGGCTCTCCCGCACACGGGGCCACGGCTTAACGTCCCATCCGGCGGACGGCGGCCTTTCCAAGCCCATCGGTATCCCCTATTGACCGTGGTCAGGGCGGAAAATTTTGCGGAGATAAATCTCAAAGCTGACCCAGCTGGGACTCGAACCTGGGAACTACAGATTATGAGCCTGGCGCGCTACCAACTGAGCCACCCCCTCCCCTATTTGTCACGTAACAGGTTATTAAACCATTACACCATTAATTCTACTGACACCCTTATTTACACCATTAGTTCTACTGAGCGAGCTTTACAACATTCAAACTGAAATGACGGGGTCGTTAGTGGTTGACAGCGACAAATAGCGTTTAACTATAAAATTTATAACCCATAATCAGAATAATGTGCTGTATAGTAGCTCTCGGTTGAAATTTCATAACTCTCATGCTAAAAAGGGGAAAATTAAATTACCTCTACTGTAAATTAATTATTCACTACAAAGTTACTTACCTGAAGGAATTTATAAACGAACCACAAACACTTTATGAATATTATTTAACTTGATTCACCTGATATTTTTTCGAGCAGCAGAATGGTGGTTGAGAGAAGGACATACGGAATACAGGCCGTGTGTATTTTTTAATCGCATAGACCTTGCCAATGGTTGCTTATTACACTGTAATCTGTTCGCGGTACGCAAAGCTCTGAAAACCTCAAAAAACCCTCAAATTATATCAATTCTTCGCCATATCCATACGCTAACGCGGCAAACGTAGCAGCAACATAGCGCTTGATATAAACTCATAAACTGATATTATAATTGTTTTTCCTTGCAATAATAGGGTAATGACGTCTGACAGAGTGACGTTAAAGAATGCACTGTTTGCTCACTCATAGGAAGTGACTCTTACAGTGTTTCGTATTGCGAACAGAGGTGTTTGTTTACTCTTCCGCAGTTGTATTTTCCAATATCATGTTTACGAAAATTACTATGAATTGCAGAAGAGAAATAAGACGCATTTCTTTAAACATCGGATTCACGGTGAGTATTATTTCTTCAGGATATTTAATAATTATACCTACAATTAATAATCCTCACTTCACATCAATGAGGTGGGGTAAGATAAGCTATGACTCTTATTCCTAGTTTCTTCCCAACAAATCGATAAATAATAAATACCCCCTCAAGCAGCTGCTTGCCATAGAGGTCTGACAGGAGCCTGTCAGTTTATATGCCAGAGTAGAAGGTCTGAGAGGATGGCAGGACCTCAGCAGAATAACGACACAAACACCCATGCCTTACCCGGGGCTCGAACCCAGGTCTCTTAGATCAGTAACCAAGCGCGCTAACCACTCGGCCATGGGACGGCTAAGTACAACAAAATATATGTTGAAAAGGTACTGAATTCCTTTCCGTTACGCTGTCAACAGCAGAAACATGAACAAAAATACACCATTGCTACTAACCTCATCCTTTCATTTACGTCATGTTTAATTTTTCTTTACCCGGTAAAGCAATAGTTATTTCCGGTGTTCCACTTTCTCCCTTTCTCCGCTGTTTATAAATCGAACACTTATCCTTTTGAAAGGAAATTGCGTGGTGGACAAAATTAATTAATAATAGGTGTGAATGCGTAGGTTGCACCTGCGCAGAGGGCAGTATTAATGTACGCAATACAAACTTTAATACCTCAACAATTAACGAGTGAAATAATTACTTCGCTTACAATGTTACAAATTGAATTCTCAGTCTTAAACATTCAGAATCATAGATACTTAACGCAATATTTCAATCCGTTTCAGCTTAGCAACCCTCCCTCTCTTTCAGTATGCGACACTGCATAGCTAAGAAAGGCCGCCGTCCCTCGTACGGCACTTAAACACGTGAGCCCATGTGCGTAACTCGTAGCCTCCTGCCAAGTCCATCCAGCGTGTTATTTAACGTGCACAGGGTATGGCTGTGCAGCACACGTAACCGCGGCTTAACTTTTCACGGTGGACTTTCTAAGCTCACCAGTGAACCCTATAGCACTGCTGGTGGGCAGCTTTCATCTTTACACTTCGCAGCTGGGACTAGAAACTTCAGATTCAGACCTGGGAACTACAGATTACGAGCCTGACGCGCTACCGACTGAGCCACCCCGTCCCCATGTTTTAAGGTAGCACACGACATAGCGCGAGGTTTTATTTTAAGATATAAATCTTTATGGTCGACCCCGGTGAAAATTCCTATCGGCGGTCAATATGGAGGGCGGAGATGTGGTGGGGGGGGAGGTATCTCGATGCTTTTCGTACGATCTTTCTTTTCACACCTAAACTGGGGCGGGATTGGCTCAGTCGGTAGCGCGCCAGGCTCGTAATCTGTAGTTCCCTGGTTCAAGTCCCAGCTGGGTCAGCGTTGAGATTCTCCGCAAAACTCCCCGCCCTGCCTACTGTCAGTAGGGGACACCGATAGGCTTCGAAAGGTCGCCGTCCGTCGGATGGGACGTTAAGCCGTGGTCCCGTGTGCGGGAGAGCCATACCCTGTGCACGTTAAAGAACACGCTGGATGGCCTTGACGGGAGGCTACCATTTGTCTCCCAACAGCTGTTCCAGTGGGTCCCCCTCCCCCAACCTTCTTTGAGCCTTCGGGGTCCATGTGACCTGGCCATTTAGCCATGGTGTGCAAAAAAGTGCCGCTCAGAGGAAAACAAACCCAACCCAATCCATTTTAACGGAGAAGAAAGCGAATGGGGTTGTTTTCACAGCTAGCTACATTATCCACTTCGTGAGTTCTCGTCTGATATGCAACTTGTTAGAATCGACCTTCGCGTTACTAACGTATAACCTGGGCCGCATATACAAAAACATAAAAAGGGGAGGACTGGGGTTTATCGTTTCGCCCTCCGTTTCATGAGTGCTTAAAAATAAAGTTTGGATTGGGTTTTACCTCTGAGCGGCACTTTTTTTGCCCACCATGGTAAATGGCCAGGTGACAAAGACCCTGAAGTTGAATGCTCAGAGAAGGTTGCGGGAGGGGAAACACGAACCCCTGTTGGGTAAAAGATGGTAGCCTCCCGTCCAACCATCGAGTGTGTTATTTAATGTGCTCGTGGTATAACTCTACCGCACCCGAGGCTACGACTTAACGTCCCATCCGATGGACGGCACAATTTCCATAAAAATAATTTAGGTCGGGTTGTTTTACCTCTGAGCGGCACTTTTTTGCACACCATGGACTAAATGACCAGGTCACAAGGGCCCCGAAGGTTCAGAGAAGGTTGGGGGAGGGGACCCATTGGAACAGCTGTTGGGAGACAGATGGTAACCACCCGTCAAGGCCATGCAGCGTGCACAGGGTATGGTTCTCCCGCACACGGGCCACGGCTTAACGTCCCATCCGACCGACGGCGGCCTTTCCAAGCCCATCGGTGTCCCCTACTGACCGTGGGCAGGGCGGGGAATTTTGCGGAGATAAATCTCAACGCTGACCCAGCTGGGACTCAAACCTGGGAACTACAGATTACGAGCCTGGCGCGCTACCGACTGAGCCACCCCAAAAGAAAAAGGAGAGCATAATGTTATGTATCTCATGATATTATCGACGTCAAAAGATATCACTTGATATATAACTCACTGAGATCTACCTCCCTGAATTCTCACTCACTTTGTTTGGGAGAAGAATGATGGAGGTAAATCTTTTACAAATTTTATTTTATATTTCGGGGATAGTACCCGCAAGATAACTGTTTATAACGCTGAGACACTCCCTACTTTACAAGTGTTAATTTGACACAATGGCTCACTTGTTTGTTATACATTGCTAAGTTGATATTACATGTTTGCTTTTTTTGTTGACGTAAACATATGCTATATATAGTGTTCATTCTTTCTTTTAGGATTATGCAGTATGGAGCAACCAAGCTTAAGTGGTATGTCTTCTGCCATCTCAAGGACGCTCCATCAGGCTGAACAGTGTGATCTTCTGATCCTGTAAAAGCAAATGTTGCTGCTTATGTAGCAGGATATGTTGCAAAACGAACATGTACAATGTTTAATTGTGTATTCGATTGTTTTATGCGAAAAGCAAACTGCATTCGCATATTATGCTTCTATTCTGAACTTGGAGTAACGAGGAAGAAGTCTTCGATCCTGATTTATTTACAGCCCAAAGTGAAGTTCATTTTGGAGAAAAATATCACCTTTTCAGATATGAGTTTATTAGACATTGAAAAGGAACTAAATAGCTACAACGTGAGAGGGATTATCGCTGAATAATGTTTCGAGTGACCATGTTCTCCACATGCTTTCCTTGTTTGTTCAGTTGGTAAGAAAGATCAGCTTTGGTGACTTCATCTTCCTTTGAAGTCTCGCATGAATTCGGTTAATGAAAATACCATTTACGCATTTTGCCTATATTTTATATTTAAAGGGCGCATATAGTAAGATAGGTACGTTTCAAATGATTCAAATTTTATTTTATTTTTCGATTTCAGTATGCACTTCGTAGGGAATTTTGTTTCCAAAAGTATTCCTCCTTCACCTGCTACGGAGGATTGCAAAGTCGCATACGAAAACGGAATCCTTATGCTCTTCTGTAATTCTTAAGCTTTCATTCGACATATTTAATCAACAATTTTCCCTCCGACCTATTAGAGGAAAAGAAAGAAAAACGATTGTTTAGGCTGTTTTACCTCTGAGCGGCACTTTTTTCCACACCATGGGCTAAATGGCCAGGTCACCTGGACCCCGAAGGCTCAGAGAAGGTTGGGGGAGGGGACCCACTGGAACAGCTGTTGGGAGACAGATGGTAGCCTCCCGTCAAGGCCATCCAGCGTGTTCTTTAACGTGCACAGGGTATGGCTCTCCCGCACACGGACCCACGGCTTAACGTCCCATCCGACGGACGGCGGCCTTTCCAAGCCCATCGGTGTCCCCTACTGACCGTGGGCAGGGCGGGGAATTTTGCGGAGATAAATCTCAACGCTGACCAAGCTGGGACTCGAACCTGGGAACTACAGATTACGAGCCTGGCGCGCTACCGACTGAGCCACCCCAAAAGAAAAAGGAGAGCATAATGTTATGTATCTCATGAAATTATCGACGTCAAAAGCTGTCACTTGATATATAACTCACTGATATTCACCTCCCTGAATTCTCCCACCCTTTGTTTGGGAGAAGAATGATGGAGGTAAATCTTTTACAAATTTTGTTTTATTTTTCGGGGATAGATAGCCCGCAAGAAAACTGTTTATAACACTGAGACACTCCCTACTTTACAAGTGTTAATTTGACACAGTGGCTCACTCAGGATTTAATCTTGGGGGTGGGGGGAGTGCGAGGGGCACTCTGGCCCGGCTCGGGCAAACGAAGAGCGCTCAGTCCGCCCGATTCGTTCGCCTTGTGTTCAAAGCGGCCGTGATTCCCGAGAACTATAGGGTATTCCCACCTTATGTGACCGCTAATTCATAAGTAGTATAGAAATAGAGGACACGACACAACATAAATAAAAAAAAAATTAATTAGGAAAAGATTTTTAGAAAATCTTCTAGTGTTTTATTCCCTTTTTTGTCGGGGAGGGTGCCAGGACCCCTTGGCCCCCCTCTGGGTGCACCACTGATTTGTCATATAACTCGTTACTCTCTTATCTCGTGTTTGAAATATGAAGTGGCAATTTTGTTTCACAATCCGTTTTTTTAGGGGGATTTGAAATCATGAGAGGGAATTTTTTATACCTTAGACACTCTCCACGACACAACAGTTCATTTAATACACAATACAATCGTTACACAATACAATCATACAATCGTTGCGATTGGTCAAAGGGTTGAGAAGACATGGTGGAACAGAACGTTTGATAAACACAAGAAATTAGGAGGGAAAGGCAATAGGAAAGTAAGTTAAAATGACAAACGAAATTTTACAATTACTACCACCTGTTTTATGGAACAATTTAATATAATTGATTTCAGTTCGTTTAATCCAAGCTTACGTCAATGCACATTGACAATTATATATCATGGATGTATCTCAATGTTACGTCCATTATTTAAGGAAATCAAATTTTACTGCAAAATGTTTGGGATAGCAGGAAGCCCATTGTTGCAGGGTTTCTAACCACATTTTATCACATCACACTGCAAAATGCGCAAAAAATATCCTAATTCATTCATTAGGTATCTCCATACTAATTATAAAATGCTTTATCGTTTTTGCTTTTTAAAGTGGTACCAAGGTACTTTTAATTCATTCGGTCATGTTAGGTTTTCTTTCAGCAGTTTACTTGTTAAAAGCACATTAATCGATTTTTAAACCTCTATGGTAATACGTCAAATTGCAACATTTTTTTTCACTAAAAGGAAGTCTCAATAAAATACGTTTCGTCAGAATTTTTTGACCGAAACAAATATATACATTCGAAAAGGGTCTGAGGGCTATTACAATAATTGGTTAGTTGATTATATATTAAGGAAACGTGGCTGTAAGATATCCAATTCATTTTGGTTGAAAAGGTCTTTCAACGTTGAAGTCATGTGCTTATCTTTAATAAACCATTTTAGAGGAAACAGAAAAAATATTTTATTTATATTAATTTTCTAGAATTGTTGTTTTACATTATATTTACTGTAAAAATTTTATAAAAAGGTTGTTTTGAAATGAAGGGTTTGTAATCTGCTTTTGCTATTTGGGTAAAACTTCGATTTACCGATTTAACATAAGAAATTCCAATTCGTATAATAGAAGAGAATCCTCCAACCAGACGTAAGCAACAATTAGAAGAATAGCATATCATCCCTGGTAAATATGGGATGCTCATTTACACAGAGAACGAAATTTCTTAATTTTCGGTTTCGCCTCATTTTCAGGGTCAGCAAAGAATGATGCTACATGAATGATGATGATGAACTTGCTAGAATGAATGTACTACAATTTAACTATCTTGGGTTAATTGTAACACGTTTTTCTGTCATAACAATATGTAATGAATCAATGTCGTAACAATATATATATATATGTAATCAATCAATTTAACCATCCTGGGTTAGAGCAATTAAACCAACTTTGGTGGGTCCCCTATGGGGAAAAAAAGGTGTAGTAAAAATATTATTATTATTATATATTATAATTAATAAAGTAGGTGCTTTTAGTGACAAAAAATACAAATAAATGTTTTTAAAAAATATCGATCTCCCTATATGGGTCCTAAAAAGTAGAAAATAATAAATAAACACGCCCTCAAGCAGC
Organism: Ryuthela nishihirai; assembly: GCA_038380435.1. Lineage (NCBI taxonomy): Eukaryota > Metazoa > Arthropoda > Arachnida > Araneae > Heptathelidae > Ryuthela > Ryuthela nishihirai. The sequence goes on from JAWZYU010000041.1 coordinate 2,350,286, forward strand.
TGCTTGTCACAGAGGTCTGACAGGAGCCTGTCAGTTTATATGTCATAGTAGAAGGTCTGAGAGGATGGCAGGACCTCAGCAGAAAAACGACACATACATCCATGCCTTACCTGGGGCTCGAACCCAGGTCCCTTTGATCAGTAGCAAAACGCACTAACCACTTGGCCATGTGACTACCTGAAGCATACCAATGGTGCAATTAGTCACTGAATCCGTATTCACTTCAAAGGAAGATAGGGCGTTGATTTATCTACTCAACAAGATTTTTGGCACATATTGGACAAAATGGCCACTCCACAAGGACTCCATGCAGTCGCAAGGACTCCATAAACTCGACTAACCGTTCAGGAGAACCGACTGATTTACTGCACACGCTAACAACTTTACCGCGTTATTTGGTTATAGCTTCTCGGCCTTTTGGTTATGATCAAAGTGTTTTATAGTTTCTCCCAGCTCAGCTTAATATGTGATACGATTTCCATATGAAATCAAGTTATTAATCTTATTTTTGTAGTTCGACGGAGTGCTTTGAGCTTGCTCAACCTCTGTCACGGGTTGGACCGGTATTGCACTATTTCCGGTAGCGGCTCACATATTTAATCAAAAATTAGTTCATGAAACATTTAAAATCCTTTACGAATCGTATCAGGTGTACAGCAGAACAGGATGTATCGTTCAAAGATTTTCAACGTATTGTTTAAAAATTCCGTCGGATGCATTTTTTTTAAAGTCCGGCGGATGCCCGGAAACGCAGTGACAACCACCTCCACCCGCCCATCCTCCCTTCACCTCAATCTTCCTTCGCGTTATTCACCCTTCATCCCCACCCCACACACCCAGTAAGTATTAACATGGACGTCTGAGAAACGCACTCGCCCAACAATTCCCACCGCTGGCAACAGAACCCCAACCCCACACACACACACACACTATAAAAGTACCCTAACAGGGGGGCGGGGGCTCAGTCGGTTGCGCGCCAGGCTCGTAATCTGTAATACCCAGGTTCGAGTACCAGCTAAGTCAGCGTTGAGATTTATCTCCGCAAAATTCCTCGCCCTGCCCACGGTCAGTAGGGGACACCGATGGGCTTGGATAGGCCGCAGTTCGTCGGACGGGACGTTAAGCCCTGGCCCCGTGTACGGGAGAGACATACCCTGTGCACGTTAAAGAACAGGCTGGATGGCCTTGACGGGAGGCTACCATCTGTCTCCCAACAGCTGTTCCAGTGGGTCCCCTCCCCCAACCTTCTCTGAGCCTTCGGGGTCTTAATAACACAAATAACCGGAAAGTGACCTGGCCGTTTAGCCCATTGTGTGCAAAAAAGTGCCGCTCAGAGGTAAAACAACCCAACCGAAAGTACCCTAACACCTCGCATACAAAAAATAATTAGAAATCACGAACAACTACCCCCTTGCCATAGCCAACAAAGAAAAAAATATACAATACCAATGCTTTATACCTCGAATTCCCTTCACCATGAAAATCCAATTATCCCCTTAAAATCCTTTTAACAACTTCGAATTACATTACAAATTCACTCACTACTTTCAAAACTCTTTCTATATCCATCTGTCAATCCCGGTTCTTGTCGAAACAAACCGAGCTATCCAAAAATATTCCATTGCTAATTAGAAATCTTTCATATGTATCAACATACTAAGGCTCTACAAGTAATCCTAATGTCATCCGCAGCATTTTCGACACCTGCAATCGAAATCAAAGAAATTTATGCATGGCGCTAATGACAAAGGAAAAGTCGATGCAGAAGGCAGGCAAAAAGAAAAGGCGATGCGGAATGGTAAAAGGCGATGGGTTGGGTTGTTTTGCTTCTGAGCGGCCCGTTTTTCACACCACGGGCTAAATGGCCAGGTCACATGGACCCCGAAGGCTCAGAGAAGGTTGGGGGAGGGGACCCACTGGAACAGCTGTTGGGAGACAGATGGTAGTCTCCCGTCAAGGCCATCCAGCATGTTGTTTAACGTTGGATTGTTTTACCTATCCTCGGTAAGCTACCTCGGAAGAAAGGATTACTTCACTCGTTAAGGCGCATGAATCGTAATCTGTAGTTCCCAGGTTCGAATCTCAGCTGTTCCAACATTCATTTATAACGGCTAATTCGAACCATTCCCTCGGTGAGAAGAGAACACCTATGGGATTGGAAATGCTGTCGTCCGTGAGATGATAGCCGAGGCTTGGTAGGCAATAAATACCGTAGATGGCGCGCCGAGACTTGGTAGACGATAATGATGATTAAACCTAGGCTTGGTAGACGTAAAATAACCCTTTGGATGGTCTTGATATGAGGCTACAATCTGTCTGCTGTTGATCCGTGAGTTTCATTTCCCCACCTTTCACTGGGCCCTTTCGGTCCTTGTAGCCTTTAGGTCATTTAGCCCATTGTGTACAAGAAGTGTCACCCAAAGGTGAAACACCCAGCTCCTATAGTATCGATGTCTGACACAATTACTCCAACCAGTCCTCGGGACTCATTTCTACTGAAGAGGTTCAAACTATTTTTGATAAGTGTCTGTAGATTTTCACTCGTTCCATTGAAGTTAATGAGCTACTACTTCTTTGAACGCTTGTGAAAACTTCCTGTTACATGCTAAAACAAAAGCTGCATGCAAGATCGTTTCTAGATATAACAGCTGAGCTAATTGCGACGAATTCCATGTTTACAGGACATTTTTTATCTTCTCTGAAATTGAAAATTACACTACTTCCATTTGTATATTATGACGCCTACTGTATTACGTATTGCTTCAGTAATGATCTGAAATGTGCAAATTCAAAATATTGCTTATATCCAATGAGTTCTCTCTACAAATTTACTTAAATATTCTCAGTTTAATTTAGGTCACCTCGTATATAAAGATTAAGATGCATGGTTTAGAAAAGATAGAAATCTTTATTTCATTCTGAAAGCAGTCGGTGTAATAATGAAGATATTAATTCAGCGTAGCCTTAAATCATCATTTTTTATCTTATGCTATTTGCTAGATAAAAGTAATAAAAGAAGGGTGAAAACAGCTACCACTATAAATTTTAGTACCATTTAGTGTAGTTTTGTGTGTTTGTTTAATCACATAACATTTCCATTTGCAGAAACGAATTCCAGTTCAGTGACTTCCTACGTAAGTCGCTAAAAATAGCAATAATAGTGTACGACCTGTTATTTTAGAACAGGTCGTTTATAATATATATAACGTATCAGAAGGATTTAACACTTCACCCCACCAGCTGTACAGTCGCTCAAAAAAGTATCCGAACACTATGGTTGATTACAGAATTCAGAAAAAATATGTGGCAACGATTTTTTTAAAAATTAGTGATCTGGAAACCTTCGTGTCACGTGACACGAAGGTTGCCAGATCTCTAATTTCTAAACAAATCGTTGCCAGATTTTTTCTGAATTCTGAAATCAACCATAGTGTTCAGATATTTTTTGATTGACTGTACAGGGATATTACATTAAAAAAATGATTTTTGAAATCTTAGTGTACATGTAGCGGTTCCATCATTAAATGCAGTTCGAGTCAGTTGCGGAATTCAGTAACTTCCTTAAATAAAAGTTTTGTAAAAAAAATGCTTCCTAATTTAAAAATCTCTGTCAAATCTATTTAAATCAAAACAACTTTTTCAAACGCAACAAATTTTTAGAAAGATGCGTTTAGTATTAAAAGTGTTGTGGAAGCTGAAACATTTAGCGAGTTTGCTTGTTCTGCAAAACGTCATTTATAATTAGTAGAAATTGACATATTTCTTACAAGAACTGCTAAAAACACTCTTATATGGGTTACTAAAGTTCAATATGACGGTTTTGCTTTCTCTTTAACTAGTTTTTATTAACTTAGCACAACAATTATTTAAACTGTCATTTTAGCTGTTAGATATTTAAATCTGCGCAACTGTGAAAACAGTAAAAGAATTTTATTGAAAATTGACACTGAAATAGATTTGATTGCGATGATTTTAATGTATTTAAGAAGTTACTAATTTATGTATCTGAGTTATTACTGAGATAACATGAAACTGTAGGAAATAAAGCATTATTCTCTGGAGATGCTTTATTTATGTTATACGTGTTAGGAGATCATGGCTTGGACCTAGTGGAGAAGAATGGTTCCTAGATGATAGTAGCATTCAAAACACACCACACAGTAACAGGTGGAGAATATTGTCAAATTTCATCATCCCCAGAGGATGTGACGATTGCCTTATCCAACAATGCTGTGTGTTGACATTACCATTCATCCGGAAGTGTGTCTCCTCACTCTGTAAGAGTCAATGGCCAGCTCCATCCTATCCAGCCCTAAGCCTTGAAAATACCAATTTGTACCGGAAGTAGCGCAACACATTTCGTATGACTTTGGAGACATCGGATCACACAAGAATCAGCACTGTTACATCGGCCCTGGCTATAAGAGAAGACTACTGCATCAGCCATTTACAATGTGTTCAAAAACCGGTAGACTTCCTCTGTGATGGCATTATGATTAATAACCATTTCTTCAAAATTCTGAGCCCTGTTCTCTAACTCATTTTCCTCAAAGGCGTCTCCATCTCTTCAGTAAGCGATATTCGGCTATAGCATTCGTGTCTTTTTATTATTTTGGAAATAGGACTTACCAATAATGCACGATCCTTCAGTTCCGGTGTCGTGGCTCTTTTTGTTCACTCTTCTGGAAAGTTTGGGAAAGTGAAAATGATCATGCTCTCTATTACAAAAGGGTCAGGTCTCTTGATCGCTTTCTGTTTTCATACTGTAACCACGTGATATATTCTCTTACAAACACGTGATTGGTAAAAAATGTGCATCGTTTTTCTGTAGAGCGCCATGTTCAACCAGCTGACATTTTTTTTATAAGAATTTACTTTTTTACCTTCCATTCTATTCTGCTTGACCTGATTATTATCCCCTTCAAATTTCAGCTTTGTGCAACTAACTGTGTTTATCCGCAGAACTACAAAGTAACGTAGTTTCATTTAACCACTCAGTATATATTATCAGTTTCAAACATTTCACTTGAGACCTCCTCCTCCTTTTAGGGGAGACTCAGTCTGTAGCGCGCTAGGGTCGTCATCTGTAGTTCCCAGGTTCGAGTCCCAACTGTGTCAGCGTTGATATTTATCTCCGCAAAATTTCCCGCCCTGCTCACGGTCAGTAGGGGACACCGATGGGCTTTGAAAGGCCGCCGTCCGTTGGATGGAACGTTAAGCCGTTGGTCCGTGTACGAGAGAGCAATACCCTGTGCTCATTAAAAACACGCTGGATGGCCTTGACGGGAGGCTACCATCTGTCTCCCAACAGCTGTTCCAGTAGGTCCCCTTCCCCAACCTTCTCTGAGCCTTCGGGGTCCTTGTGACCTGGCCATTTAGCCCATTATGTGCAAAAAAGTGCCGTTCAGAGGTAAAAAAACCCAACCTCCTCCTATAATAAATTTCAAGGTTAAATCCTAACCTCGATTGAGATAATAAATAATCATTTATTTCTTGAAACGTTATTTAAAATGTTATTTAGTTTCTCAAAGAAATAGAAGTACAAACTTATATTCTGACCACGGATGAGTGTAATAGCCTGCAAATACACATGAAAACCCATCATACATAGATTCAGTGGTGGCCCGTAAGCATCTAAAGAAGCGAAAGCAATCCGTATCGCAAAACTAATTTGTCAGATTGGAGGAAAGTTTTTTGGTATTGCTCGAGAGCATTTGGGTTCGGTATTTTACATCTGAGAGGTACAGTTGCTCCAAAAAATATCCGAACACTATGGTTGATTACAAAATTCAGAAAAAATATCTGGCAACGATTTTTTTGGAGTATAATGATCTGGCAACCTTCGTGTCACGTGACACGAAGGTTGCCAGATCACTAATATTGGACTAAGATCAAAAGAGTCCAAAGCTATATTTACCTTAGAATTCAGCAATTAATTGCTTTAATGCTTCTAAGAGAGATTGTTATATAAGCTTCCATCATATTTAGGCAATGTTAATCATTTTCAAAAATTTTAGCAGTAGTTTATTTGACCTGTACGGTCATTTTGTGAAAATTTTTTCTTTCACAAATTTCACAATTTCACAATTTTTTTCACATTTTGTTAATAAAATGGCCGTAGGGGGCCGGATCTGGTGGTGGTGGTCAAAACATTGTGCCTCCTTTGAGAACTTTAATAAAGGTAATGGAAGTCTAAAACATTAAACATTTTCATATTCATCCATTTTTCAAGATAATTTTCAAAGACATCTGAAATGGAGAGTCAATATTATACTTCAAAGGAAATCCGGTATCCTCCGCTCCCGATCTTAATTTCATCGCTTCCCCAATTCTTTTCTCTAGGTTAGAGACTGTTATACGATGGATATGAATTGCAAAGAAAACGGATGAAATTGAACAGATTTCATAATTCACTCTATTCAGGTTTAAATTAAGATAAAATTTGAAATTGACTTAAAAGTATATTACAGAAAGGTTGGTGAAGCTGGATCTCGAATTGATGATGCCCTTGGTCATAACCATTATAATTATATGATAGTTAACCTTACTTCTTACTATTCTTACTTACTTCCATAACTTTAATAGAGATACTAGTGACTTTTCTTAAACATAGTAACTGCTTTGTTTCAACAAGACGTTGAAGAATCACATTTTAGCATTCCCTATTTCTTTAAAACCTGTTGAAACATCGAACCAATTGATCGTTACCATTTGTTTTGTCTACGGATCATTCCAAAAAGTGGTAATGACGATTGTGATGAGAAATAAACTCTTTCGTAAATTCTGAACTACCGTTTACTTCATATGTTGCTTTAAATAATGATCTAAAAAACGTAAATTTCAAATATCGTGTGTTTCAAATGAATTGTTTCTACAAGAATATTCAAGCATCGCCATCTTAATTCCACTCACCGGATACTAAAAATCAACATCCAAATGTGAAAAGATGTTGTTAGAACAGATGAACACGCTAAAATGACTTGTGACAGGTGTATCATGAACGCTCGTCTGTGCTTAACGTGACGATTTACGTTATAAATTGTTTAGAACGAGAATGCTTTAAAAATAGTAAGAAGTGTGAAAGAAAGCAAAGAGATAGTGGAGTAGTAAAAGGAAGAAGAAGATAGAGGATTAAATTAGTGTTGTGTAATGCTATGTGAAAGGACTGTTCTTATTTGATTTAAGATGAAGCCTGGTTCCGGTGGAGAAGACGAATCAACGGTAAAGTTTGTTATTGGGTCCTCTATCAGGGGAGATCAATGTTAAACGTTTCACATGTATAAGGTATAAAGTTTTATTAATTTTATTTAATGTTGCAAATGAGATTCAATACAATGTGGTTTGCCTTTATGCTAAGAGAAATAGAAGTACTTAGGTTTATATAAAATTGATCAATTGGTAATAATATTGTGACATTGTAATAAATTACATCATTCATACTTTAGTGGCATACATATGTGCTATTTATGAACTCACGCTAAACTTTCATCTCTTTGAATACATAACAATATTTTATTAAATTTTGAAACCAGTCAGAGAATTTCATAAATTTTTCCTAAACTTTAAATGTCTTAGATATTTCAGTAGAGCAGTTCGACGACATGTTTAACTTTTATTTCTTTTATATATATTTATTTATGAAAAGGAAGCTAAGATATAAGTAGAGATAATTACCACTATGAAATGCGATATCTTTAAATACAATTTTGAACTGTCTTTTAATCGATATCATTCACGAAGTATCAAACTAGATCAGTGGCCACAACTTTAGCCGCTAAAACGAATGCGAAAAACCTACATAAAATATATACTATATTCAAAAAGGAAATTAAATTAGCTATTCGTTTATATTTTGAGAACATGAAAATGTTGTTGTTTTCTGTTTGGATTCGCAAAGCCATGGCCAAAATATTCAAGAGATTTTGACAAACTGAACAATGCATAAATAAATGCTGAACAATGCATAATTAATCATTTGCATAATGATCTGAGTTATCCAAACTGAATATGAATTAATCCGATAAATTTAAAGCCTATTTAAGTTACCCTTTCTTGATAATAGTTAAGATATTTTAATAGATATTTTAAGTTATAAGATCTTGAGGTTTTACCAAATAGCCGTAGCTGTATTTCTATTTCTTTAAATTATTATCTAACCAGCCAACTATTTAAAGTTATGCAAAACGATCGGGTTAACGCTAAACTATATTGTGGGGTGGATAATTAATCCCCATATTATGTATAATTATATTTATATATTCATACACCTCTGGTCCACTGTTTACAGTTTCTCAAAAATATATCCGAACAATATGATTGATTACAGAATTCAGAAAAAAATATCTGGCAAACTGTGTTTTAGAAATTAGTGATCTGGCAACCTTCGTGTACGTACATGAATAGTGATCTGCCAATCTTCGTGTACATACACGAATAGTAATAAGGCAACCTTCGTGTACGTACACAAATAGTGATCTCGGGGTCTCGTGACCTGGCCATTTAGACCATTGTGTGCAAAAAAAGAGTCCCTAAGAAAGTGATTTTAGTGATTTTTTGTACGTTTCGCTGTGTTTTATCATACTTTTTTGACTAGGCATTTTAACTTAAAGCTATAACAAGCACAGTCGCTTAAAAAAGTATCCGAACGCTATGGTTGACTACAAAAATTGAGAAAAAATATCTGGCAACGATTTTTTTAGAAATTAGTGATCTGGCAACCTTCGTGTATGGTTACTCAATTAAATATCAGAACACTATGTTTTTTTTTTTTTTTTTTTTTTTTTTTTAGAATATAATTTTTATTCATAAGAGTAAAGAATACAAATACATTTACACTTTGACCCGCAAAGCTAAATAGCTTATCTGCAGGAAAATGAATAAATTATATTAACATAAGTCATTCAGCCACAAAAATGGTGTACATCAAATAAATCCACAAAACACAACACATAAAAATCAGCTAACTAGAAAATACCAAATAATTTTTTAATTCCATTTTAAGTCTTCTAAAAGAATCTATATTTAGTAATTCTTTTTAAATAGCATTAAATATAAGTGGTACTTGATATTCGGAGGTATGTTTCCCGTAATTATTTCGAAAATTTGGCAATTTGTAATAACCTTGGTTTTGCAGTCTTGTATTTTTATTATGTTGAATTTTTAGTTTGTAAGTTTCGTCAAAAAAGTTTTTAATTATTACATTATATTTATATAAATTGCTATAGGACAAAAGATTTAAAAATTTTAATCTATCGGTAGAAGTTATATAATTTTTTTGCAAATGAAACGGAATAATATTTTTAGCTATTATAGACTGCAGTTTTTCTATTTTATTTATGTTAGTTAAGTTAGTTGTTCCATGCACAATTATTCCATAATTTAAAATAGATTCGCATATTGCTTTATAAAATAGGACACATGTTTCCATATTTAATATGTATTTCAATTTTTGAATTTTTATCGCCGATATTCTCAAGCTTTCACATATGTGGGATATATGGGCATTCCACCTAAAATATTCATCAAAAATGATTCCTAAGTAATTTATTTTATTTACTTGCTCAACAAGTGGGCAGCTGCATAATGATTCACAATTCGAAGCATCCTTTTTTCTGCAATTTATTTTATGAGTTTTGATAAAGAGGTTTTGATGAATATGAAATCCTGGTGAATGAAAATCATCAGTTTTGTTTTTTCCTCATTTAAATAGATTTTATTATAATTTAACCATCTAATAATATTATTGTAATCTGTTTGAACCTCTGAAATGCTATCATTTAAATATTTCTGACTGTTTATTAAAACAATGTCGTCAGTATATAGATAAATAGCACTATTTAATTTTGTATTGAACAAATCATTTATGTACACTAGGAACAATAAAGGACCTAAAATTGAGCCTTGGGGAATTCCACATCGTGTAATTACTTTTCTGCTGTAGCAGTTTTTTATTTTAGTAATTGTGTATCTGTCTGATAAATAATTTCTAAACCAATCTAACAATATACCGCGAATACCGTAATTTTCCAATTTATTAAGTAAAATGCTATGATCTATTGTATCGAAGGCTTTCTTTAAATCTAAGAACATAGTTACAATTTTTTCCCTATTATTCAATGATTTATTAATATTATTTGCAATTTTGGAAATTAGTTGAATTGTGTTTTTTCCTTTTTGAAAGCCAAACTGATTTTCATTAATTATGCTGTGTTTAAGTAAAAAGTTAAAAACAGTATTATAAATATATTTTTCCATTATTTTCGAAAAAATAGGCAGAATTGTTATTGGTCGATAGTTAGAAAAATCCTCCTTAATACCACCTTTAAAAATAGGTCTTAAAATACCTGTTTTGAGTTCAGTAGTTATGTTCCCAGTAAATATAATCTGTTTTATAATTTTTGATATAATATTTAGTAGTGTCTCTTTATTAAATTTTATACGTTTAATGCAAACATTATCGTAACCAGGTGATTTATTGGTGTCTAATGAAGTAATTATTTCATCAGTTTGTTTTTCAGTGATTTCATGTATATAGATAGATTTCAAAACTCTTTGTATCATGGTTGGAACATAATTTGTATCGTCTTGGTGATTTGTATTTCTTATCTGTAAAATTAGTGTATTATAAATGTGATGACATTTGATCTGACGATTCTTGCGTAAAATATTCGATTGCTTCGATGTAATGGAAGCATTCATCACAATCTACGGATTTACGATCCATCTGGCAAATTTGCAAACTCGAGAAAACTATCATTTTCAATCATCTTAATGAAATGGCACGATGCAGGGAAAACAACTTTACTTCTGCAGAAAATCTGTACGGAATGCAGTTGAATGTCCATCAGTACAATTTAATAAGAATCATGATAACGAGTCTTCATTCGAGCAAACAACCACTTTCACAGAAGTAATCGCACTTCAGCTATGGGAATAAAAGGAAACAGTTAATAAATAAAATAATGACACAGAGGAAGTTGCTTTCTACCCAGAAAACTAAATTATGGACCCGATAATGAAATATCCTTTCGAAAAACAAATGCAACCAAAATAAGTAATCATATGGCAAAACACCAACTAGTATGCATATATATATATGGCACAATCGCCGTCCAAGATAAATCTCGCTGACTATATCAGGGACCATGTAACTCTTCTGGCAAATGAAACGTCAAAACCCAACGGTTCAGATCATAAAAATGTTACCGAAATGATATGGCAAAAGAGGAAGTAACAAGAGTATTGTTAATAATGAAAAAAAACAACACACTAGAGGACACAGTATGTGGTAGCTATTTATGTTGCACTACGGGTTCACAACTTCTGTCGTGGTATTTTTGTAAACTGAGTATGCACACCTAATAGCCTTATTAAATAAAAAAATAAAATAAAATACCCCCCTTAAGCAGCTGCTTGCCACAGAGGTCCCTCAGCAGAAAAACGACACAAACAGCGATGCCTTACCCGGGGCTCGAACCCAGATCAGTAGCCAAGAGCGCTAACCACTCGCCCATGGGACGACGAATAGCCTGATTGGGCAACCATTAAAAAGAAAGTGAACCCACTTTCTCCTTTTCCACTGCATGCATTCCGTTTTCGGATCTCCTGCTACTCTCTCCCATCGCCTTTTAGGGGCGGGGGTGGCTCAGTCGGTAGCGCGCCAGGCTCGTAATCTGTAGTTCCCAGGTTCCAGTCCCAGCTGGGTCAGCGTTGAGATTTATCTCCGCAAAATTCCCCTCCCTGCCCACGGTCAGTAGGGAACGCCGATGGGCTTGGAAAGGCCGCCGTCCGTCGGATGAGACGTTAACCGTGGCCCCGTGGGCGGGAGAGCCATACCTTGTGCACGTTAAAGAACACGCTGGATGGACTTGACGGGAGACTACCATCTGTCTCCCAACAGCTGTTCCAGTGGGTTCCTTCTCTGAGCCTTTGGGGTCCATGTGACCTGGCAATTTAGCCCATGGTGTGCGAAAAAGTGCCGCTCAGAGGTAAAACAACCCACAACCCAACCTTAAAACATGAGTTAAGTGAATAAATGGGAAAAGGTTTTCTAAGTCGTTAGCCCTCTAGACTCATAATCTGAAGTTTCTAGTCCCAGCTGGGAAGTGTAAAGATGAAAGCTGCCAACCAGCAGTGCTATAGGGTTCACTGGTGAGCTTAGAAAGTCCACCGTGAAAAGTTAAGCCGCGGTTACGTGTGCTTCACAGCCATACCCTGTGCACGTTAAATAACACGCTGGATGGACTTGACAGGAGGCTACGAGTTACGCACATGGGCTCACGTGTTTAAATGCCGTACGACGGACGGCGGCCTTTCGTAGCTATGCAGTGTCGCATACTGAAAGAGAGGGAGGGTTGCTAAGATGAAACGGATTGAAATATTGCGTTAAGTATCTATGACTCTGAAAGTTTAAGACTGAGAATTTAATTTGTAATATTGTAAGCGAAGTAATTATTTTACTTGTTAATTGTCGGGGTATTAAAGTTTGTATTGCATACATTAATACTGCCCTCTGCGCAGGTGCAACCTACGCATTCACACCTATTATTAATTAGTTTTGCCCTCCACGCAATTTACTTTAAAAAGGATAAGTGTTCGATTTATAAACAGCGGAGAAAGGGAGAAAGTGGGATACCGGAAATAACTATTGCTTTACCGGGTAAAGAAAAACTAAACATGACGTAAATGAAAGGACGAGGTTACTAGCAATGGTTTATTTTTGTTCATGTTGCTGCCGTTGACAGCGTAAAAGGTAAAGGAAAGGAATTCAGTACCTTTCCAACATATATTTTGTTGTACGTAGCCGTCCCATGGCCGAGTGGTTAGCGCGTTTGGCTACTGATCTAAGGGACCTGGGTTAATCTAATTCCCCGCCCTGCCCACGGTCAGTAGGGGACGCCGATGGGCTTGGAAAGGTCGCCGTCCGAAGGATGGGACGTTAAGCCATGGCCCCGTGTGCGGGAGAGCCATACCCTGTGCACGTTAAAGAACACGCTGGATGGCTTTGACGGGAAACTACTATCTGTCTCCCAACAGCTGTTCCAGTGGGTCCCCTCCCCCAACCTTCTCTGAGCCTTCGGGGTCCTTGTGACCATGGCCATTTAGCCCATGGTGTGCAAAAAAGTGCGGCTCAGAGGTAAAACAACCCAACCTCATTGATGTAAATTGAGGATTATTAATTTTAGGTATTATTGTTAAATATCCTGAAGAAATAATACTCAGCGTGAATCCGATGTTTAAAGAAATGCGTCTTATTTCTCTTCCCCAATTCATAGTAATTTTCGTAAACAAGATATTGGAAAATGCAACTGCGGAAGAGTAAACAAACACCTCTGTTCGCAATACGAAACACTGTAAGAGTCACTTCCTATGAGTGAGCAAACAGTGCATTCTTCAACGTCACTCTGTCAGACGTCATTACCCTATTATTGCAAGGAAAAAAATTATAATGTCAGTTTATTAGTTTATATGAAGCGGCTATGTTACTGCTACGTTTGCCGCGTTAGCGTATGGATATGGCGAAGAATTGATATAATTTGAGGGTTTTTTGAGGTTTTCAGAGCTTTGCGTACCGCGAACAGATTTCAGTGCAATAAGCAACCATTGGCAAGGTCTATGCGATTAAAAAATACACACGGACTGTATTCCTTATGTCCTTCTCTAAACCACCATTCTGCTGCTCGAAAATATATCAGGTGAATCAAGTTAAATAATATTCATAAAGTGTTTGTGGTTCGTTTATAAATTCCTTCAGGTAAGTAACTTTGTAGTGAATAATTACCGTATTTTCCGGCGTATAGGACTCACCGGCGTATAAGACGCACCCCCTTTTTTAGACACATTTTTAAGGGAAAAAAATTTTCCACATTGTTTCATGAATTTTCATAAGGATTTACTGTACTCATTTTATAGTTATTTATGTATAAAAAAAATGTAACTAGCGAACACTGTAGTTAGGTACCTTTTAATGTTCATCCTCAAAACCCAGAAATTCATCTCCAGAGCTAAATGAAGAATCACTTGAAGCCTCTTTTTCACAAACTGAGTCTTCGTATTACAAATCATCCTCTCTGCCATCAAGTGAGTTACTAATACCACATTTCTTAAATGACTTTATAACTGTCTCATGTTTCACAGCATTCCATGATGTTTTGACCCATTCACAAATCTGCAAATTGCTAGGTCTCTTCCTTCTTCCTGATGGTGTCACTTCAAAATCTGTAGACTGCATCCAACTGTTCCATTTCTCCTTCATGAATCCTTTAAATGGTTTATTAATGCAGACATCTAAAGGTTGAAGCTGGCTCGTTAGTCCACCTGGAATTACAGCTAACTGAGTTTTCAGTTGGTTGATTTTATTTTTTACAGCTTCTGTTCTATGTCTCCTAAACTGATCCCATACTAGCAAAGCAGGTTTCTTTAACAGTCCACCAGGACGCCAAGACCACGCATTGTCATTCCACAACTTCATCCCCCCTTCATCCATCCAGCCCTTAGGATGAACGTGCACAAACACACCTTTAGGCAGTTTTTCCTTGGGCAAGGTTTTCCTTTTGAAAATCAAAAGAGGCGGCAATTTTGTTCCGTTGGCACAAGACAACACGACTGTGTAGTGCGTTTTCTCATGTCCACAAGTTTTAACAATAACACTTCTTGCACCTTTGGAATCTACTGTTTTGTTTGAGGGTACATCGAACGTCAGTGGGACCCATCCATGTTTCCTATTTGTGAAAGTTCAAAATTTCCACTTTTTCTTGCATTAATGACAATTTATGAAACTCGATAATCTTGTCTTCATATTCTGTTGGCATCTTTTGTTCTATTTTTGTTTTAGTCCGCATACGTAAGTCATTTCTCTTCATGAATCTAGAACACCATAACGTCGATCCTGTAAAATCAGCGATGCCTCTGTTAGTAGCTATCACTCTTGCTTGTTGAATAGTCATTTTTGTGGAAACTGAAAATCCCGAGCTTCGGTGGACTAATAACCAAGTTTTTAATTCTTCTTCAAGGTCCGGCCATTTTGCAATTCCATGTCGCAGATTATGTTTACTACGCATAGCTTTTTTTAGGTATTCTTCCTGTCTTCTCGAAGTTCTTATCATCTTTTCTTTTGGCGGTGATCCGAAATTCCTCTCTGCTGCCTTGTTTCCGTGTTCTTTAGCATACTCAATCACTCGTAGCTTGAAAGCAATATCATAGCAGAATCTGCGTTGTTTTTGAGCCATGTTTAGCAGTAAAAACATGAGAAAGCTTCTTCGGTACTAAAAGTTTACGTTTTGGTTGCCTTGAAGCACTGTAATCGGTAACGACGCGCCACGCTAGCGCTTTTCGAAAAAATATGCCGGTGAAATATGACCACACATGCGCACATTGGATGAATCGTAACCTTGACGTGTCAGTGGATCTGAACTCTATTTTACTGGAATGCCCTCTCTATCAGTAGTAAAACATAAAATACATCACGCAACTTATTACTTTTACAGAACCAAAAAAATTATGGAAATGATTTATTTGAAACCACTCTTTCACAAAAGGACAAAATGCAAAAGATTACTTATATATGTATATTGATATCAACCAAAAGTTTTAGACTGAAATTTCAACTCATAATTTTGATTACCGGCGCATAAGACGCACCCCATATTTTAGGCGTATTTTGAGGGGAAAAAAGTGCGTCCTATACGCCGGCAAATACGGTAATTTACAGTAGAAGTAATTTAATTTTCCCCTTTTTAGCATGAGAGTTATGAAATTTCAACCGAGAGCTACTATACAGCACATTATTCTGATTATGGGTTATAAATTTTATAGTTAAACGCTATTTGTCGCTGTGGACCACTAACGACCCCTTCATTTCGGCTCGAATGTTTTAAAGCTCGCTCAGTAGAACTAATGGTGTAACTAATGGTGTCAGTAGAACTCATGTAGTAGCTCAGTAGAACTAATGGTGTAATGGTTTAATAACCTGTTACGTAACAAATATTTTTCTAGTGAGAATTGAAAATGCTTATGTAGAGATACAGACGTATACATTCGTCTGTATCTCTACATACATATACATACGTCTTCTACGTATGTATATATACGTCTCTACATATATATACATACGTCTTCGTAGAGATACAGACGAAACATTGCGAAGCAGCGGAGTAAAAGTTGGAAGTTTCGTATTACGAGAGATTTTTACTCTGTGATGAGAAATCCACGGGATGATTTGTCTTACACTACTACCATCCATAGGGGAAGGGGGGGGATAGAGGATAAAATCATTTTTTTTATTAAATATATTTCGGGTGAGGTTCTAGTGATGGACTACGGTATTGCAGGGCTTTTCAGTTGGCAGTATCCATTCACATGATTACCCACCGTTAAAGCTTTGAAAATTCCGGTATTTGGAAAGTCATTTTCGGTAAAAACTCTGTCATTTTTCGAATAATAATATCAAAAATAATATTTTTGTTGTGGCTGACAAATTAAAATTAACACTTATGTGCACGTCATGGTATAATAAGATAGAAAGTTAGGAATGGAATTGCATGGCATCATAAAGGTTTTCCTCAACGTTTCAAGTGTTTAAAATGAAAAAAAAAAATGCTTTTTATGGTAAAGGTAGACTATGCCAATAAATATTACGAATTAGAGTGATTGGTGGGGTAATTTTAACGAGATTTATAATCGAGATTAGAGATATCTTGTGTAGGTGTTACAGATGTCTAATGCAAATGATATTGTATACGTTCTTGAGGTGGGTCTGTTATTTTGCTACTGAGATATTACGGAAATGTTTCCGATTTTTTGATCATTGACCTACGTGTTGTCATTGACCTCAGGAAGAAAAATATATTGAGATGAATATTGAAATATGATTGTTTCTTTCGATATATATTTTTCTTGTATGGCGTTCATGATACATTAGAAATGCTTTTTCGAGACATGCATACTATAGGAATTCTTAATTTAACCTTCGTGTCACGTGACACGAAGGTTAAATTGTTACTTGTACTTGTAGCATAAGCGAGCTTTATAAAAATATTTCTACATATTCGGAAATCTGTCAAAATTATGCTATATATATATATGCAGAACTAGAACATTCTAAATGATTTTTTTTTCCTTTATTACACTACAATATATATAAATAAATACCCCTTAAGAAGCTACTTATCACAGAGGTCTGACAGGAGCCTGTCAGTTTAATATGCCATATTAGGAGATCAGTGAGGATGGTGGAACCTCAGAAGAAATACAGCATACATCCATGTCTTAACCGGGGCTCGAACCGAGGTCCCTTTGATTAGTAGCCTAGAACGCTAACCACTTGTAATCACTTTATATTGTGCATTTACACGTTTTTTCAATGTGGTAACCTCAGTAGTAGTAGTTTAGCACACGAAGTACTCTGTTCAGATTTGAGTTGGGATGTTTTACCTTTAAGCGACACTTTTTTGCACACCATGGGCTAAATGGCCAGGTCACATCAGCCCCTTTGGCTCAGAGAAGGTTGGGAGAGGGAACCCACTGGAACGCTGTTGGAAGACAGATGGTAGCCTCCCGTCGAAGCCATCCAGTATGTTCTGTAACGTGCACAGGGTATGGCTCTCCCGCACACGGGGCCACGGCTTAACGTCCCATCCGACGGACGGCGGCCTTTCCAAGCCCATTGTTGTTCCCTACTGACTGTGGGCAGAACGGGGAAATTTGTGGAGATAAACCTCAACGCTGACCCAGCTTGTAGTCGAACCTCCCCTCAATAGGGGACCACCTTGTCATGGTGGGGGGGCCTAGGGTTCAGCAACCCGGTCAAAGGCTGTGCCGACCGGCGTGGCTGCACTGGTTGGACACAGCCAAGACCAACGGAGGTTGACGATGCCGCTGACTGGTTCCGTGTTGACCGGTTGGACGGTGACGGTGTCCGAGATTCACCTATCAGGTGCTCTGGGTGAGCAGTTCGAGGACTCTTCTGAAAAGATTTGTGCCCCAGTAGGTCGAGTCCTCATCAAAGTCTGGGCCTTACTAAGAGTCTCCTCCCCGGACGCTTAGCGAACTTGGATTTATATATCCTTGTTCATGGCTAACCGGGGAACAGATTAAAGTTAGGTTTCTTCCGGTGGTTAGCTTTCCTTCTATAGGACTGCTGCCATCTGAGGCTGGGGTTGAGGTGCGCCTATAGGGCGTATTCCTTGCCCCCGGCTCTAGATAGCACGGCTCTTCATAACTGGTTGTGTCGTATAGGCGGAATCGGGAATTGCCGTGGTTGCTTAAGATCGCAACGCAAGAGATTTGTTGTACTCGAACCTGGGAACTGGAGATTACAAGCCTGATGCACTACCAACTGAGCCACCCCCGCCCCTACTCTGTTCAGATGTGTCACCATATGAATCAATTGCCAACAGATCATGAACATTAACTTCATTTTTAACGCAATCTGCGATATTTTCCTTATTACCAGTGTTCACAAGTAAAGTTTTATTACATGAAGTAAAATTATAAGTCGTTTCTTCAGCCACCAAAAAGTTTCTTTTACAATGATTATGATCCGGATAAACCCTTGCTTCTTCAGGAGCTTCATTTACATGGTTTCTTCTGGGAGGGCTTTTACGTGCCTTTGATACTGGGCAATATAAAAATACGGTTGGTACTGCTGAATTTTTTAACTTCCTTTGGCCATGAATTCGAATCTTCTCCCATTGAGGTGTATCAAAGTGATCCTGAAAACGAGATATCAAAAGTTAATTAGAACTCTCATGAACATATTTAAAAAAATATCTAATTCGTTTGCTTTTCAATGACCTTTGCCAATTGCCCATAATCAAATTATTATTTTATTAGTTGGGTTGTTTTACCTCTGAGGGACACTTTTTTGCACACCATGGGCGAAATGGGCAGGTCACAAGGACCCCGATGACTCAGAGAAGGGTTGGGGAAGGGGACCCACTGGAACAGTTGTTGGGAAGCAGATGGTAGCCTCCCGTCAAGGCCATCCAGCGTGTTCTTTAACGTGCGCAATGTATGACTCACCCGCACACGGAGAAACAGCTTAACGTCCCATCCGACGGACGACGACCTTTCTCAAGCCCATCAGTGTCCCCTACTGACCGATGGGCAGGGAGATTCGTGGAGATAAATCTCAACACCGACCCAGATGGGACTCGAACCTGGGAACTGCAGATTACAAGCCTAGCGCACTGCCTACTAAGCCACCCCCGCCCCATTATTTTATGGAGATAATGATACTAGTGAAATTGTTTGAATATAGACACTCTGATATTATTTTAATTTTTTGTCTCAGTTAAATAACTTAGAATATGTTTGATTACATACAATATTTTACCAAAAGTTTCCCGACATTTACATGTCATGTGAATGGAAAATTACATCCACATTTCTTAACTGCGAAAGCAAGTTTTAAAAAAATGTCACTAGAAATGAAGATCTCCCTCAAATTATCGATTTTCAGCAATATTCTTTTAATATTTAGAGTTATTAAGTTAAAAACATTTAGCAACAAACATTGCTGCTTAACATTTTCAAAATTAATTGAATAATTTCACAAATTTCTAACGGAGGATTCAGTTTAGTAAGTGAACTTTAAAAATAGATTTGAATTTGAATTTAGCGGAAGTTGATTTTTTTTTCTTCACATATCGTGGGTGCGAATGGACAGGCAGTGTAATAAAGAAGGCGTTTTTTGATGTTGTATGAGAAGCCTGGAATGGTTTAATAGAGCTTCTATGTCCATCCTTTGTGTTTTGTAAAAGAATATTGAATGAAATATATAGCTCATTTGAATGAGAGACGAGAGTTGGCTTAGTTGGCAGCGTGCCAGACTCGTAATCTGCAGTTCCCAGGTTCCAGTCCCAATTATGTCAGCGAAGAAATTTATCCCCACTGAACCCCATCGTTCTGTTGGTGAGAGAGAACACATGAATGAGTTTGAAAGGCTGTCGTAGAACGGTTAAGCCGTGGGCAGGACAGCGATACTTTAAAGAATATTATTATTAGCCTTAAAGGGAAGCTTCCATCTTCCTCAGAGGAACTGTACAGTGTTTGGCCATTCATTGTTGTTGTCCTGTTCACAGTATATGCCCATTAATTTCGGAGCAGGAGATGGCTCAGCCAGCAGTGTGTCAGGCACTTAAACTTCAGTTCCGAAGTTCGGTTCCCAGTTCTGCTTGCTTTGAGATTTGCTCCTCTAATCTTAACCTCCATTCTTCCTCAGTGATAAAAGGGACAACGTTTGGACTTGGAAAGACCACCGTACATCGGATGGGACTTAAGATTCCCATACCCTCTGTACAGTCGCTCAAAAAGTTATCCGAACAATATGGTTGATTACAGAATTCGTAAAAAAATCTGGCAACGATTTTTTTAGAAATTAGACACCCAGTCGTGTACGTACACGAAGGTTGCCAGATCACAAATTTCTAAAAAATCGTTGCCAGATATTTTTCATGAATTCTGTAATCAACCATAGTGTTCGAATATTTTTTGAGCGACTGTACATTATAGAGCATCTCTCTCCTATCAGCTGTCAAGTGGATCCGCTTCCCCAATCTTCTGAGACTTTGAAGTCATTGTAAGTGGAAAAAGTGCTGCTCAGTGGTAAAGTAATTTAACAGAATGGAATATTAACGGAATGCATGTTTAGGTGAATTCTACAGATGAGAATGTGTAATGCCAAAATAAGTCTCATGTTGATAACGTTCAACTGACGAATTGATAGTGCACAAACGCGCTAAAGTGAAAGACCTATTGATAGGTATCGCTGAAGATTTAATTCATCAGTATTCCTTTGTATTTGGGGTTTATATATTTTATGGGTTGGGTTGTTTCACCTCTGAGCGGCACTTTTTTGCACACCATGGCCAGGTCACATGGACCCCGAAGGCTCAGAGAAGGAGGAGGGGGCTCAGAGAAGGTTCCAGGCGGAGGGGACCCACTGGAACAGCTGTTGGGAGACAGATGGTAGTCTCCCGTCAAGGCCATCCAACGTGTTCTTTAACGTGCACAGGGCATGGCTGTCCCGCACACCGAGCCACGGCTTAACGTCCCATCCGACGGATGGCGGCCTTTCCAAGCCCATCGTGTCCCCTACTGACCGTGGGCAGGGCGGGGAATTTTGCGGAGATAAATCTCAACGCTGACCCAGCTGGAACTCGAACCTGGGAAGTACAGATTACGAGCCACCCCCGCCCCTATATATTTTATGGTAAAGGGCTCTGACGTGTATCTAGAGAGTTGTGGATTAGATTCCCACCATGTCAGTAATAATTTATCAGACGGATAATTGCTATTTCTCCTAATTTCCTAATTTCAACCCAATTGTCATATCCTCCCAATTGTCCACCCAATTGTCGCACTTCCAGTTGATATCCACTCTGATGACTTCCATCCAATTGTCGCGATCCCGTGTAAAATTCATAGAATACAATATGTTTTAAACGATTCAAATGCAAAACCTTTATCTTAAAAAGGAAATGACGACTTGTTTTCATTGAAGATGGAGTTGGGAAATAATTATGTGATGGATGATGCTGGATATATAGCTTGAGAGTCCTCAATTCTTCTCTCATCATCGCTATCATCCTTCCGTTATACAGGGCTAAAGGCACAAGTTCAAATCCAGAGATTAGGTTTCAGGCTCATCCGTGAACAATAGTGATGACGTCGTTTTTAAGGAAAAACATCAATAGCTGTTGCTTTCCTGCTTATATTTTCCCTCTTGCTGATATTTATTTTGGTGAACTGCATTTCGATCTGTTTAGACTCGATGCAGTGACTATGCCAATCAGCCCTCAAAGGTTTTTCTTTACTCCTGTACTAACTGCCACTAATTTTTCAAAGATCCTAGTTACAAATAAGAAATGTTTCGTTTTATCTGATGGCGTCCAAATTCTTACTTCATATATCCGGAACGCATCCGTAGGATGCATCATAAGAAGTCAAGAATCCAAGCATTCACTTGAAAGACTTTTTTTTTACCGATGAACAATGGATTCAATCTAACATATCTTATCGTGTTACACATAGAGCAACATTGGATGCATTAAAAGACGTCAAAATAATAGTGACCGGATCCGGATCTAAAAAATCGAAGGGCAAGAAACACCATCGAACCGGAAAATGCAAGGGAGGGGTCGCAAAAGACTGGATTAATGTAGCGTAACACATCCACTCCGTTTTACAAGTCTTTAAAATTTGCTAAATATGTTAAATATTCTCTTACCCTTACTAGAATTCTGAAAGGGTGTGCGTGCTGGTCCCTTAAGCCTCGAATAAAATATTTATATTACCACGGACAATAGATAAAATCTGTAAAAACGCGTTCAAACATTACTGCATTATTGATATATGACCAAAGGGGAAAATGACTTTCGATAATGAGAAAAAGCTAATTTGAAAAATCAATGATGATATTTTAAAGAGAAAAAAATGCACTTGGATGAAGTCACAAATTAAAAGAAAAACTTATTTTATGAAAATGAAGCGATCTTTCAGCTGACAGAGCAAACAAGTTGAAAAAAATACTCGGCTGTCGCGTAACAATCTTGAATTAAATGTGTGAAATTTCAGTCGTGCAAATCACGAAGTCTACAGAGTGAAATGGAAAGGAGAGATGTTGGGTAATAAAGTGAATAGACTTCCAATAATAGCATATAATTATATTTAAAGAAAAATTAGGAAAATGCAGATTTTAGATGGATTAGTAGTAACACGTTTAATATTGTCATTTGCTTTTCCTGACTCTTCGATTAGTTTCAAATGCTAAACTTTATCTCCTATTATTATGAATATCTGTTATTTCGTTGGAAGAATTTGCCATTTTTATTTTGCAAATAATTTTAAAAATAAAATCCTACTCAGAAGTTTATTGAGCTGGCATCTATAATTGGGAAATTATTTGGAAACTTTTTCCCAATTATAGATGCCAGAATTGGGAAATTTTCAATTTAATTTGAAACAAAGAGTTTTAAGATGCTAATCACTTTTTTTTACTTTCTATGGGACATCAATACTTTCAAGTGCATTCCGCTTGTGTCAGTCCCCCTTCCCAAGTATGTATTTCTCTTCCTAATCCGAATTCGCAGGTTTAGTCAGTCTCGAAAGAGCGTCGCCTTTCGCTGGGAAGCACCTTTCCTATAATCATCTGTTGCATCTTGGTGATTAATGAAAAAGGCCAAAATCTGCAATTTGTTGCTCAATGTTGCGACAGCTATGATACCTAAGCACGTTATGGTCTAAAAGAATCTCGTCCTGGAATCCATATAACCAGGTCAAAAATATTTCCAGAACAGACACCACAACCACCACCACATTTCTGCTGTGTTCCGTGAGCTTCTTGGAAGCAAACGTGATGGAATGTTCTTGTCTCTGGGCTTCAATCTGCGAGAGACATGCGCAGATGCATTTAATCTAGAATGTAAGGTTATGCAGTATCAGGTGTATTGCATTCTGCTACCTGGCAGAGCCCTCCCCACTCACTCGGTGCCTAGATTTCTTTATCTCCTTCTATGCTTGGGTTGGGTTGTTTTACCTTGAGCGGCACTTTTTTGCACACCATGGGCTAAATGGCCAGGTCACATGAACACCGAAGGCTCAGAGAAGGTTGGGGGAGGTGACCCACTGGAACAGCTGTTGGGAGACAGATGGTAGCCTCCCGTCAAGGCCATCCAGCGTGTTCTTTAACGTGCACAGGGTATGGCTCTCCCGCACATGGGGCCATGGCTTAACGTCCCATCCGACGGACGACGATCTTTCTCAAGCCCATCAGTGTCCTCTACTGACCGATGGGCAGGGAGTTTTGTGGAGATAAATTCAACACTGACCCAGCTGGGACTCGAACCTGGGAACTACAGATTTCGAGCATGGCGCGCTACCGACTGAGCCACCCCCGCCCCCTCCTTCTATGCACCATTGCAACTATGCAGGTCGCTACTTCAGAGTCACGTCTGTGAGTGGATTTGCAATCACTGCACACTGATCTAGATAGGTCACACTGATCTCAGAAGATCACTTTCGAAACATTCAAAACCTTTCACTTTAGGAAGTGTCAGTAATATCCGAAGAGTCCTAATATGCTCTTCAGTTCCTTCTTCATTCGAGGAGCTTTCATCTTTCTGATGACCTCTAGTTTTGCATGGTGGGGGCGACGCCTTTGCGAACCAACAATGTGACCAAAATCTTCATATTGATATCCCTAAGATCCGCTCCAAGATGTTAAGATGATCCTCCCATCTGTTCGAAAGAAAAAGCTATATCTTCTAGATTTGCACAGCAATGTTTATAGCACACAACTAATATAATTATATATTAGGTGTGTGCTATATATTATATTATTCTATTATATAAATATATATAAAATATATATATAATATATTATATTATATATACTATATAAAATAATTATAGCACACAACTTTCTGGAAAAAGTGCCCCAGAGTTCTTCAGCCCGAAGGGAAGCACTTCTCACTGGTAGAGCCCTCGGTGGGTCACGAATGTTGTGTAACGTTTACTACAGGTACTGATTGGTATTTGCCAATATCCCTTTAGCATATGCAGAGTTGTTATGTAGCTCGTCCGTTCCACCTGGTACAGCAACTGTACCTCACTGTACAGTCGCTTTTCACCACACACACAACTGGGTGCATAAACTCAATGTTGAAGGGCATAATCAATCCCTTCAGTCTCCCACCTGACGGTCAACTTCATCGCATAGTGCAATGGGAACTATTAAATGATGTGCTTACCTGACCACTGATAGAACCCTGAGCTTAAAGAACACCATGAATCGCATTGAAGGGAGGCTACCGTCCATTTACTAGCAGTTATCCAGTGGTTCCCCCTATCAGGGTCGTTGTGACCTGGCCACTTAGCCCATTGTGTGCAAAAAGGTTCTACTCATAGGTAAAACAACCCAACTCAACTTATATTCCCATTCACATGTAACAGATCAAAAAGGATTTCAGCAAAAACGGTGTTTTCAGATTGCTTTTGTCTTAATTTATGGAAACCAGGGTAAAATACGTACAATACAAAAACTTTGCTTAGCATTCTGTTTTTGTAACTTTTTATGGCAAAATATCCTCTTTCACTTACCTCTTATGATTACCTGTATTCGTAGTTATACCTTACACTATTATATATTCATCTATTTCAACTTTCTACCAGGAACCGAAAGAAAATTGCTGTTTCTGTGAAGAAGAATTGAAATGAGAAAAGGAACAAATTGTTACTGAAAACCTCTCGTGCGCCTAGTTTCGTTAAAGATGATTCAATTAATTACATTTATTGTTAAATAAGTAATATTCTGTAGCGAAATAATTAATGTTCTACGTAATTAAGAAGTGTCTTTTATGATTGACTTATTGATGCAATGACTGAAAGAATTAATTTATTGAAATATATTGCATAAATTGACTATTTGAGATTTTCCGCCCAGTAGAGATTTAAAAAGAGAAATGGAATCTTTCTCTTCAGAAATTGACATAAAAGATTACGATATGATCATCGAACTGTAGACTGTAAATTCATTTCCAGTGAAATATGCAAGTCTTTTCCAAAACTCTTTTCATCGTAAGGTAACTTATGATATATTGGAATCTCCGTAAAATCGTTATTCCAAAGAGTACGTAAATAGAAATTAATGGGAAGATGTCAATAGATTTTATCGAACTTTTTAACAATGACTTATTATGAAATGGAGACTCTGGATGTCCTGAATATGTAACTGGAGCTCTACGGTTGAGTTTATTGTGCACAAAAACAACACATAAGATCATTTTCCAAACATTCAGGAAAAGAAATATATAAACCCCAAATGCAAAGCAATGAGGAATTAAATCTTCAGCTTTATCAATAGGTCTTTCACTTTACATTGTTTGTGCACTATCAATTCGTCAGTTGAATGTTATTAACATGATATTTATTTTGGCATTACACATTCTCATCTACAGAATTCACCTAAACATGCATTTCGTTAAACAAGCCACCGACCAAGTACACTACGACATTAAAATGCGATATCCATTTTTGCGATTAGTCTTTTTAGCGTTTTCCGATTTAAAAAATCATGTTTTTTTTTTGTAATATCCCTTGTATTTAAATACGAGTACAGTTAATACTCACTTGGTATGTTGACATTCGTACGAAAGTGAAGATTCCTACACAAAATACGCTAGTAAAATGAAGAGGCAGTCGTGATACGTACAGCGGATGGGGTAAAGTGTTAAATCCTTCTGACACGTTATATATATCATAAACCACCTGTTGTAAAATAACAGGTCGTACACTATTATGGTTAATTTTTAGCAACTTACGTTGGAAGTCACTGAACTGGAATCCAAATATTATAAGTAGAAAGATCTGATTAAACGACTGCACAAAACTACACTAAATGATACTATAATTTATAGTGGTAGATGTTTTCGCCATCCTTTAATTACTTTTATCTAACAAATAGCATACTATAAAAAATGAGGATTTAAGATTTCATTGAAAAAAATATTCATTATTTACACTGACTGCTTTCAGAATGAAATAAAGTTTTCTACCTTTTCCAAACCATGCATCTTATACTTTATATAAGAGGTTACCCAAATTAAACTGACAATATTTAAGTAAATATGTAGAGAGAACTCAGTGGATTTAAGCAATATTTTGAATTTCAACATTTCAGATCATTACTGAAGCAATACATAAAACAGTAGGCATCATGATATACAAATGGAAGAGGTGTAATTTTAAATTTTACAGAAGATATAAAATATCCTGTAAACATGAAATTCATCGGAATTAGCTTTCAATTTTCAATTGACAAATTCATCGGATTTTAGCGGATTTAGAAATTGTTTTGCCGACCGTCATCTTTAATTATATTTAAGGCAACTTCTAATGACTGATTGCATGGTATAATCAGTGTCTACTTAATGGGAATGCGTGCCGATTTCCGCAAATCTCCGTGTTAGCGAGCGCGCATTGGAAACTTCAGAACTTGCCACATGAGGGCAGCACCGCTCCGCGGTCACCTAACCTACGCTATAATAAAAATATAAATGCCCCCCTCAAGCAGCTTCTTGCCACAGAGGTCTGACAGGAGCCTGTCAGTTTATATGACAGAGTAGAAGGTCTGAGAGGATGGCAGGACCTCAGCAGAAAAACGACACATACATCCATGCCTAACCGGGGCTCGAACCCAATGGTAAGTATGTAACGATCTGTTCGAAGTCATATGGTAAAGAATCAGACAGATGGTTAATCAAATGCAATAAACTAGAATCTTTCTCAGAGATACAACGGAAATAACGAAAAATATGTTTAAAAATTATCGTTACGTTTTTTTTTTATCGTTAGGTTACGTATCGTATCGTTGCTTAATGCGCCCTGGTTCATACACATATTTGTGCAGTTCAGAAAGCTCACAAAAAGTGTTTTAAACTTCAACATTCCATTAGTCATATATGTACAAGACTGGTTTCAGAAGGGATGGAGGGGGAGACAGGATCTCCGAGTCGAATAAAATGATCGACATTTTTATTACTATACATAGCACTATTTTTGTAAAATAACACAATATTTGAATCAGTGAAGTATTTTAAATTGGTAGTAACAATATTATGCTCAAAGAAAGCTATAGCATTTTCTTTCCATGTTATTTCAAAGGGAATCTAACTATGAAGCTCTATAGCAGGGAGGACCAAATTTTTAGACTCTGCGATCGACTATTAAGTTGAGTTGGGTTGTTGGATTGTTTTACTTCTGAGCGGCACTTTTCTACACACCATGGGCTAAATGGCCAGGTCACATGGACCCCGAAGGCTTAGAGAAGGTTGGGGGAGGGGACCCACTGGAACAGCTGTTGGGAGACAGATGGTAAGACAGATGCTAAGACAGAAGGCCATCCAGTGTGTTCTTTAACGTGCACAGGGTACGACTCTCCTGCACAAGGAACCACGACTTAAGGTCCTATCTGACGGACAGCTGTCTTTCCATGCCCATCGGTGTCCCCTACTGACCGTGGGCAGGGAATTTTGCGGAGAAAAATGTCAACGCTGACCCAGCTGGGACACGAACCTGGGAATTACAGATTACGAGCCTGGAGCGCTACCGACTGAGCCACCCCCGCCCCACATTTCTGCTGGGTTCCGTGAGCTTCTCGAAGCAAAGGCGATGGGATGTTCTTGTCCCTGGGATACAATCTGGGAGAGACATGCGCAGACCGCAATCCCAGATGCATTCCGATGCAGAACGTAAGGTAACGCAAGATCAGGCGTGTTGCATTCTGCTGCCTCGCAGAGCCCCCCCCCCCCCCCCCGCAGTGCATCGAATGCCTTATCTGCACCATTTGAACTGTGCAGGTGCCTGCCCCCCGATAGGAAACCATCTTGACGTAGTGTGTGTGTGGGGGGGGGGGGGGGGGGGGGCTTGCGGTCTCACTAAGGTCGAAGGCTCTGCTTACGGGATTGGCCCTGGTTGGACAGGCTAAGATCTCGAGATCGAAGGCTCTGCTGAACGGTATGGGACCCGGTTGGACAGGCTAAGACCTCCATCTCAGAGTCTCAGAGGAGTGGTTAGGGGCCCTGCTGACTGTCCTGTTTCGTCAGGTCGGACAAGGCTCAAAATTTCGGTCCCCACTAAGAGTTCCCACCACGAGAGCCGAGGCAACTTGGATCTATATATCCTTGTTTGTGGCTAACAGGGGCACAGATTAAATTTAGGTTTTAACCGATGGATGAGCTTTACTTCTATAGTATTGCTCGCCATTAGGTAGTCGGGGATGGACTGTATCTATATGGTACTGTCTTGCCCCTGACCGTTGTTTAGTGGGGAATATGGCATTTCCCTCTACTGGTAGTGCTTCAGGCGGAACTAGTGGGTCTTGTCTCATATATATATTTACCTGTGCAGGTGTCTGTCTTCAGAGTCACGTCTGTGAATGGATTTGCAATCTCTGCATACTGATCCAGATAATGTCGGCAATATCCGATGAGTCCTAATATGCTCTTCAGTTCCTTCTTTATTCGAGGAGCTTTCATCTTTCTGATGACCTCTAGAGTTGCATGGTGGGGCCGATGCGTGACCGAACCAACAATATGACTAAAATATTTGGTTTCGCTCCTCCCCCAAGTACACTTTGCCAGTTTGATTGTAAGATACTTGACATTAATATCCCTAAGATTCGCTCCAAGATGCTAAGATGATCCTCCCAGCTGTTCGAAAAAGAAAGCTATATCATCTAGATATGCACAGCAGTAATCAACAACGGTGGCGTAATTATGGTATTCACAATTTTCTGGAAAAATGCCCCAGAGTTCTTCAGCCCTAAGTGAAGCACTTCCCACTGGTACAGCCCTCCGTGGGTCACGAATGCTGTGACACCTTTACTACATGGGCTGATTGGTATTTGCCAATATCCCTTTAGCATATCCAGAGTGGTTATGTAGCTCGTCCGTTCCACCTGATATAGCAACTCTATTGGGTTTGCCACCCAGTGATGGCATTGAGGCTGTGAAAGGGACAAATTGTTACTGAAAACCTGTCGTGCGCTTTTTTTCGTCAAAGATGATTGAATAGTTTACATTTATTGTCAAATATGTAATATTCTTTAGGGAAATAATTAATGTTCTACGTAATGAAGAAGTGTCTTTTATGATTCACTTATTGATGTCATGACTGAAAGAATTAATTTATTGAAATATATTGCATAAAATGACTATTTGAGATTTTTCATCCATTAGAGATTAGAGAGATTATTAGAGATCCATTAGAGATTATTCATCCATTAGAAATCGAATCTTTCTCTTCAGAAATTGTCATAAAAAATTACGATATGATCATCAAATTGTAGACTGTTAATTAATTTCTAGTGAAATATGCGTCTTTTCCAAAAATCTTTTCATCGTAAGGAATGCGTACTTTTTGGAATCTCCGTAAAATCGTAACTCAAAAGAGTACCTAAATATGCAACAATGGGAAGATGTCAATAGATTTTATTGAACTTTTAAACAATGAATTATTATGAAATGGAGACTCTGGATGTCCTGAATATGTAACTGGAGCTCTACGGTGGAACTTATTGTGCACAAGAATAACAGAGAAGATCATTTTCCAAACATTCAGGAAAAGAAATATATAAACCCTAAATGCAAAGGAATATTGATGAATTAAATCTTCAGCGTTATCAATAGGTCTTTCACTTTTTTGTTCGTTCACTTTTGTGCGTCAATAGGTCACACGTTTGTGCACTATCAATTCGTCAGTTGAACGTTATTAACATGAGACTATATTACTGCTGGGAGAAAGATGGTAGCCTCCCGTCAAGGCCATCCAGAGTGTTGTTTAATATTGGGTTGTTTAACCTCTGAGAGGCACTTTTTCTGCACACAATGGGCTAAATGGCCAGGTCACAAAGGCCCCGAAGTCTCCAACAATGTTGAGGGAGGGGTCGCAATTGAACAGCTGTTGGGAGACAGATGTTACAGTCGGTAAAAAAAGTATGCGAACACTATAGTTGATTACAGAATTCAGAAAAAAATATCATTCAACGATTATTTGTTTCTCGTCTTTCCACAGCCATATCTGGGCTCTCCTGCACACGGAGCCACGGTTTTACGTTCCATCCGAAGGACGGCGGCCAAGTCAATCGGTGTCCCCTACTGACCATGGGCAGAGACGTGGAGGAGGGGGAATAAAAACCATGGGTAAAGAGGTGCTCTGAAGTGATTTGCACAGTAAGAAGAAAGGGGCTCGAACGCTCTGGTCTCGACGAGAGACCGAGGGCAAATTGCATTTGTATCTGCGCGCACGTACATGCTGAATATACAGAAGAACGTTTAGGAGAGGGTGGTCACATGTAGTGCTACCCCTTTGAATACCGGGACTCATTGCAAGGCCTCTGGTATTTGAGTGAAAAACTGCTTGCTATCCGTTAGTATGCCGTCCCGTGGCCGAGTGGTTAGAGCGCCTGGCTACTGATCTACGGGAACTGGGTTCGAGCCCCGGATAAGGCATGGATGTTCGTGTTGTTTTCTGCTGAGGTCCTGCCATCCTCTCAGATCTTCTACTGTGGCATAGAAACTGACAGGCTCCTGTCAGACCTCTGTGGCAAGCAGCTGCTTGAGGTGGTATTTATTTTTTATTCATTATCCGTTAGTGGTTCCTAACTGGGTCTTAAAACCATCACACGGCGCTCCGATGGCTTATGCAGTGCTGAAAAAACTGCCTGATGCCTCAACTTCCTGATAATTTCAGCGAATGTCATTTTTAAACTAAATCGCTTTACCACTAAAATAATCGGTGAATGTCAACTGTAAATCAAATCATTTTAGCACTAAAATATCAGCTATAAACTATTTCGTTTCACCTCTAAAATATCAGCGAATGTCAACTATAAACCAAATAATTTTATCTTTCAGATATCACTGAGATTTCAACTGTAAAACCAAATCGCTTACCTATTAAAATTTTAAAAATTCCATTTACCTTGGGAGTTCTTGAAAGCGACGATGAAATTCTGATCAAAATGATTTTCGCAAAACATCACTTCACACAAAAGTATATTTTCCAATGCCGGAGCGATAGCTGCTGTTGCAACCAAGCACACAGTACATTTCGAGTCCAGTCGTGGTGGTTAGGACTAACAAAGAAATATCACAAAGTGGCTCACACAAAAATTGTGTACGCAAAATATCTACAATCACACCTGAGGACGTTAAACACTCTAATAAATAACAATTCACTTTGTATTCTCCTCAAAAACGTATAATATATATCGACTACAAAAGTTAAAAAGTTTAAAAAAAAACTGCCACAGTGCTACATCGTGGCCAGCGACAACACGTGAGACGAAGGCTCACGTGACTGCTCAGGCTCTTTTTCGAACGTCACAGTCACGTGACATCTGACCTTTCCGTAGAGAGGGCTTTGTATCATATCTCTTAAACCCATTGACCAATGCAGCAAATTCAGGATCCATAATCAAGCTCAGAGCCATAAGTCCGTTCAGTTTCGTATAAATGGTCAGCACCAGGACCCTATGTGGTTGACCACTCCTCAGCA
The DNA here is from genome assembly GCA_038380435.1 of Ryuthela nishihirai. NCBI lineage: Eukaryota > Metazoa > Arthropoda > Arachnida > Araneae > Heptathelidae > Ryuthela > Ryuthela nishihirai. The sequence continues at coordinate 2,382,341 of JAWZYU010000041.1, forward strand.
GCATAGAAAAAAAAGGAAAGTAGCCATAGTTGAAGGCCACACTAATCTGTCAGCCCTCCGCTTCCTTTCACTTCCACAAGAGAGTATCTATTTTGAAAGGTACTAACGGCCTGCACCACGAGAAGGCGCGGCCGGCTGTATTTACTTATCAAATTATAAATATATTACAAGAGAAGAGTGAATTAATTTCAAATGGATTAGGATTTTATATCCTAGTAAAATTGTATTTTTATTCACAGAGTAACAAAGCGTTTGATAAACATGATCAGCTATGAAATTCAAAAATAAATTTAGCAATTAACGAAACGTACAGTCGCTCAAATATATTTCCGAACACTATGTTTGATTACAGAATTCACAAAAAATATCTGGCAACGATTTTTTTAGAAATTAGTGATCTGGCAACCTTCGTCTACAGTACACGCAGGTTGCCAGAGCACTAATTTAAAAAAAAAATAAAAAATCGTTGCCAGAGCACTAATTTAAAAAAAAATCGTTGCCAGACCACTAATTTCTAAAAAACCTTTCTAGATATTTATCTAAATTCTGTAATTAACCGTAGTGTTGGGATATTTTTTTGAGCGACTGTTCATCAAATAAATTTTTAAACTGCTCAGAGTGTCATAGATTGTAAAACGTTTCGCCCTACTCCCCCCCCCACTAAAAATAAAATATAAAAACCTTTGTACCGTTATACCATATACTCAGAATAACGAGTTATATGTTAACTTACAGCTTGCGAATAAACTTCGTTTGAGGGAGGACTTAATAATATTTACCCCGTTTCAAATCTCTGTAAAGAGAGCGGATAGAGTCTCAACTTTATTATTATTATAACCGATCAGATGCTGTTTGTCCGTAGTATTAGTAACATAAGAAATATCTCAGTGTTCTAGACCAATGTTTCCCAAAGTGGGCGATACCGCCTCCTGGTGGCACTGGAACGATCCAGGGGGTCGGTAGTAGCCTCGGGTGCAATTGAGGGGTGGTAGAAGCATAAAGAAAGATGGGAAGATAAGAAAATTTTGAAAAACCGTTCGTACAAGTTTCATATGTTGTGTAACATAGAGTTAAAGTCGTAGTGATTACTTTATTTTCTAAATAAACACCTAAAATTATCCTTCATCATCTTAATTTTCTGTGTGTAATGCGAATGTTACTATGGTTGAGTTTAATAAATAATTTTATAATTTCAATCTTCAAGGTGTCTTATTTACAACAACATCGTTCTTTACTATGTTGTAGTACGTAGGTAGAAAGACAGATACATAAAAGAACACAAGTTTTATCACTGCATCTTTTTGTTTGTTCGCTTAAAGAAGATAGATTTCCAGGGTCGCTGAGTAATTTTTTTTTCTGAAAAGGGTGTAGAAGGACAAATAAACTTGGGGACCTCTGTTTTAGAGTAATCAAAAATGTTTTTTTCCCAAGTTCGTAAGTAATACTTCGCATAGAGATAAGAGTTCAGAAGTTTATATAATTTTTACCTATCTTTCGATTGCTTTTCGATCGTCAATTGTTTATAGGTTTGTGTGTTTGCTAAAATAGTTTTTCAACATATCTTCCCACCGGACTTACTTATTGTAATGAGTTGTGTACCAAACGGAAACTTGCCATATTGGAAGTGTCGCAAGCTATAAAACGTTCGCTGCTGTGTTTTCTTCCCATCTAAAATGAAATTGCGAGATGATTTTCAAATGAAGGGTGGTGACTTACAGTCACCAGCTTCCATTTTACACAATATATATATATATATTGTATATACATATATTTCCCCCCGCCCTGCCCACAGTCAGTAGGGGACACCGATGGGCTTGGAAAGGCCGCCGTTCGTCGGATGGAACGTTAAGCCGTGGCCCCGTGTGCCGAAGAGCCATACCCTGTGCACGTTAAAGAACACGCTGGAAGGCCTTGACGGGAGGCTACCATCTGTCTCCCAACAGTTGCTCCAGTGGGTCCCCTCCCCCAACCTTCTCTGGGCCTTCGGGGTCCATGTGACCTGGCAACATAGAAAGTAGTAGTGTAACCTAAGTAACATAGAAAATGCACCAAATGTTTTCTCTTCTGAAGCAAAGGAACGATGAATATACAAATTGCCGTATTTTGCAGCATATAAAACTACCGCATTTTCCGAAACATAAAATCACCCTGAGTTCGATACGTTAAGTCGAGGTTCTCCATTTTTCTAATGATTCCTCCTGAATAAATTATTGCCGGATAAAATTCTTAAATGACTGAAGTGAAAGTAGTCTAATGTAGCCTCCATGACTGTGAGCTTTATCGCCATGGCTATCAGCAGTTTAAAACGAAATAGAATACACACCATTTAACATAAAAAGAAACGAGAGAATTAAAGGAAAATAATAACTAACACCCTGCCACTCTGCCGTCCATTAAAAACCACACTGAATATTTTTGCACTAGAAAGACATAATCATCCTGACACTTTTCGTAAAATAATTTTGATTATGTTTAGAACAAATTCCCATAGAAATTATTTACTTCCGGATGTGTTCTGCTGATCATAGTGATGAAGACGTCAATAACACTGTGCCCGAAACGCTTCTCTTCCGAGTCAGAGCACATTTTGAGAGTGCAAGTAAGAAGTGAAGTATATTGGTTTTAATTCCAGTTATTACACTTCAAGGGATCGATGGGAACAGTCACGTAGGTCTGCATCAGAGCAAGTGTTCCAAACGGACTTCCTCATCAGCAATACATGCTTTGTAGCGTCTTCTCATCGATTATCGAAACGTTCGAAAAGTTCCGGAGTGTTCGGAGGTTTAACAGAAAGTTCTGCCATTTTAACTGACGCGTTAATAGAAGCTGATGGCAAACTTTAATTTACCATAGATATCTCTTTTTTGATGGGAAATCTATCTTTGATATAATAATGAGCATTGTGAAAGTGTCACGAAAAATAAAAGTATTTACTCTCTCAATGATTTAGTGAACACTGAATGGTAATTATTTATAATTGGATACTCAAATTTTCTTCCTACAAAAGTAATGTGCACGTAGTCTCATTTCCTCCATCATAATCTCAAAACCAATGTTCTATTCCCACCATCGCCATCCAGAGATTAATTTTCAAAAAGAAAAAAAAACTGCTCGAAAACTTGCTTGAAATTATTAGTTATATGCTAGAAGCGAGTTCAATGCGATTGGATTATTTAGCCCACAGGGCTTTTTTGAAGTGTGAATTGCCGCTGCATATTTCAAACTTCTGTGCCATTCTGTTGTGGTAATTCATCTTTGTTTTCATGATGCTAGAATATTACCCATAAGGGAATAATTTTAGGGATTATTTTATTTCGGAAGAATATATTTCACAAACTTATATATATGTAGAGTAATGGCTCAAGTTCCGTAGAATTTCTGCTGGGCAATTTTGGCGATTTTCCGCAAACATGCAGTAAGAGAATTATGACCGATATTTTAATTCTACACTGTATTGATTCCCCCCACTTGATATATTTTTGGTGGGTTTTTATAAATGTGAGAAGTGACAAGACAACCCAGGCCTCCCCCACAGACTGTGCTTTCCCTATATGACGTCACATTCCCGGCCACGCCCGTTTATGCGTCCCCACTACTATAGCTCTTTATTAATATTCCTAACCGACCACGCCCACTTATTAAAACTCATAATTACAAATCAACCTTTCTTAATTAAAAAATCCCTTCATTAAAACACTTACCAAAGGTGCCAACCCCTTCATCAAAACTCCATTATTAATTAAACATCATCGAAAGTGTCGCCATCTTCATTAAAACACTTATCAAAAGTGCCACCCCCCATTATCAAAAACCCCTGTAATAAAACACTTATTAAATGTGCTACCCCTTTATTAATTTGCACCCCCCTTAATTAAAACGTTTATCAAAAGTTCCGCCACCTCCTCAACATTTGGCGGCCATCTTCGATGGCCAACCTATAATCTCATTTACCATTAAAAAAACCCTTTATTAATATGTGCTCCTCTGAATTAAAATGCCTATCAGAAGTTCCGCCACTCATTAAAAAAAACCTTATTAAAATGCGTTCCATTTATTAAAACACATTAGCAACATGTATTAGTAAGCCGGTAAGTATGTAAGGCAGTAAGAATGTGAGTAAATAATTCAGTAAGAGTATGAGTAAATAATTGAGTAACTGTTTAGTTAGTAAATAAGAAAGTGTGTTAGTCAATTGGTAAGTGTGTGAGTTAGTCAGTCAGTAAGTAATTTAGCGAGGGATAATTTCGTTTTCGTAGTCAGTAAGTGTTTTATTGAACGAGAGAGAAAGTAAGTAAATAAGAAAGTGAGTGAATAAAGCAGTAGCTGATTTAGTAAGTGAGGAAAAAAGTAAGTGTGTGAGTAAGTAATTCAGTAAATATAGTGTAAGTCAGTATATGTGTGAGTAAGTAATTCAGTAAATATAGTGTAAGTCAGTACATGTGTGAGTAAGTAATTCAGTAAATATAGTGTAAGTCAGTATATGTGTGTCAGTAAGTAATTCAGTAAATATAGTGTAAGTCAGCATATGTGTGTCAGTAAGTAATTCAGTAAATATAGTGTAAGTCAGTATATGTGTCAGTAAGTAATTCAGTAAATATAGTGTAAGTCAGTATATGTGTCAGTAAGTAATTCAGTAAATATAGTGAAAATCAGTATATGTTTCAGTTAATAATTCAATAAGTGTGTGAATAAATAAGGAGTTAGAGTGAGTAGATAATACAATGAGTGTGTGAGTAAATAATTCATCAAGTGTGTGTGTAAAAAATTCAATAAGTGTGGTTTAGTGAGTAAGTAAGTACATAAGTAAGAAAATAAATATGTAAGAATCTGAGTCAGTCAGTGTGTAAGTAAACAGGTAAGAGTGTAAGGTGTTAAGTGAGTTAGTGAGTAAGAAAATACGTAATAAATAAGTAGGTGTGGAAGTCAGTAAGCAAGTGTGTAAATCAGAATGTGAGTGAATAAGATAGTAAGTTATTTAGTGAGTGATAATTATTCCGTTTCCTAAGTAAGTGTTTCTGAAGTGTAAGTGTTTTCTGAGTAAGTGAAGAAAGTAGTAAGAAAGTAAGTGTGTGAGTAAGTAATTCAGTAAATAATGTTTAAGTCACTATATGTGTCGGTAAATAATTCAATAAGTGTGTGAGTAAGTCAGTATATGTGTCAGTAAGAGTGTGAGTAAATAAGTCAGTAAATAAACCGGTAATGTGTGTGTGTAAATAATACAACAAGTTTGTGGTTTGTGTAAGTAAGTAAGAAAAAAAGTGAGTCAGTCAGTGTGTAAGTAAATAAGTAAGAGTGTGAGTAAAGTGTTAAGTGAATTAATGAGTAAGAAAGTGTGGAAGTCAGTAAGGAAGTGCGTAAGAAACTAAGCGGGGAATTTTGCGGAGATAAATCTCAACGCTGACCCAGCTGGGACTCGACCCTGGGAACTACAGATTACGAGCCTGGCGCGCTGCCGACTGAGCCACCCTCGCCCCCGGGTTCGGTGTGTATGACACGATTATGTAAACGCTTTTACTCCAAAGAAAATTCTTCTGGTGTTGAATAGAAACCTAAAATATGTTCGGCTTATACTTTTACTAGTGGAAAAAAAATGTTTACACTATTTATTAAGATTTTTTTTTTTATTTATGCAGGTCGACCCGTAGTATAAAATGATGTTTACCGATATAAAACATTTATTTCTCCAGGGATGTAACCCAATAAAGTATGATAAACAGAGGTGAACGAGAGACAGTGAAGAAAAAACAATGTCCCCTGTCCATTGGGGCGGGGGTGGCTCAGTCGGTAGCGCGCCAGGCTCGTAATCTGTAGCTCCCAGGTTCGAGTCCCAGCTGGGTCAGCGTTGAGATTTATCTCCGCAAAATCCCCCGCCCTGCCCACGGTCAGTAGGGGACACCGATGGGCTTGGAAAGGCCGCCGTCCGTCGGATGGGACGTTAAGCCGTGGCCCCGTGTGCGGGAGAGCCATACCCTCTGCACGTTAAAGAACACGCTGGATGGCCTTGACGGGAGACTACCATCTGTCTCCCAACAGCTATTCCAGTGGGTCCCCTCCCCCAACCTTCTCTGAGCCTTCGGGGTCCATGTGACCTGGCCATTTAGCCCATGGTGTGCAAAAAAGTGCCGCTCAGAGGTAAAACAACCCAACCCAACCCCTGTCCAAAGTTAAAGAAATAATCATTAAAATCAATGGGATGAATTAAGACCGTAATTATTCCAGCGCATCGAAGGAAAAAAGCCTTTTTTATAATATTATGAGTCGTTTTATTAAGGTATTCAGAGAGGGAAAAAACTTCTAGGGTTGTATACCATCTTTAAGAATCAAAGTCGAAAATCACACTTCGCGTCATTGCTAAACGTATTGGAACGTGTCCTTATGAATCATTGTTATCTCACGTTTGAGCAAACATAATGACCTTTGATAAACGGGATAACTCATCAACGTCATCCTCCATGCCGTGGATAAACGCGAAGACTCCTGAACGTATGAATCATCCACAAATATATAAGGATTTTTTTTAAAATACGGATTTTAAACGTGTGATTCCCAGGACTTTTCAGATTGTAAATCCATCCGTCAATGAAACGTGGTCCACAGGATGGGGGAAGTACTTATAAATTGATTACTAAGTGTCATTTACGAGAAATAAAAAATTAATTTTCAATGTGGTTTAAAAGAAATAATAAAATTAATTCCCAATGTGGTTTACAAGGAATAATAAAATTAATTCCCAGTGTGGTTTACAAGAAATAAAGAAAAATATATTCCTAATATACACGAAAAAAATATAATTTTTTAGAATAAAAAAGTTCCAAAGTGCGGACATAAAATTATTTGACACCTTCAGAGTTCTTTAGTTCACGATGGATTTGGGTGGGAGAGGGTCTTTGGGGGGTGAAGGCAGAATTAAAAATGGCGGACGAAGGGCAAAATCACGGGAGTTTGATGACGTCAGATTCCAAAATGGCCGACGAACGGCAAAATCGCGGGACTTTTTCAAAAGGGGGCGTGCTCGTGATATCTGAGTGTTGCATGACCTTTAAGGTCAAAATAGAGTTCAAGGTCATTTGCCCCGAAAGAGCCGAACCTACTACTCCTGCTTGTATTTTCCCTCTTGCTGATATTAATGGTGCTGAACGGCCTTTCCATCTGTTTAGACTCGATACAGTGACTTATTGCCAATCGGCCCAAAAGGTTTTTCTTTACTACTGTTCTAACTACCAGTTCTCTTTCAAATATGTTAATTACAAATAAAAAATGTTTCGTTTAATCAAATGTAAATAATATGATTCAGGATTTGAATATCCGAAACGCATCCATAGGATGCATTGTAAGAAGTCAGAATCGAAGCAATCACATGAAAAAGACGTTTATTACCGATGGATAATGGATTGAATCTAACATATCCTGTCGTGTTACACATAGAGTAACATCGGAATGCATTGTAAGACGTCACAATAACAGTGTCCGGGCCCGGATCTAAAAAACATCGAAGGGGAGGGAGTGGGGGCAAGAAATATCATCGAACCGGAAAAATGCAAAGCGGGTGGGGCGCATAAGAATGGATTAATGTAGTATAAAACATCCACCTCCGTTTTATGTCTTTAAAAATTGCTAAATATATTAAATATTTTTAGACACTCTCTTACCCTTACTAGTATTCTGAAATGTTGTGCGTGCTGGTCCCTTAAGTCTCGGATAAAATATTTATATTACCACGGACAGTAGATAAAATCTGTAGAAACGTGTTCAAACATTACTGCATTATTGATATATGACCAAAGGGGAAAATGACTTTCGATAATGAGAAAAAGCTAATTTGAAAATTCAATGATGATATTTTAAAGAGAAAAAAATGCACTTGGATGAAGTCACAAATTAAAAGTAAAAATTATTTTATGAAAATGAACCGATCTTTTCAGTGAGAGAGCAAACTAGTTGAAAATATTTCTCGGCTGTTGCGTAAAAAACTTGAATTAAATGTGTGAAATTTCAGTCGTGCAAATCACGAAGTCTACAGAGTGAAATGGAAAGGAGAGATGTTGGTTAATAAAGTGAATAGACTTTCAATAATAGCGTATAATTATATTTAAATAAAAATTAGGAAAATGCAGATTTTAGATGGATTGGTAGTAACACATTTAATATTGCCATTTGCTTTTCCCGACTCTTCGATTAGTGTGAAATGCTAAACTTTATCCCCTATTATTATGAACATCCCTGATTTGTTTACAGGCATTTGCGATTTTTATTTTGCAAATAATTTTAAAATTATACTGAGAAGATTATTGAGCTGGTATCTAGCATTTGCGAATTTTTCAATTATCCTACGCCTAACGCTACCCATTTTAATTTTAAATAAAGAGTTTTAAGATGTTAAATCATTGTTTCTTTCCTTTCAGTTTGTTATCTCGCGTAGTCAGGTTAGCTTAGTTTTAAACCTAACTTTGAGGAAAACGTTCCACAGCTCTTTTCAGAGCTTAACAGTTAGATTAGATGAGTTATGTAGGGTTTTCTGGATCCAGGAAGAAGCGTGCTTCTGCTCAGGGCGTATTTTTTACTTTCTCTTTGCTGCCCATCCAAATGCATATCAGAATTGAAGCGAAAAACAGTATTCTGTTAGAAGACGATAACCCTCAAGTTTGTTGGAGTCCCATCCAACAAGACCCGTCTTGCAAAAAAGACTTTTCCTAAAACGAAGCAGCTCCCAGCAGTGGCAAAAGTAGCATTGTCACAGAGGATAATAATTTCACTTGTACATAACCCACAATCATGATCCCAGATTCAGAGGGGCGGGGGTGGTTCAGTCGGTAGCGCGCCAGGCTCGTAATCTGTAGTTCCCATGTTCGAATCCCAGCTGGGTCAGCGTTGAGATTTATCTCCGCAAAATTTCCCCGCCCTGCCCACTGTCAGTAGGGGACACCGATGGGCTTGAAAAGGTCGCCGTCCGTCGGATGGGACGTTAAGCCGTGGCTCCGTGTGCGGGAGAGCCATACCCTGTGCACGTTAAAGAACACGCTGGATGGCCTTGACGGGAGGCTACCATCTGTCTCCCAACAGCTGTTCCAGTGGGTCCCTTCCCCCAACCTTATCTGAGCCTTCGGGGTTCTTGTGTCCTGGCCATTTAGCCCATGGTGTGCAAAAAAGTGCCGCTCAGAGGTAAAACAATCCAATCCCAGATTCAGAAGAAGACCATATACTTAAAGAACCGAAAATATGTATCATTAGCTGTAGTGACGCAGATCTCGCAGCCTATGGCACAGCGAAAATTCTGGACGAAATAAAATTAATTTTTGACAAAAAATTTAAATTAAGGTTAACTCAATGAAAAAATACTCTTATGGAACTGAAGACTGAATATCACGCATATCATGGGGCACAGAATCAACCTACGCTTCCCAAAAATCATGTGTTTCATCCTGAAGGACTCATAAGAGGAAATTTAGAAGTGGAAATTTATGAAGGACTCCTAAGAGGAATTCCCATTAACACTTCAGAAGTGAAAATTTATGAACAGAGGAAACTTCATTGGGTCATTGATGTGCACAGGATTACCTACAGTGAAAAAACTATGAACTCTGACCAAAAAATCACAACCATCTACCAAGATACCATTCCCACGTTCGCAAAAAAATCTTTTCCCGATTTTATTATAATAAATGATTTTTATTTCAAAGTTCAGAATCATTGCTCACGCCCTATTCTGTGTTTCAGATGTTTCAGATTCGGACACTCTGCCATAGGCTTCCGCAGCAGAGTTTGCTGTAAAAAATGTGGCGGGGCTCACGCTTTCGAATACTGTAATTCTCGAACCTCAAGGGGGCGGGGGTAGCTCAGTCGGTAGCGCGACAGGCTCGTAATCTGTAGTTTCCAGGTTCGAGTCACAGCTGGGTCAGCTTTGAGATATATCTCCGCAAAATTCCCCGCCCTGCCCACGGTCAGTAGGGGACACCGATGGGCTTGGTAAATGCCGCCGTCCGTCGGATGGGACGTTAAGCCGTGGCCCCGTGTGCGGGAGAGCCATACCATGTGCACGTTAAAGAATACGCTGGATGGCCTTGACGGGAGGCTACCATCTGTCTCCCAACAGCTGTTCCAGTGGGTCCCCTCCCCCAACCTTCTCTGAGCCTTCGGGGTCCCTGTGAAAATTAGCCCATGGTGGCCATTTAGCCCATGGTGTGCAAAAAAGTGCCGCTCAGAGGTAAAACAACCCAACGTTAAAGAACACGCTGGATGGCCTTGACGAGAGGCTACCATCTGTCTCCCAACAGCTGTTCCAGTGGGTCCCCTCCCCCAACCATCTCTGAGCCTTCGTGGTACATGTGACCTGGTCATTTAGCCCATGGTGTGCAAAAAATTGCCGCTCAGAGGTAAAGCAACCCAACCCAACAGAATTCAGAAAAGATATCTGGCAACGATTTGTTTAGAAATTAGTGATATGGCAACCTTCGTGTCACGTGACACGAATGTTGCTAATTTATAAAAATTTACTAATTTCTAAAAAATCGTTGCCAGATATTTTTTTCTGAATTTTGTAATCAACCGCAGTGTTCGGATACTTTTTTGAGCGACAGTACACGAACGTAGCAGTGTTCGGTTATTTTCTTTGAGCGACTGCACACTGAACTGCATATTTTGTGCTTTTTCATAAAGCCATTTTCTTGATTTCTTAAAGTTATAATTGATTCTCATACATATTGTTATTTAGAGCAGAAATGTTTCCTCCGGTTTCTTAGGAATATACATTTGTTTTGTTTTTTCCTAGTGATAATTCGCAAAGTTTGGGTTCAAAAATTAATTATACTTCCCAGGGGGTTGTTCTTTTTATATTGATCATTGCTGTCGTTAACTAATTAATTTTCCTCTTTAATTAATTATTTTCTTGTTTGCATTTCTTAATCTTGATCCTAAATTTGTTATTCCCACTGCCAATGTAGTATGCACTTCAACAACCTAAAGAAGCTTTTGTTGTTTGGTTCTTTATATAATGCAGTTGGTTCTCAATTTTTATGCTTAACGTACCCTCTGGAATTGTGTATGAAACAGGCGTACCCTTTGTATAGATAGATAAACCTATAGTTATAGTGTAACAATGGGAATAAAATTAAACCTATATCAGTGGTTCTTAACCTTTTATGCTTCACTTACCCCCTGGAAATGTGTATGTAACTGGCGTACCCCTTGTATAGAGAGATAAAACTATAGTTATAGTATAACAATGGGAATAAAATAAAACATATATCAGTGGTTATCAACCTTTTATGCTTCACGTACCCCCTGGAAATGTGTATGTAACTGGCGTACCCCTTGTATAGAGAGATAAATCTATAGTTATAGTATAACAATGGGAATAAAATAAAACATATATTATTAATATATATCTGGCGACTTTTGAGATCCCACGTTGAGAACGCGTAATATAGTAATTACATTTAATATAAAATATCTAACGACAACAAACTTTAACTTGCGATGCGTGGAAGTAGGTTACCGACTTTATCAACCCCTGCCCGGTTTACGTTTTAGAGAAATCAAACCCGTACGTAAATCGGGGATTGTGTGTACAAAGATATTATCTTATTTGTACTACAGTAATAGTTATTTCCTTATTACAGCTTTAAAGAATTTGGCGTATCGTGAACAATACGTTCCTGATATTTCGAGATTAAGTACTGTATCGTCATACATTTGAACGGAAACAAAATTATAAGTAGTCTATTTAAACAGAAATAAAAAGGGGAGTTTCTATTTTTTCGATTTATGAACTTCAAAATATAGAACTTTAAGAGAAATTAAACACGTTTTAACTCTTTCCTAAAACAAAGAAAGTGACTCTGTAATGTTCGATTTTAATTACTTCTCAAATACTTGATAAGCAGACACAGGGATTTTGTTGATCAAGGAGTGAAGGCAGAAACCTTCTCACTTAAAAATCTATTTGTAGAATATTTCAACATTCACGTATTTTGTCTCTCCTCACATAGAGCCATTCCTAAAGATCCCATTAAATGGTCATTGGGTTTTTCAAGGTCATCAGTGTTCATTTCTATACTGAGGGAGGATCACGAAGAGAAAATCGAAAGAAAAATCAGTTGGCTATAATTTTGAAACACAATCATTTACATCTAAATACTGCCACGTAGCAAGCTTATCAGAGGGTTATAATAACATGTTTGCGTTACTTTCAATCGATTGTATATAAACAGTGGAAAGAAACAGTGCACAGTATTAGAGGAGGTTTTTCCCAAATGGCAAGCAAGATTCTTTGCATCATTAGAAAAAAGAAATCACTGCGCTTGACGATAAGCACTGTGCTTGACGAATCATGAATACTTCCAATGTGACACTTCCAATAAACAATTTCCAATGAGGAACTCACAGATATTTTTATAGCAAATAATCTTGTGTTTGGCTACAAGTTTTCCCGATTGCTTTCTTACTATAATTTATAATCACGGTGCAGCGAAACTAACCATAATCTCCAATTATTTTTTTATTACAGTAGTCCCCGATTTACGGAAATTATCTACATAATTTCTTATTTACGGAAATGTTATTTCAGTGCTCAGCTTCGTTGCACGGCAAAATTTCTGCAGTAACGTAAACTTTTCTAAACAAGTTTTTTTAAATTATTTTTAAATTATTTTACAGCCAAAAATGGAACAATTAAACGCCAACGATGTTGTCGTAGACTGGTGTGGTAATTCCGAACAATTTCTCTTCACCTGAGGTTATAAGTGAAGCCACAGATCTGCTGGATGTTACATTCATTGGAACTGTACGCTTGTATCAAGGATTTTTATCTTTTGTGATATTTTCCCATTGAATGCGTCTTATAGAAATTATAGAGCTTTGAAGTTAGATTCCCATTGATATAACATGGAAATTCTGTAATATTTCGGTAGAGCAGTTTATTTAGCAGTTTATTCGTTCAATATTTAGAGTCATGAAAATTAGGACTCAAGCATCCGAAACTATCCATTAGCCATTAGGCTAATGGATGGAATATGTATGTTTTTTCCTATGTTTGAGCTGTAACAGAAGCAATGCCACGCACGTTTATTTCTATACTGTTTGAATAACTGTAATATTATTAGCTGAATATGTAGAAAATTATCCAGTATCAGTATATCCCTTATTGAAAAGTTTTCCAGGCAGATGCTGCCATCTAGGGCCCAATGCTTAAACTAGGCGGAAGTTGATATATTTTTACTTACTTTGAGGGCGAATGGAGAGGCAGTGTTATAGAGAAGGCGGTGTTTGATGTAAGAGAAGCCTGGAATGGCTTAAGAGAGCATATATCTCCATCCTTTGTGTTTTGTAAAAGAATATTGAATGAAATATATAGCTTATTTCAATGAGAGACGAGAGTTGGCAGCGTGCCAGACTCGTAATCTGCAGTTCCCAGGTTCCAGTCCCAATTGTGTCAGCGAAGAAACTTATCCCCGGTGAACGCCATCGTTCTGTTGGTGAGAGAGAAGACATGAATGAATTTGAAAGGCTGTCGTAGATCGGTTAAGCCGTGGGCAGGTGAGCGATACTTTAAAGAATATTCTTGGTATCTTTAAAGGGAAGCTTCCATCTTTCCTCAGAGGAACTGTACAGCATTTGGTCCTTCATAGTAGGTGTCCTGTTCACAGTATACGACAATATTGTTGCGGATTACAAAAATGGATAGCCACTGAGCGTGAGTATTAAAAGCTATATTTCAAAACCAAATTCAATACAAGGTAAATTGTTACAAAGGAAATATGGATGAAGTATCTTATTAACAAATCAACTATTAACATGCACAAGTCATCAATCTTCCTGCGTAGAGCACACAATCTCAGCTCTGTGTATTTTACTAAATACTACCTTTTACTTGATTTACCAGGTCACCCGAAGATCTTCACTCGTAAACCAATTCTCGTCCTGTGCTAATAACTTTTCACACACTAGCCGAACAAAAAGACAGTCCGTGTAGACATTCGAAGTTAGCCATAAAAGTTCCCACTTTTATACTTCCGCGTATACACAACACATCAAGTTACTTCTTGATACTTAACGATAAAAGATCCCACTTTTATCCTTCCGCGTATACACAACACATCAAGTTACTTCTTGATACTTACGCGCACTGTCTCAGAACAGCTCACCGTCCATTTTCGAACTCACCGACAGTTACAATACAACGACCGTTAACGCTCCACTCTCCTTCTCCAAATTCTCCCAAAGTTCTTATTCGTTGGCTGAAACTTTTTGCTTTCGGTTGCCAGATTCCTTCTGTCGTAACACTGCCCCCTTCCTAGGTCTTGTTCGTCCCGAACAATTCTGGATTCCAAAGTTTCTTCAGTTCTTCGATGAAACGGAGCCAAACGATCCACGTGAACCACTTGCACTTTGTAGCTGGACGTCGACGAATGCGATATACCACGTCATTAATCCTGTTAACTATTGTATATGGACCTTCCCAAGGTTTCTGAAGTTTTGGAGATAGTCCTTTCTTTCTATGTGGACTGTATAGCCAGACAAGATCTCCTTGATTGAAAATAGTTCCATTTATTTTACTGTCATATCTTGTTTTGGTTCTGTCACTTGTTATGTCGATGTTATGTCTAACGGAGTGATGGATTTCTTCTAGTCGTTGTTGCAATTCTTGTACGTATTGTGGAGTGGACACAGGCATTGCTTCGGGCCGACCATATAAAAGGTCACAGGGAAGACGTAACTCTCTTCCAAAAATCATCATGGAAGGTGTCTGTCCAGTTGTCTCATGCACTGCCGTTCTATATGCCAGCAAAAGGAGTGGTACATGGCGATCCCAGTCACGTTGGTGGTCGTTCACAAATAATGCTAAATGCTGAGCAATTGTTCTATTGAACCTTTCAACCATACCATCCGACTGAGGGTGTAAGGGAGTTGTTCTGGTTTTCTGAATACCTAATAGTTGACAGATGCCTTTAAACACATTGGATTCAAAATTCCGTCCTTGATCAGAGTGGAGTTGTAAAGGTACTCCATACCTACTAATGAAGTTATTAACTATCATCTCAGCCACTGTTGTTGCTTCCTGGTCTTGGATGGGATATACCTCAGGCCACTTTGTGAAATAATCCATTACCACTAATAAATATCGATTTCCATCATCAGTTCTAGGAAACGGACCCATTACATCAATGGCTATTCTTTCAAAAGGGGCACCAACGTTATACGTCTGCAGCTTACCCCGACTCCTAGTCTTAGGGCCTTTCTTTGCTGCACAGGCTTCACATTGCCTACACCATCTCTCAACGTCTGCCCTACTTTTCAACCAATGAAATCGTTCCCTGGCTTTGGCTAATGTCTTATTAACACCGAAGTGTCCTCCAGTGGCACTATCATGTACATCTTTCATCACAAGTTCCACTCGGGATCGAGGAAGGATTATCTGCCAACGGATCAGCCGTCCAGTGGGATTCTCCCATCTTCTGTATAATACTCCGTCTTCCATTTTTAAGGAGTCCCACTGTGCCCAGTAACTTTTAGTAGTTGGACTATACCTCGAGATTTGCTCCCAATTAGGTCTTGCATCAGATTTTTCAATCAATTCCATTATTGGTTTTATGTCTTCATCATCTAGTTGAGCCTTCCTGATTTCAATTGGATTCCAGATGTTAGGGGTGTCACTGTTTGTTTGTGTCGATACTATTTGTCTTATGGGCATTATCTCTTTAGTTCCAAATTTCAGTTCTGCATTATAGCAATGTTTACAGTTGTCAATACATGGGCGCCTGGAAAGAGCATCTGCATTCTTATGCATTTTACCACTTCGATGTTCGATGGAGAAATCGTATTCTTGTAACCGTTGTATCCACCTAGCGATTTGTCCTTCAGGGTTTTTGAAGTTTAATAACCATCTAAGTGCAGCATGATCAGTACGTATAAGGAATTTCTGGCCATAGAGATAGTGATGAAAATGTTCTATTGCTTTTACTATTGCTAACAGTTCTTTGCGTGTTACACAGTAATTCCGCTCTGGTTTGGATAAAGTTTTACTAAAGTATGCAATAACTCTCTCCTGTCCGTCTTGTTCTTGTGAAAGCACAGCACCAACTCCTGTGTTACTTGCGTCAGTATCTATTACGAATTGTTTTCCAGTTTGTGGGTACGCTAGCACTGGTGCTGTGGAAAGAGTTTTCTTCAGCTGTTGAAAGGCTATATCGCATTCGGTGGTCCACATAAACCGCTGGCCCTCTTCTGTCAGACGATGTAATGGCCTTGCGATGTTGGAGAAACCTTTGACAAATCTTCTATAGTAGGTGCAAAGTCCAATAAAACTACGAAGTTGATGAACATCTTGTGGTGGAGGCCAGTCTCTTACAGCTTCTATCTTACTAGGATCAGTCTTAATCCCTGCTGTAGTGATCACATGACCAAGGTAATGAACTTCTTGCTGGAACAGTTTACACTTTGTCGGTCCCAATTTTAACTTGGCTGCCTTAAGTTTTTCAAATACTTGACGAAGATTTCTCAAATGTTCTTCAAAAGTTCTTCCAAGAACTATGATGTCGTCCAAGTAAACCAGGCAGACCTCCAAAGACAAACCTTTGAGCACTGACTCCATTAGTCGCTCAAATGTGGCAGGTGCATTACAAAGTCCAAATGGCATCACCTTAAACTGCCAAAGTCCATTCCCTGTACTGAAAGCCGTTTTCTCACGGTCTTCAGGACGTATACCAACTTGCCAATAGCCGCTCTTTAAATCTAATGTTGAGAACCATTCTGACCCAGATAAAGTGTCTAGTGTATCGTCAATCCTGGGTAAAGGAAAGGAATCTTTCCTTGTTACGTCATTTAATCTGCGATAATCTACACAAAATCGTGTAGATCCATCTTTTTTCTTGACAAGAACTACTGGTGATGTCCAGGGACTCTGTGATGGTTCTATAATGCCCTGAGCTTCCATGTCCTTTATGAGTTGTTCCGTCTCCTCTCTTTTTGCCAATGGAAGCCTTCTTGCCGGCAGATGGACTGGAGGAGAATCACCAGTGTTGATTTTATGTTCTGTCAGGTTAGTACGGCCATAATCATTTGATGTGGCAGAAAAAATGTCAGAAAATTCTTTTAATAGGTTCTCGGCCTTAACAGCTTGGTTTTCAGTTAATATTTGTCTTGTTTCTCTCCATAATTCAGTAAGATGAGACGGGATGTCTGTATGATTTTGATATGAATCGGTAACTTCTATTTTATTTATACTTGTTACACAGGTAACAGCTTCACATATTGCTAATTCCTCACCTTTTTTTAACATTCTACTGGATTTGTTACAGTTCATCACTCTGATAGGGATCTGTTCTTTATCTATTCTGACTAAAGTCCTTGCAACCAGGATATTATGAGCCAAAGCTCCTTTACCAGAGGCATCAGTAACTGCCAATCGGAAGGCCCCAGAAGTCTCCGCCCGATGTCCACGGACTATAACTTCACTTTGTGCTGGGATCTCTGTGTCTTCCGTCACTAATATTGGAGTTACGCTTGATAAAGAATCAGTCGTCCGGCTAAGCAGAGGAATCTCTTCTGTCTCATAGATGAGTAGGTTATCACTGGGTCTAATGTTGAATCCATGTTTCTTAAGAAAATCAAGGCCTAATATGCATTCGTCGTAGATGTCAGCGATGTAAACAGGATGGCGAACCAGACAGCTACCAACTCGAATATTAAGTTCTATTTTTCCATGAACCTTTGCACGATCTCCAGTGGCCGTTTGTAGGCTTATTCTAGACTGTGTAGTATTCAAGTTTGGGTGAGGTATTATTTTCTTTATTATATCCGTTCTGAGTAAAGTTACATTTGCACCAGTGTCGACTATCATACGGCAAGGTATTCCATTTATGGCTCCATCAGCTACTAATCCATTATTATCACCATGTAATGTTGAAACGTGGGCGACTTCTCCTGGGGCCAACCAATCAACAACGAGCCTTTGCCTCGCAAGATTTACAAATTTTCTGTTTCCCTGATCCTGTTGTCTAGTTGATGGACTTGGACTCCTCATTCGTTTCCTAGTGCAGTTGGTACGAATGTGTCCGGTCTTGCCACAATTCCAACACTGGAGGTCTGTTGTAGGTTTTGAAGAACCTTTTATATCTTTCAAAACGGATAGTATGGCTTTGGTTAGTTCTTTCATTTCATTATCCTTTTCTACAGTTTCTTCTGCACTCACAAATCTCACTGCACGTTTGTTCGCTCGGGAGGAAAGCCTGGAGCACTCGTATTTCATAGCATGTACCACAGCTGACTTTAAGGATTCACCTTCCAACATCCTCAGAGATTGCTGAGTGTCAGGGTCAGCAATAGCATCAATAAATTGTAATTGAGCTAAATTATCTTGAATTTCTGGTGGACAGTTACTATAAGCCAATCTAGCTAGACGCTCAATATCACTAGCAAGCTCTTGCAAAGTTTCACCACTTTTCTGCATGCGATGTTTAAATTGAGTCACGTAATATTGTTTTAAATAACTATCACCAAACCTTAGTTCTAATGCAGAAACTAGACTTTGATAATCAAGTCGTTTTTCTTCTGGAACAGACTGCAAAACTTCCGCAGCAGAATTTCTTAAGGAAGCTGCAAGAAAACTGGCCTTTTGGAATTCATTCCACTCATTGGCTGTAGCGATAACTTCGAATTGTGTTTTAAATACTGTCCAAGATGATTGACCATCATATGTAGAAGGTTTAGTTGTATTTTTAGCGATATGTGTAATAACATTATTTCCACTAGAATTATTATTATCACAGGCAGAAGGTAACATTTCATTTCTCAAAATCTGAAACTGGCGTTCACAATCAGTTTTTACAATTTCAATTTCGTGTTTATAATCTAACTTAACACTATCAAGATCATCTTTTACACTATTTAGTTCGGTCATAATGTCCTTACACTTATCAGAAATCTTATCAATTTGAGAAGCCACTTCAGCTCTCATCTCAGTATTTTGTGCGGCCAGGTCACCTATTTTATTTCTCAACTCATTATTTTGTGCGGCCATTTCGGCTTTCAAATCATCTTTTTGAGAAACTATCTCAGTTCTCAACTCATTATTTTGTGCGGCCATTTCGCTATTTTGACTTTTAATGTCATTCATCTGTGTAGCCATATCAGCTTTCATATCTTTCATATCAGTCATCTGCGTAGCCATATCGGCTTTCATATCTTTCATATCAGTCATCTGCGTAGCCATATCGACTTTCAAGCTATTTATCAACTTTACTAATTCGTCCATACTTCTAGTTAACGGCATTCAATAAATAATCCCACTTCTGACACCAAATGTTGCGGATTACAAAAATGGATAGCCACTGAGCGTGAGTATTAAAAGCTATATTTCAAAACCAAATTCAATACAAGGTAAATTGTTACAAAGGAAATATGGATGAAGTATCTTATTAACAAATCAACTATTAACATGCACAAGTCATCAATCTTCCTGCGTAGAGCACACAATCTCAGCTCTGTGTATTTTACTAAATACTACCTTTTACTTGATTTACCAGGTCACCCGAAGATCTTCACTCGTAAACCAATTCTCGTCCTGTGCTAATAACTTTTCACACACTAGCCGAACAAAAAGACAGTCCGTGTAGACATTCGAAGTTAGCCATAAAAGTTCCCACTTTTATACTTCCGCGTATACACAACACATCAAGTTACTTCTTGATACTTAACGATAAAAGATCCCACTTTTATCCTTCCGCGTATACACAACACATCAAGTTACTTCTTGATACTTACGCGCACTGTCTCAGAACAGCTCACCGTCCATTTTCGAACTCACCGACCGTTACAATACAACGACCGTTAACGCTCCACTCTCCTTCTCCAAATTCTCCCAAAGTTCTTATTCGTTGGCTGAAACTTTTTGCTTTCGGTTGCCAGATTCCTTCTGTCGTAACACTATATATCTTTTGACTCTTTTGATGCATCCTAGGGATGCGTTCCGGATACCTATTAAAATGCAAGAAACGTGTCGTTAGATTAAAAGAAACATTTCTCTTTTCTAATAATCGAGTTTGAAAGAATAGTGGTGGTTAGAACAGGAGGAAAGAAAAACCTTAAGTGTCGATTGGCATAATCACTGTATCGAGTCTAAACAGATCGAAATGCCGTTTACCAATGTAAATATCAGAAAGAGGGAAAATACAACCAGGAAAGCAGCAACTATTGATGTTTTTCCTTAAAAGACACGTAATCATTATTGCACACGGATGAACGTCGAACGTAACCTCTGGAGTCAAATTTTCGCCTTTAGCCCTGTATAAGCGGAGGATGATATAGAAATATATATATTTATAGATATATAATTGATTGCAGAATTCAGAAAAAATATCTGGCAGCAATTGTTTTAGAAATTAGTGATCTGGCAACCTTCGTCTACGCACAGTCGCTCAAATAAATATCCAAACAATATGGTTGATTGCAGATTTCAGAAAAAATATCTGACAATCATTTTTTTAGAAATTAGTGATCAGGCATTCTTCGTGTACAATCACTCAAATAAATATCCGAACACTGTGGTTGATTACAGAATTCAGAAAAAAATATCTGGCGACGATTTTTTTAGAAATTAGTTGTCTGGCAACCTTCGTGTACGTACACGAAGGTTGCCAGATCACTAATTTCTGAAAAAAAATCGTTCCCAGATTACGTAAATATATTCTGTAATATTTTTGTTCATAATTTCATATACTCTTCTGGAATTGATTATCTTTTCTAATTCGCTGAATACCAATATTTCAGCTACTGCTTATGCAGGAACCATTTAGATCTGCGTCTATAGAATTTGGGGAAAACTGTAATTGAAGTTATATATATATTATATCTATATTTTACTTATATGTACTATGATTTAAACATTTTAAGAATATAGGCTAAGGAATTTTGAAATAATTGAAAAATACTTTAATTACTATGATTAAAACTAAAAAAACTTATTATTCCTCTCTTCAATTAAGCAAGTAAAAGAGGAGTATTTAATAAATTGTTAATAAACGTATTTTTTTCAACTTTAGAACCTTAACAATGAAAACTCCATTTTCGGAATATGCAAAATTCCAACTTTGGAAAATTTTCGAAACTTGGGAAAAATATTCCTCTAAACCTAGGAATGATTATATTACGTAATTGAAGTTTCCGGAGAACAGTCGGGCAGAGGTGTGACGTCATGGCGACAGAAATGAGCAGTTCTGTTCCATTTCCGCAGCTACTTGATCGATCTTAATTTGATGGCCCTGGTACCACCGAGTTTTAGCCTTGTTGGGATAACAGATTTGGTTTCTGGCTGCCATGGTCGTGAGTGATACCTCGAATAGTGTCCGAAATTTCTAGGATCGCTGCCGTCGCCTACCTTGTGAATGGGGGGCGGGGGTGGCTCAGTTGGCAGCGCACCAGACTCGTAATCTGTAGTCCCAGGTTCGACTTGCAGATGGGTCAGCGTTGAGATTTATTTCTGCAAAATTCCCCCGCCCTACCCACGGTCAGTAGGGGACACCGATGGGCTTGGAAAGGCCGCCGTCCGTCGGATGTGACGTGGTGTACAGTACACGAAAAATATCTGGCAACATTTTTTTTAGAAATTAGTGATCTGGCAACCTTCGAGTACGTACACGAAAGTTGCCAGATGACTAATTTCCAAAAACAAATCTTTGCCAGATATTTTTTCTGAATTCTGTAATCAACCATAGCGTTCGGATACTTTTCTGAGCGACTGTACTTATCTGGAACTGAACTGTTAATGAGAGACAATCCCAACGTAAATGATTGAACAAACGACAGTGCCATCCTGGGATTCTGACTCGGACAACGGCAGAAGCAATGTCACTGCAAGGGAAAGCGATACAACTGTGCAAAGAGACGGCGATATTAATAGTGTTGGTTGAGTTAGTAATACTGCTAAGGATAGTCGTTACAGATGATCAATGTAAATTTAGATTATTCGTCTGTAATGACTTGAAGAACCTTTATTCATTGCTATAGTTTATTCCAGAAAATCGTTAATTAAATCTAAATATTAATTTAGTCTCGGTATTTCATTTTTAGTACTGAACGAAGCTGTCTTGAGACAACATCATTACAGAATAATCCAGTCACAGAGAACTACTTCGAACGATGGAAATTCTTTAAGAAGACACTTACCCCGGTTAAGAAAACAACTGAAACTAAATGATCAGTGACTTAAACCTTATTAACGATTTATTGGAACAAACAGTTTTAACGAATTAATGCTCTTGTCATTACAAAGAACACAAATTTACAGAATTCCGTTAGAAACATTCAACTCAAGCAACTGTATCAGTTCGCAAGCTGCAAATATCCATCCGCCTACAATATCCATCCGCCTGCAAATATCCATCCGCCTCGAAATTTATTTCGAATTTCATTATTCTTTTTCTGATAAAAAAATATAATGATCATATCCTTTGTTCGCAAGCTGCAAATATCCATCCGCCTACAACTCCTAAACAGCACACAGATCCGTAGACTAGGCATCGAATTAATAGTATTCTACCATAAAAGATTTCGTTACAACAGTTTTCATAAATTCATAAATAATAATTACCCTAAAAGTTTTTCTTTATCGACCATTACCTCTCTGAAAAACAACTCTTTTCTACAATTATAATAAAATCTTCTTCAAAATATGCGTACGTTATTAAAGCATATTACAATGCGAATTTTAATAGTTTAAAGGTTATTTAAATCATTTTACTGCATTTTTACCTGTGCTGCAATTACTGAGCAAATATTATAGCTTTTGACACGTTTGAATCTTGATGCAGGAATGTGCAGAAAAATATTTTCCATAACAAAATTAAAATGATCGTTTTAATATTTGGAGCAACAAGCCACTTGAATACTTAATACCTAAAATACCTGTACAATGGCTTTACTCTAATCGACCTGCATGGAATAAATATTAATAATAACAGAATCTTACTATATATATATATACATTATATCTATGCATTACCGAAATATTCGAAGGAATTTGTGCAACAATTACCAGTTAAGTAAAAAGAAATTAAGCCTCTTATAAAAAGAAAAATCGCGATATAGTAATGACCTGCATACACATTTTCGACAATTGAAGTTGGATCCATCTTATTACAGATATATACGTGGCATAAATGTTTACAATCATTTATTATTTCTGGGCACATTTTAAAACTTGCCTCATAATATCCTGCACTATATTTAAGTTGATGCAAGGCAATTCCAAGTGAATATCTTCGCTAACTCCTCATATATTAGAGAAGTCTCCCCTATATCTTAGAGTAGTGTCCAAAGCACTTTTCATTAACTACTGGTGAGAATCCCATGGATATAGAAAACAATCGTTTATGCTATTCCCCACTTTTTGGGAAGGGAAAAAGGAGGGGTGGTAAATGTTCTAGAGTGTGTATAGACAACTTGTTGTGATGGGTCAAAATGTTGTAATTATATACTGGAACAGTCGCTTTAACACCCACATATATTTAGAAACACAACAAATGACGTGGCCAAAGCAATTGGAAACTAGGTAGATATTAATAGAAAATTGAAAGTAACTACCACTATATTAATAAAACAGTTTAATACAATTAAATATCATTCGTTCAATCACCGTCGTCCACGGCCGGTTAAAGGTATATCACGGATTGTATCTCAACGATATGTCCAATATTTAAGAAAATTATATTTTACTGCGAAAGGCAAATGATATGCTCATGCATTCTTTGCATGTCTTGATACTGAATATACAATTGTATCACCGATATTGCTTCTTAGTCTCCAAAGCAATTTTCATGCATCCGGCCACGTTAAGTTTAATTTCAGCAGTTTAGCCGTTAAAAATCATAATAATCGAATTTTCAAAGAGCACGATAATAAGTCAAATGACTGCGCTTTTGTGCAATTAAAATCAAAGACCATTGTTGGATATGATTTTTCGAAAAAAACAAATATATATATATTTGAAATAAGGGTCAAATCTATTACATTTGTTGGTTAACTGATTGTAAATGAGGAGAACTTGTTAGTTAGGATGATACTAGGTATGATAAATCCAAATCGTTTTGGACAGAAAATTTTGATAAACGTTAAGGAAATGTGATTAACTAGTAATCGATTTTGAGTCCATACGTAAAGAATATTTTATGTATCATAATTTGCTACAAAAGAAGAGTGGTTTTATATTATATGTATGATAATTTGCTATAAAAGAGGAGTGGATTTAAATTGAAGAGTTTGTCATTTCCTTTTTCAAATATTTTTCTGTTGCTATGTAGGATGAAATTTCATTAACTGAGTTAAAGTTAGAAATGCAAATTCGGATAAAACAAGAAAGCCTTCTAAGAAGATGTAACGAACAATTGAAAGAATAGCTAATCATCTCTGGTGATAATAAGTTGCTTGTTTTCAAAGAAAATGAAGTTTTTTCGGTTTCCAATTTTCGCCTATCTGATACTGGAATTACGAACTATTGGATGATTTATAAAAAAAAAACCGGAATAATGCACTGGTACAAACAAAACACAAAACAGAAATCTTTCTCTCAGATATCTCTTAAAACGAAAATCTTTTACTTTCCCATCCCTTTGAAGTTAAGGGGAAGAAATGAAAATAAGTATTTTGATCATCACATTCCATCAACTTAATTCTAAATCTCTCTTATGATAAATTATTTGAAACATTCGTTTTTAATTGTTATATTTTCCACATTTAAAGAACAGAGTCGTGACTTCGATCCTAGATCGTTGGGACTTGTTATTTAAATATTATATAAATTATTAATTAGAGGAGACCTTTAGGCACAGTGTTCATAACCCTATTCGCCAATCTATAATTATTCATACGGGCAACATGGCCAAACCAACGGAGTCTCTCTCTGCACAATATGCTGCTTAAAGGAGGTTGCAAACTCCTTTGCCTAATCTCATCATTAGTTACAAAATTGAACCACCTAATGCCCAAGATACTGCGTAAGCATCTGGAATCAAAAGCATCAAGTTTCCTGTTATCTTGTTTACAAAGTGTCCAAGTTTCACTACCATAACTAACCCTAGAAAGAACCAAACTATTATACAGTCTAATTTTAGTCTTTAGGTGTATACGCCTATTTCTCCACACTCTCCATAGGTTCTTAAAAGTCCCGGCAGCAATCCCTATTCGTCTGTTAATCTCATGCCGCACATCACCATTATCTGTTACATAGCTCCCAAGATAATTAAACTGTGACACCTGCTCAAGACTGCAACCATTCAGATTAACTGAATCACAGCCTGCCTGACCAATTTTCATCACTTTAGTTTTCTCTCTATTTATAAGCAAACCTACTCTACTACCAGTCTCATCAACAGCTCGAATGAAAGAGTTCATCTCATCAACATCATTCGCCAAAAGGGCTAAATCATCAGCATAATCTAAATCAGAAATTTTCATATCTCCAGCCCATTTAAGGCCAAAATCTTTCCCTTGAAGTGAATTTCGCATAACATAATCAATAACCAAGCTAAAGAGAAAAGGAGACAAAATGCACCCTTGTCGAACACCAGAAGTAATGCTAAACCAATTGCTACAAGCCTTACCAACTCTCACACACGACTCAGTGTTATTATAGAGAGCATTCATAATGTTAACTAACTTGTCTGGTATACCATATGATCTCACAATCAACCACAAATTATGACGATCAACAGAGTCGAAAGCCTTTTTGAAATCAACAAAGCTAGCAACCAAAGGTTTCTGAAACTCTAAACTTTTCTCGAGAATCTGCCTAAGTGAAAATATCTGAGCCACACATCCCCTACCACGTCTGAATCCACATTGCTGATCACGCAATTGACTGTCAACCAGTTTCTTAATTCTATTAAGCACAATCATGGAAAGAACTTTACCTGGAGCAGAGAGTAGGCTGATACCCCTATAGTTATCACAAGAACTGCGATCACCTTTTTTGAAAATAGGGATAACAATAGCTCTGGTAAAATCCTTAGGAACCATGCCTTTATCATAAAAGAGATTCAGAATTTCAGTCATCCAAGTGGTAACCGAAACATTCCCAGCTCTAAGCATTTCCGTAGTAATTTCATCTACACCTGGGGATTTATGAAGTTTAAGTTTAGAAACAGCCAAAATAACTTCAGATTGTGTTATAGGGCCAACATTAAAGCCACCAATGCATCTATCATCATTGCAAACAATGGGAGTAGAACTAACTACATTGTTTAGAACATCACTGAAATGCTCAGCCCACCTAGCCATGACAGAATCCTCCCCTTCTATAACCTTTCCTTGTTTATCCTTCAAACCTTGTATGCCTGTCCGTTTTCTACCACACAAAGCATTAACTATCTGGTACAGCTCTCTGCTGTTGTGCTGTATAACTGCTTCCTCGGCTTTGTCAGCCAAACCATCAAGCCAAAGATTCTTATCAGCAGCTAACTGATCCTTTACAAGTTTATTAAGTTCTCTGTAATGCTTTCTATTAGGACTAGTAGGATATTGATTAAGGGCATTCCTGTAGTTCTTTCTTTCCGAAATAAGCTCAAGTGCCTTATCACTCAGATAATTTTGCCTCTTCTGCTCCTTTTTTCCTATAAGAGTACTGTTAGTGTCCAAAAAAGCCTGTTTAAAATGATCCCATTCTTCCGCAACTTCAGTAGTAAGCAAACCATGACTGTCATAATGACTAAGTAACCTATCCTGGTAAGCTTTGGCTATAACTGGATTTTTCAGAGCTTCAGTATTAAAAGTAAAATTTTTAACCCTAGCACAACACTTTTTAAGTTTAAGTTGCAACACACTTTTAACAAGGTAATGGTCAGATCCAATTTCAGCTCCCCTATATGCCCTGGTATTCCTAACAGAACTAGCCCATTTGCTGTTAATTAATATGTAATCAATCATATTCTTATGCAGCCCATCAGGTGAAACCCATGTGTACTTATGTATGTCGCGGTGTTTGTAATAAGTGTTAGTTATTCTGAATCCATTGAGTTTACTTACCTGTAGGAGACGTTGCCCATTGCCATTGCAGCTACCAATACCAAAAGGGCCTATTACTCCTCCCCAAAGGTCAGAGTCAGTACCAACTTTGGCATTGAAGTCACCAAGAACAAGGGTAATATCTCTTTTCTTGACAGAATTCAAAATATCCTGAAGTTGTTCATGAAACCTATCCTTCTCATCCTCATCGGCATCCTCAGTGGGGGCATAACAGCAGATAACATTCAAGTCTTTAACGCTTGTTTGAAATTTTGCTGTAAGAAACCTTTCATTAATGCACTCATATCCTAGAAGAGCATCGCTAGCGTGTCTGCTGAGAAGCAGACCCACGCCTTGGTGATGCTTATTGTCGTCCCTCCCTGAAAAGAGAAATTTAAGATTATTTTTAAGAATCTGACATTTATCTGTCCATCTGGTCTCTTGCAAGCCGAGAATATCTAAATTATAACGGTGGAATTCTTGTGTGAGGACATCAAGAGAAAAAGCTCTGTGCAGAGTCCTCACATTCCAACTACCTATGGAGAGAAAATGGTTAGTGGGATGTTTAAAGAAACTATGTTTATTGAGAGAGGGAATGCCGACAATATCAAACAGCCCCTAATCGCAGACATGGGGCAAAAACCCGTTCCCCCACTACTAAAGGCTGAAGCCATCTACACTGGAAGACTTCCTCCAATGTAGAATTTGACGATGCCAATAGAAGCAAAGAGTTCAGGTGCTTGCGATGACTTCTGCTCAGGATTATCCACCAGCTGATAAAAATATCCTGTGAATCTATTCACTTGGGGCTGTCAACCCACAAACAAACAGAAAACACAGCAAAAGATTTTCCCTCCACAGAAGCCCACCAGTGCAGCAAAATCAGGATCCATAATCAAGCTCAGAGCCATATATCTGTCCAGTCCAGTAGGTTGATATGGTCAGCACCAGGACCCTGTGTGGTTGACCACTCCTCAGCAGGGTAGAAAAAAAGAAATGTAGCCATAGTTGTCCAGATCAGTAGGCCACACTAATCTGGCAGCCCTCCCCTTCCGTTCACTTCCACAAGAGAGTATCTCTTTTGAAAGTTACTAACGGTCCGCACCACGAGAAGGCGGGGTTGGACATTAGGTGCTAGGCCTGGCCGGTTCTATGCATCATCACAGCGGATTGGTCTATAGGTCTCCTTCGAGTGACTACCTAGCTACCATTTACAGACCTTCGTGTACAGTCGCTCAAAAAGCATCTGAACGTTATAGTTGATTACAGAATTCGGAAAAAAATCTGGCAACGATTTTTTTACAAATTAGTTATCTGGCAACCTTTGGCAACCTTCGTGTACAGTCGCTCAAAAAAGTATCCGAACGTTATAGTTGATTACAGAATTCAGAAAAAAAATCTGGCAACGATTTTTTTAGAAATTAGTGATCTGGCAACCTTTGTGTACATTCGCTCAAAAAAGTATCCGAACATTATAGTTGATTACAGAATTCAGAAAAAAACATCTGGCAACGACTTTTTAGAAATTAGTGATCTGGCAACCTTCATGTACAGTCGCTCAAAAAAGTATCCGAACGTTATAATTGATTACAGAATTCAGAAAAAACCTCTGGCAACGATTTTTTTAGAAATTAGTGACCTGGCAACCTTCGTGTATAGTCGCTCAAAAAAGTGTCCGAACGTTATAGTTGATTACAGAATTCATAAAAATATCTGGCAACGATTTTTTTAGAAATTAGTGATCTGCCAACCTTTGTGTACATTCGCTCAAAAAAGTATCCGAACGTTATAGTTGATTATAGAATCCAGAAAAAACATCTGACAACCTTCGTGTACAGTCGCTCAAAAAAGTATCCGAATGTTATGGTTAATTACAAAATTCAGAAAAACCATCTGGCAACGATTTTTTAGAAATTAGTGATCTGGCAAATTTTGTGTCACGTGTGGGGCGGGAGTGGGTCAGTCGGTAGCGCGCCAGGCTCGTAATCTGTAGTTCCCAGGTCCCAGTCCCAGCTGGGTCAGCGTTGAGATTTATCTCCGCAAAATTCCCCGCCCTGCCCACGGTCAGTAGGGGACACCGATGGGCTTGGAAAGGCCTCATCCGTCGGATGGGACGTTAAGCCGTGGCCCGTGTGCGGGAGATACATACCCTGTGCACGTTAAAGAACACGCTGGATGGCCTTGACGGGAGGCTACCATCTGTCTCCCAACAGCTGTTCCAGTGGGTCCCCTCCCCCAACCTTCTGTGATCCTTCGGGGTCCATGTGATCTGGCTATTTAGCCCATGTTGTGCAAAAATATGCCGCTCAGAGGTAAAACAACCCAACCAACTTTGTGTAACGTGACACGAAGGTTGCCAGATTACTAATTTCTAAACAAAATCGTTGCCAGATATTTTTTCTGAATTCTGTAATCAGCCATAGTGTTCGGATACTTTTTTGAGCCACTGTACTTTCAGCTAGTAATCTATAAATGAAACACATCTGCCGTCGAAAACGAAAAGATAAAAATGATTGTTCCCGCAAAGGGAGGGCTAATTGTGACATATGGATTAATCCGACCCCCGTCCCCTAAAAAAAAAGGACAGTAAACATGTGGATGATTGTTCTAATGAAGAAAGGAACAGAGGATAACCTTTCGTCCCCCAGAATGCTAGTAAGAGTAGAGTCAACAATATTAATAAATTTATTTATATTACATGCATATTCCTAAATTATTTTTATGGAAATTGCGCCGTCCATCGGATGGGACGTTAAGTCGTAGCCTCGGGTGCGGTTGAGCTATACCCCGAGCACATTAAATAACACACTCGATGGTTGGAAGGGAGGCTGCCATCTTTTACCCAACAGGGGTTCGTGTTTCCCCTCCCGCAACCTTCTCTGAGCCTTCAGTTTCAGGGTCTTTGTCACCTGGCCATTTACCATGGTGGGCAAAAAAAGTGCCGCTCAGAAGTAAAACCGAATCCAAACTTTATTTTTAAACACCCATGAAACGGAGGGCGAAATGATATAACCCCCGTCGTCCCCTTTTTATGTTTTTGTATATGCGGCCCAGGTTATATGTTAGTAAACGCGAAGGCCGATTCTAACAAGTTGTATGTCACACAAGTTGGGTTGGGTTGTTTTACCTCTGAGCGGCACTTTTTTGCCCACCATGGGCTAAATGGCCAGGTCACATGGACCCCGAAGGCTCAGAGAAGGTTGGGGGAGGGAACCCACTGGAACAGCTGTTGGGAGACAGATGGTAGCCTCCGGTCAGGGCCAACCAGCGTGTTCTTTAACGTTGGGTTGTTTTACCTCTGAGCGGCAGTTTTTGCACACCATGGGCTAAATGGCCAGGTCGCATGGACCCCGAAAGCTCAGAGAAGGTTGGGGGAGGGGACCCACTGGAACAGATGTTGGGAGACAGATGGTAGCCTCCCGTCAAGGCCATCCAGCGTGTTCTTTAACGTTAGGTTGTTTTACCTCTGAGCGGCACTTTTTTGCACACCATGGGCTAAACGGCCAGGTCGCATGCACTCCGAAGGCTCAAAGAATGTTGGGGGAGGGGACACACTGGAACAGATGTTGGGAGACAGATGGTAGCCTCCCGTCAAGGCCATCCAGAGTGTTCTTTAACGTTGTGTTGTTTTACCTCTGAGCGACACTTTTTTGCACACCATGGGCTAAATGGCCATTTCCCATGGACCCCGAAGGCTCAGAGAAGGTTGGGGGAGGAGACCCACTGGAACAGTTGTTGGGAGATAGATGGTAATCTGCTGTCAAGGCCATCCAGCG
This sequence comes from Ryuthela nishihirai, assembly GCA_038380435.1. Taxonomy (NCBI): domain Eukaryota; kingdom Metazoa; phylum Arthropoda; class Arachnida; order Araneae; family Heptathelidae; genus Ryuthela; species Ryuthela nishihirai. Next base: position 2,413,102 of record JAWZYU010000041.1, read on the forward strand.
TGTTCTTTAACGTTGTTTTGTTTTACCTCTGAGCGGCACTTTTTTACACACCATGAGCTAAATGGCCAGGTCGCACGGACTCCGAAGTCTCAGAGAAGGTTGGGGTAGGGGACCCACTGGAACAGATGTTGGGAGACATATGGTAGCCTCCCGCCAAGGCCATTCAGTGTGTTCTTTAAAGTTGGTTTGTTTTACCTCTGAGCGGCACTTTTTTGCACAACATGGGCTAAATGGCCAGGTCGCATTGACCCTGTAGGTTCAGAGAACGTTGGGGGAGAGGACCCACTGGAACAGATGTTGGGAGACAGATGGTAGCCACCCGTCAAAGCCATCGAGCGTGTTCTTTAACGTTATGTTGTTTTACGTCTGAGAGGCACTTTTTTGCACACCATGGGCTAAATGGCCAGGTCGCATGGACCCTGTAGGTTCAGAGAACGTTGGGGGAGAGGACACACTGGAATAGATGTTGGGGGACAGATGGTAGCCTCCCGTCAAGGCCATCGAGCGTGTTCTTTAACGTTGGGTTGTTTTACCTCTGAGCGGCACTTTTTTGCACACCATGGGCTAAATTGCCAGGTCGCATGAACCTCGAAGGCTCAGAGAAGGTTGGGGGAGGGAACCCACTGGAAGAGATTTTGGGAGACAGATGGTAGCCTCCCGTCAAGGCCATGCAGCGTGTTCTTTAACTTTGGGTTGTTTTACCTCTGAGCGGCACTTTTTTGCACACCATGGGCTAAATGTCCACGTCACATGGACCCAGAAGGCTCAGAGAAGGTTGGGGGAGGGAACCCACTGCAACAGCTGTTGGGAGACAGATGGTAGCCTCCCGTCAGGGCCAACCAGCGTGTTCTTTAACGTTGGGTTGTTTTACCTCTGAGTGGCACTTTTTTGCACACCATGGGCTATATGGCCAGTTCGCATGGACCCCGAAAGCTCAGAGAAGGTTGGGGGAGGGGACCCACTGGAACAGATGTTGGGAGACAGATGGTAGCCTCCCGTCAAGGCCATCCAGCGTGTTCTTTAACGTTGGGTTGTTTTACCTCTGAGCGGCACTTTTTTGCACACCATGGGCTAAACGGCCAGGTCGCATGAACCCCGAAGGCTCAGAGAAGGTTGGGGCAGGGGACCCACTGGAACAGATGTTGGGAGACAGATGGTAGCCTCCCGTCAAGGCCATCGAGCGTGTTCTTTATCAATGTGTTGTTTTAGCTCTGAGCGGCATTTTTTTGCACACCATGGGCTAAATGGCCAGGTCGCATTAACTCCGAAGGCTCAAAGAATGTTGGGGGAGGGGACACACTGGAACAGATGTTGGGAGACAGATGGTAGCCTCCCGTCAAGGCCATTCAGCGTGTTCTTTAACGTTGGGTTGTTTTACCTCTGAGCGGCACTTTTTTGCACACCATGGGCTAAATGGCCAGGTCGCATGAAAACCGAAGGCTCAGAGAAGATTGGGGGAGGGGACCCATTGGAACAGATGTTGGGAGACAGATGGTAGCCTCCTGTCAAGGCCATTCAGCGTGTTCTTTAACGTTGGGTTGTTTTACGTCTGAGAGGCACTTTTTTGCACACCATGGGCTAAATGGCCAGGTCGCATGGACCCTGTAGGCTCAGAGAAGGTTGGGGGAGAGGACCCACTGGAACAGATGTTGGGGGACAGATGGTAGCCTCCCGTCAAGGCCATCGAGCGTGTTCTTTAACGTTGGGTTGTTTTACCTCTAAGCGGCACTTTTTGCACACCATGGGCTAAATGGCCAGGTCGCATGGACTCCGAAGGCTCAGAGAAGGTTGGGGGAGTGGACCCACTGGAACAGATGTTGGGAGACAGATGGTAGCCTCCCGTCAAGGCCATGCAGCGTGTTCTTTAACTTTGGGTTGTTTTACCTCTGAGCGGCACTTTTTTGCACACCATGGGCTAAATGTCCACGTCACATGGACCCAGAAGGCTCAGAGAAGGTTGGGGGAGGGAACCCACTGCAACAGCTGTTGGGAGACAGATGGTAGCCTCCCGTCAGGGCCAACAAGCGTGTTCTTTAACGTTGGGTTGTTTTACCTCTGAGTGGCACTTTTTTGCACACCATGGGCTATATGGCCAGGTCGCATGGACCTCGAAAGCTCAGAGAAGGTTGGGGGAGGGGACCCACTGGAACAGATGTTGGGAGACAGATGGTAGCCTCCCGTCAAGGCCATCCAGCGTGTTCTTTAACGTTGGGTTGTTTTACCTCTGAGCGGCACTTTTTTGCACACCATGGGCTAAACGGCCAGGTCGCATGAACCCCGAAGGCTCAGAGAAGTTTGGGGCAGGGGACCCAATGGAACAGATGTTGGGAGACAGATGGTAGCCTCCCGTCAAGGCCATCGAGTGTGTTCTTTATCGATGTGTTGTTTTAGCTCTGAGCGGCATTTATTTGCACACCATGGGCTAAATGGCCAGGTCGCATGCACTCCGAAGGCTCAAAGAATGTTGGGGGAGGGGACACACTGGAACAGATGTTGGGAGACAGATGGTAGCCTCCCGTCAAGGCCATTCAGCGTGTTCTTTAACGTTGGGTTGTTTTACCTCTGAACGGCACTTTTTTGCACACCATGGGCTAAATGGCCATGTCGCATGCACTCCGAAGGCTGAAAGAATGTTGGGGGAGGGGACACACTGGAACAGATGTTGGGAGACAGATGGTAGCCTCCCGTCAAGGCCATTCAGCGTGTTCTTTAACGTTGGGTTGTTTTACCTCTGAGCGGCACTTTTTTGCACACCATGGGCTAAATGGCCAGGTCGCATGAAAACCGAAGGCTCAGAGAAGATTGGGGGAGGGGACCCATTGGAACAGATGTTGGGAGACAGATGGTAGCCTCCTGTCAAGGCCATCCAGCGTGTTCTTTAACGTTGGGTTGTTTTACCTCTGAGCGGCACTTTTTTGCACACCATGAGCTAAATGGCCAGGTCGCATGGACCCCGAAAGCTCAGAGAAGGTTGGGGGAGGGACCCACTGGAACAGATGTTGGGAGACAGATGGTAGCGTCCCGTCAAGGCCATCCAGCGTGTTCTTTAATGTTGGGTTGTTTTAACTCTGAGCGGCACTTTTTTGCACAACATGGGCTAAATGGCCAGGTCGCATGAAAACCTGGCTGGAACAGATGTTGGGAGACAGATGGTAGCCTGCTGTCAAGGTCATCCAGCGTGTTCTTTAACGTTGTGTTGTTTTACCTCTGAGCGGCACTTTTTTGCACACCATGGGCTAAATGGCCAGGTCGCATATACTCCGAAGGCTCAGAGAAGGTTGGGGGAGGGGACCCACTGGAACAGATGTTGGGAGACAGATGGTAGCCTCCCGTCCAGGCCATCGAGCGTGTTCTTTAACGTTGGGTTGTTTTACCTCTGAGCGGCACTTTTTTGCACACCATGGGCTAAATGGCCAGGTCGCATGAGCCCCGAAGGCTCAGAGAAGATTGGGGGAGGGAACCCACTGGAAGAGATGTTGGGAGACAGATGGTAGCCTCCCGTCAAGGCCATGCAGCGTGTTCTTTAACTTTGGGTTGTTTTACCTCTGAGCGGCACATTTTTGCACACCATGGGCTAAATGGCCAGGTCGCATGGACCCCGTAGGCTCAGAGAAGGTTGGGGTAAGGGACTCACTGGAACAGCTGTTGGAAGACTGATGGTAATCTCCCGTCAAGTCCATCCAGCGGGTTCTTTAACGTGCACAGTGTATGGCTCTCCCGCACACGGGTCCACGGCTTAACGTCCCTTCCGGCGGACGGCGGCCTTTCTAAGCCCATCGGTGTCCCCTATTGACCGTGGGCAGGGCGGGGAATTTTGAGGAGATGAATCACAACGCTGACGCAGTTGGGACTCGAACCTGGGAACTATAGACTACGAGCCTGGCGCGCTACCGACCGAGCCATCCCCGCCCCCCGTTGAAATGGAAGCTATTGAAAAATTATTACACCTTCGAACGTAAGACTAAAATTTTGCGAGTTTAGGTGTGAAAAGGAAGATCGTATGAAAAGCATCGATATATCTCCCCCCCCCAACCCCACATCTCCGCCCTCCATATTGACCGCCGATAGGAATTTTCACCGTGGTCGACCATAAAGATTTATATCTTAAAATAAAACCTCGCGCTATGAGTTAAGTGAATATATGGGGCAAGGTTTTCTAAATCGTTAGCGCTCTAGACTCGTAGTCTGAAGTTTCTAGTCCCAGCTGGGAAGTGTAAAGATGAAAGCTGCCCACCAGCAGTGCTATAGGGTTCACTGGTGAGCTTAGAAAATCGGCCGTGAAAACTTCAGCCGCGGTTACGTGTGCTGCACAGCCATACACTGGGCACGTTAAATAACACGCTGGATGGACTTGGCAGGAGGCTACGAGTTACGCACATGGGCTCACGTGTTTAAGTGCCGTACGACGGACGGCGGCCTTTCGTAGCTCTGCAGTGTCGCATACTGAAAGAGAGGGAGGGTTGCTAAGCTGAAACGGATTGAAATATTGCGTTAAGTACCTATGACTCTGAAAGTTTAAGACTGAGAATTTAATTTGCAATATTGTAAGCGAAGTAATTATTTTACTTGTTAATTGTTGAGGTATTAAAGTTTGTATTGCGTACATTAATACTGCCCTCTGCGCAGGTGCAACCTACGCATTCACACCTGTTATTAATTAGTTTTGCCCTCCACGCAATTTTCTTTGAAAAGGATAAGTGTTCGATTTATAAACAGCGGAGAAAGGGAGAACGTGGAACACCGGAAATAACTATTGCTTTACCGGGTAAAGAAAAACTAAACATGACGTAAATGAAAGGACGAGGTTAGTAGCAATGGTGTATTTTTGTTCATGTTGCTGCCGTTGACAGAGTAAAAGGTAAAGGAAAGGAATTCAGTACCTTTCCAACATATATTTTGTTGTTCGTATCGATTTGTTGGGAAAAAATTAGGAATAAGCATCATAGCTTATCTTAACCCACCTCACTGATGGGGGCGGGGGTGGCTCAGTCGGTAGCGCGCCAGGCTCGTAATCTGTAGTTCCCAGGTTCGAGTCCCAGCTGGGTCAGCGTTGAGATTTATCTCCGCAAAATTCCCCACCCTGCCCACGGTCAGTAGGGGACACCGATGGGCTTGTAAAGGCCACCGTCCGTCGGATGGGACGTTAAGACGTGGCCCCGTGTGCGGGAGAGCCATACCCTGTGCACGTTAAAGAACACGCTGGATGACCTTGACGGGAGGCTACCATCTGTCTCCCAACAGCTGTTGGAGTGGGTCCCCTAACCCCAACCTTCTATGAGCCTTCGGGGTCCTTGTGACTATGGCCATTTAGCCCATGGTGTGCAAAAAAGCGCCGCTCAGAGGTGAAACAACCCAACCTCATTGATGTAAAGTGAGGATTATTAATTGTAGGTATTATTATTAAATATCCTGAAGAAATAATACTCACCGTTAATCCGATGTTTAAAGAAATGCGTCTTATTTCTCTTCCACAATTCATAGTAATTTTCGTAAACAAGATATTGGAAATACAACTGCGGAAGAGTAAACAAACACCTCTGTTCGCAATACGAAACACTGTAAGAGTCACTTCCTATGAGTGAGCAAACTGTGCATTCTTTAACGTCACTCTGTCAGACGTCATTACCCTATTCATCATCATCATCATCATCCTCAAGCAGCCATGGGCTACGGAGGTCCAACCAGACTGTGCAATTTAGTTCTCCAAACAAGTCTATCCTGAGCTACATCTGCACACCAATTCTAACAAGGTCCTGTTTGACATTGTCTGCCCACCGCATCCTAGGTCTCCCCCTCTTTCTGAGGCCTTTAGGCACACTGTTCATAACCCTATTCGCCAATCTATAATTATTCATACGGGCAACATGGCCAAACCAACGGAGTCTCTCTCTGCACAATATGCTGCTTAAAGGAGGTTGCAAACTCCTTTGAGTAATCTCATCATTAGTTACAAAATTGAACCACCTAATGCCCAAGATACTGCGTAAGCATCTGGAATCAAAAGCATCAAGTTTCCTGTTATCTTGTTTACAAAGTGTCCAAGTTTCACTAACATAACTAACCCTAGAAAGACCCAAACTATTATACAGTCTAATTTTAGTCTTTAGGTGTATACGCCTATTTCTCCACACTCTCCATAGATTCTTAAAAGTCCCGGCAGCAATCCCTATTCGTTTCTTAATCTCATGCCGCACATCACCATTATCTGTTACATAGCTCCCAAGATAATTAAACTGTGACACCTGCTCAAGACTGCAACCATTCAGATTAACTGAATCACAGCCTGCCTGACCAATTTTCATCACTTTAGTTTTCTCTCCGTTTATAACCAAACCTACTCTACTACCAGTCTCATCCACATCTCGAATGAAAGAGTTCATCTCATCAACATCATTCGCCAAAAGGGCTAAATCATCAGCATAATCTAAATCAGAAATTTTCATATCTCCAGCCCATTTAAGGCCAAAATCTTTCCCTTGAAGTGAATTTCGCATAACATAATCAATAACCAAGCTAAAGAGAAAAGGAGACAAAATGCACCCTTGTCGAACACCAGAAGTAACCCTAAACCAATTGCTACAAGCCTTACCAACTCTCACACACGACTCAGTGTTATTATAGAGAGCTTTCATTATGTTAACTAACTTGTCTGGAATACCATATGATCTCACAATCAACCACAAATTATGACGATCAACAGAGTCGAAAGCCTTTTTGAAATCAACAAAGCTAGCAACCATAGGTTTCTGAAACTCTAAACATTTCTCAAGAATCTGCCTAAGTGAAAATATCTGATCCACACATCCCGTACCACTTCTGAATCCACATTGCTCATCACGCAATTGACTGTCAACCAGTTTCTTAATTCTATTAAGCACAATCATGGAAAGAACTTTACCTGGAACAGAGAGTAGGCTGATACCCCTATAGTTATCACAAGAACAGCGATCACCTTTTTTGAAAATAGGGATAACAATAGCTCTGGTAAAATCCTTAGGAACCATGCCTTTATCATAAAAGATATTCAGAATTTCAGTCATCCAAGTGTTAACCGAAACATTCCCAGCTCTAAGCATTTCCGTAGTAATTTCATCTACCCCTGGGGATTTATGAAGTTTAAGTTTAGAAACAGCCAAAATAACTTCAGATTGTGTTATAGGGCCAACATTAAAGCCACCAATGCATCTATCATCATTGCAAACAATGGGAGTAGAACTAACTACATTGTTTAGAACATCACTGAAATGCTCAGCCCACCTAGCCATGACAGAATCCTCCCCTTCTATAAACTTACCTTGTTTATCCTTCAATCCTTGTATGCCTAACCGTTTTCTACAACACAAAACATTAACTATCTGGTACAGCTCTCTGCTGTTGTGCTGTCTAACTGCTTCCTCGGCTTTGTCAGCCAAACCATCAAGCCAAAGATTCTTATCAGCAGCTAACTGATCCTTTGCAAGTTTATTAAGGTCTCTGTAATGCTTTCTATTAGGACTAGTAGGGTATTGATTAAGGGCATTCCTGCAGTTATTTCTTTCCGAAATAAGCTCAAGTGCCTTATCACTCAGATAATTTTGCCTCTTCTGCTCCTTTTTTCCTATAAGAGTACTGTTAGTGTCCAAAAAAGCCTGTTTAAAATGATCCCATTCTTCCTCAACTTCAGTAGTAAGCAAACCATGACTGTCATAATGACTAAGTAACCTATCATGGTAAGCTTTGGCTATAACTGGATCTTTCAGAGCTTCACTATTAAAAGTAAATTTTTTAACCCTAGCACAACACTTTTTAAGTTTAAGTTGCAAGACACTTTTAACAAGGTAATGGTCAGATCCAATTTCAGCTCCCCTATATGCCCTGGCATTCCTAACAGAACTAGCCCATTTGCTGTTAATTAATATGTAATCAATCATATTCCTATACAGCCCATCAGGTGAAACCCATGTGTACTTATGTATGTCGCGGCGTTTGTAATAAGTGTTAGTTATTCTGAATCCATTGAGTTTACTTACCTGTAGGAGACGTTGTCCATTGCCATTGCAGCTACCAATACCAAAAGGGCCTATTACTCCTCCCCAAAAGTCAGAGTCAGTACCAACTTTGGCATTGAAGTCACCAAGAACAAGGGTAATATCTCCTTTCTTGACAGAATTCAAAATATCCTGAAGTTGTTCATGAAACCTATCCTTCTCATCCTCATCGGCATCCTCAGTGGGGGCAAAACAGCAGATAACATTCAAGTCTTTAACGCTTGTCTGAAATTTTGCTGTAAGAAACCTTTCATTAATGCACTCATATCCTAGAAGAGCATCGCTAGCGTGTCTGCTGAGAAGCAGACCCACGCCTTGGTGATGCTTATTGTCGTCCCTCCCTGAAAAGAGAAATTTAAGATTATTTTTAAGAATCTGACATTTATCTGTCCATCTGGTCTCTTGCAAGCCGAGAATATCTAAATTATAACTGTGGAATTCTTGTGTGAGGACATCAAGAGAAAAAGCTCTGTGCAGAGTCCTCACATTCCAACTACCTATGGAGAGAAAATGGTTAGTGGGATGTTTAAAGAAACTATGTTTATTGAGAGAGGGAATGCCTACAATATCAAACAGCCCCCTAATCGCAGACATGGGGCGAAGACCCGTCCCCCACTACTAAAGGCTGAAGCCATCTTCACTGGAAGACTTTCTCCAATGTAGAATTTGACGATGCCAATAGAAGCAAAGAGTTCAGGTGCCTGCGATGACTTCTGCTCAGGATTATCCACCAGCTGATAAACATATCCTGTGAATCTATTCACTTGGGGCTGTCAACCCACAAACAAACAGAAAACACAGCGGAAGATTTTCCCTCCACAGAAGCCCATCAGTGCAGCAAAATCAGGATCCATAATCAAGCTCAGAGCCATATATCTGTCCAGTCCAGTAGTTTTATATGGTCAGTACCAGGACCCTGTGTGGTTGACCACTCCTCAGCAGGGTAGAAAAAAAAGAAAAGTAGCCATAGTTGTCCAGATCAGTAGGCCACACTAATCTGGCAGCCCTCCCCTTCCGTTCACTTCCACAAGAGAGTATCTCGTTTGAAAGTTACTAACGGTCCGCACCACAAAAAGGCGGGGTCGGACATTAGGTGCTAGGCCTGGCCGGTTCTATGCATCATCACAGGGGATTGGTGGATAGTTCTCCTTCCAGTGACTACCTAGCTATCATTTACAGACCACCCTATTATTGCAAGGAAAAAAAATTATAATGTCAGTTTATGAGTTTATATCAAGCGGCTATGTTGCTGCTACGTTTGCCGCGTTAGCGTATGGATATGGCGAAGAATTGATATAATTTGAGGGTTTTTCGAGGTTTTCAGAGCTTTCTGTACCGCTAACAGATTTCAGTGTAATAAGCAACCATTGGCAAGGTCTATGCGATTAAAAAATACACACGGCCTCTATTCCTTATGTCCTTCTCTAAACCACCATTCTGCTGTTCGAAAAAATATCAGGTGAATCAAGTTAAATAATATTCATAAAGTGTTTGTGGTTCGTTTTTAAATTCCTTCAGGTAAGTAACTTTGTAGTGAATAATTAATTTACAGTAGAGGTAATTTAATTTTCCCCTTTTTAGCATGAGAGCTATGAAATTTCGATCGGCATTCAACCGACAGCTACTATACAGCACATTATTCTGATTATGGGTTATAAATTTTATAGTTAAACGCTATTTGTCGCTGTCGACCACTAACGACCCCTTCATTTCGGCTCGAATGTTGTAAAGCTCGCTGAGTAGAAGTAATGGTTGTCCGAGGAAAAAAAATTCTTTGCTTAATTTTTTATTTCTTCATTTTCCTATTTGTCATTACAGTATGTATACAATTTATTTCTATATCGTAAATGATTGGTTTCATATTACTGTTTTTCAGTGGCGGCTCGCGTATAGGCACTGTGGAACTGCAGCACCCCCAATTTCAACTTGATATTATCGATAACATTTAACATAATGAGTCCTTTTTTCTTTAATTCTTTCTTTATACTTGTACAATATATAATCCTTAAGCTTAATGTCAGTAGCAATCCCCCAGTTTATGAAAAAGTTACAAAAATCTTTGTATGGAACTGTGCGCTTCACAGTACTAGCGGCGAGTTGTTTGACTGTTGTGCGCATGCGCACATAGGAAGCTACACGCGACGCTGAAAGTGAGAGAGAGCATTGTCGTTCCCGCAGTGCCGACCCTGGCGTGCTGGTTGAAGGTAGTTTTTTTTTAACTCCGCGTGTGTTGTGCTTAAAAACCGTGTACCATATTCTTGAATGGAATAAAGTGTAGAATTAGATTATTATCCTGCTTCCAGCTATTCTATTTGATTCATATTTTTTCCCGCAAACTAAAACAAGAAGAATGGATTTCATTTTTAAATGAATAGATTAAGCTTGAACTGTAACAATTTAGGTTAAAGTAAGCAAAAAATGTTTGATTTTGTTCCTTTAGGATTTTATCAAGTTTGTGAATAAATTTTCTTTTTATACATGTTTGTTTCCTTTTACACAATTTTAAAACAAAGGTTAAAATTTTTCTGAAGCAGCACCCCCACTAATTTTAGCTACGAGCCGCCACTGCTTATGACGATCAATTGGAGAGATTTTCATGTGCGAAATGACGATTCGAATTCCAAGTCTCCTATCAGTCTATAAGACTCAAGCATCTGAAATTATCCATTGGAAATTATGGCTAATGGATAGAATATATACGTTTTTCCTATGTTTGAGCTTTAATAGGAGCATTGCCACGCAGATTTATTTCTATACTGGTTTAATAACTGTAATATTATTAGCTGAATATGTAGAAAATTATCCAGTATCAGTATTTCCCATATTGAAATGTTTTTTACGCAGATGCAGCCATCTAGTGCCCAATGCTTAAACTAGGCGTAAGTTGATTTTTTTTTTTACTTAGAGGGCGAATGGAGAGGCAGTGTTATAGAGAAGGCGGTGTTTGATGTTGTAAAAGAAGCCTGGAATGGCTTAAGAGAGCTTCTATCTCCATCCTTTGTGTTTTGTAAAAGAATGTTGAATGAAATATATAGCTCATTTGAATGAGAGACGAGAGTTGGCTTAGTTGACAGCGTGCCAGACTCGTAATCTTCAGTTCCCAGGTTCCAGGCCCAATTACGTAAGCAAAGAAATTTATCCCCGGTGAACCCCATCGTTCTGTTGGTGAGAGAGAAGAATTGAATGAGTTTGAAAGGCTGTCGTAGATCGGTTAAGCCGTGGGCAGGAGAGCGATACTTTATAGAATATTCTTGGTAGCTTTAAAGGGAAGCATCCATCTTCTTCAGAGGAACTGTACAGCGTTTGACCATTCATTATAGGTGTGCTGTTCACAGTATATGCCCATTTCTTTTGGAGCAGGAGCTGGCTCAGCCAGAAGTGTGCCAGGTTCTTAAACTTCTGTTCCGAAGTTCGGTTCCCAGTTCTACCTGCTTTCAGGTTTACTCTTCTAACCTCCATTCTTCCTCAGTGATAAAGGGGACAACGGTTGGACCTGGAACCAACCGTTGTCCAGTAATTCCACCGTACATTGGATGGGACTTAAACTTCCCATACCCTCTGTACAATCGCTCAAAGATAATATCCGATAACTATGGTTGATTACAGAATTCAGAAAAATTTTCTGGCAATGATATTTTTGTAAGAAATTAGTGATTTGGCAACATTCGTGTACGTACACGTTTGAACACCCAATGAAACCCAATATAGGAGCTCTACCTGGTGGAACGGCCGAGCTATACAACAACTCTGGATATGCTAAAGGGATATTGACAAATGCATTAGCCCCTGTAGTAAAGTACGCATTATCCCCTGTAGTAAAGGTTACACAGCATTCGTGACTCACCGAGGGCTGTGACAGTGGGAAGTGCTTCTCTTCCAAACTGAAGAACTCTGGGATATTTTTCCAGAAAAATATGAATACCATAATTACTCCCCATGTTGATTATTGCTGTGCATATCTAAATGATAGAGCTTTCTTTTACGAACAGCTGGGATGATCATCTTAACATCTTAGAGAGGATCTTAGGGATATCAGTGTCAAATATCTCACAATCAACCTAGCAAAGTGTACTTGGAGGAGTAGAGAGACAAATATTTTGGTCACACCAATTTGTGGGTCCGTCAGGCACCGCCCCCACCATGCAAAACTAGAGGTCATCAGAAAGATGAAAGCTCCTCCAATGAAGAAGGAACTGAAGAGCATATTAGGACTCTTCGGATATTAGCGACACTATCTGTATCAGTATGCAGAGATTGCAAATCCACTGACAGACGTGACTCTGAAGCAGGCACCTGCAAAGTTCAAATGGGGCATACAATCGGATTAGGCATTCGAGGAACTGAGGGGGGGGGGGGGTTGTCATACAGCAGAATGAAATACTCTGCCCTGTGTGACCTTACATTCTGCATTGAAATGCATCTGCGCATGCCTCTCCCTGATTGGAGGCCAGGGACAAGAACATCCCATTCCCTTTGCTTCGAGAGAAGCTCACGGAACCCAGAATAAATATGGTGGTGGTTGTGAGTGGGGGGGGGGAGGAGGAGGGGCTAGAAAAGTTTTTGACATGGTCATATCGGTCCCAGGTCGAGATTTTTTCAGACCTTAACCTGCTAAGGTACTCATATCTATCGCAACATTGAGCAGCAAATAGCAGAGATTGGCCTTTGTCATTAATCAGTAGGATGCAATAGTGCATTATGGGAAAGGTGCTTCCCACCGAAACGAGACGCCCTATCAAGGCTGACTGAACCTTCGAATTCGGATTAACAAGGAAAGTACTTGGGAAGGGAATCATGTATTGATGTGCCATGGAAATGAAAAAAAAAAAGTGATTTAACTTCCTATCACTCTTTATTTCAAATTAAAATGGGTAGCATTAGGCGTAGGATAATTGAAAAATTCCCAAATGCTAGATGCCAGCTCAATAATCTTCTGAGTAGTATTTTAAAATTATTTGCAAAATAAAAATTGCAAATGCCTGTAAACAAATAAGGAATGTTCATATTAATAAGGGATAAAGTTTAACATTTCAAATTAATGGAAGAGTCAGGAAAAGCAAATGAGAATATTAAAAATGTTACTACCAATCCATCTAAAAATCTGCATTTTTCTAATTTTTCTTTTAATATAATTATACGCTATTATCGAAAGTCTATTCACTTTATTAACCAACATCTCTCCTTTCCATTTCACTCTGTAGACTTCGTGATTTGCACGACTGAAATTTCACACATTTAATTCAAATTTTTTACGCAACAGCCGAGAAATGTTTTGAACTTGTTTGCTCTGTCAGCAGAAAGATCGCTTCATTTTCATAAAATAAATTTTTCTTTTAATTTGTGACTTTATCAAAGTGCTTTTTTTTTCTTTTTAAAATATCATAATGGCATTTTCAAATTAGCTTTTTCTCATGATAGAAAGTCATTTTCCCCTTAGGTCATCTATCAATAATGCAGTAATATTTGCACGCGTTTCTACAGATTTTATCTACTGTCCGTGGTAATATAAACATTTTATTCGAGGCTTAAGGGACCAGCAAGCACAACATTTCAGAATACTAGTAAGTGTAAGAGAGTGTCTAAAATATTTAACATATTTAGCAAATTTTAAAGACTTGTAAAATGGAGGGGGATGTGTTCATCATCATCATCATCATCCTCAAGCAGCCATGGGCTACGGAGGTCCAACCAGACCGTGCAATTTAGTTCTCCAAGCAAGTCTATCCTGAGCTACATCTACTGCATCTGGCCACTGCACACCAATTCTAACAAGGTCCTGTTTGACATTGTCTGCCCACCGCATCCTAGGTCTCCCCTTCTTTCTGAGGCCTTTAGGCACACTGTTCATAACCCTATTCGCCAATCTATAATTATTCATACGGGCAACATGGCCAAACCAACGGAGTCTCTCTCTGCACAATATGCTGCTTAAAGGAGGTTGCAAACTCCTTTTCCTAATCTCATCATTAGTTACAAAGTTGAACCACCTAATGCCCAAGATATTGCGTAAGCATCTGGAATCAAAAGCATCTAGTTTCCTGTTATCTTGTTTACAAAGTGTCCAAGTTTCACTACCATAACTAACCCTAGAAAGAACCAAACTATTATACAGTCTAATTTTAGTCTTTAGGTGTATACGCCTATTTCTCCACACTCTCCATAGATTCTTAAAAGTCCCAGCAGCAATCCCTATTCGTCTGTTAATCTCATGCCGCACATCACCATTATCTGTTACATAGCTCCCAAGATAATTAAACTGTGACACCTGCTCAAGACTGCAACCATTCAGATTAACTGAATCACAACCTACCTGACCAATTTTCATCACTTTAGTTTTCTCTCTGTTTATAACCAAACCTACTCTACTACCAGTCTCATCAACGGCTCGAATGAAAGAGTTCATCTCATCAACATCATTTGCCAGAAGGGCTAAATCATCAGCATAATCTAAATCAGAAATTTTCCTATCTCCAGCCCATTTAAGGCCAAAATCTTTCCCTTGAAGTGAATTTCGCATAACATAATCAATAACCAAGCTAAAGAGAAAAGGAGACAAAATGCACCCTTGTCGAACACCAGAAGTAATGCTAAACCAATTGCTACAAGCCTTACCAACTCTCACACACGACTCAGTGTTATTATAGAGAGCTTTCATAATGTTAACTAACTTGTCTGGTATACCATATGATCTCACAATCAACCACAAATTATGACGATCAACAGAGTCGAAAGCCTTTTTGAAATCAACAAAGCTAGCAACCAAAGGTTTCTGAAACTCTAAACATTTCTCAAGAATCTGCCTAAGTGAAAATATCTGATCTACACATCCCCTACCACTTCTGAATCCACATTGCTCATCACGCAATTGCCTGTCAACCAGATTCTTAATTCTATTAAGCACAATCATGGAAAGAACTTTACCTGGAACAGAGAGTAGGCTGATACCCCTATAGTTATCACAAGAACTGCGATCACCTTTTTTGAAAATAGGGATAACAATAGCTCTGGTAAAATCCTTAGGAACCATGCCTTTATCATAAAAGAGATTCAGAATTTCAGTCATCCAAGTGGTAACCGAAACATTCCCAGCTCTAAGCATTTCCGTAGTAATTTCATCTACCCCTGGGGATTTATGAAGTTTAAGTTTAGAAACAGCCAAACTAACTTCAGATTGTGTTATAGGGCCAACATTAAAGCCACCAATGCATCTATCATCATTGCAAACAATCGGAGTAGAACTAACTACATTGTTTAGAACATCACTGAAATGCTCAGCCCACCTAGCCATGACAGAATCCTCCCCTTCTATAACCTTACCATGTTTATCCTTCAATCCTTGTATGCCTGTCCGTTTTCTACCACACAAAACATTAATTATCTGGTACAGCTCCCTGCTGTTGTGCTGTCTAACTGCTTCCTCGGCTTTGTCAGCCAAACCATCAAGCCAAAAATTTTTATCAGCAGCTAACTGATCCTTTACAAGTTTATTAAGGTCTCTGTAATGCTTTCTATTAGGACTAGTAGGGTATTGATTAAGGGCATTCCTGCAGTTCTTTCTTTCCGAAATAAGCTCAAGTGCCTTATCACTCAGATAATTTTGCCTCTTCTGCTCCTTTTTTCCTAAAAGAGTACTGTTAGTGTCCAAAAAAGCCTGTTTAAAATGATCCCATTCTTCCTCAACTTCAGTAGTAAGCAAACCATGACTGTCATAATGACTAAGTAACCTATCATGGTAAGCTTTGGCTATAACTGGATCTTTCAGAGCTTCAGTATTAAAAGTAAATTTTTTAACCCTAGCACAACACTTTTTAAGTTTAAGTTGCAACATACTTTTAACAAGGTAATGGTCAGATCCAATTTCAGCTCCCCTATATGCTCTGGTATTCCTAACAGAACTAGTCCATTTCCTGTTAATTAATATATAATCAATCATATTCTTATGCATCCCATCAGGTGAAACCCATGTGTACTTATGTATGTCGCGGTATTTGTAATAAGTGTTAGTTATTCTGAATCCATTGAGTTTACTTACCTGTAGGAGACGTTGCCCATTGCTATTGCAGCTACCAATACCAAAAGGGCCTATTACTCCTCCCCAAAGGTCAGAGTCAGTACCAACTTTGGCATTGAAGTCACCAAGAACAAGGGTAATATCTCCTTTCTTGACAGAATTCAAAATATCCTGAAGTTGTTCATAAAACCTATCCTTCTCATCCTCATCGGCATCCTCAGTGGGGGCATAACAGCAGATAACATTCAAGTCTTTAACGCTTGTCTGAAATTTTGCTGTAAGAAACCTTTCATTAATGCACTCATATCCTAGAAGAGCATCACTAGCGTGTCTGCTGAGAAGCAGACCCACGCCTTGGTGATGCTTTTTGTCGTCCCTCCCTGAAAAGAGAAATTTAAGATTATTTTTAAGAATCTGACCTTTATCTGTCCATCTGGTCTCTTGCAAGCCGAGAATATCTAAATTATAACGGTGGAATTCTTGTGTGAGGACATCAAGAGAAAAAGCTCTGTGCAGAGTCCTCACATTCCAACTACCTATGGAGAGAAAATGGTTAGTGGGATGTTTAAAGAAACTATGTTTATTGAGAGAGGGAATGCCGACAATATCAACAGCCCCCTAATCGCAGACATGGGGCAAAGACCCGTTCCCCCACTACTAAAGGCTGAAGCCATCTACACTGGAAGACTTCCTCCAATGTAGAATTTGACGATGCCAATAGAAGCAAAGAGTTCAGGTGCCTGCGATGACTTCTGCTCAGGAATATCCACCAGCTGATAAACATATCCTGTGGATCTATTCACTTGGGGCTGTCAACCCACAAACAAAAAGAAAACACAGCGGAAGGTTTTCCCTCCACAGAAGCCCACCAGTGCAGCAAAATCAGGATCCATAATCAAGCTCAGAGCCATATATCTGTCCAGTCCAGTAGGTTTACATGGTCAGCACCAGGACCCTGTGTGGTTGACCACTCCTCAGCAGGGTAGAAAAAAAAGAAAAGTAGCCATAGTTGTCCAGATCAGTAGGCCACACTAATCTGGCAGCCCTCCCCTTCCGTTCACTTCCACAAGAGAGTATCTCTTTTGAAAGTTACTAACGGTCCGCACCACGAGAAGGCGGGGTTGGACATTAGGTGCTAGGCCTGGCCGGTTCTATGCATCATCACAGGGGATTGGTGCATAGCTCTCCTTCCAGTGACTACCTAGCTACCATTTACAGACCGGGGATGTGTTACACTACATTAATCCAGTCTTTTGCAACCCCTCCCTTGCATTTTTACGGTTCGATGGTGTTTCTTGCCACCACTCCCTCCCCTCGGACCTTTTTTTGATCCGGATCCGATCACTATTATTTTGACGTCTTATAATGCATTCAATGTTGCTCTATCTGTAACACGATAAGATAGGTTAGATTGAATCCATTTTTAAAAAAAAGTCTTTCAAGTGAATGCTTCGATTCTTGACTTCTTATGATGCATCCTATGGATGCGTTCCGGATTTATGATGAGAGTAAATAATAATACCGGATAAAACGAATTTTTTCGTATTTGTAACTAGGATCTTTGAAAAAATAGTGGTAGTTAGTTCCGTAAAGAAAAACCTTTGAGGCCGATTGGCATAGTTACTGATCGAGTCTAAACAGATCGAAAGGCAGTTCAGCAAAATGAATATCAGCAAGAGGGAAAATAGAAGCAGGAAAGCAGCAGCTATTGATGTTTTTCCTTAAAACCGACGTCATCACTATTGTTCACGGATGAGCCTGAAACGTAAACTCTGGATTTGAACTTGTGCCTTTAGCACTGTATAACGGAAGGATGATAGCGATGATGAGAGAAGAATTGAGGACTCTCAAGCTATATATCCAACATCATCCATCACATAATTATCTCCCAACTCCATCTTCAATGAAAACAAGTCGTCATTTCCTTTTTAAGATAAAGGTTTCGCATTTGAATCCTTTAAAACATATTGTATTCTATGAATTTTACACGGATCGCGACAATTGGATGGAAGTCATCTGGGTGGATAACAACTGGAAGTGCGACAATTGGTTGGGTTGGGTTGGGTTGTTTTTCCTCTGAGCGACACTTTTTTGCACACCATGGGCTAAATGGCCAGGTCACATGGACCCCGAAGGCTCAGAGAAGGTTGGGGAAGGGGACCTACTGGAACAGCTGTTGGGTGACAGATGGTAGCCTCCCGTCAAGGCCATCCAGCGTGTTCTTTAACGTGCAGAGGGTATGGCTCTCCCGCACACGGGGCCACGGCTTAACGTCCCATCCGACGGACGGCAGCCTTTCCAAGCCCCTCGGTGTCCCCTACTGACCGTGGGCAGGGCGGGGTATTATGCGGAGATAAATCTCAACGCTGACCCAGGTGGGACTCGAACCTGGGAACTACAGATTACGAGCCTGGAGCGCTACCGACTGATCCACCCCCGCCCCGGAAGTGCGACAATTGGGTGGACAATTGGATGGAGCACAATTGGGAGGATATGACAATTGGGTTGAAATGAGGAAATTAGGAGAAATAGCAATTATCCGTCTGATAAATTATTACTGACATGGTGGGAATCGAATCCGCAACTCTCTAGATACACGCCTGAGCCCTTTACCATAAAATATATAGGGGCGGGGGTGGCTCGTAATCTGTAGTTCCCAGGTTCGAGTCCCAGCTGGGCCAGCGTTGAGATTTATCTCCGCAAAATTCCCCGCCCTGCCCACAGTCAGTAGGGGACACCGATGGGCTTCGAAAGGCCGCCGTCCGTCGGATGGGACGTTAAGCCGTGGCCCCGTGTGCGGGAGAGCCATACCCTGTGCACGTTAAAGAACACGCTGCATGGTCTTGACGGGAGCTACCATCTGTCTCCCAACAGCTGTTCCAGTGGGTCCCCTTCCCCAACCTATTCTGAGCCTTCGGGCTCCATTTGACCTGGCCATTTAGCCCATGGTGTGCAAAAAAGTGCCGCTCAGAGGTAAAACAACCCAACCCATAAAATATATAAACCCTAAATGCAAAGGAATACTGACGAATTAAATCTTCAGCGATACCTATCAATAGGTCTTTCACTTTACAGCGTTTGTGCACTATCAATTCGTCAGTTGAACGTTATCAACATGAGACTTATTTTGGTATTTCACATTCTCATCTATAGAATTCACCTAAACATGCATTTCGTTAATATTCCATTGTGTTGAATTACTTTATCAGTGAGCAGCACTTTTTTCACACACAATGACTTCAAAGTCTCAGAGAAGATTGGGGAAGCGGATCGAATTGATAGCTGATAGGAGAGAGAGAGAGATGTTCTCTAATGTACAGTCGCTCAAAGAAATATCCGAACACTATGGTTGATTACAGAATTCAGGAAAAATATCTGAAACGATTTCTTAGAAATTAGTGATCTGGCAACCTTCGTGTACGTACACGACTGGGTGTCTAATTTCTAAAAAAATCGTTGACAGATATTTTTTCTGAAAAATTTTGGCAGAAATTTTGCCGTCCAACGAAACTGAGTACTGAAATAAAATTTCCGTAAGTCGAGGATTACTGCAAAAAAATAAATTAATAGGAGATTATGATTAGTTTCGCTGCACCGTAATTATAAATTGTAGTGAGAAATTGTCTGGAAAATGTTGGAAATTGATCTGGAAAAGTTGTAGCCAAACACATGATTATTTGCTATAAAAATATCTGTGAGTTCCTCAATGAAAATCGTTTATTGGAAGTGTCACATTGGAAGTGTTTCATGATTCATCAAACATCGAAGAATAAATTGAGCTGGAAATAATGTTGGAAATCTTTGGATGATCATCTGTGATGCTTTCTACATGACATAATAAGACACAGATGTTTGGCGTTAATAAATTCCATTTCAGTTCTTCGATTTTTCCTTGAGAATCCCTTTCCTGTCTATAGACTGATAGGAAATTCTGGAATTCGAATACACATTTCGAGCACTAAAATCTGTCCAATTGATCGTCATAAGCGTGGTGATTCATGGCATGTGACGATTGTTTGAACGACTCCTTTGTTTTAGTGATGCAAAGAATCTTGTTTGCCATTAGGGAAAAACCTGCTCTAATCACTTTGCACTGTTTCTTTGCAGTGTTTTCATAAAATCAATTCAAAGCGACGTAAACATGTTATTATAACCCTCTGATAAGCTTGCTACGTTGAATGGTTTAGATGTAAATGATTGTGTTTCAAAATTATAGCCAACGATTATTTCTTTAGATTTTCTCTCCTTGGTTTTCCCTCAGTATGAAACCTAATAGATTTCTAGTGAGCTGATGTCTCCACTCAGTCCTTTATTAGAAAATATTCCAGTGTCATCTTAGCAAGTATTTGAGAAGTAAATAAAATCGAACATTATTGTCAATTACTTTGTTTTAGTAAAAAACTAAAACGTGTTTCATTTCTCTTAAATTTGTACAATTTGAGGTTTTAAATAAAAGAATTAACTACCCCTTTTGTTTTAATTCAAATATTTCAACCTCAAATTTTGTGATAGCGATAAGTTCACATCGGCATATCAGGTAAAGTCGCTGAAAAAAAATCCAAACACCCTGGTTGATTACAGAATTCAGAAAAAATATCTGGCAATGATTTATTTAGAAGTTAGTGATCTGGCAACCTACTTACACGCAGGTTGCCAGACCACTAATTTCTAAAAAAAATCGTTTCCAGAAATATTTTTCTGAATTCTGTAATCAACCATAGTGTTCGGATACTTTTTGAGCTCAAAAAAGTATCCGAACACTATGGTTGATGTTACTTGCTGAAGGATGTGTTGAAATAAATAACCCACAATATATTCCATGGAAATAAAATAAGTTTGAAACAATGCCGTTGATTAACTATGACGAACTTTTATCGTTTTTATCACCCAAGAGATAGATATTGTTAGATCCTCAATGGAAATTCTCTTTGTGTTAGAGCGTGAGAAATAAGTTTAAATTGCTCATTATTTTTAAGGATGATTTAAATCAGGACTGGCCAATACTAAAACTCACTGAAAAAGAATTTCCGGCTCATAAAACAAATTATTAATCTACACTGAACAACATATTTGTGTTTATCCATAAAGTCATTTCCTCGATTATTTAAAAATATATTTTTTTTTTCCATGCTTATTATTGTTTTAGAGCAGAGAATTAGAGCTGGAAGTACTGGAGTATCTGCACGTTCCCTGATCTTGAAAGTGCACATCGTGCAATTTCCCAGCCCTTGCAATGTCCCTGCAACACGATTTGCCCGAATGCGAAGCCCGGAGAGCCAATGGACGTCTTGAAGCTGGTCAAATACAGGCGACAGTGGCAACAGCACTTGGAACATCCCAAAGCGTGATTAGCAGACTGTGCAATCGCTTTCAAGAGACTGGCACAGTACGAAGAAGACGAAGGCACGGTCGCCCATCTGCCACAACAGCAAGAGATGACTGCTACTTGACCTTATTGGCAAGAAGGAACAGGCGCAGCAATGCAACAGAGCTGCGGGGACAGTTTCTTGCTGCCACTAGACGACGGATATGCACCCAGACCATACGAAATCGGTTCCATCGTTTTGGACTGTATGTCCGGCGACCAATGGTATGCATTCCGTTATCTGCTGAACACCGTAGAACCCGTAAAAGGTGGGCTGATAAGCATCGTCATTGGATGCGTGATGAGTGGTCAACCGTCCTCTTCACTGATGAGTCACGGTTCAGTCTGCATCCTGACAATCATCGTGTCCTAATCTGGCGAACGAGGAACACGGGAGAATCCAGGTTTCATGCGAGAAAGGGACTCCTTCGGTGGTGGCGGAATCATGATGTGGGCTGGCATTAGTATTGGTGGTCGTACCGACCTCCACGTCATCAGAAACGGATCGCTGATTGCTGTCAGATATCGAGATGAGGTCCTGCACCCTATAGTGCTACCGTATGCTGGAGCAGTTGGAAACAACTTTCTTTTTTTGGACGATAATGCAATCCCTCGCCGTTCGCATCTCGTCAACAACATGCTTCAGGAGGCAGAAATCGAATGCATGAACTGGCCTTCACGTTCTCTAGACCTGAATCCCTCTTTCTGTGAAGAAGAATTGAAATGAGAAAAGGAACAAATTGTTACTGAAAACCTCTCGTGCACCTTGTTTCGTCAAAGATGATTCAATCGATTACATTTATTGTCAAATATGTAATATTCTGTAGCGAAATAATTAATGTTCTAGGTAATTAAGAAGTGTCTTTTATAATTCACCTATTGAGCCATGACTGAAAGAATCAATTTATTGAAATATATTGCATAAAATGATTATTTGAGATTTTCCATATATTAGAGATTTACAAAGAGAAATCGAATCTTTCTCTTCAGAAATTGACATAAAAGATTACGATATGATCATCAAACTGTAAACTATAAATTGATTTCCAGTGAAATACAAAGTCTTTTCCAAAAATCTTTTCATCGTAAGGTAATTTATGATATATTGGAATCTCCTTAAAATCGCAATTCCAACGAGTACGTAACCAGAAAATAATGGGAAGATGTCAATAGATTTTATCGAACCTTTTAACAATTACTGGGTTCCGTGAGCTTCTTCGAAGTAAAAGCGATGGGATTTTCATTGTCCCTGGGCTTCAATCTGGGAGAGACATGCGCAGACGTCAAGCGCAGATGCATTTCAATGCAGAATGTAATGTCACGCAGGACCTTACATTCTGCATTTTGCATTCTGGAGGCGTATTCCATTCTGCTGCCTCGCAGAGCTGCATCCAACTCTGTGCCTCGAATGCCTTATCTGCTAGTCATGTCTGAGAGTGGCTTTGCAATCGTTGCATGCTAATCTAGGTAGTATCGGTAATATCCGAAGGGTCCTAATATGCTCTTCAGTTCCTTCTTCATTCGAGGAGCTTTCATCTTTCTGATGACCTCTAGTTTTGCATGGTGGAGGCGGTGCCTAAAGGACCCACAATGTGGCCAAAATATTTGGTCTCGCTAATCCACCAAGTATACTTTACTAGGTTGATTGTGAAATATTTGACATTGATATCCCTAAGATCCGCTCCAAGATGTTCAGATGATCCTCCCATCTATTCGAAAGAGAAAGCTATATCATCTAGATATGCGCAGGAATAATCAACATGGGCGTAATTAGGGTATACACATTTTTCTGGAAAAATGCCCCACAGTTCTTCAGCACGAAGAGAAGCACTTCCCACTGGTACAGCCCTCGGTGGGTCACGAATGCTGTGTGACTTTTACTACAGGGGCTGATTGGTATTTGCCAATATCCCTTTAGCATATCCAGAGTTGTTATATAGCTCGTCCGTTCCACTTGGTGCAGCAACTCTATTGGGTTTGCCACCCAGTGATGGCATTGAGGCTGTGAAAGATGATGCATAACCTCACTGTACAGTCTCTTATCGCCACACACACAACTGGGTGGGTAAACGTACTCTTGAAGGGAATAATCAATCCCTACAGTCTCCCATTTGACGGTCAATTTCATCGCGTAGTTCAATGGGAACAATATAATGATGTGCTTACTTGACCACTGATAGAACTCTGAGCTTAAAGAACACCATGAATGGCATTGAAGGGTGGCTACCGTCTGTCTTGTAGCAGTTATCAAGTGGTTTCCCCCTTCAGGATCGTTGTGACCTGGCCACTTAGCAAATTGTGTATAAAAAGGTGTTACTCATAGGTAAAAGAACCCAACTCAACTTATATTCCCATTCACATGTAAGAGATCAAAATGGATTTCGAGAAAATGGTGCTTTCAGGTTTTTTTTAAGTCTTAATTTATGGAAACCATGGTAAAATACGTACAATCCAAAAACTTTGCTTAGCATTCTGTTTTTGTAACTTTTTATGGCAAAATATCTAATTTCACTTACCTTTTATGATTACCTGTATTCGTAGTTATACCTTACACTATTATATATTCATCTGTTTCAACTTTCTACTAGGACCCGAAGGAAAAACTTTGCATTTGAAAAACTTTGAAAAAAAATTATGTTTAGGAAGGTTTCAATGAAAGATTCAATGAAGAAAGGAGATTCATTGGAAGTAAAGTAACAGGAAACTAAATGATTTTGATTCGAGATGCTTACGCAGTATCTTGGGCATTAGGTGGTTCAACTTTGTAACTAATGATGAGGTTAGGCAAAGGAGGTTGCAACCTCCTTTAAGCAGCATATTGTGCAGAGAGAGACTCCGTTGGTTTGGCCATGTTGCCCGTATGAATAATTATAGATTGGCGAATAGGGTTATGAACAGTGTGCCTAAAAGCCTCAGAAAGAAGGGGAGACCTAGGATGCGGTGAGCAGACAATGTCAAACAGGACCTTGTTAGAATTGGTGTGCAGTGGCCAGATGCAGCAGATGTAGCTCAGGACAGATATGCTTGGAGAACTAAATTGCACTCTCTGGTTGGAACTCCGTAAACATGGCTGCTTGAGGATGATGATGATGATGATGATGATGATCAAAAATCGTTCCATTAAATGTCGGGTTTAATGAGCATGCTGATTTTTTTTTCTGTTTGATTTTCTTGTACTGCGTTATTTGGTTTCACTTTGCTTCGTTTAGTTGCAGGAAAGAATAAAAAAAGTACGTTATAACTAATAAGCGAGAATAATTCTCAATAACGTCTGTTTCCGTTTTCGGTAATACATTTCATAAATTTCCAATTTTTTCTATCAGAAATAAAGATGTTTTAAATATTTATTTTATTGACTAAAGGGAATACCGGTAGTCTTATGCATCGTCGTGTCCGTTAGTCGATCCTTTTATTTAAGATTGTTTCACCTAAAACAAGAGATTCGAACAAATATTTAAGAATCCGTTTTAATGAAAATCACATTAGGCAGAAAAATTCTCGATATGGGCTGTTTTAATTCCCTATGATACATTTAATTGTTTCCAATTATTTCTTTTATAAAATTTTTTGTGGAAATTTCGTCTTAATGAGGGTTGTATTAGAGAGAAAAGCAAATTATCCTATGAAGCTTTGTTTTGCAGGACGCATTTCTTTCATTTTCCGTTTACTGCGTTTAGAAGGAACAGGCTTCGTAAAAATTCTGCCATAGTGTGGTGTCGGATTAAAGAGGGTGCATGCAAAACCTATATCAAAAAAAGGATTAAGGAGAATAGACACAAGTACTGCAGCGCGCTCCTGTAATTTAGAATTATTTCGGTAGGAACACTTAAGAGTGAGACCTTCTCATTACTATCTAAATCATTGGAAACAATTGGAAAATAAGTTGCCTCTAATGAAGTATAGATGGCGCCAGGTCTGCCACATTTCAGTGAAAGATTTATGTCCTTTCCTGGAAGAGTATTTTCGTCTGAAGCGTGGTTTTTATGGTAGAGTGCTCTCGTATGTATCTAGAGAGTTGCGGGTTCGATTCCCGCAAAGTCAGTAATAATTTTTCACATGGATAATTGTAATTTCTCATAATTTGCTTATTTGAACCCAATTGTAATATCCTCCTAATTGTTTTCCATCCAATTATCTCTCCAATTGTCGTATCCACCGAATTGTCGCATTTCCATTTTTTGTCAACCTAGTTGACTTCCACCCAATTGTCGCACTCCCGTGTAAAATTAATAGAATAAAATATATTTTAAAGGATTAAATTTTAAAACCTTTATCTTAAAAAGGAAATGACGAATTGTTTTTATTGCAGATGGAGTTGGGAGATAATTATGTGATGGATGATGCTGGATATATAGCTTGAGATTCCTGAATTCTTCTCTCATCTTCGCTGTCATCCTCTGCTTATAGAGGGATAAAGGCGTAAGCTGCAATCCAGAGGTTACGTTCGAGGCTCATCAGTGAACAATTGTGTTACGTCGTTTTTATGGAAAAACATCAACAGTTGCTGCTCTCCTGCTTGTATTTTCCCTCTTGCTGATATTCATATTGGTGAACGGCCTTTTGATACGTTTAGACTCAATCGGTGACTCTGCCAATCGGTCTCAAAAATATTTCTTTACTACTGCTTAAACTACCGCTTTTATTTCAAATCTGTTAATTACAAAGATCCCATAATTGCGGAATGTTTCTCTATAAAACGAAATGTTTCGTTTAACATGGAAATGTTTCGTTTTATCCACAGCTGGTTCCCAGTTGTTACAGTAATCTGGAACGCATCCATAGGATGCATGATTACGTCGTTTTTAAGGAAAAACCTCAATAGTTGCTACTTCCAGCTTATATTTTTCCTTTTGCTGATATTCATATATGTGAACGGCCTTTCGATCTGTTTAGACTCGATACAGTGACTACGCCAATCAACCCAAAGGTATTTTTACTACTGCTCTAACTACCACTATTCTTTCAAACCGGTTAATTAAAAACAACAAATGTTTCGTTTAGTCTATAACGGCTAAATATTATTTGGCAAATATATTTGGTATATATATATTATTTGGCACAGGACGCATTATAAGAAGTCAAAAATAGAAGCAATCCCTTGAAAAAAATGTTTATTTCCGATGGATAATGGATGGAATTTCTAATATATCCTATCGTGTTACATATAGAGTAACATGGGATGCATTATAAGACGTCACAACAATAGTGACCGGGTTCGGATAAAAAAGAATCGAAGGGGAGAGAGTGGGGGAAGGAAACACCCTCAACCGAAAAAATGCAAGCGGGGGGGTGGCGCAAAAGACTGGATTAATGTATTATAGCACATCATCCTCCTTTTTACAGATTTTTAAAATTTGCTAAATATGTTAAATAGTTTTAGACACTTTCTTACCCTTTCTAGTATTCTGAAAGGGTGTGCGTGCTGGTCCTTTAAGACTGAGATAAAATGTTTAAATCACCACGGACAGTAGATAAAATCTGTAGAAACATCTGCAAACATTACTGAAATTAATGATAGATGACCTAAGGGAAAAATGACTTTCGATAATGATAAAAAGCTAATTTCAAAATTCAATGATGATATTTTAAAGAAAAAAAAGTGCACTTGGATGAAGTCACAAATTAAAAGAAAATTTTAGTTTATGCAAATGAAGAGATCTTTCTGCTGACAGAGTAAACAAGTTGAAAAAATTACAGCTGTTGCGTAAAAGCCTTGAATAAAATGTGTGAAATTTCAGTCGTGTAAATCACGAAGTCTACAGAGTGAAAATGAAAGGAGAGATGTTGGTTAATAAAGTGAATAGACTTTCAATAATAGCGTATAATTAATTATATTTAAAGAAAAATTAGGAAAATGCAGATTTTAGATAGATTGGTAGTAACATATTTAATATTGTCATTTGATGTTCCTGACTCTTCCATTAGTTTGAAATGCTAAATTCTTACGCCCCAGCCAAACCCTTCCACACACATCACCACCCCATTTCCAACATCCATCAATTTAATCCCATTGAACATGCTTGGGATGCACTGGGAAGACGTCTGGCAAACCGTCCAATGACTCCCACAACATTTCTTGAGCTGGAAATTGCCCTGGGGCAAGAGTGGTAGAGGATCCCACAAGAACTGTTGGACATTGTGATCCTGCCCATGCCCCATCGCTGTCAGTGTGTTTTCGCAGTCTTCGGTGACCATACACCCTACTGAACAGCCATTGTGTGGCACTCTCGTCCAGTTTGACATGCTTCTGTCCCCCCCCCCTCCCACCAATATGTCACTTGCTACTCAATCACGACGATTGAGTTTGCATCTCATTTGCATAATCGAACAACTTTCTTTGACTTGTCGTTTGCTTTTCTGATGTTCTTGTTTAATAAAAAAAGTTAAAATGCTTCTTTTTTTATCGCTTCATATTCATTTTCAAATATCCCCTAATTTTTGTGAGCAGTGTAGATGGCGCCAGGTCCGCCACATTTCAGTGAAAGTTTTATAATCTTATACTGGAAGAGTATATTCGTCTGATGCGTGGTTTTTATGGTATAGGGCTCTGGCATGTACCTAGAGAGTTGAGGATTCGATTCCCGCCACATCAGTAATAATGTTTCAGGTGGATAATTATTATTTCTCATAATTTCCTTATTTGAACCCAATTGTCATATCCTCCCGGTTTGTGGCGGGGGTGGCTCAGTCGGTAGCGCGCCAGGCTTGTAATCTGTAGTTCCCAGGTTCGAGTCCCAACTGGGTCAGCGTTGAGATTTATCTCCGCAAATTTCCCCGCCCTGCCCACGGTCAGTAGGGGACACCGATGGGCTTGGAAAGGCCGCCGTCCGTCAGATGGGACGTTAAGCCGTGGCCCCGTGTGCGGGAGAGGGCCATACCCTGTGCACGTTAAAGAACACGCTGGATGGCCTTGACGGGAGGCTGCCATCTGTCTCCCAACAGCTGTTCCAGTGGGTCTCCTCCCCCAACCTTCTCTGAGCCTTCGGGGTCCATGTGACCTGGCCATTTAGCCCGTGGTGTGCAAAAAAAACGCCGCTCGTAGGTAAAACAACCAACCCAATCCTCCCGATTGTCGTATCCACCCAATTGTCGTATCCTCCCAGTTGTCGTATCCACCCAATTGTCGCATTTCCATTTGTTATCCACCCAGTTGACTTCCACCCAATTGTCGCGCTCCCGTGTAAAATTCATAGAATACAATATATTTCAAAGGATTCAAATGCAAAACCTTTATCTTA
Organism: Ryuthela nishihirai; assembly: GCA_038380435.1. Lineage (NCBI taxonomy): Eukaryota > Metazoa > Arthropoda > Arachnida > Araneae > Heptathelidae > Ryuthela > Ryuthela nishihirai. The sequence continues at coordinate 2,441,743 of JAWZYU010000041.1, forward strand.
AGAAGGAAATGACGAGTTGTTTTCATTGAAGATGGAGTTGGGAGATAATTATATGTGATGGATGATGCTGGATATATAGCTTGAGAGTCCTCAATTGTTCTCTCATCATCACTATCATCCTCCGCTTATACAGGGCTAAAGGCAGAAGTTGAAATCCAGAGATTACGTTTCAGGTTCATCCGTGAACAATAGTGATTACGTCGTTTTTAAGGAAAAACATCAATAGTTGATGCTTTCCTGGTTTTATTTTCCCTCTTGCTGAATATTCAGTTTTGTTGAATGGCTTTTCGATCTGTTTAGACTCGATTCACTGACTATACCAATCGGCCCAAAAGGTTTTTCTTTACTCGAGTTCTATCCACCACTATTCTTTTAATGTTCTTAGTTACAAATTGCAAATGTTTCGTTTCATTCAATAAATTAGCATTTCCCTTAATGAATTCGGGAACGCATCAATAGGATGCTTATAAGAAGTCAAAAATCGAAGCAATGACTTAAAAAGACGTTTATTACCGATGGATAATTTATTGAATCTAACATATCCTATCGTGTTATACACAGAGTAACATGGGATGCATTATAAGACGTCACATTAAGAGTGACCGGACCCGAATCTACAAAACATCGAAGGAAGAGAGTGGGGACGGGAAAAATGACTTTAGATAATGAGATAAAGCTAATTTGAAAATTCAATGATGATATTTTAAAGAGAAAAAATGCACTTGGGTAAAGTCACAAATTAAAACAAAAATTTAATTTATGAAAATGAAGCGATCTTTCTGCTGACAGAGCAAACTAGTTGAAAAATTACTCGGCAGTTGCGTTAAAAATTTGAATTAAATGTGTAAAATTTCAGTCGTGCAAATCACGAAATCTACAGAGTGAAATTGAAAGGAGAGATGTTGGTTAATAAAATGAATAGACTTTCGATAATAGTGTATAATTATATTTAAAGAAAATTAGGAAAATGCAGATTTTAGATGGATTGGTAGTAACATATTTTATATTGCCATTGGCTTTTCCTGACTCTTCGAATAGTTTGAAATGTTAAACTTTATCCCCTATTAATATGAACATCCCTTATTGGTTTATAAATATTTGCGATTTTTATTTTGGAAATAATTTTAAAATTTTACTGAGATGGGGATTTTGAAAAATTTCAATTATACTACGCCTAATGCTACCCATTTTAATTTCAGATAAAGAGTGATACGTAGTTCAATCACTGTTTTCTTACTTTCCTTGTCACTCAATATATTCGAGTACACTACGCTTGTGTCAACCCTCCTTCCCAAGTATTTCCCTTGCTAATCCGAAATCTCGGGTTCAGTCAGCCGCGACAGGGCGTCCGCGTTTCGGTGGGAAGCACCTCTCCTATAATGCACTGTTGTTGCACCATGCTGATTAATGACAAAGGACAATCCCTGCTATTTGCTGCTCAATGTTGCGACAGCTATTAGGTAACTAAGCAGGTTATGGACTGAAAGAATCTGGACCTGGGATCCATATAACCAGGTAAAAAACTTTTCTAGCCCCACCCACCCCTACACACACGACCACCATCACATTTTTGCCGGGTTCCGTGAGCTTCTTCGTAGAGAAGGCAATGGGATGTTCTTGTCCCTGGGGGTAAGCCTGGGAGAGATATGCGCAGACCGAAAGCGCAGATGCATTTCAATGCAGAACGTAAGGTCACGCAGGATCAGGCGTATTGAATTCTGCTGCCTCGCAGAGCAACCCCCCCCCCCCTCAGTGCCTCGAATTCCTTATCTGATTGTATGCACATTTCAGCCTTGCAGGTGCCTGCCTCAGAGTCACGTCTGTGAGTGACTTTGCAATCACTGCATAGTGATCTAGGTAGTGTCGTTAATATCCGAAGTGTCCTAATATGCTCTTCAATTCCTTCTTCACAGCAAAAAGGAAGTGACCTCAAAAAGTACACAAAGACCACGCCCAAAAAGGCTCCCCCACGCCCCTCTAATTGTCGGAAAACAACCGGAAGTGACCCGGAAGGTAAAGATCAACGAGAGGCACGCCCCCACGTGCCACGCCCCGCAAGTGACCCCGAAGAGACCCCGAAAATCCCCAGAAACGCCCTACTGCTACGACAGCCCCTTTGGGTCCGCAGTATCATGACACGCCCGAAAAGGCTCTAGATGACCCAGAAATGACCCCCAAGACAAACCGGAAAAACGCAAAAAGCCCCAGAACGCGAAGCGCTAAAAAACGCCCCCCCCCCCCCCCCCCCTGAGCCACAAAAGTCATTCCCGTTCCTAAGAAACACTCTCCACCTGCTCAATACCGCCCACGGTGTCTGAATCGTGCGAAAAAACGCCCTAGAAATCCCCCCAGGAGAAGCAGGAACAAAAAGCTGCCAAAATGTGTCCATACAGCCCAAAAACAGGCCGCCATTTGCAATGGGTCGAAGCAGTGCGTTCAGACGGTAAAGTAGTGTAAAAGAAACACCCCACAAGCCCCAGAGACCAAGAGAACAAAGAGAGATCTGTATGAAGCACCTTCCCGCCCACTGAGTAGCGGTTTAACCTCGACAAAGAGACCATTTGTACAGGTAAAAAAAAAAAGCTAAGTCCAGCAAGCCATTGGAGAGGCAACAGAGGCGTAAAAAAACACTTAAAAAATTAAGGGAAAAACGGTCGGAGAACTCCCAAATTCTACGAAATTCCGGATGGAACAGCGGTGGAATACTGTCCCCCTAGCGGTGGAATACTCTCGACAACGGTTGCCCCAAAGTGACCCTAAAGTCTGAAGAGCCTAGGTCCCATAGAACGAGAGCAAAGGTCAAAAAACAGATTGTGAAAATGGAGCAAAATCAACAGAAAAAGATATTTTACCCGGAAAGGAAAAAAGTGTACAGTCACATGACCTAAAGATTCATACTCAAGAGAGACACCAGTTAACGGACTCGTTCTCACTTGGCCTCCGCTCATCCGGGTCGTTTGATGATAGTTCGGACCACTGAGTCACGTGACCCGAAGATTCGTACTCCAGAGATTCATCACTTGGCCTTCGCTCACGAAGGGCGTTTTAAATAATGCGTTAGGAGAACTCTGCCATGGGAACATTAAAGACAGCGCTGGATTTGATGGAAGTCTACGATCACTCTATCTTAACAGCTATGCAGTGGGCCCCCATTCTCATAACCTTCTGAGTCATCGGAATCCTTGTGATCTTGCCATTTAGTCATTGTAGGCAGAAAAGTGCCTCTCAGAGGTTAAATAACTAAACCATTTTTTGTTTCTTTCAACAGCTGCTCATTCCTTCTTATCCTGTTGGATGTCTACATTGGCAGTCATTAAAATTGTTCAAAATCACAAGCGAAAAAAAACTTTTATATCAAAATTGATTATGGAACGAAAATATTGTTTGAAGCTTTTGTAACAATTCATTTGATTTTGATTGTTTGCCAAAAAATGGTCAATCGGACTTTAAAAATTAATATTCATATATTTTAAATACTGAAAGAATCTTTTGAAGATTCAGATTTGAAGTTTTATTTTAGTCTCATTTTACAAGAAGCTTGAAATTTGGTCTTTAATTTTGACATCATGTATTCAAATTTTATCTATCACTGTAATTACTGTATAGACCAAATTAATTAATCAGATATTTGGCTTTAAATGGAGATCGACGGACTTGGAGCTCAGACATTGAAGAAGTCGACATGTTTTTGCTTAGCTCCAACAGTGAAATTTAGTTAGCTAAACCTGTACTTAAATTTCCTAATAGCATTGGGCGAGATCAGGTATCCAACCCTGGTGGAGCCCTTGGTCGGCAGGATAGGTAGAAACGCTGCACCGTTATTGGGGAGGTACCTTACATCCTTACATCCTTACCACATTACATATTTTTTGGTATAAATGCTCACATTTGTTTCAAAATGTGGACACAACATATCTGTATGGGCTGAGTCCCACCCGCCATGTTGTTGTTGTTTAGGTCTTAGCTTCCCACCTTCGTTCATCTTGGCTCTCGGAATTTTCATGTCGATGACGAAGGTAGCTCGCACGCCTAGGACAAGGAAACTCGACCAAACAGCGGTCCCATCTGGCAGCAATCACTCCACTGAAAAGAAAAATAAATGTCACATGTGTGGCCTGACACTCGGTTCGGTTCAGCATGCCCCGATCGCCACCTGCCACTGCAACCCAGGTGTTTCTTTTCCCAGCCCGCGGCGAAGCTAGAGAGCAAGGAAAGGAGAGCGCTTTTGGACACTCTTCTCTGAACTTTCGGTGGGAAAAGTTGATTTTCGGCGACGGTATTTGCTTCTACCTCATTCACGAAAAAGGACCTGACATGTTCTTCCCCGACATCGAGGTGCACAATTTTGGACACTAACAAGAGGCAATTCTTCTGATGAGCAGTAGGATCCCGACACCGACCTAAAGGACGACAGCTTGATATGTACAAGGAAACCCATTTTCTTCCGTCCACACACGACGAAGGAATGAGGTAGGGTCATTCTTTCCTGATCTGGTCTTCCCGATGTTAAATGACAATTTGTCGCTGCAATTCTGATCTCGACCATTTTTGTTTGAGCCGTAAATTGTGATGCTCCCCAATAACGGTGCAGCGCGTGAAAAAGGAATATTTTGGCATTTGTGTGAAATCCTCTTGAATTAAAGTTGACTATAACTGAGCTTGACTATAACTGAGAATAAGAGCCAATTTGAATAATTGTTCCCTCTAAGTAATCTCACATCGATCTGCTTACTTGTTTCGTCTGTTGGTCTAGTTCGTGCACACCGAGATAGGCGAACAGCCTAGGCCTGGGATTGGTAGACCCCATCATTTTTATGATTATAAAGAATGCGGCATCAGGCCCACTTTCCCCGAAATGCTGATCCTGATGAAACACAAGGCTTTGTCATCGCCCCCTCATTTTTTTAGATTCCTCCCTAAAGTACAGCCACCCCCAAAACACACAGGGGTGGTCACGACATAAATGTAAGGAGATGCAAAAATCGCTCTTCACAAGTCACGAACAAATAAACATTTCAATTCCATTTTTGGTTAAGACTTTCGAATTAATCGTGCACAAACCAAGTCAAACGTAATTGAAGGCCCGGATCTATAAAAAAAAAAAACACCAAGACAACTAATATCGACATTGATATAAAAGAATTTGTAGTCTACTAAGTTCATCCTCAGTGTCTCTTTAAATAATTGTTTGTACGTCATTTATCTTATGCAAGTATTTCAATATTTGTGCGTGAGTTTCTTATGTAATCATTTTTAGAATAAAATATTGTTATAAAATAATATTTCTCAGTTTATTTATATATAATCTATGTTATACATATCAGTGCCGTATCTAAGGAATGGGGAGGGCATGGAGCCCATGGACCCCCCCTCCCCACCTTTCAAAATGTTGTAAAAATAGAGTAAGGCTTGCCCAATTGTTCGAAAACCGCAGGTTTACGCTAAGTCTCCTATGATATAAAATTTCGCTAGATGGCGCGCAAACATAGGTAAAAAATTCTCCTGAGTCTTTTTTATGTTAAAGTAGGGCGGAAAAACTTTAAATATCATGAATATGAAAAACCCTGCGTAGGAAAATATGTTAGCATTTCTTTTTGCAACTTATATCCTGTTAATATGTTTAATTGGAAAGTGATTTTTAGGAGCAAAAAATCGTACAGATCAGATTTAAAATTCATAATACCTTTGGTGATTTCGATTTTGTGCACCGCAATGACAAAATAAAATACTACGTTTCTCTAAATTTCTCTTAATAACGATATATTTATACCAGAAATTTGAAATTTTGGTGGTGGAATGTGAACGTTACGAAGTTTACATAAAAAGCAATAGTGACCGAATTATTTTTGTTTTAAGGGAATTTTTTTACAGCGAATAATTAGGAATTAATTTGGTGTTGATTGTAATTGGTGAAATATTACGATTTACACTTTACGAATCTTCCAAAAGCTATAAATGCGACCTCTAACGACGGAAATTTTTGAAGATTCCAAAATTCCAAACGAATATTGCAAACGATGTAGTTATGCTGGAAATTTTAAATGTTGGTGGTAGAATGTAAAGGTCGCGAAGTTTTTTTGTGAGCATTGAGTTGACCCCTTAGACCAGGGGGGGAAGTAATGCAAATATTTCAATTCATTTTTTTTTCATTCATTATTTTTGTCACGTTACTCAAACCAATCACAGACAGATATCGCAAAGTAGTCTGTTCCATTATGAACTTGAAATGTTTCGTCTCCATCAGTGAAAATTTTGATATGCTGTTTACATATGCTGCAGTATTTTGTCGATGCTTGAGACATAATAATATACCCAATCCGTGCCATGCAAATTCCTTCAACATCATACAAAGAATGAGACACATGCACAGTTCATTGTGTCACGTGGTCACCACCACTCCCTAGCTCTGCCATCTGTACAAAATATTATATTTCATATGACTAGATAACCCTTTTTCCCCAAGTCTTCTACAATCCACTCATGCCTCTTCCGACAACACTGAAACCTAGTTTTCCGATTTTTAGCCAACACTAAAGGTCTCCGAATAGGATACCGACTGCTGAATTGCAAATAGCGGAGTTCCCTGTGGATTGCCCGAATATATGGGTCTTATTTTGAAAGCAGTCGTGATTTCATATACTATATAGTTGAAGTTGTATCGCTTTCATGTGGCCTCTACCTTTTCTCTCATATAGTATTGAAGAAAGGTTCACTCGGAAATGCGCCTGAATTATAATCTGTAGTTCCCAGGTTCGAGTCTCAGCTGTTCCAACATTCATTTATCACGGCTAATTCGAACCATTTTTTTTTTTGAGAAGAGAACACCTATGGGATTGGAAATGCTGTCGTCCGTGAGATGAAAGCCGAGGCTTGGTAGACAATAAATATGGTAGATGGCGCGCCGAGACTTGGTAGACGATAATGATGATTAAGCCGAGGCTTGGTAAACGATAATGATGATTAAGCCGAGGCTTGGTAGACAATAAATATGGTAGATGGCGCGCCGAGACTTGGTAGACGATAATGATGATTAAGCCAAGGCTTGGTAGACGATAATGATGATTAAGCCGAGGCTTGGTAGACAATAAATACGGTAGATGGCGCACAAACATTGACCAAAAATACGATAGATGGCGCACCGAGACTTGGTAGACGATAATGATGATTCAGCCTAGGCTTGGTAGATATTAACTAACCCTTTGATGGTCTTGATATGAGGCTACAATCTGTTTGCTGTTGACCCGTGAGTTCCATTTCCCCAGCATTCTCTGGGCCTTTTCGGTCCTTGTAGACTTAGGTCATTTAGCCCATTGTGTACAAGAAGTGTCACTCAAAGGTGAAACACCCATCTCCTATAGTATCGTAAGTCTGACAGAATTACTCCAGCCACTCCTCGGGACTCGTTCATACTGAGGAGGTTCAAACTGTTTTTGATAAATGTCTGTAGGTTTTCACTCGTTCCAACGAAATTAATGAGCTACTACTTCTTTGAACGCTTATGTAAACTTCCTATTACATGTTAAGACAAGAGTTGCATGCAATATCATTTCTAGATATAACAGCTGAGCTAATTACGATGAATTTCGTGTTTACAGGACATTTTTTTTGATTTTCCCTAAAATTGAAAATTACACTACTTCCTTTTTGTACATCATGATGCCTACTGTTTTATGTATCGCTTCAGCAATGATCTGAAATGTGCAAATTTATAATATTGCCTATATCCACTGAGTTCTCTCTACAAATTTGCTTAAATATTGTCAGTTTAATTTAGGTCACCTTTTTTATAAAGATTTACGACACATGGTTTAGAAAAGGTAGAAATCTTTATTTCATTCTGAAAACAGTCAGTGTAATAATAATGAAGATATTATTTCAAAGATTTTTTAAATCATCATTTTTTATCGTGTGCTATTTACTAAGATAATAGTAATTAAAAGAGGGCAAAACAGCTACCGCTATAAATTTTAGATTCATTTAGTGAAGTTTTGTGTAGCGTTTATTCTTACAACGGGGAATTCATGAAGGTGAATTCCTGTTCAGCAACTTCCAAGCTAAGTCGCTAAAAATTAACAAAAATAGTGTACTACCTGTTAACTTTAGAACAGGTCGTTTATAATATATATAACGTATCAGAGGGATTTAACACTTCACCCACTCGCTATACATAGCAGGACAGCCTCTTCATTTTACTATCGAATTTTGTGTAGGAATCTTCACTTTTGTACGAATGTCAACATACGATGTGAATATTAACTCTACTAGTATTTAATTACAAGGGATATTACATAAAAAATATGATATTTGAAATCGGAAAACCGTAAAAAGACTAATCGCAAAAATAAATCATCTGCATTCCTATGCAGATGGAAATGGAGAGCGGGAGCGGTACTATGGACCTTTCTAGAAGTCTGCCTAGCTCCTCTTCGTTGTTTCCCACGAAAACAGGTCAGGAGAGAGAAACAAAGGTCGAGAAAGGGGAAAAGGCAAAAGGAGGCAATTCATTACGAAATGGCGCCAGTTGGAGGATGTAGACAAAAATGGTGAAACAAGCTAAAAATAGCATATATCATGCACAATAGACCTAAAACTATTAGCCTTCTTCAGAGAAAGCCATCATTTTAGGCCTCCTCTACTTATTAAGAACATTATGTTCATAAGTAAGCAAAGAAGAAATAATCTCATTAGGATTATTTTTAACAACCTCAAGGAACCAATTTGAGATACATTTGACATGGGTATATATGTGGTCGATGCCCAAATCTTTATGAAGTTGTCTGTTAGTAACAAACCAAGGGACATCAACAGCAGATCTCAATATTTTTTCTTGCAAGAACTAAATCTTTGGTATATTCGTGGACAACTAATCTGAGCAATTTTTTTTTTATAAAGGATTGACATATTGTTGAAATACATCCGTGATATAGATTTCTATGTTTTGGCAGTTGGCTGCTTTCGATTACACGAACTAAAATTAATTTAATTAAATTGTTTTATAAAACTAATGGTAGTTAATTGTCAAATTTCATTTCTCTTTTTAACTTATTTTGTTATTGTTTTCACCCGCACTTTGTTGTGTTTGCAATTTGTTTTAATAATTCCTAATTCTTAAGCCACAATATTAAATGAAGAAATAAAGCACACTATCAGTAGATCTTTCATACATTTCTATCTTCTGTTGAAATCACCAGACAGATTAATGGCGGTGGTAACAAGACGAGAGCAGAGAGAAAATTAATAATTAGGGCCTTACGTTAGGTGGCGCTGCACTACAGTTTGAAATTGTTACGTATCTGTCTTTTCATTTATTTGTGAACTTTAGAGTTCTCTCATTGGTGAGACACTTGCGCAACGGGACATCTCTATTGCATCTTGACCTTCGTATTAGTGGACGTGACTTGCCGTGCACGTGGCACGAGCATCATACGTATGCAGATGAAATGAAGAGGGAAGCGGTGCTATGGAACTTTATAGAAGTTTACCTACTTTCTCTTCGGTGTTTCTAACAGGTCATGCGGAAGAAACAAAGTATCGAGAAAGGGGCAAAGGCAAAAGGAGGCAATTCATTTCGAAATGGCTCCAGTCGGAGGATGTAGACAAAAATGGCGAAAACCGATCCAAAGGCACACGATTACGACACTCTGCAGAAGATAAGCTTTCATTTGACAACTTAACTGTGGATACTCATATTCGGAACATAGGAGGACGATTTGCATAAATCTCCTTTTTTATGGGTAGAAAATTATGGGGCCAAATATTTACATTCCATAACTTTTCTGACACCCAAGCATTCATTTAACGCACAATGTACACTACGTTTGGTGGAACTATTGCCCTCAGAAGCACAGAAAGTGACACATGAAATAATAAGCTGAAAAAAATTGTCATGAATAACAAATATTAAATTTCAGCTCTAAGAGACAGCATAGTTACCACTTCCTTAGCATGGCGCCACTATGCGAATCAAATAAAAAATGCGGGAAAGTTAGGTCATACTAGCTGAAGAAGAAACGTTAGTAGTTGATGGTGTAATGGATAGCATACCTTGCCGGTTCCTGGAAGATGTGGGTTCCAATCCCATTCATAGCAAAACCAGTTTTTCTCGGGTTATTATTTTGTTCATGTCTACAGGATATTTGTGACACTTTACCACCCAAAGTAACATCATTTATCGGTTTGGGTGTTTGTCATATAACCGATGAACAAACAGACATATCTCGAGGAAAAACAATAAGAAAAATATATGTGGAAAACTCCTTTTCAGTTGAATAAGTTTTAAGGAAATATTCCTATTGGCATTTCTGACTCATCCGTTAGTTTACTTTTCTCTGTTAGAGTGTGAAAAATCAGGAAAGTAATAAATTTCGCATTTCTTCTATATAACCAGTTCATAATTCTTCAATTTTAAATATTATATATTTGTTACTCAACTCTGCCGCCCCCCCCCCCGGAAAAAAAACTGCCAAGAAATATTAAGATATAGAGAGCACAACTTTTTTCATGAATGTTCAAATTTTAAACAACCCAACCTAAGCTATTTAAAAATAATTATCGGTTCAGTGTTTCAGATACCGCATAGGGTAAGGACGTAGTCGGGGGGGAGTCAGAACCCATCCCCCCAAAAAATCCTCTCATCTTATACGAAAACCTCAAGCTTCTCAGTATAAATTAATACTCCCTCAAGCAGCTGCTTGCCACATAGGTATGACAGGAGCGTATCAGTTTAGTACTCCATAGTAGAGGGTCTGTTAGGATGACAGGGTCTAGAAAGACAAACATCCATGCCTTACCCAGGGCTCGATACCGGGTCCTTTGATCAATAGCCAAGAACGCTATCCACTCGGCCACCGGGAAGGCCCATTTTGTCTACCTGCTTTAAAATCCAAAATAGTTATTTTGTATAATTTTATTTTTTCCCCACAATATATATGCAACACTCAAAACAGATTCCTTTCGGGATTTCTTGTCGGGTGGAATATATTTCAGTAATTGGTAAACCCTACTCAGGTTTTATTCTGAGACCTCCTCCCCCCGCAAAAACTAAATTCTTGAACCCCCCCCCCCCCCCCCCCGAAACAAAATTTTGAGTACATGCTTGGCATGAGATATATGCTTTTTTTTTTGCACAATGAAACACGGCCGAATCAGATTACAAGAGACCATCGTGGTACAGACTGAGACAACCTAGGCACTTTTAGATACACTAGACCTGATCAGACATTAAACAAAAGGAGAAAAGCACTTTACGGCACTTTACGCTGATGACATTGCTCTACTGTTTTCAAAAGGAAGCATAAAAAATTGAGTGTTTCAATTTGTTTAAAGTTTAGGTGGAAGCGACTTATTTTTTTAATTCTATAACATGAAAAAAATTAATATCATATTTCTTAAAATTTATAGCAGCCACTTATGCTTAAAAATATACCTTAATTAAAAAATCTATATTCTAAATCAAATTTTTTCTATTATTCGCACATTACGTGCGTACTGTGACGTAGGAACTTTTTCCCTCCCTTTTCCTCCTCCTCCCTTGTTATTGAATTGAACCCATCAAGTTATTATATAATTGGTTTGTAGACATTACATTGAGGAAAAAATATTTTCGCTTTAAATGAAAAGTAATGGAAATACTTTTCGCCAACCGCAATTTATGAATCATAATTTATCAAAACGTCAAATGATTGAAAATATTTCTTTGAAATGTTTCAGAAAGGAACTGAAACATTTACATTTAATTAACATTAAAGTTTAAGATTTGTTTAAAACCCTATTCATTATCGAGAACATAGGACTTGAAAGGCGGTCCTCTATGCTTTCTCACATCTTTGAATTTGCATTTCTTTGGAAAAATTTTATAATTTTTTATTTTGTTAATAAAGTCTTCTTTTCTAATAATTACTTATGAAATGTAGGATTGCATTCTTTAACCCAATGAGCTATTTTTACACAGGGTCACAATGGCGATAATGGTCCTTTTTGACACCAGATCTCAATGACCCCAATGGGCATTTTTGACACCAGATCACAAAATGACCCCAGTGGTCCTTTTTGACACCAAGTCACAATGACACTAATGGTCATTTTGACACCAGGCCACAATACTCCCAAGGGCTCAGGTAAGATTAGGGATAGGGGACATACTGGACAACTGTTGGAACACAGATGGTAGCCTCCGTAAAGGCCATCTGGCATGTTCTTTAACGTTAGCAAGGTATGCCTCTGCCACACACGGGGCTACGGTTTTACATCTCATCCAAAGGATTGTGGCCTTTCCAAGTCTATCGGTGTCCACTACTGACAATGGGCTGGGCGGGGAATTTTGCGGAGTTAAATCTCAGCGCTTGTCTGGCTGTGACTCGAACCTGAGAACCAGATATTACGAGCCTGGTGCATAAGCGACTGAACCACTCCGACATTACAAACTTTTGAAAAATAACGTTTCTAAATTCTCTGAATTTTTAGCAATGTGACTAATGTTGAAAGAATTATAAAATAGGCGCAAACTGTAGCATAACGAAGGAAACGACCATTCAGAAGAAAATGTTATAATGAATATAGCTTTTGTAAAACCTTTATGAACAACGAAACTGAAGGTAATCAATAATTTTCTCAGTTATATGACAATGGAATCTTATATGGCTGATCATTTCATCTGTAATCTTGTCCATACCTGGTGACTTGAGTAGTCTAATTTTGAGGCAGTTCCGATTGTATTGGGGGATTCCTATCTAAGTGACATAATTATATTCCTTGGCAAACGATGAGAGTAATATTAAATAAATAGTTCAAATCATCATTGAAATGTTGAAATCATCTTTCAGTGACCGAATCCTTACTTTGAATTACCATCTTTATCTCTGATTTAATGAAGCCTATTCCGTTTATTCCGACACAAAATATTTGTCATTTGATGTAAATCTCTATTGCTGTACTATCTAGCAGGGTTTTCTGATTTTTTAGCCAGGGGTAGTTGGGTGGGTTCAGCAAGGAGAGACCCATGACAGAGTCAGTGGAGGTGAGCCGGATGGTATATGGCTGTGCATTATCCAGTTGGGAAATAGTGTTAGGCATGGTAGTGCCTCTGTGATGGTACGTGGATATGGAAGCAGCACAGATCATAGCACAGTTTCAATATACTGGTTGCCGCGAAACTGGCGTCAAAAACAACCAAAGGTGACCGCTGTTGTAACTAGTGTCAAAGGATCAAGGTTGCAGTTCAGGATTAAGCACGTTCGTACGAGCATCGAAGCAAAAGATCCAGATTCCAGCAAAGATCAAAGGACCTAGATTTCAGCAAAGATCAAAGGACCTAGATTTCAGCAAAGATCAAAGGACCTAGATTTCAGCACCGGTTCAAAAGACTCAGATTGCAGCACCGGTTCAAAGAACCCAGTTTCGAGCTCTGAATAAAAAAGCCAGTTTCCAACACATAATCAAAGGTCCTAGGTTCCAGTCCAAGATTAAACACCTTGGTATGAGCATCGGAACAAAGAACCCAGATTCCAGCACCAGTTCAAAGGATCCAGATTCCAGAACCGAATCAAAGGACACAGAGTACACCACCTGTTCAAAGCATCTAGATTCCAGCACCAGATCACAGGACCAGAGTCCAGCACTCGCTCAATTAACTTTTTTATAGACGACTATTCCAGAAATAGCCGAAGCGTTTTTCAACTTTCGGTTACTTAATTCTGGGGCCTTGGTAATTGAATGCAGACACCCATATGCATCGATATGCTCCAGGAAACAAAACTTCAACATACATTGAGTTACATGTTCGCAGGATGAGTAAATGTATTAATTTACGTATTAATTTTAAAAATTCTACAAAAGTACTAAAAAAAATACAACGGCTCTTCCAGGTGTAAAATGCGCTCCTGGGCGGGATAAAATGCTCATTGAATAACTTTTTGGTATAGTCATAGATGTTAGACCTTTTGAAAAACTAAATAAATCACATTAAATATTTCAAGAGCAAAGGAAAGAATATCTACAGCTGGTTAAAATGATTGCGCTGCGCATGCGCAGATATCCCTTAGAGCTGTTTTTGTGCCTGCACAGCAATTCACCACTTTCTGCTTTGGCAAAATTCCGCAGTGAGGCGCCACATACGCTTCTGCGAGACTGCCCTTCTTCTCCTTAGACCTTCTTTGGCTGAACTCCCCGCCCTGCCCTCGGTCCATAGGAGCCAACAATGGGCTTCGAAAGGGGGTCGTCCATCTGATGGGACGTTAAGCCATGGCTCCGTGTGCTAGAGAGCCATATCTTGTGCACGCTAAAATAAATAATTGTCCATTAGAATAGAAAAAAAATAACAGTAATGCCTTTTTGAAGAATACCGTGAAAGAATTTTTTTTTATTACCGATGGGGAATTTAATTTCTTAGAAAATGTTTACCAAAATCAAGTTCTATTGCCCTATCATCTGTTCTTGTTTCCCTAGATCTGTTCTGTTAGGATTGCTATAAAAATAAAATTCGCCAATGATTATAAATAATTGAAACGGAATTTTGCAATAAATCTTAATGTTGAGGTATGATATAAATCAAATAATTAATGAATGCAATCAAAGGAGCATAATTCTGAATCTGTTTTAGTTCAGTACGCTGTTTCGTTCCGTTCCATTTATATTGCAAAGGAATTATTAAATGAATTGTTCGCTTTAAATTCTTGACACACGATGTACTTCTCTGGTATGTAGAATGTATCCAACGGATACTTTGTATACAAAATTTATACTGTCAGGAAATATGTTGGTTATATCCAGCGTACGTATATTTTTAGATTATCGATATCCTAAGACCCAGGGCTTATTAATTGAGAAATCGAAATTAAAAGGGAAACGGAAGTTAATTTCGAGAAGCTTTAGCGTATGTTACTCTTTTAAATACACATTTAATAGTAATGGTCACCTTTCTAAACAAGGAAGCTTATGGTTTCCATGGATACGTGTTTTGTTTCGGTATTGGGATATCATTTGTCTGTCTGAAAACAAAAGGACTCTAAAATTGATGAGTTTTTTATTTCATTAGAGTAAAATTCCGTAAGTAGATAATTAAAAAAATTCATTGGTACCGAGGGTCTAATCCAAGGGGTCCAAAAGGGACCATCCATCCACCATTTGAGAATTCTGTTAAGGTTAATTGATAAAAAAATCATCATTTTTATGAGTTTTTCTTGCATGTTTAAAGAAAAGTTTCAAATATCTAGTCAAGATCGTTCTTTTTTATTTGAGAGATCTGTTAGACGAATGTCTTTATTGGCTCATAAACACACAGTAATTAACGTACTCAACGAAACCATCAACTCATTATCTCTTGATAAAATATTACATTTAATGAACCACACTTCATGTTACCTACATATATTTGATAAGTGTGCAGCTTTAATCCAGAGCCCCACCGAGAATATCCAGTCACACAGTCCCAGAGTGTTGACTCGACTTTATTAAAAATTCTTTCAAATATAATGGCTTGCACAGCGCAGAAATCTATTTTACTTCCATCCTTTTCGATGGTGAGGAGAGAAGTTCCTTTCTTTTCCGACGGACTCCACTTCCCCCTTCCTTCCCGCTGTACGCGCACAGCAGATCCCGCGTCACGGCATTCCACGATGGTCAGTTGGGTCACACATGACTCTCACCTAATACAGCATACAGCGGAGAGGCAATGTGAAAGTCGAGGATTCGGATATTACATTTTGATTTTGGAAGAAGAAGAGGCATTGTGCTTAGCTTAGACTCCGGAATTAATTCAAAATTCGAAATTTCAGAACTGAATGTTACTGTTTAAGTAACATTCAGTTCTGAAATCCCAGCCCTGGACTTATACTGTCAGGAAATATGTTGCTTATATCCAGCGTACGTATATTTTTAGTAAAATATATCCCTACGCTGGATATAACCAACATATTTCCTGACAGTATATAATCCAGTGGCTGGGGATTCTCAGTCGATAGCATACCAGGCTCGTAATCTGCAGTTCCCAGGTTCGAGTCCTAGCTGGTTGAGCGTTGGGATTGGTTGGATCCTCAATCTAATTTTTATTTCATAAATACTCTAAAGATGGGTTGTTTACATCCGAGCTTCACCTTTCTGCACACAATGGGCTAAATGGTAAGGTCACAAGGATCCTGAAAGCTCGCAGAAGGTTTTTGGAAGGAACCCATTGGAACGGCTATTGGGAGACAGATGTAACCTCCCGTCTCGGCCATCCAGCACATTCTTTAACGTGCAAAAGGTATGGATATCCCGCACAAGGGGTCACGACTTAACGTCCCATCCGACGGACAGCGACCCTTCCAAGCCCATTGGCTTTCATTATTGACCGTGGGCAGGGCGGGGATTTTGCGGAGATAAATCTCAAGGTTGACCCAGCTGGGACTTGAAGTTGAGAACTGCAGATTAAGAACCTGGCATGCTTCCTACTGAACCACCCCTATATATGTCGGAAACCGGGGAAGTAGCTATGTAAGTAAAGATCCCATTAGCTCCGGACAAGATACAACTTTTGTTAGTGACACTGTCAGAGGAAGAATAGAATTTAGAAAAAATAACGGGGCAGAGGACAAAACAAGGGGGGAGGTTAAAGAAACTGAATTTCCATTACATGGTAAAATTTCCTTGCATTTTAATGGTTTGTAAAAAAATAATGAAAAATGCTTTAAATATACCAAAGTGTAATAATTCGAGTTTTCCATTACCCTTACATTAGGATTCTCAAAAGGAGGGAATCATGGACCTTTTTTCCCTTTAATCTGGCCCTGCTATATAGTAATTGCTAGTCTTTTATCGATGGTAATATGTTATGCACGAAAAGAATAAATGCGGCACAGGCCCAATGTGCTTGAGAGCCATATCTTGTGAACGTTAAAATAAATATGTGCCCATTAGAATACAAAAAATTTTAATAACAATGACTTTTTGGAGAAAAAATTTCTTTGTTACAACTTAATACATGTGTATTAGGTTGTAAAAAAGAAAATTTTTCATTACCAATGGGGAAATGCAATTTCTAATGAATTTTCTAAGAAAATTTCTTCAATTTTTAAGAAAATTTCTACCATAATGATTCACTTATATGGTGCCTATACATTTGATTGCCAAACATTCCTCTGGCGTGCCTAATTTCTGTGTACAACGAACTGGATTCAGCCTGGGTCACTTAAAAATAATGGGGTAGGACTAGTGTTGCCAACCGCTCTGTTTTCCATTGAAATGTCTGGTGTGCTGATTATGACTTTCAACCAGACGAACGTTTTCTGCTTTTCTACCTTTGGATTTAACTGATGCACATTTTGGACCCCAGCGAATATTGTGATACATTACATCTAGACAGGTGAGATGCATAGAAGAAAAAAATAAAGTTATGGTTCCTAAGAAAGATGCCCACACATAAGCATATAACACTGTTTATTATCACAATAGCTTCAACATTTCATTCGATAACGTCGCTTCTAACAATATGAGTGCTAATGAAATATAAAGGGGTACAACCTGCTTGCTCCTAGGATGAACAGCACTTGGTCCTCTAAAATTCGTTGCAGTGACAACTATTCATCGAAGGTAACGAAATCATTAGAGCTCGTTCGGCGAAGTGAGTTACGAAGTTGTCGTTCAAATTATAAGGGCTAATATACGTTCTTTTAAATGAGTCTCAACCTGTTAAAAATTCCCCTGTATAAACCTCAGTCAAATATGCAATTAACTAACAGCATAGATATTAAAAGTATCAGCTTTATAAGAAAAAGCTACTAGAGTACACGAGGAGGTTAACGAAAATACAGAACAATGATGTGTGAGTGTCTGCAAAGGCCTGGTAAAATCCCATAAAGGAGGAAATAAATATAAATTCAAGAAGCGTGTTTGAAGAACGATTAATTTTTTTTTTAATTTATTATTATTTAATTTTTTTAAATACAGTTTTGTTTTTTAAAGAACTTTTTTTGTTTTAAATATCCTAACAATTCACCCAAACGCATCCTTTAATTCTCAGTGGGCACCTCCAGGTGGAAAAAGTCTTTCCTCATTGTTTAGAAGCTGGTATAATGAATACGATAATGTATTAGCACCCATTATTTAAGTCTTCATTAATCGATTATGAGCTCGAACAGTTCTGGAGACGACCATGCTTAATAACAATGGCTGATGGAGATTCAAATTTCGGAAGAGGATGGATGTTTGTAATTAGTCTCATAAAATGTGTAAAATTATTTTTGAATATTTGTTTATATTTTTCCCTAAATGTCAGATAGAAAGAAGAAAAAAAAATGGGGCGGATAAAATCTTCCCCCAAACAAAATGTCCATTTTTTTCTGTAACGGAAAGTTGCCAACAATAAGATTGGGTGGCACTTAATGGATTCAAGGCACTCCTAACCTCGTTCGACCATATGTATTGATTTGCTTAAAAACGAAATTTGAACAAATGATTTTTATCTAAATTAATTTTAGTGCGTTTAAACATTACGTACCATTTATCTTCAACTTGTATTACCATACAAGTTGAAACCTCCGATTAATGGCCATTTTAAAGGCTAAATAAGTCCGACAATACTACAAGAAATTATAATGGTGATATAATTCTACATTTCAGTGTGGATGCATGAAATGAATGCAGGAGGATGATCATTTGGGCATTTCGCCAAAAAATCCTATTTTCATTAAAACTTGGACATGTCATTGAGATATATCCGTAATATATCACTCATCTACCATTTAAATAGTTCCTTGGTGATTGAACGAATAATATTTATTTCAATTTCTTTGATGTATAAAATTAGTGGTAGTTTATAAAATTTTTACTTTCGTCGATATCTATTAATTTTCCTATTGTTGTTCCTTCTTTATTTATCGGTTCTGCAAACTGTTGGTTACATCATATTTCTTCAACCCATTGACCCATCGTAATCAATTATTCACCAGATGAACTCTAATAATGCTGGGAGTGTCACAGGTTATATATAAATCGTTTCGTCCTGTTTCTTCCCTCCATTAAAATAGGAAATATGAAATCCAGTGTACCATTATATATTATATTCAGAGTAACGAGTAATATATTAAACAATAGTTTGTGACTACGGGAGTGTGATTATGTTATGAATAATTTATTTTTTTGCCTTTTCAATTTTTGATGAGGCCCACAAGACAATTTGCTTATCTTTAGGTTATAACAGAACAAACGACAGTTCCATCACTGGGACTCGAACCCGGCCCCATCTGGGTCACCACGAACTAATGCACGATGTACTGCTCCACTGAGGCGGAAATCTCTCGTGCATTCTTCCCTCAAAACAGGAGCTAAATGTGTAAAGATTGGTTAATCTTTCGATAGCAAATCGCAAAGTAACTACTTATGTGTGAAATGAAAGCTTATGATGTGTAAAGTGCCATAGGCTACAAAATTTTCCATCATATGCTTTTTTCTTTCCTGACAAATGAGAAACGTATATAAATGATTGTTCCCTTACATCTTCGGAAGTAGAGAACAGAGAGAAATGAGTTATTTGTCAAATAACGTATATATACACACTATTTGTGAAATGCAAATTTGTGACGTGGGAATTGTCAACGTTATCGATCATTTACCATCCGTTCTTTCTTCCCTCCACAAAAGATTGGGAGGTTGGATTCTGTAAACTATTCCTCTACTATACCGTTCTTGGCGTCCATGCTGCCCGGAGGACCAAAAATTATGTCCCTCTTTCTTCCGCTTAAAACGGGTCAGGTAAATTTCACGGGGTAAATCTGTAAGAGTCGTGCAGAGAAACATAGGGAATGTTGAATTTTTTTCTTCGAAGTAGGAGAAAGATTGATGCATTTCGTGACAAACGTTTTCCTTGAGTCCTGAACGAGCGGGTGTACTCTTGTGTAAATGTTTTATATTGTAGGAGGAACAAGGACAAGCCTCAAAGTGCTTCTAGATTATTTCTCTCCTATTACCCTTAAAAAATAAACATTTCCATGAGAAAATATCTTTAAAAATCAAAATGTAAAATAACGAAGTTAAGGAAATTTAAAATATATTTATATCTTCCCATGTTTGTTCTAAGATGTAACTTTTATATGCTCACTGAATTATGACCATTTCCCTCCATGTTATGTCAGTGGAAGCTAATTTCGAAACTCTATAACTTCTAAGAAAGAGTTTTGTAACAGAATGGGACTGAATGTAAATTAAAAGTCTCAATCAAATCTATATAAACTTCGATTTTCAACAATATTCCCTTAGTATTTAAAGAGTTATGGATGTTTAAATATTTAACAACAGCAATGCCTAACATTTAGAATTTAACTCACAAGTTAATTATAATTGAATAAGAAGTATTCAATCATTTAATACAACGGATGAATAGTTGAAAAGTTAATGTGAATAATTTTTCGATATTTTTCAATTGTCGTAATACAAATTGCATTGTTTCTATTAAATATTTAAAGTCCTTAACTCTTAAGGTGCAAAACAAACTTTATTGAAAATCGAGATTAAGATAGAATTGATTGAGATCTTTAATTTGCTCCTATTACCTTTTCTCATAAATTCTCTCAAATTCTCTTTTCCACTTATATAACATGGAGGGAAGTGGAAATAATTTAGGGAGAACTGAATACATGAATAAAATGTACCAAAGATGAATTCGGTTACTGAATTCATTCTGTCAAACATCGACCACATTTTTCTACCCATTTTTGTTAGGGGGAAGGGGTGGCTCAGTTGGTAGTTAGCATAGCTCGTACTCTGCAGTTCCCACGTTGAGTTCCAGCTGGGTCAACGTTGAGATTTATCTCCGCAAAATTCCTGCCCTGTTCACGATCAGAAGGGGACACCGATGGGCTTGGAAATACCGCCGTCCGTCGGATGCAACGTTAAGCAGTTGTGCCGTGAGCGAGAGAGCCACATTGTGAATGCATGTTAAAGAACACGCTGGATGGCCTTGATGGGAGACTACCATCTGTTTCCCAACAGCTGTCCAATGGATCCCCTCTCCCAACTTCTCTGAACTTTAGAGGTCCTTGTGACCCGGCCATTTAGCCCATTGTCTGCAAAAAAGTCGTTTTTCGTTCCGCAGACACGATAACGTGCAGCATCTCCCTTGCTTGTACAGAGTCCCGAATGGATTCCGACAAAAGTCATATGACCTAGGACCTAGAGCTTACCTCTTGGGATAAGTATGCCTCGTATTTGACTCACCGTTCCTGCAACAATTGATAAGACAAGCCTGAGAGACGGAATTGGCTGTGTAAGCTACCTCAGTGATTGGAGTGTGAACAGCAGGGGTCGTATTAGGACTCTACACCACGCTTTGTTCGTCACCACTGAGGTCATCACTGCCCACTCTAGCAATGTTTGAGAAAATTCAGATTAAATACATGTTTTTACCTGGAAACCTTAGTATTGTGATGTGTCCCATTTTGTTAAACCCCGAGAGACGGTAGATGAAAAGGTTCCTCACTCGAGAAGTATCCATTCAAAAAGAAAGGTTATTGCATTTAAAGGCCCACGTTTTTGCGGAATGCTTTTTTACCATT
Organism: Ryuthela nishihirai; assembly: GCA_038380435.1. Classification (NCBI taxonomy): domain Eukaryota; kingdom Metazoa; phylum Arthropoda; class Arachnida; order Araneae; family Heptathelidae; genus Ryuthela; species Ryuthela nishihirai. The sequence goes on from JAWZYU010000041.1 coordinate 2,463,264, forward strand.
TTTATTTTTTTAACACCTTTTATTTGATAAATTTTCTACCACAACTATGATAACATAAAACTATTGCAACATACGCTGAGTGATCATAGATAACTAAGCCACATTGTGGGAAACATTTTATTCCTCAGCACTGAGGTCATCACTGTCCATATCACTGCCCACTCTAGCAATGTTTGAGAAAAGTCAGATTAAATACATGTGTTTACCTGGAAACCTTAGTATTGTGACGTGCCCCATATATGTGTTTTCTGGTTAAACCCCGAGAGACGGTAGATGAAAAGGTTCCCCACTCTAGAAGCATCCATTTTGGAAGAATGGTTATTGCATTTAAAGGCCCACGTGTTTGCGGAATGCCGTGTGCGGCCCCTATAGTTAACACAATGCCATTTTCCCCCTTTCCTCCTTTTTTATTGTTTTTCCCTGACGTCCTATCAATCGCAGTTGGGCATAACACAATTAACTAAAATAGTTTCGTTTATGTATAAAGCTCGTAAAGAATATAATAAGAGCATAATATAAATTTACTTAGAGGCAGGTGAGTATCTACTGGGTTGAATTTGGAAGTCCACACGCCTTTACTCAAAATTTTAGATATGTTTGTAAAAAAGAAGCTTAATTATTTTCAAGCGTGGGCAAATTTGAGTGTGTCACGCCCACTTTCGTACAGCTCATCGTCGCCTGATAAATGAGAACTTTACCCGTTTTAAATTTTTGTCACGCTACTCCTTATAGTTATCAGTGCTCAGAGTAACTAAAAATAGCTGTTTTAATATACCGATAAAATTATCCCTATTTTTCAAAATGGCACCTATCGTTTAAACCATACTACATATGTTGAGCTGACACTCCTTTAGTTTGCACCATTTGCATATGTATCGAAAATAACACTGCTGAAGTGAAACTCTGCTTTCCTGAAAGTGCTCAATAATCTTCCCTCGTGTGAAATCGGTGAAAAAGTTATCGGTGATGAAAGTTAACGCCGAAATCAAATTTAATTTAAAACATTTTTACAGGAAAATCACTATTAATGTGGAGGGGACATAATGTGATTTAAGAATTAGTAAATTCAAAGTGAAATTCATTTCGATTTATTTATAAATGATATCGAAATAGAATAAATCTGAAAAGATCTAATTTGCTTATATATCTTACATAAAATTTATTCCGCTATCAACTGGCAAAGCAAATATAGCTTGAAGGTAAGGTATCAATGCTAAGAAAGGATCCCAAATGAAAATCCCGTACAGTGAGATGTTTGATTCACCGTTACTCATACAAATTCAATTTCGCCAAAATCTTCGATTGCAAATTGTATCAGCGAATAAATATAACCAGATATTTCTAAAGTAGGAAGTCAAACTCGTCAACGTTTGAAGTTTCTTTATATCTTAAATATTGGTATCCTATGACTTGCACTATATTTTAAGGCGAAGCTTGACTCAGTCGATAGCGTGCCAGGATCTAACCCTGCAGTCCCCAAGTTCCAGTCAAACTGTGCGAGCATAGAAATTTATCTCTGCAACCCCCCAACCCAATATACAGACCCTGCCCTTGGTTAGAAAGAGTTCGCCTTTAAGCTTGGAAAAGTGTCCATAGACATATCGGTTGGTGCCGTGTCTTCATGCGCCAAAGAGCCATACCCTGCATTTCAAAGATCACGCTGAATGGGCTTGCCCAGCGGATTCCATCTGTCTCCTAATAGCTGCTGAGTGAATCCCCTTCTATAACCTCCTTTCAGCCCTTATGACCTGGCCACTTAAACGGTTGAATGCCAAACAGTACTGCTGAAAAGTAAGGAAAATTGTTCATGTTTGTTTAATATTCACTATTATTTAGACCAGTGATTCTCAACCTATTATGCTTCACGTACCCGCTGGAAATGTGTATGTAATTGGCGTACCCCTTGTATAGACATATAAAATTATAGTTATAGTATAATGGGAATAAAATAAAACACACATATACAGGGTGATTCAGAATTCATCATCAATATTTGGTGGGGAGGTAGGTAATAAGAAACGAAGGAGATTTCACATAGGAAAGCATGGGCGCATGTGCCATGTAGTAGGGCAAAATGACCCCAGTTCAATGATGGAAAGAACACATAAGAAGGAAGCGGTAAGGAAAAAACATTTATTATCTTACATGTAACATTTCTTTGCATTGGTTGTACAGACTTACAAGAGGTGCTCGAACTGCCGACCATGTGCTAGAATGCATGACTCACAACGGTGTTGCATGGACAGCCGGACCCTGTGGAAGATGCCTGGCATTTCCCGGATGTTTGAGGCAGCAACTGATATGCGTGCTACAAGATCCATAGCACTATCAACAGGGGTCTCGTACACCATGTTTTTCATAGCACCCCATACAAAGAAATCGATTGGAGATAAATCCGGTGAACGTGGTGGCCAAGAAACCGGTCCACTGCGGCCAATCCATTGACCACCAAACTGTCTGCGTAGGTAAGCACGCACAGCATTTGCGAAATGTGCAGGATCGCCGTCATGCTGGAACCACATTCGCCGGAGACTACCATCAGGAACCTCGTTCAGAAGATCCGGTAACACAGTCTGAAGAAATGTTAGGTACTTGGCACCGTCCAAACGGGATGGTAGTAAATACGGGCCCAACAAACAGTCACCGACAATCCCAGTCCACACATTGACAGCAAAACATAATTGCGCAGCTCCAGGTAATGTACAGTGTGGGTTCTGATGAGCCCACACATGCCAATTGTGTGTGTTGAAGACACCCTCTCGAGTGAACAACGCCTCATCGGTGAAAAGAACATACGTTGAGAAATTGGGATCAACGGCTGTTCTCTGCATGAACCACTGACAAAAAATAACACGCTTGGGATGGTCGTCTGCTGGCAATAATTGCACTCTTTGCAGATGAAACGGATGTAACCCTTCATCGTGTAATATCCACCACGCTGTTGCTTGCGAAATTACAAACTGCCTAGCCATACCTCGTGTGCTAGCACCAGGTTGTTCCTCGATTTCCTGTAGGACAGCTTCCTCTACTGCTACTGTCCGTGCCGATCTGCGCCTCCCTCGATTAACACTACTAGCAGCAAACGATCCTGTTTCATGCAGTTGGCGATGAATACGTGAAAACATTTGATGCTGTGGCACACGGCGGTTTGGGAAGCGCGCTGCATACAATTGCCTGGCTCGAAGACATCTTTCTCCTGCCGCACCGTAAGTTACATGCATATCTGCACATTCATTCCACGTATACCGGTTCATGTTACTTCTGCAAATTCACCTTGTCGAATGACAACTGACTGCACGCGTCAAACAGCTGTGCTTCTGTATGAGAGGTGTGTACACACAGCGCCCTCTACACCACCATGCGTTCGTCTGCCCCCATACTTTCCTATGTGAAATCTCTTTCTTTTCTTATTCCCTTCCTCCCCACTAAATATTGATGATGAATTCTGAATCACCCTGTATATGTAACTTATATCTAGCGACTTTAGAGCTGTCGCGGGGCCCCAGAAAGTATTTCTGCATACCCTACGTTGGGAACCCCTTATTTAGATTATAAAATTTAGTCGTACAGATAGGAGACATGTCAACAGTAAGTCTGTGACAGTCACTATTGAGAAAGTCACTATGTAGAAACCAAAACATTTATTCCTGTTGTGAATAAATACTGTGGCTCATATGGTTGTCATGATGAGACAATATTTTTACCTTCTAAATATTTAATTCCTTTACGTTCTTTAAGACACGTTTGAGAAACGTGCAGAGCGAAATTCATTATCGCCGAAAACGAGATATTTCATACAGATGTAAACCGTTTTAGAGGAAAAAACATATAATGCAGAGCCGTCCAACCAAAACTTGCGAAGAATCACTGTCACTATATTCTTAAAGAGCAGCAAGCACAGTTCTCTACCTAAAACAGAAAAATCACAGTACTAATGAGTAATAAACAGGAAAAAAAGTATATTTTTAGCAAATTTAATATCTTGGTTAAGAAACAAAAATATACATTTTTAATGAGTACCTTGAATTGGAGAAATCGTTACTTATTCACATAAAAATATTATTATCGTTTACTTATTCACATAAAAAATAAAAACTTTCGTTTACTTATTCACATAAAAAATTCACACGATATTATATCGTTTACTTATTCACATAAAAAATATTTGGTTAATAATTGAAAGAACGGAGCGAGATTTTGTAAAATATTTGTTTTATGAGCCTCTGTTTCAACGGGCAGGTATAAAGAAGCGCAATAGCTTTCATTTTTTCAATTGCTTAGTGGCTTCTACTGGAAACCACAGACCTAGAGTTCTATTGATTATAAGAGACATCTGTTGATTGAACGAAAGTAATTTCTTTAAATTTATTTGTTTTCGCAGTGGTAGTTGGGTCTACGACATTTCGGTGGAGGGTAACTCGGAGGACGACAATTCGGTGGATAGGAATTCGGAGGAAACGACAATTCTGTGAATACGACAATTCGGTGGAAATATAAAAACAGAAATAATTTTAAATTACAAAACCTAATTAAAATACATTTTCGATTAGTGAACGAAACCAATCCTTCTCGGAAGGCTCTGAAATCTGTCACTGCGCAAAACGAAGATATTTAAAATTCAACGTAATCGATATTTTCATCTATTCTCTCTAATCCGACCTTCGATAAAAGGTATATATCTATTCTCACATAATCCGATATTCCACTACAACGGAATTATTTTTAAGTTTGTTTTTTTTCTAAATGAAGCAGTTAGGAGCCAAAACAACACAATACAATTTGCATACGACTGCAAGTATGCTCCTTAATCCGATCCTCAATAAAAAAGAATTTGTTTAATGTTTTTTTTTTCTTTATGTTTTTCTTACTGAACTAAAAAAACGAACGCAATGTACCAGTAGAGTATCAAAGCATCTGATGTTTGGTAAATCTATTCCCTCTTAATCGACGTTGCTTAAACTCTATTCCATGTTTTTATCACTTCCTGTTCCTTCTAAATGAAACAATTGGAATTCAAAAGAATACACTCCAGGGAAGTAGACCCCATTGGACTATTGTCATTCTCACTAATCCGATACTTAATAAAACGAATATATTTAGTCATTTTTTTCCGAAAAAGTAATATGATATTAACAGAATGCATTAGAGGAAAAGAGACGATATTTACAACTATACTCCCTAATCTTAATTCTGTTAAACCGGAATTTTATACTTCCTTACTTTTCTGTTTTTACTAAACGGAGCGATTGGAATTCAAGAAATATATTTCAAGAACCTAAACCGCACAACACTATCGTCAGTCTCACTAATCCGATACTCAATAACACGAATATATTTAGTATCTTTTATCCGAACAGAAAATTAAGAAATTAACGGAATCCATTTAGAAGAAGGATGCGACCATTTCCTCTGGACTTTAAAACCGACGTTAGTTAAATTGGATTTTTATATTTTTATCCCTTTCTATTCACAGTTTTAAAGTAATTGGAAGTCAATCGAACCCATGTCAAGGAGCCAAACCTCACAGAACTCTGAATCAACACTGAATAAAATTAAATATTTTGAACATTTGGTTTCTCTTGAACGAAATAATTTAAAGTGACAGAGATTCAATTTGTGAAATTAACATTCCAAATTGTGAGCATTCCAATTATCACATAATCTATTTTATGCGGTAAACAGATTTTCGTTTACATCTTCAATCGGGAAGACAATTTCTTTTAAAACATTGAATTGGAATGGATGTGGGAGGAAGTTTTTGCGCGTTCCAATAAAGGAAAGGTTTTTCTTTTCGTGTGATCATAATTATCGCAAAACATTGTTTCCATCATTTGTAATAAAAAAGTGAAATTGATAATCTCAATAAAAAATAAGATGAGAACATCGAAGATTGAAGATATACAATTTGCTTTATATGGATTTATAACAATTTTCCTGATTAATTTGCAAATGGTTGTTAATTGAGAATTTGAATGGAGAACTGTCTATTTAATAACCAACAGTAATTGAAAATTTAACTACTAATTGAAATACTAATTAATTTGAAAGTAGAGACAGTTTTAGGTTATAGTCTTGTGAACGTTTCCATGATCGAATACCGAATGCGAAGGCGCCGAAGAGAGGTGAGCCATGGACATAATTGTAAACAATACAGAACAGAGTTCGAGTCAGCAAACGCATTATGGATTAAACCAAGAATCCAAACGAGATAGAACTCTGCCGCCAGAAATGAGATTTATCACAAATACGTGTCTATCTCAGGTTTTACTTAGAAATAACCTTTATATCAATACATTACTTCGATGCTGAAAATTGAAAAATAATCTGCATTTGAAAAACATCTGTTATTGTAAAAAGGAACACTGCATATCCATCTTCACCATCTCCTCTAAAAAAAAGAATACATGATTTATGGATCATTCCAAAAAACTGTTATTAAAAGTCCATTAGTAATCAGATACACAGAAACAATATTCCTCGAATTCACAGTAAAGGCAATGAGGACCATGCTGGTCAATGCGCCATCATCAGAGATAACATGCCAGAGCATCTGTCATGTTAGCTCTGATGATCCCATTTGGCTCCAGACATGGGATCATCAGTTCCTCTGAATTTCATATCTAGATTAAACTAAGAGTGATACCTTCCTTGATTGAAGGAAAAGTCGCTAAATTTCTTCGAAAAACATCATTCTCTTTGAAAACGAGATTCCTAAATGCGTCAGAGGAGAAATGCGTTCTTCTAGTTTATTTTTCCATTAAATGTGGCCGATATAAGGCAAAAATGCATTTACGTTTTATATCGTTGTTGGGTTGTTGTTTTACCTCTGAACGGCAATTTTTTGCACCATGGGCTAAATGGCCAGGTCACATGGACCCCGAAGGCTCAGAGAAGGTTGGGGGAGGGGACCCACTGGAACAACTGTTGGGAGACAGAAAGTAGCCTCCCATCAAGGCCATCCAACGTGTTCTTTAACGTGCACAGGGTATGGGTCTCCCGCACACGTGGCCACGGCTTAACGTCCCATCCGACGGACGGCGGCCTTTACCAAGCCCATCGGTGTCCCCTACTGACCGTGGGCAGGGCGGGGAATTTTGCGGAGATAAACCTCGACGCTGACCCAGCTGGGACTCGAACCTGGGAACTACAGATTACGAGCCTGGCGCACCCCCGCCGCGCACCCCCACCGACTACCGCACCCCCGCCGCACGTTTTATACCCAGATTGGAAAAGTTCATAACTTTACTTATATAAACAGGGTTTTTGTTACCAGTAGATTAAATAATGCATTTAGTAAACTATTTTTATCTCGTTTTTAAAGAAAGCAAGAAAATAGTTTCGCTTTGTCGTCTGTAGACATCGAACGTTTTTGTTTACAGAGATATATTAAAAATTCTTTTTGTGTTGGATAGGTATTGATGAAATATTACGATATGTACTTTCCGAATCTCTCTAAAACTATAATTGCGCCCTCTATAAATAAATAAATAAATAAATAAATACCCCCTCAAGCAGCTGCTTGCCACAGAGGTCTGACAGGAGCCTGTCAGTTTATATGCCATAGTAGAAGGTTTGAGAGGATTTTCCTCAGCAGAAAAACCACACACACATCCATGCCTTACCCAGGGTTCGAACCAAGGTCCCGTAGATAACAAGCCAAGCGTGCTAACCACTCGGCCACGGGACGGCTTCGCTCTAACGGTTGAAAATTCCAAAAATCAAAAATTTTATGCTAGAAATTTGAAATTTTATGCTAGAAATTTGGTGGTGAAATTTGAAGCTTACAAAGTTTCCATTGCCAACAACAACCTTTAGACCCAGAGAGGGTGGGAAAAACACACCATTTCAGTTTTAGCTGATCATTGTTTGTTTTCAGAGGTAAATGAAAAATTCTTTTTGAGTTATTAGATAGGAATTGATGAAAGAAAAAGTGTGCTTTTTAAATCTTTCGAAAACTATAATTGCGCCCTCTAACGGTGTAAAAATTGTCAATTTCAAAATTTTCAAACGAATATTGCAGGCGACGTATTTGAGATAGAAGTTTTAAATTTTGGTGGTGGAAGGTGCGTCATGAAGTTTCCATTGGCAACAATAAAATGACATCTTAGACCCTGGGTGGGCGGGAAAACATGACTTTTTTGTTTTAAATAATAACTTTTTGTTTTTACAGGTAAATTAAAAGTACTTTTTAGGTTGGATAGCATTGATGAAATATTGCGATTTGCATTTTCCAAATATCACAAAAATTATGATTGCGCCCTCTAATGGTGAAAAATTTAAAAAGTTAAAACAAATATTGCAAACGATATTTTATGCTAGAAATTTGAAATTTTGGTATATGAAGGTTACCAAGATTTTATTGACAACAATAAATTGATAATTGGAATTGCTATGAAATGCTAATGAAATATTATAATTCACATTTTTTAAATAGTATTTATATATTTATTAATAAATATTTTAATTTTTGTATATTTTATACATAATTCATATATATTATATAATATCATTTTATTATATATTTTATATATTAATTTTAATTCGTATCGTTATAGTTCACTAAAGATAGCAAAGCAAAACTACTAACGACTTTTGCAAAAGATTTATATGTAAGAGAAATTTGAAATTTCGGTGATTTATCATGAGTTATTTCGCCAACAGTAATAATGTACCACCTTCCTCAGAGAGGTGTGGTAAATGCTACTTTTTAATTTAAACTTAATTTAAAGAAAAAGAAAAATTAAAGAATAAAAGACAAATTCTTTTTATGTTGTATAATTGGTAAAAAACACTATTTGCACTTTTCCTTCCATCCATTAGCTCATATTAAAACATTTAAGGAGTGAAAAATGTCATCATCACCATCCTCAAGCAGCCATGGGCTACGGAGGTCCAACCAGACCGTGCAATTTAGTTCTCCAAGCAAGTCTGTCCTGAGTTACATCTACTGCATCTGGCCACTGCACACCAATTCTAACAAGGTCCTGTTTGACATTGTCTGCCCACCGCATCCTAGGTCTCCCCTTCTTTCTGAGGCCTTTAGGCACACTGTTCATAACCTTATTCGCCAATCTATAATTATTCATACGGGCAACATGGCCAAACCAACGGAGTCTCTCTCTGCACAATATGCTGCTTAAAGGAGGTTGCAAACTCCTTTTCCTAACCTCATCATTAGTTACAAAGTTGAACCACCTAATGCCCAAGATACTGCGTAAGCCTCTGGAATCAAAAGCATCTAGTTTCCTGTTATCTTGTTTACAAAGTGTCCAAGTTTCACTACCATAACTAATCCTAGAAAGAACCAAACTAGTATACAGTCTAATTTTAGTCTTTAGGTGTATACGCCTATTTCTCCACACTCTCCATAGATTCTTAAAAGTCCCGGCAGCAATCCCTATTCGTCTGTTAATCTCATGCCGCACATCACCATTATCTGTTACATAGCTCCCAAGATAATTAAGCTGTGACACCTGCTCAATACTGCAACCATTAAGATTAATTGAATCACAGCCTGCCTGACCAATTTTCATCACTTTAGTTTTCTCTCTGTTTATAACCAAACCTACTCTAATACCTGTGTCATCAACAGCTCGAATGAAAGAGTTCATCTCATCAACATCATTTGCCAAAAGGGCTAAATCATCATCATAATCTAAATCAAACATTTTCGTATCTCCAGTCCATTTAAGGCCAAAATCTTTCCCTTGAAGTGAATTTCGCATAACATAATCAATAACCAAGCTAAAGAGAAAAGGAGACAAAATGCACCCTTGTCGAACACCAGAAGTAATGCTAAACCAATTGCTACAAGCCTTACCAACTCTCACACACGACTCAGTGTTATTATAGATACTCAGTGTTATTATTCATAATGTTAACTAACTTGTCAGGTATACCATATAATCTCACAATCAACCACAAATTATGATGATCAACAGAGTCGAAAGCCTTTTTGAAATCAACAAAGCTAGCAACCAAAGGTTTCTGAAACTCTAAACATTTCTCAAGAATCTGCCTAAGTGAAAATATCTGATCTATACATCCCCTACCATTTCTGAATCAACATTGCTAATCACGCAATTGCCTGTCAACCAGATTCTTAATTCTATTAAGTATAATCATGGAAAGAACTTTACCTGGAACAGAGAGTAGGCTGATACCCCTATAGTTATCACAAGAACTGCGATCACCTTTTTTGAAAATAGGGATAATAATAGCTCTGGTAAAATCTTGAGGAACCATGCCTTTATCATAAAAGATATTCAGAATTTCAGTCATCCAAGTGGTAACCGAAACATTCTCAGCTCTGAGGATTTCTGTAGTAATTTCATCTACCCCTGGGGATTTATGAAGTTTAAGTTTAGAGATAGCCAAAATAACTTCAGATTGTGTTAAAGGGCCAACATTAAAGCTGCCAATGCATCTATCATCATTACAAACAATGGGAGTAGAACTAACCACATTGTTTAGAACATCACTGAAATGCTCAGCCCACCTAGCCATGACAGAATTCTCACCATCTATAACCTTACCTTGTTTATCCTGCAATCATTGTATGCCTGTCCGTTTTCTACCACATAAAACATTAACTATCTGGTACAGCTATCTGCTGTTGTGCTGTTTAACTGCTTCCTCTGCTTTGTCAGCCAAACCATCAAGCCAAAGATTCTTATCAGCAGCTAACTGATCCTTTACACGTTTATTAAGCTCTCTGTAATCCTATCTATAAGGACTAGTAGGGTACTGATTAAGGACATTCCTTCAGTTCCTTCTTTCTGAAATAAGCTCAAGTGCCTTATCACTTAAATAATTCTTTCTCCTCTGCTCCTTTTTTCCTAAAAGAGTACTGTTAGTTTCCAAAAAAGCCTGTTTAAAATGGCCTCATTCATCCTCAACTTCAGTATTAAGCATAAGTGACACTATCATGGACTAAGTAACCTATCATGGTAAGCTTTAGCTATAACTGGGTCTTTCAGAGCTTCAGTATTAAAGGTAAATTTTTTAACCCTAACACTTTTTAAGTTTAAGTTGCAAGACACTTTTAACAAGGTAATGGTCAGATTCAGTTTCAACTCCCCTATATGACCTGGTATTTCAAACAGAACTAGCCCATTTGCTGTTATATAATATATAATCAATCATATTCTTATGTAGCGCATCGGGTGAAACCCATGTTAATTATGTATGTCGCGGTGTTTTTAATAAGTGTTAGTTATTCTGAATCCATTGAGTTTACTTACCTGTAGGAGACGTTGCCCATTGCCATTGCAGCTACCAATACCAAAAGGGCATATTACTCCTCCCCAAAGGTCAGAGTCAGTACCAACTGTGGCATTGAAGTCACCAAGAACAAGGGTAATATCTCCTTTCTTGACAGAATTCAAAATATTCTGAAGTTGTCCGTAAAACCTGTCCTTCTCATCCTCATCGGCATCCTCAGTGGGGGCATAACAGCAGATAACATTCAAGTCTTTAACGCTTGTCTGAAATTTTGCTGTAAGAAACCTTTCATTAATGCGCTCATATCCTAGAAGAGCATCACTAGCGTGTCTGCTGGGAAGCAGACCCACGCCTTGGTGATGCTTATTGTCGTCCCTCCCTGAAAAGAGAAATTTAAGATTATTTTTAAGAATCTGACCTTTATCTGTCCATCTGGTCTCTTGCAAGCCGAGAATATCTAAATTATAATGGTGGAATTCTTGTGTGAGGACATCAAGAGAAAAAGCTCTGTGCAGAGTCCTCATATTCCAACTACCTATGGGGAGAAAATGGTTAGTGTGATGTTTAAAGAAACTATGTTTATTGAGAGAGGGAATGCCGACTATATCAAACAGCCCCCTAATCGCAGACATGGGGCAAAGACCCGTTCCCCCACTACTAAAGGCTGAAGTCATCTACACTGGAAGACTTCCTCCAATGTAGAATTTGACGATGCTAATAGAAGCAAAGAGTTCAGGTGCCTGCGATGACTTCTGCTCAGGATTATCCACCAGCTGATAAACATATCCTGTGAATCTATTCACTTGGGGCTGTCAACCCACAAACAAACAGAAAACACAGCGGAAGATTTTCCCTCCACAGAAACCCACCAGTGCAGCAAAATCAGGATTCATAATCAAGCTCAGAGCCATAATTCCATTCAGGTTGGTATATATGGTCAGCACCAGGACCCTGTGTGGTTGACCACTCCTCAGCAGGATAGAAAAAAAAAAGAAAAGTAGCCATAGTTGTCTAGATCAGTAGGCCACACTAATCTGGCAGCCCTCCCCTTCCGTTCACTTCCACAAGAGAGTATCTCTTTTGAAAGGTACTAACGGTCTGCACCACCAGAAGGCGGGGTCGGACATTAGGTGCTAGGCCTGGCCGGTTCTATGCATCATCACTGGGGATTGGTGCATAGCTCTCCTTAGGTGGTGTTAATCCAGGACTCATAGATCATGGTTTGAACTCCATTTCCCTTCGAAGGATAAGTCAGAGGTCAAATTTCGGATATTACCCGGCATCTAAGACCGGGATGACCCCTACGTACAAATATTCAGAGCTCTGCCATTTGTGCATCATAGTTAGAACTAGCGTCATCCCTTGTCAGTCCCTCACAATCTGAAATATACATTAGATATTTTAAAACGATGCAACTAACTATTTATTTTTAAAAGTCAGAAGTTAAGTTGAAATATTTCTGCAATTATTCTTGTGTAATATAAATAAATATATATTTTTATTTCATTTCTTAGGTAAATGGCAATAATGAGAGCAAATAATGGTCAGATACACACTGCAAACCGAAATGTTCAATCACTTTGAGAGTTGGAAAATGCGAATTAGGGGCGAATGTTAAAGGTGGCGCTCCGAACAGTGGTATGAAATCACCTATTTGAGTTGTTTTGCCTCTGAGCGGCATTTTCTTGGCACACAATGGGTGTTTTCTAAAAAATGTTTTTCAAAAATTGTTGCCAGATATTTTTTCTGAATTCAGTAATCAACCATAGTGTTCGGATGTTTTTCTGAGCGACTGTACATCCTTTCATGACAGCGGTATATCCCTCTAGTAGTGCCTTCTATCAGCAGGATAATGCGCCGTGACACACTACCCGGATTGTTCGAGAATGATTCACGGAACACGAGGAAGATTTCCAGATCTCCAAATTCCCCAGATATCAATCCAATTGAGCATATATGGTGTTTGTTGGAACATCATATATGATCTGCGCAACTCTACCACGTAACTTAAAAGAGTTTAAAGGGATCTGCTACTAACGTGTTGGTACCAGATTCTACAAGACAACTTTAGAAATCTTATGGTCCCCATGCCTCGCCTATGAGCAAAATTCTTTTGTACACAATGGGGAAAATGCCAGGTCACACGGAACCCGAAGGCTCAGAGAAGGTTGCGGTTGAGAACCCACTGCAACAGCTGTTGGGGGACAGATGGTAGCTTCAGATCAAGGCTCTCCAGCATGTTCCTTAATCTGCACAGAGTATGGCTCTCCAACACACGGGGCAAAGGATTAACGTCGCATCCGAAGAACGGCTGCCTTTCCAAGCCTATCGGTGTCATCTACTGACTGTGGGCAGAAGGGAAATTTTGCGGACATAAATTTCAACACTGTCCCAGCTGGGACTCGAACCTGGGAACAGACTCTACGAGCCACCCCATCCCGTTAATATGCACAGTCTGAATTTCAAATTACATAGCGACCGTTTCAATTACTTCTCAATTATTGAAAGTTTTCATTTCATTTTCAGCAGTAATAAACAAGACAAAACATCAAGGAACTACGTTACATATAGGAATATATATTACATTATTACTTAACTGATATAAACCGCGCCATAATCATATATATATAGACGATTCTGAGTGATTGACTTAATGACTGACCGAGAGGGAATAACACTAATTCTAACTATGATGCAGAACTGCTAGAGCTTTTAAAATTTGCACCTAGGGGTAATCAGGATCGTAGATCTCGGGTAAAATAAGATATTTGACCTCCGACCTGTCTTTCAAGGTCAAATAGAGCTCACGTAGAGGTTAAACCATGATCTACGAGTGCTGGAAACGGAAAAATTGGTTTTGGGGGTGTTTCGGGTTGTAGATGTCGAAAATTCGGAATATTCGCTTAGTATTCATATAATTTAATATTACCACGCCATTTGTTTATTAAAATATATAATAATTATATTCTTCAGAAATAATTATATAAAAAAGAAGAAATATCTACAGAATTTTTTAATTACACTGCTTCATTTATGAATTCATAATTATATTTCTTGCGATGTTTCCCAGTTTAACATATATTAATAAATATAACATTATAGAATATTTTGTGTTTGCATATGGTTAACTTTTTTGCAGAATTTTAACTTTGTCAGTACTACCGTCACCTCATAAAACAGAAGGCCATACAACTAAGTTATGACGTCACCATACATAGTCCTAAAAACGAAATATTTCTGATATATTTAAATCTATTATTTTATCTGGTGCATTTTATTACTAAATTGTATACTAATATCTACTTATAAATATACATTTAGAAAAAAAAATATCACATGTATTAGAGTTATGAAAATGCTAATAAAATGCTAATAATTATGCATAATTTTCTTTCTGAAAAATTGGTACATTTGTAAAAACGCATTAATATAAAGATCAGTATTAAAATATCACCAGTAATGAAAACAGAAATAAAATATATAAGTGATATCCAGATTTTCATTAACGGCTACCTTTTAGGATAGCAGGCAGCCAATTTTGTCCTCCTCGTGTTATCATTGTTAAAACTACCTATGCTGACGTCATAATCCGTTGTTCCGGCTTCTGCTATATTAGTCAATTAGTGCCTCCAACACCACTTAATTTCTAGCCTACCACCAAGACCCTTATTTCACCTTGAATGCAACAGCGGATCTGAATCGACACCACCTATAACAGAAGGCCAGTGGACAATATTTGTGACGTGCGGTTAAATAGTCCTACCATATAGCAAATTATTATATTTTTATACTAATATTATTATTGGTGAACACTTGTGCTAATTTTATACTAACGTTTATCTATAAATATATTTTATTTAGAATAAAAATTATTCGTATTTATTACCAGTTATTATAATGCATATCAATACAAAACCTTTTTCGAAATAAAATATATTTATAAAAAAACATTAGTATAGATGTTAGCACAACAATTCACCAGTAATAATATTAGAATAAAAAATATAAGAACTGTCTATATCGTAGAACCTCTAATGCTGACTTCACAAATTCGGAGCTCTGGCTTTTTGTTAATCGGAAGTATTGTCCGAATTTTTCTCTTATTTCTTATTCTACTGCAGGAAATTAACCTACTAACCTTACTAACAAATTTTTAACTGTCCAGCACTGGTATATTGAAGTTCAATCTTTAACCACAAAGGACCCATCGCATCCGAAGTTTGGCACATTTTTTGACATCTACGAATATAATTCCTTCACTGTCAAATGTTTATAGCCCTCTAATCACCGGAAGATTTATATTTCACCTTTGACCTCGATGGACTCATTACATCCAAAATTTCGCAAGATTTCCGAGACCTACGACCCAAAATATCTGCAAGAAAATTTTTAGCTCTCCAGCAATAATATATCTAAATCTGAACTTTTACCTCAATGGATCCACGGATACGAATTTCATAATATTTCTGAGTTTCACACCCCAAAGTATTCATCACCTGTCAGTCACTCATTAAGTCAGTCATTCACAATCTAATATACATTTGATATTTTAAAACGATACAACTAGCGATTTTTTTAAGAAAAAAGTCAGAAGTTCATTTGAGATATTTCTCCAATATTCCTGTGTATCTGAGAAACTATTTTTTTCATATTTTTGTAAAAGGTAATAAGAGAGCAAATAATAGTTATATGCTCACTGGAACCCGAGATGTTCAATCACTTTGAGAGTTGCAAAATGGGAATTACGAACCGCTGTTAAAGATGGCGCTTCGAGCATTTGTATTGAATCATCTATTTCAGTTCTTTCATCTCTGAGCGGCACTTTTTTGGCACACAATGGGCTAAATGGCCAGGTCACAAAGGCCCCAAAGGCTCAGAGAAGTTGGAGAGGGGGGCCCACCGGACAGTTATTGGGAGAGAGTTGGTAGCCTCCTGTCAAATCCATCCAGCGTGTTCTCTACGGTTAGTTTGTTTTACCTCCGAATAGTATTTTTTGTACATAGAAGGTGAAATAGCCAAGTCACAAGGATCAGAAGGGATCAGAGAAGGTTGGGGGAGGTGACCCACTGGACAGATGTTAAGAGATAGATGGTAGCCTCGTATCAAGGACATCCAACTTGTTCTTTAATGTTGGTTTGTTTTACCTCCGAACAGCACTTTTTGCACAATAGGTTAAATAGCCAAGTCACAACGACTCCGAAAGATCAGAACAGGTTGGGGGAGGGAACCCACTAGACATCTGTTGTGAAATAAATGGTAGCCTCCCATCAAGGGCATCCAGCGTGTTCTTCAAAATGCATGGAATGGAGTGTCTATCGCTTACATGGAACCACGGCTTAAAATCCCATCCGACGGATGGCAGACTTCGCAATCTCGTCAGTGTTCTCTTCAGACAGGGGGCGGGGCTGGGAGTTTTGCGGAGATAAATATCAACGTTGGACCAGGTGAGACACAAACCTGAAAACTGCAGATTATAAGCCTAGTATGATACCTACTGAGCCACCGAGTCTCATGACCCTCCTTTGCACTGTGCCACGGCTTAACATAACATATATGGACGGCATCCGTTCCAAGCCAATCGGGGTCTCCTTTCTCACCGAGGACAGGTGGGGAGTTTTGCGGAGATAAACCACAAAGGTGGCCCAGGCGGGACTCGAACCTCGGAACGGTAGTTTATCAAACATGGCACATTGATAACTAAATCAACCCCTAGTCTCTTGGGGCAGAGGTAGCTCAGTAGGTAGCGTGTCAGGCTCGTAGTTTGAAGTTCCGTGTTCGAGTCCCGCCTGGCCCACATTTGACATTTATCTCCGCAAATGGTCCCCCCTGTTCTCGGTCAGTTGGGGGACACCAATGGCCTTGGAATGGAAACCGTCCGTCTGATTCAACATTAAGCCGTGGCCCCGTGCGTGGGAGAGATATACTCCATGTATTTTAAAGAACACGCTGGATGGCATTGAGAGGAATCTACCAGTCCAAAAAACTGTCCAGTGGGTCAACTTATCCCACTTTCTCTTAGCTCTCAGATTCCTTGTGACCCGAGAGCTAAGATCAACACAATGGGTTAGGTTGAAAAAAAAGTGCCACTCAGAGGTAAAACAATCCAACTCAAAACAACTAGTATTAGAATCATCTGCTGTATCGATGCATTGTTAATGCAACTGTTTGGTGAAAAAAACAAAACAATAAGCATACTTTTAAAGCAGTTACCACAGTGATATCGTAGAAAATCCTAAAACATTTCTCACATCACTTAAATGAAACCCATAAATCTACCGCTGAAAAGATTACCTGTAATCTCTAATATTTGATGATTTCGTTCATTCAAAATCTGATTTTCCCTTACGTTTCAAATATCGCGCATAGGTTCCTTGTCTATTCGGGAACATCAACACCAAAGGGTTAAAAAAAACACTATGATGGAAAAGGATAATGATATGAATAAAGTGTGCAATACCTCGGACACTGCGAAAGAAGAAAAGTACTTTCAAAAATGAACTTGTACTAAGGTCTGTAGCAAGAGAGTCCCTCGTTTACAGTCCTTCGTTTTACAGGTCTTCAAGAAGAATTTGGAATAATGCGTGAAATATAAATAACCTTTTTATTTCTATTACTAACATTCTGAAAGGGGGGGGGGGATTTCTCACTTGTCCACCCACTCCCCTATATTCGTCCCTGCTTCTAGTAGAACAAATGCAGAATTTTTCTTAGATTTCTGCGCAAAATTAATTTTTTTGTGTTGTTTTAATGCTTATGATATATTTCTATAAGATTATATCCTATCAAAATATAGAGTTTCAATACTATGTCAGCAGGGATCTAAATTCGAAGCTATGTAACTTCTAACTGAATGAATAAATTGTTATATACACACCGATAACAATATGCGAAGCAGAAGTATCCTGTCCCCTCACGTGGGACGTTGAAACTAGCAATGCCTATAAATAGAGCAGGTCTATACGCATTGGAAAGCAGTCACGTAGAAGTATTCATGGGTAAAGGCAGCAACTTAAATCAGTTTGACCATGGCCAAATAGTAGGTGCGAGGAAGGCCAGTTGTTCATTACCAAAATTACTGAACTTTTGACATTTCCACGTGAAACCGTCGCACGTGCATACCAAAACTTCGTGAAATGCTACAAAACTTTCCACCGACAGAAAAAATGTGTACGTAAATATTCATCCTCAAGGTTAGCAGAGACTGTCAAGCATCATTACATGGACTCTCACGGTTACTGTGGAGCAGATAACGTCGGAATTGAATGAAGGCGTGTCCACAAGGTTATCCTAAAACATTATCCGTCATACCATAGAAAGATCCTACAAATATCGTTCAAATGTTAATTTTACAAAATAAAGGATTAATTTTTGGTACAGATGCTTAATTTCCAATTTATATTCATTTTATAAATATTATTCTTCCAAATTTCGTCTTCAAATTAAATAGTGTACGTCTACATTAATGATGAATATTTTTCGTGTTGAAAAAGAAATATGTGAGAAATTATTCTAAAGTTATCTGAATTAATACCAATACAGTACAGAATAATGTTACTCTAATGATTATTATTTTTGGTGAGGTGAAATTTCAGATAAATATATATAGAACAAATATTTATTGGACGTGTAATTGATAATGAGGTTTTTTCGGAACCTCTGTCGCCTGTTTTCTATAAGTTTTTAGTCTCGATTTGCACGGTTTCGATTTACACGATGATTTCCGAGAGCCTATCTACCATGAGAATTCAGGAATGGATGTATAAAGAAATGAAGAGGGGGCCCAAAATATAATCGTTATACAGAAATTTCGTTATAGTGAAATGTAATTTAAGAAAAAAAGTGCTGTGAGAGTTAATTACATACTATAAAATAATCATTATGAAAGATTTGGAGATTTTAATTCTGAGTGGCACTTTTTTTGCACACAATGGGCTAAATGACCAGAACATAAAGACCCGTAGGGCACGGAAGTTCGGGGAGGGGAGCCACTGATGCTTAATTTCTAATTTATATTCATTTTATAAATATTCTTCTTCCAAATTTCGTCTGAAAATTAAACAGTGCACATCTTCATTAATGATGATTATTTTTCGTGTTGAAAAAGAAATCTGTGAGAAATTATTCTAAAGTTATCTGAATTAATACCAATACAGTATATATTATATATAGGAATATAATAGTTAGTATACCAATACAGTATACTAACTATTATATTCCTTCTTTGAGATAACCCCAGAGGAAGAAGTCCATAGGATTCAAGTCCTTTGACTGCGAAGTCCACTCCATAGTCCAACAGCGTTCATCTGGTGTCCAAACATAAATACGGTAAATGCCTCAATTATTGCAAATATTTCCGCGTGAATGATGGATGAATTTTGTGGAAGTTTCTAAACAGTGGATAATTCATGCTGGGGAATATAAAATGCTGCTTTAGCTGAGCCAGTTTCTGATATTACTGACCCATTTGTAAAAATATAAAAAAACGTTTCATAATTTTCTAATTTAAATTTTTATATATTTTTAATGCAGCTTCTAGTACGATGTTTTTTTCATTTTAATAAAAGAATTTCAGTATTTAATTTTCATGTTTCATAGCACCAGTCTGCTGTTAATTTTTGCAAATCTCTTTTAAGTAATTTTTTAATATATGAATTAAAAAAATTTATAAATATTTATCATCTTGAAAAATATTCAAATAAGGATTTATTATAATATTTTTGTAAAAAGGATGATTAAGAGTTTGAAAAATAAT
The DNA here is from genome assembly GCA_038380435.1 of Ryuthela nishihirai. Taxonomy (NCBI): domain Eukaryota; kingdom Metazoa; phylum Arthropoda; class Arachnida; order Araneae; family Heptathelidae; genus Ryuthela; species Ryuthela nishihirai. The sequence continues at coordinate 2,483,239 of JAWZYU010000041.1, forward strand.
CGAAGCATATATTTTAAAGCAAGAATTTTATATCGAATTTCCAATGGTAGAATGGCTGTTTCTGCAATTATTGAAGTTGTTGGGCAAAACGCCGGTAATCCAACTGCGATCTTAATGCATTTATTTTGCATAGAATTTATTTTTTTAGGATTTTTTTGAGAACATCCCTTTATAAATTGCGATCCATATTCCATTTTTGATCTTATTAAATTTAAAAAGTGCAATCATATAATATTTATTAGTTTCTCCGTTTTTGAATGCAAAACGTTTTAAACAATTTAATAATTTTAGTCCAGAGTTATAATATTGTCCAAATGATATTTCCAATTGAATTTTGAATCAAGAAAGATTCCTAAAATTTGCCCTGATAAACTTGTTGTAAAGTTTCTGTTTTAATTTGTAAAACAAATTTTGGGAAATAATTTCTTTTTTTATAACAATGAATACAAAATTATCTTTTGACATTTTTTTCTAAATGCCATTTTTTACAATATTTATTTAGTTTATTTAATTGTATCTGTATTTTTCGTTGCAAAAGATATTGATTTTCACCTGATGGCAAAAAATAAGGTCATCAGCAAATCCTGTAAAAAATATATCTTCATAAAAATATTTTTATATCATGTAGAAATTAAATAATATTGGGGACAAAATTGACCCCTGAGAGACCCTTGGGTGATTACATATTTTTTTGAAAACAAATTTTCAATTTTAACTTAAAAAGTTCTAGTAAGTAAAAAATTTGAAATACATTGTAAAAAATTTGAAATAAACTGTTGAAAAAAATCGTACTTAAATTAACGTTAAATAATTTTAAAAGAAGTCCATGAATCCAAACTGAGTCGAAAGCCTGTGTAAATCAATTGAAACAGCAAGTAAAATTTGTTTCTTATTGTTAGCTGAATTAATGTCATTTAATAACAAAGAAATACATTATTTTGCTAAGCAGTTTTTGCGGAATCCACAAAAGTGGGAGGAAAAAAATCCCCAGATTCGAAAAATCAGTTTAAGCGTTTGAAAAGAATTCTTTCAAATAATTTGAGTGGATTCGATAAGAGCGAAATATATCTAAAAGAATTAAGATTTATAGCATTTCTTCCTGGTTTTTGCATAAAAATAATTAATATATGTTTTCATGTTTTTCCCAAATAAAATTAAATATATCTAACAGTCTTTCCCTCCAATTTTTAGGTAAATTTTTTAAAAATATATTAGTGATAGATTGTACACCTGGTGCTCATTTTAAATGGATGTTTTAATAGCAATACTAAGTTCATTTATTCAAAATGTTTCGCCCAAACTGGTAAAAAAATGTTTAAGATTTTTAATTTTGTTATTGATATTGGTAATTATTTTTTTCCACTTTGTTAATTTTTAATTTTTGAGTAATGTTTTTTTTTTTTAATTTTGAGCAAATAAATCTGTGGTTTGGCTAAAATTAATTTTGTGTTCAACAGAAATTTGTGCTAATGGTAATTTTTGCATTTGAATTAATTTTTAAAAAAATTTCCATCTGTTATTTTTTTAATGAATTTATATTTAATTCATTACCAAACATTCTCCAATTTTCTCTGTATAATTCTTTTCTAAGGTGCGAGTTAATTTTTTTAATATTTATTTATATTTGTAAAGTCTCTAGTACTTTTTGCTTTATTTTCAGCTTTTTTCCTTATTGAGATTAATTTATTCATGTACCAAAAATTTTTATTTAATTTAGGAATTTTATTTGACATAGTTTTAAATGCTGCTTGTGTGAAGTTTGTGATTTGATTAATAAAATCATTATGGTCTTTCGAATTTTCTAAAGCAAAATTTTGTTTTGAGATATTTTTGAAAAGATTCCAATTGTTAAGGTGAATTAATTTTTGATATTTTACATTAAAATTTGTTGTTAATAAGATTGAATGGTGGTCACTTCCCCTTGTATCGAGAAGCAGTGACCAATTGAAAGTTTCATATAATTCTGGGGATAAGAACGTTAGATCAATTATTGATCTTTGGAAATTTGGATTTTCGTGAGTTCTTTCTTTTTTATTTAGAATAATCAAATTGGGGTTTGCTATAATTTACTTAAGTGGATACCTGGATAATGGCTGTTAAATTCTCCCAGAAGAACATGGAGTTGTGAGATTTGGGAAATAATACTTTTTAAAAAGGTTTCTGGTAATGTAATTTCAGGTTTATAAGTATTAATAATAGAAAAAGTTAAGTTGTTTAAAATTACCTGCACTGCAAGGAGTTCAATATTGAGAGAATCAAAATTAATATATAAAATTTTATGACAAATATTTCGATGAATAATGAGACCAACTCCATTTTTACTATGCCGAGAAATGTAAAAGTACGATAAATAATTATTGAAATTTATGTTTTTTTTTTTTAGTTTGTACCTCCTGCAGTGCGAAAACATTAATTTCTTTATATTTACCAAAGAGAACAATTTCTTCATTTTTAGAAATCAAGCCCCTGCAGTTCCATTGCAGAAAGGAAAAATTTTCATGCTTTGAAATGTTGCAAGTAATCACTGATTAATACTGAGGTGAAGAATCTCACACTCTGCGCATTATTACTTTACAGACCTCAAAAACTCAGTGAAAGGATTTTCCTTTGCCTACACTATGATACCTCCTGAACCACAAGAATAAAAATATATATTCTACAAGAATTTAGATTCCCTCTTCGAATAGCACCCTGACTTCAATGGTTAATTTGAGAAAAGCGGCGTCCTTTTGACGCGTGTTGTAACGACCTTTTTCATTTGACAGCTACGCACAGACTAAAGCTTCGAAGCGCACGAGGCTTCCCCCTAGCCTCGTGCGCTGCAGTAGCGCCCTAGGCAAGTCATTTACGGCTATAAACAACTTCTGGCATTGATTCCTTCGACAAGCAGCAAGCTTCAGACCCGAAAACAACAACAGTGAGTCATCCCAGAACAAAAATTTCAAAGAACATATAAAAATATATACAACAATAAAATCCAACGAAAATATACAATAAATAAATAAATATAAAATTCGAGGGACATGATAGTGGGTATCTTGAGTCGTAGTTCCTGTTTATGTTGTTGAATTGTGGTTACAATGAGTCCTTTGAAGTCAAAGGTCAAATATAAATCTACGATTGCTAGAGGGTTAAAAATTGATATCTTGCGGAATTTTCAGTCGTATATCTCATTCTGTTTGTTAAATGTTGTATGCGATGGTCCTATGATATCAAAGGTCAAATTTTAATATAATAAAAAAAATAAATACCCCTTCAAGCAGCTGCTTGCCACAGAGGTCTGACAGGAGACTGCCAGTTTATATGCCATAGTAGAAGGTCTGAGAGGATGGCAGGACCACAGCAGAAAAACGACACATACATCCATGCCTTACCCGGGGCTCGAACCCAGGTCCCATAGATCAGTAGCCAAGTGTGCTAACCACTCGACCACGGGACGGCTAAAAATACATGTCCAGAAAAAAATTGGTGATTAGGGCGATTTCATGTATTAGAACTCAGAAACACCATCAATTTTGAGATACCGTGTCGCAATCGTGGGTAAATAGGCATCTAAACGAAACTACTTTGAAAGGCAAGAATTACTATTTCAATATTTATTTTTTTTTACATGCGTTCGGTTGTTATACTGTTGTAACCACCCCTGTGTAGTTTGGGGGCAGTACAACATTAGTGGACGACTTCCTTCCCTGCAGCCCTGCCTGAGGCTGTTCCTAGAACAAACGTTAGAATAATACACATTTGCATATATTTAAACCAAGAGCAATTACGTATAAGAAATCAACATTTATTTAGCATACTTTTCCATCAAAATCAACAGTCACTTAACATAATCTTCAATAGCTTTCCTTACAGGTGCCCTCGGTGAGTCCCTTCCTTTTGAAGGAAACTTCGCGAGTGGCATGCAATAAGCCAGTTCCAAACTCGTGATTACGAGAAAACGCTCAAGAGGCTGGTGGAAGCTAACAATTTCTCACCTCTCAGAGGAGTGACGTGGGGCGACGATTTGCACTAACTCACGTGGGAAAACCAGATAGAATAAATTCAACCTTTACCTCGTTCTACTCAGGTGGGCCAAAAAGAAGATGTTGGCCGTACTGACACCGTCAGTTCGTGAGCCGCAGGTAGTTGGGCGTCCTTGCTGCTCAGTCCTCAGCTGCTCTTCACATACGGGCACTCATCCTGCTCTGTTCTTTCAACTCGCAGGGAAAACTTGCCACACGTCCTCCTGCCTCGCTGTTCAGAACAAAATTAATTCTTTGTGCGCCTTTTTCGCCTCACCTTCTCTGGACTCCTGGCAGAAAGGTCACCCACTGACTATGTGTGGACGCTGTTTTTTTTACCCACGTGGGTTGTTTACGACAACAGGTCATGTAGGCCCTCTGCCATCTGGGGCCCACCAGACCAGGCTGTAGAGTGTCTGTGCTGGTGGCGGGATTTTTTCTCGTGGCTGGACTGGACACCAAAACTGGAGGCAATGAAAAAAAGGCACTAGTGGCTGAAGAAAATTGTGGCCAAGGCTTTCTGCGCCAAACCTTCGTGTCTACATATTGAAACAAATATTAGTATGACAATACCTCTGAGCGGAACTGTTTGCCCATAATAGGCTAAATGACCAGGTCACAAGGACCCAGAGGGGTCATATAAGGTTTGGAGGAGGTGACCCACTGTAGAGCTGTCGGAAGACAGAAAGCAGCCTCCCATCTAGGCTATTCAATGAGTTCTTTAATGTGCACAGGGTATTGCTCTTATGCACAAGGTGCCAACGCTTAATGTCGCATGCGGCGGACGGCAGCCTTTCTAAGTCCATTGGTGTCCCCTACTGACCGAGGTTACTTTTGGTGTGATACATCTCAACGCTGACCCAGGCAGGACTTCAACCTGGTAACTACAGATTGCGAATCTTGTGCTCTACTGATTGAACTAACCCAGCCTCCTTTATTTTACAACAATCCCTAATGTTAAGTCTATGGGGATCTCGAGAAATTCAAACCAGTTCACATCGGTTTTCGTTGATCCTAGCGGGTTGGTACCCAGTCAATATTCTTCCCCTGGTTGAAGGTAAAGCGAATGCAAATTTTAGTGCTTCTAGCTCTTTTGGGAGCAGAGTGCATAAGTGGAAAAAAACATTATGTTTCTTCTTTATATACCAGATATCAAATATTAATATACTTGGGTTATCCAGATGCATAGCATCGTAGCATTGAATAAATATAACCTTTTATGTCTTATGCTGACACCTTTTTGATAGGAGGGAATAAATCTCACTAGAAGTCTTTGTAGTAACTAGGCGAGTTTGAAAACAAAATCAATCTATCCACCTCTTGGACTCAAACACGGGATCGCCCGATTACCCGCCAGTTGCTCTACCAGTTTAGGTGGGCAATTCACACCTGCTTCGGGAAATAGGAAAATAGTATCAGGTAAGCCAAAAGTTCTTGTTGTCTGTGTATCATATAAAATAATCAGCATTTTTTTTAAAGAAATAGTCATTAGATGGCATTAATGCCCGTGTCATAACAACTATCCGCATCTTAAAATTACGTTGTATCTTATTTACATAGTAATATTGTCCACGTAGTGAACCCAATAAATCATTGAAATGGAACTGTCGTCCAAGTTCATCGTCAAGTTGTTTACTTTATGTGTTTAAACTCGGTAACACTGCTGCAGAAGCCATTAGAAGAATATGTCTCGCATTTCGACAGGATACTGTAAAGGAACGCGCAGCCAGAAATTGGTTCCGAAAATTTCGAACTGGGGTGATTCACTTGAAGATACAGCGCACAGTGGAAAGTTTCTTCAGGATAACGCCCATCCACATACTGCCAAAGTGACCACAGAGACAATCCAACGCCTTGAATAGGAGACTTTGGTCATCCATACTATTCAACCGATATCTCTCCTTCGGATTATCACTTGTTTCTGGACATTGGCAATAATCTTCATGGGCAAGGGTTTAAGAACTACAGGGAGGTACAGGCGCTATAAAAACTTTCTTCTGTTCCAGAAACAGGGACTTCTATAGAAGCGGTATTTATAAGCTAGTTATAAGATGGGAAAAGATGATTAAATGGAAACTCCTTCGCTGAATAAAATTTTTGTGAATACGAATTATGCTCTTTTTCTTACTAATACCAAAAACGGCAAAAACTTTTGTGGTTTCCTCATAAAATAATTGACATCTGCTTAAAGCATGATCAACCATCATAACCTTTCTCAAGCAGGTGAGATTGTCCCCTCTTAACTTCATTGATAAACAGGTGCGAAACGAGGTGATAGCGTTTTGAGACGAAAGTGTTTTTTTTTTCACACTTGCTAAACTACTAGGAAGACTCTCACTCGTAATGAGATTTATTCCTTACTGTGATTGGAATCGTATAAAAATATCTATACACTTCGTAAATTTTATAAACTATGATAGGAAGCAATTGTCGTTCTTGTACGGTTTACTTAGAATATTTGCATTTTACTTATTAATATGTACAAATTTCTATCGTTTGTGAACAAGACAACCGAAGATTTTCCGTATATTTTCATCGTAGACATAATTTTTAAGCATACACTATATTGAATAAATCTGATTGCATATTCAGATTGAAGATTCAGAATTAGTGAAATAAATTGTTTTAGGATATTAATGATCTAAAAGGAGTAAATTATAAAAGAAAACAAATTGACGACTGAGGACCAATATTTTTCATAATTTTGCAAATTTTACAGCCATAAAATATTATTTCTATTTTGCACTTAAAACTAATGACTCGTCATTTTTCACAGGTACCAATAAAAGCAGTATATTTCAAAATGGTGAAACATTTTAATTACGAGTTTATCTATTCCTCAGCTTCGAGCTGATTTCGCTTTCTGCTTTGCAATGTTTTTTAACATTGCAAAATTCCAATATTCATATCATATACTTTATATTTCTTATTGTACTGTAAGCTAATTATACCGATAGTTTCAGAAACAAAGAAATTAATTATAAATGTTTAATGATTCGGTTTGATCGATAATATATTAAGTTTAAGAGCTAACTACAAGAATGTTTGGGGCGGGGGTGGCTCAGTCGGTAGCGTGCAAGGCTCGTAATCTGTAGTTCCCAGGTTCGAGTCCCAGCTGGGTCAGCGTTGAGATTTACCTCCGCAAAATTCCCCGCCCTTCCCACGATCAGTAGGGGACACCGATGGGCTTGGAAAGGCCGCGGTCCGTCGGATGGGACGTTAAGCCGTGGCCCCGTGTGCGGGAGAGCCATACCCTGTGCACGTTAAAGAACGCGCTGGATGGCCTTGACGGGAGGCTACCATCTGTGTCCCAACAGCTGTTCCAGTGGGTCCCTCCCCCAAACTTCTCTGAGCCTTCGGGGTCCATGTGACCTGGCCATTTAGCCCATGGTGTGCAAAAAAGTGCCGCTCAGAGGTAAAACAACCCAACACAAGAATGTTTTCCGCAATTGCGGGAAATAAAACCTCTGCATTATATTAATAAATGAAGAATTTAAAAATATAAGTAAATAAGTAACGTAGGTTTCGATTATAAATTACACTTCTGTTTAGGGGAATTTCGTTTTAGTATGTTAAGTTAGATTCCCTACTTCTAGCGTAATCTCCAGTTCCCAGATTCGAGTCCCAGCTGGGTCAGCGTTGAGAGTTATCTGCGCAGAACTCCCCTTCCTGCCCACGGTCACTGATGGGCTTGGAAAAGCCGCCGTCCTTCGGATGGGACGTTAAGCCGTGGCCCCGTGTGCAGGAGAGTCATACACCGTGTACGTTAAAGAACACGCTGTATAGCCTTGACGGGAGGCTACTATCTGTCTCCCAACAGCTATTTCAGTGCGTTTCCTCACCCAACCTCCTCTGAGCCTACGGGGTCCTTGTGACATGGCCATTTATCCCATGGTGTGCAAAAACGTTTCGCTCAGGGGTAAAACAACCCAGTTCCTACTTCAAGTGTATGTTTTTGTCGATAACATGACAGCTTCATAACATGCAGGTTCGAAAGATTCCGAAAGTGCGAATCATAATATTTTATCAATTCGTATCTAACCATAAAAATACTTTTTTTCATTTATCTCTAAATATAAACAATTATCTGCTAAAACAAAAATTTGCATTTACACCCCTCCCCTGGGTTTAATAGGTAAAATCTTTGTTGCCAATGGAAATATGATGGCATTAACATTCCACCACTAAAATGTAAAATTTCTAGATTAAATGCGTCGTTAGCAATATTTGTTTTAAATTTTGGAATTTGCAAAGTTTTCCACCGTTAGATGGCGCAATCATAGTTTTTGACAGATTTAAAAAGTGTGAATCATAATATCTTATCATTTCCTTTCTAAACCAAAAATAATTTTCGTTGATTTCTAAAACACAGAATTATCTGCTGAAACTAAAAAGGTGTGCTATTCTACCCCCTCTGGGTCAACTCATTGATGTCTAAGGGTCAACTCACTGATGGCAATAAAAATTTCGTGACCTTCACATTCCACCACCAAAATTTCACATATCCAGGATAAATACATCGTTTGCAATATTCGTTTGAAATTGTAGAATTTTAAAATTTTTCCACCGCCAGAGGGCGCAGTTATAGCTTTAGAGAGATTCGGAAAGTGCATATCGTAATATTTCACTAATACCTATGCAACACAAAAAGAATTTTTGATTCATCTGTGTAAACAAAAATGTTCGATGTCTAGAGAAGGACAGACAGACATACAGACAACAAACCAAAATTGTAAATAATTAGAACGAAAAAAAAAGGTCGGAATAAAAAAAAGAAGAAAAATTTTGGAACTAAAAAAAAAGAAAAAGTTCGGAACAAAAAAAAAAGATATAGGTCGGAACGAAAAAAAATAATAAAAAGGTTGGAACGGGAAAAAAAAAAAGAAATGGTCGGGACGAAACAAAAATAAGGAGGAAAAAAAAGGTGGGGGGGAGGGTCCTAAGCTACAATAAGTTTAAGAGGCACCAAAATTTAGAAGTTCGAAAAAATTTATAGATTTATTATTGTAATTCAACAGTATATTAAAAATTAATATGAAATTTATGCAGTGGATCGTTATATTAGAACTGGAACAAAACAATGACCCTGTAAAGCTGAGATAAACAGTTGTTTGCATAATATATTATTTGAATATATAAAAAAATTAATCCTAACAGTGTAAACTTCAAACTTGAATATTTGAGGCCCATCATTATTGTGAAGTCCTAAGCTGTAGCTTAGTTAGCTTATGCGTAAGTCGTGCCCTGTACTCAACACTTTTCTTTTAACTTATCACACACAGCACAAAAGAATCAAATTCATTCTCTTTTGCAATGTCTTTCTTCTTCACAAAACAAAGCAAATGTTCAATCTTGTAACATGCATCTTTTTTGATGTATACAAATCACATTTCCTCCTCAAGTTCGCTAAAATAGAATCGCAGTTCCTATTTTAAAAATCCCAATTGTCAATCAGTTAGCGAGCTTAACTCTGAGCGGTACTTTTTTTGCACACAATGGGCTAAATAGCCAAGTCACAAGAGCCCCCAGCTTCAGAGAAAGTGTAGGGGAGATGATCCATGGACGATTGTTGGGAAACAGATGATAACATCCCGTCAAGGCCATCCAGAGTGTTCTTTAACTTGCACAAGGGTATGACTATCCCACACACAGAGCCTTGTCTTCAAGTGTCATCCGAGGGACGGCTGCCTTTCAAAGCCCACCGGTGTCGCACGTCTAATAGAGGGCAGGAAGCGGAGTTTTGAGAATATAAATTACAACGCTGACCCAGGTGAGACTCGAACCTGGAACTATTGATTACGAACCAGGCACGCTACTGACTGAGGCATCCCTCGCCCCCAACTGAGAAATAAAATGAGTTTCGTTCTGAGTTCCAGATAAGATTTCTCTCTGTACAAACAGGATAATAGTTGGTTTAATAACCTCGAGTTTTCTACCGATAACTCCAGGAGGGAGTGATCCAAACGAAGAGATAATAAAAGATTGTTTCATTCACAGGATTTGAAATTGTAATAAATCGATATTTTTGATTTGATTCCAGCTAATTTTTTTATCAAATTAGCATTTTATATTTTTTTAAACCAAATAATGTATTACATTGCAATAGCCACATCATTTCATAAAATATTTATAAAAAACCTTGTTTTGAGTGCTTTGATCGAAGAGCGCGGGTATATTGTTGGACTGTAAAGCTAGAAAATTGAGATTATTCACGAACAGAGTGCTTATATAAACTCGGTTTTTGTCTTTTCTAATCGAATAATATAGAGCACTGAATTTAGATGAAACTGTTTGTATAGTAGTAATTCATAGTAGGAAAAGTGGTTTGGAGACTGACGTTTTCGGATTCAGACAATGCTGATGATTTAGCCCTTTTGGGAAATGACGTTGATGACATTAACTCTTTCATTCGATTTGTTGATGAGAGACTGGTAGTAGATTCGTGATAAACAGAGAGAAAATTAAAGTGATGAAAATTGATCAAGTAGATGTTGCTTCAGTTTCTTTGAATGGATGCATTCTTGAGGAGCGGCATGAGAGTAACAGACGAATAGGGATTGCTGCCAGGACTTTTAAGAATCTATGGAGATTGCGAAGAAATTGGCGAATACATATAAAGACTAAAATTAGACTATGTAATAGTTTGGTTCTTACAAGTGTTAGTTATGATAGTGAAACTTGAAAACCTTTTAAACAAAATGGCAAAAAATTTGATTATTTTTATTCATGATGCATGCGCAGTATCTTGGGCATTAGGTGGTTGAATTTGGTAAGGAATAATGAGGTGAGACAAAGGAGTCGGCAACCTCCTTTGAGCAGCATTATCGTGCAGAGAGAGACTCCGTTGATTTGGCCGTGTTGCCCGTATGGATAATTATAGATTAGCGAACTGCGTGTCTAAAGACCTCAGAAAGAAGGGGAAGGCTAGGAAGCGGTTGGCACACAATATCGGACAGTACCTTGTTAGAATTGGTATGCAGTGGCCAGATGCAGCAGATGTAGCTGAGGACTGAAATGCTTGGAAAATTAAATTGCACGGTCTTATTGGACCTTCATAGCCCATGGCTGATTGATGATGATGATGAGTTCTCTGAGTTACTATTGACATTACATGGTCTAACATACTTAATGAAATTGCCTTTAGTCTTTTTATGAAAGAGTTCCTAAAAAGTGCATGTATCATTTAGTGTACATGCGCTCTTTGGGACTCCGTAAATTTTTCGTAACGATTTGAGGGGAGAGGATATCTTTTAATGTGAAAATATTTACCTTTTAATATAAATATGCTATTTTTTTAATGTTATAACATTAAAAACCTTAAAATAATATTAAAATGCTATATTTATTGTTGCATTCTCCGATTACAAAAATCAGTTTTTTTTACATACATATATTACCTTTTGTAATTAACTGTTACTACCTTAACAATGATTTGATATGCTTGCATCTTTATGATTGAATTTACATAATGAAAGTGACGATCCGGTCATGATTGGGGTGTTAAATTCGTCTGATGCGACGTTATTTAAGTTACGGAAGTATTGCTATGAAATTTATTAGTGATATATTTTTATGTTAATTTGTAGCGACTTACCTTGCAAGTCACTGAACTAGAGTTCAGAAGACAAAAACGGAAGATTGTGGATTAAACGGATGAATAATACTACACTAAAAAATGTTATGATTTATACTGGTAGCCATTTTTACTCATCTTTTAAAAATCTTTCTTTAACTGAAAGCATAAGATAAAATGAAGTTTTAGCGTTAAGTTTAATGACATACTGAAATCAAAATAAAATGAAGAATATTACCTTTTCTAAATTATGTGTCTTTATCTTTATATATGAAATGACACAAAATAAATTAACAATACTCCTGTAAGCTTATAGCAATAACTTAGTGGATATAAGAAATATTTGAAATTTATACATTTTAAATCACTCTTGGAGCAATACATAAAATCTAAGGTTTCATGTTATACAAATGGAGGGAATGTAATTTTCAATATTAGAAGTAGAACAGAAAATGACTTGTAAACATATGTAAATTATTCCATGTGAAAAGAATCATGGACTCATCGCAACTAGCCCAGCGTTATATCTAAAAAGTGTTTTGTTTACCAGCATCTTCAATTGTAGTTAAGACAACTTGCAATGACTGACTCCGTGGTATAAAGCAATCAATAGAAGATATCTCGGTCGACAGCTGGTGGCTGAGGAATCAGAGTACCTGACATGCCATCAGAAGGTCGTAGGTTCGTACTCCACCGGGATCAAGTCAATATTTCCTCTATGCTTAGGATTGTTCATCCTGCTTATTATTAACGATTTTTTTCATTTAGTTAAGTAATAATATACGTTCATGCACTATTTATCGGATTTTTTAAAATACTTCTCCAAAATGTACATCGCTTAAATCTATTTTGTGTATTGTAAAAAAAATTTACAATACACAAAATTTTTTATTTTTCGAACTACCAGGATAAAAGAACCCCTAACCTTCTCCATCTGTGGGTGTCCAATAAGTGGCATGAGTCGCAAAGGACAAGACAAAAATCACCAAACGATGATCCCCAAGGGGCAGAATTTCAAATTCTTTGACATTAATTCTCCTCAAATACTCTGGGGTAGAGAGATTCTCGGACATATGGCCCGTGAAGTCATTTTTATAGTTCACAAGCAATACGTTTCATCATAATCAAGGTAGTGAATGTAATGATCTCATGCGAACATGGTCACCTTCAGCCGAAAATGAAACCACTCTCAATGAAATCAGGTCTTTTTTATATTTATGGTTTTGAGACAAGGAAGGCATTTAAACTTTTTTATCAATATGCAACTTGTTGCATTACCAAAGAGGTCCTCCTGACCCATAGCTCTAGCATCTGAAAGTTTAAGCGTTTCAATTGATATATACTGCCTAGATAACAAAGTACCGAATTTTTGTCATATCAGAAGAAAACCAAATTCAATGCTCCGCAGCATTTAGATATGCTTTTTATGGTAAATGCTGCGGAATATAAAGTTATCTGTCTAATACATTTACACCGAAGAGCCAAAACATGACCAGGTGCCTAATATGATGTTTGTCCTTTTCGTGCCGCCAAAACAGCTGTTACCCTTCGAGGCATGGACGCTACAAGATTTCTGAAGGTGTTTCTCTTGGTGTCTGGTGCCAACACGTTACCAGCAGATCCTTTAACTCCTGTAAGTCACGTGTCTTAGCAGGTGCAGATTGGATATGCTGTTCCAACACAAACCACAGGTACTCGATTGGATTGCTGTCTGGGGAATTTGGAGGTCGGGGCAATACCTGAAAGTCTTTCTGATATTTCGCAAACCATTCTTGAACAATCCGGCCAGCGTGTCATGGTGCAGTTATCCTGCTGATAGAAGGCACTAGTAGATGGGTATACTGTTGTTATGAAAGCATGTACCTGCTCTGCAATGATGTTTAGGTAGGTGGTAGACGTCATAGTTTCCTACACATGAATGACTGGACCCAGGATTTCACAGCAGAACATTTCCCAAAGCATTACATTTCCTCCACTGGCTTGTTTTCGTCCCACAGTACATCATGGTGCCAATACTTCCCCAGATAAACGACGCACATAGCCACGGCCGTCCACAATGTGCAACAGGAAACGAGATTCATCGGAACAGACGACCTTCTTCCAATCATTCAAGGTTCAGTTTTGATGAGTGCGTACTCATTATAGGCGCTTTCTATGGTCAACTGAAGTTAGCATGGACACTCGAAACGACCTGCAGCTGCGGAGGCCCATTTTCAGTAGTGTTCGATGTACTGTGTGTTGTTACACATTACTCCCGGCACCAGCATTAGAATTACGGACGAGTTGCGCCACAGTATCACTTCTATTGGCTCGTACCATATGGGATAGGCTTCGCTGAGCTCTAGCATCGATGAGCTGTGGTCGACCCACACCTTGATGGCGGTTCGTGGTTTTTCCTCCACGGACCACTTTTTGAAGGTACTAACCACGGCTGACTGTGAACACCCAACAAGCCTTGCCGTCTCAGAAATGCTCTGACTCAGTCGTCTGTCGATTACAATTTGGCCTTTGTCAAAATCACTAACGTCCGCTGTTTTTCCCATCTGAAGAACAAGAATAACTCTGATGAACAGAGCTCAGTATCAGGTGTTATTTATACCGTTCCATGACCTTCGCACGCGCCGTCTTTTACCTGCAGTTGCTTCGATATGCATAAACAGCGGAGGTCATAATGATTTGGCTCTTTGGTGTATGTTTTAATTTTCAACAATATTATTTCAATATTTGAAGAATTATTGAAGTTCGAAATTTGAACAGCAGCATCAGTAGCAGACATAAAAAACTGCTCAAAGGTTAATAAAATTTGATAAACAGGGCACTTGGCGACTGATAAAAGAAAGGTATGGGTTCGAGTCCCAGGTAACGTATGGATGTTTCTTGCGCTGAAAGCACGTACCGATGTATTTGAGAAGGTCGTCATCCATCTGTTGGAGTATTAAACCGTGGTTCCGTTTGCAGGAGAGAACCACACACTTTACACATTAAAGAACACTCCGGATGGCCCTGACAGGAATTTCCATCTGCCTCCTAGCAGCTATCTGGTGGATCTCCTATGCCCAACATTCTCTGAGCCCTCGGATTATTTGTAAACTCTCCATTCAGTCCATTGTGGACAAAACTGTGATGTTCGGAGATAAACCAATCCAACCCTGAAGACTAGCCAAGGTTTCAAAACGGAAGTAGTCTCCTTCTGATTGACATCCCGGTCATTTCACTGTATCGTGAATAGAGTTATTCGAAATTGATCTTAAAGTAAATCCTTCATCCCATGATGGAGTCAAGATCAATTTCTTCAGTGAAGATTTGAGCCTTGTACCGAAACTCCTAAACATATACAACATTGAAGAGAAGATTAAGAGACTCTGTCTCTTCTTCACTCTAATTAAGGGATTCTAAATGCTCATACTGCTCATTGCTATAACTAAGTCTCTAATATTTTCCACATCATTCTTTAATAGCGTGCATCGTTGACTCACTGAAACTGTAATAATCCGGCAATCCACACAGAACAATTGGCTTTCTTATTTATTTAACATTACACGCCTCTGGGATGTATAGTTAGGTTCAAGCTATGATATTAAAATTATATCAGATAAAAAAGGTAGTAACGATATTTTATTTATTATTAAAATGAAATCCGACCTTCCATATAACGAAAAGTTACTGAAATACCTTCTCACATGAGTTGATTTTGAAACTCCTGACTTAGGACCACAGTTCTAACGAGAGAGCCAACTGCAGGGTAACCAACTGCTGTTTCCAATCCAAACAGAAGGAGATACGGTAAAACTACAGTTTTTCTTAACATTAAAGCAAACTGAGAAACAAATTAACAAACTGGCAAATAACGAGTGAAGAAATAATACAATGATAGGTAAAAAAGGTGTAAATATTCTCAGGTTTAATTTTCTCCTCCTCTTTTAGGGAAGGAAAGAAATGGACATATTTCGAGGTACCGTATGTACTCCTCTCCAAATCAGAAGTTTCTAAACCAAAACACGAAAATGCTTCGCTCAGATAACCAAACTTTTCACATCATTTTGTACCCACCCAGAGTTCCTCGAATGTAGTGTGACAAGAATATTTAAATTTAGAGAAAAATAAAAAATTGGTTTGAGTTCCCCACAAAGTGTTTAGGTACTGCGAAAACTTTATTATTATTATTAGAAGACATTATTTATAACTTAGCATATTAAAAAGTTTATTAATTAATGTATGAGGTATAGGTTTTTTTAAATTTACATATTTTTTTCAAAATAAATTAATGAATTTAATTACCGATACGAATTTTTAATTTTGAAGAATTTTTATTATTTCGGAAAAGAATCTCATGTTCTGCTCGTACTTAATTCGAATGACTTCAATATTCTCGGATGTTAGTGCTCTTGACCCAACAAACTGAACAATGACTTTATCACGCATAATCAAAAAGATGTTAGTGTTATGCATTCCTTCTTTCAAATTTATTGGTGGCAACAGTTATTTTGAATAACTTTCAACCATTAATGTTAAGTCTAGGGAGATTTTGAGAAATTCAATCTCCCCATCCCCACCCCAATATTGGTTGCCACCAGGGGTTCCCACATAGCCTACGTTCTTCCACTGGGTGAAATAAACGTTCATGCAAAGTTTGAAGCATCCAACTCTTCTCGACGCCGAGTGCATAGGCAAGCAGACAAAACAACTTTCTTCTTTATATATTAGATAAATTCTTTGATGTGTTCAGTTCTAATAGCACTGTATATAACAGCTTGCAAAATGCAATGTTTTGATTCACCTTTCTGAATAAAACATTTAGTTTGTGGTTATTTCCTTTTGTTGTTTATTATTTATTTTATTAGAGGTCCATTTTCATATGCTACCAAACTTTTATTTATTCTATTAACCTTAGAGTCTAGACAAACATAAACTAGTGACGTGTTTGTTGAGGGATATAGCGTTTGCTTGCAGCAGCATTATGACTTTCGGGATAAAAGTTCTACACTCGGAATGGGTGTCTTGTCTGTCATGTGTTGTGAGTTTTCATCAGTAAAGAATTTTTATTAATATATCTTAAGATTCGGTGTTCTCGCATTAGTACACAAAGCGAACGCTGATGATTATTCTGGGGCGGGGGTGGCTCAGTCGGTAGCGCGCCAGGCTCGTAATCTGTAGTTCCCAGGTTCGAGTCCCAGCTGGGTTAGCATTGAGATTTATCTCCGCAAAATTCGCCGTCCTGCCCACGGTCAGTAGGGGACACCGATGGGCTTGGAAAGGCCGCCGTCCGTCGGATGGGATGTTAAGCCGTGGCCCCGTGTGCGGGAGAGCCATACCCTGTGCACGTTAAAGAACACGCTGGATGGCCTTGACGGGAGGCTACCATCTGTCTCCCAACAGCTGTTCCAGTGGGTCGCCTCCCCCAACCTTCTCTGAGCCTTCGGGGTCCATGTGACCTGGCCATTTAGCCCATGGTGTGCAAAAAAGTGCCGCTCAGAGGTAAAACAACCCAACCCAACTGATGATTATTCCCACTTACCAAATTTCAAAGGAAAATATACAAACTTCTACAAAAATGTCATGTATTTGTAAAACACATAAATTAATCCATCAACAACGTTTATCTTCCTGATTTAAAACAAAAATAAACTGTCCTTTGTCCAGAGCCTATTTCAAAGTTGTTTTTAGATTAGAGTTACCTCGTTTCCTTTGGTAAAAATTGCTACGTTTTCACAAATCTAAACCTGGGATATTTTACTACAATTTCCAATTTAGTTTTCCTACAATAAAGTCATCATTTATCCAAAGGATACTTCATATACAAAATCTATATTGACTGCCAAGATGTTGGTTATATCCAGCCAGGCTCGTAATGTGCTGCTCCTAAGATTTCAGTCCCAGCTGGATCAGTTTCGAGATTTATCTCCGTAAAACTCCTACCCTGCTCTCGGTCAGCAGGGGACACTAATGCACTTTAAATGGTAGTCGTCCGTCGAATGGGGCGTTAAAGCGTGGCCTTTTATGCAACTTAAAGAACACAATAAATGGCTTTGAAGGGAGGCTACCATCTGTCTCCCAACACCTGCTCCAGTGGGTCTCCTCCCCCAACATTCTCTAAGCTCTAGGGGTCCTTATGACATGGACATTTAGCCCATTGTTTAAAATAATTGTCTCGCATATGTAAAACCACCCATCGTTGAAGAACACGCTGGATGTTCTTGACGTGAGGTCATCATCTTTCTCACAACATCTGTCCAGTATGTCCTCTCCACCAACCATCTCTATGTCTACGGGATTCTTGCAACTGGTCATTTAGCCCATGGTGTAAAACAAATTGCCTCTCAGAGGCAATCATATTTTTGGGACATTGTGATGGTAAGGTTTATTATTATTTTTTGCCGCCAAGTACGATTGTTGGTTTCAGAGAACCATTTCGAAATTTTTGAAACGAAATCAACATTTTGTGCTCGGTTGTTTCAGAGTGGACTATGGCTGTTGGAACTCCCTACATGTAGTGGTAGGTAATAACAGCTATAATAAATAGAGTCATTAGGAAAGTTACATTTTCCTCTGCAGACATGTCTGTTCTGAGCTACAACAGCTGCATTTGGCCATTGTAGATCAATTCTAGCAAGGTTCTCTTTGACATTGTCTGCCCATCGCATCCTAAGTGTCACCCTTTTTCTGCAACCCTTACGCAGATTGTTCATCATCCTGCTTGTCAATCTGCAGCTGTACATACGGACAACATGACCAAACAAGCGCAGTCTCTCTCTTCTCAATATGCTGCTCAAAGGAGGTTGATGAATCCGTCTAGGCTCATCACTATTTATAAAATCAAGCCACTTAATGCTTAAGATACTGCGCAAACATCTACAATCAAAAGCATCAAATTTCTTCTTATCCTGTTTACAAAGGGTCCATGTTTCGTTACAATAACTAGCCTTAGAAAGAACCAAACTATTATACAGCCTAATTTTAGTCTTTAGGGTTACATGTCTATTTCTTCACACTCTCCGTAGATCCTTGAAAGTCCCAGCAACAATCCATACTCTTCTCTTTTTCTCATGCCACACATAACCAGTATTTATTACGTAGCTCCCAAGAAAACTAAACTGACACACTTTCTCATGAGTACAGTCATTCAAAGCAACTGAAGCACCATCTGCCTGACCAATTTTCATCATTTTAGTTTTTTCTCACTTTATCATAAACCTACTGACTCTCATCAACAGCCCTAATGAACGAAATCATCTCATCAACATCAGTAGCCAACAGATCCAAATCATCTGTATAATCTAAATCAGAAATGTTGAAATCTCTAAACCATTTAAGGCCAAAATCTTTCCCTTTCAAAGAATTTCGCATTACATAATTAATAGCCAAACTAAAGAGAAAAGGAGACAAAACGCACCCATGTCTAACTCCAGTAGCAATGCTAAACCAATCGCTGCAAGACTCTCACACACGACTCAGTGTTATTATAGAGAGCTCTAATTAACTAATTCATAAGGTATTCCATATGATCTTAATAATCAACCACAAATTATGTCGATCAACAGAGTCAAAAGCCTTTTTGAAATCTACAAACCTAACAACCACAGGTTTCTGAAACTCTAACATTTCCTACGAATCGGCCTAAGTGAATATATTTCATCAATCCATCCCCTACAACTTCTGAATCCCCACTGTTCATCACGCCGTTGTCCATCAACCAAATTCTTAATTCTATTAAGCACAAACATGCAAAAAAATTTTACCTGGAACAGAAAGTATGGTGATATCTCTGTAGTTATCACAAGAACTGCGATCACCTTTTTTAAAAGTAGGGATAGCAATAACTCTAGTAAAATTTGTAGAAATAACACGTTTATCATAAAAATATTCAAATTTTCTGTCAGCCATTTGTCAACACAAGTGTTCCCAGCTCTAAGCATTTCAGTGGTGATTTCATCGACCCCAGGAGATTTATTCAGTTTTATTTTAGAGAGAGCCGAAACAACTTCCGAATGTGATACAAGGCCAACATTAAAGCCATAAAACCATCATTAAATGAATAAACTGCTGCAATCATTAACTGAGGATAGATGGAATAATGCATTTATCCTCATTACAAACAATGGAAGTAGAAATAATCACAATGTTTAGAACAACTTTGAAATTCTCAGCTCACCTTGTCATCAGAGAATACTCATCTTCACACACTTAACCATGTTTCTTCTTCAGTCCCTGTGTATCAGTGTATGTATCCTGTTTCTTCCCACACAAAACATTAAAAATCTGGTATACTCTACTGCTAATATGCTGTCTAAGAGATTTCTCTGCTTTATCAGCCGAATTATCAAACCAAAGATTCTTAGAAGCTGTTCACTTTTCTTTTACACGCTTATTAAGCTTGTTATAATATTGTCTGTTACAACTAGTAGGGTTTTGTTTCATATTAATCCTGCACTTCTTTCTTTCAAAAATAAGTTCCATGTCTTATCACTCAAATAATTTTGTTTCTTCTGTTCTATTTTACCTAAAAGAATACTGTTAGTTTTAAGAAAATCCTGTTTAAACTGATCCCATTTTTTCTAAACTTCAGCAGTAAGCAAACTACGATTGTCATAATGACCACGTAGCTATCATGGTATGCTTTAGCTATAACTGGATCTTTCAGACCTTCAGTGTTAAAGATAATTTTCTTAACCTTAGCAAAACATTTTTTAAGCTTCGGTTGCAAGACACTTTTTACCAGGTAATGGTCAGACCCAATTTCAGCTCCTCTATAATGTCTCGTATTCCTAATCAAAATAGCCCATTTGCTATTAATTAAAATATAATCTATCATATTCCTGTGCAACCCATCAGGTGAAATCCAGGTATATTTATAAATGTCCCGGTGATTGTAGTATGTATCAGTTGTTCAGAAACCATTAAGTTTACTTACCTGCAGGAGACGTTATCCATTGCCATTGAAACTATCAATGCCAAAGGGACCTAAAATTTCTGCCCATAGGTCAGAGTTAGTACCAACCTTAGCAATATCTCCTTTCTTTAGAGAATTCAAAATATCATGTGGCTGTCTGTAAAATATTCTCTTCATTCTCATCAGAGTCCTTCGTGGGAGCGTAACAACAGATGATATTCGTCTTTAATTTTTGTTTTAAAATTTTCTGTATAAATTCTTTCATTAATGCAGTGATATCCTAGAAGAACATCACTGGCGTATCTCTGCTAAGAAGCAAAACGATAAGCCTAGAATACAGAGGTGTCCTCACGCTGGAATTCCTGCGTGAGGACATCAAAAGAATAATATCAACGTAACGTCCTCACGTTCCATATACTTGTAGAAAGAAAATGATTAGTAGGTTTTTAAAAGGAAACTATGTTTATTGAGAAACGTAGGACCAACAATATCAAAAAGCCCCCTAATCACGGGCATGGGACAAAAACCTCTTCCTCCACCGCTACAGGCTGAAGTCATCCATGCTACTAGGAACTTCAAGCACCACCGTTTTGAAGTGGACCTTTTCAAGAGCCATAAGGCTTGCCTGAGACACATTACTCGGTTTAGGATTAGAGATGCCTAACTAGCTAAGTGAGGGTTCAGGTAGCTGTGATGGCCTATGATCAGGATTATCCACCAGCTGATTAAAGGTATCCCGCTCCTCTGTTCACTTAGGGCTGGCAACCCACAAGCAAACAGAAAACACAGCGGCAAATTCTCCCTCAACAGATGCCCACCACTGCAACAAGTCCATAAGCCATAATCAAGTTCAAAGTCGTAAACCAGTCCAGTCTCGTAGGCATAAATGGTCATCACCACGACCCTGCGAAGTTGAACACTCCTCAACAGGGCAGAAAGAAATAAAAAATGTCGCCATAGATGACCAGATCACTAGGGCACACTGGTCTGACAGGCCTCCACTTCTGCTCCCTTCGAAAAAAGAATATCTCTTTTGAAAAGTATTAACGCCATGCACCAAGAGTAGGCGTGATCGGACATTATGTGCCAGACCCGGAAGGTTCTCTGCGTCATCACTGGGGATTGTACACAGCTATCCTTCCAGTTTGTGGCGAACATTTACTGACCAGAAGCGTTAGTGGAGAAAATTAGCATTGCAGGATAATTTGTGACCCGAACCTGGTAACATCAGAATCACATAAGGAGGATAGTATCAATAGCTGTAGTGATGATAATCCAACATTCGGTACTGAAAGCGTGAAAATATCGTTGATTAAAATTCGTTTTTCTTAAACCTTGAATGTATCATTAAGATACATCCGTGATATATACTCTCCTTGTCGCCTACGCACGGTCTTGGTGGTTGAACGAAAGACATATAATTCTATTAAATTAATATATATATTTTGTGGTAGTTTAACTCTGAAAATACCATTTAATGGATTTTTCAGAAATGGAATAGTTATACAGGTAACTCTCATTTAATGCGGGAGATGAGTTCCGGGAAGATCATCGTTAAACGAATTACCGTGTAAAACGAGGGGATTTTTTTATTTGTTTGTATTTTCGCCTATCTTATTGATCTTTTTTCCTTTTCTTAGTTTCGTAATGGATGTTTTATTTCAACAAAAATAATTATTATTCTCAATATTTAAAGAAAGATTACAAATATGCATAATTATGTATATAAATATGTGATCGATTAATTAATTTTACAGTTTATTTCTTAATATGGAGCGAAACTAGCTGGTTTGTTTGCTTGCCTCTGTTTTGTGCGTAATGTTTATTTGTAGCATTCCATTAACTGGCCACAACATCGTCTTATGGCATCCCGTCACGAAATATCAATATCATGATCCTTCAACAAATCCTTGCATATTTTGTGCAGTGAAATCTAAATATTTAAACGCCAACACTATTTGTGGTTCAGATTCTTGCTGTTCTTCAAGAGCAGCGTTGAATTCTAAATCCTGAAGTTCATTGTTAGTGATTGGCTCACTGTGGAGTTTAATAACTTCGTCAATCTTTCAAAGTTACGCCTTCGTGTCCTGCTCCAATTTGATATTTCGCTGGTGTTAATTAAAAAATCCAACTTAAATTCTTGTAAATAGAGTATTTAGAGGGATAAATTCAAGCATGATTTATCTGAATTATGCAGTAGTGATTTGGAGAACTAAATTGCACTGTGTGGTTGGACCTCCGTAGCCCATGGCTGCTTGATGATGATCGTGTTGTTGTTGTTGATGGTGATGATGATTAATAAACTAAAACTTTGCAGCACTCTAGTGAGTACGAATTAAAGTTCCATTTAGGAATATTCGAAGTAATTTTCAGTAAAATGAATCAAGATATGCAAGGAAAGAGAAAAAGTGTGTGAAGTGCCATGAAACGAGTGGTGAAAAAAGGCAATAAATGCAATCTATCTGATAAGGATAATGCAACTTATAATGCTATTGCTTCTGGCAAAAGTATAATTCAAACATATACCACGTGAGAGGTATCCATTTCAGTTCGTTACAGGAGCTGTTGTCCCCTTTGAGAATGTCAGTAACCAGTACAGAATGAAGACAAAATCATAAACATATAGTATACACTGAGATGCCAATTTGTTAGGTACACCACATTTCAGAGAAGCAATGCCAGCTGCAGTGAAATTAGCTATCACACTTAGATATTTGGCTGCCGGTGATTCATTCATTCTCTGATGAATATTTGAACCTATAATCTGATGAATTATTTGATTATTTTTTATTTGTTTAAATTAATTTAATAATTTATATCTCTGATAAATTATTTAATTCAGAATCTTCAACAAAGGCCAATGTTTGTTCTGACAACATGGTGAACATAAAACACAAGCTCAATAATTACAAAAACAGAACGAAACCTTCCAGACAAACTACGAAGCTGCACGGAACGCTGAACAAAAATTCACTACTGGTGGAAGTATGTTCGCTACCGCACTGAAAACGGCGCATTTCAACTGATTTCAGGCATGCCTTTGCGCATGCGTCACGTGCTCTAGACGCATGCGTCTAGCGCACGCAAAACGCACAAGTCTGGACATAGCCATAGAAACTCTCACCCCATTGCAACTCTCAGGCCAGCCAAGCTTGTGAGAGGGCGGTCCTGAATCGCCGTCTTTATTGGGGTCGCCGCTAGATAGCCATCCTCTCTGACACTTGCGCTAACAGGCAAGTCGCCATTGGAAACCGGCGGACAAAGGAGCAAGAGGTAAGAAGGGATCTCGAATAAAAGTGTAGTTCACATAGAGATTTTGAAGTGGAAAGGTTGAGCGCAAAATTATTGAGCGGTACAGGACACCACTACCCGGCTACGTCAGCACCATGTAGACAGGAAAGCCATATCACTCATTTTTGACGTCATCAGTGACTTAATTGCCACACAGAATAGAATGAGGAGCAGCTCGTCATTGCTAATAAAACTAATCCGAAGCTCTATCTGTCCAAGTGGATAAAGTCCCACTTCTTTTATTGAGTATGCTAAATTTATAAAACGAGAAAAGCATAAATCGTATTTTTGTCGTTTCTTAAAATTGAAGCAGTTTTGCGTTTCCCTCGTTCCTAAGGTTTCAAAATGGAAGTAGTCTCCTTCTGATTGGCATCCCGGTCATATCACTGTAACGTGAAAGGAGTTTTTCGAAATTAATCTTAAAATCAAACGACTCCCACAAGCCAGCAGCTTTCCACACTGGTCCCATTTGTAATACACTGAGAGGCCAAGAGTCATGGGATACTTGTCTAATAACGGGTTGGTCCTCCTCGAGCCCTCAGCAGTGCAGCCACATGCTGAGGCATGGAGTCAACGAGTTGCCGGTATCGTTCTGCAGGGATGGCAGCTCACACATTCTGCAGTGTGGACCATAATTGTGTTGCATTGGATGTTGCTGGATTCATGGATCGTAAGCTTTTTTCCATTATGTCTCACAAATGCTCCAAGGGGTTCATATCGGGGAAATTGTGGGGTCCAATTCATGGTGGTAAATTCCGTGAAGTATTCCTCAATCCACCTCCTAGCAACCAAAGACGGATGACACGTTGCATTTTCTTGTTGGAATAACCCTTCACTATCACGGTGCTCGAGAGTCATGAAGGGGTGCAGGTGATTAGTGAGAATGTCCACTTATCTCATTCCTGTCAGCGATTGTTCCAAATGGACGAGAGAGCCCAATGTAGTGTAGACCACGTCAACACGCCACCACAAAATTGACAGAGCCGCCTCCAGCATGAATAGTACCTTGCAGACAGGAAGGGTTAATGGCTTCACGGGGCTTACGCCACACTCTAATGCCCCCGTCAGCACGAAACAACTGTAACATTGATTCATCAGACCATGCTACCCGACGCCTCTGTTCTACTGTCCAATTTCGATGTCTACGGGCCCATTCCAGTTATTGAGCTCTGTGATGACGTGTAAGCAATGTTACATGAGTGGGTGTTCGGCTACCAAATCCGATGGAATGCAGGTGGCAACGGATAGTTCTTTCAGAAATGTTTTGTGTTTGGCCCGCATTCAAATTGGCAGTGATTTCATGCACTGTAGACATTTGTTGGTCTTTACCAATCGTGACAGCCAACGTGAGTTCCGTTCGTCAATTGCACGTGGTCATCCCTTTCGTTGGTCTATGTATGTGGAAACGCCATCAATAGAATTCTGTTGATAAACTCTTGACATCATAGACCTGGTAAAACCGAATTCCCGCACGATCTCCGATATTGCATGACCCATCCTTCTGGCACTGACCATCAAGCCACGTTCAAAGTCAGACAACTCATGACGCGTGCAGCCATGCTGAATTAACAACCACTCCGAAATGAATGTTGGGTTTGTGGACTACTGCAGTACCATTCTGCGGTTGACGTCAAACGCATCAGTTACGAATACAGCGCACTAGTTCTGCTTTAACTGATATTCCCAATACTTTTAGCCCCTCAATGTATAATATAACGTTACATAATTAGTATAGATGTCTCATCTGCAGAAATAGTGATGGACTCAATAGAATGTCAAACACAATAGAAATGTTATTACTGAGATTTATTAATAACATTAATTAACCACACTTATTAATTAACTTATATATAGGGGAAAAGATCAAATGGAATAAGCAGACATAATGTTCAATCAAGAACCGAACCTTTCTGAAATGAACTTTATCCGATCTAAGATACAGGGAAGAAATTTCTTGCATCATATATCAGATTTTTGTGCATCGAGCTCTCAGTTCTTTCGATGGAATACATTGCTCATGCACAGGAAGTCCATTAGATAGAAGAATTTCTTCAATATGGCCGAATAGAGTCACTTCCCAGATATCCATACCTTAGTGCTATTGAACATGTGTGATACTCTCTAGGTAGAAACACTTCAGCCACTTGTTAAAATCTCACGTGAATTACGAATTACTCTACACAAAGAGGGTGCTTGAATATCTCAAGACAATTGGTCTCTACGTTTCATAGAGGGATCAGGGACTGTTTGTTTAAGTGCAGCCTGTCTGTCATGTAAAATTATACTGAAATTTCTCAGCGCATATTGTCAACTATCAAAGGGAACACCACTCATATTAAAGTCGTTATCAAATGTTATAGGAAAAAATTGATTGATGATGATGATCTGATGGGATACCAACCCACATTCTCCTGATAATATGTCACGTGCTATGATAGCTGATCTACCGGACGCCAATAAAGATCGCCTCTAATTGATGTTAAGTATTGTCTACCTACAGTTTTCTGTGTGTCTCATGCAGGCATTGGTCCAGCCGCTCACATCGTCTAGAAACAGATGGCAAGTTCGTCATGACTATGGTAAGTACGTTACGAGGATACATTTAATAGCTCAAAGAAATTTCTCGACGCTTATGTCCGGACATGATGGTATATAGGAAGACAGTTTTTAATATCAATTTGAGGAGATCTTGAACGGCGGCCAGTGGCTCATCAGTCAGGATATCTGACTTGTTATCAAGAGGACATGTGCTCGTTTCCCACCCGGCTCAGTCAATTTTTCCTCTAACCTTTGATATCTACTTACTCTAAGAGTGATGTTTCCTTTGACAGATGAACATGAGCGCCGAGAAATTTCTTTGATCTATTCAACGTATCCTAGCAACATACTTATCATTGTCATGGCATCTTAAACTAAGAGTGATGTTTCTTTCGAAAATTATACTCCTCATTATGTTGACGAACCAGCTGTACTCGCATTTCCTTTGTCGAATATGCAAGGTAGATAAGAGATAAACGCATTTTCATTGACGGTAATTTTCCAATGTGTTTTATTAAGCTTCTACAACAAAGTTAATTTCTTTTAACATTTCATTTGCTTTGTATCAGAAGCGGATTTACCTATTAAGGGATCGAAGGAATCTTTCGTGTGTCGATGTGGTAGTAGGACATGATATTTACTATACACTGTACAGAGATTTTTGTTTTCTGTTTCATAAAAAGTAAAATTTGAATACTATTATGTTAACCAAATGAATCCGTAGCCTAATTTACTGATATTGTAGTAGTATAATATTTTAAATTATATTTTTGCGCGGATTAATAAGACAGTTTGTTATTGACTTGATTTTGTAATTTTTGAGCGAATATTCCTGATGAGTAATAGATATATAAAAAAAAGTAATATAAATAATTACTATCTTAGTAAATAGAAAAAAACATATATATGGAGGGTTTTTAAAATGTATGTAAGGAATAAACAAATGAATATTATATTAAAATATGTGCAGTGTCATTGAAAATTTTGTGGGACCGAGTAGAACCTTGTATATCGTGTATCAAAGTATATATGTTTTGAAATTGAGTTTGCAAAATACATTATCTCTGTGCTCACGGATTTATGTGTTTATAATATAATGAAACATAACTCAGAGAGTTTAAGAATCAAAATTTTCAAATAATAATTATAGGACAAATCAGTATTGAATAAGAATACTATTAAATATTTACTAATTTTACACTATTGTAGTGCACTTAAACTGTATACCTGACTCTTGTAATGGTAGAGCCGTGAGGCTTCGATTATCTTGTCTTGGTTTTATTCATGAGATGTTTAGCTCTGCGGCTTTATATCCGAATCTGTAGAGTATCTAAGAGTCTGGCAGAAATGGCTAAGGATTATTATAAGTATCATAAAGGCAGAAGATGAATGGATTTCATGCTGCAATTGAGAGTTTTTAACAAAACCTAACTGTAAGTCTGATGACGTTTTCTAGCTTGGGAATGTAGATATTTTCTGGAAGGGATAAAATGTCCCGGCAGGTATAAGGGGCATGTATTTTCAGTCCATTGAGTTTGAAGGATTTGTTCATTGAAGTTTTTATGTTATCCAGGCTTGAGCAATGAAGAATGAAGTGATCTGTAGTTTAATTTTGTCCACAGTCGGAACAATCAATGTTACTGGCTAGATGGCATCTGTGGAGGAATGTTTGGAAGGGTGCCACATCGAGACGTAGGCGAGTTATTAAGGTTTCCATACTTTTTGAAATGTATACATTGGTTGTTTTAACAGGGAATCGATTTAGATGGGGGAACATATTTGGCAGAGAAGAGATTTCCCATTTCATCCTCAGGTCGTTATGTAATTTTTTACGACATAGAGTGATGATGTCCTCTGCATGCAACGTTGATTCAGGGTGCAAATGTGAAAGAGTTCTTTCTCTTTTGCCAGGGAGTCGGCTGACTCATTGATCTCAAGGTTCAGGAATCCAAAGTAAAGTGATTGATGAAGCCCAAAGCGTTGCTTGTTGAAGAGAATGATGGAGATCAAAAATAGTCTGTGATTTTGTCGATATGAAGTGCTAAGAGTACCGATTTGGAATCGGAAAATAGGAAAAAAAACGTTTTTATTTATTTAAATAATAGAGGTGACGTTCCTGATCAGTGCGGGGCGGGGATGGCTCAGTCGGTAGCGCGCCAGGCTCGTAATCTCCAGTTCTTAGGTTCGAGTCCCAGCTGGGTCAGCGTTGAGATTAATCTCCGCAAAACTCCCCACCCTGCCCACGGTCAATAGTAGACACCGATGGGCTTGGAAAGACCGCCTTCCGTAGGATGGGGCGTTAAGTCGTGGTCCCGTGTGAGGGATAGCCGTAGCATGTGCACGTTAAAGAACACACTGGATGGCACTGACGGGAGGCTACCATTTGTCTCCTGTTCCAGTGAGTCCCCTCCCCCAACTTTCTCTAAGCCTTCAGGGACCTTGTGACCTGGCTATTTAGACCATTGTGTGCAAAAATGTGCCGCTCAGAGGTAAAACAACTGAACCTGATCAGTGCTGTAGCTCCAGCTGAGAATATGGATGTTTCTGTTGGTAGGTTTTCACATATGAAGATTGTGCGTGAAGGAGAGGCGTTGCCGATTCCAGTTTGTTATTTAGATACTGAAGCGTCAGTTCAGATCCAGACAGCCTCTGGCCATTTCTGTTTTAATTCAGAGTCAAAATGGGATATAATAATGGCAGTTAACTGTGAAAATAGCTGCTGAAAACTGAGAGAGTTAGTAATAATTTTGTATGGTGGACAGATCCATGACGGAATTTCAGTCGGTTGTCTGACTGAAAGAGAGTGACTAAATATTTAATGATTCAAATCGAGTCTATGTTAATAGTGGGAAGTGATTTCCCTACCGGTTCCAGCAATGAACCTGTGAAAATGTGGCTGACTAAAGATTGTTCGTAGATCCTATGGTAACAGTGATATCATTTCCTTTATTGTGGTCCTATCAGATATAAGAAGAACCAGTGAAGAGTGCGGAAATGCTCCCGTCTCAGCATAAATAAGTGGTAAAGGTGTAGCTTTGAGTAAGCCAGTCGTTATGAATCCAACGCTTAAGATGTTTAAAGAAGAAGCTGCAATCTGAAATTGATATTCCTAATTCTTGCCATTTAGCAGAAGCTCTTATCAAAGAGAAAGATAAACTGATGGGAAAAGACACCCTTTAACCTAAATAAGAAATATCCGGTAAAAATGATCAATAACTTCATATTTAGGATACTTATTAATTTGATTGGCAACTCTGAAAAATCGGCGGACTTATCACTTTTAAAGTAAGTATAGATATATTAAATAAAATGATTATCATTATTGTTAAATATAAAAAGGGTCCAATACGAGAATGAAATTAATACGAGAATGAAATTAATATCATAATTCGATAATGTGTCTTGAACATGAAATTTTATTCAAAAATAGGATTTTTCTATTATTGTTTACCGTATATTTGGTATTTTATTAACATGTTGAATATATTTTATTATATGTTTAAAAACATATTCATTTCTAAATTTATTATTATTTTATATAGAATTGTTAATTTCCTGTTTTCTGCATATTTGATATAACTACAATCAAAAATATCAAAAAAGTATTTTAAAGCAATTATTGCATTTTTTTAATATAAAACTGGAAAAATATTTCAAAGAACAACAGGTCTAGAAGAGCTTCTGCTCGTGAGGGAATTGAACTATTCTCTCAAAATTATTCATTTGGTGAAAACGTTTTATTATTCATTATTCTCATGATGTATAGTTTTTTTAAAAGTTATATATAAGTACCTTGTTACAAATATAAGGTAGCAGACATTAGTATACGCAAGAAAAGAAAGGTACAGCATTATGTGAAATATACTTTTAATTAATATTTGCATATTCAGAGTCCATTTCTGAATTTGAGCTCTCCTCCTATTAACCTATAAATAGGTAAATACTTTAGTTTTGACTATGAATATATCTCGTGACGTCCCGATCATTGATTGGTTATATTGCTTAGCTACATTTAAATGTGATCTGTGTTCGAGACTCGAATATTTTTTTTTTGTTTGTTTGTTGACGTCTCCTCTTTCTTGCAATTTTTTTCTTTAAAATATATTAAAGTGAGCGGATCCTCTCAGACCTCTGTAGTAAGCAGCTAAGTGAGCAGTAATTTATTGCGATTTCTTTTTGTCGCTGTTATAAATAACTAGTTGGACAATGGTTATAATTTGTGTACAGTTATTTTACTATTTTGAAATAATTCGATAGAGAGTTGCTATACTTTCTTTACAGATATTTGCGTTCAAAAAGGATGAGAGTAGAAAGAAGGCTGCGAAAACAAGATAATTAGAGCTGTCCCTTAAAACATGTATATTATATGATAAAATGAATCATTTTTAAAACAAATTAGCTGCAAATGCAATTTATAATAGTAATACAGAAAATTTATTCCATAAACAATTATGAAGTAAACGTTTTTCCAAATAATCAAATCACTAATACTAAATATTTCCTTTAAACAATATGTCACTGCAAAAGCAATGGAATTTCCTAATGCCCTGCTCACAGGAAATGAAGAACAGTAATCATAAATTTCAACATTTCACGTGAACGATTCTCGATGTATAGAAACAAAGATTCTCCTAAAGAGAATTTTTGTTCCTATACATCGAAAATCGTTCAGGAGAAGTGTTGAAATTTACGATTACTGTTCTTTTATTTTTCTGTGAGCAGGGAATTAGGAAATTTCATTGCTTTTGCAGTGACATATTGTTTAAAGGAAATATTTAGTATTAGTGATTTGATTATTTGGAATAGCGTTTACTTCATAATTGTTTATGGAAAAAATTTTCTGTATTACTATTATAAATTGCATTTGCAGCTAATTTGTTTTAAAAATGATTCATTTTATCATATAATATGCATGTTTTCAGGGACAGCTCTAATTATCTTGTTTTCGCAGCCTTCTTTCTACTCTCATCCTTTTTGAACGCAAATATCTGTAAAGAAAGTATAGCAACTCTCTATCGAATTATTTCAAAATACTAAAATAACTGTACACAAATTATAACCATTGTCCAACTAGTTATTTATAACAGCGACAAAAAGAAATCGCAATAAATTACTGCTCACTCAGCTGCTTACTACAGAGGTCTGAGAGGATTCGCTCACTTTAATATATTTTAAGGAAAAAATTGCGAGAAAGAGGAGACGTAAACAAACAAACAAAAAAAATTATTCGAGTCTCGAACCCAGGTCACATTTAAATGTAGCTAAGCAATATAATCAATGAATGATCGGGACGTCACGAGATATATTCATAGGGAAAACTAAAGTATTTGCCTATTTATAGGTTAATAGGAGGAGAGCTCAAATTCAGAAATGGACTCTGAATATGCAAATATTAATTAAAAGTATATTTCATATAATACTCTATCGTTCTTTTCTTGCGTATACTAATGTCTGCTACCTTATATTTGTAACAAGGTACTTATGTATAACTTTTAAAAAAACTATACGTCATGAGAATAATGAGTAATAAAACGTTTTCACCAAATGAATAATTTTGGAAGAATAGCTCAATTCCCTCACGAGCAGAAGCTCTTCTAGACCTGTTGTTCTTTGAAATATTTTTCCAGTTTTATATTAAAAAAATGCAATAATTGCTTTAAAATATTTTTTTTGACATTTTTGACTGTAGTTATATCAAATATGCAAAAAAACAGGAAATTAACAAATCTATATAAAATAATAGCAAAATTAGAAATGAATATAGTTTTAAATATATAATAAAATATATTCAACAGGTTAATAAAATACCAAATACACGGTAAACAATAATAGAAAAATCCTATTTTTGAATAGAATTTCAAGTTCACATTATCGAATTATGATATTAATTTCAGTATTAACTCTCGTATTGGACCCTTTTTATATTTAACAATAATGATAATCATTTTATTTAATATATCTATACTTAGTTTAAAAGTGATAAGTCCACCGATTTTTCAGAGTTGCCAATCAAATTAATAAGTATCCTAAATATGAAGTTATTGATCATTTTTACCGGATATTTCTTATTTAGGTTAAAGGGTTTGTTTTCCCATCAGTTTATCTTTCTCTTTGATAAGAACTTCTGTTAAATGGCAAGAATTAGGAATATCTATTTCAGATTGCTGCTTCTTCTTGAAACATCTTAAGCGTTGGATTCACAACGACTGGCTTACTCAAAGCTACACCTTTACCACTTATTTATGCTGAGACGGGAGCATTTCCGCACTCTTCACTGGTTCTTCTTATATCTGATAGGACCACAATAAAGCAAATGATATCACTGTTACCATAGGATCTACGAACAATCTTTGTCAGCCACATTTTTACAGGTTCATCGCTGGAACCGGTAGGGAAATCCCTTCCCACTATTAACATAGACTCGATTGGAATCATTAAATATTTAGTCACTCTCTTTCAATCAGACAACCGACTGAAATTCCGTCATGGATCCGTCCACAATACAAAATTATTACTGACTCTCTCAGTTTCCAGCACCTATTTTCACAGTCTACTGCCATTACTATATCCCAATTTCACTCAGAATTAAAACAGAAATGATCAGAAGCAGTCTGGATCTGAACTGACGCTTCAGTATCTTAATAACAAACTGGAATCGGCAACGCCTCTCCTTCACGCACAATCTTCATATGTGAAAACTTACCAACAGAAACATCCATATTCTCAGCTGGAGCTACAGCACTGATCAGGTTGAGTTGTTTTACCTCTGAGCGGCACATTTTTGCACACAATGGGCTAAATAGCCAGGTCACAAGGTCCCCGAAGGCTCAGAGAAGGTTGGGGGAGGGGACCCACTGGAACAGGAGACAAATGGTATCCTCCCGTCAATGCCATCCAATGTGTTCTTTAACGTGCACATGATACGGCTCTCCCTCACACAGGGCCACGGATTAACGTCCCATCCGATGAACGGCGGTCTTTCCAAGCCCATCGGTGTCTCTTACTGACCGTGGGCATGGCGGGGAGTTTTGCGGAGATAAATCTCAACCCTGACCCAGCTGTGACTCGAACCTTGGAACTGGAGATTACGAGCCTGGCGCGCTACCGACTGAGCCATCCCCTCACCGCACTGATCAGGAACGTCAACTCTATTATTAAAAAAAAAATAGAAACGTTTTTTTTTCCTATTTTCCGATTCCAAATCAGTACTCTTAGCACTTCATATCGACAAATCAATACGGCTATTTTTGATCTCCATCATTCTCTTCAGCAACAACGCTTTGGGCTTAATCAATCACTTTACTTTGGATTCCTGAACCTTGAGGTCAATGAGTCAGCCGACTCCCTGGCAAAAGAGAAAGAACTCTTTCATATTTGCACCCTGGATCAACGTTGCATGCAGAGGACATCATCACTCTATGTAGTAAAAAAAATATATAACGACCTGAGGAAGAAATGGGAAATCTCTTCTCTGCCAAATATGTTCCCCCATCTAAATCGATTCCCTGTTAAAACAACCAATGTATACACTTCAAGAAGTATTGAAACCTTAATAACTCGCCTACATCTCGATGTGGCACCCTTCCAAACATTCCTCCACAGATGCCATCTAGCCAATAACACTGATTGTCCCGACTGTGGACAAAATGAAACTACAGATTACTTCATTCTTCATTGCCCAAGCCTGGATAACATAAGAACTTCAATGATCACATCCTTCAAACTCAATGGACTGAAAATATATGCCCCTTATACCTGCCGGGACATTTTCTCCCTACCTGAAAATATCTACATTCCCCAAGCTAGAAAATTTCATCACACTTTCATTTAGATTTTGTTAAAACTCTCAATTGCAGCATGAAATCCATTCATCTTCTGTCTTTGTGATACTTATAATAATCCTTAGCCATTTCTGTCAGCCTCTTAGGTACTCTACAGATTGAGATATAAAACCGCAGAGCTAAACATCTCATGAATAAAACCAAGACAAAATAATCGAAGCCTCACGGCTCTACCATTACAAGAGTCAGGTATACAATTAAAAGCATTACAATAGTATAAAATTAGTAAATATTTAATATTATTCTTATTCTACACTGATTTTTTTTGATAATTATTATTTGATAATTTTGATTCCTAAACTCTCTGAATTATGTTCCATTATATTATACATACATAAATCCGTGAGCACAGAGATAATGTATTTGGCAAACTCAATTTCAAAACATATAATTTGGTACATGATATACAAGGTTCTACTCGGTCCGAGAAAATTTTTAATAAAACTGCACATATTTTAATATAATAGTCATTTGATTATTCGTTACATATATTTTAAAAACTCTCCATATATAAGTTTTTTTCTATTTACTAAGATAGCAATTATTTATATTACTTTTTTATATTTCTATTACTCATTAGGAATATTCGTTCAAAAATTACAAAATCCAGTCAATAACAAACTGTCTTATTAATCCGCGCAAAAATATAATTTAAAATATTATACTACTATGATATCAGTAAATTAGGCTACGGATTCATTTGGTTTAAAGTTATAGGTAGTTTTAAAGTTATATTTCTTATGAAACAGAAAACAAAAATCTCTGTACAGTGTATAGTAAATATCATGTCCCAAACCACATCGACCCACCAAAGATTCCCTCGATCCCTTAATAGATCAATCCGCCTCTGATACTAAGCAAAGGAAATAATAAAAGAAATTAACTTTGTTGTGGAAGCTTAATAAAACACAATGGAAAAGTACTGTCAATGAAAATGCGTTTATCTCTTATCTATCTTGCATATTCGACAAAGGAAATGGGAGTACAGCTGGTTCGTCACCATAATGAGGAGTATACTTTTCGAAAGAAACATCACTCAGTTTAAGATGACATGGTGAAGTTAAGTATATTGCAAAGATACATTGAATAGATCAAAGAAATTTCTCGGCGCACATGTTTATCTGTCAAAGGAAACATCACTCTTAGAGTATGTAGATATCAAACGTTAGAGAAAAAATCGACTGAGCCGGGTGGGATACCTGCACATGTCCTCCTGATAACAAGTCAGATATCCTGACTGATGAGCCACCGTCCGCCGTTCAAGATCTCCTCTAATTGATGTTAAAAACTGTCTACCTAAATACCCTCATGTCGGGTCATAAGCGTCGAGAAATTTCTTTGAGCTATTCAATGTATCCTCGTAACGTACTTACCATAGTCATGACGAACTTGCCATCTGTTTCTATACGATGTGAGCTGCTGGTCCAATGCCTGCATGAGACACACTGTAGGTAGAGAATGCTTAACATCAATTAAAAGCGATCTTTATTGGCGTCCGATAGATTAGCTATCATAGCACGTGACATGTTATCAGGAGAATATGGGTTGGTATCCCATCAGACTCAGACAATTTTTTCCTATATACATTTGATATCGACTTTAATATGAGTGGTGTTCCCTTTAATAGTTGAACATAAGCACAGAGAAATTTCTTTGAGCGTAATTTTACTTGACAGACAGGCTACATTCCCTGATTAGTCAAAAAATCCCTGATCCCTCTATGAAACTTAGAGACCAATTGTCTTGAGATATTCAAGCACCCACTTTGTGGAGAGTAATTCGTAATTCATGTGAGATTTTCACAAGTGGCTGAAGTGTTTCTACCCAGAGAGTATCACACATGCTCAATAGCATTAAGGTATGGATATCTCGGAAGTGACTCTATTCGGTCATTTCGAAGAAATTCTTCCATCAAATGGACTTCCAGTACATGAGCAATGTCTTCCATCAGAAAGAACTGAGAGCTCGATGCACAAAAATCTGATATATTATGCAAGAAATTTCTTCGCTGTATCTTAGATTAGATAAAGTTCATTTCAAAAATGTTCGGTAATTGGTTGAACATTATGCCTGCTTATTCCATTTGATCTTTTCCGCTATATATAAGTTAATTAATAAGTGTAGTTAATTAATGTTATTAATAAATCTCAGTAATAACATTTCTATTGTGTTTGACATTCTATTGAGTCCATCACTATTTCTACAGATGAGACATCTATACTACTTCTGTGATGTTATATAATACATTTGAGAGGACAAAAGTCATGGGAATAGCAGTTAAAGTAGAACTAGTGCGCTGTATTCGTAACTGATGCGTTTGCAGAATGGCGCTGCAGTAGCCTACAATCCCAACATTCATTTCGGAGTAGTTGTTAATTTAGCATGGCTGCAGGCGTCATGAGTTGTCTGACTTTGAACGTGGCTTGATGGTCAGTGCCAGAAGAATGGGTCATGCAATATCGGAGATCGTGCAGGAATTCGGTTTTCCCAGGTATACGGTGTCAAGAGTTTATCAACAGAATTCTATTGATTGATTTCCACATACATAAACCAACGAAAGGAATGGCCACGTGCAACTGACGACGGAACTCTCGTTGGCTGTAACGAATGGTAACGACCAACAAATGGACTACAGTGCATGAAATCACTGCCAATTTGAATGCGTGTCAAACACAAAACGATTCTGAAAGAACTATCTGTCGCCACCTGCATTCCATCGGATTTGGTAGCCGAATATTCACTCATGTCCCATTGCTGACACGTCGTCACAGAGCTCAATAACTGGAATGGGCCCGAAGATATCGAAATTGGACAGTAGAACAGTGGCGTAGGGTTGCATGGTCTAATGAGTCAATGTTCCAATTGTTACGTGCTGACGGGGGCGTTAGAGTGTAGCGTAGGCCCCGTGAAGCCATGAACCTTCCTGTCTGTAAGGTACTGTTCAGGCTGGAGTGAGCTCTGTGATGGTGTAGGGCGTGTTCACGTGATCTACATTGGGCTCTCTCGTCCGTTTGAAGTAATCGCTGACAGGTATGAGATATGTGGACAATCTTACTAATCTCCTGCACCCCTTCATGACTTTCGAGCACCCTGATAGTGAAGGGTTATTCCAACAAGATAATGCAACGTGTCACCAGTCTTTGATTGCTAGGAGGTGGATTGAGGAATATTCCACGGACTTTACCACCATGAATTGGCCCCCACAATTCCCCCGATATGAACCCCTTGGAGCATCTGTGAAACATAATGGAAACAAGCTTACGATCCATGAATCCAGAACAATCCAATGCAACACAATAATGGTCTGCACTGAAGAATGTGTGGGCAGCCATCCCTGCAGAACGGTACCGGCAACTCGTTTACTCCATGCCTCGATGTGTGGCTGCACTGCTGAGGGCTCGAAGAGGACCAATCCGTTATTAGGCACCTATCCCATGACTTTTGGCCTTTCAGTGTATTAACCATGGGATCAGGGTGGGAAGCTGATGGATTGTAGGAGTCGTGACTTCGGGTATCACTCATCGGTGAAACTCATTTTTTAGCTAAAGTATTTCTTACATGTTAAAAGGAAATTTGTTCATTTTGCAATTTTGACTAATATTTTCACATTTTCTTCTGTCTCTCAACTTGTCTATCCCTCCATCTCTAAATACTCAATCTTTCAGTTTTTAGAATTAAATGAAGAATTATTTTTCGACTACATAAATATTGATGAAATATTAAGATTCACATTTTCGTATATCTAAATGCAAACTATTATTAACTCTACAGAATGTTATAAACCATCATTTGTAATAGAAATTATGTTTTCCAAGTGGGTTCCGTAATTAACCTTCTGAGAGATATTTCCCTGCATATAATGGGTTAAATAACCAGTTTGAAGGATCCTAAGGCAGCGCTCTCCAACAAGCGGCCCGCGAACAAAACCAAATTTTTACATGAAATTTTAAATAAATATCTATAATCCACCTTATAATTTTTTATCTACTTATATTACTTTACTTGATATGCAATCTTCAACTTTCTCATTCTATTTGCAATTATTATTGCATTATTTCAACTTACTCATTCTATTCTTATTGCCCAACAACTACGTCCACAATGCTCCCATTAAATTTTTTTAATATTTGATAAGGGTTAGAAAATTTATATTCGTTTATTATTACTTATTATTTTTCGTATAAATAAAATAATTTTTTGAAGTGACATGAACTGACTTTTCAATTACCTATCCTGTCCTATTCTTTTTTTTTGGCCCGCGAAATATTGAGGAAACGAAAAATGGCTCACGGTCTTAGAGAAGTTGAACAGCACCGCCCTAAGGTATAGAGAAAATGGTAAAATGGATATCTCTCATGATGTATACATTAGAATCATACTATTGCCAGAACCAATAACATTATAAGTTGCATTATCCGTGGCACATAGATTACATTTATCGCTCTTTTTCACCATTCGTTTTATGACACTTCACACACTTTTTCTCTTTCCTTTCATTTCTTGGTTCCTTTTACTTAAAATTACTTCGGATATTCCTAAATGGAATTTTAATTCGTACTTACCAGAGTACTGCAATGTTTTTAGTTTATTAATCACCATCAACAACAACACGATCATCATCAAGCAGCAATGGTCTACGGAGGTCCAACCACACTGTGCAATTTATTTCTGCAAATCATTACTTCATAATTCACGTATATCATGCTTGGATTTATTCCTCTAATACTTTATTTACAAGAATTGAAGTTGCATTTTTAATTAACACCAAACGAAATATCAAATTGGAGCAGGATACGAAAGCGTAACTTTGAAAGATGGACGAAGTTAAACTCCACAGTGAGCCACTCACTAACGATGAACTTCAGGATTTAGAATTCAACGCTGCTTTTGAACAACAACAAGAATTTAAACCAGAAATAGTGTTGGTACTTAATTTTAGATGAAGCCCTTTCACTGTGCAATAAACGCATGGATTTGTTGAAGGAGAATGATATTGATATTTCGTTACCGGATGCCATAAGACGATGTTGTGACCAGTTAATGGAATAATACAAATAAATATTAGGCACAAAACAGAGCCCAGCAATGTAAACCAGAGAGTTTCGTTCCTTGTTAAGAAATAAACTGTAAAATTAATTAATCGATCACATATATATACATATTTATATACATAATTACGCATTTACGCAATCTTTCAATAAATATTGTGAATTATAATTATTTTTGTTGAAATAAAACATCCATTACAAAACCAAGAAAAGGAAGAAAGATCAATAAGATTAGAGAAAAATAAAAAAAAATCCCCTCGTTTTACGCAGAAATTCGTTTAACGATGGTTTTCCCGGAACTCATCTCCTGCATTAAATGAGGTTTACCTGTATTACTATTCCGTTTCTGAAATATCCATTAGTTGAAAACTTCAGAGATAAACTACCACCAAATATATATAGTAATTTAATAGAATTTTTGTCTTTTGTTCAATCAATATGAACTCCCTATTATTCCGAAGGCTATATATCATGGATGTATCTTAATGATATGTCCAAGGTTTAAGAAAAACAGATTTTCATCAACGTTATTAAATAATGTTTATTTTTATTATTTATAATTTTTATTATTTCAAATTAAGTTGATGATTTTAACTTCCGATAGGAATTTAGTTTTGAATCTCGTGTTCTGCTCGTGTTTAATTAGAGCGACTTCATTATCCACGGACGCTCGCGCTCTTGACCCAGCAAACTGAAGAATGAGTTTATCAAGCGAAATCAGAAATTAGTTCCATGCATTCATTATTTCAAATTTAATGGTGGCAACAGTTATTTTGAATAACTTTCAACTGTTAATGTTTAATCATGCGAAATCAGATATTAGTTTGATGCATTCCTTTTTTTTAAATTTATTGGTGGCAACAGTTATTTTGAATAACTTTCAACCGTCAATGTTAAGACTAGGGGTATTTTGAGTAATTCAAACCCACCTATCCCAAGCGACCCCACCGAGTTTGCATATAGCCTATATTCTTCCCCTGGGTGAAGGGAATTTTAATGCAATGTTTGGTATCTCTAGCTCTTCTGGGGAAGAATATTCTCAGTACATAAGCGGACAGATACACAAACAAACAAACAAAGTTTCTTTATAATATATTCATATTCATATTAAATGTGGATATTCTAGTATGTACACGATAGAGGAACCTTAAATGTTGAATTAACGAAATAAGATGTCTTAACCTGTGTCCGAGTTGTTAGCATGCTTCACTAGTTTTCAAAGGGACCAGGATTCGAGCCCAGGTGCTTGTGTTGATTTTCTGCTGAGGTCTCGTCTTGCTCACGGACCCTCTTCTATAAAGTAAGATCCATCATTGGGTATTAATGACATTTTATCATTTTTGCAAATAAGTGTAGGAAAGGGAAAATAAGCTATAGAAGAAATAGCAAAGGAGACAAAAGACAACTGGAATGTCACGTAGCTTGCTCAGAGTATATCATAATGGCCATAATTACAGTCTGTACAACGTAGCACCGCTTATCGTCCCGTCCAATGGACAAGAGTCTGTAGAAGCCATTGATATTCACTCTATCACTGAAGGGATGCTCAGGTTAGCAAAGGAAACTCTCAACCCAGACATACCTTTTGGACTCAATCCTGGTAACCTTAAATTATGAGCATGGTGTGCTATTTACTGAAGGAACCCTCGCACCTGGAATTCGTAGCATTCATGATCATGGCTGTTTACCCGGCAATATTCCCGGTTTATATGAATTAAACATCTGTAGGCAGTTTACCCGGCAATATGAATTAAACATCTGTAGTTGATTCTTGTTGGCAATTTGAACTCACCTCTGATGAGCGTGTTGACCTATTCGAATAATGTAAGTGTCGTAAATTAATGTTTTCAATTTCAAGTCCAGATTTATCTCCTTCAAAATTTTCTCTGCTGCTCACTGTGGCTGTGTCATCAGTGGACTTCAAAATAAAGTCATCGGTTGGATGGGATGTTTGCACTTAGCCTCATGTGCAGAATACTGTCATTTCCTCATTTCCGAATGCTAGTATACCATGCTGATATGCTCCAGAGCCAGTGAATTTTCGTCTTTCTATCACCTTCCTTACCCCTTTCGTTCGGCGAAAATTCACCAATCCACACGGACTCCATCATTTCCTTTTCTTGGAAAGCCACTTATTTCTTGGAGACAAAGGCTTCGCAGAGGGGCACCGATTTCATTCCACATCCACGAATGTCCTCCGCAAGCAACACAACGAGAGCACCCAATGACATACGTACATGCACTCTACCCTACCTGGTGTCAGGCGCTTCACTATTTGCGAGCTAACCAAAGGTCTGGTAGCATGAGAGCTTCTGTTACCGGATTTTTGTCGACTTAACTGCCGAGAAGAGTAGTCGCGTGCGAGCGCAATCGTGTGTAACAAAGAAACAATAAAAATAGAATAAGCACATGTTGTCATCTTCATATGGGGCGGGGGTGGCTCAGTCGGTAGCGCGCCAGGCTCGTAATCTGTAGTTACCAGGTTCGAGTCCCAGCTGGGTCAGCGTTGAGATTTATCTCCGCAAAATTTCCGCCCTGCCCACGGTCAGTAGGGGACACCGATGGGCTTCGTAAAGGCCGCCGTCCGTCGGATGGGACGTTAAGCCGTGGTCCCGTGTGCGGGAGAGCCATACCCTGTGCACGTTAAAGAACACTCGGAATGGCCTTGACGGGAGGCTACCACCTGTCTCCCAACAGCTGTTCCAGTGGGTCCCCTCCCCCAACCTTCTCTGAGCCTTCGGGGTCCATGTGACCTGGCCATTTAGCCCATTGTGTGCAAAAAAAGTGCCGCTCAGAGGTAAAACAACTCAACACAATTTGCGAACTAACCAAAGGTCCGGTAACATGAGAGCTTCTGTTACCGGATTTTTGTCGACTTAACTGCCGAGAAGAGTAGTCGCGTGCGAGCGCGGTCGTATGAAACAAAGAAACGATAAGAATAGAATAAGCACATGTTGTCCTCTTCATGTCTCGGCTTAAAACAGCTGCAGTGGATTATCAGCTCAACCACTTGCTGTAGGCTGTTTCTTGATACAAAAGGCAATGATAAGTGTGCTGTAATATTTCAACGAAAAGTGCCATGTTTGTTTTTACCAAAAGTGCAGAAGCACACATAGAGAAATGTAATACGAGAAATAGAAATCCACTCCTATCTAGAAATGGGTTCCTAGTTATACTTGTTATACCTAGTTATAGTACTCAGTACGGAGCGAAACATGTAAATGCTACAAGCAGGCAATTATCAAAGTGTCCACAGTCCAGATGCTGGAAGCTGACCCATAGATCCAGGATTCCGAACCTTTACGTATCGTTAAGGACATTCTCAGTGCCCTACCTTTGCGACAGGTGCAAACACACCTACTTGTCAGAGGAGAGCGACTCAAAAATGTTATGAAAAGCAGAAACAGCAGCAACCCCAAGTTCCAGCCCCCATTTCACTCAATAGTTTC
Source organism: Ryuthela nishihirai (assembly GCA_038380435.1). NCBI lineage: Eukaryota > Metazoa > Arthropoda > Arachnida > Araneae > Heptathelidae > Ryuthela > Ryuthela nishihirai. The sequence continues at coordinate 2,525,870 of JAWZYU010000041.1, forward strand.
GAACTCAGCTTGATCACTGGTCAGTCACGTATTTTACCTGCTATAGGACCAGACATTTCAAAGAGCTCTTTGGAACTTGTCCAATTGTATGGCCATGTGACTAAGGAGCCATCACCTGGCAAGCCCCTCAGACTATCTGATGCAGCTTTCACTTCCTCTTAATGTAACGAATTACAAACTACAGTGAATATTTCCCAGCTATACAAGTCTGGAAGCCGTAAAATGAGGGTCGAAGTTAGCAATCCAGCCCTGCTGCTCATCATCTAAACTAGCTCGGAAGAGAAGCAAAGGATGCATTTAAAGTGATATTCTCTACGGAACAAGATTTTATAGTTTTTTTTAATCTATTTATGTGTTGGAGATAAAATATGGGGCTGAGAGAAAATTTCGCAAAGACAAGTGTTCTGTATCTCAAAGCACGTAGACATTTCTGAGATTCAGTATAAGACGAAAGGAATTTTGTTTTTGGCGATGACCCCATGGTCCACCTCAAATGAGTACGAACATGATCCTGAACAGTACCTTTATGAGTCAAAATTTATCATCACTGTACCATCATCATCATTTTCTTACATCGTCTCATGTTTCCCTATAGCTCAAAAGGCGTTTGAAATTTATGATTATTGCAACACATCATGCTACAATGGGGAGGGGGGTCTCTGTTGGTAGCGCGCCAGGCTGGTTCAGTTCTCAGGTTCGAGTGTCACCTGGGCGCCAGCGTAGAGATTTATCTCCACGAAATTCCCCACCCTGCCCTCGGATAGTGGGGGAAATACTAGGCTAGGAAATGTCGCCGTCCGTCGGCTAAATCATTAAACCGTTGCCCCCTGTGCGATAGAGTTACCATGTGAACGTTAAATAACGCGCTCGATATCCTTGACGGGAGGCTAACAGCTCTACAGTGGATCCCCTTTCCCCAACCTTTTCTGAGCCCTCGGGGTCCTTATTGTCTGCAAACCAATGCCACTCAGAGGTAAAACAACTCAATCGCAGCACATTGTCTAAACGTTTGTCAATACTTAACCTTAATCCATATCTTTACCAAAGACGTTCTCTACGAGGCTCATAGCTAGACAGCAGATGGAGAGATGAGACAACAGGATTAGTATGAAAAAGACGATGTTTATGATTACAGTGTTTCATATTGGAATGCAGTTTTTATATCGCTCATCCGATGTCCTTCCTATACACGTGACCATTGTTTAACTGTCACCCGATGTCCCTCCTATACGATTCGTTAAAAATAAAATAATCAGGTAAGTGAGTCACTCGTTCGTGACTTCATTCTGAAAAGAATCGATTCCTTCATTCATTTGACATCACCATGGATTATTTTTCACAACAAAACACAGTCACTAATTAACTGAAAAATTAGAGAAGCGAAAACTGTTGCAGTTGAAAATCCCTCTTTTTTCATACAAAGTTCCTTCCGAAGGAGCCAAAATAATCAGACTGAACGAATCGGCCGTATTGACTCAATGGCTAAAATGAATCCTTTGACTCCTTTTGTTGTCGAATCAGAGGGACTGATTCACGAACTCTTCCAGACTAGCTCGTATGATTCCTCTGACTCCGCGAATGATCAGTCGTTCGCGGGAGATGCTTATTAAAAATAAATATAGATGAATGAAATGCCAGGGAAAATTGACTAAAAAGAAGTCAATTTTAATAGTTGCTATACTTTAAATATAAATATCTTTCAGTAATTTCATCAAAACAGTTGAAAAAGGTGTTTTCATATTTTTCAGCTTTGAATTTTTTTTATATATATTCACTTCTTCTGTAGGGTGCTAGATTTTTTTCAGTTGATATCTTAACAATCAGTAAATGAATCCATTTCGGACAAATCTTTTGAAGTTGTGTTTCATTTTCTACGTGTTATCGAAAAAATCAATTGCAATCAAGATAAGACTGTGTCTGGAGAGCTCTCGAACAAAAAACGAAAGTTTTAGTAATGTGCAAAAATTAAAAGTTAGTTGTCTAAAATTTAAGAAAAGTCTATAGATATGTTTCGAAATGTAATAACATAAGAAAATTTAGTTATTAAAATTAAGAAACATAAATATTTGTATGTTATTTAGTGTCCATAATTTTGAGTTGGGTTGTTTTACCTCTGAGCAGCACTTTTTTGCACACCATGGGCTAAATGGCCAGGTCACATCGACCCCGAAGGCTCAGGAAAGTTGGGAGAGGAGACCGACTGGAACAGCTGGAGACAGATGGAGACTCCCGTCAAGGCCATCCAGCGTGTTCTTTAACGTGCACAGGGTATGGCTCTCCCGCACACGGACCCACGGCTTAACGTCCCATCCGACGGACGCCAGCCTTTCCAAGCCCACCGGTGTCCCCTACTGACCGTGGGCAGGGCGGAGAATTTTGCGGAGATAAATCTCAACGCTGACCCAGCTGGGACTCGAACCTGGGAACTACAGATTACGAGCCTGACGCGCTACCGACTGAGCCACCCCCGCCCCCCATAATTTTGAAACAGTTCACCTACTAGATTACATAAAACAGCAACAAATCGAATCACTTGGACAATCAAATGAGTCAAACGAACGAATCTTTTGAATGCCTCTTTTAAGTGAACCGATTCAATAGAATCGACTACTTGAAGTCATTTTGCCCAACACTACTCTGAACTTATTTAATGGCTTAGATATTTTCGCATTAATTATCAGCAGCTCACACTGCAAGCCACCGACCTGGAACGAATCTTTTGAATGCCTCTTTTAAGTGAACCGATTCAATAGAATCGACTACTTGAAGTCATTTTGCCCAACACTACTCTGAACTTATTTAATGGCTTAGATATTTTCGCATTAATTATCAGCAGCTCACACTGCAAGCCACCGACCTGGAACACTTCACTGACTTATAGTAAGTGGTAACCGATTAAACGAAAATTTAAAACTACATTAACTGAAACTGAAATTTAGAACGGTAGCTATTATTTTTCTCCTGCTGATTACCTTTCCATAAAACGTTTTTCAGGCAAATTTGGGAAATCTTCACAAGTTTTCACTACTTGTATTAAAGACAGAATCGCATAAAATTATGTCACTGGTTCACTATTAAATGCACTGCGCACCTTTGATTTACTAAGCATTAAGTACTCTCGGTCTGCTTTAAGTATAGTGATGAGAGTGGTTGCAAAAGAAAATATTTTTTAAAAAATCTAAGACATTTAAAGTTAAGTAAAAAAATTATGAAATTCTATGACTACTTTCCCAATTTATTTACTAAGGATATCTTTGCGTAAGTTCTTCTCATGTTAATATTGTATGTATCTGGTGATCAGAATTAAAATATCAATACTTAAATGCGCTTGTAAAAACAACATCTCCATGGAAATACATTATACTCGAAATTTGCATATTTCAAAGTATTGCTGAAGATACAATACGAAAACCGTATTCTGAATTTGGCAACTTGGTGTTATTTCTTTGTAATGTCGTTCGCCACCGCCATCTGTTGGAATGATCCGTAACCAAAATAAATGATAAGGATTAAATTGTTGATATAATGTCCATTTTGAAATGACCTTTCAAACAAATATGCAGCAAAAAAAATATATTCTATCGTAGTAAATATGTGCAATATAACGTGAGATGCAAATTTTGAGATATTAAGTGTATTTACATCCATATGTTAATAATATAGTTTTTGAAGGGTTTCGTACCCTAAACTTAATTGATAAATTAGTGGAACATATTTATTAATATGTTACAATGAAGACATGCATCAACAGGTCTTGAAGAAATATAAATGCTTCAATGCCTTGTAGAAGAAAAGAAGTTGCAAATTTCAAGTAAAGGAAGTAAGGTTTACTATCATCTGATTGTAATGGTTATAACCAATGGTATCTAGTCATTAGGGAGTGTCGTCAACCTTTCTATAAAATTCTTTTTATCTAAATTCAAATTTGATCTCAGTTTAAACCCTAAATTAGGGTGAGTACTGAAACTTTAAAGATGTTATCTGAATTTTATTCGTTTTGTTTGCAATGAACACTTCATATCCATCCTGATACTTGTGTAGAAGGCCTAGATCTAGAAAAAAAAAGGAAAGGAGGAAGTGACGTAATAAAGGTGGGGGAAAGAGACTGAATTCGAATTCAGGTATAACATTTTTCCTTCCATTTCAAATGAGTATGAAACTATCTTGGAAAATGCATGAAGCATTCTAAATTTTAATAATTTCTGTTTCCATTACTTTTATTAGCATTCTCAAGGACGAGGGAAATTGACCATGGTGGGCCGCAGATTCGGCCCTCGACGGCCATTTTGTAAACAACGGATGAGAAAGAAAACAAATAAATCGCAGCTAAAACTGTCAAAAATGATTGAAATTGTCTAAATACGTTAGAAGCTTATGTAACAAATTCTCTTTAAAGAAGTTAAGCAATTGATTGCTAAGTTCTAATGTAAGAATGAGTTTTCAGATGAGACTTTAAATCCAATAGTAATGATTCTTCATATAAGTTCCATTTTTAAATTTTTTGGCAATTCCTTAGAGCAGTGGTACTCAAACTTTATGCTTCACGTAACCCTGGAAAAGCGGATGTAACTGGCGTACCCCTTGTATAGATAGTTAAACTATAGTTATAGTATAAACAATGGGAATAAAGTAAAAAAAATATATTATACACATTAAATTTTGTATTCATAAATTACATATATCGAAACACAAAAAAATGACAGAACAATTTAACAAATCTTGTAAAATTATAAACATTTTACTACGTAATCAGTGAAATCGTTGCGCTTGTTTACGCTTGCACAGTTCATCAATGGTGTGGGTTATCTTGCTAAGGTAGAGTACCAAGTCATCTTCAACATCCAGCCTGATCCTATATTTATTTTTTAAAGCAGTTAAAGATGAAAAACCAGTTTCACATAAATAAGTTCTTGTGAAAAGTAACAAATATTTGACTGCAATTCTGGACAAAGTCGGATATTCCTTCTCCACTCCAATCCAAAAATTAATCAATGGCTTTTTGGAATGAATGCTTTTTAAACTATTGTCACAAGATATCTCAATCAACTCTTCTTTATTTCACAATGGAAGATTACACTTTTCCAAATCCAATGTGAAGGGGTCTCGAATCTATTCTTGCGTTTCATCAGGGGGTGGAAGATAATGCCTTATAAGAGTTTTAAGAGTGCTTAAGTGAATGATTATTTGTTGTCTGATGTATTCAAAGACTACAATCGTTTGCTCATTTTCTTCAAGAAATGAATATAGTTGCTGAAATTGGTCACAGCTGTTCTTCTTAATTCCATTTTCCCAGAGAGAATTTTTTTTTTATCATCGCGACTTTGTTACTAGATATAGCGATTTTTGAGCTCTCATGGCGTACCCCAAAAATTTTTACTGTGTACCCACAAGGGGTGTATTGGATTGTTTTGCCTCTGAGTGGCACTTTTTTACACACAATAGGCTAAATGACCATTTAACAACCTTGGGCAGGGCGGGGAAATCCGCCTTGCCCAAGGTCATCTGGCGCATTAGACTTTAAGCTGTGGCTCTGGGTGCGGGAGAACCATAACCGGTGCACGTTAAAAACATGCTGGATGGCCATGACAGGAGGCTGCCATGTGTATCCTAATAGCTGTACAATGGTACACCGGTGGGCTTGGAATAGACCACCGTCCATTGGATGGGACACAAAGCCATGGAACCATGTATAGGAGAGTATCCAATACATGTTAAAGAATACGATGAATGGCTTTTATAGTAGACTACCATCTGTGTCCTAATAGTTGTCCAGAAGGTCTGCTCCCAGCAAACTTCTAACTATTTAGCCCATTGGGTGCAGAAAAGTACCTCTCAAAGGTAAAAAAAAAATTCCATTCAACTGTTGTGAGGTAATACTAAGCACCATACTTCATTTCTTTCTCGCGAATTGGTTTCGCTATACGGATTGCTTTCACTTGCTTAGATGCTCACGTGCCCCACTGAAACTATATATGATGGGATTTCACGTGTATTTCTAGACTATTGCATTTAAATGTGGTCAGAATATACGTTTGTACTTCTATTTCTTTATGAAACTAAATAATGTTTTAAACAATTTTTCAAGATAAAATAATTATTTATTATCTCAATCAAGGTCAGGATTTAACCTTCAGATTTAGGAAAGGAGGGGGTGTCAAATGAAATGTTTCAAACTGACGATGTATACCGACTGGTTATAATTAAACTGCGTTCCTTTGTTAATCTGCGGAGGAAAAAAACGATTAACTGCACAAAGCTGAAATTTGAAGCAGTTAATAATGAGGTCACCTGGAGTGGAATAACAAGTAAAAAATTGAATTTCTGTAAACATTTCCAGAGAGTAGAACAACTGATGTACAGTCGCTCAAAAAGTTATCCGAACGGTATGGTTGATTACAGAATCCAGAAAAAATATCTGGCAACAATATTTTTAGAAATTAGTGATCTGGCAATCTTCGTGAACGTTCACCAAGGTTGCCAGATCATTAATTCCTAAAAAAAATTGTTGCCAGATATTTTTCTGAATTCTGTAATCAACCATAGCGTTCGGATACGTTTTTGAGCGATGGTACAGAATAATCATGCAAATTATTCTCCAATCACGGGTCAGTAACACAACTCTAGCCGAATGTCGCATAGTGAAGAGATTGAGATGACTTTGACCAAATGAGTTACGAAACACGACGCCCAATTTTGCGGAAACTGTTATAATCGTTGTGCAACTGCAGAGGATGTCTATTGTTTTTGAGCACATCGTAGATGGATAGTACATTACTTCCTTTGTTGCTGCACAACACAGTAACCACGACAAGACCCGGTTCCGCCTTTCGACACTACCAGTGAGGAATTGCCGTGTACTATCTACTTGTCAGGGGCAAGGCTACACCATGCAGATGCATCTCATCCCCAACAATCCTATGGCGAACAGTCCTATAGAAGGAAAGCTCATTAATTTGGTCAAAACCTAAATTTACTTTGTTCCCCGGTTAGCCATGAACAAGGGTATATAGATCCAAGTTTGCTCGGCTCACGGAGTAGAGAATACTACAAGAAATTATAGTGATGATATAATTGTACATTCCAGTGTGGATGCATGAAATGTATGCAGGAGGATGATCATTTGTGCATTTCGCCAAAAAATCATATTTTCATTAAAACTTGAACATATCATTGAGATATATCCGTAATATATCACTCACCAATACAAAGCAACTATATCGATGATTGAACGAAAGATATATATTTCAATTTCTCTCTTTTATAAAATTAGTGGTAGTTTATAAAATTTTTACTTTCGTTGCTATCTATTAATTTTTTTATTGTTGTTCCTTCTTTATTTATTGGTTCTACAAACTGTTCTTACATCATATCTCTTCAACCCATTGACCCATCGTAACCAATTATTCACCAAATGAACTCTAATAATGCTGGGAGTGTCACAGGTTATATATAAATCATTTCGTCCTGTTTCTTCCCTCCACTGAAAAAGGAAATATGAAATCCTGTGTACCATTATATATTATATTCAGAGTAACGAGTGATATATTAAATTATAGTGTGTGACTTCGGGAGTGTGACTATGTTATGAATAATTTTTGATCAGACTCACAAGACAATATGCTTATCTTTAGGTTATAACAGAACAAACGACAGTTCCATCACCGGGACTCGAACCCCGCCCCATCTGGATCATCACGAACCAATGCACGATGTACTGCGTCACTGAGGCGGAAATCTCTCGTGCATTCTTCCCTCAAAACAGGAGCTAAATGTGTAAAGATTGGTATATCTTTCGATAGCAAATCGCAAAGTAAGTACTTATGTGTTAAATGAAAGCTTATGATGTGTAAAGTGACATAGGCTACAAAATTTTCCATCATATGTTTATTTCTCTCCTGACAAATGAGAAAAGTATATAAATAATTGTTCCGTTGCATCTTCGGAACTAGAGAATAGAGAGAAGTGAGTTATTTGACAAATAACGTATTTATACACAATATTTGTCAAATGCAAATTAGTGACGTGGGAATTGTCAACTTTGTGGATCATTTACCATCCGTTCTTTATTCCCTCCACAAAAGAATGGGGAGGGGGGTTGGTTTCTGTAAATTATTCCTCTACTCTATCGTTCGTGGAGTCCAGGCTGCCGTGAGGACCAAAAATTATGTCCCTCTTTCTTACGCTCAAAACGAGTCACGTAAATTTCATGGGGTAAATCTGTAAGAGTCACATGCCAAATGAAAGCTTAAGACGTGCAGAGAAACAGGGAATGTTGATTTTTTTTTCTTCGAAGTAAGGGAAACATTGATGCATTTCTTGACAAACGTTTTCATTGAGTCCTGAACGAGCGGGTGTATTCTTGTGTAAATGTTTTATATTGTGAGAAACAAGGGCAAGCCTCAAAGTTCTTCTAGGTTATTTCTCTCCTATTACCCTTAAAAAAATAAACATTTTCATGAGAAATTATCATTAAAAAACAAAATGTAAAATATTGAAGTTAAGGAAATTTAAAATATATGTATATCTTCCCATGTTTGTTCTAAGATGTAACTTATATATGCTCACTGAATTATGACCATTTCCCTCCATGTTATGTCGGTGGAAGCTAATTTCGAAACTCTATAACTTCTAAGAAAGAGTTTCGTAACAGAATGGGACTGAAGGTAAATTAAAAGTCTCAATCAAATCTATATAAACCTCGATTTTCAACAATATTCCCTTAGTATTTAAAGAGTTATGGATGTTTAAATATTTAACAACAGCAATGCCTAACATTTAGAATTTAACTCAGAAGTTAATTATAATTGAATAAGAAGTATTCAATCATTTAATACAACAGATGAATATTTGAAAAGTTAATGTGAATAATTTTTCGATATTTTTCAATTGTCGTAATACAAATTGCATTGTTGCTATTAAATATTTAAAGTCCTTAACTCTTAAAGTGCAAAACAGACTTTATTGAAAATCGAGATTCAGATAGAATTGATTGAGATCTCTAATTTAGTCCTATTACCTTTTCTCATAAAATGTTTAGTTTAGAAGTTATAGAGCTTCGAAGTTAGCTTCCACTTCTATAACATGGAGGGAAGTGGAAATAATTTAGGGAGAACTGAATACATGAATATAATGTACCAAAGATAAATTCGGTTACTGAATTCATTCTGTCAAACATCGACCACATTTTTCTTCCCATTTTTGTTAGGGGGAATGGGGTGGCTCAGCTGGGTCAACGTTGAGATTTATCTCCGCAAAATTCCTGCCCTGTCCACGATCAGAGAAGCCCATTAATCATAATATTAATGGGCTTGGAAAGAGTCATAATATTAATGGGCTTGGAAAGTCCGTTGGATGCAACGTTAAGCAGTTGTCCTATGAGCGAGAGAGCCACATTGTGCATGCATGTTAAAGAACACGCTGAGTGGCCTTGATGGGTGACTACCATCTGTTTCTCAACAGCTATCCAATGGGTCCCTTCCCCCAAACGTCTCTCTGAACTTTCGGGGTCCTTGTGACCTGGCCATTTAGCCTATTGTCTGCAAAAGAGTCTTTTTTCGTTCCTCAGTCACGATAACGTGCAGCCATCTCCCTTGCTCGTACAGAGTCCTGAATGGATTCCGATAAAAGTCAAATGACCTAGGACCTAGAGCTTACCTCTGGGAATAAGTATGCCTCGTATTTGACTCGCCGTTCCTGCAACAATTGATGAGACAAGCCTAACAGACGGAACTCGCTGTGTAAGCTACCTCAGTGATTGGAGTGTGAACAGCAGGGGTCGTATTAGGACTCTACACCGCTATTGTACTGAGGAGAATGAGGTACAGGCATTTTGCCAAATTTGGTCCCCATTTTTCCCCGAGTAAATTGACAGTTCATTGCCAAACATGGATTAAGCTGATTTGGGAAACGCTTTGTTCGTCACCACTGAGGTCAACACTGCCCACTCTAGCAATGTTTGAGAAAATTCAGATTAAATACATGTGTTTACCTGGAAACCTTAGTATTGTTATGTGTCCCATTTTGTTAAACCCCGAGAGACGGTAGATGAAAAGGTTCCGCACTCTAGAAGTATCCATTCTGGAAAAAAAAGTTATTGCATTTAAAGGCCCACGTTTTTGCGGAATGCTTTTTTACCATTTTTATTTTTTAACACTTTTCATTTGATAAATTTTCTAACACAACTATGATAACATAAAACTATGACAACATACGCTGAGTGATCATAGATAACTCAACGTATAGTTGTTGTAGAATAACCCCAAGTTATATCAATGGACTCTAATTAACAAGAGTCCTATAACGTTTAAAATAAACGTTTTAGATTTAGATATTTTTGCGATAGCAAGTAGCCAATCCACACTGTTAAATTTCCCTTATTCCCGTTATACAGTTATTCTGTTATATTTGATTCAAATCTTTAAATTATCCTCGGCCACATTTTCTCACAGAATGCAGAGTTTAGTGTTATAGAGCTTCGAAATTAACGTCTCATAGAAGCAATAATTGGATGTGTCATGCTCCGTCAATGTGACCCTAATGTCGAACAATTTTACTGACTTGAAAGATTGTTCAGAGCATGTCTTTTCTAATGGCCTAGATCTAGTGAACACATGAATAAATATTTTTTGGGAGAGCGCCAAGTGGTCAGATCGACGCACATAGAACATAAACGCAGTTCTTGTATATACTTTTCCCTTCAATATTTTGTGCTCTCCCAAATATTTTATACAAAATGCATTTTAATATATATATCATTAACATTTTGGCTACATTGCCAGATATTAATATTATCATGCCCCCTCCCCACTAAATTCAAAGAGAAAACTACAACCCGGGAGAGTGTCTCCTTTCTCCCCCATACATACACATCATATCGAAAATCTCTTATTGTATACCGAGACTTCGCCTCCATGATTGTGAGCTTTATCGCCGTTGCATTTAACAGAACAGGAAAAAAAATAAAAAGAGAATTACAGGGAATTAAAACTACCCACCACCATCCAACCCTCTATCGAAAACCACACTAAACTTTTTCGCAGTGGAAAGATACAATCATTCCGACAATTTTCTTAAAATAATCTTGATTTTGTTTCGAATATATTTCTGTTTCGAATAATTTACCTTTAATTGTCAAATAGGTTTTCGTTTACAATCCGGGTTTTAAAAATTTTTTCAACTTGCAATTCAGTTTACTTTGGTGATAAAAACGGACACTCATCAATTAAACCATTGTGAGAAACCTTCATCACTCCATGGCACACTTCATCTGTTCTCAAATTGTAAATTGCGTCAGTACGGCTTTTGGAATATTAAAATACATATAATATACATATAATAGCAATAATCATTTGATATTAGTAATTTATTCTTTAAATCACAATATTCTTTTATAGTTTCAATAAATATTCCAAATTCTTTGAGTATTTAAAATATATGAATATTAATTTGCAACGTCCGATTGACCATTTTTTTTGCAAACAATCAAAACTAAACGAATATTTACAGAAGCTTCAAACAATCTGTTTTGTTCCATAATTAATTTTGATATAAAATTTTCTTATCGCTTGTGATTCTGAGGAATTTTTATGACTACCAATGTACACATCTAAATGAATAAGAAGGAATGAGCAGCTCTCGAAAGAAATGGGTTTGGTTATTTAACCTCTGAGAGGCACCTTTTTGGCTATAATGATTAAACAGCGTAGGTCACAAGGACTCCGATGGCTCAGAAGGTTATGAGAAGGGGGTTCCATTGCATAGATGTTACGATACAGTGATCGTACACGTCCATCAAATCCAGCGCTGTAAATAATGTTACCAGGGTAGGGTTTTCTTGCACAGAGGAGGTACATCCCATCCGACGGATATCGGCCTTTCCAAGCTCATCGGTGTTGTCTACTGACAGAGAGGAGGATGGAGATTTAGTGGAGATAAATCTCAACGGTTTCACAGTTGGGACTGGAAACTGCATATTACAAGCCGGGCGTTCTCTGTTATAAGATAACGTTTTCCCCTGCAGTTGGCTCTCTCGTTAGAACTGTGGTCATAAGTCAGAAGTTTCAAAATCAAATCATATGAGATGAATCAGTCACTTTTCGTTTATATGGCAGGTAGGATTTCATTTTAATAATCAGTAAAGTATAGTTACTTCCATTTTTCTATCTTCCATAATTTTAATACAAAAGCTCGAAACCAACTATACATCCCAGAGGCGTGTAATGTTAAATAAATAAGAAAGCCAATAGTGCTGTGTGGATGGCCAGGTTATCATAGTTTAAGTGAGTCAACGATCTATTATATTAAAGAATGGCGTAGAAAATATTAGAGACTGAGTTATAGCAACGAGCAATATGAGCATCTAGAATCCCTTAATTAGAGTGAAGAAGAGACAGAGTTGGGTTGTATATGTTCAGGAGTTCCGGTACAAGGCTCAAAGCTTCACTGAAGAAATTGATCTTGACTCCATCATGGGATGAAGGTTTGACTTTAAGATTAATTTCGAATAACTCCATTAACGTTACAGCGAAATGACCGGGATGCCAAACAGAAGGAGACTATTTCCATTTTGAAACCTTAGCTAGTCTTCAGGGTTGGATTGGTTTATCTCCGAACATCACGGTTTTGTCCACAATGGGCTGAATGGAGAGTTCACAAATAACCCGAGGGCTCAGAGAAGGTTGGGCGGAGGAGATCCACCAGACAGCTGCTAGGAGGCAGATGGAAACTCCTGTCAAGGCCATCCAGAGTGTTCTTTAATGTGTAAAGTGTATGGTTCTCTCCTGCAAACGGAACCAAGATTTAATGCTCCAACAAATGAATGACGACCTTTCCAAACCCATCGATACGTGCTTTCAGTGCAAGAAACATCCATACGTTACCTGGGACTCGAACCCACATCTTTCTTTTATCAGTCGCCAAGTGTGCTATTTATTAAATTTTAATAATCTTTCAGCAGTTTTTTATGTCTGCTACTGCTGCTGCTGTTCAAATTTCGAACTTCAATAATTCTTCAAATATTGAAATAATAATTTTGAAAATCAAAATATACACCACAGAGCTAAACCATTATGACCACCGTGTCTTTATTCAAATCGAAGCAACTGCAGGTAAACGACGGCGCGTGTGAAGATCATGAAACGGTATAAATAACACCTGGTACTGAGCTCTGTTAATCAGTGTTATTCGTGTTCTTCAGATGGGAAAAACGTAAAGTGACGTAAAGTGACAGATGGGAAAAACGTAAGTGATTTTGATAAAGGCCAAATTTTAATGAACAGACGACTGAGTCAGAGCATTTCTGAGATGGCAAGGCTTGTCGGGTGTTCACAGTCAGCTGTGGTTAGTATCTTCAAAAAGTGATCTGAGGAGGGAAAAACCACTAACCGTCAGCAAGGTGTGGGTCGACACCTCATCGATGCTAGAGCTCAGCGAAGGCATTCCCATATGGTAAACCCAACAGAAGGGATACTGTGGCGCAACACGCCCGTAATTCTAATACTGGTGTCGGGAGTAATGTGTCACAACACACAGTACATCGAATCCTGATGAAAATGGGTCTGCGCAGCTGCAAGTCGTTCCGAGTGCCCATGCTAACTTCAATTCACCATCGAAAGCGCCTACAATGGGCACGCCAGCATCAAAACTGGACCTTGAATGATTCGAAGAAGGTCGTCTGGTCCAATGAATCTTGTTTCCTGTTGCACCACGTGGACACCCATATACATGTACATCATTTACCTGCGGAAATGTTGGCACCATGATGCACTGTGCGGCGAAAATAAGCCGGTAGAGGAAGCGTAATACTTTGGGCAATGTTCTACTGGGAAATCCTGGATCCGGTCATTCATGTGCAGGAAACTATGACGTCTACCACCTACCTAAATATCATAATAGAGCAGGTACATGCTTTCGTAGCAACAGTATACCCGTCTAGCAGTGCCTTCTTTCATCAGGATAATGCACCATGCTGCACTTGCCGGATTGTTCAAGAATGGTTCGCGGAACATGAAGAAGACTTTCAGGTATTGCCCTGACCTCTACATTCCCCAGACAGCAATACAATAGAACATATTTGGTTTGAATTGCAACAGCATATCCTATCTGTGGCAGCTAAGCCACGTAACTTACACAAGTTAAAGAATCTACTAGTAACGTGTTGGTACCAGATACCACATGACACCTTTAGAAATCTTGTAGCGTCCATGCCTCGCCGGGTAATAGCTGTGTTAGCGGTACGTGGAGGACCAACATCATATTAGGCAGCTGGTCATAATGTTTTGGCTCTTCGGTGTAAATATATTAGACAGATAACTTTATATTCCGTTAAAATTTACCATAAAAAGCATATTTTAGAAGCTGCGGAGCATCGGATTTGGCTTTCTTCTGATATGACAAAAATTCGGTACTTTGTTATCTAGGCAGTATATATCAATTGAAACGCTTAAACTTTCAGATGCCAGAGCTATGGGTCAGGAGGACTGTTTTGGTAATGCAACAAGTTGCATATTGATAAAAAGTTTGAAATGCCTTTCTTGTCTCAAAACCACAAAGATGAAAAAGACCTGATTTCATTGAGAGTGGTTTCATTTTCGGATGAAGGTGAACATGTTCGCGTGAGATCATTACAGTCGCTACCTTGATTATGATGAAACGTATTGCTTGTGAAGCACAAAAATGACTTCACGGGTCTATGTCCGAGAACTCTACCCCACAGTATTTAAGGAGAATTAATGTCAAAGAATGCGAAATTCTGCCCCTTGGGATCATCGTTTGGTGATTTTGGTCTTTTCCTTTGCGACTCATGCCACTTATTGGACACCCACAGATGGAGAAGGTTCGGAGATCTTTTATCCTGGTACTTCGAAAAATCATAATTATGCTACATGCTAGAATTTGTGAAAAGTGCAAAAAGGGAAAGGTATGGGAATTTCTTCAATGCAAAATTAGAGGTCATGTTTAAGTCTCAGTTTGATCCCAAAGACTCGATTAATTACATGGTGTGAATGAGTGATCAGATATGATCTACTTAGGAATAGGCTAATGAGGAAACCACCTCAAACTCCAAAAGGTAGAAGGCTCCCTAAACGGTGCATTCTATTTACAATACACAAAATAGATTTAAACGATGTACATTTTGGAGAAGTATTTTAAAAAATCCGATAAATAATATAAATCAATGTATATTATTATTTAACTAAATGAAAAAATAACCGTAAATAATATGCAGGACGAAACAATCCTAAACATAGAGGAAATTTTGACTTGACCGGGTGGAGTACGAACCTACGACCTTCTGATGGCATGTCAGGTACTCTGATTCCTCAGCCACCAGCTGTCGACAGAGATATCTTCTTTTGATTGCTTCATACCACGGAGTCAGTCATTGCAAGTTGCCAAAACTACAATTGTAGATACTGGTCGATAAAACACCTTCCAGATATAACCCTGAGGTAGATGCGATGAGTCTCATATTTACAGGTCATTTTCTGTGCTTCTAATATTGAAATTTACATTCCCTCCATTTGCAAAACATGAAACCTAAGGTTTAATGTATTGCTTCAATAGTGATTTAAAATGTATAAATTTCATACATTTATTATATCCAGTAAGTTATTACTTAGTGGATATAAGTTTTTTTTTGGGTGACTTATATCCACTAAGTAATAACTTATAACCACTAAGTAATAAGACTTTATTTGGGTTAGTGGATATAAGTTCATATATAAAGATAAAGGGACATAGTTCAGAAAAGATAATATTTTTTATTTTATTCTGCGGTGATGAGTGTAATTATAAAGAAAATTTTATAACTTTTAACTTACCATAAAAATTTTAGATATTTCTGTATATCATTAAACGAAACGCTAAAATTTCATTTTATCTTATGCTTTCAGTTAAAGAAAGATCATAAAAAGAGGAGTAAAAATGACTACCAGTACAAATCATAACATTTCTTAGTGTAGTTTTATACCTCCGTTTAATCACTAGCTTTTATCTACCCTCTTTTCCGGATTCTAGTTCAGTGACTTTCAGTGTAAGTCGCTACAAATTAACAAGAAATATATCACTAATAATTTTCATAGCAAGTCTTCCGTAACTTTAATGTCGCATCAGACGAATTTAGCATCCCAATCGAAACAGGATCGTCACTTTCATTTATGTAAGATAGGTGTTTTGTGTAAGAATTATCCCTTTTGTACTGATGTAAGCATATCAAATCATTGTTAATGTAGTAACAGTTAATTACAAGGGATAATATATGTAAAAAAAACTTATTTTTTTAATCGGAGAATGCAAAAAATATACTAATCGCAAAATAAATATAGCATTTTAAAATTATTTTATTCTTTTAATTAGCAATTTAAAATTATTTTAATTAAAATTATTTTTATAAATATAGCATTTTAATTATTTATTATTATGTTATAGACAATAATGTCTATAACATTAAAAACAGTAATATATTTATATTAAAAGGTAAGGAGTTCCACATTGGAACATATCCTCTCTCCTAAAATCGTTACGAAATTTGGAGACGAGTCCCTAAAGAGCGCATGTACACTAAATAATGCATGCACTCTTTTGGAACTCGTTCATGAAAAGACTAAAGGCCATTTCATTTAGTATGTTAGGCCATGTTATGTCAATAGTAACTCAGATACAGAACATATCATCATAATCAACTAGCCATGGGCTATATGGAAGTCCAACAAAACCGTGCAATTTAGTTTTCCATGCATTTCAGTCCTAAGCTACATCTGCTGAAACTGGCCACTGCACACCAATTCTAACAAGGTACTGTCCGACATTATGTGCCCACCCCGCTTCCTAGGTATCCCCTTCTTTCTGAGGACTTTAGAAACACTGTTCAGAATCCTATTCGCTAATCTATAATTATCCATACGGGCAACACGGCCAAACCAACGGAGTTTCTCTCTGCACTATAATGCTGCTCATTGGAGGTTGCCGACTCCTTTGCCTAACCTAATTATTCCTTATCAAATTCAACCACCTAATAATGGCCAAGATACTGCGCAAGCATCAAGAATCAAAAGCATCCGATTTTTTTGACATTTTGTTTACAAAGCATGCAAGTTTCCTAATATAATTAACACTTGAAAGAACCAAACTATTATACAGTTTAATATTAGTCTTTATATGTATACGCCTATTTCACCACAATCTCCATAGATTCTTAAAAGTCCCGGCAGCAATCCCTATTCGTCTGTTAATCTCATGCCACATATCACCAGTATGTTACATAGCTCCCAAAATAATAAAACCGAATCACTTGCTCAAGAGTGCATTCATTCAGATTAACTGAATCACAGCCTGCCTGACCAATTTTCATCACTTTAGTTTTCTCTCTGTTTATCATGAAACCTACTCTACTACCAGTCTCATCAACAGCTCGAATGAAAGAATTCATCTCATCAACATCGTTTCAGCATTGTCTAAATCAGAAAATATCAATATCCAAACCACTTTTCCTACTATGAATTACTACTATACAAACAGTTTCATCTAAATTCAGTGCTCTATATTATTCGAGTAGAAAAGACAAAAACCGAGTTTATATAAGCACTCAGTTCGTGAATAATCTCATATTTTCCAAGTTCGCAGTCCAACAATAGACCCGCGCTCTCCATCAAATCACTCAAAACAAGGTTTTTGATAAACATTTTATGTTTTATCGTTAACATTTAACATTTTATTATTATATTAATTAAACATTTAACATTTTATTATTTATAAGATGTGGCTATTACAATGTAATACATTATTTGGTTTAAAAAAATACTCTAAAATGCTAATTTGATAAAAAAAAATTCTCGAATCAAATCAAAAATATCGATTTATTACAATTTCATATCCTGTGAATAAAACAATCCTTTATTTTCTCTTCATTTGGATCACCCCCTCCTGGAGTTATCGGTAGAAAACTCGAGGTTATTAAACCAACTATTTTCCTGTTTGTACACAGAGAAATCTTATCTAGAACTCAGAACGAAACTCATTGTATTTCTCAGTTGGGGGCGAGGGATGGCTCAGTCAGTAGCATTCCAGGTTCGTAATCTACAATTCCCAGGTTCGAGTCTCACAGCGTTGTAATTTATATTCGCAAAACTCCGCTTCCTGCCCTCAATTAGAAGGGCGACACCTGTGGGCTACGAAAGGCCGCCGTCTCTCGGATGACACGTGAAGCCAAGGCTCTGTGTGTGGGATAGTAATACCCTGTGCAAGTTAAAGAACACTTTGGGTGATCTTGACGGGATGCTATCATATGTCTCCCAACAATTGTCCAGTGGATCCTCTCCCCCAAACATTCTCTGAGCGTGGGAGCCCTTGTGACCTGGCCATTTAGCCCATTGTGTGCAAAAAAAGTACCGCTCAGAGTTAAGAATGCTAACTGATTGACAATTGTGATTTTTAAAATAGGAACTGCAATTCTATTTTAGCTAACTTGAGGAGGAAATATGATTTGTATACATCAAGAGATGCATGTTGCAAGGTTGAACATTTGCTTTGTCTTGTGAAGAAAGACATTGCAAAAGAGAATGAATTTGATTCTTTGGTGCTGTATGTGATAATTTAAAAGAAATTGTTGAGTTCAGGGCCGGACTTACGCATAAGCTAACTATGCTACAGCTTAGGACTTCACAATTATGAGGGGCCTCAAAAATTCAAGTTTGAAGTTTATACTGTTTTTTGTACTACTGATTTTTTTTCATATATTCAAATAATACAGGTGTCCATAAAGTCTCATTACAATATAAAAAATTTATTAAAAAATCAAATGAAAAGGTAAATATTTGGAAACAATTACGAAATGAAAAGTAGATATTGAAGTTTTTTTCCATCATTTAATAAACCTCTATATGGGTACCATTAGTTGCACGAAGCATATCAAGACGGTACTCGATTTCTTGCCATGTTCGCTGTAGCATAGAGTCATCGATGGTGGCAATGGCATCAGTGATCTTTTGTTTTAGGTCAGTGATGTCCCGTATCTTTGTTCGATACACGATATCTTGAACATAACCCCATAGAAAGAAGTCCAGGGGAATGATATCTGGTGAACGAGGTGGCCAGGGAATTGGGCCATCCGTTCCAATCCACCAATCTGGAAATGTTTGATTTAGGAATCCACGGACTTGCAGTCCCCAATGTGGTGGTGCACCATCTTGCTAGAAAATGATGGTTGGTTGAAGGTCATCTAGTTGTGGTGCCACATATTCAGTCAAAAGGTCAAAGTAAACATTTGCAGTAATTGATGTCTCGTTGAAGAAAAATGGACCAAGGATTCGATTGCACATGATCCCACACCACACATTAACCTTTGGACTATCTCGGTGAAGTTCACTAGTGACATGGGGGTGATCTGATCCCCAGATTCTCACATTATGTGTGTTCAGTTTCCCTGAGACATGAAAGGTTGCCTCATCACTAAAACAAACTCGGGTGAGGAACGTTTTATCCTCGGAAATTCGTTCCAGCATGTTAACTGCAAACTCTTTTCGTCTTGGTGTATCACTTTTGCACTTTGTAAGCTGCATTTTGTTGTGAGTTGTACTTTGTAAGCGTACAATCGGAAGTTCTTGTGTAGGACTTTGTGCACTGTTGAACGTGGTAGCTCTAATTGTCTGGCAGCAGTACGGATGGACGTTCTGGGAGATTGAATACAGGCTTGTCTTACACGATCGATGTTTTCCTCAGATGTTCTTGGTCGTCCACTCCTCCCTTTATCCAACACTGTCCCTGCCTCCATAAATTTCTTGTGCCATGCACGAATTGACGGACGTGACGGTGGATCTCTTCCATACTTTGTTCTGTAGTTTCGCTGAGTCTGCTTATCCGATTTCGTTTCAATAAACCATGATACACATTGTGCCTTCTCTTGAGGAGTAGCCATTTTTTAGAGTTTCTTTAAAAAAATACCTCTTTCATCAACGTGGTACCTGAAATACACAAATGCAATGTGATTAAAAACTTTGATAACCACTTAATACATAGAACAAATTTGATTAAGATATGTCATCAATTGCTTTTGTAACAAATTTTTGAAATTGTAAAGAGACTTTATGGACACCCTGTATTTCCAAACCCACACTTCTTACTACCAACGCTCACAGATTACGATCAATCTCTTTCTTCTATACACAGATTATCCAAACTACAATTAGATATTAAACTATCTGGTACATAATCACAGTCAAGCAAGGAAGAAATAGAATTCTGTTCTTTCATTTCAACTTCATCCTTCGAAGTCGTAAGTGACGTAATTCTCACCCCGATACTTTCGAGTGGTATGTTGTAACACAGTCTCGTTTCCCATTGTTGTATGTGCATATTCCGTTTCAGTATACTGAAATTGAAGTCTTGTTCATAATACGTTATTTTGTTCGCCAAACCCATCTGCCCTGAGTTACATCTGATGCACCTGGTCATTGTAGACGAATACTAGCAAGGTCCTGTTTGACATGTCCTCTCATTTCATTCTAGGTCCCTACCGTCTTTCTGAGGCCTTTAGGCACATTATTCATAACTCTATTTGCTAATCTATAATTATTCATATGCGCAGCAGAACCAAACTAACGGAATCTCTCTTAACATTTGAACAATGTGCTGCAATGTTAAAAATAATTTTACTGTCTGTGCAATATTATTGATAATGGTAAGTGTAAAATATTTTATTTTTCATGGGTGCAGTCGGTTATTCGATATGGTATTTGAAATTGGGTAAGTACTTATTATAAAAAATTAAAAAGACTAGTTTCTCTTCAAAGCAGAATAATTAATTTTAAAATAAATAGTAAGGGCACAAATTTAATGTAATTTGAAACATATTGCAATTTAGGCATTTTTCCACTTAGATATTTATGCCCTTTATAATGCAAAAAAAATAAAAAATTCTACTCTAAGAGTTAATTGTTGACTGTAAAAGAATTATTATCGTAGATTTAATGGTTTAAGGCAGTTCTTCTCAAACTTTTATGCTTCACTTACCCCCTGGAAATGTGTATGTAACTGGCGTACCACTTGTATAGATAGATAAAACTATAGTTATAGTATAAAAAAGGGAATAAAATAAAACATATATACAGGGTGAATCTGAAAAAGTGGGCAAAACTTTACGGGGTGGTAGAACGCAGCTATACGAGCAATATTCGTCATAGAATGTATGGTCGGAACGCAAGCGGTGAGAAGTTAAAAGGTAGTTTTCCACTGTCACATTTAAAGAATGAACAGAAGAAGGAGAGGAGATACTTCAGAAAACATTTTATTAACAGGAATGTAATTGAGGTACATGCTCAAAGAAATTGCTCAGAAGAGCTGCCGCCAGCTGTAATGCAGGCTTCACACCTGCGGGATACACCGACGCACATTTGCGAAGACACCAGGCACCTTTTATACCATTTCCAACGCCACCTAGCGGCTCGCCGTTTGCGTTCCGACCATACATTCTAAGACGAATATTGCTCGTATAGCTGCGTTCTACCACCCCGTAAAGTTTTGCCCACTTTTTCAGATTCACCCTGTATACATATAACATATATCTAGCGACCTTTGAGTTCTCACGACGTACACCAAAAACTTTTACTGCGTATACCACGTTGAGAATCCTTATTTTAAGGTATGTAATTCCACCCGTGGAAAAAAATGCATGAAGATTTCTCCTCTCTTGAACCAAATACTTCAAATCCTTACCTTTATATATATATATAGTAAATGAGTTACACGCGTATTCTTTCAAGTTCTTACTGTAGGAGTATTTTAAAAATATTACCAATATAGAACTCTCTATCGCTATTTCACAATGATTTAAAATCATCTAGTTTTTCTCCCAAGAAATTTAATCTGTATAGATTTACTGTTGTTTTAAAGATATAAATTGAATACTCATTATCTTAACCTAGACGATCTCTTACTTTTTTGGATATAAATATCACTTCACAAGCAAATATATGCGCAATTAGTTTCATCTGCATATATAAGCAATATAGATGTATTCTTTGCTCTTGCTTCTTTTTCAAAATTATTTTTATCGTGACCCAAAATAAGAAATACATTTTATATCGCGACAAAGTACAAACACTTCATCTTTTTGTTTATTCTAAAAATATATCAACCCATTTTGAAAGCGATTTTTACTAAGTTGATTGAAATGTTACTGTCGTAAACTCAACTGTCTGCAGTGTCGCACGTGGGGCGGCAAATACACGTTTCAGACGAATTTGAAGAAATATTACTGCTTTCTGGTAACTTAGTTAAATCAGACTCGAACCCACTGAGCTTAAATAACGATGACAAACACAATTCATTCCTTTCTTGAGATAAATATCAAATTTCACTGCCAGAGATTACTATTCTCTGCAAGTTTCTCGATTTTCGCCTTTTGAGAAATTATACCTAGCGCCGGTGCGTAGGATCTCCAGCGCTGACCTCCAGAGTAAGCCTGTCGAGCAGACTCAACTTCGAAGTTTTCCTCTCGTTGTTTATAACCTTCTTTACAGACGGGGCTTCCTGTGCTCCGTTTGCTCTCCTATCGACCATGTTCAGTTGTTTAATCAGTATAGAAGAGATGATTCTTGTGGAGTGTAGGTTCTATCCTGCATTCTACAAGAAATGAAATTTTACAAGAATGGAATTCAGAAGAAAGGGAGAACTTTCCTGCTCTTGTAGGTGCGGATAATAAGGGGTAGGCGGGGAATGTATATTTTACCAGCTGAGCTCGTCGATCCTGACAGTTACAATTGTTATATGAACTTGAAATATATCGCACTCGATAACATCCTTTCCGAAAAACCCACTGATAATTCGTCACCAACAACGGTCTGACAGCTACATGGAATTTTTCTTTTGACACTTATAAAAACAGAAATCGCGACTGGTCTACAGAGAAGACACTGATCACAAGACCTTCTCACCTACCAATTTGATGCTTTAGCGAGTGTAAACAACATTATCTTGGACATTCGGTTATATACGTTGAACCACCTAATGTTGGTATAATGTATTATTAATGTATATTTTATGACTAATATATTGTTATATATTTTCAAAATTAGTACTAACTTTTACGAAACACCTACAGTTCATATTATAAATAAAAAATTTACAATAATGCACTTAAAAGAATTTGGTAAATATAAGTTTATGACATTAAAATTTAATATTGAAATATGCATTTTTTTAATGAGCTAAGTTATTGAGTAATATACGAACCCGAGGAAAACATTTAGTATCTCGTGATTTCTCGCCACTCAAATGTTTCAATATTTTACCTTAATGTGACACTGGGGTCTGAAATTTCTTAACTTTTCTCGGATTTTGGAAAAGAAATAACCCTATATACTAATATACTGCTGGGAAAACCAGTTTTGATTTTCTCAGCACCCACATATTAAATATAACCTCTGACTCTCGAGGGACCTGTCAGATCGAAAACCGCCTAATGTTCCTAACTGGTAGCACCTGAAATTCCTCTAGGCATTAATTTTCAGTTTCTTATAGCACTCAACCACTTTTCAAACATGAATTTGTTATATGTAGAATAAAATTAATAGTCATCATCATCATCATTATCCTCAAGCAGCCATGGGATACGGAGGTCCAACCAGACTGTACAATTTATTTCTCCAAGCATATCTGTCCTGAGCTATATCTCCTGCATCTGGTCACTGCACACCAATTCTAACAAAGTCCTATTTGATATTGCCTGCCCACAGCATCCTAGGTCTCCCCCTCTTTCTGAGGACTTTAGGCACACTGTTCGTAACCCTATCCGCCAATCTATAATTATCCATACGGGCAACATGGCCAAACCAACGGAGTCTATCACTACACAATATGCTGTTTAAAGGAGGTTTGTTAAAAAAGTCTTTGCCTAACCTCATCATTAGTTACAAAGTTGAACCACCTAATGCCCAAGATACTGCGTAAGCATCTGGAATCAAAGGCATCTAGTTTCCTGTTATCTTGTTTACAAAGTGTCCAGGTTTCACTAACATAACTAACCCTAGAAAGAACCAAACTGTTATACAGTCTAATTTTAGTCTTTAGGTGTATATGCCTATTTCTCCACAATCTCCATAGATTCTTAAATGTCCCGGCAGCAATCCCTATTCGTCTGTTAATCTCATGCCGCACATCACCATTATCTGTTACATAGCTCCCAAGATAATTAACCTGCTCAAGACTGCAACCATTCAGATTAACTGAATCACAGCCTGCGTGACCAATTTTCATCATTTTAGTTTTCTCTCTGTTTATAACCAAACCTACTCTACTACCAGTTTCATCAACAGCCCTAATTAAAGAGTTCATCTCATCAATATCATTTGCCTAAAGGGCTATATCATCAGCATAATCTAAATCAAAGATTTTCGTATCTCCAGTCCATTTAAGGCCAAATTCTTTCCCTTGAAGTGAATTTCGCATAACATTATCAATAACCAAACTAAAGAGAAAAGGAGACAAAATGCACCCTTGTCGAACACCATAAGCGATGCTAAACCAATTGCTACAAGCCTTACCAACTCTCACACATGACTCAGTGTTATTATAGAGAGCTTTCATTATGTTAACTAACTTGTCATGTATACCATATGATTTCACAATCAACCACAAATTATGACGATCAACAGAATCGAAAGACTTTTTAAAATCAACAAGGCTAGCAACCAAAGGTTTCTGAACTCTAAACATTTCTATAGATTCTGCCTAAGTGAAAATATCTGATCCACACATCCCCTACCACTTCTGAATCCACATTGCTGATCACGCAATTGACTGTCAACCAGATTCTTAATTCTATTTAGCACAATTATGGAAAGAACTTTCCCTGGAACAAAGAGTAGGCTAATACCCCTATAGTTATCACAAGAACTGCGATCACCTTTTTTGAAAATAGGGATAACAATAGCTCTGGTAAAATCCTTAGGAACCATGCCTTTATCATAAAAGATATTCAAAATTTCTGTCCTCCAAGTGATAACCGAAACATTCCCAGCTCTAAGCATTTCCGTAGTAATTTCATCTACTCCCTGGGGATTTGTGCAATTTAAGTTTAGAAATAGCCAAAATAACTTCATATTGCGTTATAGAGCCAACATTAAAGACAGTAATGCAACTATCATAATTACAAACAATGGGAGTAGAACTAACTACATTGTTTAGAACATCACTGAAATTCTCAGCCCATCTAGCCATGACAGAATCCTCCCCTTCTGTAACCTTACCTTGGTTATCCTTCAATCCTTGTATGCCTGTCCGTTTTCTACCACACAAAACATTAACTATCTGGTACAGCTCTCTGCTGTTGTGCTGCCCTAACTGCTTCCTCGGCTTTGTCAGCCAAGCCATCTAGCCAAAAATTCTTATCAGCAACTAACTGATCCTTTACACGTTTATTAAGTTCTCTGTAATGCTTTCTATTACGACTAGTAGGTTATTGATTAAGGACATTCCTGCAGTTCTTCCTTTCTGAAATAAGCTCAAATACATTATCACTTAAACAATTATTCTTCCTCTGCTCCTTTTTTTCCTGAAAGAGCACTGTTAGTTTCCAAAAAAGCCTGTTTAAAATGGCCCCATTCTTCCTCAACTTCAGTAGTAAGCGAACCATGACTGTCATAATGACTAAGTGACCTATCATGGAAAGCTTTAGCTATAACTGGGTATTTCAGAGATTCAGAATTAAAGTTAAGTTTGTTAAACCTATGACAACACTTTTGAAGTTTAAGTTGCAAGACACTTTTAACAAGATAATGGTCAGATCCAATTTCAGCTTCCCTATATGCCCTTGTAACAGATAGTGTCATGAAAAAATTGATAAATGAATAGTATTATGACAAAAAAGTCTGTAATATATTTTTAATGTGTTCTACATTTTCCTCAAAAAAATAAATAAATTAAAATCATCGTGTGCATAACGTACACTTTTTTTTTCGGTTGTAAAGAAAACTATATTTTCATAACTTCTGCTAGTAGAGTGGACATTTTGTAAAAAATTTATAAAAATTATTCACTTTTAATACTTTCTGAGAGTTCTATAGTATTAGAATATCAAATGATATTTCTGATCAAATAATTGTTCATAATCAATATGGCAAACAATAACCAAGGGAATGAAATGGAGATGCTATTTATAAGAGGCTGGTTTGCATCCGAACGAGGTAGAAAATTATTTCCCAATTCGTCCCGGAAAACTAGAATTTTTAAATACAACATAGAATATGGTTTTATATATGTAATAACATACCTAAATGAGGCCAAGCAGTGATCTCTGATGAGGGAATCTCACCCAAGATGATAACCCATTGAAACTTTCCAAAGATTTTCGATTTTGGAAGTAGTTCACCCCATTCCCCCAAAAAAAGAAGTGGTTCTTAGGTTCGTTTATTGTTTTACCTCTGAGTGGCACTTTTTTGCACACCATGGGCTAAATGGCCAGGTCACAAGGACCCCGAAGGCTCAGAGAAGGTTAGGGGAGTGGACCCAAGGGAGCAGCTGTTGGGAGACAGATAGCAGCCTCAGGTCAAGGCCATCCAGCGTGTTCTTTAACGTTGGGTTGTTTTACCTCTGAGCGGCACTTTTTTGCACACCATGGGCTAAATGGCCAGGTCACAAGGACCCCGAAGGCTCAGAGAAGGTTAGGGAGGGGACCCACTGGAACAGCTGTTGGGAGACAGATGACAGCCTCCCGTCAAGGCCATCCAGCGTGTTCTTTAACGTTGGATTGTTTTACCTCTGAGTGGCACTTTTTTGAACACCATGGGCTAAATGGCCAGGTTACAAGGACCCCGAAGTCTCAGAGAAGGTAAGGGGACCCACTGGAATAGCTGTTGGGAGACAGATGGCAGCCTCCCGTCAAGGCCAAGATGTGTCTAATGTTTCAAGATGTGTCTCAAAGATGTGTCTAATGTTTTAGAAAATATATATTATATTGGCAGATTTACCTGGCATACAATTTGTCAGGCATATATAAATCATTGCAAATGAAAATTAACTATGGTGTGAGGTGCATAAAAAATATTAAGGTACTAAAAGTTATTATTATTAAACAAATTAGTTATTACTTAATGTAATATTTGAAACATTTATTAATTATTTGTATATACTTTTATTAGGATTTACATATTTATCAAATTAAGATAATAATTTCAGCTTCCGATATGAACTTAGTTTTTGAAGCTTTCTTTGAATAAAGAAGCTCGTTTATGCACGTGCCTAATTAGAACGACTTCAATATTCATGGAGACTCGCGCAATGACCCACTAACTGATGATTATTGACCCAGTGAACAATGAGTTTATCACGCGAAATTTGAAAGAAATTAGTTAGATGCATTCGGTATTTCAGATTTATTTGCGGCAACAGTTATTTTGAATAACTTCCAAGCGTTAATGTTTAAAACGCGTAATCGGATTTTAGTTTAGTTTGATGCATTTTTTTTTCCAAATTTATTAGTAGCAACACTTATTTTGAATAACTTTCAAACGTTAATGTTAAGTCTAGGGGTATTTCGAGAAATTATAACTCCCTCATCACAATTTTGATTGACCCCATTGGGTTCTCACATAGTCTATATTTCTTCTCTGGGTGAGGGAACGTTCATGCAAGTTGTGTGCCTTCAGTTCTTCTGGGGACCGAGTGCATAAACGGACAGACATACAGACAAACGTTCTTCTTTATATATTAGATTTCTAATATTCTATGTATAATTGAAAGAAATATTTAAAAATTAAATATTCTGAGTCCTCAGCCCGAACAGGTCTGTGTTATTTTGAGTCCGAGCTCGAAGACGTCTGTGTTATTTTTGATCCCGGCAAAGCCCAATCCCGAACTCATCTCTATTAGGAAGGAAGCATCGAAAGGCACTTTTCATAACGTGGCAATCGTTACTCTCGTCCCTCGCGTTTCTAAAATATTGTGAAAAATCTAGTTTCACATTTCTTTCCTTTTCTTTCCAGGAGCCATCTCCTGGTCGAGTGGTTAACGAGCTTTGCTACTAATATAAGTGATCTGGGTTCTAGCCCGGGTAAGGTGTGATTGTTCGTGTTTTCTTTCTGCTGAGGACCCGCTATCCTCACAGACCTACCATGGGGTATAAACTGACAGGCTCCTGACATAACTCTATAACAAGCAGCTTCTCCGACTTCGGCCATGTATGAAGGTCGCTGACCCCCGGCCCAGTGTCATATATCAGCGGACAACACCCTCTCACCCACTTGCTACATCGATTAACATTCCAGTAAGCACTGCCTTGACCGGGTCTTGCTGGAACGGAGGCATCCCACCTCGAATATGCCTCTTTGGCGAAATACCAAATAATATACAAAAATAAAAATTATTTTCAAAAGGGCTGTAGACAAGCTCTTCTAACCTGACGGGTATTTTCAAGAGATTTAGGTAAGAACTGTAATAAATAGGTGTATATCATAAGTATAAACTTTGATAAAATATACTTGTATTGATTTAAAAGTTTTGTAATGGAACTCTGTGTTGGTACGATAATGTTATAATGTTGATAAGTTTATTGATGTGCTAGTTTCTGGGAAGTAATTAGGTGTAAGAGCTTGGATATGGTTCGCACAGGACTGCATAGTGATACAGTTCGAAATGCTGATAATGGTATTCTGTATATTTGCATTGTCTGTGGTGACATAAAAGAACATGTGCAACAGTTTATACCAGAAAATAGAAAAAAAGGTTTATTGATCGCGTTATTCAGTGTCGGTGCTTTTTTTTTTATAAATATAGACTGGAAATGCATTGTTCACGAATTTGCATTGTTTTGACAAGTTGTCTCTGATTGGATTATTTACTTGGTTTTTAAGTGGGAAGCAGAACTGCATAGCGACATCAGAGCAGAATAATCCAATCAGAGGCAACTAATATGAGAAGTAAGATGACACCGATTGATTTCTAGTAATATATATATATATAAATCTTACCAAGCTCTTCACTGTTCCATTTCTTATCAAATTCAGAGTGGCAGTCAGCATAGAAAATATCAACGCAAGCACAGTTGGGACTTCAACCTTAGAATAGCAGAATACTGCTCGGGCGAGGGGTAAGGGTCAGTTGATAGCCCTCCAGGAACGTAATCTCTAGTTTCCATCGGTGTCCCACTGCCCTCGGACAGTAGGGGCACCGATGGGATTTGGAAAAGGTTGTTGTCCATCGGATGGGATGTAACGCCATGGCACAGTCTGCGGGAAGGTACCCTGCGCCTTTTAAAGAACAAACTGGATGGATTTGATGGTGGACTACCATCTGTCTACTGTACAGTGGATCACCTCACCCAACCTTCTATGAGCCCTCGGAGTCCATGAGATATGGCGATTTAGCCCATTGTGTGCAAAACAGTTCAGAGGTAAAACAACCCAACCTAACTGCTTTGGGACAACATCAAAAACCATACTTCCCTACTTTCTTTTGAGTTGATTTCGTTATATGAATTGCTTTCTCTTGTTTAGAAGCTCATGTTCCACCACTGAATCCATATGTGATGGATTTTCACATGTCTTTGCAGTCTGTTACATTCACACGTGGTCAGAATATGCGTTTTTTCACCTATTTTTTATGATAGCAATTAATATTTAAAACAATTTTTCAAGAAATATAAAAAAAATATTTATTATCCCAATCGAGGTCAGAATTTAACCTTCAAATTTTGGAAAGTGGGAAATGTCAAGTGAAGTGTTTTAAACAGACGATGTATGCCGAGTGATTGTAATTAAACTGCGTTACTTTGTATGTCTGCGGAAAAAATAATTAGTTGCACAAAGCTGAAATTTGAAGCGGATAAAGTGAGGTAATGGGAAATGCAATGACAGATAAACAATTAAATTGCTTTAAAATCTTCCAGCTGGTGGAACACGTGATGTACTGAAAAAACATGCAAATTATTCTCCAATCACATATCAATAACAGAACATAAGATCAGGTGGTAATAGAATGTAAACAGAAAACTATCATGATACCTGACCTTTTTGGAATACAGAGAATGATCATTTTTACTTTGCCAAACTTTCCATATTAGTGGATAGGAAGATCCACGACACCGGAATTGAAGGATCGTATCTTAATGGTAAACCTCTATTGCAAAACAATAGCAATGACACTGCTGCTTTAGCCGAATATCGCTTACTGAAGAGATTGAGACGTCTGTGAAAAAGTGAGTTACGAAACACGACTCAGAATTTTGAAAAACGGTTATTATAATTATTGTACCATTGTAGAGGAAGTCTACCTGTTTTCGAACGCATTGTGGATGGCTAGTGCAGTAGTCTTCTTTTAGAACCTGGCGGATTCAACACATCTGAATCTTGCGTGATCGGCTGTCTTCAAGGTCCTACGAAGTGTGTTGCGCTGGTTACTGTACAAAGTGGCATTTTCAAAGCTTAGGGCTGGATAGGATAGAGGTGGACAACAATTGGCGATGGGACATTTTACGGAGTGAGGAGCAGCACTTCCTGCTGAATGGTAATGTCAACTCTCAGCATTGTTGGGTAAGGGAATCGTCACATTCTCTGGCGATGATGAAATTTCGCAGCATTCTCCCCCTGCTAGCGTGTGGTGTGCTTTCACTGGTACTATTCACCCTCCTTTTTCGAGAAGGTCCAAGCCATAATTTCCGAACTCGTACCATATCCAGAGCACAATGCAATCCTAATCTAGCGTTTTAACTCTATCCGTAAAGACAGAGGCTGCTGAGGGAAAAACGAGAAATGTTTTTTTGCGTTGTATAAGTTGAAAAAATATATTACTATCTGGATTTCCATAATCATTCATTAGTTGGTATTACCAAGGTTTAAGGATACTAAAGTTGGAAAGCAGAAACTTCATTCACTTTGAGAAAAATATTTGCCATAAGATATATATTTTTCTTCTAGTTTTTTAGTAATCTTTACATCAGCTGTGTCGCCTTTTTTTTCAGTATAGTTGACTAATTCTCCAGGTAACGAAAGCCTCAATGTAAAGACAACATTCATTAAAAATAACCCATTGTCCACGTTTTGAGTAGAAGTCGTTTTTCAAGTAAATGGTCTGTTAAATATGCACTCAGCAGCCACTTTATTACGTACAGTTTCATGTTATCTCAGAAATAACTCAGATACATAACTTAGTATCTTCTTAAATAAACTTTTCCCGAAAATCATCGCAATCAAATCTATTTCATTGTCCGATTTTCAACAATATTCGTTCAGTATTTTGAGACTTACGGAAATTGTAATATTCAACAGCTAAAATGAGAGCTTAAATAATTGCTCTGTTAAGTTAATAAAAACAAGTTTAAAAAGAATGCAATAACCGTTATACTAAACTTTACTAACACGTGTAAGAGTGTTTGTAGTTATAATATGCAATAATTATGTTAATTTCCGCTAATAAAAAATGACGTTTTGCCGAACAAGCTAACTTGCTAAATGTTTCAGCTTTTATAACTCTTTAAATATTGAACATATTATTTTTAGAAATTTGCTTTTTTCAAAAATATTATCTGGATTTAAATAGATTTGATTGAGATCTTTAACTTTTATTTGGCAGCATTTCTCATAAAACTCTTATTTAGGAAATTGCTGATTTCTGCACCTGAGTTACTATTGACATAACATAGAACTGCGCTTAATCCATGTGGTCGCTTAGTGTACATCGGTTCCTACGCAATGAGAATGCCTGCCGATTTCAAGACGTGAAGCGACAGCAGAGCTAGTTACATTTTCGCCCGCTATGGCGCTGGCGATCCGCTGTTTTGCTTGCTACTTGCCAAATTGCAGTATAGGTTATTAAACTGTTTAGCGCATGATTCAAAATTGGATTCTGATGCGGATTTGTTCATATGTGATTTATTTACTGTTCTGTCTACTTTCTGCTGTCTTTAACTAGAAGTCTCAACGATAATGCAGCATTTTGTGATGTTTTGCAGAAGCGAAACTCAGTTTCTATCGAATCTTTTCCAAACTAGATCTGCAAGACAGGTGGCTGCAGCAATATGTCGGCAACGTAAGATTGACATAAGTAATTACAACAAATTTCTGAGATCACTTTTCAATAAATAACATTTTGGAATCGCAGAAATCTTTACAATATACGCAACTCAGTTACACTGCCCTAGCAAATTATTAGAGAATTTCCGTGTTATGTGAATGGGAATCTTATTTCGAAGCTCTGTAACTTCTAAATTATTCATTTACTGAAAACATGTTACTGGAAATAAATGAAAGATCGTAATCTTATCTCTTTAAATCTCGATTTTCAACAGTATTCGTCTACTATTTACGGAATTATGGAAGCTAGAATATTTCACAACAGTAATGGGTCATAATAATTTATTTCAGATATTAATAAATAATAAGTGTTTTTTCAAATGATTTAATGAAATATAAATTTTAAAAGTTGCATAATGATTATTTCGATGTTAGATAATTATGAATGATATTTGTGAAACAAGATGATTTATTATCAAATTTTCCAGCTTCCCTAACTCTTTAAATACTGAACAAATATTGATGATAAATCGAGTTTTAAATAAATTTGATTATCTTTAACTTCAGTCAGTTTTTCATTAAATGCATCAAATGACATGGTACAGACAAGTACCCTTCTGCACACACGAGCTGCTCTAAAAGAATCTAGATCGGTCTGTAGTTACCAGTCTACAAACTTTATCTTCATCACATTTCTCTATTAAATGCATATTTTAGATTTATGGAGCAGAGATGGCCAAACCATCGATCCCGACTACCACCAAATATATATATATATTAATTTAATAGAATTATATGTCTTTCGTTCAGTCACTAAAGGTGAAACGACGGCATTCCAATACTATGTATTTATCCTATGTATCCTAATGATACATTCAAGGTTTAAGAAAAACGAATTTGAATTAACGATATTTTCACGCTTTCAGTACCGAATGTTGGATTATCATCACTATGGTCGAGTGGTTAGCCCCCTTGGCTACTGATCTAAGGGACCTGGGTTCGAGCCCCGAGTAAGTCATGGATGTATGTGTCGTTTTTCTGCTGAGGTCCTGCCAGCCTCACAGACCTTCTACTATGGCATATAAACTGACAGGCTCATGTTAGACATCTGTGGCAAGCAAGCTGCTTGAGCAGGTATGTATTTTATTTTACAGCTACTGATACTATCCTCCCTATATGATTCTGATGTTCCTATAGGTTCGGATCACAAATTGGCATGCATTGCAAAATTTCTCCACTAATGCATCTGGTTTCTAAATGTCGCCAATGCATAAACTGGAAGGATAGTTGTGTACCAATCCCCAGTGATGCTGCATAGAACCGTCCCGGTCTAACACATTAATGTCCGACCCCGCCTTCCCTTGGTGCATGACGTTAGTACCTTTCAAAAAGTTTTTTCCAAAAAAGATATTCTCTTTTCGGAAGAAACAGAAATTGAACGCTGTCAGACCGGTGTACCCTACTGATCTGGTCACCTATGGCCATATTTTTTCTTTTTTCCTGCCCTGTTGGGGATTGGTCAACTTCACAGGGTCTTCGTGATGACCATTTACGCCTATGACATTGGACTGATTTACGGCTTTGAGCTTGATTATGGCTTCTGGACTTGCTGCAGAGGTGGACATCTGTTGAGTGAGAATTTGCCGCTGTGTTTTCTGTTTGCCTGTGGGTTGCCAGCCCTAAGTGAACAGAGGCACGGGATACCTTATATCAGCTGGTGGATAAATTTGATTATAGGCCATTGCAGCTACCTGAACCCTCACTTACTTAGTTGGGCATCGCTAATCGTAAACTGGAGTAATATGTCTCAGGCAGGTCTTATGGCTCTTGAAAAGGTTTACTTAAAAACTGTGGTTCTTGAAGTTCCTACCAACATGGATCACTTCAACCTGTAGCAGTGGAGGAACAGGTCTTTGCCCCATACCTGCTATCACGGGGTTGTTTGATATTGTTGGTCCTGCGTTTTTCTCAATTAACCTAATTTCTTCAAAAAATCCTACTAGTCATTTTCTCTCTGCAGGTATATGAAACGTGAGGACGCTATGTAGAGTTTATTCTCTTGATGTCCTCACGCAGGAATTCCAGAATTATAAACTATAATTTCTAGGATTGCAAGAGACCAGATGGACAGGTTAAGGTAAGAAAATTAAAAATAACTCTAAATTTCTCTTTTCAGTGAAGAGATCTCGTGCTCTAATACAGCCAGAGATCACAAACAAATGTTTTCCGATTATATTCTGGAAGAATTACACGTTGAATGTATTAGAAGAGGTCTCGACCCGTTACTTCTGTTTTATAAGTTCTAAACTGATTACATACTGGATAAAATGATTTAATATCTAATGTTTCCGAAGCGTTCGTTTCTTTTTCGCCAACATAACGTTATACTACTGGGATTCGGACCGTTAATTCAATCACGCAAGGTGTCGAACCTGTTACGTAGCCGATCAACTGGGTCGAACCGGATAAAGTTGCAATTTCATAACTCATGTTCTAATTGAGCAACATATCTAAAACTAATGTTTTCTGATTATATTCGGGAAGAATTACAAGTTGAATGTATCGGAAAAGGTCTCGACCCGCTACTATTTATTTTATGGGTTAACAGCTTAAAAGTTCAGTTACCGCTCTGATTTCCACTCTAACCACACTTTCGCTCTAAACCAAAGCTTCTTATATCATACCAAACCTGGTCACTACAATAACAGAACGATTGATATTCATAACAAACTTGCATTCTTATAATTCGACTGTAGGCTGTTAAATTTTTTTTAAATCTGCTAAACAATTTTAAAATATTCTTAAAAATTTAAATACAATTCATTCATTGTTATGTAGGCTTAAAAATAAATGGAATTCAATGAAATATTACCCAAATTCAATTGCTTAAATTTTTATATATATTTCCTTCCTCGCCAATGAGAGAGCTAATGAGCTCTCCAGGTGGCCTTTGGTAAACCAGGTATGTTTATAACTGTGTTTTCCCACTATTTGTTGTTACCAGGTTCTATTCTATTAATTAAATTTGTATTTGTAATTTGAGACTGGTTGATCGAAGTTTCACCCTACATAGCAATAGAAAATATTGAATACTTCTGTTTAAACACTGGTTTTGTTTGCTATTATAACACACAAATATATTGTTTGTGTTGCAATGTTCCGAAATATTTGTAACCTATTTTGGATATAGTGTTATTTGCTTTGCTACAGAATTTAAATAGAACAATTATTATTTTATGAAAATTGTTAATTAATGGATAAAAAGTGTGCTTTCGACACACTGACACATAAAATGAAACTTTCAAGGGTAAATTAGTGAAACTTGAATGAAGAAATGAAAGCTATTACATGAAGTCACAGTGATGATACAATCATACATTCTGTAGGGAATGTAGGAAAGTATCATTCATGCATTTCAATATATCATCTAGTGATTAGAAGGTTAGATATATCGTTAAGATATATCTGTAATGTACCATTGGGACCTGACGGCGAATTGTTATGTAATTTAACGAAAGGCATTTCTAATACTAATTAATTTATAAATTTTGTGGTAGTTCAGGATAATAACTTTGATATTTTAATTTTCTTCTACCCCAAATGTTAAAAGTTACTTCTCTCATCATTGGTTGATTTTTGAGTTTGTCTATACGTTTCTCAATACGGTTCTTCTAAGACGTTGACCACTAGCAAGAAGCAACGTATCAAATGAATGCCTGCTACGCCAGAGGATCGTGCATTTTGAAAAACTGTCTAATTTAAATTATCCATTTAAATAATAAATAAATATCCCCTCAAACAGCTGCTTGTCATAGAGTTAAGTCAGGAGGATTTCAGTTTATACCCCATAGTAGAAGGTCTGTGAGGATGGTGGGTCCTTAGCAGAAAGAAAACACGAACAACCACGCCTTACTCGGGTCTCGAACCCAGATACCTCAGATCAGTAGCAAAGCGCGTTAACCACTCGGCCACGAGATGGGCTCCTGGAAAACAAGGAAAGAAGTGTGAATATCGTTTTGTCACAATATTTTAGAAACGGGAGAGACGAGAGTAACGATTGCCACATCATGGAAAGTGCCTTTCGATTCTTCCTTCCTAATAGAGATGAGTTCCGGATTGGCTTTGCCGGGCTCAAAAGAGCACCGGTCTGAGATCACTTTTGGATGGTGGAACATATCGCCTTGTGATCCGATTCAGGCCTTCTTCCACCTGGCTGTGTGCTAGCCAAATGATGGTCTATGCACTCCACCAATTCTCTGGACCACAGCCAATCGGACCTCTCCTGGAAAGCAATATATTCTTGCTTTGTCAGGGGCGTCTCGGATTTACGTCTATCCGATATCATAAGGTCTTTTAATCGTTCCAAGTCTGTCACTTTGCGGCTATCTAGATAACGATTTCACAAATCACGGATATGTTCCCCCAAATGACCCCTGGTATCAGACTGCAATTTTCTGGCCCTCTCAAGCCTTTGCTTATGCTCAATAGCCGACACCATGCATCTGTCCAGTACATAGGTCTTGAGCCGATCATAATGCTCAGCATCATCTAAGGGTAAGCTAACCAGAAATCTGCCAAATTTTTCCTCGGGACAAAGGCAGAATACTGCACCATGAAGATCACGTGGTGCTCACTGCGCTCTAAATGCTGCCTGAATAGTTTTAAAAAATGGCATTTCGTAGATGCTCTTAGGCGGATTGCCAATAACCGGCCAGAGAAGCGACGACCACCTAGACAACTCTTCTCCGAGCTTCCAAACGGTATCAGGTCCGTTCAGAAGGGACCCGGAAGGCAGTTTCTGTCGTACAGCTTACCATGCGATACTCCAGCCTCTGCCTGCAACCGCATTTTTCGAAATTCGAATTCTCGAATTTCACTCCTCTCCTCAGCTTCACGAATTTCACGGTGTTAATCAGCTTCAATTTCGCGCAAATGTCTCTTTTCCTCCGCCTCAATTTCGCGCAGCCGCACTTTCATGCACATTGTCTCCAATTTGTCGAAGAGTTCGAATCGCGCTGCTCTTTCAGAGCATCGGGACGTTCCACTCTTGGGCGATGCCTATCTTCGGCTTCCCCTACTCTCTCTACTCCAAAAACTACCTCCATGTCTCGTGCGTGGAGCGTTTGTAGTGAACTCTCTGCACTATGATCCGACGGACTACCGTTTTTCGCACTTAGTCGTGTATTGTAGTGGAACATGATGCTTGGGTTGGGTTGTTTTACCTCGGTGCGGCACTTGTTTGCACACATGGGCCAAATGGCCAGGTCACAAGGTTCCCGAAGGCTCAGAGAAGGTTGGGGGAGGGGACCCACTAGAATAGCTGTTGGTTGTCAGATGGTAGCCTCCCGTCAAGCCCATCCAGCGTGTTCTTTAACGTGCACAGGGTATGGCTCTCCCGCACACGGGTCCACGGTTTAACGTCCCACCGACGGACGGTGGCCTTTCCAAGCCCATCGATGTCCCCTACTGTCCGTGGGCACGGCGGGGTATTTTGCGGAGATAAATCTCAACGCTGACCCAGCTGGGACTCGAACCTGGGAACTACAGATTACGAGCCTGGTGCGCTACCGACTGAGCCACCCCGCCCCGGAACATGATTCAGCAACATGTAGAGTAGCACACAACAACAGAGTAGCACACAAGAACAAATTCACAGCAATTGAAACTCACCAAACCAATGTTCTCGAAGAGACTTCTCAAACGACGACACACACAAAAAATAAATCACACCACCCTTCATGTACCTCGCTCAAGAACCATCTCTGCTGACACCAATCAGTCAGAAGATGTTTTCGTGGAGATCTAAATTAGTTGAACCGGCGTGTGGGTTCCCAGCGTTAGTTTAAAAGCTACCTAATGCAGCGTATACATCAGGAATATGGCGAGCTGGGTAGTCGCATGTATCGACAGACAACGTACCAATATATACAACACATTTATTGTTCTCAATATAATTATGTTAATAAAACTATTTGCACCGACCCTACACTAGGGCGTTGAACTGCCTTCATGTCTGTTCGGCCACACAAATATGGCCAAACAATGGCCCTAGCTGGATATTTTTCAGCCGCTGACTATATCGCGACAGAGCCTGCTTCTCTGTCCTTCGCTGTTCGCGCTTGACGACGAAAGTCAAGGAGCCGAAGTCTCGCCCCTTCTCTCCAGCACGCAGTCACCTGGGGTCCTTTGTCCACACAGGGCTAAAAAGTGTTGGTCATCGTACCTGGCAAGGGACCCTGTTTGACTACCACATCCCCAGCAGGGGTAATGACCCCTGTTGACTACCACATCCGGCAGCAAGACACTTTGGTTTTTCCTAGTGCTTCGAGGAGGTAAAGGTCATCTGCCCGTTACAAAACATTATGGAAGGTCTTGCACTCTTGAAAAAGGCTTTCAAGCAAGTACTTTTAAAATATTTGGAAACAACCAAAAATCACATGGTGCAAGATCTGGTGAATATGCAGGATGGGGGAGACAATATCGGTATAGTATTGTCTATTGATAGTCAGTTTTTTCTAGCTAAAATTGTGAACATCCTCTTCCTTGAGCGAAAGTCTTGTTGAAGGATTTTGGGAGTCGATTCATCCTTTGTAAACCCAAACATAGTTGTCTATCTTTCTGGGAGTTGTATAGTAAAAACAACACTTTTTATCACCTGTGAGAATGTCTGTTAACTGTTTGGAGTCACTAGGTTTAAATTAATATCCAAAATTACCTGTACCTTGGCTTTACTGTAACCCCCTGCATGAAATAAATTATTCTTATTATTATATCTCCTTGCACGAGTTGACTCTCGTCCTGTTCTGATGTTCTGTCAGTTTGTGTGGTACCCAATTGTCACAGATCTTTCGTAACTTTGAGTGATGATGAATAATTCTTTGAACACTGCCAATCGATACATTGACATCTAAACTTATCAATGAACAGTGATGTGGAGATATTCTAATGAGTTCACGAACTTTCTCTCCTTCACGGTCTCCTTCGGTCTTTCTGAACGAGGTAGGTTTTGAACTTGTGTAGTCATGCTCTGAATTTGCGCATCCATCCATATATTTGTATAAATCGGCATGAATCGTTTTCGCGTCGTCCCCAAGCTGCATCCATGTGAAAAGGTAAAATATTTATCCATGTTTATCAGGCGACATAGCAATATTACATTGAAACTGATACCTCCGCATTATTTCACTGGAGCTGATTACTCTTCTTATTGCTCTGGATCCGATTCCTTCACGTTTTATAATGGATCCGATTCCTGCATATTATTATATTTGAGGCAATTGCTCCAATTATTACACTGCAACAGATCCACCACATTGCTACACTGCAGCCGATTCCTTCACATTGTTAAGTTGGAGCCGATTTCTCCATATTACTACACTGGAGACGATTCCTACACATTGCTACACTCCAGCAGATTCCTACACATTGCTACACGTCAATATATTCCGATATATTATTACAATCGAACCGATTCCTTCACATTATTACATTGGAGACGATTCCTCCACGTTGCAACATTGGAGCCTATTCCTACACAATGCTACACTCCAGTCGATTACTGCACAATATTAAATGGAGTCGATTCCTCCACGTTATTATACTGGAGCTCATTCCTGCACGGTGTTTCACTGAAACCGGTCCCTCCGCTTATTTCTCTGGATCCGATTCCTTCATGTTATTATATTAGAGCCGATTGCTCCAATTATTATACTGCAACCGATTCCACCACATTGCTACACTCCAGCCTATTCCTTCAGATTATTAAACTGGAGATGATTTTTTCACATTATTACAGTGGAACTGATTCCTCCACATTGCTACAGGAGTCTGTCATTTAATATGCCAAAAAGATGATTTGTGAAAAAGGCGAGATCTCAGCGGAAAGATAGCACAAATATCCATGCCTTAACCCGGGGATCGAACCCATGTCCCTTTGATTGGTAGCCAAGGGAAAATGCATTATACTTGTTCTTGCTCTTTCATTTGATGCAAAAAACCACATTTCTTCGAAAAGGAATATTCTGATTTTAATTAAAATACTTTTTTGGCATCTTCACCAATTCTATCGTAAGCATTGTTCTCTTTATGTCAAATTACTGATTAAAAAAAGTTGAGGTTGCATCGTTTAATTTTTATCAGGGGTTAGCAGCTTATCTACAGGTTAAGCCGTGGTACACTGTGTCTAGAAAACCCATACCCTGTGCACCTTAAAGAACACGCTGAATGGCCTTCACAAAAGGCTACCATTTGCCTGCTAAATACTGTCCATTGGGTCCCTTTCCTAACCTTCTCTGAGTGCTCAAGGTCTTTGTGACCCGGCTATTTAACCCATTGTGTTAAACAAAGTGACGCTCAGAGGTAAAAAACAACCAACAAATCATTAAGATCTTAAATTATGAATTTCAATCTAATGCATAAATTTATGCTTATGACGCAAGAGATATTTTTATCAGTTAGTTTACAGTTAAAGAATATTAACTAAACTCTCAACAGAGGAATGATGCACAGGGTGTAATCAATTTCTAGTTTCACCCATTTGTTTACTGTACACTATTTACTAGCAAAAAATTACCACTGTAGAAATTATTTTTATAGAAATTTGATTTCGCCTTTCATGTTATTTATTTTCCTTATATAACAAAATTTAATAAGATTCGAATTTCGGTTCTTTATTTGTGTCCTACCCAGGCAAGTATATTCGTATTTCTAGAGGACATTAGAATAGAATTTATTTCGCCATTATTATTTTAATGTAAAGGTTTTAATAATCAATTGACGCGTTTTTAACTGGAGCTTAATATGTTTTCAACTATTAGGTGTTACAAGTACGTATCTTAAGGGTACAATAATCATGAATTGAGTTGGGAAGTACAAAAATTTAATCGTTCCTGAGGAATAAGGGATGCTCGATTTCAAAGGGAGCGAAGTTTTTACTTTCCGTCTTTAGCACCCTCTAACAGTGACAACTGAAACGAGTGGATGATTGTGTAAATTCAAATAGTAATATTTCGTTAATACCTATAAAACATAAACATAATTTTTCATTAATATGTTTAAAAAGTTGCATTTACCACCCCCTGTGACCAAAGGATAAAACACTTTTGGCTATGTAAATATTTTCTCCCTCATAGTTCACCACCAAAATTTTAAATTTCTTTCTTAAACAACCGTTTGTAAAGCTGTTGTAAATGCTAAAAAGGTAGGAATTTTCTACCTTTTCCTACCGTTAGAAAGACCTTTAAGTATACTGGAATTTCAGAAACTGACAATAGTCCTATTTCTTCAATATCTATCCAATCTATAAAAAAATTCATTTAAGTTGAAGAACAATAATTTGAATGTCAACAGCATTACAGACAGACGACAAAGCAAAAATGTTTGTCCAAAAACAATTAAAGGTGTAAAGATTATAATAATTAAGCGGAGAAAGTGGCAATTAATTTGTTCATCCTTAATAACGTATTGAAAAGGGAGTCATCAGAAACATCAACGAAATGAGTCAAAATCATCCAGAAATATGCCAGTGAAACGCCTGGCAATTCATATGAGTCATTTGTTATATACATTGTTACGATTGTAACTACAAATTAATCAGTTAGCATAGAGAGACTTCCAAATGCAAGTACTTTAATCACAAATCGATACTAACGCTTTTGCCGAACAACAGCACAATTTCCCTCCAAATGATTTAATATACAAATTTTATTTCGAAATTTTACAGCTAGGCATTTTTAAAATATCAATGCTTAATTTTAAAATGATCTAAATTATTCTGTAATATTTTTATACAATCTTAATAAAAAATAAATACCCCCTCAAGCAGTTGCTTGCCACAGAGGTCTGTCAGGAGACTGTCAGTTGATAGGCCATTGTAGAAGGTTTGATAGGATACAGGGACCTCAGCAGAAAAACGAAACAAACATCCATTCCTTACCCGGGACTCGAACACAAGTCCCTTAGATCAGTGGCTAAACGCACTAACCACTAACTACATTGCAAATTGCTGTAAAAAAGCAAATAATAAATACAGAACTTCAAAGCATGTCGTCCACATAGTTTGAAATTTAGTGGTAAAATGATAATTGCGGCCGTCTGATAAAGGTGTCGCTGCAAGCAATGGTATGGAATCATCCATCTGTTCCATCTAGATACTTTGCGGATGAGCACAAACCTAACAATTGCAGTCTAGAATACAGTAAAATGAATGCAATGGAGTAAGCGTTTATATACTTCCGGTTTTTTTGGGAATGTTAAAATTTGTAGAATGTGGAACATTATTAATAACCATTGACAGTTCACGATTTACAGGCTTTCGTTTGATACACAACTGTAGATCATTGATCACAAGTCTAGTGAAATATGATGAAACGATTCTTTTGTCAAATACGCAGCTCACAAGTACATGGCAATAGACAGATAAGAAAATAATTGCACTAGCCAACTTTGGTCGTTACTTCACAACTTTTTAACTACTGAAAAAATATATTTTTTTAAAATAAAAATTCCGATTTACTCGCTGATTGATATTCAGATTTTCCCACCCAGAAGGAATGGATGGAGTGTTGTGAGAGTCATGACAGAAACAGATGATCAGATGGGGATGACATGATTTCGTTTACAGATCATTTCAATGAATTCAATGGGCACATCGAATATCTAGAGACGGTTGTAAGTGGTTGACTGAAGGTTGCTGGTTATCCCGATAATTTAAAGTATGATGCAGAAATGGTATTGCTCTGAAAAGTTGCCCCTAGTAGTAATCTACAGGGTGATTCAAAACTTATCGTTCAAATTTCGTGGGGAGGTAGGGAATACGTCAGGAAACCGATTTCACATAGGAAAGTATGTCCGCAAACGTCATCTACATGAACAAATTGGACAAGTCAAGCGAACACAAGGAAACAGTACAGTTAAGCGGTAACCAATGTGACTTTTATTCCAACAAGGTAAAGTACAGGTTCACAGTAGGTTGCGATGATTGCCGATGATTGCGATGATGATTCGCGCAGATTGCGATGCACACGTGCAAACATTTGATGCTGCGGTATTCTTCTGTTGGGGTATCGGTCTTCGTAAACTTGCCTAGCTCGGCTGCCGCTTTCGCCAGCTGCCCCATATGCGAGATGCATATCCGCTAGCTCTTGATGCGTAAAACAATTCATCTTATCACTAGTAGGTCAGCTCGTACACTGATGACAGCGGGAGTGGTCGGGCGAGCTGTACACTGGTGGCGAGCTCTACATACGCATGCGTACATTTGCGGACATACTTTCCTATGTGAAATCGGTTTCCTGACGTATTCCCTACCTCCCCACGAAATTTGAACGATAAGTTTTGAATCACCCTGTATATTGTATATCTCGATGCAAATCCAACATTTGACTCCAAACATGTCCTTTAAACACCTAATTTTTTTACCGTGAACAGTGTTACATCTAAACAGAAGTGTAACCAGGAATTTGAAACGGGGGAGGTTCTCTTGTACCAGGCGACGATTAGTTGCAGAAATGTGAGCGACGCAGTTCAAATTTCCTTGCTGAAAATGAAAATGAAGGTATTTTTTACAAGCATATTTGTAAAATTCCGAGAGAGGAGGTTTGAACTCCCAAAACTACCCCCGTACATACTCTCCTGCCAATGAGTAACTATATATTTTGCTCTCACACAATTGTTTTCGAGCTTCATATTTATATCTCACTTTTGTTGATTAATTCTCCTATTGTGCTTGCTAACCAATCTTGTCTAATTTTAAACTAAATGGTTCTTAGGAGTAGAAACAGTGATGTCTAGAAATTCATAGTGCTTAATATCGGTTAAAATCTACTAAGAAATTACGTAACTAGTTCCCTGTCTAGTGTAGTGATAGCCCTATCTAGTGAAGTCGATATTTTACGTATTTTCAAAGCCAAGTGAAATGCCCTAGTGCAGTGGTACCCATTTGGTGGTTCGC
Source organism: Ryuthela nishihirai (assembly GCA_038380435.1). Classification (NCBI taxonomy): domain Eukaryota; kingdom Metazoa; phylum Arthropoda; class Arachnida; order Araneae; family Heptathelidae; genus Ryuthela; species Ryuthela nishihirai. The sequence goes on from JAWZYU010000041.1 coordinate 2,569,817, forward strand.
AACCCGGTCCAAGGGTTTCGCGCTAAAAAATTCTGTAATGGCGCCTTAAGCAATGGGAATTTTCCAATTATGTTTCAAATATATTTTTCTCGCGACAACCAGCATGTGCATGTTTTGAAGCATTATAAGTTTGTTTGTGCAGCGATTCGAAACTATCACAAACGTCTGCAGAACAAACCTTTGTTCAAATGAAAAAGTCTAACGTCGAAATTGAGTTTATATATGATTATTATATTATGTTAAACATCTTCCAAGTTGTAACTTATTTCATTATAAATACTATTGACAATTGAATATAATATATTCAACAAAATTTGTTCAATAAAGAAATTTAATATGAAGTGTTGCAGATAAATTAATTTATAATTAGAGTTTTTATATTTAGACTCCGAGCTATGGGTAGTAAAATTATATAATGTAAATTTTAATCTCGAGTATTTTTAGCCATTACTACCCTGGCAGATCGTAACATTTATTTTTGGTTGAAAGGATTTCACGGAACAAATAGCGTTGTGAACCACTGCTCTAGTGTAAGCTTTTCTATGTTGTATGAGACACAACCATAACTCTGATAGAACATCTAAGCAAGGGACGTACGTACTGCAGCAGATAGTTCGAAATAAATAATTTACAATGTTGGAAAACTTCATTCAATTTAGAATATTTTTGTTTGTTCTTGCAGAGAAACTCTAGTAAAGCTTCTGAATTGAACCAGCATGTTGTAGTTATACCCACTCTCAAACAGCATAGAAAAGCTTAGAAACTTTGCCATTGAAAATCTCAGTATTGGAAGGTCAGAAAGAATTAAACTTGCACAGAAAATTTACCACAGATGAACAAGAATTGGAAGATCCTAACAGTGAACCCGAGGGAGCTAGGAACATCATTTTTACATGTCTATGTGATAAGAGAAGTAAGATAAAAAATATGATCCAGTTCCTCATACTTGACAATCAAGTAGATAATTGAATTAATGAAGCTGTACTGTACCCACTGCAGCAATGCTTAGTCTTCTTTGAAAATGATTTGTCATCTGTACGTGGTTCGTCGTGAACCATGCACACGTCAAGATTTGATTAGGAATGAGGCTGCACCTGTGACAGATCATGGACTGGCAGACCATTAGTTTAATCTGTAGTGTAATAGAAATACACCAGGCTATAATGGAGGAGTCTCAGGGAAATGCAAGAGGAGTCGAAAGTGCTCATTATGACAGTCGTCAGCTTAACCTAAAGGTGTCCAGAAACCCATTTAGAATGTTCCAGCACATATTTCAGCAAGCACACTCTATTCAGATAGGGAAAATGGGTTCTCTTGAAGCCACAGTTCTTAGGACGATGCTATGGCCTGATGACATTCTTTGAAAGAGATGAGGTCCACTTCACTCTCAGTTAATACAAGCATTTTTGTGTTTCAAATGGAGACAAATCCACATGTAATTGTTCCCACATCGCTAAATGAAGCTAAGGCGTGAATGCAATACTGAGTTTGAAATGGGGATATTTTACTTTGTGATCACGAGGTTGGAAAAAAAATAGCTGTCGTTGTGCCTTGCGCTCAGAGGAACACAATTACTGCAGAAACAAAAGAAATGTTGTCTGTGTGGCAGAATATGAATTTTCATTATCGTAATGGAGTGTGACACATTATTTTAATGTGTAAAAGAGCCCTGCTTTCAACCCCCTTTAATCTAATAACTGATATCCTATTAAATTTTTGCAAGTATCTTTAGCTTCAACTACTTCTTCACAATTTTATAGAAACTCTCCGATAAATCATAGTATCCGTTTCCTTCCTAGACTTCATAAAAGATCATTTGAGGAAGTACCATGCTATTGCCGTGTACACCCCATAGGTTAGGATATTGATGTTCTGTTGGCCGGAATGCGATTGACGATGGTTTTGCGTTGTGTTTATCATGTATGGTGCGACAAGAATTTATGGTTACCATATAGGACCTGCCTGAAAATAGGTAACTGTGGTGACTGTGACTGAAGTTCCTCCCTTCCCGACCACAATTATATCCCACAAGTTAACCTGGGCACCAATGATAAAATAAAATAATTCAATGAAGAGTGATACTAAGGCTATGTACTAAATCTGATATGATTGAAATACTAATTTCTAAATGGACAGTCAGTTAGCCACGAGCATAACAACTAACTGGTGAGAGTAGCAGAAACGGATTATTTGACTGTCTCTCAGAAATGATAGACACACTAGTCTAATCCCTCTTTTCCCTCAAGGCTCTCCTCCTCTCCAAAACATTAGAGCTTCTGAACCTCACAGGACTAAGTGGCAATGCAGTGTCAAACTAATGGCCTCTCCAACCCTACTTGTAGATAGCAGCCACTTAACTCTACAAACACTCTTTCACTAGGTAAGTAAATGAAATATGCTTTAGAATTACTAAGTAAGTTTGACAAAAGGGTTTAAACATGATACAACAGAATTTATTAACCATTCAAAACAAAGTGGCTAAACCCCTGAATACTGGTAATAACTGGGTACTGAATATCGTCAAATTTGTAATGTTTCGCATTTCTCACCCTATGTTGTGATTGATTATATTTTACAGACGAAGAGAAAACTTAAAAATACCCTCCTACTAATAACTAGCATTGCTAATAGGAAACAATCTAAAATAAATGCACCTAAAGGAACTACTGACTAAGATGAAAATATCTCTAGCTCACATGTAAGCTATCTTCTCTTAATCCTAACTGTAACCAAACTGTTATTCTTATAATATTACATTAATTCTCCATTTAAAGGTGGTGAGCAAGATATGATAGATTTCAAAATGGGCCCTCACCGACTATATCACTTTCGGCAGGATTGTTCACTGCCAACGAATCGGGGTTCACTTGAACATTAACGCGCACTTTGAAACACTGCCCAGGTGCACCTGAGGCGGTGAAAATGCTGAATAGTTCTTGGGACTGTTCACTACAAGAGTGGAGAGTTCACTAGACACTGGCTAATAGCTCCTTCTGGGGTTTAATTTAGGCACTAAATTATCGAGCTGCAAACTGCTTCAATTTTAAGAAACGACAAAATACGAATTATGCTTTTGTCGTTTTATAAATTTAGCATACTCAATAAAAGAAGTGGGATTATATCCACTTGGACAGATAGAGCTTCCGATTAGTTTTATTAGCAATGACGAGCTGCTCCTCATTCTGTTCTGTGTGGCAATGAAGTCACTGATGACGTCAAAAATGAGTGATATGTCCTTCCTGTCTAGATGGTGCTAACCTAGCCGGCTAGTGGTGTCCTGTACCGCTCAACAACTTTGCGCTCAACCTTTCCACTTCAAAATCTCTCTGTGAACTCCCATTTTATTCTAGATCTCTTCTTACCTCTTGCTCCTTTGTCCGCCGGTTTCCAATGGGCGACTTGCCTCTTAGTGCAAGTGTCAGAGAGGATGACTATCTAGCGGCAGCCCCAATAATGACGGCGTTTCTGGACCACCCTCTCACAAGCTTGGCTAGCTGGGAAGTTGCAATGGTGTGAGAGTTTCTATGGCTATGTCCAGACTTGTGCGTTTTGCGTGCGCTAGACGCATGCGTCTAGAGAAAGTGACGCATGCGTAAAGACATGCCTCAAATCAGTTGAAACGCGCCGTTTTCAGTGATGCACGCAGTAGCACACGTACTTCCACCAGTCGTGGATTTCTGTTAAGCATTCCGTGCAGCTTCGTAGATTTTACAGAAGGTTTCGTTCTGTTTTTCTAATTATTGAGCTCGTGTTTTTTGTCCACCATATTGTCAGAACAAATATTAACCTTTATTGAAGATTATATATTAAAAAATTCATCAGAGATATAAATCATTAAATTAATTTAAAAAAATAAAAAATAATTAAATAATTTATCAGATTATAGGTTCTAATATTCATCACAGACATGAATTAATCACCGGTAGCCAAATATCTAAGTGTGATAGCTAATTTCACTTCAGCTGGCATTGCTTCTCTTAAAGGAGAATTTTTTTTTCGATCTTGGCTCCACCATTCCCAAAAGCATGTAGACGTTTGTTCTAGATATTCGCGTAAGGTTCTTACAAAGAACGTTTCAATTCAATTCCAAAATTTCGCCTTTTAAAATAATATTTCATCGAAATTGATCGCCGGTATTTTTCACGTCTTTTTCTCTATTTTTTCAGCACTAAAATTGCAGCACTTATACCCGCTAACATAGCAGCATCAGTCACGTACATTTTAATTCACGTCTACAGTGGTGAAAAATAGAAAATTATTTGACGCACAGGTGTAGACAGTTGAAGGCATGCGTCCAGGGCATTCCATCTAAGGCATGCACTAGGCTACTCAGTGTTGAAAAGCGGAATTGAAAGTTGAAAGTGAAGTTGAAGATGAAAGTGTTTAAGTGTGGACATGGCAATTCATCTCAACAGGATAAATGTCTCCAGTATTGTCGGCTGAGGAAGTTGTCGGTTCTTAAAGTTGAAAGGGCTTGCTCTACCTGTCCTGGAAAATGTTTTGTAAGTCGATACTTTCACTGGGAAAGCTCCCTGCACTGCATTCTATCCCGACCCTTTACGTTGTACTAGCGACGCGCTCACCACTAGATGGCATTTTCCTGCTTCCAAAAATTGAATTCAACTCTAAATGATACCGAAAAAGCTGGTCTCTCTTATTTATACGGCCCCCCGCCGTTACCTATTTTATTACTGGTTGAATGAACCTTATATGTTCGAGGAATGGTGTACCTAACAAATTGGCATCTCAGTGTATACTATATGTTTGTGATTTATTTTTCTATTCTGTACTGGTTACTGGCATTCTCAAAGGGGACAGCAGCTTCTGTAACGAAATATGTTACAGGAGCTGTTGTAACATATTCCAACGTGAGAGGAACTGAAATGGATACCTCTAACGTTGAATACATTTGAAACATGCTATTTCCAGAAGCAATAACGTTATAAGTTGCGTATCCGTGACACATAGATTACATTTATCGCCATTTCTCACCACTCGTTTCTTGGCAATTCACAGCCTTTCTCTATTTCCTTTCATTTTACTGAAAAATACATCGGATATTCCTAAATGGAATTTTAATTCGTACTTACTAGAGTACTGCAAAGGTTTTAGTTTATTAATCATCATCACCATCAGCAACAACACGATCATCATCAAGGAGCCATGGGATACGGAGGTCCAACCACACTGTACAATTTAGTTCTCCAAATCACTACAGCATTATTCTTGTAAATTGTGCTTGGATTTGTCCCTTTAACTACCTTATTTGCAAGAATTTAAGTTGGATTTTTAATTAACTCAGCGAAATTTTGAACTGGAGCAGAATACGAAGGCGTAACTTTGACAGATGGACGAAGTTATTAAACTCCAGAGTGAGCCACTCACTAACGATGAACTTCAGGATTTAGAATTCAATGCTGCTTTTGAAGAACGACAAGAATCTGAACCTAAAATAAGTGTTGACATTTAAATTTTTAGATGAAGCCCTTTCACTGTGCAATAAACGCATGGATTTGTTGAAGGATCATGTTATTGATATTTCGTGACCAGATGCCATAAGACGATGTTGTGACCAGTTAATGGAATAATACAAATAAATATTTGGCACAAAACAGAGCCTAGCAATGCAAACCAGCTAGTTTCGTTCCTTATTAAGAAATGAACTGTAAAATTAATTAATCGATCACATATTTATATACATAATTATGCATATATGTAATCTTTAAATAAGTATGGAGAATTATAATTATTTTTGTTGAAATGAAACATTCATTACGAAACCAAGAAAAGGAAAAAAAATTAATAAAATGAGCCAAAATACAAAAAATTAAAAATCCCCTCGTTTTACACGGAAATTCGTTTAACGATGATCTTCCCGAACTCATTTCTCGCATTAAATGATAGTTACCTGTATAACTGTTCCATTTCTGAATTATCCATTAATTGGTATTTTCAGAGTTAAACTACCACCAAATATATATATTAATTTAATAGAATTATATGTCTTTCGTTCAATTACTAGATGATTCTCCTTCCTTTTTCAAGACTACATATATATCACGGATGTATCTTAATGATACATTCAAGGTTTAAGATAAACGAATTTTCATCAACGATATTTTCACGATTTCAGTACCGAATGTTGGATTATCATCACTACAGCTATTGATACTATCCTATCTGTGTGAATCTGATGTTACTATAGGTTCGAATCACAAATTGGTCTGCATTGCAAATTTTCTCCACTAATGCATCTGATCTCTAAATGTTGCTTATGTATAACTGGAAGGATAGCTGTGTACCAATCCCCAGTGATGATGCATGATGCATAGAACCGTCCGGGTCTAGCACATAATGTCTTACCCTGCCTTCCTTTGGAGCATGCCGTTAGTACCTTTCAAAAAGGTTTTTCCAAAAGAGATATTCTCTTTTCGGAGGAAACAGAAGTGGAAGGCTATCAGACCGGTGTACCCTACTGATCTGGTCATCTATGGCCACATTTTTTCTTTTTTCCTGCCCTGTTGAGGAATTGTCAACTTCACAGGGTCTTGGTGATGACCATTTACGCCTATGACACTGGACTGGTTTACGGCTTTGAGCTTGATTCTGGATTCTGGACTTGCTGCAGAGGTGGACATCTGTTGAGAGAGAATTTGCCGCTGTGTTTTCGGTTTGCTTGTGGGTTGCCATTACTAAATGAACAGAGGCACGGGATACCTTACATCATCATCATCATCATCATCATCATCATCATCATCATCATCATCATCATCATCATCATCATCATCATCATCATCATCATCATCATCATCATCATCATCATCATCATCATCAAGCAGCCATGGGCTACGGAGGTCCAACCAGACCGTGCAATTTAGTTCTCAAAGCAAGTCTATCCTGAGATACATCTACTGCATCTGGCCACTGCACACCAATTCTAACAAGGTCCTGTTTGACATTGTCTGCCCACCGCATCCTAGGTCTCACCTTCTTTCTGAGGCCTTTAGGCGCACTGTTCATAACCCTATTCGCCAATCTATAATTATTCATACGGGCAACATGGCCAAACCAACGGAGTCTCTCTCTGCACAATATGCTGCTTAAAGGAGGTTGAAAACTCCTTTGCCTAATCTCATCATTAGTTACAAAGTTGAACCATCTAATGCCCAAGATACTGCGTAAGCATCTGGAAACAAAAGCATCTAGTTTCCTGTTATCTTGTTTACAAAGTGTCCAAGTTTCACTACCGTAACTAACCCTAGAAAGAACCAAACTATTATACAATCTAATTTTAGTCTTTAGGTGTATACGCCTATTTCTCCACACTCTCCATAGGTTCTTAAAAGCCCCGGCAGCAATCCCTATTCGTCTGTTAATCTCATGCCGCACATCACCATTATCTGTTACATAGCTCCCAAGATAATTAAACTGTGACACCTGCTCAAGACTGCAACCATTCAGATTAACTGAATCACAGCCTGCCTGACCAATTTTCATCACTTTAGTTTTCTCTCTGTTTATAACCAAACCTACTCTACTACCAGTCTCATCAACAGCTCGAATGAAAGAGTTCATCTCATCAACATCATTTGCCAAGAGGGCTAAATCATCAGCATAATCTAAATCAGAAATTTTCGTATCTCCAGCCCATTTAAGGCCAAAATCTTTCCCTCGAAGTGAATTTCGCATAACATAATCAATAACCAAGCTAAAGAGAAAAGGAGACAAAATGCACCCTTGTCGAACACCAGAAGTAATGCTAAACCAATTGCTACAAGCCTTACCAACTCTCACACACGACTCAGTGTTATTATAGAGAGCTTTCATAATGTTAACTAACTTGTCTGGTATACCATATGATCTCACAATCAACCACAAATTATGACGATCAACAGAGTCGAAAGCCTTTTTGAAATCAACAAAGCTAGCAACCAAAGGTTTCTGAAACTCTAAACATTTCTCAAGAATCTGCCTAAGTGAAAATATCTGATCCACACATCCCCTACCACTTCTGAATCCACATTGCTCATCACGCAATTGACTGTCAACTAGATTCTTAATTCTATTAAGCACAATCATGGAAAGAACTTTACCTGGAACAGAGAGTAGGCTGATACCCCTATAGTTATCACAAGAACTGCGATCACCTTTTTTGAAAATAGGGATAACAATAGCTCTGGTAAAATCCTTAGGAACCATGCCTTTATTATAAAAGATATTTAGAATTTCAGTCATCCAAGTGGTAACCGAAACATTCCCAGCTCTAAGCATTTCTGTAGTAATTTCATCTACCCCTGGGGATTTATGAAGTTTAAGTTTAGAAACAGCCAAAAGAACTTCAGATTGTGTTATAGGGCCAACATTAAAGCCACCAATGCATCTATCATCATTGCAAACAATGGGAGTAGAACTAACTACATTGTTTAGAACATCACTGAAATGCTCAGCCCACCTAGCCATGACAGAATCCTCCCCTTCTATAACCTTACCTTGTTTATCCTTCAATCCTTGTATCCCTGTCCGTTTTCTACCACACAAAACATTAACTATCTGGTACAGCTCTCTGCTGTTGTGCTGTCTAACTGCTTCCTCGGCTTTGTCAGCCAAACCATCAAGCCAAAGATTCTTATCAGCAGCTAACTGATCCTTTACAAGTTTATTAAGGTCTCTGTAATGCTTTCTATTAGGACGAGTAGGGTATTGATTAAGGGCATTCCTGCAGTTCTTTCTTTCAGAAATAAGCTTAAGTGCCTTTTCACTGAGATAACTTTGCCTCTTCTGCTCCTTTTTTCCTAAAAGAATACTGTTAGTGTCCAAAAACGCCTGTTTAAAATGATCCCATTCTTCCTCAACTTCAGTAGTAAGCAAACCATGACTGTCATAATGACTAAGTAACCTATCATGGTAAGCTTTGGCTATAACTGGATCTTTCAGAGCTTCAGTATTAAAAGTAAATTTTTTAACCCTAGCACAACACTTTTTAAGTTTAAGTTGCAACACACTTTTAACAAGGTAATGGTCAGATCCAATTTCAGCTCCCCTATATGCCCTGGTATTCCTAACAGAACTAGCCCATTTGCTGTTAATTAATATGTAATCAATCATATTCTTATGCAGCCCATCAGGTGAAACCCATGTGTACTTATGTATGTCGCGGTGTTTGTAATAAGTGTTAGTTATTCTGAATCCATTGAGTTTACTTACCTGCAGGAGACGTTGCCCATTGCCATTGCAGCTACCAATACCAAAAGGGCCTATTACTCCTCGCCAAAGGTCAGAGTCAGTACCAACTTTGGCATTGAAGTCACCAAGAACAAGGGTAATATCTCCTTTCTTGACAGAATTCAAAATATCCTGAAGTTGTTCATAAAACCTATCCTTCTCATCCTCATCGGCATCCTCAGTGGGGGCATAACAGCAGATAACATTCAAGTCTTTAATGCTTGTCTGAAATTTTGCTGTAAGAAACCTTTCATTAATGCACTCATATCCTAGAAGAGCATCACTAGCGTGTCTGCTGAGAAGCAGACCCACGCCTTGGTGATGCTTATTGTCGTCCCTCCCTGAAAAGAGAAATTTAAGATTATTTTTAAGAATCTGACCTTTATCTGTCCATCTGGTCTCTTGCAAGCCGAGAATATCTAAATTATAACGGTGGAATTCTTGTGTGAGGACATCAAGAGAAAAAGCTCTGTGCAGAGTCCTCACATTCCAACTACCTATGGAGAGAAAATGGTTAGTGGGATGTTTAAAGAAACTATGTTTATTGAGAGAGGGAATGCCGACAATATCAAACAACCCCCTAATCGCAGACATGGGGCAAAGACCCGTTCCCCCACTACTAAAGGCTGAAGCCATCTACACTGGAAGACTTCGTCCAATGTAGAATTTGACGATGCCAATAGAAGCAAAGAGTTCAGGTGCCTGCGATGACCTCTGCTCAGGATTATCCACCAGCTGATAAACATATCCTGTGAATCTATTCACTTGAGGCTGTCAACCCACAAACAAACAGAAAACACAGCGGAAGATTTTCCCTCCACAGAAGCCCACCAGTGCAGCAAAATCAGGATCCATAATCAAGCTCAGAGCCATATATCTGTCCAGTCCAGTAGGTTTATATGGTCAGCACCAGGACCCTGTGTGGTTGACCACTCCTCAGCAGGGTAGAAAAAAAAAGAAAAGTAGCCATAGTTGTCCAGATCAGTAGGCCACACTAATCTGGCAGCCCTCCCCTTCCGTTCACTTCCACAAGAGAGTATCTCTTTTGAAAGTTACTAATGGTCCACACCACGAGAAGGCGGGGTCGGACATTAGGTGCTAGGCCTGGCCGGTTCTATGCATCATCACAGGGGATTGGTGCATAGCTCTCCTTCCAGTGACTACCTAGCTACCATTTACAGACCACCTTATATAAGCTGGTGGATAATCCTGATTATAGGCCATCGCAGCTACCTGAACCCTAACTTAGTTTTTCATCGATAACCTAAACTGGAGTAATGTGTCTCAGGCAGGTCTTATGACTCTTGAAAAAGTTCACTTAAAAACTGTGGTGCTTGAAGTTCCTACCAGCATGGATTACTTCAGCCTGTAGCAGTGGAGGAACAGGTCTTTGCCCCACGCCTGCTATCACGGGCGTAACCTTCGAGACTCAAGGCCTTTGCAGTATAAATAGACGTCACATCCGGTGGATCTACAGTGTTTCCTGCGCACGTAGTATTACAGTCGCAAATCGAGAATTTTTTTTATAAGGTCGGTGGGCATTTTTGTTTGATACTGTGCTCAAAAACTGATTGACATGGTATGATTATATTGTATATATGTACATTAATGTAATATGTTTATGGCAAACTTTAAAATAAGGAAGACGTTGAAACTAAAATAGATCTTTATTTGTAACTGTGCTAAATTGATGACTGAAAATGCAGAGTAATCGTCGTTTAACGTTCTCTGAACATGTAAAACGATATATAAATTACCAGGAGCGTCATAATCGGTTCTACATATAATTACAATGACACAATATGTTTAAAAATAAGGTAAAATGCGAATAATTACTCGGTTATATATTAACAAATATAAAATCATTTCCTTCACATATTTTCTTGATAAATGCTGTCAATAATTGATCCAGTTTTTTATACCATTGACAATATAATCATGACATATAAACTGTTATGAAAAACCAGTGTGTTATATTAAAAGGAAAAAAAAACACAAATATTCTTCAGAACAATTTTATTGACAAATGTGAACTACAAATTAATGATATACTGTAATAGCTTTAACTGTAACAATTGCAGTTATGATTTAATTGAAATGCTTTTTCTTAGTGATTAGACTGAATTTATATGACATGAATACAACCTTTCGATGGAATACATATTCAAAAACTAGCAGGAAAAGTGCATCTAAACTTTACAAACTACAATTTACTGCAAGCACATATACATTTTGGTTTACAAAGCTACCTGTAAATCTATGACTTAAGATTTGATAATATATCGCTCAACTAACCTCCCAAATGTAAAAAAAATAGTCTCTAATCAATCTTCAATTGTTAATAATATAATTCTATGCAGCCTGGTAAAGAAAGATTAAATCATTTAGGTATACATCTTTCCAGATATAAGCCAGTGGTGTAAGACCACTAAACTAACAGACTCTGCCTTTTTTTTCCCCCACTAATAGAACTTATTAGTTTAGTGGTCTTAGAACACTGTGGCATATACCTGGAGATATATGGTTCAAATCCCACATGCCAACAAAACTATTAATTTCAAAGCCAACAGTGGTTTTCTATTTAACGTATACAGTGGTATTCTATTAATTTCAAAGTCAACAGTGGAGTCCAACTCTATGGATACTATTTATTGTGGGTAGACAACTTTTTTTTGGCACTAAGACATTTTTTCTTATTTTCCAAATTCTCTAACAAACAATCATTTTTTAAAAATATATTTGTTGAACACCAGATAATCATTTCTAGAGTTTTCCCAGTGGCCAAATTCACAACTTGTATGATAATCAAGTAATTCTGCATCACATAAAAGACTGGTTGTGATTAAAGTAATATTTCTTTGATTTTCCATTTCCATAAATTCTTTTTCAAATTCAGTACACAATTTTTTATAGTAATATAATTTAGTAATACAACATTAATTACTATCTCATTTGAGCAAAAAAAACTGCCTCTATCAAATTTTTGTAAATACTTAAATTTTACATCCAGTTCTACTTTTTTTATCACGTAATAATAAATGTTTACAATGATCACATTTCAAACTTTTCAAAACTGAAAATACACAATAACCTGCTATACATGCAATTACAGGAAGAGAGTTACCACAATCAGACAAATCTGAAGGAAGCACTGTAATGTTAAATTTTAAGCTAATAGACATAAAATTCATTTCCTTAAAATCAACTTTAAAATCCAAATCGGTTATTTTAATTTTACCACTTGACTTAGTGGGAAGTTTCAACAGTGACTGAACTCTTAATTTTGTTTCACATTCAAATAATTGACGTACTTATATTATATTGGCTTCCAGCTAACTGCTTGTAGAGGCCGAAACGACTCCTAAATTATCTGTTTGAACAGTTTGATATACCAGGTAAAATATATTTTGAGTTCAGAGGTACTGTCGCTCAAAAAAGTATCCGAACTCTACAGTTGATTACAAAATTCAGAAAAAATATCTGGTAACGATTTTTTTAGAAATTAGTGATCTGGCAACCTTCGTGTCACGTGACACAAAAGTTGCCAGATCACTATTTTAAAAAAAAAATCGTTGCCAGATATTTTTTCTGAATTTTGTAATCAACCGTAGTGTTCGGATATTTTTTTGAGCTACTGTACAATATGAAGCAATTTCAAGCAATGAATATGTACTAAGTCTTAACGCAGAATGGGTTTCTTTCGTTAGCATACCAGTTGTGCAGCTCATCTGTTCCCATTTATCTAGCCAACAATAAAGTAAAATAAATAACTGCTCACCCAGCTGCTTGCCACAGAGGTCTGACAGGAGGTTACTATTTTAAACCTAATTGCTAATTATCCTAACCAGGGTTGGACTGACAAAGGGCTTTGAGCGTTGTAGCGTCATATACCCTTAGTATTTAGGGCCCTGTGACCACATAGGAGCAAGATTTTTTTAATAATAATAATGATAAATATTTCTTATTTTATAGAAATTCGACAGAATTGGAGAAAACTCATTTTAAGCTTCACGTAGGATGAAAGGAATAAGTATTTAAATCACGAAAAAGAAACCTCTGCTACATTTGTCAGACTTTGTCACTGTGTGTTATTAATAAATTAAAAAAATTTATTAAAATATCGCGAGTAAACTATATATATGTATTAATTTTTATATACTCTTAAAATTTAACTATTCTTCAAATTCTTATGTAGAACAATATTAATTTCGGTTATTTTCTATAAATGTTATTATTATTACAATGCATTTTATCTTCTAGTAGCAAATAATATCAAAAACAAGATACTACCATTATTTAAATAAACAACAATTATATTTAATATTTTGAATTCTATGGTTGTGCTGCACTTCCCCCTATTATGCATTCCGAAAAGGTTTCCATGCATAGCATTACGAAACCAAAATAATTAAAGAATGAAAGATATGATGCATCCATAACGAGTCAATCTCTTTATTTGATATAAATTATGTGATATTTACTAAGTGAAATAGCTGACAATCCCAGTTGTAAAGGAGAATAATTAGATAGACAATAGGTAAATAAGGACATGATGGGAAAAACAGGCAGAGAAAAAAAATAAGTGTGATTGAGTTGGAGTAGGGGGAAAATTGTGGAAATATATTTTTTTTATTTTGGTTGGGATATTTCCTAAAAAATTACTGAGAATAATCATAAGATATATGACAGAACAAACGACCATGGCATACCAGGGATTCGAACCCCGGTAGTTGCAAGGTCACCATGTTTATCAAATTAGTACTGAAAGTCTCATTAGTCGGATAATAGGATGACGGTTAAAGAACTATATATCTTTTATATTTCTTACGTTTAATTCCAATTTCGTAATCAATTTCACACCAATAGATTTGATGTGAATACATGAATTTACGTAATATAATATATGTATATATTTATATACAACAGTTTCAGAGACATGGGGGCCGGGGGGGGGGGCTCAGTCGGTAGCGCATCAGGCTCGTAATCTGTAGTTCCCAGGTTCGAGTCCCAGCTGGGTCAGCGTTGAGATTTATCTCCGCACCGCTATTACTTCCGGACCGCTAGCCTCACGTCCAGAAGGCCCGTCTTCGTCCTCTGGAACAGGGCTCTGTTTCTGGTCTTCCACAGGTGGTACTTCACTTCGCTCGACATCAACAGGAATTGCCACTGGGCGGCTGCCCGGACCGGCAGGGAAGTGAGGTACAGCACCAAAGTCACTCCTGGCATTGCGATGCCGAAGACGTTGCTGACGTGTCTCCAATGGCCTCTGCGAGGAAACAGCTGTACACGGCGTGGATAACTGTCTCCACCTCTCCGTGGTGAGGGCACCTGTCATTCCGTATGTGACAGAAGCAATAGAATCGTTGTTAAAATAATAGAAATGGAATGTTGGTAAATGCACGGTAAATGACTGGAGAGGGATGGAAAATCTTTACAATATTTTTTCACTCAAGTCGAGCCTGAAAAAACGCTTTCTTCTCGGTGCACTCTTAAAAAGCCGAAGAATGAAATTGTCGGTGATGCTCTTTGGTTATGATTCATACAAGAGTGTTGAAAATAAACGCTTCAGTGGGCCAATTTTGAAAGAAAATGCATCAATCCTTCATTCTAAAATCACTAGTGGGGGAGATTTTTCAGCAAGCCTGAGATGGCTTTCTCGTTGGAAAAAACGGCATGGTGTTCACTACCTTGGTGTTTGTGGTGAGAAATTATCAGCTGATCCGTTAGCAGAAAAGGAATTTTCAAAAAACTTTTAGTCTTTATTGAAGAAGAAGACCAATGAGCAGAACAAATCAACAATGTACATGAGACTGGGTTAAGTTTTAAACTTCTTCCAACGAAAACGTTTATGAAAGCGCACGGAACCTCAGCATCAGGATTTTAAACAAACATAGAAACAATCACTATGGCTTCGTGTACAAATAATGCAGGTATGCACAAACTTCCTCTTTTTGTAACTAAGAAATCAGCAAAACTTGAGCATTCAAGCATGTAAATTTAGCTAATCATCTAGTTTACTATATAGCTCAAAAGTCTGCTTCAATAGACTCGTATTTGTTTAAAGAATGCTTCTTTACAGAATTTGTTCCCAAACTAAAAAAACCAATTGACAGGTCTTAAAATGCCTGTAAAGGCCCTACTCATTCTCGGCAATGCCACAACACACTCAAGCGAACTCATTTCTGACAACATGAAAGCCATGGTTTGCCACCAAATATAACATCTTTAGTGTAACCAATGGATCAAGGCGTGCTTGTAAGTTTAAAAAGACGATACAGGAGAAAGCGTCTTTCAGAAATTCTACAGCGAACCGAAAATGACAGCAGAGGACTTTTAAATGCTTTGAAACATTGTCAAGTAATGATTAAGAACCTCAAGGAACCGTTTTGAGATACATTTAATATGGGTATAAATGTGGTCGATACCCAAATCTTTATGAAGTTGTCTGTTAGTAACAAACCAAACGACATCAACAGCAGATCTCAATATTTTTTTTTGCAAGAACTAAATCTTTTTATATATTCGTGGACAACTAATCTCAGAAATTTTGTTTTCTTATAAAGGATGGACATATTGGTGAAATACATCCGTGATATACCATTTCATTTTTAAACAGTGTTTATTGAGGATTTAACGAAGTAAAGATAATTTAATTAAATTGTTTTATAAAACTAGTGGTAATTTACTGTCAAATTTCATTTCTCTTTATAACTTATTTTCTTATTGACCTTCACTCGTATTTTTTTGTGTTTGCAATTTGTTTTAATAATTCGTAATTTGTCAAATCATTAGATTGAATAAAGAAATTAAACGCCATATCAATGCTATCTTCTGTTGAAAGCTACGAAAGGAGACAGATTCATGGCGGTCGTAACATGACGAGACCAGAGAGAAAATGAATAATTCGGACCTTACGGTAGGTGGCGCTGCACTACAATTTCAGTTCGTTACTCGTTCCATCGAAATTAATGAGCTACTACTTCTTTGAACGCTTATGTAAACTTATTATTATATGTTAAGACAAGAGTTGCATGCAATATCATTTCGAGATATAACAGCTGAGCTATTTGCGATGAATTTCGTGTTTCAGGACATTTTTTTGATTTGCTCTAAAATTGAAAATTACCCTACTTCCTTTTGTACATAATGATGCCTACTGTTTTATGTATCGCTTCAGCAATGATCTGAAATGTGCAAATTTATAATATTGCCTATATCCACTGAGTTCTCTCTACAAATTTGCTTAAATATTGTCAGTTTAATTTAGGTCACCTTTTTTATAAAGATTTACGACACATGGTTTAGAAAAGGTAGAAATCTTTATTTCATTCTGAAAACAGTCAGTGTAATAATAATGAAGATATTATTTCAAAGAAATTTTAAATCATCATTTTTTATCGTGTGCTATTTACTAGGATAATAGTAATTAAAGGAGGACGAAATAGCTACCGCTGCAAATTATAGTATCATTTAGTGAAGTCTTGTGTGTTCGTTTATTCATACATCGGCCTCGGGATGAAGGTAAATTCCAGTTCAGTGACTTCCAACGGAAGTCACTAAAAATTAACAAAAATAGTGTACGACCTGTTAACTTTAGAACAGGTCGTTTATAATATATATAACGTATCAGAGGGATTTAACACTTCACCCACCCGCTATACATAGCAGGACCGCCTCATCATTTTACTAATGAATTTTGTGTAGGAATCTTCACTTTTGTACGAATGTCAACATACCATGTGAGTATTAACTCTACTAGTATTTAGTTACAAGGGATATTACATAAAAAATATGATTTTTGAAATCAGAAAACCGTAAAAAGATTAATCGCAAAAATAAATCATCTGCATTCGTATGCAGATGGAAATGGAGAGCGGGAGCGGTGCTATGGACCTTTCTAGAAGTCTGCCTAGCTCTCCTTATGCACATGCTCAGATTCTGAGATTAGACAACTAATCTCTATTCCACGCAAAACTTTACCCATTTCTATCTCCGTATGAGAATACGCCCAGTTGGCATATGTAAAAACATATAACAAGTAAACCACCAATGGGTGGGTCCCTAGAGGCTAGCATACAACACAAGCTAAAAAATAGCATATATCATGCACGAGAGACTTAAAACGAGTAGTCTTCTTCAGAAAATCCATCATTTATGCCTCTTGTACTTATTAAGAACATTATGTTCACAAGTAAGCAAAGAAGAAATAATCTCATTAGGATTATTTTTAACAACCTCAAGGAACCATTTTGAGATGCATTTAATATGGGTATATATGTGGTCGATGCCCAAATCTTTATGAAGTTGTCGGTTAGTAACAAACCAAGGGACATCGACAGCAGATCTCAATATTTTTTTTTTTGCAAGACTAACCTTGTGTATATTCGTGGACAACTAATCGCAGCAAAATTTGCTTTTCTTATAAAGGATGGACATATTGTTGAAATACATCCGTGATATACAATTTCCATCGAACTAGAATTAAGTGTTCGATTAAACGAACTAAAATTACTTTGATTAAATTGTTTTATAAAACAAGTGGTAGTTAATTGTCAAATTTCATTTCTCTTTTTAACTTATTTTCATATTGTCCTTCACTCGCAATTTGTTTTAATAATTAGTAATTCTTAAGCCACTAGATTAAATGAAGAAATAAAACACATTATCAATACATCTTTAACACATTTCTGTGTTCTATTGAAAGCACCAGACAGATTAATGGCGGTGGTAACAAGACGAGAGCAGAGAGAAAATGAATAATTACGGCCTTACGTTAGGTGGCGCTGCACTACAGTTTGAAATCTTTACGTATCTGTCTTCCCCATTATATGTGAATTTTACAGTTCTCTCATCGGTGAGACACTTGCCGAAAGGGACATCACCCGATGGTATCTTAACCACCGTACTATCGGATGTGTCTTGCCGTGCACGTGGCAAAGGCAGCATTCGTATGCAGCTGGCAACGGAGAGGGGGAGCGGTGCTATATGGAACTTTCAAGAAGTCTGCGTAACACCACTTCGGTGTTTCTAACAGGTCAGGAGGGAGAAACAAAGGATCGAGAAAGGGGAAATGGCAAAAGGAGGCAATTCGTTTCGAAATGGCGCCAGTTGGATGATGTAGACAAAAATGGTGAAACCGGATCCAAAGGCATACGATTAGACACTCCCCGCAAGATAAGCTTTCATTTGACAACCTAACTGTGGATGCTCATATTCGGAAGATAGAAGAACGATTTGCATAAATCTCCTTTTTTAAGGGTAGAAAATTACGGGGGGGGGGTTACATTCCATAATGCTTCTGACACCCAAGTATTCATTTAAAGCAGAATGTAATACGTTTGGTGGAACAATTGCCTTGAGAAGTACACAAAATGACACATGAAATAATAAGCTGAAAAAAATTGTCAGGAGTAACAAATATTTAATTTCAGCTCTAAGAGACAACATACTTACCACTTCCTGATAGAAGGCGTCACTATACGAATCGAATAAAAAATGTGGGAAAGCTAAGTCATACCAGCAGAAGAACAAACGTAGGGTGTTGATGGTGTAATGGCTAATATACCTTGCCGGTTACTGGAAGATGTGGGTTCGAATCCCACTCATAGCACAACCAGTTTTCCTGAGCTTATTATTCTGTTTTACATGTCTACAGGAAATTTGTGACACTTTACCACGCAAAGTAATATCATTTGTCGGTTTGTGTGTTTGTCACATAACCGATTAACAAACAGACATATCACGAGGAGAAACAATAAGAAAATATGCAAAAAATATACCAAAAAGACGTGAAGTGGTCATTAAGGTAAAGAACCTGGTTGTGACTTATTGATTTTAAAATATCAAATATTCTCGTTAAGATGTGTAACAAATTGATGAAGTAGCGATTAAAATAAGACCATAATTGAATAATTCACAAAAATTTAGTTTCTTTCAATTTATCAGTATGCCATATTCTCATACAATTTCTAGTTGAGTGCTTTCAGATAATAAATAACAGAAAACAAAAATTTGAAATCATGTTAAAAGATACTTTAGAATGAATATTAAAAGTAATACATGTTTAGTTAATCCTTGGCATGAAATTCCCCGCCCTGCCCACGGTAGTAGAGACACCGATGGGCTAGGAAAGGCCGCCGCCCCTCGGATGTGACGTAAGCGTGTGTGGGAGAGTCATAACCTGTGGACCTTAAAGAACACGCTAGACGGCCTTGACGGGAGTCTACCATCTGTCTCCCAACAGCTGTTCCAGTGGGTCCCCTCCCCCAACATTCTCTGAACCTTCGGGGTCCTTGTGGCCTGGCCATTTAGCCCATGATGCGCAAAAAAGTGCCACTCAGAGGTAAAACTATCCAACTTCGCCACATGCATACATCATGTCATGTTAGGAACGTTTAATGAAGTACTTGGGAATTATTCAATGCTTTCGTGCTAAACCTCAAGAAATAAATGCTATACCGACCATAACCCGTTTTTTAATTTTTCTCTTCTTTTTTGCATTTTTCCACAGCTATAAGCAATATTCAAAATTTAAATGACGCCTGAATCTCACCTAAAATACTGCTCTTGTCATTTCAATCCCGAGCATGAACCAAATGTACTGGTTAAACAAGAGACTGAAGAATAGCTTGGAAAAGCCGCGCGTCCTTTGATCAGACTTTAAGCCGTTGCTCATTGTACAAGAGAGCCATTCCTGTGCACCTTAAAGAGCAAGAGGATTTAATTCACCAGGGTGATTGATCTAGGGGGAATCATTTCCCCCCCCCCTTTCAGAATGCTACTAATGGTAACTGAAGCAAAAATTATTAAACATATTTATATTTCATGCATTTTTCGACAAATTTTTAAGGAAGATCTCAAAATCCGAGGAGGAATGTTATGCTGCATTGGAAAGCCAGTCTCTTTCATTCCCCCATCCTTTACATTTTTTCTATTTGATTGCGTTTGAGATCTCCCTCCCACCACATTTATTACACTATGTCGAAAAAAGTGTCCGACCACTTCCATTTTATGTGAATGTAAAGCCACTTTCAAAGCTCCCTAATATTGAAAATAAACCTTTTACGCAAAAACTGTTATTGGTGATTAATTGTAGACGTCACTCATATCTCTCTAAATATATTTCCCGTAATATTCGTTTAATATTTAAAGAAAGAATGGAAGCTCAAGCATTTATCTTCAATTTTTGACACTTGTGAAAAAATAATTCAAAAGATAAAACACAACTCTTGTAACAATTTGTTCACTAACATAAATTAAATATCTAAAATTTCTATGAAGTTTTTTTAAGATTTCGTCAATTTGGAGGAAATGTGACAGTGTCAATGTTCAACAATATTCGATCAATATTTAAAGAGTCATTGAAGCGGGACATTTAACAGCAGACGACACTGTCGCATTGCCTTCAAATTGATTAAACCTTAAAAATACGTCATATTTTGCGTAAAAGGTTTATTTTCAATATTAGAGAGTTTTGAAAGTGGCTTTCCTTTCACATAAGATGGAAGTGTCCGGACACGTTTTTTCAACATAGTGTATTTCTGGATCCGGTCCTGTTAACTTTCATCTGTTCGCTAACAGCTATCCAGTCAGTCCCCTTCCCACAGCCTTTGAAGTCCTTGTTATCTGTCTATACACTGAAAAAATATGTTTTATGTTTTTAGAAGGAAATTAAGTTCAAAATTACTGATGGATACGGAAAGGTTCATCCATCGAATGAGAGTATAATGAAATAGGTCAACGACAATTGAATGGAAGTCAACTGCATGGACGACAACTGGGCGGGTGACAGTTGAGTAGAATATAATTGGATGGATTGCAATTCAATGGAAACGACAACTGGGAAATACGACAATTGGGTGCATTGCAATTGAATAGAAACAACTGGGAAATACGATAATTGGGAGGATTGCAATTAAATAGAAACGAAAACTGGGAAATACGACAATCGGGTGGATTGCAATTGAATGGAAACAACGACTGGGAAATACGACAATTGGGTGGATTGCAATTGAACGGACACGACAACTTGGAAATACGACAATTTGGTGGATTGGAATTGAATGGAAACGACAACTGAGAAATACGACAATTGGCTGGATTGAAATTGAATGGAAAAAAACAACTGGGAGGATACGACAATTGGGTGGATTACGACAACTAGGAGGATAGGACTATTGGGTAGACGACAACTAGGTGAATGCGACTATTGGGTGGATACGACAATTGAGTACAAATAAGGAAATGATGAGATATAATTTGGATTACTATCACTAATCCTAATATTTCTGCCTTGAGCAAGCAATTTCAATATTACTTGTAAATCTCATGTACCAGGCACTTCATACATAGAACGAATTTGCTTAGATTTCTACATGTCGGTAACTACTTATATGTACCACATAGTAGTAATAATTCATTTACATATATCACATAGCCGAAATAATTCTAAATTGCACGAACTCACTGCAGTATTTATATCTATTCTCTTTAATCTGTTTTTCTCTTTTTAGTCCGACAAAACACTAGAGCGGATTTTTTTACAACGTTTGTTCCATATAAACGTAGTAAACGGAAAACGAAAGAATGCTCTAATGCAAAATAAAGCTTCATAGAATCATTTGCTTTCTCACTAATATGGTCCTCAATAAAGCGAAATTAAAAAACAATAATAATAATTTTCTTCTAAAAGATGTAATCAGAAACAAATCAAAAAATAAATTTATTTCCTGAAAAACATAGTGTCTAGAAACACTTTTGCATTTGAGAGTTGGAAATAAACTACCCACAAGAATTATAAACTCGCCTGTAGATAAGAGAAATACACATGTACAGTCGCTCAAAAAATATCCGAACACTATTGCTGATTACAGAATTCAGAATAAATATTTGGCAACGTTTTTTATGAAATTAATGATCTGGCAACCTTAGTGTACAGAACACAAACGTTGCCATATCATTAATTTCTAAATAAAAAAATGTTGCCAGATATTTTTTTCTGAATTCTGTAATCAACCGTAGTGTTCGGATATTTTTTGAGCGACTGTACAAAGCACACAAGTGTTTTCTGAGGTATTATTCAGTAATCTATATGCAATCAAAAATATTCAACAGATGTCACGGCAAAACTTCTATGTCCTGCAAACAATTTCTTAATTTATTCTTAAATTTATGAAAATATCTTTCTGTTTTAATACAATCTGGCATTTCACTGAATATTTTAGGGGCACTGTTGGCAAAAATGCTTTTGAATGAGAGTTTTTTAGGCTTAGAAATATAAATATTTGAAATATAACTACTTCTACTTTCGTAAATTGATGTCACGAAAATTTGTTTATCCCAGTTTTTAAACAAATGAAATAGGATTATGAATACATAAATTTTTTATGGGTAACATATAGAACTGTTTATGAACCTTTCTAGTGCTGTCATATTTTCTTTTTTTGATATTACGTCTTACAATATGATGTTGTATCCGAATTAGAGATTTTATATCACTTTAACAAGTACCACCACAGTAGTGATCTGGCACTTTAACAAGTACCACCAAATGAGTGATCTGGCAACCTTCGTGTCACGTGACACGAAGCTTGCCAAGTCACTCATTTCTAAAAAAAATCGTTGCGATATTTGTTTCTGAATTCTGTAATCAACCATAGTTTTCGAATACATTTTTGAGCGACTATGCGACTTCATCCATGAGTGATATATCATTTTCAAAAGCGATAAATCTAGAAAACGTCGAATAAAATATATGCTTGGAATTTTTGCATTAATGCATTAATAACATGAGATACATGGCTCACCCAATTTAATTTGCGATCCGTATTCATCAACACCCTCAATTGCCTTACATATACATTTATCTCCAGTACAACTCCTGCCATGATAAAATATTTTACTTCCTTGTCTATCCGGTTGCCCTCTGAACCTCATCAATCGGCATGATTGCATTTCTAGACTCCCTACCTTTATTGTTTCTACATCCGGTCCTGTTAACTTTCATCCGTTCCCTAACAGTTCTCCAGTCAGTTCACTTCCCAAAACTATCTCTGAGCCTTTGGTGTCCTTGTGACCTGTCTATACACTCAAGTCTCAATCAAATTCTCAATTAAATTCATTAGAGAAAATCAAAACAACCGATATAGAGAATTATTCTCGCTAATCTGACTTTCGATACAACGGATTCTTAAATTTCTATTTTATTCTGTCCAATATAAGTCAAACATCTCAAATAAAGGGAATGACTAGAAGACTCGAAAATGCATAAAACTAGCAGTATTCCCAATAATCCGGCATTCAATAAAACGGATATTTTAAAAGTTATTTATTTCTAAAAGAAACAATCGGAAATTAATCAAATGTATTAAAGAAAATCAAAACACCCGATATTGAGAATTATTCTCGCTTATTCTACATCGGTTATAACGGATTTTTACACTCTTTTCAGCATCAATTAAATTTAGAAAAGGGAAACCAAAGAATGCACCAAAGAAAATCGATATTTTCACTAAAACGACCTTTAATGTAACGATTTTTCTTTCCATTGAATCTTTCATTGAAAGCTTTCTAATAATTCTTTTCTAAAAAAAATACAACAAAGTATCGAAACCTTCGGAATATTCTAGCAAAATTCTGAGCACTAATAATCCATAACTCCCGCTCGAGAAAGTTCTATCGTGTGAGAGCAGTGAAGTGTTATGTTATAGATTACCATAACACAGGGGCTGGGGTGGCTCAGTCGGTAGCGCGCCAATGAATTAAAGGAAAAATTTTTGCAAAAAAGAAACGCAAAAGTTCCAAAAATTAAGCAATATGATTTCATAAAATATATCTTTTCCAATTGTTATTCAGATCTGAATCTAACTCCCAATTGACATAACATGGATGTCTACTAATAAGGTCGCTTATTAGTAGACTGCTTATTTGTCCCCTCAAAAACGAAACATTAAGAGTAAAAACAAAATATCAATATAACTGCATTAGATTATTTCTAAATGAACTGATATTTCATGTTTTTTATTAGTAGCCTACAAAGCAAGCCACGGACCAAGAATTATGGTTTCATAAATAAATAAATTTGTAATTAAACGACAACAGAAAGCTATATTTTATAAAGAGTGTTTTCGAGTGGTAGTTGTTGAATTTTCAAGTTAATTCCGCTTTTCAAAATTAGACCTGTAAAAAAATGATTCAAAAATAATTGCGCTGAGAAAATATTTCACTAAAAAAACTATTCGATTAAAATATATGGAATAATCAACAGTTGATTTGTTAAAAATACCACTTGGTGCAAATTTTGCGAAAAATATCTGTTTTTAACAACTAACATTCGAAAAGAATTTCCCGAAAACTGTAAAGTGATCATAATATCCGAACGGATATATTCGATGTAACGAGATACAGATTTTTAGTAAGGCAACTGTACTCATATTCGTATGATATGATTCTTCATATTATCCTGTAATCATAAATAGCAAGGACTGTCTTCGGGTCATGTGACGGATGTGTAGTGGGAAACATCCTGCTTATTATTCAGCTAGAAGAGAGGATATCCATCAATGGAATTTTCAATGGATGTTGAGATGAAGAAGCATCGCATCTTCCCTTGAAATGGGATTTTGCATTCACGCTGTGGGAATGAAGGAAGTATTAAGTGTTATAGTATCGAATTATGTCGGTTAATATTTAATGACATATATGAGTTCCAGTTAAAAATTAAAGTTTAAAAAAGTCGGCTGTAAAATTATGTCGAATAATGAAATGCTCTGTGAAATCATACACCTGATAATCGAGAAAG
The DNA here is from genome assembly GCA_038380435.1 of Ryuthela nishihirai. NCBI lineage: Eukaryota > Metazoa > Arthropoda > Arachnida > Araneae > Heptathelidae > Ryuthela > Ryuthela nishihirai. The sequence goes on from JAWZYU010000041.1 coordinate 2,594,838, forward strand.
TTCAGACATTTCAGTTTTCTGAATTGCCAAATGAGATCGTCTCCGTATTTTGCAACTGTGGTTTTTTGAGCACAATGCAAATAGCCATGTGTATCGCCAGCCTACGAAATGTTCCCAGGACAGTCAGCCTTAATTGTTCTGCATAGATTTCTCACATCTACTCAGAAATATATCAGGGGCAGGAGGTGGCTCAGTCGGTAGCGCGCCAGGCTCGTAATCCGCAAAATTCCCCGCCCTGCCCACGGTCAGTAGGGGAAACGTCCGTCGGATGGGACGTTAAGCCGTGGCCCCGTATGCGGGAGAGCCATACCCTGTGCACGTTAAAGAACACGCTGGATATCCTTGACGGGAGGCTGCCATCTGTCTCCCAACAGCTGTTCCAGTGGGTCTCCTCCCCCCACCTTCTCTGAGCCTTCGGGGTCCATGTGACCTGGCCATTTAGCCCATGGTGTGCAAAAAAGTGCCGCTCAGAGGTAAAACAACCCAACCCAGAGACATGGAGACAAAATACGTTTACGAAGATCATACTGTAATTGAATAGTAATGTATTGAAAATAAAATGCTGAATTTTGTGAAAACCGATTTTTTGCACTATCTTTGCATATATTAACAGTAGAGCAAAGCAAATGTAGTTTTGTATTCAGCACCACTCATATATCCAAGAAACACGAAAACGATAGCATAAACAATTTCTTGTTACTTATTGTTATTAAATGTGCTGGGAGAAGGACATCCATTATGCCATTTAGCAAATGCTCCTGCAGTCATTACGTAACGTCTTATCAGCTTAAAACGTAATTTCTTCTTTAAAAATAATTTATTTAATTGATTCAAAATCATTCAATAATATCAGTGAATAACTTTTGGGAGACTTGTTTTGAGGGTAACAATGTGAAATAAATGCATTGTGTTTAAATCTTAACTATTGGGATCTTATAATGGAGTTAAGCAGATGTTAAAAATAAAAGAAATCAATATATTAGAACCTTGAGTTAGCAATAGAAATATGTTTTCTGTTATTTTCAATATACAGTGGGTTTCTATAAACTAAGGAACAAACCGAAAACTCGTTGAATCTGCTCCAGGTGAATCAGAAGATAAGTATATATTAGACACTGTGCCTAAGAATAACAATAAAGAAATAAGTTAAAAAAATAATAAGTGACTACAACGAAGAGTCAAAACATTATGACCACCTGCCTAAATATGATGTTGATCCTCCACGTGCCGCCAAAACAGATCTTACCCGGCGAGACATGGACGCTACAAGATTTCTAATGGTGTCTTGTGGTATCTGATGTCAACACGTTACTAGCAGATTCTTTAACTCTTGTAAGTTACGTGGTTGAGCCGCCGCAGATCGGATATGCTGTTCCAACACAAACCACAGATGTTCGATTGGATTGAAGTGTATATACTACAATAATAATAATATTGATAATATAATAATATAATAATTAATAATTAAAATATAATAATAAAATTGGATACATATATATATATATATATAAACATACGCTTGGAATGCGATGGATAAAGATGACTCACTTGGTAAGTGATGGCTAAAAATGACTCACTTGGTAAGCGATGGATAAAGATGATTCACTTGGTGAGTGAAGGATAAAGATAACTCACCTAGTAAGTAATGGATATAGATAATTCGCTTGGTAAGCGATGGCTAAATATGACTCACTTGGTGAGTGAATGATAAAGATAACTCACTTCGTAAGTTATGAATAAAGATGATTCGCTGGGTAATCGATGGCTAAAGATGACTCACTTGGTGAGTGAAGGATAAAGATCTCGCCCGGTAAGTGATGGATAAAGATGATTCGCTTGGTAAGCGATGGCTTAAAATGATTCATTTAGTGAGTGAAGTATAAAGATAACTCACCTGGTAAGTGATGGATAACATTAATTCACCTGGTAAGTGATGGGTAAAGATAAAACCTGGTAAGTGATGGATAAAGATGATTCGCTTGGTAAGCGATGGATAAAGATGACTCACCTGGTGAGAGTTTTTTTTTGTTTTGTTTCATATCTCATATATTCTCAATGGTGTGCAGATTCGTGATTTGTGATGGCCAGGGAAGATGGTAGAAGTCGCTGTCATGCTCGCTGAATCATGCTGAACTCTCTTGCGCGGTGGACAGTAGTATTGTCTTCATGAAATGCCGTCACCTGCTGGATAAAAAAATCAACATTGCAGGATGGATTTGATCTGCAACAATGTTCAGATAATCCTTGGAGGACACCCGATCTTCCACAAATATCAGGGGACCAGTTCCGAACCAACAGAACGTGCCCCACTCCATGACACCGCCTCCAGAACCTTGAGTTGTGTTTACAAGGCAAGTTGAGTCCATTGTTTAATGGGGCTCTAGCCAAATTCTCTGAACTACCGTCGGTACCACACAAGGTGTACCGTGACACGTCGGTCCACATGAATTTTTTCGTCTTCCAGTGTCCAGTCACTGTGTTCCTGACACCACTGTGTTCCCTGCGCATAGTTCGCTGAGATATGAGTCGGGAACAGCCTTCATTGAATGCTCTGTCAATTCCTGCACACAGAAAGTCCTGTTTCTCCGCACAAGCCTTCTGAGACGACAGCGATCTCATTCCTGACAGATTGTCGTCGCGCCATACTTGCGTCTCTTAGACATGCAATGTTGGTTATTTTTCCACTGATTAAAAACCCGAGATATCTCACCTTTTGAGAAACCAGTGAGTTCTATTGTTTTAAAAATCGTCGCTCCAGCCAGAGGGACATCCACAATAAGCCCTTTATCGAACCCCGAAAGATCCTTTCTTTTACCCATTGCGATCAACATTACTGTCAATTACTCAATAGATCACGTGATGATGCACGTGACCGGGAATTTTGCATGTAAACTGCTCAAGAGACGTTTACGTGCATCTGCATAAGATTTCTAATTCAGTGGCGGTGAGTGTAAAATACAATATATATATTTTTTCTAAGTAACGTATGTTGATATACATAAATTAGTATAATGATTAATTTTAAAAATTTCCAGTAAAAGCAACAGAAATAAATTTATAAGAAAGTTGTATATAAATAGACCCACTTGTGCTGACGTCATATTCAGTGGTATGGCCTTGTGTCTAGGTGGTGTTAATCCAGGACTCCATTTCCCTTCGAAGGATGAGTCAGAGGTCAAATTTCGGATATTACCCGGCATCTAAGACCGGGATGACCCCTAGGTACAAATATTCAGAGCTCTGCCATTTGTGCATCATAATTAGAACTAGCGTCATCCTTTGTCAGTCATTCATTAAGTCAATCACTCACAATCGGAAATATACATTAGATATTTTAAAACGATACAACTAACTATTTATTTTTAAAAGTCAGAAGTTAATTTGAAATATTTCTTCAATTATTCTTGTGTAATATAAATAAATATATATTTTCATTTTATTTTTTTTTTTTTGTAAATGGCAATAATGAGAGCAAATAATGGTCAGATACACACTGCAACCCGAAATATTCAATCACTTTGAGAGTTGGAAAATGCGAATTACGGGCGGATGTTAAAGGTGGCGCTCCGAACAGTGGTATGAAATCACCTATTTGAGTTGTTTTGCCTCTGAGCGGCACTTTCGTGGCACACAATAGGTTAAATAGCCAAGTGTATTGTACACGAAGGTTGCAAGATCACTAATTTCTAAAAACATCGTTGCCAGATATTTTTTCTGAATTCTGTAATCAACCATAGTGCTCGGATGTTTTTTTGAGCACCTATACATCCTTTCATGAGAGCGGTATATGCCTCTTGTAGTGCCTTCTATCAGCAGGATAATGCGCCGTGACACACTACCCGGATTGTTCGAGAATGATTCACGGAACACGAGGAAGACTTCCAGATCTCCAAATTCCCCAGACATCAATCCAATCGAGCATCTATGGTGTGTGTTGGAACAGCATATACGATCTGCGCAACTCAACCACGCAACTTACATGAGTTAAAAAGGATCTGCTACTAACGTGTTGGTACCAGATACTACAAGACATCTTTAGAAATCTTATGGTCCCCATGCCTCGCCTATGAGCGAAATTCTTTGCACACAATGGGGAAAATGCCAGGTCACACGGAACCCGAAGGCTCAGAGAAGGTTGGGGTTGAGAACCCACAGCAACAGCTGTTGGGGGACAGATGGTAGCTTCAGATTAAGGCTATCCAGCATGTTCCTTAATCTGCACAGAGTATGGCTTTCCAACAGACGGGGCAAAGGATTAACGTCGCATCCGAAGAACGGCGGCCTTTCCAAGCCTATCGGTGTCACCTACTGACTGTGGGCAGAAGGGAAATTTTGCGGACATAAATTTCAACACTGTCCCAGCTGGGACTCTAACCTGGGAACAGAGATTACGAGCCACCCCATCCCGTTACTGTGCACAGTCTGAACTTCAAATTACATAACGACCATTTCAATTACTTCTCAATAATTGAAAGACTTCATTTCATTTTCATCAGTAATAAACAAGACAAAACATCAAGCAACTAACGTTACATATAGGAATATATATTACATTATTACTTAACTGATATAAACCGCGTCATAATCTTATATATAGATGAATCTGAGTGATTGACTTAATGACTCACCGAGAGGGAATAACGCTAATTCTAACAATGAGGCAGAGCTGGTAGAGCTTTGAAAATTTGCACCTAGGGTTAATCAGGATCGTAAATTTCGAGAAACATCAAATATGTGACCTCCGACCTGTCTTTCAAGGTCGAATAGAGATCAAACTATGATCTACGAGTGCCGGAAACGGAAAAATTTATGTCTGGGGGTGTTTCGGGTTGTAGATATCGAAAATTCGGAATATTCGCTTAGTATTCATATAATTTAATATTACCACGCCATTTGTTTATTAAAATATATCATAATCATATTGTTCAGAAATAATTACATAAGAAGGTAGAAATATCTACAAATTTTTTAATTATACTGCTTCATTTATGATTTCATAATTATATTTCTTTCGATGTTTCCCAGTTTAATATATACTGATAAATATAACATTATAGAATATTTTGTGTTCGCATATGGTTCATTTTTTTGCAGAATTTTTATCTTCGTCAGTACTACCGTTACCTCATAAAACAGAAGGCCGTACAACTAAGTTATGACGTCACCATACGTAGTGCTATAAAACGAAATATTTCTGATATATTTTAATCTATTATTTTATCTGGTGAATTTTATTACTAAATTGTATACTAATATCTACTTATAAATATACATTTAGAAAAAAAAATTCACATTTATTAGAGTTATGATAATACTAATAAAATGCTAATAATTATGAATAATTTTCTACCTGAAAAATTGGGACATTTGTAAAAAAGCATTAATATAAAGATCAGTATTAAAATATCACCAGTAATGAAAGCAGAAATAAAATATATAAGTGATATCCAGATTTTCATTAACGGCTACCTTTTAGGATAGCAGGCAGCCAATTTTGCTCTCCTCGTGTTATCATCGTTAGAACTACCTATGCTGACGTCATAATCCGTTGTTCCGGCTTCTGCTATATTATTAGAAGTCAATCAGTGCCTTCAACACCACTTAATTTCTAGCCTACCACCAAGACCCATATTTCACCTTGAATGAAACAGCGGATCTGAATCAACACCACCTATAATAGAAGACCAGTGGACAATATTTGTGACGTGCGGTTAAATAGTCCTAACATATATCAAATTCTTATATTTTTATACTAATATTAATTGGTTAACACTTGTGCTAATTTTATACTAACGTTTATCAATAAATATATTTTATTTAGAATGAAAATTATTCGTATTTATTATCAGTTATTGTAATGCATATTAATACAAAACTTTCTCCGAAATAAAACATATTTATAGAAAAAAAATTAGTATAAATGTTAGCTCAACAGTTCACCAGTAATAACATTAGAGCAAAAAATATAAGAACTGTCTATATCGTAGGTATGCTGACTTCACAAATTCGGAGCTCTGGCTTTCTGTTAATCGGAAGTATTGTCCTAATTTTCCTGTTATGTCTTAGTTCTACTGCAGGAAATAGCCCTACTAACCAATTTTTAGCTGTCCAGCAGTGATATATCGAAATTCAATCTTTAACCACAAAGGACCCATCGCATCCGAAATTTGGCACATTTTTTGAGATCTACGACTAGAATTCCTTCACTGTCAAAAATTTATAGCCCTCTAATCACCGGAAGATTTATATTTGACCTTTGACGTCGATGGACCCATTACATCCAAAATTTCGCAAGATTTCCGAGACCTACGACCCAAAATATCTGCAAGAAACAATTTTTAGCTCTCTAGCAATAGTATATCTAAATCTGACCTTTTACCTCGATGGATCCACGGATCCGAATTTCGTAATATTTCTGAGTTTCACACCCCAAAGTATTCATCCCCTGTCAGTCACTCATTAAATCAGTTACTCACAATCTAATATACATTTGATATTTTAAAACGATACAACTAGCGATTTTTTAAAGAAAAAAGTCAGAAGTTAATTTGAGATATTTCTCCAATATTCCTGTGTATCTGAGAAACTATTTTTTTTTTCATACTTTTTGTAAAAGGCAGTAAGAGAGCAAATAATTGTTATATGCACACTGGAACCCAAGATGTTCAATCACTTTGAGAGTTGCAAAATGCGAATTACGAACCGCTATTAAAGATGGTGCTGCGAGCAGTTGTATTGAATCATCTATTTCAGTTCTTTTATCTCTGAGCGGCACTTTTTTTGGCACACAATGGGCTAAATGGCCAGGTCACAAAGGACCCAAAGGCTCAGAGAAGTAGGAGAGGGAGGCCCACCGGACAGCTATTGGGAGAAAGATGGTAGCCTCCCGTCAAAGCCATCCAGCGTGTTCTCTACGGTTAGTTTGTTTTACCTCCGAATAGTATTTTTTGCACATAGAAGGTGAAATAGCCAAGTCACAAGGACCACAAGGGATCAGTGAAGGTTGGGGGAGGTGACCCACTGGACAGATGTTAAGAGATAGATGGTAGCCTCCTATCAAGGGCATCCAGCTTGTTCTTTAAGGTTGGTTTGTTTTATCTCCGAACAGCACTTTTTGCACAATAGGTTAAATAGCCAAGTCACAACGACTCCGAAAGATCAGAACAGGTTGGAGGAGGGAACCCACTGGACATCTGTTGTGAAATAAATGGCAGCCTTCCATCAAGGGCATCCAGCGTGTTCTTCAAAATGCATGGAATGGAGTGTCTCTCACTCACACGGAACCACGGCTTAAAATTCCATCCGACGGATGGCAGACTTCGCAATCTCGTCAGTGTTCCCTTCAGACCGAAGGCAGGGCGGGGAGTTTGGCGGAGATAAATATCAACGCTGGCCCAGGTGAGACACAAACCTGAGAACTGCAGATTATAAAACTAGTAGGATACCGACTGAGCCACTGAGCCTCATGACCCTTCTTTGCACTGTGCCACGGCTTAACATAACATAGATGGACGGCATCCGTTCCAAGCCAATCGGGGTCTCATTTCTCACCGAGGACAGGTGGGGAGTTTTGCGGAGATAATCCTCAAAGGTGGCTCAGGCGGGACTCAAATCTCGGAACGGTAGTTTATCAAGCATGGCATATTGATGACTAAGTCAATCTCTAGTCCCTTGGGGCAGAGGTAGCTCAGTAGGTAGCGTGTTAGACTCAGAACTCCATTCCATGCATTTTGAAGAACACGCTGGATGCCCTTGGTGGGAGGCTACCATTTATTTCACAACAGATGTCCAGTGGGTTCCCTCCCCCAACCTGTTCTGTTCTTTCGGAGTTGTTCTGTAATTTGAAGTTCCGTGTTCGAGTCCCGCCTAGCCCATATTTGACGTTTATCTCCGAAAATGGTCCCCCCTGCTCTCGGTCAGTAGGGGACACCAATGGCCTTGGAATGGCAACCGTCCGTCTGATGCAACATTAAGCCGTGGCCCCGTGCATGGGAGAGACATACTCCATGCATTTTAAAGAACACGCTTGATGGCATTGAGAAGAATCTATCAGTCCAAAAAACTGTCCAGTGGGTCAACATATCCAACCTTCTCTTAGCTCTCAGGTCACCAGTACTCTAGAGCTAAGAGAAGGTTGGATAAGTTGTAATGTTGAAAAAAAAGGGCCACTCAGAGGTAAAACAACCCAACCCAAAACAACTAGTATTAGAATCATCTGCTGTATCGATGCATTGTTAAAGCAAATGTTTGGTGACAAAAATAAAACAATAAACATACTTTTAAAGCAGTTACTATAGTGATATCGTAGAAAATCCTAAAACATTTCTCACATCACTTATTGCAACCCATAAATCTACCGCTGAAAAGATTATACGTATTCTTTAGTATTAGATGGTTTCGTTCGTTCAAAATCTGATTTTCCCTTACGTTTCAAATATCGTGGATAAGTTCCTTGTCTATTCGGGAACATCAATACCAAAGGTTTAATAAAAACACTGTGATGGAAAAGGATAATAATATGAATAAAGTGTACAATACCTCGGACACTGCGAAAGGAGAAAAGTACCTTCAAAAAATGAACTTGTACTAAGGTCTGTAGCAAGAGAGTCCCTCGTTTACAGTCCTTCGTTTTACAGGTCTTTAAGAAGAATTTGGAATAATGCGTGAAATATAAATAACCTTTTTATTTCTATTACTAACATTCTGAAAGGGGGATTTATCACTTGTCCACCCACTCCCCTATATTCGTCCCTGCTTCTAGTAGAACAAATACAGAATTTTTCTTAGATTTCTGCGGAAAATTAATTTTTTTGTATTTTTTTTATGCTTATGATATATTTCTATAAGAATATATCCTTTCAAAATAGAGAGTTTCAATACTATATCAGGAGGGATCTAAATTCGAAGCTATGCAACTTCTAACTGAATGAACAAATTGTTATATACACACCGATAACAATATGCGAAGCAGAAGTATCCTGTCCCCTCACGTGGGACGTTGAAACTAGCAATGCCTATAAATAGAGCAGGTCTATGCGCATTGGAAAGCAGTCATATAGAAGTATTCATGGGTAAAGGCAGCAATTTAAATGAGTTTGACCATGGCCAAATAGTAGGTGCGAGGAAGGCCAGTTGTTCATCACCAAAATTACTGAACTTTTGACATTTCCACGTGAGACCGTCGCACGTGCATACCAAAACTTCGTGAAATGCTACAAAAATTTCCACCGACAGAAAAAATGTGTAAGTAAATATTCATCCTCAAGGTTAGCAGAGACTCTCAAGCATCATTACAAGGACTCTCACGGCTACTGTGGAGCAGATAACGTCGGAATTGAATGAGGGCGTGTCCACAAGGTTATGCAAAACATTATCCGTCATACCATAGAAAGATCCTACAAATATCGTACAAATACTAATTTTACAAAATAAAGGAATATTTCTTGGTACAGATGCTTAATTTCTAATTTATATTCATTTTATAAATATTATTCTTCCAAATTTCGTCTGAAAATTAAATAGTGCATGAATATTTTTCGTGTTGAAAAGCAAATTTCTGAGAAATTATTCTAAAGTTATCTGAATTAATACCAATACAGTACAGAATAATGTTACTCTAATGATTATTATTATTGGTGAGGTGGAATGTCAGATAAATATATATTAAAAAAAATTTAATGTATGTGTATTTGATAACGAAGTTTTTTCGGAATCTCTGTCGCCTGTTTTCTATAAGTTATTAGTGTCGATTTGCACGGTTTCGATTTACACGATGATTTCCGAGAACCTATCTACCATGAGAATTCAGGAATGGATGTATAAAGAAATGAAGAGGGGGCCCAAAATATAATCGTTATACAGAAATTTCGTTATAGTGAAATGTAATTTAAGAAAAAAGTGCTGTGAGAGTTAGTTACATACTACAAAATAATCATTATGAAAGATTTGGGGATTTTAATTCTGAGTGGCACTTTTTTGCACACAATGGACTAAATGACCAGTACATAAAAACCCATAGGGCACGGAAGTTCGGGGAGGCGACCCACTGATGCTTAATTTCTAATATATATTAATTTTATAAATATTCTTCTTCCAAATTTCGTCTGAAAATTAAATAGTGCACATCTTAATTAATGATGAATATTTTTCGTGTTGAAAAAACATCTGTGAGAAATTATTCTAAAGTTATCTGAATTAATACCAATGCAGTATATATTATATATAAGAATATAATAGTTAGGATACCAATACAGTATACTAACTATTATATTCCTTCTTTCAGATAACCCCAGAGGAAGAAGTCCATAGGATTCAATTCCTTTGACTGCGAAGTCCACTCCATAGTACCACTATTGATCCAACAGCGTTCATCTGGTGTCCAAACATATCAGAGAAGAAAGAACTTATGTTTTCTATGGTTATGCGCTATCGTGTTGGTGCCACATGAGTTGCACATCCCTGAGAGGAAAGGCATCCAATCAGTCAGATATCATTGGATGACTGAAATTCTGAATATCTTTTATGATAAAGGCATGGTTCCTAAGGATTTTACCAGAGCTATTGTTATCCCTATTTTCAAAAAAGGTGATCGCGGTTCTTGTGATAACTATAAGGGTATCAGCCTACTCTCTGTTCCAGGGAAAGTTCTTTCCACGATTGTACTTAATAGAATTAAGAATCTGATTGACAGGCAATTGCGTGATGAGCAATGTGGATTCAGAAGTAGTAAAGGATGTGTGGATCAGATATTTTCACTTAGGCAGATCCTTGAGAAATGTTTAGAGTTTCAGAAACCTTTGGTTGCTAGCTTTGTTGATTTCAAAAAGGCTTTCGACTCTGTTGATCGTCATAATTTGTGGTTGATTGTGAAATCATTTGGTATACCAGACAAGTTAGTTAACACAATGAAAGCTCTCTATAATAACTCTGAGTCGTGTGTGAGAGTTGGTAAGGCTTGTAGCAATTGGTTTAGCATTACTTCTGGTGTTCGACAAGGGTGCATTTTGTCTCCTTTTCTCTTTAGCTTGGTTATTGATTATGTTATGCGAAATTCACTTCAAGGGAAAGATTTTGGTCTTAAATGGGCTGGAGATGCGAAAATTTCTGATTTAGATTATGCTGATGATTTAGCCCTTTTGGCAAATGATGTTGATGAGATGAACTCTTTCATTCGAGCCGTTGATGAGACTGGTAGTAGAGTCGGTTTGGTTATAAACAGAGAGAAAACTAAAGTGATGAAAATTGGTCAGGCAGGCTGTGATTCAGTTAATCTGAATGGTTGCAGTCTTGAGCAGGTGTCACAGTTTAATTATCTTGGGAGCTATGTAACAGATAATGGTGATGTGCGGCATGAGATTAACAGACGAATAGGGATTGCTGCCGGGACTTTTAAAAATCTATGGAAAGTGTGGAGAAATAGGCGTATACACATAAAGACTAAAATTAGACTGTATAATAGTTTGGTTCTTTCTAGGGTTAGTTATGGTAGTGAAACCTGGACACTTTGTAAACAAGATAACAGGAAACTAGATGCTTTTGATTCCAGATGCTTACGCAGTATCTTGGGCATTAGGTGGTTCAACTTTGTAACTAATGATGAGGTTAGGCAAAGGAGTTTGCAAACTCCTTTAAGCAGCATATTGTGCAGAGAGAGATTCCGTTGGTTTGGCCATGTTGCCCGTATGAATAATTATAGATTGGCGAATAGGGTTATGAACAGTGTGCCTAAAGGCCTCAGAAAGAAGGGGAGACCTAGGATGCGGTGGGCAGACAATGTCAAACAGGACCTTGTTAGAATTGGTGTGCAGTGGCCAGATGCCGTAGATGTAGCTCAGGATAGACTTGCTTGGAGAATTAAATTGCACGGTCTGGTTGGACCTCCGTAGCCCATGGCTGCTTGAGGTTGATGATGTTGGCGATACCTCCACCTTGTTAATGTTCCTTCGTATAATACCAGTCCAATGAGTGCGTTGCTCCAAATACAGCAGCAGACGTTAGGTGACCAGCATATTTAATACCTCGTTGCTCTTCCGAGGGATGGGTTGTTAAAAGCCTAATAACGGATGTTCTCCCTGTTAACGATTCCGGCCTGTGTGAATTGAACCTCAATTCTCCAAAGGATCTAGGACAAAAAGAATGCGTTGTTTCCTAACGTATTTAGTAACAAATTGAAGAAATCTAAACGTCTGTTACAGTTTCCTTCCATCAAATCTTGTGCCAGTACGGGATGGTACTGGTATGCAACCATGTTCGCACAGGATCCTCACTGCTGTGGTACTGATGCGTAAATGGATGAGCAGTTAAACTACCATCTTTCTGAACTGACGAAAAACAAGGCAAATGGTCGATGGAACTGGATGTAAATCATCTGGATGCGAGAAGTATACCATAATGCAGTTTCCCGGGCATCTCGTTGTGACACCCGCCATACAAAAGCAGCATCGCACAGTACTGATCGTTGGAGTAGTCCGCCCTCTGGGTGTTCGACCAATAGACCTAATCAGCTACAAGCTGTGTATCATGTACTACCAAGCCTGATTTTCTACCACGATGACCTGGTGCTACGTCAACGTCATCATGTGTATACATTTGTGAATCTTTCTGCAACGTTGCACAATATCGTGGGATGGGTCCGATTTCGAAAATCAGAGTTTATGGCCTTCCATCCACTCGTATGCGTACCATACGTCCTTTTCTAATAATTAGAAGCCTTAACTAGCATAGTGATAGAGTAGAGTGCTAGCAACGTTTCCAGCAAGACAAACGTGGTGTGCTATGTTAGCCTCTAACTGATTCAATGATCAACATTTACTTCGGTTTTTAAATTTTTAGATTTCTTTTCTACTTTTTTATGTTAGTACAGCATGTCTGTCTATGAGAAGGCCTTTAAATACTATGAATAGCTTTTAGGTTTGTTCTCTGTACTGTGTGTTCAAAAAAAAAACATGTTAATTAGAGAAAAACGTAATTTTTTTTACTGCATTAGGTTTCTTAACTTCCTAAATTTACCGCTGGGACGCTACATTCGTCGTAATTCGATCGGACTTGGTCATTTTGCTATAGGTAGACCAAAATGGGGTTGGATCTAAGGGGACAATGCCCTTTCCCCCTTTATAATGATAGTAATGTTAACAGACGCAAAAAATTATTCAGCTTATTTATTTTTTCATGCACTTTTCAAGAAATGTTTTAAAGACATGTAAAAGGAAGGAGGAAATATACTATATTGGGAAAGCAGTCTCTTGCCACTTCTCCTACCCCGCCGCCCCATTTACATTTATCCAGTTCGATTGTTGAGCTATTGTAGACTACTTCGAAATATGATCTCCAACATTCTCCCTTTCCCCCGAAAGCGGACGGAAATTTTGGGAGAGAAAGGTCTACTCTAACGATATATACCTCAAATTAAAGCGTGTGGCGACTCCAAAACAAAGGGATGGAAAATGTGGTTTATATCTTGAGTCATAAATCAAATGAAAGTTTCTCAAAGTGGGTGTTTTTATTGACATAAGAAGAAAAATAAATTAATAAAAAAAATTAAAAATATCTATCTTTCTATATGCATGCCCAAAAAATGAAAATAAACCAAAAACATATTGATTTTTGGTGCAGTCAGTCACTGAATTTTTATTCACTTCATAGGAAATTAGGGCGACAATTTACCTACTCAACAAGACTGCAGGTGTCTTATCCTCTTTTGAAGTGAATACGAATTTTGTGTAGGATTCACCATCGATATGATTTAGATTTCGATTCTACCTATTAGGGAGCTTATAGGAAGTTAGGTATTTTTTTAAATTTATTTCTCAACTGTTATTCTTAAGCACAGCGTTCATATACACTTATCTTCTTATTCACATGGAGCAGTTTAAACGAGGTTTAAGTTTGTTTCTTAGTTTATGGAAACCAAGGTATATAAAAAATAACAGAAAACATATTTAATAATTTAAAATTGATTGAGAATTTTAATAAAAGAAGTGGTGGGTAATGAAAAAAAATTGAATTTGTATTTAGGAGGAAAATAAAATAATATCTCTATAATACGACTGAAATGTTAATCTGAAATTTATTAGAAAGAGCAAAATGTTTTAAGGGACAGAAGATGAGTTAATGAAAACACTGTCATGGTTTGCTTACAATCGTAGCGAATTAACTGCTAAGCTAAATCATGTCTTAATAGAAGTTCATGAAATACAGGATACAAGATAATGGGAGTAAGGTTTTAAATTAATAATTCTTTAATATAAATGATTTAGCAGAAGTAAAATTTTTGGGTAATCTGTTAATGTTTGCTGCTGATATCGTTCTGCTGAATGCAGGTATAATTTAGAAGCGATAGTTAAATGTGGACAAAACGACTAAAATACAGCAAATTTTTGTTTAAGAAAAACAAACTTTTCCTAAATGAAGAGAAAAAGAAATATATGATCGTTCAGAGTAGGAACAAGCTTAACCATTTAGACTTGGAAATATCAAATTTTAACTCTTCTTTTACCAATAATTATAGACATTCTAATGGTAAATATCGAAGTGAAATCGAATATTCCTTTTAATATTGCCTGTAAATGAAATCTTACTCCATTACCGTGGACCACTGGTTAAGCTGGTAAGACTTTGGGATTAATGTGTACAACTTGTGGATTAAAGAAATTTAAAAAAAAATATTAAATGATCGCGAATCAATAATATACATATATTAGTTTTTTGTATACTGATAAAATTTAACTAATTTTTAAATTCTTATGTAGAAAAATATCAATTTCGTATATTTTCTATATATGTTATTATTATTACAATGCATTTTATCTTTTAGTCGCTAATAGTTTCAAAAACAAATAATCACCATTTTTTAAATAAATACTAATTATATATAAAATTATGAATTCTATCGAACGTTATATTTCCCCCCTCATATACATTTCAACAAGGTTTCAATGCAAGGCATACGAAACCAAATTAATTGAATACAAAAAGATGTGATACATACAAAATGAGTCAATCTCTCTAATTGATATATATTATGGGATATTTTCTACGTGAAATATCTGACAATCATAGTTGTCACTGAGAATAAATAGGTGTACATTAGGTAAATAAGGACTTGGTGGAAAGAACATGCCCAGAAAAAAATTGATATGAGTGAGATGGAGTAGAAAGCAATGTAATGGACCAGAAAAAAAGTCCATGAATATATTTTCAGTTCTGGTCAAATTGTGGAAATATATTTTTGTTTTGGTTGTGGTTTTTACTAAAAAATTACTGAGGACAATAACAACATTTATGACAGAATAAATGCCCATGACATACCAGGTGCTCAAACCCCGGTAGTTGCAGTATCGTCAAGATTTATCAAATTACTATTGAAAGTCTCATTAACAGGATAAAAGGATAACGGGAGTAAAAAAATAACTGCAATGGTAAATTAAACGACTGCTGATAATATATATATATATTTTACATTTAATTCATGGCTGGTAATCAATTTTACTGAATAGATCTGATGTGAATATGTACTTTGCGCAATATATGTAAATATTTATATGTAATAGCTTAGAGACATGGAGACAAAGTATGTATAGCGAACATAATATGCTGTATTTCATGAAAACGGATTTTCTCCACTATCTTTGCAAATATTAACAGTAGAGCAAAGCAAGTGGTAGATTTGTATTCATCAGCATAACCCTTAGACGATACAATAAGCAATTTCTTGTTACATAGTGTTATTAAGAGCGCTGGGAGAAAGGTTTTTGCATTATACCATTTAATAAATTCTCCTGTAGTCATTAGGTAATGTCTTATGGGATTGAAAGCTGTTTTTTTTAATTCTTTTAAAATTATTCTACATTATCAGTTAATAACTTTTGGAAAACCTGATTTGATGGGTAACATTGTCAAATAAATTCATTGTGTGGAAATTTAACTATTGTGGTCGTATAAGGAACTCTTGAATGAAGGTGTTTTATTAATTTGCAGGTAATAAAAATGAGAGAAATCAATAATATAGAGCTTTGTAGTGCTCCTTTTAAAAAGGTATAAGAAAGAATTGAACACTTCAATTTTCACCTACGTCGTGTAGGAAATATATGAAAATGTTTTTCATTTACATGTGACATATCTTCCTGATAAAGGGCTATTACGGAATTATTCGGGGGAGGTTAAGCTATTGCTACGTGTGTGGAAGAGACATAACCTGTGAACTTCAAAGAATATGTTGGATGACTTTGTAAAGAATTTTCCAAGATTCTTATAACAACTATCAAGTGGCAGATCTTCTCCAGCCTGATCTGAACACGGGGTCCTTGTGACCTGGCTAATTTTGCGCACAAATGCCATTTAGATGTAATACATATGTACATGATATACATGAGTAGAATGTACGACCGAATTCAACATTGAAAAAACTTTCGTGATCTGATTTGACAAATCGTTTCAATTCAAATAATTAAAAATTATTTCCTGTATAAATCTAATTTATGATATACATTTCACTACCATGTATTAAATAAGTTCTTTAATTTATATTGTTTAAATCAAATATGAATTCATTTAATCTCCTTTCCATTTAATAAACTGCTGCCAAGGAAATTAAACTGTCCAATATATAAAATTTCTTCTTTAACTTTACAACACCAGTTTCGTAAATCACATTCTAGTAATGCACCTGCATAAACGGGTAGCACAATAAACAGTTTTTAATGTACGGTAACTTCTATGGTATATCAGTGAAATGAGTTAGATTTGGTTGTATTACCTCTGAACGGTATTTTTTGACACACAATGGGCTAAATGTCCAGGTCTCTAAGAATAGATCTGTGAGGAAGGCGAGACCTACGCCAAAAAGACAACAGGAACATCCATGCCTTATTCGGGGTTCGATTCCTTTTGATCAGCAGACGAGTACTCTAATCACACGGCCACATGTGAATGACATGTTAAATACTTAGGTCTAATTAGTCCTATGCTTGAATTGTAGCCTTGTAATAGCCCACAATTCGTAAAGAGTCTCAGAGTCTCAGACAGGAATGTCATGTGTTCCCATGCGTTCGTTAGATTGTTTTACCTCTGAGGAAGCACTTTATTGCGAACAGTGGGTTAAATAACCATGTCACAAGGATCCCGAAGGTTCGGAGAAGGTTGTGAGAAGGGCATGCACTTGACAGCTGTTGGGAGACGGATAGTATCCTCCCGTCAAATCCATCCATCGTATTCTTTAACGAGCACAGGATACAGCTCACCCGTACACGGGGACCATGACTTAACATCCCATCCGAGAGACGGCGGTCTTTCCAAGCCCATCGATGTCTGCTGCTAAACGTGGGCAGTGAGGAGATTTTTGCTTAAATAATCTCAACACTCGCTCAGGTGGGACTCGCAGCTCTGACTGGACTCACGATTTACTGGTGATGTATCACGTGCTCTGACCCATTCGATGGCTATGACGGGAGCTTCAATCTTTCTCCTAACACCTGCCCAGTGGGTCCTCTTACGTAGCAATCTACGACACTTTCGGGTCCTTGTTTATTTGAGGCGAGGGTAGCTCAGTTGGTAGCGCGCCAGGCTCGTAATCTGTAGTGTACAGGTTCGAGTCCCAACTGAGTCAGCGTCGAGAATTAGCTCCACAAAACTCCCTGCCCTGCCCACAGCCAGTAGGGGACACCGATGGGCTTGGAAAGGCTGTCGTCCATCGGATGGGACGTTAAGCCGTGGCCCCGTGTGCGGGAGAGCCATACCCTGTGCACGTTAAAGAATACGCTGGGTGGCCTTGACGGGAGGCTACCATCTGTCTCCCAACAGCTGTTGCAGTGGGTCCTCTCACACAACATTCTCTCAGACTCCGGGGTCCATGTGATCTGGCCATTTAGCCCATGGTGTGCAAAAAAGTGCCGCTCAGAGGTAAAACAACCCAACCCTGTGCATATTAAAGAACATGCTGGATAGGCTTGACGGGAAGCTTCCATATTTCACCTTACATTAGCTATTTAGTGAATCGTATTTTCCATCTTTCTCTGAGCAGTGGGGTCTGATTTCAAAGTGTGGTATGTTGGTTTTAATAAGAGCAGCAGTTCCACCGCCCCTGTTATTAAGCCAATCAGATCTCTAACAAGAGAAATTGGGAATTTTAAAGAAATTCAGATTTTAAGTGCGTTCAGATAACAGCGCAATATCAATTGCATGCCTAAGCAGAAAATGATTAAACACGAGGAAGTCTTTTTTTCACTCCGTTAGCATTCCAAAATGCTATATGTAATTTGTCTTGGAAATAACTAATAGTATACTTTATGATAAGATTATTTACAATATCTAGAGATCTATTTAGAACGACTTCTAATTTTTCAGTACCTGATTTGGCATTTCTATATTCTTGGAACAATTTCTTCGCAGTTTTGATAACGTTAGCAAAGTTTAAAATCTAAAAAACAGAAGTAGTAGATCTTTAATATGTGTCAGAAATCCTATATCAGATTCGGTCACAGAAGTTATGTCGCAAGTGTTTAGTGAAGATTTATCATCTGTTAACATAATACTTTGCACTGTCACTTTTGTGTTGCTGTTTTTTAAGGGTCTGGTTACTACATCAGAAAAAAACGACCTTGGGTGATTCTAGAGGACATTGATTTACCTTATGTTGGAGGAGCAGACGATTCTTCAGTTGGTTTTGGAATTTTGGACAACGTTTAAAATTTGTCGTATGAGCTACACTGCAATTTGCGCAGCGGGGTTGTCTATCCTCTGGAACTCTATTGCAGCAGTTGCAGGTAGCTGTGAGATGGAAAGCAGCACACTTTACGCACCATGGCTCATTGAAACTGTTAGTTTGTGAGTGAACAAACCGTTGGCAACGGTGGTATTGGGTTGCACCAGTTCGTTTTTGATAAGTTTCAACGGTGATTTTTAAATTAAATAAGTGAGTGATATTGTACATCTCTTTGCCTATATCACTCTTTTCAAGTTCTACGAAGAATAGAGGTAGTGGTGCTTTTTGGGGAGCATTACAAAACTGAGTTACTTTTATGAACGGATATTCAAAAATTCAAGTTCTTGTTTGATATCTTCGACAGGAACAACAGCTAAAAGATTTTAAAACAACTTTCTGAGTTTTTTCGCTATTTATTTGTAGGTGTGAAAGCTCATATTGGACGCTTCAAGATATTGACTAATTTTCCTGTAATCATCGACCCTTTTTGTAGTGATCTTAATTTCCTCACCAGCTACCTCAGCTTGAAACTCATCGGCAGCAATGGATTTCAGTCGTTTCTGTAGCTTAATCCAATTTGCTTTATCCATTAATATGTTGGATATAAGCAGAACGCCGAAAATCGTTTACTTGTATTTCATCATCACCACTTTCAGAAATGTCGCGCCTGTCTGCAGATTTCGATTCTTCTAAGTCGAGACCTTGAAGCATTTCAAATGAATTTTTAAGCGAGAGGCCTCCAACATCATCTGGCAGTGTTCTTCCCCTCTTTTTCTTTGGTGTAGGCATAAACGTCTGACATTCTGAGGAAGTACCAGGTTCTGATGTTTCTTTGCTGAACATTTCCCCGAAAAAATCACCTCAGAAATGATTGTTTGGTTCGTAATCCTGATAAGCATATTGCAATATTAATGAGTTGAGCTGACTTATCTCATCCTTATTTAAACTTCCTTGCCGGGCAAGAATTGTATTGATCGTTTCAGCTAATACCTGTAAATGTTTTTGGTTGATGTCAACATTTTCGTGAATACATTCAGCATTATTTTGGCTACTTTCATCTCTAAATCATTTTCAATAAATTCCTTTTGAAGGATCATGTCATTTAACTTTTTTTTCTTCATCAGAACTAAGGCCTGATGCTTTTCGTTTAGAAAATAAATCACTCATGTCGATCTTTAACAAAGCAAAATGTTCGATATTACATATGTATTCTTCTATATTAGCAGAAAACATTAACACATGATAAACTATTAGACATTAATAATTATAAAACAAGTTCATAAAAGTTATATATACGAAACAATGGGAAAGCAGCTTTCTTAGCCGTTTTCAAATTATTACACCTAACCCGCATATAAATAAGTTAAGAGTCCAAATAAAAAAGTCATCCTATTCACTCGAAATCTTCAAAAAGTTCTGAATAACAAGTTCACAAAAATGATCAGTAACGATGTTCAACTTTAATTAGCTATGGTATAGAATTATAAATAAGATTAAATTCTATCGAGAATAATAAAGATGATGCTCAGAATTTTATTTTATAGTCTGTAACAAGTACCAACCACTACTCGGCTTATAGAAAAAGCAGGCGCTTCGCAAATTTCTTTCTGCAGTGCTTATAGATGAAGTATTTGTGGCAAATTCATTATTCTGTGAATAGATGTTCAAATTAACACATTTTTAGGATTTTTTGTTTAACCAATTATGGCTTTGGAATCATTTTTTCCGAATGGCTAAGATGTTAAATGTTTCAGCTTCCTTAAATCTTGAAATAGAGAACCATTAGTAAAAATTTGAGATTTAAATTTGATCGAGATCTTGAACTTCGGTCGCAAATGCACACCTTATGTAAGAACTTACTAAGCTGTGAATCACAATTCTTATTAAAAAATATGACTGTTATTAAACACTTGTTGGAAATGTGTAGCCTACACTCAGTATAAAGCCATTATCATTCTTATTTGCAATGTGCCAAATAAATTCATGCCGTTTTCCAGTAGTTAATATTTTTTAAATCGTTTTCTAAAAGAAAAGGCAGCTGGCGCACATCAACTAACATAAGCCAAAAGTATAATTAGTAGGGCATTAGTTAGTATTAACACGTGGTTACATAGTGTTTAAGAAAACGAGTAAACGATACGAATGACTACCCGTCTACAGATATATCTGCAACTGACACCGTAAAAGACGTGAATGTATCTTTTCTGCTTTCTCACATTCCTCACATAACTATAAGATGCATTAAACCGATATCAGATCTCTGTGGCAAGGAGCTGTTTGAAGAGTAATTTTTATCACATTTGATTTTATAAAATCAGTTAATAGCAGTTTGACTCCAATTTCTGAGATTAGGTAGAGTGTATTGTTTATATTTAATGTTAAATATGATTTGCAATAGAGGTAGAGTGTATTGTTTATATTTAATGTTAAATATGATTTGCAATAGAGGTAGAGTGTATTGTTTATATTTAATGTTAAATATGATTTGCAATAGAGGTAGAGTGTATTGTTTATATTTAATGTTAAATATGATTTGCAATAGAGGTAGAGTGTATTGTTTATATTTAATGTTAAATATGATTTGCAATAGAGGTAGAGTGTATTGTTTATATTTAATGTTAAATATGATTTGTAATAGGGCTGCATCTAGGTGGTGCATGATTCCCCCCTTGAGAATGTTAGTGATGGTAAAGGCAGCAAAATATTACATTATCACAGTTGTGTATATTTCACACATTTACCAAGAAATATTTAAAGATCTCTAAAACAGAGGGTAAAATGTTACACTGCAATAGAAATTCAGTCTCTTGCTCCCTTTCTACTTTATTATTTTCTAGATCCGGACTTGATTTATAACATACTTTTATACATTCTTTCAGAAAGGCGTCTTAGCAACAAACACTAAAGCATAACTACAAGCTATAAAGTCATATAATCCAGTACAATTCAGTTCAACAACATATTTATCAATAATAAATTGTAATTAGGAGGTAACGATTTTCAGTAGAAATCTTTCAATTTACCTCTCTCAAATTGAATTTGAAAATAAATTCAGATTTATTGCGTTGTGACTTTTAAGCTTAACACAAAGGATTGATGCCAGATTCGCCATACTGGTTAACGTAATTTGAAATATGTGAAATTTAATACTTTAATTGTAATGTCTATGAGAGCCTATAGTTTGGTATTAATTAAACTCTAATTCTCACCGAACAGAAGTAAACGTTTTACAGTTTATACAGATAAAAATATATTGACTTCGAGTTCAATTTTACACTCAGACCAGTCTTAGTTCGAAACATATGTTTAATTCTGAAACAAAAAACTCTCCTCAAAATATGTTTGAATCTGAAATTACAAATGATCTGGCAAGAAAAGTTTGACGCCATTAAAATTTGATATTTAGACAATACGGAAATGTTTCCGAGAGTGCCTCTGCTTTCAAGTAAGTAACTGTATTAAAAGAAGTATAATATTATCATTTTACTTTCCCCTTTGCTAATGTATGTCTCTAATTCGGTTTGTTAGATATATCTAACTTTAGTGCTAAACTTTTACAAATCGTTACAGTAACTCAATGTCTGACGTGCTGGCGATAATTGCCGAAATCGTCTTTCAGAAGATTTATTGAGATATAAATATTAATGTAGTTTAGTAATCTTGATGTATAATTCTGATGTTTCATGTTGAATGACATTTACGGATATTAGTGTTAATATAAGGAAAAATATAAACACTATTAGATTTATAATTTATTCTCGTAATTCTTGAAACTTTCGTGATTTTCCATAACTGTTGATTTAAAATAATTATAAAAATAGCAATACACCTTAGAACGTTTGGTAATTGTCCCGAAAAGCAAATTTGGGCCATTTTTTCCCAAAAACGTACACCACGCAACATGGGAATTGCAGTACCATGCAGTTAATATCGGAATCCAATGAAATCGCAAAAGCAGCATTAAAAACAAATTATTAGTTTCGATACTGAAATGAATATTAGAATTTATTTGTTAAGTAGTATTACCTGCTAGCTGCCATACAGGCTGTCAATCATATATGTGGGAAATGCATCCAACCACTCAGCATTGACCTCTGCTTAGGGCTCTTTTAAGGTGGGAGCAACAGTGTCTGATGGAGTTTTCCTCCAATATTGTCATCGACGGGAGATTCGTCGGGCGATTATGAAGACCATGGCAGGGTATCACCACCATATAGGGTGACGTAAGTTTTACAGTGTGCGAGCAGGCTTTATTCTGCTACAAGATACTTGTTTAATTAAAAAAAAATGTAGCATTATGGATATTACAATGTATATTCCACATCAATATTGGCCACAATCATCATATATTGGCCACAGCTGAAATTTGAGACCATTAGTAGCCAGGACGAGCAAGTAGATTAATAAATTTTTACCATTATTTTATGATAAATATTCAAAGTAGAATTAGGAATTCTCGTTTCAAATCAATCCTCTGGCCGCATTATACAAAAGCTCCAAAAGATAAGAGGTCACAGAGGGTGAGAATCAGTAGAGTATGGAATCATAACCCTCTCATACTCTCGTTACCGTTATGTTTCGAAAAATCCGAAATTGAGCCCATTCTGCCTTCCAGGCATAATAACTGCCTGATGTTTTGATGATGGCTGGCTCTGACATGTCAGTGGACGATGCAAAATTCCGCATGTTTTAGACCATTTCATTTCACCTGAAACGAAATGGATTTATCAGTGAACAGAACTTGTAATCATTGCTTTTCCATGTTCTCCGTTCCAGTCAACTGGTGCTTATTATTATCAGACATTAGAGGGTACTTCCTTTTTATAGCGGCCTTGACGGGCCCCAGTAGTAATTGTCTAAAAACTTTCAAAATGGAAACAAATCGTTAAATTATTATTATATCATTCATATCCTATTGATTTCAAAATGAAAGGTCTTAATTATTATTTTTTGGTTGGGTTGTTTTAATTGTCAGCATGATTTTTTTTTACCGTCACTGGCCAAATGAAGTCACTAGGACTTAATGGCTCAGATGTAGATACAGGAAAAGGGTTGAATTGTTTTATCTCTGAGCGGCACTTTTTTTGCTCACAATGGTCCAAATGGTCAGGCCGCAAGAACTCCGAGGGTGCAGCGCAGGTTTGGAGGGAGGAGAATCATTGAACAGTTGTTACGAGACAGATGGTCGTTTCTCGTAAAGTTTACTTAACGTGCTTTAACGTTCACAGCTTATGGCTCTCACGTTCACTTGGCTACGGCTTAACGTCCCATCCGACAGACAGTTGCCTTTCGAAGTCCATCAGTGTCCTCTCCTGACGGAGGGAAGTGCGGGGAGTTTTCCGGACATAAGTCTCAACATTCGCCCAGCTGGGACTCCAATTTGGGAACTGCAGATTACGATCCAAGCGCGATATCCACCATCAACACCACCTCCGAGTGGCACTATTTTTTTTGGCTCACAACTGAAATTCTAGGTCCCAAAAAACTAATTTTTTAGAATTGAACAGTGGAAAAGTAGGCCCATGACGCTGTTTAGGGAACATTAAAACGGATTTTTCTTTTTGGTTTAATTAGGATCACAGGAATTTCTTTCCAAATAAGAAAAGTATAGCAGAAATTCGCTAGATTTTGCCTTATTTTTTTTCAGCGTTCATTCTCGATCGGAATACTTGAATAGGATATATTTTTTACCTATATATTTGCTTATAGACATCTATTTTGTGAATTTCAGTTGACAATTCCTTTAGCTGATTGTGAGTGAGTGCGTGACAAAGGATGACGCTAAATTACGACCAGCAAGCAGAAGTTGTAAAACTCTAAAAATCTGCACTTAGGGGTAATTCGGATCGTAGTTCTCGTGAGAAAAAAATCCAAAATTCGATCTTCTACCTGTCCTTCAAGGTCAAAGAGAGGTGAAGCAGAGATCAAAGCTTGACGTAAAAGTGCTAGAAATGTGAATATTGGTATGTAGGAGTACTTCGGATCCCAGATCCCAGAAGCTTTAAAAATATCGGATTCTTTGTGTGTTGGGGATTCGAGATCAAAAATTAAATTTTAATTTACCACTTTTAGAGAGCTAAATTTGATGCCTACGGGCAAGGACGTACCTAGAATTTAGTTCGGAGCGGTCTGAGAATAAGCCTTGAGTAGGGTTTCCCAGTTACGAAAACATTCCACCGAACAGGAATGATAAAATGATATTCTATGAGATTTTATAATTGTTGTTTTAATATATTTTTAGTGTCAGAATAACATATGGGGCTAAGATAAAGTTGTATAAAATTTCCAACTGTTATTGTTCAACTTCTTTTTAATTTTTTTAAACGAACGAAATAAAGAAAATTGTTTTGGCTTTCAAAGCAGATAGACGAGTTCGATATTTAGTAGAAGAAGACAGGGTTCTCAGTGAGCTTATTTTTATTGTGGGAGGGTGGGTTAATGAAAACCCAGAGATAATGAAAAAGGAAATTCTACACAATTCATTAATAATATTATTTCACAAATATTTTTGCAATTTTTTTTTGTAGTTCGTTTTTCAAACGAACTAATGCCATCATGTTTTTTGTTTTATCTGTGTACACTTTCATCTTTTTTGTTTTAACAGATTAATTTAAAATTCCTGTAGAATTGGATGGATATTGATGACACCCCGTAGGCAGGGACGTATAGTCGCTTAAAAAAGTATCCGAACGCTATGGTTGATTACAGAATTCAGAAAAAAATATCTGGCAACAATTTTTTTTAGAAATTAGTAGTCTGACAACCTTCGTGTACGTACACGAAGGTTGCCAGATTTTTAATTTCGAAAGAAATCGTTGCCAGATATTTTTTCTGAATTCTGTAATCAAACAGAGTGTTCGGATATTTTTTGAGCGACTGTACCTCCCCTGCCTACGAGGATATTTCTTGTCGTAGATCTTAGAAAGCTTATGAAAAACTGGATCCGACGTCTCCATTTAGAGGTCATATTTCAGTCAAACTCTAATAATAATAATAACTACATCTAACAGAAACGTGGAACATCATGTACAGGGGTATTCGAGTCCTGCATCTCTGAAGAGTTACGAAATTCTGGATACAACAATCCGTTGAAGTCGGCCAGAGGTCGAATTTCGATCCACGTGGGAGTTTGAAATTCCAAATGATGTCTGCTGGTCTCTACATCTTGGAAACGGCATTGTATTTCTGATCCTTCGAATACCTCGAGTTTGTCTATGTATCTATCTGCTAGTAAGTGGAGAATTGGTGTGTCGAGTTATTTATGGCCGTAGAACTTAGGACGGTTAAGAAATTTCCGTTACGGTTTTGTGTTCAAGGTCACATAAGGGTCGTTTTGTGTTCAAGGTCACATAAGGGTCGACTTTTGTGCGGCCTATTTAACGGCCTCTAACGATAGAAATTCAAACTATCTGAGAATTTGAAAAATAAAAGAATCGTAGTATTTCATTATTAACTATACACTAAAAAGTTAATTTTTTCCATCTGTTAAAACAAAAAAATTGCGTTCCCCCTACTGAGATAAAATAATTAAATACCCTCTCAAGCAACTGCTTGCCACAGAGGTCTGACAGAAGTCTGTCAGTTTGTATGCTATATTAGAAGGTCTGCGAGGATGGCATGACTTCAGTAGAAAAAGGACACGAACACCCATGCCTTATCCAGGGCTCAAACCAAGGTCCCTTAGATCAATAGCCAAGAGCGCAAACCACTCAGCCACGGGACGGCTCCGGAGATATATGAAAATAAAAAATAAAAAAATTACCTTTCAAGCAGCTGCTTGCCGTAGAAGGATCTGATATAATGTTGTCAGTGTTTTTGTCTCCCATAACCTAAACATTCCACAACTAAAATTTCAAATTCCTGGTGTAAATGAATCGTTTGAAATATTTGTTGAAAGTTTTTCTATTTCGAAAACTTTCCACATTTCGCGGGCACTATTAACACCTTTGGAAGATTCTGAAATGCGACTCGTATGATTTACTTATCCAATTCAAAAAGAATTTTAAATTTATCTCTTAAAACAAAAAAGTTGAATGTCTATAGACGGAGAAAACAAACAACAAAACGATGACATGAACTGGTTTTTTAAAAGAACTACAAAAAAAATTGTGAAATATATTTTTTAAATAATATTTTTTTTTCTGAATTGTAGATTTTTCTATTTCATTATCTCAGTTTTTGTTAACCCACCCTCCCCCAACAAAAATAAGCTCCCATTCTTATTGAAATAGTCTAGTCCCAATTTTCTCCTTATTTCTATTATGGATATATTAAAATAGTAAAATAATATTATATAAAAATGTATAAAAATATATTTTATTACACATACTTATATATTATTTTGGCAGGGCAGTGTATATCAAATAATTTCCAGGTTATGTCAATGGGAATCTAACTGCGAAGTTCTGTAACTTCTAAAATGTGTATTTAATGGAAAAAATGTGACTGAGAATAAAATAAAGAACATGATCAAATCTGCATATTTAAACCCCCAATTTCAAATTAAATCTCCTTGACGAATTTCAGTTTCTTATTCTCGAGTTTGTTATTTTTGCACAGATATTGTTTGCATTGTGTGAATGGTTCTTTGTTGCTTGAAGGCTCTTTGCAATCTTGATGTTGTACGAAACTTAACCCTAAATTCTCGAAGTGTTTGGGGCGGGGGTGGCTCAGTCGGTAGCGCGCCAGGCTCGTAATCTGTAGTTCCCAGGTTCGTGTCCCAGCTGGGTCAGCGTTGAGATTTATCTCCGCAAAATT
The DNA here is from genome assembly GCA_038380435.1 of Ryuthela nishihirai. NCBI lineage: Eukaryota > Metazoa > Arthropoda > Arachnida > Araneae > Heptathelidae > Ryuthela > Ryuthela nishihirai. The sequence goes on from JAWZYU010000041.1 coordinate 2,622,292, forward strand.
CCCCGCCCTGCCCACGGTCAGTAGGGGACACCGATGGGCTTGGAAAGGCAGCCGTCCGTCGGATGGGACGTTAAGCCGTGGCCCCGTGTGCGGGAGAGCCATACCTTCTGCACGTTAAAGAACACGCTGGATGGCCTTGACGGGAGGCTACCATCTGTCTCCCAACAGCTGTTCTAGTGGGTCCCCTCCCCCAACCTTCTCTGAGCCTTCGGGGTCCATGTGACCTGGCCATTTATCCCATGGTGTGCAAAAAAGTACCGCTCAGAGGTAAAACAACCCAACCCAACTCGAAGTGTTTGAGCATCGAGCATGTTAATGAATTTCACCTTGTACAGAACACAGCTCTCTCAACAATCAACATTCCCATCTGCCACTCTTCCTCGAGATTTTTAATTCCTACAGCAATCTCTGTATAATGAATAATTCTCTTTAAGATAAATGTGTCTCTAATAATTGGGTGAGATGTCAGAGTTTTCGATTCACTCTCCCCTTTTGTTTAGTAACATCAATACTTAAAAGCACACTTTAATTTCAAATTGAACCTCCTTGACGAATTTCAGTTTCTTATATTTGAGTTTGTTATTTTTGCACAGATGTTGTTTGCATTGTGTGAATGATTCTTTGCCTCCTGAATGAATCTTGAAGAACCTCTGTAGGCTGTTCTGATTTATAATCATATTTCTTATTGTGATCATTGGGAATTGACATTGAAACGACTGATTGGTTTCGGAGAGTGCTGCTCTTTATCTATTCTGGATGTGCTAAGATGTTTTGCTGACAATATTTTTGGTAATGTCTTCGCAGATGGTTTAACCAATAGATTGTAGATTGTTCTCTCTTCTTTCATGCTGCCATTCACTAGAGTATTAGTGTCCATTAGGTTACCACGTGCTTCTGAATTTGTTAGCACTTCAGGATTTTGAAGAACTTCTCTAGGCTGTTCTGATTTATAATAAATTTTTATTGTCATCATTGGCGATAAAATGTCTGGATCATTTCGGAGAGCGAAATCGAGGGGTTGAAGTTTTTGTTGCTATCAGTATTGGTAGTAAAACGTAATGCTGATTCCAAAACTCAGCAATTTCTTGGATCTTCTTGGAGTTCTTCAAATACACTAATATCCCAAAAGAGCATCACTGACATTCCTGCTAAGAAGCAAAGCTATAATTTGTTGGTGTTTGCTAGATTTCAATTTTAACAGATTTGTTTGCGCAGGCTTACGCTGAAATCCTGCAGAAGCTGAAATACTATAAGTATTGGATTTTCGCAGCCGACATTTGATCGCTAGTCTTGATACAGAACTGGAACCGCCTACGTGAACTATTTCTTGCACACATTCTTTGTTGCAAGAAAGCTTTTTGTAATATTGGAAGTTGTACAAAACTCAACCATTTTAAGTTTATACCCCCCCTGATGAATTTCAATTTCTTGCTTGAGTATTTTGGTACAGATATTGTTTCCATTGTGTGAATGAATTCTTTGTACGAAGGCTGAAGTAATGTACAAAATCTCAACCCATTATACCGCCTACTGTCATTGAATCTCCTTGACCAATTCAATCGTTTTCTTCATTGAATTTTTTATTCATTCAGTACTGTTGAGTTGCCATAATCAATATAATGAAATTCGGAATCTTTTCAATTATTTGCTAGCATTTAAGAAATTCAAAATTTTATTATTTTTAACGCATACGTGTAAAACTTGATTCTGAATTTCATCTACTTATGGAACTTTTTCATTCATTCCAAGATTTTATGGAATTCTCTGTGGAAAATCCTTTGTTACATATTTTAGAAATATGTAGGTCCGCGGTATTTTTAACATTTTTGTTTCGTTAAGCTCCATTCCCAATCTTTGTTGAGGACAGTCATTTTTCGAATTTAGTGACGGAATTCTTCATAAATAATTTATCAAACTCTTTCAGTTTGCAAGTAGCAGAAACCTTTCTCTTATATCGATGTCAGAGTTCAACAACTTTCCCTCTAGTTGACCCCCAGATCGGTCGTTTCTTTCCCCATTTCCTTTTTTTGTACATTTCGATTTTGTTCAGTCACTATCAGCTGCTAGAACACACTGGATAGCTTCAACTGAAGACTAACATCTGTCTCCCAACAGCTGTTCCAGTGAGTCTCCACCTCCCCAAATGAGCCTACGGGGTCCATGTGATTTGGCCATTTCGTCCATCCAACCCAGCTGCTAGAACAAAAGGACCAAAAGCAACTTGTAAACATCATTTGCATCCAAAATCCTTTTCGAGCTCGCTTTGATAAAGAGTTCGTTTTTATCCCCAGAGATTTCGTTTTTGTGTTTTACACGAAAGCTATTTCGGACAGAATTTCGGCTGTTCATCTACTTTTTCCAATAAAGGATTTCCGTGGCCTAAGACATTACCATAGATTGGTTCCAGTGAAGAGCAGAGAAGATTCAATGGCTCTTTCTAATTTGAAGTTGCAACAAAACTCAACCCTTTTCAGTTTCAAGATTACATAGCTCATCAAAAAGTAACTAGGATTCTGATACAATCCACTCAATTCCTTCATTAGCCTTGACAAGCCCATTTCCTTCTAAGTTGCTTGTGTTTTTTATTTTTAAAACGTCTTCTCCCCAAAATATGAAAGTTCTTTTGTATGATCTTGAAGTTGAGTTGCTTTACCTCTTGAGTTTTTTGCACACCATGATCTTAAATGTCCAAGTCACAAGGACCCCGAAGGCTCAGAGAAGGTTGGGGGAGGAGACCCCCCTGGAACAACTATTAGAAGACAGATTATAGCCTCTTTGTCAAGACCATCCAGCGTGTTCTTTAATGTGCTCAAGGCTCTCCCGAACAAGGGGCTACGGCTTAACGTCCCATCCGAAGGACGGCGGCCTTTCCAAACCCATCGGTATCCCTTACTGACCGTATGTAGGGAGAGAAACTTTGAATCAATAATGTGCAAATCTTTTTCCTTTATTCTTCGACGGTCAAATCGAGCACCAGCAATTTTTTCGGTTCATTTGCTCTGGTAGACTGTAATTTTTATATAGCGAAATAATATTTATGCAATGTAAATATTACGGGTAGAAATGAAGAATTCGAAATTTTGGCATAAAAAATATTTCTGTCAGAGCTATTAATTCACAAAATGAGCAGGAAACTAATAAGTACTTGTTGATTGAAAGTTGATTAAAATACTTTCTCGTATTGAAAGTTGATTATTAAGTCTTGAGTGCATTTTCTGGCATCTGCCTCACCTGTATCAATGAAATGGAATGTAGAAGCTTATTGGTGGATTTCTGACTGTAACGATCATTCATTAAAATTTATCTCACAAATTAATAATGTCCTTTTAACACAGATTATATTGCAGAGATTTTATGGAATTCTCTGTTGAAAAATTCTTTGTTACATATTTTAAAATATGTAGGTCCTTTTGTTAAGCTCCATTCCCAATTTTGTATAATCTTTGTTGAGGACAGTCATTTTTCGAACTTAATGTCAGAATTCTTTGGAAATAATTTATCAAAAATTTATCATACTCTCTTTCAATATGTTCCCAGATTATGAATATGTTGCATGAAGGCTTTTTGCGTTTTTGAAGTTTCTTGAGAAAAACGTGCACAAGAGTATACATTCCCATCTGCCATTCTTCCTCGAGATTAAATCCTACAGCGGGTTCTATGTAATGCATCATTATTTTTAAGATGAATGCGTTTCTAATCATTGGGTGAGGTATTGGGTGAGATGTATTGGGAATTCTAACGAGATAAGCAATTAAACAGTTTCTCAGCTTATTTTACTAACACCTCATAGTGTGGTAGATTTCTTATACGAAATTTAACTGATCATTAAACACATGCCATTTGTTGAATAAATTTCTAATACGAAATTTAACTAATCATTTTAAGCTCATGCCACTTGTTGCGTTAAACTCGTGTTCTGAGTCTTTAGCATGTCATTGGCCGTCTAGTTTTACCTAGGTCGTTTTTAAGTTGTTAAAAGTTTGTAGAAATATTAACAGTCACTATCAGCTGCTGGAAGAACACGCTGAATGGTCTTAACTGAAGACTATCACGTGTTCCCCAACAGCTGTTCCAGTGGGCCCCCTCCCTCCCCAACCTTCTCTGAGCCTTCAGAGTCCATGTGACTATCATCTGTCCCCCAACAGCTGTTCCAGTAGGTCCCCCCTCCCCAACTTTCTCTGAACCTTCAGAGTCCATGTGATTTGACTAGCATTCAAGAAATTCAGAATTTTATTTACTTTAAATGCATACGTGTAAAACTCGATTCTGAATTTCATCTACTTAGGAACTTTTCCATTGATCCAGGAATTTTATGGAATTCTCTGTGAAAAAATCCTTTGTTAAATATTTAAAAATATTGTATGTCCGCAGTATTTTTAACATTTTGCTTCTTTAAGCTCCATTCCCAACAGGACCCCTCCCCAACTTAGCTTCTCTGAGCCTTAGGAATCCATTTAAATTTAACCATTTAATCCATCCAACAACCCAGCTGCTAGAACACCAACAGCAGAACTTGTAAACATCATTTCCATCTTTTTTTGGGTTCTCATTCCCACAAAATATCCACTAGGTCGTTCATTCTTGCACAGATTTCCATTAAAAATCCTTCATTAATAACCTCTGTCTTCGTAGGCATGTTATTCCCAAAAGTTATCAAGATCTAGGTTGCCCTAGTTGAGAATATTTTTTTTTATTATTATTGCACATTCTTGCACACGCAGATTAAATTATTCTTGCACAACTTGTGGAAAAACCAGTCACTATCAGCTGTACAGCAGTAAACAAATTTTTTGAGCTCTCTTTCAACTTGTAAACATCATTTGCATCTTTTAAAATATCTTTTTTGAACTCCATTTCAGTTTGTATATTTTTTATTTTTGTACAGATATCGTTTATTTTTTGAACAAATATTGTTTGCAATGTGTGAATGCCCTCTTGACAAAATTCAGTTTCTTATTCTTGCTTGAGTTTGTTATTTTTGAACAGATATTTTTTGTGTGAATGATTCTTTGTTGCGTTGCATGAAGGCTCTTTGTAAATCTTGAAGTTATACAAAACTCAATACTAAATTCTCGAACTATTTGAGCATCGAGCATGTTATTGAATTAATAATAATATAATAATATTGTTTATTGACTATATAAACATATAATACACTTAATAATAAATAAATAATGTATAGCATTCCACATTTATTTACTTCTCCTACTGAAATTCTGGCGGAAATAATTAAATATATATTTTCGGATTTTGAAAATTTAGTACAAATTATTGGGTTTTTAAAAAGAAGTGAATATTTTCAGATTATTCGATATTACTTCTATATAATCATGATAAATTAATTATATTTCATACTGGTTTCTAACTCTATATAACGTAGCAGTCTGTGGTTCTGCACAAGATCATGACAGAAAACACTGGTTCCATAGTCTGACGTTAGTGGCTCAAATAATTGCTAAAATGTTGGTTAGTGACTCTCTGTATTTCCTTACTCTATATATCATACAGTGACTTGAAATAATTTCTTGAAAAATTCGGTTCTCCTGAGTGGGACCCGAACCCACGACTACCAAAACATGCCAGGCGTTCAAACCGCTGGAATTCAGACAATTCTTTTTGGGAAATAATATTATATGCATTTCCGGATTTTTTGCTGATTCGCCAGTGGCGTCATCTATTATCAGGGAATGGGACAGCCAAACACAACATCTCCCATAACAGAAGGCTGATGGACAAGTTATGACGTCATCGTAAGTAGTCCTAGGTCTAGAAAAAGTCTTAGAAAATTTGCGCATTCTACCCAAGTCCCAGGAAATGGTGCAAATCTGGAATGTATGATTCAATCACCATGTCCAGACTTGTAAACCACGCAATAATTCAACCCTCCTCTCAGGTGTTATCATGGATGTTATCATGGATCCTCAAAATAATTGCAAAGTTCAACTAACCTTTCGATGGCAACATTCAAGGAATCTCCTTCATCCCTCTGGTGGCCATCTACGATGACCAACCTATAAATTCATTATTCATCAAAGAGTCCTCTCAATCCCCCTTTATTGAAAAACTCTCATTATTAAAACTCTTAGCAAAAGTTCCATCCCTTCATCCCCCGAGCAGCCATCTTGAATGGTCAACCCTTCTCGAAATTTCCATCGACGATCATTTTGGATGACGTCACCCATCACGCTGTGGGGTGACGTCATCACCCCCCTTTGCTTCCGTATCAGACGTGATGTGTTACAACATGTTTTGGAAAAGTTCATCCCCCTCACACCCTTGACGGCTGTTCTCGAACCCATCTCAAAATTTCTCTGGCGAGAGACATCGGATGACGTCACCCATTGAGAGTAAACAGCCCTTCTGGTCAAACCCTCATTTTCACCCCACTTCAACTCCCTTTGTTCCAGACCATCACAGGAGATAGGGTATGATAAAACATGTAATAATCTGAAAAGGGAAATCCAGTTGTTTCATAAAATAGGACTTAGCGACACTTTCGTGGCACAAGGATTTTGTCCCTTTTCATGGATATTACGTTTTATCACCTCTTCACACTTTGCGCGAAGCAACAATGATTTAACCGTGTCAGGTCATGATTCACCTTTTACCATCAATCCGCTGCGTTCTTAACATATTTCGTGCCCACTACAAGATTTTGAGTTTTCTAAGTTTGAAAATTCTCGGGCTGTCGGTAATTTCGATCGTATTTCGTGCTCTGAACAAAGCTCCGTTATGGGCTGTTTCTTTCTAGATTCTTAAAGCTAACCACTCTCATTATCATCTCCTGCATTAACAAAAACACACACCTTTTTGTTTGTTACGAGACATCTGACAGAAAACGTAACGTATGACGTCGTGCTCGAAAATATTCAAACGCGTTGAAGAAAAATCCTTACACCTACCGAAATATGAATATTCAAGTTCAAATCAGTGGTGAAATATTTTGCAATAACACTTTTTTGATTAAAAAAATGCTTCTGCTTCTTCGAAACTCGAGGAAAAACTAATTTCATTGATGCAGTACAACTATTTGATTGTTGCATGATCATATTAAAATTATTTTTCGCTAGCATCTATATATTTTTATGTCTGTAAAAATACATTTAATTTAATCTATGTTAATATTAGAATAACAGAATTCGCTTCATCAGCTTAAGTTACAAAAGAATTATCTGTTTTATTCCGATACATTTTAAATCCAAATATTTCCGAAATGCACAATGAACGTCAGAACGGAAATACACAATGAACGGAAAATGGAACAATGAGATCTGTTCATTCTTTCATCTAACAAAATTTCATCGCTTAGTAACAATAAGAACGAAATCGTCACAATGTCTTCCCCGTCTGTTTAATCTTCCTAATATTCCCAAATTTCTCTAGTCGCCAGGAAACCTTACCGAGATGCAGGCGTCATCCCTTGGGCAGGCCTGGTGGAGCCTGCTGCATACCAAGAGATAGGTAAGATATTTGATTTTTATCATCCTCAAGTATAACCACACCACTACGTTTGAATTTAATTGTCTTACTTTTAGATTCCCCCTTGAGCATTATATAATTAACCTAAGGTGGTTATCATATTATTATGGCATAATTACAGGAACAGCGACTATACTAAATGCATAGTCGCTGTTCCTGTAATTATGCCAATGTAATGTGATAATTAAATATTATAAACAACTTGTTCTATTCATAAATTGAGTACTAGGAGGTGCTTTAGTTAAGCACATTCTCATTTAAGTTTGAATTTCATTAAATGTCTTAAGTTTAAATCTAGTGTTTTAGGAATTCAACTTGTAGCATAATTGCTGTTCATGAAAGAGTTTACATTGTGCAAATCAAATGTGACGATTTACAGGTAGAAGTAATTTTGTTCCATGAATTAATATTTGGTACAAGATGGGTGTTGTCGTAAAGAAAACCAATTATGAGTCAATTGTATTTTTCACGGGGAATTTCCAATTGCAGTTGAAACTGCTGAGAAATATTAAGAATGCGTTTACTAGATTTAAATTCGGCGGAACAAGCATATGGTATACTAATATTTCTCAGTAGTTCGCATTCTTAATATTTCTCAGTAGTTCGCATTCTTAATATTTCTCAGTAGTTCGCATTCTTAATATTTCTCAGTGCGAGCCATCGAGTCTCACTGAGGTTGTGAAAAGGCATTATTGGGGCGACTATGAAAATTAAGCACAAAATTCTCTGACCTGTGACGTAGTTGGCCCGCTGCACATATTCATGCTTGTGGATGCGGCAATCCATCGCCGATCCAACCGTTCGCGATAATAGGAAAAAGATTCATCAGAATGTTGTGCTTGGATGTAGAATTAAAGATAGATGTTTTACAAACGCAAACGAAAACGCAAGGGTAGTTGCAGCGTATGAATCGTTTTCTACTTTTAGCATTGCTTACTTTCTATAAAACTAAACCGTGTACGAAAGCTCTTTACAGATTTATTTTTTTCCGATGAAAGACAACCGAATACCCGACCTTGCAAACAAACGTAACTCGCAGCGCAAAATTAAATTTCATCAGCATGATGAGTCGTTGGTCTTGTGATCACACGTTCTCCAGTAAACGGAGGAAAAGACGATTTTTAAAACTGTAAGAGTGTTTATAATTCCAGATTTTTGTATATGATATCTCACATCCAAATAATTTTTTATTAGCAGATTTTTCTTTCGAGGAAGGAATAATAATTTGTTTTCGATTGTTACTGAGCAGAGTTACTTCCTAGGAAAGAGAATATTTTGCATAAGTGAATCACATGCTGAATTGGGGATACAGAAAATATAAGTATTAGGAATAAAAAGTTTTAAATTTGAGACCAAGTCTCGTAACGGATATACGGGAATTGCAATTGCAATCGTATTTCCTGATGCAATCGTAATTCCTTTGAGCCGGTTTAGTAATAAACTAGTGAAATAAAAAATAGGAAGGTGAGTTTATTTTTTTATGTGATTTTTTGGTGTTGTTGCGATCACGATGTCTTTGAAATGGCTTAGTATTAAAAAGGGAAAATAAATTAATAAATTGGGAGGAGATTGAAATTTGTAAGGTAGAAGGAATTTTTTTACCTCTGATTAGTGTGGTGAGGTTTTAAAATGGTTTAGTATTAATATGAAAATATGGAGAGTAATGAATTGTGACATGGCAAAAATAGGACTTTAACATAAAATCTCTTAATCGTTTCAAAACAAATCCTGACGTGGTAAGGGACGTGGAAAGTGTAGTGCAGAATATGTCTGAACACAAATATCTGAAGATATAATCCATCAACCATATGGAGACTAATTTTAAAAAGAGAGGCAACACTTGAAGGTTTAGGCGTGCCAAGTGAAATTTGAAGATGGATTGTCTTCTTCCGATGGGGTACTTTGTTTATTTACAAAATAGCTGATCGATCATAAAGGGGAGATGGGATAATAAGTTTCGATAAGAGGATGAATATTATTTTTAAAAAATAAATTGCCCGCAAAATTTATTTTTTAATAAAAAATAAATTGAATTGATTGCCCGGCGTGAGGAGCAGAACCTTTGATAGGTGTTTTAATAAAGGTGGATGCATATTATTAAGGGTTTTTTAATGAGGAGGTCGAACTTTTGATAAGAGTTTTAATTAAGGGGGGGCTCATATTAATAAAGAGGCCATCACTTTTGATAAGTGTTTAATTAATAAGGATTTAAAAAAATCATTTATAAATATTCGCAAGTTAAATTATAAAAAATAAAAAAATCGAGAGCAAATTTATGAAGAAATAAAAAATTTGTAGGTTAATTTATAAGGAATAAAAAATTCGTAGGTTAATTTACAACAAATAAAGAAATTCGAGAGTTATAAAAAATAAAAAAGTTAATAAAAAATAAATACAAAAAATAAAAAAAAATCCCTACGTTAAATTACAATAAAAAATAAATTCCGAAAATATAAAATTCGCACGTTAAATTATAAGAAATACAAATTCTTAATTTACAGGGAATAAAATATTCGTGGGTTAATTTACAAGGACTGAAATACGTAGGTTATTTACAAGAAATAAAAAAGCATCATAAAATCAAAAAACATTCGCACGATCAGTTATAAGAAATTAAAATTGCATAGGTTAATTTACAAGAAAAATAAATACAGGAAATATGAAATTCGCACTTTATATTGTAATAAAAAATAAATGCCGGAAATACAACATTCCTAGATTATTTTATAATGAGAAGTTATTTCTACTTCATCCACATTTCAACACTCTAAGAATATACTACCCTTGGTGTAATGGATTAACATGCTGTGTAATGTGCTAGTAAGGTGACGGTCGAAGGATCGCGTCCCACTATAGGAAATTTATTTTTAATATATTATGTGTGTTAAACACTAGATGTCACCACAATTAGGTGGAATATTTCGGAATTTTGGATGATAGTGGAAACCAATATGGCGGACGTTAGACTTCAAAATGGCGGACTCGGGACTTTGAGTTACTTCGGGAGTTTGTGGTCAAAATGGCCGACATAGGGGTTTTTTAATAAAGGAGGATGGCCCTAAGGAGTTAATTAATGAGTTATGAATATTAATTATGAATAATAAGTTATTAATAAGGGAGAAAGTAGTGGGATGCATAAGGGGGCGTTGTCAATTATGAATAGTATAAAGGGGCGTGGTCCACGACGTCATAGGAGGAAAGCACAGTGTGGGGCACTGGAATAGGACTACGGGTTGGGTTGTTTTACCTCTGAGCGGCACTTTTTTGCACACAATGGGCTAAATGACCAGGTCACATGGACCCCGAAGGCTCAGAGAAGGTTGGGGGAGGGGACCCACTGGAATAGCTGTTGGGAGACAGATGGTAGCCTCCCGTCAAGGCCATCCAGCGTGTTCTCTAACGTGCACAGGGTATGGCTCTCCCGCACACGGCGCCACGGCTTAACGTCCCATCCGACGGACGGCGGCCTTTCCAAGCCCATCGGTGTCCCCTACTGACCGTGGGCAGGGCGGGGAATTTTGCGGAGATAAATCTCAACGCTGACCCAGCTGGGACTCGAACCTGTGAACTACAGATTACGAGCCTGACGCGCTACCGACTGAGCCACCCCCGCCCCGAATAGGACTATGATACTTGCATCTGATTGTGAGTATGTGAGGTAGTGACTGAGTGTATGCAGCCGATTGTAAGTGAGGTAGTGACTGAATAACTGATAGGGGGTATGTCTTATTCTAACTAAGATGCAGAAATCGAAGAGCTCTTACAATTTGCAAGTAAGGGTAATCCTAACAGTAGATTTCGCAAAAAAACTGGCCTTCGAAGTATTCTTCCAGATCAAATGGAGGCCAAGGCTGGATCTGTAAGCGCTAGAAACAGTTTGGTTTCCATCTTCTAAACGATATTACGAATTTGATCATTCTATCGAGGTCAGTTGTCAAATTTAAATCTATATATACTAAATATGACAATTGATGCCTGTGGGTATTTCTTTTCTATATCTTAGAAACGTTACAAAATTTCTGATCCATTAGATTCCTTGAAGTCAAAGGTCAAATTCCTCCTTGTGCTAGAGAGGTGAGATTTGGTGCTCAGTGGGTCTTCAGGTCATAGATCTCAGAAACGTTAAGAAATTTCAGATCCTGTGTCATGTTCACGGCCAAAGCGATAAGGGTGATGGTCATGAAATCAAGAGGTGCGGAACATCATTCTTATATGCAATTTTGATTTCTCGATTAAAATATAACTAAAGAATATAGAAGTGGATAATAGAATATATTTATAATGTTTTTATAAGCAATGATTTCAATAATGTCATTGCAATGTTTGTCAAAATATTTCAATGTAGTTGCAAGTAAAAATAATCTAAATTGAAGAACATAATGTGAAATATATCATATAATTATACACTATTTATTAAATTATTAACAAAAATTAAAATTTGAAATAGGAATTGACCAAAAATACACAAAGTAACATAAAGTATTATTAATTTCATTTAAATTTTAGTAACTACTATCGTGCTCCATACCACCTAAATAACCTGCTACTATAATATTAGATTCAAAAGAGATCACAAAATGCGACAGTCTCACAGTACAGTAGATTTAATATTTTTCACTTCCAGTAGGAGGTTCCTGTCCACTGAGATATTGTTCTATGCGAAAATGTTGAAACTTTGCTCCCTCTTCATCCCGGTGATGAATCTCCGTGCACAGTATTTGCATGCTGAGCGTATATTGTAATTTACGAACGATGTATTTGTAATAGGAATTTTAAATTTTTGTTGTGGAGAATAATTTTGGTTGTGGAGGTAAGAGGAAGGATTAGTGCCAATATCAAGAGCTTTATATTGGCACTAATCATTCGTCTTACCTCCAGGGAGTAGTGGAAAAATAACACTTTTATTTTAAGAGATAAACAAAAAAATAAATTTTGTGCCAAACAGATACTAATAAACTATTATTATTTGCATTTTCCCACACATCTATTGCAGTGGTCCTCAACCTTTTATGCTTCACGTACCCCTTGGAAATGTGTATGTAACTGACGTACCCCTTGTACAGATAGATAAAACTACAGTTATAATATAACAATGGTTATTTTTACTTTGTTACTAGATCTAGCTAGTTTTGAGCTCTCACGGCTTACCCCCAAAAGTTTTACCGCGTACTCCACATTGAGAACCCCTAATCTACTGCTTCCAATTTCCACAGTTTGACCCAATAAATGCGGAAAATGATGAAAATTCCAGTTGTGACCTGTAATGATGAAATACATAGGAAAATGTTGAAGTTTCAATTAAATTTTGGAAACGACCTACTGGTTATAGAAGTTTGAAATCTTTGTGGTAGAGTGTGATGTGCAATCGGATTTATATTTGCAACAAGCATTTGCCTAATTTCCACTCTGATGGAGGGAGGAAACTTTTTTTTGTTTTAATAGATAATTGAGGAATTATTTTGTTTTATAGGTACAGAAAAAATAATAAAATTTGCATTTACGCAATGAACTGTTAGTTTGAATTTCCAATATTAGATGATCCTAAATTGGGAATCAAATTTCATTCCTTTGAAAACGAAGATCTGATATTCACGACAGGTAATATATTGTTCTTCTAGTTACAAATTCTGATCACAGTACGACAAATGGTATTTGATATCAGAACACCCTGAAATTATTCTGGTGACTCAATTCAAGATTTTGCGAACAATAATTATTATAGCAATAGCTGTACGAAATCTTCAGATTTTTATTAGCAATTCATTCACATGAAACATAATTTTCTTGCAGCCTGCGACAAGGGATCCATTCTAGAGACTTTTTTCCCAGGTTCAGGGTCATATAAAAATCCAACTTTCAATCAATTAATAATTAATACCCCCATTGTACTAATATTAACCATTACCTTCTTGCATTTGTAATTGTTCGGTGTAAGAATCCGCGCTTTTTGCAAGTTTTTCTACATAAATGCAATTTAATTATTAGAAGTAAGAGTTATGAGAGATTAGAAGAAATTACCCTTCAATTGGGTAGGACTAAAGGCGAAGACATTGCTCTAGAACAGTGGTTCTCAAACTTTTATGCTTCACACACACCCTGGAAATGTGTATGTAACAGGCGTACCTCTTGTATAGATATAAAAAGTATAGTTATAGTATAACAATGGAATAAAATAAAATATATTTATTTATAACATATATCTAGCAACTTTTGAGCTCTCACGGCATACCCCAAAAATTTTTACCGTGTACCCCCCACGTTGAGAACCTCTACTCTAGAGTAATGCCTCGATTTTCTAATTACTTGTTTAAGGTACTCATTATATTATTTTCAATCGTCTAATAGATAACGTTGCTAAAGTTGTGCAAAATCCATTATCCTTGACTTTATCATGATAGAGAGGGCTCCATTTACTACTGGGCCCCAAGGCCCCCAAATTATCGATCCAACTTTACCCTTTAAACAATTCCTTGAAAAGAGGTCGGACAGTTAGTATAATACAAGACATAAAGACAGTCTGGAAGTCAATGTCTTTTGGATTTTATATGTCCAAGAGAAAAGAAAAGTTGAATAAATATAAGAGACTTAGAGATGATTACAAGATAACCGATGTTAATAACTATGTTTCGCATTTCATTGAAACATTTCATAGTAACTTAATGGTTACTATGAAATGTAGAAGGGTAAACTAAGTTGTAAGTTAAAGGGTAAAGATAGTAACTAACTAGTTTTTTCTAACAAATGTACCAAACTACTTAGGTGAGAAAGGTGACACCAGAGGTCTTGAGAAGGCTGCCGTCCTTTGGATGGGTCATACCCTGTGCCCCTTAAAAAACAAACTGTGTGGTTTGACAGGAGGTTTCCATGTCTCCTGAGAGTTGTACAGTGTCTCCCCTTCGCAAACCTTCTGTGAGTCCTTGAGGCCTTTGTAATCTGGATCTTTAGCCTATTAGGTGGAAATAAAAGTGCAGCTCAGTATGTCAGTATGTCAGAGGAATTAGCAACCCACTCTCTCCCACATACACGATAGATAGATACTTAGTTTTAAAAAACCTAAAATATATTTGTTTTCTATATTATGAATCATAAGTTATTTTAATGTTTTTTCTCATGGTTTAATTCAAAGCTTTAGTATTTTTTAAGATGCCAGATACAGAGCAAACGAATGTTTTCTTAAACGATTATTACGAGGCATTTGCTATTGACGTCATATCGCGATTGTTACTCTATAGATGATACCACATCGATGAATAACAATTAAATTCCGTTTGACGAAACAGAATACAAGTTTTAACTGAAATGTTTGTTTTTCGCTGTGCTCTGATTAGAGTCGTCACTTCCAAGAAATAGAAGCAAGTCATCCCAGATCCTTGGAGACATCCAACGGGGATCGACATCAAGCAGGTGAGAGGGTAAGTGATGAGGTAAGTAGAATATGATTATTAGAAACTGAGCATCTCATATAGTTTACTTTTACGGAGCAGAACGCTTTGCCAACTTGGGCTGCGTAGAAACTTGTAAAATTGAAAACATTCGGATTTTAGAGTTATAAAAATGAAGAAATGTTTTAATCTTAAAATCAATTCTTTTGCTCCCCAAGGCGATACAAACATTTCATTATGATTGACTGCTTTAAGCTTAAAAAATATAAATTGTGAAATTAAAATTAAAGTGATCGTTAGTATCAAAATCTTTCATTTTTAGTATTTCTTATAGAAAAGAACAGTCTTAATGGTTTACGAATAGAATAGATTTCACAAATGTAACCTATAGATCATTTAGTCTCGAAACAGATATAAATGCTCTCCACACTTGCAAAAAGGAAGTTTTGTCATGCGTATTGAAAGTGTCTTATTTGTCAAGTTGGATCCAAATAAAAAATCTGCTGACTTTAATGCAACCGATAACTCATTACCTAATTGTGCATAACATTATAAATATTTCTAAATTCAAGTTTAAAGTTTGAGTGGAAGGGAAGGAAATCACTTAATTTTCGTTCACAAAAATGTTTTTCTAACATATCGTGATGTAAAAGCTGAATACCGAATACTTAAATTGTTAGCAAAATAAGGCTATAGAGTGTCTTCATTTAGATATGATACTTTAGTTGTTACAATGAGTTTGGGACATTTCTTGGCCGATCTCATCGCCATCACAGTCAGTAAGAATAACTACAGGC
Organism: Ryuthela nishihirai; assembly: GCA_038380435.1. NCBI lineage: Eukaryota > Metazoa > Arthropoda > Arachnida > Araneae > Heptathelidae > Ryuthela > Ryuthela nishihirai. The sequence goes on from JAWZYU010000041.1 coordinate 2,637,950, forward strand.
AAATGGAATGGGCGGGCATTATTTTTTCATATGATGCTTAGAAACAGAACAAAAGATATGTTGGTTGGGTTAACCATAGCATTGACCCTTTGCGTTACATCATTCCATTCCTTCCACTTTTTATTTAATATGTAAAAAATAGATAAAGTAACGGCGTCGATTATATTAAATCACTATATTCTAAATAAACTGAACGTTTTCGTTATTTATGAAATTACGAGTGTAAAATAAGAGTTAAAATTTCAACAACTTTATAACTCTGGAGACATTATATTAACTTTTAGTACTGAATGTATAAAAATATATTTTATAATGTAATACTGACCTAAAATGTTTGACGAATTGGTTGAATTAAAATGTTGCCATAGTAACCTCCACAGTCAAAAACTGGTTCTACATACTAGATCTTACCGTACCTGATGTGAAGTTCACGCAGCGATGATTTACTTTCCTGCCAGCATTTGCTAAAATTGTCCCTTAATGTAACGCCACCTCGTACCGAACTCTCACAATACAGATCCCGCTGATGACGCCAATGTAGATAGGCTCCATCTCTGCCTGTCTGGGCAGGAGAGTACCTGAACTTATTTCGTCAGGATGATTTCCTTAGGTGCTAAGCGATACATATATACAATCGGCCAATGATGCTTATCAGGTAGCAGAGCATCTGGTTTAAAAAGTTTCGTTTCGGACCTGTATTAGCGAGGTTCTATGGGTAACTGCTATTGCAATTAACTATTGCTTAGATAGGATAATGCACTCATTGCTAATATAAGATCAATGAGTGGAGGGTTTAAACAGGTTTAGTGTAGTCAAATGATGGCCAAAATCAGATGCTATGAGTACCGTTTCATTTCTCCTAAGATGTGGCTATAGTATGATAATTTGAACTAAATTTTTCAATGTTTTTATGCTTTTAAGTAAAGCTGAATAAAAATATATTTAGTTGCTTGTGATAACAAAATAATTGATTGAGAACCGTTCTTCCAGTAGGTCAGTATATCACTTTAGAAATAAAAGATTAAGATTCATTTTGAAAAAGACGTTCAAGCATATTTTAAATTATACAGTTGAACTACTGACTCTAAAAGAAGTTTTTGTCAAGGAGAAAGCTAAACATGCCCGCGTCAGAGTGAAATGTCAGTGATGGTTGAAGACATATTCCATTTAAAAGTGACCAGGATCAAATTTTGTATAAGGCATGGATAATGGAATTCTCTTGAACATCTCTCTCACAAGTTCATTATTTATCACTATAAACTATACAGGTGAAAGGACTAAGGATATTATTACAAAATTACAAGTTCCATACTTTCTGTTTTGATTCATTTGGCAATGGCAATCAGAAAAAAAATAAATGATAGGGATAGTAAAATTATATTAATATTTATCTAAAATTTCAATGGTAGATCTAAAGGCAGAAAAAGTGCAAAGTAATTAATTAGGTAACTATACACATATATCAGGAATTCATTTATTATCTACCGTTTGTTTAGTTTTGCCTGCGAAGCGTTACATATATACAATCGGTCAATGATGCTTATCAGGTAGATTTTTAGTCCAGTCCACGACTTTTGAAGTAGGAAAAGGAGACCGAAACAGATATAATGCCTGTTCCCCATTTTTGCTCCTCACAAAGTTTGCAAAACTCCTAATATGACGATTCATTCACTCTCCAGTCATCCGGGTACATTATCGGTCAGTTCTGTCCGCCAGTTTTGTTTCCTCCACAATTGTTCCTGGTGCGGTGAGTCAAATGTGCGAGTACTCATCCCCAGGGATGATCTCTAGTCCCCGGATCACTTGCCTTCAGTCATCATACTATATGTAGGGACTCTTTATGAGCGAGGGAAATTACAGCACTGTTTCATGTCTGAAGAGTGAAGAGATAAGTCTTATTTACTTTGTTGAACCACTTGATTTAGCCGAGGGTTTGGGAGGGGGAGGTTTCCTGTGCAGAATTTGGTGACAGCACATTGGCCCGCTCTGAGTCGCTTCATCAGCTGGACAACTGACATTAGCTGCTGTGATTCACGTTTACTTTTCACAGAGGATCACCAACTTTTGCCGAAAGTTCGAGAAACTGTGTCTTAGAGGGCTTCTTTGTCACTGGTACGAGTGCTGGGGATTAAAATTTGAAGCACAAAGTAAGGTCAGGGAAGGGGAGCGAAGAAAACAACAAAATGGAGGGAGTGATTGAATCAAAAAATGCATCGAGTCCGCAGTCCAGGAACTGTGGGCATGACATACCTTTCTTAGGCAGCAAAGAGAAGTGGTAAACGGAAAAACATAATCTAAGGAAGGAGTGGGGAGATAGGACTATCCTAAGCAGGGGAATCGAAGAGTGGTACGCACTTCCGAGGTTTCGTCTCCTTCGAGACATATTGTCCCCCAATGAGGGGAACTGCGTGACCCAACTCTAGGAAAGCATGCAGATTTCATCATTTAATTTAGCAATGATTAGCAAAAAGAACACTCAAAAGGAAAGTTTTTTTTCGCAGACATTATTTGCCAGTTGATTTGGTGTGGGACTTGGGGCTTCAAACAGTTCACAGATCCTGCACTTCAGATCAGCTCTTCCATAATACTATTATTGAAAAAAAGAACTTTGCACCCAAAACTGTGGTCTCCGAATTCTTGTATACAAATACACCCTCTAGGGTAAGAGGATTGGTCAGTCATATCCAGGACTTCTCATTAACACGGGATTCGCACTATTCATAAAGTCATCGTCAGTTCTTTCAGGGTACAGACCGTTCTAGCTCTCTTCTGGGAGTGCTGTAGGGGTACCCTCCAACAGGCCCAGAAGATTTTTTTCAACTGTCTCACTAGCCTAAGTTTTTTCCAGCTGTCTCACTAATTTCCTATCTGCAAAATATTTCTCACGGCATATTGCCGTCGTTCTTGTTGACTCGTTCACTTCTCTAGCAATAATGTCTTTATTTCACATCAATAAATTTCCTAGTTTCCCTCGCTCTCTGGGCTCAAGTTGGTGCAGCTTAAAACCAGCTAAAGAGAAGGTTGTGAGGTCTTAACCTCTTTGCAGGTAGTTCGGCTCTGATTCTTGTCCAAAGTTCTAACTGAGTGATCGTCATTTTCCTGTTAAGCCATATGGTGTTAGTTGAAGGATTAGCTACTCACCAAACAAGGTAAAGCACCGAAAAATTGTCTACTAGAGTTGAAAATGATTGTTGTTCGATTTCAATTGACTGTGCTTCGAATATTTTTTAGTCCCTGCAGATCGCAGAAACAAGTTCTGGAGATTATTCAAATGTTTACAGGTGAGCGTATAATTATAGAAGATCAAAAATTATTTAAGAACGACTTCTAATTATTTTACTGGTAGCTAAAGCTGTATAAGGTACAAACTCTAAAAATTAAAATGAAAGGTATATAATCAATTTCAAGTTGATGCCAATGATTGACAACGATAATTGTAAATATTTTTATTTTAATATGCTATATACCCTGAAGAGTATTTCAAAATGCTTAAATGTTCTAGTTCTTGCTAAATCATGAATCGAACTATTAAGCTGTTTCCAAAACAAAAATTGCTGGCATTTTCAATTTGTCAGTCTTCCTTTAGTTTAATACTCTTGCTTGGTCTGTTCATTTAAAGAATTCAACCTTTTTTCCCTTGAAAATTTCATTTGGTTGAATACAGATTGAAAAATATTACGATTCCCATTTTCAAATCATATTAGACTTTTAAAAGGCACTCTAAAACTGGAAACTTCCGAAAAAAGTAATGTTTAACTAATATTGCAAATGGTGTACTTGAAAATTCATTGGTAGAAAGTGATGGTCAAGAAACTAATATCACTAATCTGCTTGCTTTATATTTTAATAGATGAGCGAAACATTTTTTTTGTGTTGTAAAAGTAGAGTTTCAAGTCTGCGACTAACACGATTTTTGAAGTAGGGCTGTTTTTTTTTACTAACAACACTGACTGTTCCATTCAACCCAATTTCTCCACTTCTTTCCTACGTTCGTTTCTATTACTTTATTTATCGTGTAAGAAGATTTTGTGGATTCTTGCTGTCGTACCCAACTCCGGATGATTGAAGCGGTAGACGTGAGGAGAAGCAATACAAAAGGAGGACAGGGTGAAACTGCTGTGTGTTATCCACAGGGAGCTCAATCACAATTCAGATTAAGGTAGCCAGTATTGAAATAAATCACAATAGAAAAATAGATATTTATACTATGTAGAGAACCTTTTCACCCACTTCTCTCAGGGTTTAACCAAAAAACGCGTACATGGAAAATATCAACATACCAAGCTTTCCAGGAGAACACATTTATCGATTCAGTATATGCTCAAACACTGCTAGAGCAGTGAAAGCGAGCAGTGACTAGGTCCTTAGTCGTGAGGAAAAAAAGTTTGTGTGCAGTGATCTAGGCCACCTTTAGCAATGAATTTTGAAGGCAATATTTTAATAGATGAATGAAACATTATTTTTGTATTGTCTAAACCAATGTTTCCAGTCCGCAACTAACAGGATTTTTGAAGTAAGACTTTTAGTCCAGTCCACGACTTTTGAAGTAGGAAAAGGAGACCGAAACAGATATAATGCCTGTACCTCATTTTCCTCCTCACAAAGTTTGCAAAGACTCCGAATATGACGAGTCATTCACTATCCAGTCATCCGGGTAGATTAATCGGTCAGTTCTGTCTGCCAGGTTTGTTTCCTCCTCAATTATTCCTGGTGCGGTGAGTCAAATGTGCGAGTACTCATCCCCAGGGATGATCTCTAGTCCCCGGATCACTTGCCTTCAGTCATCATACTGTATGAAGGGACTCTTTATGAGCGAGGGAAATTACAGCACTGTTTCATGTCTGAAGAGTGAAGAGATATGTCTTAGATACTTTGTTGGACCACTTGATATAGTCGAGAGTTGGGGGGGGGGAGGGTTCCTATGCAGAATTTGGTGACAGCACTTTCGCCAGGTCAGAGTCGCTACATCAGCTGGACAACTGACATCAGCTGCTGTGATTCAAATGTTTACTTTTCACAGAGGATCAGCAACTTTTGCCGAAAGTTCGAAAAACTGTGTCTTGGAGGGCTTCTTTCTCACTGGTACGAGTGCTGGGGATTAAAATTTGAAGCATAAAGTAAGGCCAGAGAAGGGGAGCGAAGAAAACAACAAAATGGAGGGAGTGATTGAGTCAAAAAATGCATCGAGTCCGCAGTCCAGGAACTGTGGGCATGACATACCTTTCCTAGGCAGCAAAGAGAAGTGGTAAACGGAAAAACATAATCTAAGGAAGGAGTGGGGAGATAGGACTATCCTAAGCAGGGGAATCGAAGAGTGGTACGCACTTCCGAGGTTTGGTCTCCTTCGAGACATATTGTCCCCCAATGAGGGGAAATGCGTGATCCAACTCTAGGAAAGCATGCAGATTTCATCATTTCATTTAGCAATGATTAGCAAAAAGAACACTCAAAAGGAAAGTTTTTTTTCGCAAACATTATTTGCCAGTTGATTTGGTGTGGGACTTGGGGCTTCAAACAGTTCACAGATCCTACAATTCAGATCAGCTATTCCATAATACTATTAGTGAAAAAAAGACCTTTGCACCCAAAACTGTGGTCTCCGAATTCTGGTATACAAATACACCCTCTAGGGTAAGAGGATTGGTCAGTCATATCCAAGACTTCTCATTAACACGGGACTCCCACTATTCATAAAGTCATCGTCAGTTCTTTCAGGGTACAGACCGTTCTAGCTCTCTTCTGGGAGTGCTGTAGGGGTACCCTCTAACAGGCCCAGAAGATTTTTTTCAACTGTCTCACTAGCCTAAGTTTTTTCCAGCTGTCTCACTAATTTCCTATCTGCAAAATATATCTCATGGCATATTGCCGTCGTTCTTGTTGACTCGTTCACTTCTCTAGCAATAATGTCTTTATTTCACATCAATAAATTTCCTAGTTTCCCTCGCTCTCTGGGCTCAAGTTGGTGCAGCTGAAAACCAGCTAAAGAGGAGGTTGTGAGGTCTTAACCTCTTTGCAGGTAGTTCGGCTCTGATTCTTGTCCAAAGTTCTAACTGAGTGATCGTCATTTTCCTGTTCAGCCATATGGTGTTAGTTGAAGGATTAGCTACTCACCAAACAAGGACCGAAAAATTGTCTACTAGAGTTAAAAATGATTGTTGTTCGATTTCAATTGACTGTGCTTCGAATATTTTTTAGTCCCTGCATATCGCAGAAACAAGTTCTGGAGATTATTCAAATGTTTACAGGTGAGCGTATAATTACAGAAGATCAAAAATTATTTAAGAACGACTTCTAATTATTTTACTGGTAGCTAAAGCTGTATAAGGTACAAACTCTAAAAATTAAAATGAATGGTATATAATCAATTTCAAGTTGATGCCAATGATTGACAACGATAATTGTAAATATTTGTATTTTAATATGCTATATACCCTGAAGAGTATTTCAAAATGCTTAAAAGTTCTAGTTCTTGCTAAATCATGAATCGAACTATTAAGCTGTTTCCAAAACAAAAATAGCTGGCATTTTCAATTTGTCAGTCTTCCTTTAGTTTGGTACTCTTGCTTGGTCTGTTCATCTAAAGAATTCAACCTTTTTTACCTTGAAAATTTCATTTGGTTGAATACAGATTGAAAAATATTACGATTCCCATTTTCAAATCATATTAGACTTTTAAAAGGCACTCTAAAACTGGAAACTTCTGAAAAAAGTAATGTTTAACTAATATTGCAAATGGTGTACTTGAAAATTTATTGGTACAAAGTGATGGTCAAGAAACTAATATCACTAATCTGCTTGCTTTATATATTAATAGATGAGCGAAACATTTTTTTTGTGTTGTAAAAGTACCAGTCTGCGACTAACACGACATCTGGAACACGATTTTTGAAGTAGGGCTATTTTTTTTTACTAACAACACTGACTGTTAAATTCAACCCAATTTCTCCACTTCTTTCCTACGTTCGTTTCTATTACTTTATTTATCGTGTAAGAAGATTTTGTGTATTCCTGCTGTCGTACCCAACTCCGGATGATTGAAGCGGTAGACGTGAGGAGAAGCAATACAAAAGGAGGACAGGGTGAAACTGCTGTGTGTTATCCACAGGAGCTCAATCACAATTCAGATTAAGGTAGCTAGTATTGAAATAAATCACAATAGAAAAATAGATATTTACACTATGTAGAGAACCTTTTCACCCACTTCTCTCAGGGTTTAACCAAGAAACACGTACATGGAAAATATCAACATACCAAGCTTTCCAGGAGAACACATTTATCGATTCAGTATTTGCTCAAACACTGCTAGAGCAGTGAAAGCGAGAAGTGACTAGGTCCTTAGTCGTGAGGAAAAAAAGTTTGTGTGCAGTGATCTAGGCCACCTTTAGCAATGAATTTTGAAGGCAATATTTTAATAGATGAATGAAACATTATTTTTGTATTGTCTAACCAATGTTTCCAGTCCGCAACTAACAGGATTTTTGAAGTAAGACTTTTAGTCCAGTCCACGACTTTTGAAGTAGGAAAAGGAGACCGAAACAGATATAATGCCTGTACCTCATTTTCCTCCTCACAAAGTTTGCAAAGACTCCGAATATGACGAGTCATTCACTATCCAGTCATCCGGGTAGATTAATCGGTCAGTTTTGTCTGCCAGGTTTGTTTCCTCCTCAATTATTCCTGGTGCGGTGAGTCAAATGTGCGAGTACTCATCCCCAGGGAGATCTCTAGTCCCCGGATCAATTGCCTTCAGTCATCATACTGTATGAAGGGACTCTTTATGAGCGAGGGAAATTACAGCACTGTTTCATGTCTGAAGAGTGAAGAGATATGTCCTAGATACTTTGTTGGACCACTTGATATAGTCGAGAGTTTGGGGGGGGGGGGGGAGGGTTCCTGTGCAGAATTTGGTGACAGCACTTTCGCCAGGTCAGAGTCGCTACATCAGCTGGACAATTGACATCAGCTGCTGTGATTCACATGTTTACTTTTCACAGAGGATCAGCAACTTTTGCCGAAAGTTCGAAAAACTGTGTCTTGGAGGGCTTCTTTCTCACTGGTACGAGTGCTGGGGATTAAAGGTTGAAGCATAAAGTAAGGCCAGAGAAGGGGAGCGAAGAAAACAACAAAATGGAGGGAGTGATTGAGTCAAAAAATGCATCGAGTCCGCAGTCCAGGAACTGTGGGCATGACATACCTTTCCTAGGCAGCAAAGAGAAGTGGTAAACGGAAAAACATAATCTAAGGAAGGAGTGGGGAGATAGGACTATCCTAAGCAGGGGAATCGAAGAGTGGTAAGCACTTCCTAGGTTTGGTCTCCTTCGAGACATATTGTCCCCCAATGAGGGGAACTGCGTGATCCAACTCTAGGAAAGCATGCAGATTTCATCATTTCATTTAGCAATGATTAGCAAAAAGAACACTCAAAAGGAAAGTTTTTTTTCGCAGACATTATTTGCCAGTTGATTTGGTGTGGGACTTGGGGCTTCAAACAGTTCACAGATCCTACAATTCAGATCAGCTATTCCATAATACTATTAGTGAAAAAAAGACCTTTGCACCCAAAACTGTGGTCTCCGAATTCTGGTATACAAATACACCCTCTAGGGTAAGAGGATTGGTCAGTCATATCCAAGACTTCTCATTAACACGGGACTCCCACTATTCATAAAGTCATCGTCAGTTCTTTCAGGGTACAGACCGTTCTAGCTCTCTTCTGGGAGTGCTGTAGGTGTACCCTCCAACAGGCCCAGAAGATTTTTTTCAACTGTCTCACTAGCCTAAGTTTTTTCCAGCTGTCTCACTAATTTCCTATCTGCAAAATATATCTCACGGCATATTGCCGTCGTTCTTGTTGACTCGTTCACTTCTCTAGCAATAATGTCTTTATTTCACATCAATAAATTTCCTAGTTTCCCTCGCTCTCTGGGCTCAAGTTGGTGCAGCTGAAAACCAGCTAAAGAGGAGGTTGTGAGGTCTTAACCTCTTTGCAGGTAGTTCGGCTCTGATTCTTGTCCAAAGTTCTAACTGAGTGATCGTCATTTTCCTGTTCAGCCATATGGTGTTAGTTGAAGGATTAGCTTCTCACCAAACAAGGACCGAAAAATTGTCTACTAGAGTTGAAAATGATTGTTGTTCGATTTCAATTGACTGTGCTTCGAATATTTGTAGTCCCTGCAGATCGCAGAAACAAGTTCTGGAGATTATTCAAATGTTTACAGGTGAGCGTATAATTATAGAAGATCAAAAATTATTTAAGAACGACTTCTAATTATTTTACTGGTAGCTGAATGGTATTTAATCAATTTCAAGTTGATGCCAATGATTGACAACGATAATTGTAAATATTTGTATTTTAATATGCTATATACCCTGAAGAGTATTTCAAAATGCTTAAAATGTCTAGTTCTTGCTAAATCATGAATCGAAATATTAAGCTGTTTTGCTCCACCAATTCCCGTGTGTCGGTTTGTGTATGTCTTTTAATTGTATCGCCAGAAGTGCAGGCAGGCTGTGCACGGAAATACAGTTTACATAAATACATCCTCAGCCAAAATATAAGGTTCCCTACTCGACCACTTAGGAACTATACATCTGCTTTTGTCTGCTCTAACGTTTTATTCCCACTTTAGATGGTGATCTCATGTGACGCGAAACTCAAATACAGTGCCTAAAATGTATAAAATATGAAAATCACCATTTTTTTACGTATAGTTCATCAAATCCTCCCTAAAAACATAGATATTCACTCCCCCTCACTATAATAAGGCTAACTTTTGAATATCTCTACATGATATTAATCTTAGGACTCAAAAGTGAATGTACTACTTATTGTTTTAAATGTTGACAGCTTGATTCCAGTGTCGAAGTAAAGTTAACTTATTTTTAGAACTCATAAGAAAGAATAACGTTCTTTTTTCCCTTTACGTTTATTCACCATTTTATATGGTCAGACACTTAAATGTGCTTTTGCATGATTGTAGAAGCAAAAGTAACAGTAAGTTTCCAACTGTACTCAATAGTCATAATCGGGGGAGCAGAAAGTACCAAAGGTTAGCGATTCTATGGTTACGTGAAAGAGGTGGAACTAATAACTTTTCCTTGAAGACATTTACAGCTGAATAAAGTCCTGCAGTGGCAGTAGGTTTAGTTGGATTGGGTTCTTTTACCTCTGAGTGGTACTTTTTATCATACAAGGGGCTAAATGTCACATGTACCTCGAAGGCTTAGAGAAGGCTGGGGAGGAGACCAACTGGTACAGTTGTCGGGAAACATATAGTAGCCTCCCGTCAAGGCCATCCATTGTGTTCTTTAACGTGCACAGAATATGGCTCTCCCACATATGTGGCCACGGCTTAACGTCCCATCCAACGGACGGCGGCCTTACCAAGCCCATCTGTGTCCTCTACTGATCGTGGGCAGGGCAAGGATTTACGTAGAGAGAAATCTCAATGTACGCGGAAGTAGGTTTAAGGATTCTTGAATTGAAGCAAAAGTCATTGTGTAGTTGAGTTCTACAGCGTGCTTTGGCACGAGCATCTTGATACATTTGCGTGTCAGCAACAAGAGGCGAATAGGAGAAAGCAATTTTCGCAAGTGCCGTCCTTACCCGTCACTAGGTTGAAACGAGCAATCGCTGGGCAGCTGAGGTATCGAGATTGGTCTTGGGTAGCGGGTAGAACAGGGCTACCAGTTGACCCATAGTGGTTGGGGTCGCCAAGCAACAGGAGTGTGTTATTGTTGCAGCATCTATCTCTGAAGGCAAAGATTTCTATAGTTTCTCGGAAAGAACTCAAAGCTTTGTATTTCGGATGGGGGTTGAGGAAAGGATGAATGCAAAGTCGAACTGAGGGCTTTGTATTGGATTGGATTGTTTTTCCTCTGAGCGGCACTTTTTGCACACATTGGGCTGAATGGCCAGGTCACATGGACCCCGAAGGCTCAGAGAAGGTTAAGGGAGGGGACCCACTGGAACAGCTGTTGGGAGACAGGTGGTAGCCTCCCATCAAGGCCATCCAGCGTGTTCTTTAACGTGCACAGGGTATGGCTCTCCCGCACACGGGGCCACGGCTTAACGTCCCATCCGACGGACGGCTGCCTTTCCAAGCCCATCGGTGTCCCCTACTGACCGTGGGCAGGGCGGGGAATTTTGCGGAGATAATTCTCAACGCCGACCCAGCTGGGACTCGAACCTGAGAACTACAGATTACGGCCTGGCGCGCACTGAGGGCTGACTATGTGCCCTTCAAGGACAATTTTGACAAAAGGCGGTGCATGTTTCGTTTATAATATCCCATTTATGCTTGACAATCCTCTGCTTTAGGGTGTGTGTAGTGCAGCCGATATAAAAGTGGGGATATCAGTGGGCGAAGTGGGAGTTAAGGGAAAGAATTCAACCCTCACTTTTATAGAAATAGCCAATATCCTTATTAGTCACAAATATAACACAGTAGTAAACAGTAGTACACAGTTAGGATATATATATATAAACATGTATCACTATTACACTGTAAAATCTTTTTATTACCAATTGTTGCTGTCCGTGCAATTGAAAGTTCTACTGTTCAATTTTCACTAGAGTCATCATTAGCAAAAGAATAAGGCTTATTAATATTCATAAAATTATTTTGCAGATTGGTGTTATTATGTTTCAGGCGATCAGCTTACTCCGTCCTAGCTTCCAGCAGTGTTTCTATTGGCGTTCCCTTGTATCCAATCGTTTTTGATTGCCCATTGCATAAGGGAGTTGTTTTCACTTTTTCACTATGCAGACTAATTCCATGAACCACGGTGTCGACGCGTTTCAAAGCCGTAGCTTCATATACACTACTGTAGGCCAGCGAGAACGAATCTATATACTAGTGGTGAAGGGGTCTGGTGTCCAGTCTTTTCTTGTTGTGGTTGAGCTGCTGATTTGGTTGTGCGCCCATGGCTGTTGCGGGGACTGACTATTCTTCTGCTCTTGCATTAGTGTTAAATAAATAATAAATAACCCCTCAAGCAGCTGCTTGCCACAAAGGTGGACAGGAGTCTGTCAGTTTAATAAACCCTAAGTAGAAGGTCTGTGAGGAAGGCGAGACCTCAGCAGAAAAACGACACGAAAATCCATCCCTTACTTGGAGCTCGAACCCAGCTCCTTTAGATCAGTAGCCAGGTGCGCTAACCACTCAGCCACGAGACGGCTTAGTGTTTTACTTGTTATTTTTTTTAATTTTTTTTTCTTTTCGTCTATGACAATTTTCCATGGGAGTGAAAATGAAGCTACGGCTTTGAAACCCGTCGACACCATAATTCGCGGAATTAGTCTGCAGAATGAAGAAGTGAAAATAACTCCCTTTATGCGATGGGCAATCAGCACAGGATCGGACACAAGATAACGTCAGTAAAAACAACTGCTGAAATCGTGGACAGAGCAAACGGATCGCCTGAAACATAAGTATCAATCTGCAAAATGATTTTATGAATATTAATTAGCCTTATTCTTTTGCAGTTGATGACTCCGATGTAAATTGAAAAAGAAAAACGGACGCAACGGACACCTTGTTTCCCTCCGTAAAACTTTCATTTGCACGGACAGCAATAATTGTTAAGAGAGGGATTTTACGGTGTAATAGTTATAATATGTTTGTATATCTCCTAACTAACACCGATTTATAGGAAGAGGGGATTTGCTCTTCCCCTAACACCCACTTGTCCATTATTTTTATTATGTGTTTTCCTTTAGCCCACCGATGCCCATTCTTTATATATCGACTGCACTATACACACTATAAAGCAGAGGATTGCCAAGCATAAAAGAATATCAAAAGCAAACCTCAACGCACTGTTGTTGCCAAAATTGTCCTTGAAGGCCAGATAGTGCCTTAGTTCGACTTTCAATTGATTGTCTTCTCCCTGAACTCAAACTCAAATTTCTTTCCGAGATACTGGAAATCTTCGCATTCAGAGACAGATGTTGCAACTTTGGCACACCCCTTTCTTCTGCTGCCTGGAGCATCTTGCTAGGTGAGTTCCCATCCCACCACCCACAACCACCGGCCGCACCCCTCGTCCCTGCTACATAAACTTATTCTCGATACCTCAACTACTCAGCTATTGTTCCTTTCAACATAGTGACCGGCTGGTACGTGTAAAAATGGCGTTATCCTGCACGCCTCTTGTTGCTAACACGCATCCAAGTACTCCTGGCAACACACTGAAGAACTCAGCCTCATAGTGACTTTTGTTCCAGTACAAGATTCCTGAAACCTAATTCCGCTGCAGGACTTTATTCAGCTGAAAATGTTTTAAAGAAAAAAGCTTTTTAACGTTTCACCATCGAATCGCTTTCCGTCGGAAGTTTGTGCTGCCCTGATAATGAGTGCTGAATACAGATGAAGGCGTTCTGCTTCTAAAAAAATTAAAATAGCCTCCTCAAGCAGCTGCTTGGTATAATATAGATCTCTGACAGGAACCTGAAAGTTTAATACGCCATATTGTGAATTATAGTGAGGATGGCGGGACCTCAGCAGAAAGACAATACCAACAACCTCGAACAAAGGTCCCTTTGATCGGTAGTCAAGCCCTCTACAATCATGTGAATAGCTCATTTCAGTTCCTAATCCATATACATGAATGAATAAACCTAATCACCAAAAAATGCTTCATTCTTTCTTATAAGTTAATATTGATGCCGTGATCTCATTTCCAGATTTTTCACTTTCTTCTCTGCAGTTGTGTTTGAGATTTGGCTTATTGCTTTGTATATACTTTCTTTTCACTATGTAATTTTGAGGGTCAATGTTGCAGACATATTATTTAATATCGTGTGTTAACCTCTATGATTAGATGACTTGATGATCAGGTGATCTTGGATTCAGAAGAGTAACACTAAAATAAGATATTTGTTTCATTATTGTAATCGGGTCGTATTAAGTGGGGGGGGGTTGTGGGTTGTTTTACCTCTGAGCAGCACTTTTTTGTACACCATGGGCTAAATGGCCAGGTCACATGGACCCCGAAAGCTCAGAGAATGTTGGGGGAGGGGACCCACTGGAACAGCTGTTGGGAGACAGATGGTAGCCTCCCGTCAAGGCCATCCAGCGTGTTCTTTAACGTGCACAGGGTATGGCTCTCCCGCACACGGAACCACGGCTTAACGTCCCATCCGACGGGCGGCGGCCTTTCCAAGCCCATCGGTGTCCCCTACTGACCGTGGGCAGAGCGGGGAATTGTTGCGGAGATAAATCTCAACGCTGACCCAGCTGGACTCGAACCTGGGAACTACAGATTACGAGCCTGGCGCGCTACCGACTGAACCACCCCCGCCCCAAGCGGGGGCAGGGGCAAAGGAGACATGTTCACCCCACCCTATCAGAATGCTAATGTAAGGGTAATAGAGGCAATGACATTTTTTATATTTCATGCATTTTTCATGAAAGTTATTAAAGTTGTATGAAACGGAGGGAAAATGTCTTACTGCTTCCGAAATCAAGCTTCTTCCCCCACTTTTTAAATTTCTTTTTAGATCCGGATCTGATTGTAATAAACTAGTGAATGAAAAATCCTAACCCTGTAAAGATCGTGTTCTGTAAGTATCGTGTTCAATCAAATACAGTGTTAAATTCACTAGTATCACCTAGTGAATTTGAGTTTAATTTGGGTTCAATCAAATACAGTGTTAAATTCACTAGTATCACCTAGTGAATTTGAGTTTAATTTGGTATATGCTAGTAAAATCACCAAATAATATATCAGTTGACTATTGCAGTAGTGATATATATTTAGTCGTTATATTCTTTAAGTAATTGCTTTTAGATAAATATATATATTAAACTAAAGCAATTAATACTTATTCCAAAAATAATTTTCTTTTGTACACTTTGACAATACTAAACTGATTTTTAGTTTCATGCAGGGCGTAACAGGGGTGGGGCAAGTGGATCATTCTCCCCCCCCCCCCCCACTTTCTCAATGCTAATAAGGATAGTTTTACTATCAGTACCCTCTGTTTTTAATACCATAATAAGAAGTGACACAGTTTAAAAAATGAAATATATACATGTATTTAATTTCAATATAATTCTTTCATTTAAATATTTTTCTGAGCATTGCAGTCTTGTGACCTGAATATATATTCCATCGGCAACAATGAAACCACATGGAAGCTGGGAAAATAAAGGGAAAGAAACCATTTCTTCATTTTTGAAGATCTCCTTTCGTGTCCTGATGACGTAGAGAATTCAATGTTTCTGGATGCAACTCTTAGTTCTACAAATACTTCCCTCCACGCTCAACTTCATGCGAATCTCCTTTATTTCACACGTCTGAAGGAAACGAAAATCTCTTCCATTCAACATCGAGAGCTCATTAAGTGTAACAATGCTGTATAAAAGGATATTTTGAAATAAATATGTTTGATTCATTGAAATGCAGCCTATTCACTTCATCGGTACATCTCAGGATTGCATACTTGCAGTATTCCTTAAACTAATAGCTATCTTAAATTCAAACTTGCATTTTCGATATCAGGTGCTGGATTCTTATAACCTAATGTGGGGTGGCACGGGTGAAAGGGAACCAATGGGAGAGAATTTGTTCTGCAGGTCACATATTTGGGTATCTACAGGCTTCCTTACAAGAGAAAATGAAATTTTGAATCAACAAAACACGAGTGATAAAAAGCGATTCGCGGATATTAACTGCTACAGGTAGGGATATAAAAGTTTAATATAACATGGAATAAAACAACACTTGTACGAAATTCGGCACAACAGGTCAAATGTTTCAGGTATTACATGGTCGAATTCTCTTAAATATCAGGTAGATCTGTTTACAGTTTGTATAGGAATAATGCTCTTAGAAACAATGTGCGAAGCCACTGGCATGTTTGAGAACTGTCAGAGTTACGTCAGCATATGGTGAGAGAAAGCTCTGCCTCTTATCAGATGGAAAGCTTGCTGCAGTCCGCTGTACATCCGCTCAAACATGAATGAAGAAAAAAATATTGCTAATATTGACGATAAAAATATTATTCAATTGAAAGTTAGCACTACACCGTCAGCAATAGAGTGGTAAAAGATGGCTACTATTTAGAAAATGGCACAATGCATGGCCTGGTATGTAGAGACGAAATCCGATATTCACGTACGAAGGAATTTCACATGATCAACATGTGGCAGAGACGTCTTGATGTCCATCCATTCGCAGTAGTCAATGAAGTAATTCTATTGATTGTGAACTGCGTTATTGAATACTGCTCATGAATGATTTATATACAGGGTGTTTCAAAACTCTCTGTACAATATCAATGGGAGATAGGGAACACCAAGACAAACCTTTTTCGTCTCTCAATGTATGTCCGCTGACGTAACCCTTCGGTGCTAGAGGACTCTGACAGAAATATCGGTGGAGCTGGTACATAAATGAATGGAAACAAGTGTAAACAACACGTTTATTTAAAGAAGATACCGACCGGCAACAGCATTGCATGCATGACAGCGTCGAAACATTGATTGCCGTATATGTTGAAAGATTCCTGGAATTTCGCGAACAGTTGCAGCGGCGACAGCGATTCTTGGGACAAGGTCTACATCTGAGTCAATGGGAGTCTCGTATACGAGGTTTTTCATGTGTCCCCAAACGAAGAAATCGAATTAAATCGGGCAATCTTGGTGTCCAGGCGACGGGTCCACCCCGGCCTATCCATCGCCCTCCACCCCCCCAAAAAAAAGTGGCGTTCAGATAACACCACCCATTATTGATGACGTTTGCTGGCGCCCCGTCGTATTGAAACCACATTCTTCTGCGAATAGTCACGGAAACAACTTCCAACAGTCCTTGCAACGTTTCACAACAAATAGCTGATAAATCTGACCGTTGTGACGAGGAGGCAGCTGATATGACCCAGTCAAAATGTCATGGACGATATACTCCCAGACATTGACAGCAAACCGTTGTTGATGACATCTGATAAGAGCACATGAACTGGAAAATCAGGCTGCACCGTGGTCTTCTGCAGAAACCAGCGCACGAAATCCACACGAAGATTATAATCCTGAGGTGATCATAATGTTTTGGCTCTTCGGTGTATATATTATATATGCACCATTAGCAGTGGTTCTCAAACCTTTTGGTCTCAGGACCCCTTTACACTTTTAAAAATTATTGAGGATACCTTCGTTCATTTTTGAAAAAAATGTCTGTCAAACACCCAAGTCTGAATAACCAAAGCTTGTCTGTCAGTTGTTTCTTTCAAGTGCAAATGGTGTTCCATGAAAAAAGCTGTTAGTTCAGATCCCAATTCAAACAATCGCACAAGTGCTTTTCCTCTAGACAACCACCGTACTTCGGTGCGCACCAGAAGTGCTTTATACGTAATTCCCATTTCGTCATACAGAATATTAAAAAGACTTGCACTCAAGGGTCGAGCTTTAGTAAAATTAAAAATTTTTACTTCTTCATCAAGGAGATTCGTAAATGAATCTTTGATTCGATAACTTACTGTATCGTTGGAAAGTGTCACTGCCTTATATTTATGACCTCGCTGACCCCCTGAAAGAGTCTCGAGGACCCCCAAGGTTCCGCGAACAACTCTTTGAGAACCGCTGCACTATAATAATGGGAAGGAAAGAATTGCCTGACTGGAAGGAATGTAAGATTCTTCTGATACTCTATTTTTCCATTATTTTCCTCTACAATTTGTGTCATAACATTGAATTGCCCCTTAGTACCAGTAATCATTTAAAAATAGTTAAATTCGGAAGATGTGAATTACGGTTTCTCCCACCGTGTTCAAATCCAGTCCGAGGTATGTTCTAGAAAATTATGGAACTGTGGGAAAAATATACAATAGCATATGACCACATATAATTTGTAAAACTTCAAACTTTTAATGCAATTAAAATTGCGATAGATGTGGAAAACCTCCTTGTCGGTAACGCATTTTGTTTGATTTCAAACCGATTTGTTGCTGTAACAATATGTCAAACGGAGAATATATAGATGTCTTTACATCTTGCGCAGAGTCCACTACGACTTACAACTGCTGAGGATGACAATTATGTAGCACTAAAAAGCGAGACTTAACAAACACATATCAGCGAGAGAACTCGCTGTAGAACTGTCTGCGGCTCGTGGATGAAGTTTCGAGGCAAAGATATTAGAAGGCTTTATGAACAGTATGCTAGACGACCTGCAGTTTGCATTCCATTCACACGATCAGGATTGGATTTTACCTCTTAGGTACACTTTTTTTGCACACAATGGGCTACTTGGACAGGTTACAAAGACCCTGAGGGTACAGAAAATGTTGGAGTAGGGGTTCAACTGAATTTATTCATTGCTTGCCAATATTCAACAGCTGCACTAAACGAATTAAATTAGACCTTCAATCTAACTTTTACTCTTAGATATAAAATAATCAAACGATTTCATTTCTGGATGTTTTAATAAATCATAATGACTCCATTTCTGAAACAACACTTTATAGAAAACTTCATTTATCAACAGTTTAAAACGTTTCAACTCAATTCCTGCAGATCTTCATTTATCTCTACGATTTCATCTCCATTCTTCGGAGCTTATCAATTCTGTGGCAACAAATATTGTTAAAGAAAGAATTGTCATTCCTATACTCTATTTGTCCAGATGCATGCTATCCACATCATTTCGCAGAGAAAAATCACCTGTCTTCCAGAAATAAAATCAACAATGTCCACCTTCAAGATACAAATCTCAAGATGATGATTTCGGTAGATGCTAAACATATAACCTTAGATACAAATTACAATATACCTCTTAGATACAAATTCATTTTGGAATTCTTCTTGGATTACAAATCGCCTACTAAAGTCCCCAACGACAATTATATCACTCATAAATTTCGACAGAGGCGTAACTTAGTAGAGTTTGGTATATTAGTACCCAGTATATTTTCCGCCCCTGTAAGTAACTCCGCATAGGTTTATAACCTGAAAAAATCTTACACTCAATATAAATGTCCTGTATCCTGAGCAGTTACGATACAACTGAAAATGTTCGTTGAGTCTGTGATGGGAAAATCCTATTTAGTTTTAAATGTTGAGTTTGATAGATCACTGGTAACATAAATGACTCTTTCCTGAATAAATTGTTTCTCCCAAAATGAAAGTGATTTCATTATTCAACGAGGTTGAAATCAATATTTTTCAGGATAGTATTTCCCAAAACGTTTGCAAACTTTTCGTATAATGTTTGCTCCTTTCTTCAAATTGGATTATAGTGCATCCATCTTAGGTATAAATGATTTCATTTTTAGAGAATGTTTCAGGTCAGGTATGTTCAAATGTTTCCTTTCAAAACTGAAAACAGGATATTCAAAGCTTTGTGCATGTTCTAAGGATCATCAAATGAACAGACTTGCAGGATCTGTTTAGGTTTGCGAACTGATCTAGGAAACAATTCCAGAGAACTAAATTATCAACGCTGATTCTTATTCCTCCATTTCTTTTCTTAACATTGTGACAACGTCATTTCCATCGCCAAGAAATATTATGAGTCCCTAAATAAGAATAAGAGTTTCAAAATCTAAATGTCTTGAGTAGACTTTCACATTTGGCGGGAAGCACAGGCTGAGGTTTCTCAGAGGCCCATCAAGGTGCGCCTTAGATGAATATACGCATAGAACAAGAGACGAGAAGGTGTTACTGGAGAATATAAGACAACTCATGAATTCTCGCTGGAAGTAGTTCGATTGATAAACGAAATAAATAATAAAAAGGAGGGTGGTGATGGCAACAGACTGCATTTCCCTTGCAGTATAATATTTACCTCCCCATTTTAGAGGTCTTTAAAAATATCCTTGTAAAATGTTTGAAATATGCATGTTAAATCATTTTTGCTGCTATTACGCTTATTAGCATTCTAAAATGGGGAGCATGGCACTCTCCGCCCCCTCCCTTCCAATAGATACTGCCTTGAATCGAAATGTAGGTTTCGGATCCAATAAGCCAATTTCTGTTCAAAATCAGAGTTGGAGATGCATCCAACGTAAAGGGTGTATGTTTCCAAACATTGCGGGTTTAATATTGATATCTTCTGCAGACAGGAGTTCTTGCGAAAAAGAACTCGTAGTGTTTCTGATATATTAAGTAGCCAGATCACGTGGTCCATTTTTAAAACGTTTACGCTCATGTTAATAGTTCAAAGCACTGACGTACAACATACCCAGCTGGAGACCAGGGATTCCGGAACATTCCCCCTCACCGAAAATCCGTCGTCTGATATGAAATCTCAAACTTGTATACCTGCTTGGAAATCCAAAACAGTTGTTTTGGTATAATTTTATTTCAGCTCTAGAGTATGTTTCCGACACTAAAAATAGATTTAAAAAATAACTATAATATTTTATTTCATATAGAATATCATTTTAAGCTTTTGTGCCCACCCCCGACTCTAAATTTGCGTACCCTCGCCCCCTCGAAACTTAATCCTATTACGTCCTGGCTCAAAGGGATTTCTTTTCTGACTGAAACACTGAGATTCCTTCTATTCTAAAATAAAATCAGAATTTTTTATAAAATAATTAAAACGCAGAATTACAGAAAATATAAATATTTCAAACACGATTTTTTTTTAAAAATTGCTTTTATGAACTACACTTGTAGTCGTGATTAATGTAGGTATGCAAGCAGATATCTACCGTTTCTTTTATAATTTAAAATTTTATTTTTCTTAGTCTTTCATTTAGTCGTCAAAGATCTTGGAAATCGTGCCGAAGTCTAGAATGTATTTTTCACATACAATGTGATAATTAAAAACACTGAGGCACACAGTGCCGTAATTAGCCTGCACTAAATCCTTGAGAACGGTAGTAAGGGTAATGGAGACAAAAATGATTTAAATTGTGCATATTTCCAGCAAATTTTAAGAAATGTTTCAAACACCCCTAAAATGGAACTAAAAATATTATGCTTCAAAGAAATATCGCCTCTTTACCCCCCTTTTAAGTTTTTCCATCCCGATTTGGTCACTAGACCGCAGTCCACTTTTTATTTTTTAGACCTGTGCCTGGATACACGTAATCCTCATTTAGAGCGACCCCAACCGTGGGAAGAATTAATTAAAAAAATACGCACATATGCTCAATCCATTTATACTCTAATTAGGTAAAAGGATATCCAGCTTGAACGAGGAAGATGTTTTCCTCGGAGATCCACGTTAAATAGGGTATTTTTGGTAAAAAAATAATTACCGAGGGTGCGTACCTGATACATGCCAGATACATGCCAGAGCACTCTACCAGCTAACCGAACCATCGGCAGATAATTCGCTTCCAGAATGTGACCTTTATGCATTTCGCTAAATGTGGGTGACCTTGCGCCATCTATAATCATTGAAGGCAACTTATTTTCCAATTGTTGCCAAAGAATCAGATGTTAATGAGAAAGTCGTTCACTCTTAAGTGTTAGTAATGAAAAATCAATCCATAGTAATTACACAGATTAGCTATAGATGCACAATTCAATATATATATTTTTTTCCAAATAATTATTTATTCAATTACGTATCTACATTTAATCTGTGCATTTACTATGGATTTATATTTCAATTTGTTTGCTATTTGCATATATTATTGATCTTTTTGATGCTTTCTTTAATGATAATACATGTTTCCTTTTAATAAATATAATTATGCTTCACATTTTTATTGAAAAATTATAAAACAATGTAAAAATGTAAATATCATCGATTAGTTAATATTACAATTAATTTCTTAATAAGGAAATAATCTAGATAATTTACGCTGCTTGTCTCCGTTTTGTGGCAATATTTGTTTTGTAAAATTCCGTTAAGTTATCACTGCCGCATTTTACGACATCCACTACGAAAGTAAAATCATTATTATGCTCCTCCAACAAATCTATGCATTTTAAAGACGTTTTACTAAGGAAGAGCTAAAATAAATTACATTGAAGGGAGATGTAAAACTTGTACATCAAAACATCCTATTTAATGAATAAAATAACTCTACGAAAGGAAAGTAAAAAAAGCAAAAAGTGAAACCGAAAACGAAACTAAATTACCTTGCGTAAAACTTTCGTCACCTTATAAGTCGGTGTATTCTAGTCACATCGATACCAAAAGACAGGTCTGAATTTAGAAAAACTAAAGGGAAGGGGGAAACGACCCAATCGAGCTGAAAAGGGGTGGGGGAGATTGGATTCCCATTGCAGTATTATATTTTCCCCTCCACTTCAGAGGTTTCTAAAAATTACTTTAAAAATATGTAAAATATGCAGAAGTTTAATATTTTTTGGTCTCCATTACCATTACTAACATTTCTTAAAGTGGAGGAGCATTGCTTCTTGCCATCCCCACCCCCTAGAGACGACGCTGCCAACAGGCATCACTTGAACAAAGAAATTTCTTTCTGAGAATTTTTTTATTTTATTATTCGCATCAATGAATATCTGACGAGATGTCCATTAATCCAGATTATTTTATGGAATCCACTAAGGCTACAGAAAATATAAAATGTATGCACATTATATATAAAATGTATACACTATGCACACTATAAAATGTGATGTCTTCTCTGTAATCGCTAGAAGGAATCATGGGTATCTACAAAAAGGACCGAGCTTTGCTGTGGATAACTTTTACCAAAACGGCAGTAAGCCGCCGAATTTGCAAGAAAGCCTCACTTACCGTTTGCATCAGACATGATCATATTTTTGGTTATGGGGTTATTTGAAAAGTACAGTTTACCAAGGCAATGTTGAATAGCTTGCTGAACTAAAGGCAAGAATAATACAGCAAGTTGCAACCATTCCCCGAGACATGTCTCTAGCAACTGTGGACCATGTCGTATTACAATTCTACAGACCTCAAAGTACTTAGCACTATTCCAAGTACCTACCAAACCCTATCTTTTCTAGCATTAGTCAAAACTTCATCTGCTCGGTTGATCCTGACACCTGGGGCAGTGAGGACTTCCGCTGCACATTGCTTGTTTCCCAAGGGATGTGCAGCTCCGAGAAGAATGTCAAAGCTTACCGACTGGTAGCTCTTTCAGCAGATCTCGTCTGAAGAACTCACTGCCATCATTGCTACAGAACTCAGTGCAGTGTGAGAGGTCTTCACTGCTGCCCTGACCCTCGTATATTTCCACTGTTACGATCTCGATTCTTGGTCATTTGCCCCCTCTGGATATCCACTATAAGCGGCTTCGCACCATTCGCCACCGAGCCAAAAAGCACCCCACCAACATGGTAGATTTCCAGACATTCTTCATGCTAGAAGGCTACATGCTGCAATCAGAACGTACCTGAACCGCTGTGAAAGGTTCAGGTGGTGATCCTTCTTCTCCAGCATCAATGTCTTCTCCCCTTAGAAAGTCTGGAAGAACATCAGGAACTTGACAGGGAAGCAGCAGCCTGCTCTCCCTTTCCATGCCCTGTTCCGTGGGGAGGATTTAGCCAACACTGCTAATGCCTTCTTGCAACACCTCACCTCTTCCCTTCCTGCCCCACCGGTGGCTAATCCAGATATGGATCAGCAGCCCT
Source organism: Ryuthela nishihirai (assembly GCA_038380435.1). Taxonomy (NCBI): domain Eukaryota; kingdom Metazoa; phylum Arthropoda; class Arachnida; order Araneae; family Heptathelidae; genus Ryuthela; species Ryuthela nishihirai. The sequence goes on from JAWZYU010000041.1 coordinate 2,661,472, forward strand.
GCTCTGGAACTGAGCCTTGTTATAATAATCCTTTCACCTTGCAAGAAGTCACCTCTGCAATTGGAGTTTCGAAGCACTCGTCAGCCCTAGGCCCTGATGGCGTCAGCTATACTCAGTTAACAAACCTGTCTATTAAATATTGAATAAACTCGATTTTTTGGTATACACTAAACAATTACCACTTTTGAGTCTATTCAAATTTTAAAGGAAAAATTGTTTTGAGCCTGGTGGGATACGAACCCACGATCTCCGGATAACATGTCAAGTGCTCTGGACCACTCAGCTACCGGCCGCCGATCAAGATCTCCTCTAATTGATGATATCCCACCAGGATCAAGTCAATTTTTCCTATAAAATTTGAATCGACTCAAAAGTGTTAATTACATAGTGTATAACAAACCTGTTGGATTTGTAAATCCTTCAATAACTCCTAGACAACTTGCACAGTACCTGATTCATGGAAAGCAACACACATCATGACTCTCTTGAAGCAGGGAAAACCCACCACTAAGCTACCCTCTTACAGGCCCATTGTTCTATCATCTTTCCTCTGCAAGACCCTAGAGAGAGTAGTCCTTGACATCTAGAATGGTATGTAGAGTCCAAGGGCCTCCTCCCTGACAGCCTCTTGGGTTTCCGCAAAGGGATGTACACGTCCGATAATCTTATCGACTTCACCTCCGCTGCTGAACAGGCACTGTCGAAGGGACAGACTAGTCCCTGTCTTCTTCAGAAGAAAGACAGGGGTGTCTCCCTGTCTTTCTTCTGAAGACAGAGAACAGACTTCGAGAAAAGTCTGTTCTCTGTCTTTCAGACAGGGACTAGTCGGACAGACTAGTCCCTGTCTTCTTCTAGTCCCTGTCTTCTTCGAAATTCAGAAGGCATTCGACTCCCTGTCCCATTCGGATATTCTCTATAGGCTCCATGATCTCGGCCTCAGAGGCAATATGATCCATTGGATCTGGCATGACTCTCCAAAACGATTGTTCATGTGAAGCTGGGCAACATCCTCAGTTCCTCCCACACTATCAATCATGGAGTGTCTCAAGGGAGTGTCCTAAGTCCCATGTTACTGAGCATCTTGTTGTCAGGCCTACACTCTCGACTCGAGAATAGATGGGTTTCCATCTACACGGATGAGAGCTGCTTCTGGTTCCCTAGCCAGGACTCCTTCTATGCTCAGCTCAAGATGAAACGAGCTGTGGCCATAGTCATCAAGTTCTTTGACAAAATCTCATTCTATCCACCGATAAGATTATATCCATGGTTCTTACAAAGATATGACTCCTGTCCTCCTTCCACATCAAGGTCGTCAAAAAGCATAAGTTCTTTGGTGTGGTCCTGGACAACAGGATGACCTGGGGACCTCACATCCAGCATCTTAAGACAGTAGCCACAGTGCAGAGAAATATACTGTCTTTCCTTATTGGTCCTGCAAGATCCTCCTCGTTTTATACCGGCACTTGATCCTCTCCCGCGCCAACTACAGTGGCCACCTTTTGAGCAATGCCGTCTGCTTCACTGCTGAACAAGTTGACCACTGAATACACTATATCTCTGCGCCTCTGTCTCGGACTCTGCCCTAACACACCAAATGCGTCTGTCATTGCAGAGGCTGATGACATGCCTTTCCGCTTGCATCGGAAGAGAGCTATACTGTGTCATCTCTCGAGGCTTCATTCCCTCCACTTTAACAACGAACTTCTCAGGAAGTTGCAAGACAGACCACACTGTGCCATCGCCGTGTCTGCCAACGACTTCTATGACCGAGTCGTCCCTGCTAGCTCCACTGCTGGCAATACGTTCTTCCCTGACCTTCCAACTGGAGGAACAGTGATCTTATCATCAATGTCACTGTCCCTTCCCTAGGTCGAAAGAGCGACTCAGATCCAATGGCCGCAAATTTGCCACATGCAGCACACCCGAGATTGTATCTCACGTTCTGCGCAACTGCTCCGGCTATAATGCTGAAAGAGAAGCTTTATCCTGGGAGCTTCATGGGATCGGAACCACTGACTACTCCATCACCTCTCTACTTGGTAACCACCACAATCTGAAGCTGCATCGAACCCCCTTCCGACTTGTCACTGATTTCTTTCAGAACGTTGGCCTCTTCTGCAAGGTCTAATGTTTTTTCTCCTTCTACGAGATTAGCACTCTTAATAGTCCCGAGAGATAGTTGAGAGGCAATCTCTTCTGTCTCTGCTTTCTCATCCTCTTGTTATGACTGGTGTAGGGAGATCCTCATTGCAGCTAATTTCACTATGAACTAACAAAACCTTGAACCTTGAAACAAAATGGCAGTAATGTCTCCTAATTTGCAAGAAAGCCGCACTTACCGTTTGCACCTGACAACCATATTTTTGGTTATGGGGTTATTTGAAAAGCAGAGTTTACCAAGGCATTGTTGAATCGCTTGCTGAACTAAAGGCAAGAATAACACAGCATGTTGCCACCATTTCCCGAGACATGTCTCTAACAACTGTGGACCATGCTGTAATACATTTTCACCAAATTTTAGCATACGAATGGTTCACATATTGAGAATCTTGATTTGTAAAATAAAGGTTATATTTGTTCAACTTGGCATTTCTTTATTTTAGCACACCCACGCCACCTGGTGGCACTGACACCACCTAATTATTTTTATTCGCAAATCCTCCACCCCATCTTCTTATTAAGGTATCCACCACTTTTCGCTATGATCCGTCGAATAGATACTTTTCTACATCGCTCTGAGTACTGTCAGTTTAATCATTACCACCCTATATATTTCCCTAATAGGGAAGAAATTTTCTGTAAAAAATATCAGAACAGTCTTCTGATTCATTCTAGTAAGACAACACGTCCCACACTCACACACACTTACTCTTAAATTTATACCACCTGGGTTTATAGGTGACATTCTATTATATCCCCATTCAAATACGGAAATTGCAGTAAATACGCTATTAATTAGAATCATTACCTAAAAAGATGTATTCTTGATTAGTGGGCTGCTGAATTAAAACATTGAATTAAAGAAAAGCTTTAATATTTATTTATATTTCTAACTATTATTATGCTGCTGATGAATATGTGACATCCACTAACATACAATTATGAAGTGCTTTGAAGACAAGTTGTTAACTAGTTAGGATAGGTATATGAGATAATCGACTTTTGAATTTGTAAAGAATCTGTACATCTCTGGTGAAATATCTCCAAATCTTTCATTTTAAAGAAAGTAGTAATTATTTCTACTCATAATCCATACATATAACATATATGACAAAAATTCACACATGTAACAATACAAATGGTGGAAACACAAATACACAAAGCCAAAAAAAATAGAGCAACAAAAATAAAAACCACACACACATACATTTAGTAATTACATGCCGAAACCAAAGGGATAAACTCCCCATCCAGGTTCCGTTTTAATTAGCAACAACATATTAAAACTCTAGGCAACCAATAGTGGGAATAACAATCAATTCTTAATATAATTTGATACATCAATAATAAACGAAAAGGGTACATTAGTATTCATCAATTGTAAATAAAAGATTTGAACGATTGACCAAAATCTAAATCTAAATGTTAGCAATCCTACTTAATAAAAATCGGATTCCTAACAATCAAAATATGTGCATGCAATTTCTTTTTGAAGACAGTCAAATTAAGCTCACTGGACAAAAAATTAGTCACCTCTGGCTGAATGTTACCTAATAGCGTGTAATGCCTCCATGCGACCGAAGAACAGCCAAAGTGCTGTCTGGCATGGATGCCACCAGTGTGAAGATGTAGTGCACATCAATATTCATCGACTCTTCCAGCAGCAAATGCCGCAGTTCAACCAGATTGGCCGGATAGCTGTGACGTCGCTTCACTCGTTGCCCCAAATATTCCCACAAGTTTTATATGGGATTCAAATCCGAGGATTTGGAGGGCCAGTCGAGATGTTCGAAGGCTTCAGAATGCTCGTCGTGCCAATCTGACACACTTCGAGCCCTGTGCACGCGACAATTGTCATCTTGGAAGACTAGGGTATCCTTCTGGTGTCACTGTGGATATGCTGCGTCACATGGTCGTCCAGTAGGCAACATGTGGTAGTCAGGTAGCTCCATATAGCAATTCTGGTTCAAGTGTGACGTCACCGCAACCAAAGGACCTATTTCGTCGTATGTGAAACACCCACAGAACATCAGAGAGCGTCCTCCAGCTTAAACAGAACCTTGCGCACAGTCTGCATGGAAGACTTCATGCGCTTATTATACATTCGTCTCCTCTTATCATTCGAGTACAAGAAAAACGTTGCTCATCCGACCAGATCACACGCTTCCAAGATTTGACAGAGAAATCCAGTCTTTGTGACGCAGCACCCACTGTAGCCGTGCAGCCTTATGCAGAGTTGTTAACATGGGTCTCTTCCCCGGTGCTCTGCTCCAGATATCCATGGCATGCAGTTCCCTTCGGAGTGTTCATTCAGAAACAGCTTGTTGTAGGCCTGCATTGACTGACTGCAGTATTTCTTGCCTTGTTGAAAAGCGGTTTGCCCTTATGGTGAGTGACACACTGTGGCGGTCCCTATGTGAGCACAGTTTTTCTGCCGCAGTTCTGGAGACAATTAGCGGTGAACTGCGATGTACGCCGCTGCTGGAAGACCCTTTGGACAGTACGTTTCAACACACCTGCAAAGGCAGTAAATTTTTGTACACTATGCCCTTTGGCTCGGCCCAAAGCAGTAGCACATTTTTGCCTCTCATTCACATCTTTGGCACAGCCTATGTTCAAGGAGCGACTAACACACATTTAGCACACACCCACTTCTTGTCACTCTATGAACCCCGTAACACAACACACAGATATTTGTAGGACGCGTTTATTACTAGTGCACCTTCTGTTACTGTCGAACGGACTAATTTTTTGTCCGTTGAGTTTATTTGTCTCTATAACTGAGATGGTAGGGCAAATTATACACAAACATCCGGATATTCAGAACTTAAACATCCAGAATTATCATGAAACCGGAATAAATTTCAAATTGAAATAATAAATTTTCTGAGATTAAAGTTTAGGTTAGTTTCACCGTTCTCGTGTCTAGGATTCCGCTGACTTTTAACTTTCAAAAATTCCCTCTTTCACATTTCGTTATTAGGGAAAATTCATTACTTCGGTATTCAGCGCCATATGGCGACCAATATTACAATTATTTCTATGAAAGCTTCCATGGAATAGACGTAAATAAATATCTCCCCAAGCAGCTGCTTACCGCAGAGATATGATAGTAGCTTGTCAGTTTATACGCCATAGTAGAAGGTCTATGAGGATGGCGGGACCTCAGGAGAAAAAAACAATACAAGCAGCAGGAGCTCGAACCCAGGTCGCTTTCTCAGTGACCAAGTGCGCTAACCGTTCGGTCAAGGATGGCCGAGTGATTACCGCGCTTGGCTATTGAACTTTGGGAAGCATTTGCTAAAATCCCTGACAATTATATTTTAGATATTTAGATTTGTATTAAAGGCATTATACTTCATTTATATTTTTAAATGCATTTTATTACAGCAAAGGAGTGAATACAAATTGCACTTATGGCATTTGTTTTGTATAAAAGTATTTCCCATGCAACCGGCAGATTCCTCTAAACGGCAACTTCCATTCACCATAAATGCCGGATAACCGGGAGCATTGTCACATCCTGTAACGTTGAAACTACAACACCAGAAAGAGGTGGCAAAATTCAACTGATATACACATATTAAGCAGTATAGCAGACAATGAAGACAAGATTATTATTTCAAAACGAATGGACAATTTTATTATACAAAATATAAGTCACATAAGTAGTAGGTACAACCACAGCTATTGGGAATAAATTGAACAATGCTTCGAGTCCGTGAGTCGTACACTGCTCAAACCTCTAAGGGATCAGAACTCACACTTAACTACATGCCCGAATCTAGAATAAAATCGAGGGGGGGGGGCAAGAAACTCAATATAGGGTCAAATATATGAAATGTCAAGGGTCAAATATGTAAAACCCGAAAAATGTGAAGGGTAAGAAACACAATTGAGCGGGGGAAATGTGACGGGTAAGAAACACAACTGTGCCGGAAAAAAATGTAGGGGGGGGGGGGGAATAAAGACAGTTGAACCCGAGGGAAATATAGGGGGGAAACATTGAACCGTAAAAACATTGAGCCGTAAAACTAATTGAGCCGTAAAAATGTAACGAGAAGGGAAGCAGAACTCTGGATTTCCAATGCATTATAACATTTCTCCCTCTGTTTTACAGGTGTAAATTTATTGCAAAATGCATGAAATATAACGAAGTCTCAGAATTTTTTCTCTCCATTACATGTATTAGCATTCTGAGAGGGGACATCACCCATCCTAGATCTCGCCCTGCCTACGTTTATCCAAATATAGTAAAAATATAATATAGATGAGAAGCATGAATTTCTAATGTAAACATTTATAAGAGAAATCAATCGCAGCCTTCAGCGCCACGCGATTTCCACGTGGCGCTGATTTCTCTGTTTGACCTTATGCTACAACGGATCTCAAATTTCCTGAAATACTCCTATGCAACAATTTTCAGTTTTCTTTCTCCCACAGGTTTGACATCTGAACTATCAGATGAGAAATTTCGCAACGATTATAAGAAGTAAAAGCAGAAGTGTCTAGAGACACCATTTTTCAAGTGCAAGTAGGTACAAGTCTCACGTAGATAGCAGATAGAAATTTGACATTCGACTTCAATGAAATGATGAGATCCGAAATTTCAGAACTCTTCTGAAATGTAGGATCGAATGAATCCGAGTCATTAGCTCTCTAGTACCAATAGAACGAAATTTCACTTTTGGCCTAAAAAGATCACCCACTCCAATATTTTTTAAGATCTACAACAATTTCGGTTGTTTTATCTCTGAGCGTCACATTTTTTGCACACAATTAGCTAAATGGCCAGGTCACAATAAATCCGAAGGCTCAGGGATGGATTGGAGAGAGGACACACTGGAAGAGCTGTTAGGAGAGAGATGACAGTCTCCCGTCAAGTCCATTAAGCGTGTTCTTTAACGTGCACAGGGTATGACTCTCCCGCACAGGGAGAGACTGCGCAACGTCCCATCCGACGAACGGTGGCCTTTCCAAATCCATCAGTGTCATGTACTGACCGTGGGCTGGGCGGGGAGTTTTGCGTAAATCTCAACGCTGACCCAGCTAGGACTGTAGATTACGAGCCTGGCGCGCTACCGACTGAAGTACCCCGCCTGTGCAGGAAGCGTGGTGAACAGTGCCACAGGAATATCTACGACTCACTGCCACGAAGCATTATTGCCAATAGATGTGGTTATACCTCCTAGTGATGTGGCTTATATTTTGTATAATAAAATTGTCCATTTGTTTTGAAATATTTGTCATGTCTTCCTTGTCTCCTATACTTCTTCATATGTGAATATCAGTTGAATTTTGTCACCTCTTTTTGGTGTTGCAATCTCAACGTTACAGGATGTGACAATGGTCCCGGTTATCCGACATTTATGGGGAATGCCGGTTAACCGGGACCGGAATGCCGGTTATACGACATTTATGGTGATGCCGGTTAGATAAATCTGGCGGTTGCATGGGAAATACTTTTATACAAAACAAATATCGTAAATGAAATTTGTATTAAAGTCTTAGTTATAATAAAAGTGCAGTTAAAAACAATGAAAATGAAGTACAATGCACTTAATACAAAATGGGGCGGGGGTGGCTCAGTCGGTAGCGCGCCAGGCTCGTAATCTGTAGTTCCCAGGTTCGGGTCCCAGCTGGGTCAGCGTTGAGATTTATCTCCGCAAAATTCCCCGCCTTGTTCACGGTCAGCAGGGGACACCGATGGACTTGGAAAGGCCGCCGTCCGTCGGATGGGACGTTAAGTCGTGGCCCCGTGTGCGGGAGAGCCATACCCTGTGCACGTTAAAGAACACGCTGGATGGCCTTGACGGGAGGCTACCATCTGTCTCCAAACAGCTGTTCCAGTGGGTCCCCTCCCCCAACCTTCTCTGAGCCTTCTGGGTCCATGTGACCTGGCCATTTAGCCCATGGTGTGCAAAAACGTGCCGCTCAGAGGTAAAACAACCCAACCCAACTTAATATAAATCTGAATATTTCAAATATAATTATCAGGAATTTTAGCAACTGCTTCCCAAAGTCCAATAGCTAAGTGCACTAATAATTCGGCCGTCCCGTAGCCGAATAGTTAGTGCACCTTGCTACTGATCAAGGGACCTGGGTTCGAGCCCCGAATAAGACATTGATGTTTGTAAGTTTTTTTTTTGCTTAGTTCCCAATATCCTCACAGACCTTCTACTATGGCGTAAAAACTGTGAGGCTCATTTGTCAGACCTCTGTGGTAAGCAGCTGCGTGAGGAGATATTTGTTTATTTTTATTTATTCACTGAAAGCCACCATAAAAAGATTTTAATATTGGTCGCCAGATGGCGCTGATTACCGAAGTGTCGAACGTTTTGTAATAACGAGATGAGAAGGCAAATTTTTGAAAAAAAATCAGTGGGATCCGGAATAGGAGAACGATGGAACTAACCTAAACTTTAATTTCAGAAAGTTTTTCAAACTGACAATTTCAGTTTCAAAATTTTCCGGTTGCATGAGAATTCAGGATATTTGAATACTAGGTAACCGGGATATTATGATATTTTTTCTACCGCCTGAATTATAGAAATAAATAAGTGATAAAATATTCTCCCGTTTTAATTCACTAAGGAATAGATTCACTGTAGCAGGTCTGGAGCGTATTTTTTTTTTAAGGTAAAATATCATATCTAAATTAAAATCCGAGAACGGATAATTCGTGGACTTCGGTCCCAAACAATTAGTGACTTTTCTTACGAGTCGATACGTGATTCAATATGTGGAAACTTACTGACTCTTCAAGGTAGGGAGCAGTGGTGTTGGTTTGGGTTGTTTTGCCTCTGAGCGGCACTCATATTTGGCGTCCTTGTAACTCCAATTATGTTTGGAATCCTTATAACCACAAAAATTATGAATATATATATATGTGAGAAACATCTGCTTAAGGGGGTATTTATTTTTATTATATATATGTATACAGTAAACTTGTGGTTTTCCGGCATTTATGGGGAATGGAATTTGCCAGTTAGATGAATAGATGTTGCAGGAGAAATATTTTGATACAAAACAAAAACCGTAAGTGCAATCTTGTATTCAGGCATTAATTGAAATAAAAATGTAGTTAAAAACAACGAAAATGAAGTATAATGCCCTAAATGCAAAGGTAAATATCCAAAATATAATTATCAGGAACTTCGGAAAGTGCTTCACTGAAACCCACCGTAGAAAATCATGGAAAGAATTGTAATATTGGCCTCCGGATGGCGCTGACTACGGAAGTGCCGAATTTTCTCTAATAACGAAAGGTGAAAGAGAAATTTGAGATAAGTAAAGCCAGTGGAATCCGAGATACGAGAATAAGGAAATTAAGTTAAACGTTAATTTCAGAAAATTTATTCCGGTTGCGTGAGAATTCTAGAAGTTTGAATACCGGATAACCGGGAGTTTACTCTAGATTTATTTTCCTGTCGAATCAGTTATAGTGATAAATATCGAATAAAATATTATTCCATTGGAATCCTAAGTTCAATATCTGTGGCAAGAGTCGGTCGGGAAAGTATCTTTTTCAGGTACAATATTACATGTAAAGAAAAATACGGGGATGGATAATTCATGGACTACCGTCGGAAAATATTATTACTTTATGACATGGTCATCCGACCTATTATTTTACATGCTTCCCCAATTTGGGCGAACACCATTTCTACGAACATTCGCAAGATCCAGGTCTTGCAGAATAAGATTCTGCGATGTGCGGTCGATGCCCCTGGTTTGCAACCAACAGACAGTTACATAAAGACCTGGGCATCGACGATATTTACTCTTACATCGAGTCTGTCTCACGACATTTCTTTGAGGCAGTTCAGAGTAACCCTCATGAGATCATATCTTGCTTATTGGACTATGATCACGAAGTTCTTAATAGATACAAGAGGCCTAAGATGATGGCTTTCTCTAAAGAATGGGAGAGCCTTAACCTCTATACGTTAAAGAATACACTGGATGGCTTTGAAGGTGATTATCGTCTGTCTCCTAACAGCTATCCAATGGTCCATTTCCTTTCTTTCTCTGAGCCGTTGGGGCCCTTTTGACCTGGCCATTTAGCCCATTGTGTGCAAAAAAGTGTCTCTCAGAGATAAAATAATCCAAACACAGCAGCGCTGTTTTCAGCAAACGACCAGAATTCTCACTTTCCCCGCCAACTTTCAAGGTGTGTAGGAATTTTGTTATGCAGTTATTCCTTACTTTGGAGTTATTTCTATCTTCTTTGTTACCTTATTTCTTACTTGAACTGCTTTAATCATATATTTGGATATGCCCGGAGACCGTGTTCGTAAGTATAACGCAGAAATTTGTTAGAATACTTCATCTAACTTCACGCTAACGTTCTTTAAAGTCCCATACGATCAAGAAACGTAATCGGTTTCTTTGAATTGCGAATATCTTTCCAATTGCTATACACTTATGTTTGTTAACTTTAATTCTCTTCATTCTTTTCCATTTTACTATTGGATTTTTTTTTCATTTTTATTTAACAAAATGTATGTTCAAGGGTTGGGTTGTTGGGTTGTTTTACCTCTGAGCGGCACTTTTTTGCACACCATGGGCTAAATGGCCAGGTCACATGGACCCCGAAGGCTCAGAGACGGTTGGGGGAGGGGACCCACTGGAACAGCTGTTGAGAGACAGATGGTAGCCTCCCGTCAAAGTCATCCAGCGTGTTCTTTAACGTGCACAGGGTATGACTGTCCCGCACAGGGGGCCACTGCTTAATGTCCCATCCGACGGATGGCGGCCTTTCCAAGTCCATCGGTGTCCCCTATTGACCGTGGGCAGGGCGGGAAATTTTGCGGAGATAAATCTCAACGCTGACCCAGCTGGGACTCGAACCTGGGAACTACAGATTACGAGCCTAGCGCGCTACCGACTGAGGTCAGTCAACTGAGTATCAGTGGTTCTCAACCTTTTATGCTTTACGTATCCCCTGGAAATGTCTATGTAACTGGCGTACCCTTTGTATAGATGGATAAAATTATAGTTATAGTATAACAGTGGGAATAAATAAAACGTATGTAATGTTACTAGATCTAGCGACTTTTGAGCATTCACGGCGTACCCCAAAAAACGTTAGACTATAGAACTAATTTTATCAGTGGTGAACTTGAGTAGAGCCTCAGATTCTATACAAGATAAGTATACAGTACTTATCGGAACATATTACATTATTTCTTTTTATTTCACAGGTGTTCAGTATTGAGAACGATGACAGGGAATCGGAGTGAAGAACAGAAAAAGTGGATTCTGATGCAGTATTGGAAGACAGAAAATCACGAGAGGGTGCGCAGAGCGTGGCAAGAGACATTTGACATTGCTCCACCAACAGGTCTGACAATTTATCGTATCAGAGATAAAGTTGATGCAACTGGTTCAGTACTTAATATGCCTAAATCTGGACTTCCTCGGACGTCTGTGACAGAGGAGAATGATAAGAGTCACCCTGACTTTCGTGAAGAGCCCGAAAAAGTCCACACAACGTGCTTCTCAGGAGCTATCCATACCGAGAAGTCCTTGCGACCCTTGCGAGAAGTCCTTGCGTAAATTCAAATTGAAGCCATACCGTCCATACCGGCCTTATGAAGGCCGATACAGACCATCGGTTGCGATTCTGTGAGATAATGCGTAGCGAAATTTTTCACCAACCAGACCTTCTTGATAAGATGATCTGATCAGTTGAAGCCTGTTTCAAGTTATCAGTCCACGTGAAAAGGTACAATTGGGTGTACTGGGTAGATAAAAATCCTCATGTGACTATCACAAATGAACTGACCCAGCCGGAATTTCTGTGTTATTGTGTATCACAATATCGGAGACAGGTTCCAGGAATGTTGCAACGTTGATGAAGGTTGGTTGTTTTACATCTGAGCGGCACTTTTTTTTACACACAATGGATTAAATGGCCAGGTACCATGAACCCTGAAGGTTCAGAGAAGGTTGCGGGAGGACACTCACTGGAACGGCTGTTGGAAGACAGATGATAGCCTCCCGTCATGATCATACAGCGTGTTCTTTAATGTGCACAGGGTATGGCTTTCCCGCACACGGTGCTATGGCTTAACGTCCCATCCGATGTACAGCGCCTTTCCAAGCCCATCGGTGTCTCCTATTGACTGTGGGCGGGGCGGAGAGTTTTGCGGAGATAAATCTCAACGCTGACCCAGCTAGGTCTCGAGCCTGGTTCGTTACCGACTGAGCCACCCCCGCCTCTTCATTGATGGAGGACATTTCGAACATCTAAGAGACTAAACATCACCCGATTCGTACTGCTTACTTACTTTACCACCGTGTATAACTAAGTAAGATTTTTTTCGCCTCTATTACCCTTATTAGCATTCTAAAAGAGGGGCATGCCGCATTATTTCCCCCATCCAAGATCCTGCCATATCTACGTTTACCCACAAAAAGTCAAGAAATTTTATAATATAGATGAGAAAGAAATTCAAGAATTTCTAATGTAAATATTTATAAGAGAAATCAATCGCATACTAGAGTGCCTCTTTTTGACTTTGAACGCGATTTTGGCGACATGTAATTGACCTTGCATGCAGCGCCGGATCGAAAATTTCTTAAATATACGACCTGAAATGCTCCTATGCAAGAGTTCCCAGTTTTGTTGCACAGGTTCAATCTATGAACTATCATATGAGAAATTTCGCAACGATTATAAGATGTAAAAACAAAAGTATCCGTAGACACCATTTTCCAAGTCCATATCGCACGTTGATAGAAATTTGAACTGTGACATAGATGAAATGGTGGGATTCGAAATTTAATCATCATCATCATCATCATCATCATCATCATCATCATCATCATCATCATCATCATCATCATCATCATCATCATCATCAAGCAGCCATGGGCTACGAAGGTCCAACCAGACCGTGCAATTTAGTTCTACAAGCACGTCTGTCCTGAGCTGCATGTGCTGCATCCGGCCACTGCACCCCAATTCTAACAAGGTCCTGTTTGACATTGTCTGCCCACCGCATCCTAGGTCTCCCCTTCTTTCTGAGGCCTTTAGACACACTGTTCATAACCCTATTCGCCAATCTATAATTATTAATACGGGCAACACGGCCAAACCAACGTAGTCTCTCTCTGCACAATATGCTTCTTAAAGGAGGTGGCAAACTCCTTCGCCTAACCTCATCATTAGTTACAAAGTTGAACCACCTAATGCCCAAATACTGCATAAGCATCTAGAATCAAAAGCTTCTAGTTTCCTGTTATCTTGTTTACAAAGTGTCCAAATTTCACTACCATAACTAACCCTAGAAAGAAACAAACTATTGTACGTCTAATTTTAGTCTTTAGGTGTATACGCCTATTTCTCCACACTCTCCATAGATTCTTAAAAGTCCCGGCAGGAATCGCTATTCGTCTGTTAATCTCATGCCTCACCTCACCATTATCTGTTATATAAGTTCCAACATGATTAAACTGTGACACCTGCTCAAGACTGCAACCATTCTGATTAACTGAATCACAGCCTGCTTGACCAATTTTCATCATTTTAGTTTTCTCTCTGTTTATAACCAAACCTACTCTAACACCAGTCTCATCAACAGCTCGAATGAAAGAGTTCATCTCATCAACATCATTTGTCAAAATTGGTAAGTCATCAGCATAATCTAAATCAAAAATTTTCGTATCTCCAGTCCATTTAAGTCCAAAATCTTTCCCTTGAAGTGAATTTCGCATAACATAATCAATAACCAAACTAAAGAGAAAAGGAGACAAATGCACCCTTGTCGAACACCAGAAGTAATGCTAAACCAATTGCTCCAAGCCTTACCAACTCTCACACACGACTCAGTGTTATCGTAGAGAGCTTTCATTATGTTAACTAACTTGTCTGGTATACCATATGATCTCACAATCAACTACAAATTATGACGATCAACAGAGTCGAAAGCGTTTTTGAAATCAACAAAGCTAGCAAACAAAGGTTTCTGAAACTCTAAACATTTCTCAAGAATCTGCCTAAGTGAAAATATCTGATCCACACATCCCCTACCACTTCTGAACCCACATTGCTCATCATGCAATTGACTGTCAACCAGATTCTTAATTCTATTAAGGCACAATCATGCAAAGAACCTTACCTGTAACAGAGAGTAGGCTGATACCTCTATAGTTATCACAAGAACTGTGATCACCTTTATTGAAAATAGGGATAACAATAGCTCTGGTAAAATCCTTAGGAACCATGCTTTTATCATAAAAGATATTCAAAATTTCAGTCATCCAAGTGGTAACCGAAACATTCCTAGCTCTAAGCATTTCAGTAGGAATTTCATCTACCCATGGGGATTTTATCAAGTCTAAGTTTAGAAATTGCCAAAATAACTTCACACTGTGTTATAGGGCAAACATTAAAGCCAACAATGCATATATCATCATTGCAAACAATGGGAGTAGAACTAACTGCATAGTTTAGAACATCACTGAAATGCTCAGCCCACCTATCCATGATAGAATCCTCACATTCTGTAACCTTACCTTGTTTATCCTTCAATCCTTCCATGCCTGTCCGTTTTCTACCACATAAAACATTAACTGTCTGGTACAGCTGTTGTGCTGTCTAACTGCTTCCTCGGCTTTGTCAGCCAAAATCCTCAAGCCAAAGATTCTTATCAGCAGCTAACTGATCTTTTACATGTTTATTAAGTTCTCTGTAATGCTTTCTATTAGGACTAGTAGAGTACTGATTAAGGACATTCCTGCAGTTCCTTCCTTTTGAAATAAGCTCAAGTGCCTTATCACTTAAATAATTCTCTCTCCTCTGCTCCTTTTTTCCTAAAAGAGTACTGTTAGTTTCCAAAAAAGCCTGATTAAAACGGCCACATTCTTGCTCAACTTTAGTAGTAAGCAAACCATGACTTACATAATGACTAAGTAACCTATCATGGTAAGCTTTAGCTATAACAGGGTCTTTTATAGCTCAGTATTAAAGGTAATTTTTTTTTAACTTTAGCACAACACATTTTAAGTTTAAGTTGCAAGACACCTTTAACAAGGTAATGGTCAGATCCAATTTCAGCTCCCCTATATGACCTGATATTCCTAACTGAACTAGTCCATTTTCTCTTAGTTAATATGTAATCAATCATATTCTTATGCAGCCCATCAGGTGAAACCTATGCGAATTTATGTATGTCGTGGTGCTTGTAATATGTGTTAGTTATTCTGAAACCATTGAGTTTACTTACCTGTAGGAGACGTTGCCCATTGCAGCTACCAATACCAAAAGGGCCTATCACCCCTCCCAAAGGTCAGAGTCAGAACCAACTTCGGCATTGAAGACATCTAGGACAAGGGTAATATCTCCTTTCTTGACAGAATTCAAAATATCCTGAAGTTGTCCGTAAAACCTATTCTTTCATCCTCGTCGGCATCCTGAGTGGGGGCATAACAGCAGATAACATTGAAGTCTTTAACGCTTGTCTGTAATTTTGCTCTAAGAAACCTTAATGCACTCATATCCTAGAAGAGCATCACTAGCATGTCTGCTGAGCAGCAGACCCACGCCTTTGTGATGCTTTCCATCCTCTCTCCCTGTAAAGAGAAATTTAAAGTTATTTTTACGTATCTCACCTTTACCTGTCCATCTGATCTCTTGCAAGCCTATAATATCTAGGTTATAGCGCTGGAATTCCTGCATGAGGACATCAAGAGAATAATCTCTATGTAATGTCCTCACGTTCCACGTTCCTGCAGAGAGAAAATGATTAGTAGGATTTTTAAAGAAATTAGGTTTATTGAGATTGGTAGGGCCAACAATATCAAACAGCCCCCGGATCGCAGGCATGGGGCAAAGACCTGCTCCTCCTCTGCTAAAGGCTGAAGTCACCGATGCTGGTAGGAACTTCATGCACCACCTTTTCAAGTGGACTTTTTCAAGAGCCACATGGCCTGCCTGAGACACATTACTCCAGTTTAGGCTTGACGATGCCCAACTAGCTAAGTAAGGTTCAGGTACCTGCGATGGCCTCTGATTAGGATTATCCATCAGCTGATATAAGGTATCCCATGCCTCTGTTCACTTAGAGCTGGCAACCCAGAAGCAAACAGAAAACACAGCAGCAGACTCTCCCTCAACAGAGGCCCACCAGTGCAGCAAGTCCAGGATCCATAATCAAGCTCAAATCCATAAACAAGTCCAGTCTAGTAGGTATAAATGGTCAGCACCAGGACCCTGTGAAGTTGACCACTCCTCAGCAGGGTTGAGAAAAAGAAAAATGTGGCCATAGATGACCAGATCAGTAGGCCATACTGAACTGGCAGCCCTCCCCTTCCGTTTCCTTCCAAAAGAGAATATCTCTTTTGAAATGTACTAACGGCCTGCACCACGAGAAGGCGGGGTCGGACATTAGGTGCTAGACCTGGCCGGTTCTGTGCATCATCACTAGGGATTGGTGCACAGCTCTCCTTCCAGTTTACGCCTAGCTACCATTTACAGGAACAACAATAAGAAAATTAATAGATATCAACCAAAATAAAAATGTTATAAACTACCACTAATTTTATAAAACAGAGAAATTGAAATGAATATCTTTCGTTCAAATACTAAAGCGGCCTCATGCTTGGTAAGTGATATATTACGGATATATCTCAATGATATGTCCAAGGTTTAATGAAAATAGGATTTTTTGGCGAAATGCACAAATGGTCATCCTCCTGCATACGTCTGATGCATCTACACTGGAATGTACAATTATATCATCACTATAATTTCTTGTAGTATTCTCTGATTTATTTAGCCTTTAAAATGGCCATTAATTAGAGTTAAATGGTACGTAATGTTTAAACGCACTAAAATTAATTTAGGTAAAAATCATTTATTCAAATTTCGTTTTTAAGCAAATCAATACATATGGTCGAACAAGGTTACGAGTACCTTGAATCCACTTCGTGCCACCCAATCTTAGTGTTGTCAACATTTCATTACAGAATAAAATGGACATTTTGCTTGGGGGAAGATTACACCCTCCCCTTTTTTTGCTTATTTTTATCAGATATTTAGAGGAAAATGTAAACAAATATTCAAAAATAATTTTACACATTTTATGAGACTAAATACAAACATCCATCCTCTTGCGAAATTTGAATTTCCATCAGCCATTGTTATTATGCATGGTCGTCTCGAGAACTGTTCGATTTCATAATCGATTAATAAAAACCTAAATAATGGGTGCTAATACATTATCGTATTCATTATACCAGCTTCTAAACAATGAGGAAAGACGTTTTCCACCTGGAGGTGCCCGCTGAGAGTTAAAGGATGCATTTGTGTGAATTATTTGGATATTTAAAACAAAAAATTCTTTAAAAAATAAAACTTTATTTAAAAAAAGTTAAATAATAATAAATTTCGAAAAAAATTTAATCTTCCTTCAAACACGTTCTTAAATTTATATGTATTTCCTCCTTTAGGGGATTTTAGCAGTCCTTTGCAGATACTCACATCACTGTTCTGTATTTTCGGTAACCACCTCGTGTACTCTAGTAGCTTTCTCTTAAATAAGCTGATACTTTTAATATCTATGTTGTTTGTTAATTGCAGTACTTGATTCAGGTTTATACAGTGGAATTTTTAACAGGTTGAGACTCATTTAAAACAAAGAATATGTATAAGCCCTTATAATTTGAACGCCAACTTCGTAACTCACTTCGACGAACGAGGTCTAATGATTTCGTTACCTTCGATGAATAGTTGTCACTGCAACGAATTTAAAAGGACGAAGCACTGTTCCTCCTACGAACAAGCAGATTGTACCCATTTATATTTCATTAGCACTCATATTGTTAGAAGCGACTTTATCGAATGAAATGTTGAAGCTATTGTGATAATAAACAGTGCTATATGCATATATATGTGGACATCTTTCTTAGAAACCATAACTTTATTTTTTCTTCTATGCATCTCACCTGTCTAGATGTAATGTATCACAATATTCGCTTTGGTACCAAAATGTGCATTAGTTAAATCCAAAGGTAGAAAATCAGAAAACGTTCGTCTGGTTGAAAGTTATAATCTGCACACCAGACATTTCAGTTGAAAACAGAGCGGTTGGAAACATTAGTCCTACCCCAGTATTTCTAAGTGACCCAAGCTGAATCCAGTTCGTTGTACACGGAAATTAGGCACGCCTGAGGAATGTTTGACATTCAAATGGACAGAGGCACCACATGAATGATTCATTATGGTGGAAATAATTCAGTGGCAAGTTGCTGGCGGTAGATTATAATGGTCACGTAATATGATATGGAAACAAGACATGTAATGTTGTATGAAAGATATAACACAAGCAGGCAATCATTATCTGGCTCTCATTGGCAGATGGCATAACTCTCTCACGTCGGACTATACATATCTCGAAGGTTGTAGAAGACAAGTAATACAAGACTAACCGAGATTTCTGTCCCCCACAAATTAATAAGGAAAAGGTTTCAACAGGTGTCGTACACATGGAAATTTTAACTCAGAGAAATTTTCTATTAAATATTTACTGATGATTGTACCTTGATTCCAAGCTCTGATTCTCGACGTCTCTTAATCTGGAAAACGACCAGATTCCATCTATTGAGTACTAGCGAAAAGGAGCAATAGGAGGGAGGTGCATTAGTGGTCTGAAGAGAAGTAAGATGCAAAGATTCTACGGATCTCTATGTATTCGAGAGAGAAATATTAATTGCTGTGGGATTTAACGGATTAATCCTTGCAATCCATATCAGAATTTTTATATATGACGAAACTTTGAATTAATTCTAATGGGCTAAACATCTAATGTCCGACCCCGCCATCTCGTGGTGCAGACCGTTAGTACCTTTCAGAAGAGATACTCTCTTGTGGAAGTGAACGGAAGTGGAGGGCTGCCAGATTAGTGTGTTCCATCACAGTGGTCTCATCTGGACAATTGTGGCTACTTTTCTTTTTTTACCTACCCTGCTGAGGAGTGGTGAACCACACAGGGTCCTGGTGCTGACCATATAAACCCACTGCACTGGATTGAATTATGGCTCTGAGCTTGATTATGGATCCTGAATCTGCTGCACTGGTGGGCTTCTGTAGAGGGAAAATCTTCCGCTGTGTTTTCTGTTTGTTTGTGGGTTGACAGCCCCGAGTGAATAGATTCATAGGATATGTTTATCAGCTGGTGGATAATCCTGAGCAGAGGTCATCGCAGGCACCTGAACTCTTTGCTTCTACTGGCATCGTCAAATTCTACATTGGAGGAAGTCTTCCATTGTAGATGGTTTCAGCCTTTAGTGGTGGGAGAACGGGTCTTTGCCCCATGTCTGCGTTTAGGGGGCTGTTTGATATTGTCTGCATTCCCTCTCTCAATAAACATAGTTTCTTTAAACATCCCACTAACCATTTTCTCTCCATAGGTAGTTGGAATGTGCGGACTCTGCACAGAGAGTTTTCTCTTGATGTCCTCACACAAGAATTCCACCGTTATAATTTAGATATTCTCGGCTTGCAAGAGACCAGATGGATAGATAAAGGTCAGATTCTTAAAAATAATCATAAAAATTCTCTTTTCAGGGAGGGACGACAATAAGCATCACCAAGGCCTTGGGTCTGCTTCTCAGCAGACACGCTAGTGATGCTTATCTAGGATATGAGTGCATTAATGAAAGGTTTCTTACAGCAAAATTTCAGACAAGCGTTAAAGACTTGAATGTTATCTGCTGTTATGCCCCCACTGAGGATGCCGATGAGAATGAGAAGGATAGGTTTTAATGGACAACTTCAGGATATTTTGAATTCTGTCAAGAAAGTAGATATTACCCTTGTTCTTGGTGACTTCAATGCCAAAGTTGGTACTGATTCTGACCTTTGAGGAGGGGTGATAGGCCCTTTTGGTATTGGTAGATACAATGGCAATGGGAAACGTCTTCTACAGGTAAGTACACTCAATGGATTCAGAATAACTAACACTTATTACAAACACTGCGACATACATAAGTACACATGGGTTTCACCCGATAGGCTGCATAAGAATATGATTGATTATATATTAATTAACAGCAAATGGGCTAGTTCTGTTAGGAATACCAGGTCATATAAGGGAGCTGAAATTGGATCTGACCATTATCTTGTTAAAAGTGTCTTGCAACTTAAACTTAAAAAGTGTTGTGCTAGAGTTAAAAAATTTAACTTTAATACTAAAGCTCTGAAAGACCCAGTTATAGCCAAAGCTTACCATGATAGGTTACTTAGTTATCATGACAGTCATGGTATGCTTACTACTGAAGTTGAGGAAGAATGGGATCATTTTGAAAAGGGCACTTTTAAAATGTAGCCATATACAAGATTTTCCCTCCATTTGCATATACATTGTCCCACATTTCCATACTAATTTAGGTAATCGTAATTCTACTCCTAGGTGGGGCTGTTTTTATTGATCAATGGAATATATATATATGCTTTCAAAACACTAGAGGAAAAACATTTAATATATATAAACATATTACACCATTTTTTCGAAGAAATATTCTAAAGATCACAGAAGCGAAGGGGAAAATATTATACCAGAATGGTACTTCGTCTCGATCTTTTGCTTCCCCCCCCCCGACCTCGCACTGGTTTTCATTTATAGATCCGGGACTGGTGCTAACTCTTTATCTCCACCTGCAGCAATTGATACAATTTCAGCTATGTGAGCTTCACAATAATATGAATAAACATATCTTTTGCGTTATCTTCCTCCACAAAATATTTCCTCCAAAAAATGTTTCCTCCACAAAACATTTCCTTCACAAAATGTTTCCTTCACAAAATGTTTCTTCCACAAAATGTTTTCTTTACATAAAGAGAGAGTGGGGCGGGGATGGCTCGCAATCTGTAGTTCCCAGGTTCGAGTCCCAGCTGGGTCAGCTTTGAGATTTATCTCCGCAAAACTCTCCTTCCCGCACACGGTGAGCAGAGAATACTGATAACCTTGGAAAGGCCACTGTCCATTGGATGGAACATTAAGCCATGATCCGGTGTTTGAGTGAGCCATAGCTGTGCACGTTATGGAACACGCTGGATGTCCTTGAGGGAAGTCTACCATGTGCCTCCTAACAGCTGTTCCTGTGAGTCCCTTCCCAAACCTTCTCTGAGCCTTCGGGGTCCTTGTGACCTGGCCATTTAGCCCATTTTGCGAAAAAAATTGCCGCTCAGAGGTAAAAAACGCAACCTAACCCGTATAAAGAGAAATTTAAATGTAATCTGATTTATATATCCTGTAAGGAAGACAATATAATTGAAATTAAAAATAAACTGGATATATTTTTTAAGAAAATGTGTTTAAATTAATTACATTTACATAAAAGATTCATAAAGGATTTGGAATTAATTATTATACTTTTGAAATAAACACCCCTTAGTAAATATAAACTTTAATCAGTAGAAGTAAAATTTCACAGAGTTAAATTTTTGCACTTCCGAGAAAATTATACATTACTCAAAAGACGGGGTTTCGAAAAAATACTCTCAGTGCCAATTCAATCTTGCGAATTTGATCTTAGCAGCAAGAAAACCTTGACACTTCGAAAGCAAAATAAATATTAGAGCAAAATTGTTTAAGGAACAAAGAACTGTTATTTGAAGCTCATGCAACGTTCCTTCAGTTTGCTTTCTTTCTCTACCTGTTTAACCTTCCGTCGATTGAGTTGGGTCTCACAGACCCCGATGATTTCAATTATTAAAATTTATTAACGGCACTAACTAGGACCCATTCCTTCACAATACCTTTCAGTCCACTCCTTTAATGTACCTTGGTGCAATTTCACTTAAATTCGTCAATTAGTTACTTAACAAGGCATTTACCACTGACAACAATAATTTTTCTTACCCCAGTGGGGGACACAACTATTCGTTTTAAGACATAAGGAAAAATCCGTTGTGTGCTGCATAGCTACTACTAAAATTATTCTAAAGTGGAGCAGTAACGATCACGAGCTTTCACTGGTAAAGAATGCTAAATGCCGAAAATGATTTAAAATATAAACATCAGTAGCGCCTTCTAACGATGGATGTCATAAAATTCAAAATATTTTAACGAATATTGCAAACGATCTATTCATGATAGATAATCCAAATTTTCGTGGTAAGATGTGATGTGGTCAAGAGGTTTATACCAGCGCAATGATTTCCCCCCTTACCATCGGGAGAGGTGAAGGAAATCATTCCTTTCTCATTAAGAGATATGTGAAAAAAAATGTTCTCTATGCTATCATTTGAATATTAATCGTTAAGCTCAGAAATAGTGTATGTAAATCCCCCTTTTTCTGGAGGTGGGAGAAACCCTTCCTTTGATTAGAGCCATGATGAGAGGAAGCTATATGTCAAATTCGGTGACCATATCTCAAAGTTCAGGTATAATAATTTTCCTTGTTATATGTGGAGATTGTTGTGATGATCATTTATACCCACTAGAATGGTTTATGAATTTGAGCTGGATTATAGACCTGGATTTTCTGCACTGGTGGGCGACTCTTTAGAGGCCTCTTTTTGCTTCTGTTTTGCTACGACCCAAGTGCATGGTAGTTGTTTCGCCTGCAGTTGGGTTGGGTTGGCTTGTTTTATTTCTGAACGGCACTTTTTTGCACACCATGGGCTAAATGGCCAGGTCACAAGGACCCCGAAGGCTCAGAGAAGGTTGGGGGAGAGGACTCACTGGAACAGCTGTTGGGAGACAGATGGTAGCCTCCCGTCAAGGCCATCCAGCGTGTTCTATAACGTGCACAGGGTATGGCTCTCCCGTACACGGCGTCACGGCTTAACGTCCCATCCGACGGACGGCGGCCATTCGTCTGCAGAAATTGTTAACTGTTAGGATATACCCCAGTCTCCGATTTTAATGCATGCAAGTTGAATGGAACGGCAATTACTCCCCACCCCGTGTTAAAGAGAGGTGTCTAAAGAACATGGATTGATATAAACTTTATTGTCATCAGAAAATACAGGGTGATCAAAAAGTTGCTCTGCACCTGATAAGGAATGAGAGATTCGTACCTGTGCCATAAAATAAATAGTAACGGGTCGAGACATTTTCCGATACATTCAACGTGTAATTCTCACGAAATGTAATCGAAAAACATTAGTTTTAGATCTGTTGCTGAATTAGAACATGAGTTATAAAACTGCAACTTTTATCGGGTTCGACCCAGTTGATCGGCTACGTAACAGGTTCGATATCTTCCGTGATTGAATTAACGAACCGAATTCCGGTAGTATAACGTTATATTGTCGAAAAAGAAACGAACACTTCGTAAACATTAGATATTAAATCATTTTATCCAGTATGTAATCAGTTTAGAAATTGTGTTACAAAAGTAACTGGCCGAAAACTATTCAGCGTGTAATTCTTCCAGAATATAATCGGAAAACATTTGTTTGACATCTCTGACTCTATTAGAGCACGAGATCTCTTCACTGAAAAAAATTTAGAGTTATTTTTAATTTTCTCACCTTAACCTGTCCATCTGGTCTCTTTCAAGCCTAGAATATATAATTTAAAACACTGGAATTCCTGCGTGAGGACATCAAGAGAATAATTTCAACGTAGTGTCCTCACGTTTCATGTACCTGCAGAGAGAAAATTACTAGTAGGATTTTTGAAGAAACTAAGTTAATCGAGAAACGCAGGGCCAACAAAATCAAACAGCCCCGTGACAGCAGGCATGGGCAAAGACCTGTTCTTCCACTGCTACAAGTTAAAGTGATCCATATTGGTAGGAATTTCAAGCACCACCGTTTTTAAGTGGAGCTTTTCAAGAGCCGTAAGACTTGCCTGTGACACATTACTCCAAATTAGGATTAGCGATACCCAACTAGCTAAGTGAGGGTTCAGGTAGCTGTGATGTCCTATGATCAGGATTATCCACCAGCTGATATAAGGTATCCCGTGCCTCTGTTCACTTAGGGCTGGCAACCCACAAGCAAATAGAAAACACAGCGGCAAATTCTCACTCAACAGATGTCCACATCTGCAGCAAGTCCAGAATCCATAATCAAGCTCAAAGCCATAAACCAGTCTAGTCTCGTAGGCATAAATGGTCATCACCACGACCCTGCGAAGTTGAACACTCCTCAACAGGGCAGAAAGAAAGAAAAAAGTTGTCGCAGATGAGCAGATCAGTAGGGCACACCGTTCTGACAGGCCTCCACTTCTGTTCCCTTCGTAAAAAGAATATCTCTTTTGAAAGGTATTAACGGCATGCACCAAGGGAAGGCGGTGTCGGACATTATGTACCAGACCCGGAAGGTTCTCTGCGTCATCACTGGGGATTGCTACACAGCTATCCTTCCAGTTTGTGCCGAACGTTTACTGACCACAAGCGTTAGTGGAGAAAATTTGAAATTCAGGCTAATTTGTGATCCGTTCCTGGTAAAATCAGAATCACATAGGGAGGATAGTATCAGTAGTTGTAGTGATGATAATCCAACATTCGATACTGAAAGCGTGATAATATTGTTCATGAAAATTATTTTTTCTTAAAACTTGAATGTATCATTAAGATACATCCGTGATATATAGTCTTGGACAGATCTAAAAGTAGATGCTGATGATTGAACGAAAGACATATAATTCTATTAAATTAACGTATATATTTTGTGGTAGTTTAACTCTGGAAATACCATTTATTGAATAATTCAGAAATGGAACAGTTATACAGCTAATTCTCATTTAATGAGGGAGATGAGTTCCGGGAAGATCATCGTTAAACGAATTACCGTGTGAAACGAGGGGATTTTTTATTTGTTTGTATTTTCCCCTATCTTTTAGATCTTTTTTCCATTTTTTAGTTTTGTAATGGATGTTTTATTTCAACAAAAATAATTATTATTCTCAATATTTATTTAAATATTACATATATGCATAATTATGTATATAAATATGTGATCGATTAATTAATTAATTTTACAATTTATTTCTTAATAAGGAACGAAACTATTGGTTTGCATTGCTGGGCTCTGTTTTGTGCCTAATATTTATTTGCATTATTCCATTAACTGATCACAACATCGTCACGAAATATCAATATCATGATCCTTCAACAAATCCGTGCGTTATTTCTGCAGTGAAAGGGCTTCATCTAAAATTAAGTACCAACACTATTTCTGGTTCATATTCTTGTTGTTCTTCAAAAACAGCGTTGAAATCTAAATCCTGAAGTTCATCCTTAGTGAGTGGCTCACTGTGGAGTTTAATAACTTCGTCCATCTTTCAGAGTTACGCTTTCGTATCCTGCTCCAATTTGATATTTCGTTGGTGTTAATTAAAAAATCCGACTTACATTCTTGTAAACAAACTATATAAATGGATAAAACCAAGCATGATTTATCAGAATTATGCAGCAGTGATTTGGAGAACTCACTTGCACAGTGTGTTTAGACCTCCGTAGACAATGGCTGCTTGATGATGACCATGTTGGTGTTGATGGTAATTATGATTAATATAATAAAAATATTGCAGTACTCTAGTAAGTATGAATTAAAGTTTCATTTAGGAATCACCGAAGTAATTTTCAGTAAAATGAACCAAGAAATGCAAGGAAAGAGAAAAAGTGTGTAAAGTGCCATAAAACGAGTGGTGAAAAAAGGCGATAAATGCAATCTGTCTGATAAGGATAATGCAACTTATAATGCTATTGCATCTGGCAATAATATGATTCAAATGTATACCACGTGAGTTATCCATTTCAGTTCGTTACAGGAGCTGTTGTCCCCTTTGAATTCTCAATCAGAGACTGATTTCGAATTGAAGCATAACATTTTCCCCTCCATTTCAGGTGAGTATGAAACTATCTTGGAAAATGCATGAAGCATTCTAAATTTTAATAATTTCTGTTTCCATTGCTTTTACTAGCATTCTCAAGGACGAGGGAAATTGACCATTGTGGGCCCCAGATTCGGCCCTCTACGGCCATTTTGTAAACAACGGACGAGAAAGGAAACAAATAAATCGCAGCTAAAACTGTCAAAAATGATTGAAATTGTCTAAATACGTTAGAAGCTTATGTAACAAATTCTCCTTCTCCATATCGAATAACCACATACTAATAAGCCATATCGAATAATAGATTCACATAAATATTTATATACTAAGATACATACGCTAGTGGGAACTGCACTCTGTAATTTATGGATTTTATAAGCACGTCTTCTAAGCCTATAACATAGAGTCTTCCATCTGATCATAAGTCTTCCATCTGATCACAAGTCTTCCATCTGAAATGCCTTTTAGGAATTTCTAGTTTCAAAATGCGCCTTGACAATCCCCAACTGATATATTGCAGAGGGTGAAGATTCTGAAACGATTTGCGGCAGGATATAAATATTTTTTCTTCGACTTTAGTTCCTTAAAATGGAGATAATCTTTCACCAAAACAATAAAGCACTTCGCTGCTTGAAATATTTATAGTTTTATTACATATATACACATGCTTCGACCATTTATATTTTTGCTTGCTGCATCACTGTGACTTTAACTATGAAAGAAGAGGTTTTATACCATTGACCACTTGAATACTCATAATAACTTGAATTCCAAAGGAGAAATTAATCTAAGTTAATCTTAATTCAACTGAAAACCAATCTACACTACTCATCGTCTTTCTGCCATTTGCAACAGAGGAATTTTCCAATGTTGACAAATCTCGTCACACGTTCGCATTGTCCAAGAGTCAAACTCTCACTGCAGCTCCTCTCGCATTCCCACAGTATTCTCTCACGCAGCCTTCTCACTTCCAACTCATCCCCTCAGGGTTTCAAGGGCGAGTTCACTCTCTGAGACTTCCCCCTGCTGACTATATTGCCACGTTACAATGATGAGACTATTAGAGAGATCAGATATATTTCTTGGTGTCTGTCTCTGGAGTTCATTCGTTTGATTTCCGACTTATTCCTTTCGGAGAATTCAAATTTAAAAAGCTGCGATGCATTGAGACCCGGATTAGAGAAAATGCATATATAAATGTGTTGGCTCTTTTCTTTCCCATTCAGTGAATTGGCTTGATTATCGACTGATTCTGTTGAGAGAAATTCAATAAGAAAAAAATGATCGCTCTACTGAAAACCGGATTAGAGACGGGATCCATAAATGTGGTGACTAGAGTTTCAACACATCGTCCGTTTTATTTTTTACTTTTATGTTCACAGGAAATCCGCTTCTAGAAGAGTTTCGTTTTCGGTTATTTCGGCATTACACTGATTTTTGACAAGTGTTGATCAAGCTCAGATGCACTTTTTTACCATTTTTTAACCCTTTTCTAAACAAGGAGAGGGAAAGCCTTAGGTTAAAACGTGCAAATAAATCTCACCGCTGGTACAATTAGGACACCAAACTGGAAACAATAAATTACGAGACGCGTGTTACTGACTCAACCAAAAACCACCCCGAAAATATGACGGCATAGTTGTTTTAATAAATCCACATACTAGCGAAAAGCAATAGGAATATCGGTAGCAATACTCGTTATTATTAAAGAAGCTATTCGAAGCAAATTACTGCGCCTCTTTTTCTTAGGGGGCGTTATATGCAGTCGGCAATTTTGCTCTCGATGATGTACACAGGCGGCGTTTTCTTCTCCTTGTTTTTGTCCTCGACACCTTTGCATTCGGCATTCTATCATGGAAACGTTCACAAGACAATAACCTATAATTTTCTTTACTATCAAATTAATTAATATATCAATTAGTAGTTAAATTATCAATTACTCTTAGTTATTAAATAGACAGTTCTCCATTCAAATTCTCAATTAACAACCATTTGCAAATTAATCAGGAAAATTGGTATAAATCCATATAAAGCAAAATTGTATAAATCAATATCGATGTTCTCATCACATTTTTATTGAGATTATCAATTTCCCTTTTTTATTACAAAGGATGGAAACAAAGTTTTGCAATAATTATGATCATACGAAAAGAAAAACCTGTCCTTTATTGGAACGCGCAATAACTTCCTCCACCCTTCCATCCCAAATCAGCGTTTTAAAAGAAATTGTCTTCCCGCTTGAAGATGAAAACGAAAATCTGTTTACCTCATAAAATAGAATATGTGATAATTAGAATGTTCATAATTTGGAATTTTCATTTTACCAATTAAATCTCTGTCACTTTAAATTATTTCGTTCAGGAGAAACAAAATGTTCAAAATATTTAATTTTATTCAGTGTTGATTTAGAGGTTTGTGAGGTTTGGATCCTTGACATGGGTTCGATTGATTTCCAATTACTTTAAAACTACGAATAGAAAGTGATAAAAATATCAAAATCCAGTTTAACTAATGTCGGTTTTAAACTCCAGAGGAAATTGTCGCATCTTTCTTCTAAATGGGTTCCGTTAATTTCCTAATATTTTGTTCGTATAAATGATACTAAATATATTCGTGTTATTGAGTATCGAATTAGTGAGACTGACGATAGTGTTGTGGGGTTTAGTTTCTTGAAATATATTCCTTTGAATTCCAATCGTTCCGTTTAGTAGGAACAGAAAGGTATAATAATAAAAAAAATAATAAATACCCCCTCAAGCAGCTGCTTGCCACAGAGGTCTGACAGGAGCCTGTCAGTTTATATGCCACAGTAGAAGATCTGAGAGGATGGCAGGACCTCAGCAGAAAACAACACGAACATCCATGCCTTACCCGGGGCTCGAACCCCCCAGGTCCCGTAGATCAGTAGCCAAGCGCGCTAACCACTCGGCCACGGGACGGCCAGAAATGTAAAGTATGAAATTCCGGTTTAACATAAGTCGGATTAGGGTTGGTAATAAATTAGGGAGTAGAGTTGTAAATATCGCCTCTTTCCTCTAATGCATTCTGTTAATATCATATTGCTCTTTCGGATAAAAATGACTAAAGATTTTCGTTTTATTGAGTATCAGATTAGTGAGAATGATAATAGTCTTATGCGGTCTACTTCCCTGAAATACATTCTTTTGAATTCCAATTGTTTCATTTAGAAGGAACAGGAAGTGATAAAAATATGCAAGAGTGTTTAAGAAGCGTCGAATAAGAGGGAATAGATTTACCAAACTTCGGCTGCTTTGATTTACTCTATTGGTACTTTGAGTTCGTTTTTTTTTTTCGTTCAGTAAGAAAAAAAACATTAGAGAAATTTTGTTTTATTGAGGATCGTATTAAGGAGCATATTTGAAGTCTTATGCAAATTCTATAGTATTCTTTCGGCTTCTAACTGCTTCATTTAGAAGAAACAAACTTTAAAAAATTACGTTGTAGTGGAATATCGGAATATAGAGAATAGATGCATACATTTTATTGCAGGTCGGATTAGAGAGAACAGATACAGTTATCGATTACATTGAGTTATAAATAATTTCGTTTTACGTAGTGCCGGATTTCAGAGACTTCCGAGAAGGATTGGTTTTGCTCACTAATCGAAAGTGTATTTTAATTAGGTTTAGTAATTAAAAAAAGAAAAATCGCCGTCCCGTGGCAGAGTGGTTAGGGCGCTTGGCTAGTGATCTAAGGGACCTGGGTTCGAGCCCCGGGTAACGCATGGATGTTCGTGTTGTTTTCTACTGAGGTCGTGCCATTCTCTCAGACCTACTACTGTGGCATTATAAACTGACAGGCTCCTGTCAGACCTCTGTGGCAAGCAACTGCTTGAGGGGATATTTATTATTTTTTTTTTATTTAAAATTATTTCTAAATGTTTTTCTATTTCCACTGAATTGTCGTATTCACAGAATTGTCGTAGGCTTCAAATTCCTATCCACCGAATTGTCTTATTCCCCGAATTCTCATCTACCGAATTGTCCTTCTCAGTTACTGTCCACAGGAATTGTCGTAAACCAAACTACCACTACGAAAACAAATAAATTTATTTTAAGAGATAGCTTTCGTTTAATCCACTAAGCTAATAAGTTACCATAGCATAAAAGGTTGAGAACCATTGATGTATATGTTTTATTTTATTCCCATTGTTATACTATAACTATAGTTTTATCTATCTACTCAATGGGTACGCCAGTTACATACACATTTCCAGGAGGTACGTGAAGCATAAAAGGTTAAGAATCACTGGTCTAAATAATAGTGTATGTTACACAAACATGGGGAATTTGCCTTCCTTTTCAGCAGTACAGTTTGGCACTCAACGGTTTAAGTGGCCAGGTCATAAAGATTCAAAGAAGGTTATAGAAGGGGATTCACTGAACACCTGTAAGGAGACAGATGTAATCCTCTGGTCAAGGCCATTCAGCGTGTTCTTTGAAATGCAGGGTATAGCTATTTGGCGCATAAAAACACGTCATAACATACCAACCGATATGTCTATGGACACCTTTCCAAGCTTAATGGCGTCCTCTTTCTAACCGAGGG
The DNA here is from genome assembly GCA_038380435.1 of Ryuthela nishihirai. Taxonomy (NCBI): domain Eukaryota; kingdom Metazoa; phylum Arthropoda; class Arachnida; order Araneae; family Heptathelidae; genus Ryuthela; species Ryuthela nishihirai. The sequence goes on from JAWZYU010000041.1 coordinate 2,692,002, forward strand.
CAGGGTCTGTATATTGGGGTGGGGGGTTGCAGAGATAAATTTCTATGCTCGCACAGTTTGACTAGAACTTGGATATTGCAGGGTTCGAGCCTGGAACGCTATCGATTGAGCCAAGCCTCGCCTTAAAATATAGTGCCGTCCTAGGATACTGATATTTAAAACAAAGACACTTGCAAATCGTGACGAGTTTGACTTCATGCTTTAGAACAATCTGGTTATATTTATTCGCTGATACAATTTGCAATCGAAGATTTTGGCGAAATTGAATTTGTATAAGTAACGGTGAATCAAACATCTCACTGTACGGGATTTTCATTTGGGATCCTTTCTTAGCATTGATACTTTACCTTCAAGCTATCTTTCCTTCGCCAGTTGAGGTATAGGGAGCTGATAATGGAATAAATTCTGTGTAAGATATATAAGCAAATTAGATCTTTTCAGATGTATTCTTTTTCGATGCCTTTTATAAATTAATTGATATAAGGAATGGAGTGACAAAAATTTAAAACGGGAAAGGTTCTCACTTACCAGGCGCGATGAGCTGTACAAAAGTGGGCGTGACATTCAAATTTGCAAATTTGCGACACTTAAAAATAATTATACTTTTATTCTTATAGTATCTAAAATTTTGACTAAGGGCGTCTGAACTTCCAAATTCAACCCAGCAGATACTCACCTGCCTTCTAAGTAAATTTATATTATGCTCTTATTATATTCTTTACGAGCTTTATATATAAATGACACTTTTTTAGTTAATTGTGTCATGCCCAACTCCGGTTGATAGGACATCAGGGAAAAACGATAAAAAAGGAGGAAAGGGGGAAAATGGCATTGTGTGAACTATATGGGCCGCACACTGCATTCCGCAAAAACGTGGGCCTTTAAATACAATAACCTTTCTCCCAAAATGGATACTTCTAGAGTGGGGACTATATCCTATGGTCTAAATTTTATTTTTAAGATAACATTAAGTCGTCGAGAAAATTGTCACAATCGGAATCTGATCTAAATCACCATGATAGTCCTTTGATTGTCCACAATTCATATCCTGGAAATAATTTATAGAAAATTGCTACATCCCGAAGAACTGGATTTTGTGATGTACATGAAGGACAAAATGTAGTTGAAGTGCAGCATCCACAATACGATAGTCTAATATTTTTCTTCCATGGGATGACAATTCCAAGATACATATTTAGAGTTGAGATCACCTGCTGTCAGGACCGAATCTATGAAAGGGTCAAGGAAACCATGCCACCCCTCTTCCGAATGATAGTAAGGGAAATATTATTAAACTTATTTATATTTGATGCATTTTCCAAGAAATATTTTAAAGACTAGCAAAGAAAACGGAGGGGAAATGACATCATCATCATCATCATCACCACCACCACCACCACCACCACCACCACCACCACCACCACCACCACCACCACCATCATCATCGTCGTCGTCGTCGTCGTCGTCATCATCGTCATCATCATCAAGCAGCCATGGGCTACGGAGGTCCAACCAGACCGTGCAATTTAGTTCTCCACGCAAGTCTATCCTGAGCTACATCTACTGCATCTGGCCACTGCACACCAATTCTAACAAGGTCCTGTTTGACATTTCCCACCGCATCCTAGGTATCCCCTTCTTTCTGAGGCCTTTAGGCACACTGTTCATAACCCTATTCGCCAAGCTATAATTATTCATACGGGGAACATGGCCAAACCAACGGAGTCTCTCTCTCCACAATATGCTGCTTAAAGGAGGTTGCAAACTCCTTTGCCTAACCTCATCATTAGTTACCAAGTTGAACCACCTAATGGTCAAGATACTGTGTAAGCATCTGGAATCAAAAGCATCTACTTTCCTGTTATCTTGTTTACAAAGTGTCCAAGTTTCACTACCATTAACTAACCCTAGAAAGAACCAAACTATTATACAGTCTAATTTTAGTCTTTAGGTGTATACGCCTATTTCTCCACACTCTCCATAGATTCTTAAAAGTCCCGGCAGCAATCCCTATTCGTCTGTTAATCTCATGCCGCACATCAGCATTATCTGTTACATAGCTCCCAAGATAATTAAACTGTGACACCTGCTCAAGACTGCAACCATTCCGATTAACTGAATCACAGCCTACCGGACCAATTTTCATCACTTTAGTTTTCTCTCTGTTTATAACCAAACCTACTCTACTACCAGTCTCATCAACAGCTCGAAGGAAAGAGTTCATCTCATCAATATCATTTGCCAAAAGGGCTAAATCATCAGCATAATCTAAATCAGAAATATTCGTATCTCCACTCCATTTAAGGCCAAAATCTTTCCCTTGAAGTGAATTTCGCATAACATAATCAATAAAGAAGCTAGAGAGAAAAGGAGACAAAATGCACCATAGTCGAACATCAGAAGTAATGCTAAACCAATTGCTACAAGATTTACCAACTCTCACAAACGACTCAGTGTTATTATAGAGAGCTTTCATTATGTTAACTAACTTGTCTGGTATACCATATGATTTCACAATCAACCACAAATTATGACGATCAACAGAGTCGAAAGCCTTTTTGAAATCAACAAAGCTAGCAACCAAAGGTTTCTGAAATTCTAGACATTTCTCAAGAATCTGCCTAAGTGAAAATATCTGATCCACACATCCCCTACCACTTCTGAATCCACATTGCTCATCACGCAATTGACTGTCAACCAGATTCTTAATTCTATTAAGCACAATCATGGAAAGAACTTTACCTGGAACAGAGAGTAGGCTAATATCCCTATAGTTATCACAAGAACTGCGATCACCTTTTTTGAAAATAGGGAAAACAATAGCTCTGGTAAAATCCTTAGGAACCATGTCTTTATCATAAAAGATATTCAGAATTTCAGTCATCCAAGTGGTAACCGATACATTTCCAGCTCTAAGCATTTCTGTAGTAATTTCATCTATCCCTGGGGATTTATGAAGTTTAAGTTTAGAAACAGCCAAACTAACTTCAGATTGTGTTATAGGCCAACATTAAAGCCACCAATGCATCTATCATCATTGCAAACAATGGGAATAGAACCTTCTATAACCTTACCTTCTTTATCCTTCAATCCCTGTATACCTGTCCGTTTTCTACCACACTAAACATTAACTATCTGGTACAGCTCTTTGCAGTTGTGCTGTCTAACTGCTTCCTCGGCTTTGTCAGCCAAACCATCAAGCCAAAGATTCTTATCAGCAGCTAACTGATCTTTTACACGTTTATTAAGTTCTCTGTAATGCTTTCTATTAGGACTAGTAGGGTATTGATTAGGGAGATTCCTGCAGTTCTTTCTTTCCGAAATAAGCTCAAGTGCCTTATCACTCAGATAATTCTGTCTCTTCTGCTCCTTTTTTCCTAAAAGAGTACTGTTAGTGTCCAAAAAAGCCTGTTTAAAATGATCCCATTCTTCCTCAACTTCAGTAGTAAGCATACCATGACTGTCGTAATGACTAAATAACCTATCATGGTAAGCTTTGGCTATAACTGGGTCTTTCAGAGCTTCAGTATTAAAAGCAAATTTTTAGCCCTAGCACAACACTTTTTAAGTTTAAGTTGCAAGACACTTTTAACAAGGTAATGGTCAGATCCGATTTCAGCTCCCCTATATGCCCTGGTATTTCTAACAGAACTAGCCCATTTGCTGTTAATTAATATATAATCAATCATATTCCTATGCAGCCCATCAGGTGAAACCCATGTGTACTTATATATGTCGCGGTGTTTGTAATATGTATTAGTTATTCTGAAACCATTCAGTTTACTTACCTGTAGGAGACGTTGCCCATTGCCATTGCAGCTACCAATAACAAAAGAGCCAATCACCCCTCCCCAAAGGTCAGAGTCCGTACCAACTTTGGCATTGAAATCACCAAGAACAAGGGTAATATCTCCTTTCTTGACAGAATTCAAAATTTCCTAAAGTTGTTCATAAAACCTATCCTTCTCATCCTCAACGGCATCCTCAGTGGGGGCATAACAGCAGATAACATTCAGGTCTTTAACGCTTGTCTGAAATTTTGCTGTAAGAAACCTTTCATTAATGCACTCATATCCTAGAAGAGCATCACTAGCGTGTCTGCTGACAAGCAGACCCACGCCTTGGTGATGCTTATTGTCGTCCCTCCCTGAAAAGAGAAATTTAAGATTATTTTTAAGAATCTGACCTTTATCTGTCCATCTGGTCTCTTGCAAGCCGAGAATATCTAAATTATAATGGTGGAATTCTTGTGTGAGGACATCAAGAGAAAAAGCTCTGTGCAGAGTCCTTACATTCCAACTACCTATGGAGAGAAAATGGTTAGTGAGATGTTTAAAGAAACTATGTTTATTGAGAGAGGGAATGCCGACAATATCAAACAGCCCCCTAATCGCAGACATGGGGCAAAGACCCGTTCCCCCACCACTAAAGGCTGAAGCCATCTACACTGGAAGACTTCCTCCAATGTAGAATTTGACGATGCCAATAGAAGCAAAGAGTTCAGGTGCCTGCGATGACCTCTGCTCAGGATTATCCACCAGCTGATAAACATATCCTGTGAATTTATTCACTTGGGGCTGTCAACCCACAAACAAACAGAAAACACAGCGGAAGATTTTCCCTCCACAGAAGCCCACCAGTGCAGCAAAATCAGGATCCATAATCAAGCTCAGAGGCATATATCTGTCCAGTCCAGTAGGTTTATATGGTCAGCACCGGGACCCTGTGTGGTTGACCACTCCTCAGCAGGGTAGAAAAAAAAAGAAAAGTAGCCATAGTTGTCCAGATCAGTAGGCCACACTAATCTGGCAGCCCTCCCCTTCCGTTCACTTCCACAAGAGAGTATCTCTTTTGAAAGGTACTAACGGTCTGCACCACGAGAAGGCGCAGTCGGACATTAGGTGCTAGGCCTGGCCGGTTCTATGCATCATCACATGGGATTGGTGCATAGCTCTCCTTCCAGTGACTACCTAGCTACCATTTACAGACCGGAAATGATATGCTGTATTGGAAATCCAGCGTTTTGCCCTCTACCCCTCGATTTTTTCCATATCATTGCATGCCTGTTGTATTAGTTGGGAGACTTTCTTCGAACAGATTGTCAACGTCCTGTGAAATGAAAAGTTTATTTGAAGATTTATACACCCTTATAGAGCGCAAGTTCCCAAGAATAAGATTTTAAAATACAACCACTGTCGCTTCAATTGACGTTCATTCAAAGAATAGTGTTTTGCGTTTTATAAGAATATCTACCTATGTTATGAAAGAAATCAGATCTATGGATAAAGAATTATAATTTAAAAAAATCCTGTTTTAGGTACGTTTCAGATAACAGTGAAATATCAATTGCATTCTGAAGAAGAAAAATTGTTAAACTAAACAGTCTTTTTTCACTCCATTAACATTCCAAAATGCAATTTGTAATTTGTTTTTGAAATATCTTTCTCAGCTTTTTATTTGCCACAATTAATGAAAAGATTATTTACAGTATCAAGAAATTTTTAAATATATGTCAAGAAAATATTTAAAGGTGGCTTCGAAATTTGTTCCTAGTTTTGCATATTTTAATAGCTTTTTTAATTTTGATAGCTTTGAAAATATTTACTTACTTAAAAAGCTGAAAAGGATTCACAGGCTATGGCATTTCGTTAACAGGCTATGGCATTCCTGTTTATAGTGCCATGACCTCAGTCTTTCATTCGAAGGAGAGTAGCCATTTCAAAGCCATTGTTGTTTACTTTTTCACCGAGGGTACGGAAAATTTCAATGCAAGCACAGTGGGGATTCGAACTAGGAACATTATGGAATGAGTTTGATGCGCTAGAGACTTGAGTGAACTCCACTTCAGGAGAGCCAGGTGAATGCATTGAATGTATACTCATTATCTTTCCTCGTTATATCTATGGAAGATTTCTTCATGTGAGCCATGTAGAAAAAATAAATTGCTACTCAAGCAGCCTATAGAGAATTACTTGTCAGGCCTTTAAGAGTACGGTATAATGTGCACTCAAAAGTTTAGAAGGAATTTCAAGTAACAGGAAAGGATCGTTGTTGACCAGGATAAGAATGTCCCAGGGATGTGTGGTGTTTCAGTCGTTGTGCTAGGTTCTAAATCTATAGGTCCTAGGTTCGAGTCCCTCATCTGTCAGAAGATGAGATTTATCTCCACTGAGAACCGTCCTGATGCCCTCAGTCAGAAAGTAGACACCGATGGGCTTGGAAAGGAGTTCATCCATTGGAGGAGCGTGAGGCTCAGTCCCTGTGTGCAGGAGAGCCATACTCTGTGTGTGTTAGAGAACATTCTGGATGGCTTTGATGGAAAGTTTACTTCTGAATCGTAACCCTTGTCCAATGGATTCATTTCCCCCATCTTCTCTGAGAATTTGGGGTCCTTGTGACATGGCTACTTAGCTCACTGCGTTCAATAAAGTGCTGCCAATTGAAACGCAAAAACTGCTACATTTAAAAACCAAAATTTTAAGTCTCCTTCCTAAATGCATCATTTGCGATATATATTAAAATGTTTCGAATTTTCAATTTTTTTCTAATGTTAGAGAGCACAATTATAGCGTTTGCGATTTTCGGAGGTTACAATTGCCATAATCGATGAAAAGATTATTTACGGTATCAAGAGCTTTAAGGGTGGCTTCGAATATTTATTCCTAGTTTTGCATATTTAAATTCTTGAAACAATCTCTTTGTAGTTTTGGTAGCTTTGCAAATGTTTACTTCCTTAAAAAGCTGAAAAGAATCTTTTATACGTGTAAAAATACTATTTCAGCTTCAGTCACAGAGATTATGTCTCCACGTACCTTGGAAGTTTGTATGTTACCATTGTTCAAAGTTTTCAATACCAGTTCATCAATACCTATCCCACCAAAAACATTTTAAATTTATATGTTAAAAGACAAACGTTGCATTTTCCCGCCCACCTAAGGGGTTCATTCATTGCTGCCAATAAACACTTCATGACCATCACATTCCACCATATAAATTTTAAAAAAATAAGTATAACTGCATCATTTGCAATATTCGTTTTAAATTTTTCAATTTTTAACTTAATTAATTCTTAAACTATTACTTTAAAATTATTTTAAAACAAAAATCAAAGGGTTACAATTGTTTTGAAAGATAACTTCGAAACATTCACATTACACCACCAAAATTTTTAATTTCTAATATAAATATGTCACTTGTAGAATAAATTTAAAGAAACCTAGGGTTTTAGTTTGTCATTACGGTATACAGAAGCGAAATCATTAAATATTTCATGAAGTTTAAATTCGAATCTGTATGATTTTTGTTTCTAAAAACCACTTCCCGATTAAACATGTTAACAGGATATCAGTTATAAATGCAAATTGTGACATATTTTCCATCCCAGGATTCTTCATATTCACGTTATCTGAGGTTTTTTCTCCCTATTCTAATATAAAAAGGACTGAGTAGAACGGTTTGTTTTCATGTGTTCACCGCCATCTAGCGAGATTTTATATTATAGGCGACTACGTGTAAAGTTACGGTTTTCGAATAATTGGGCAGGTCTTAGTATATCATTATTGCCAACCCTTACTAACATTCTGAAAGGCATGGCACTTTTATCCTAGATCTGGTCCTAATATATATTATATATACCGAAGAGCCAAAACAATATGACAATCTGCTTAATATGATATTGGTCCTCCACATGCCGCCAAAACAGCTGTTACCCAGCAAAGCATTGATGCTACAAGATTTCTAAAGGTGTCCTTTGGTATCTGGTATCAACACGTTACCAGCAGATCCTTTAACTCTTGTAAGTTATATGGTTGAGCCGCCGCAGATCGAATATGCTGTTCCAACACTTACCACAGATGCTCGATTGGATTGAAGTCTGGGGACCCATCTGAAGAACAAGAATAACACTGATTAACAGAGCTCAGTATCAGGTGTTATTTATACCGTTTCATGACCTTCACACGCGCCGTTGTTTACCTGCAGTGGCTTCGATTTGCATAAAGATGAGCTTGTCACAATGTATTTGCTCTTCGGTGTATAATTATTAAAAAACACTAAAGAAATATTTTTTTTAAATAATATTTCATGCAATAAAATGCTTATATAAAAAATTTCCGCAAGAAAATATTTCGTACAAAATATTATTTAATGAGAACCCTGAGGACAAACTTGTTGGGCTACAAGATCTTTTATATCAATGTCGATATTTGTTGTAATCCGAGGTATCTGCTCAAGTGTCGCGTCCTTAATGCAGTTCCTGTATTTTGATTTAATAAATTTCATATCGCAAAATCGTCGTTTGCAAACATGTGTACTTTCAAACGCAGAAGCTATTTGGAGTCCCAAATCTCTAAATTTGGATATTTTTTGTTGATAGAAACTGAAACAAATCCCTCCCAGTTTCTTTTCTGTATCCAATAAATACATCTGATACAACTAGCATAATTGTATTTGATATTTACGATCTATATTTTCAGTATCGATATTTAAGGGATTGTTAAAGAATATTATAGCATCTTATACACCAGACGTTTGTCCAAAATGAACAAATATTCAACTGTCCATTGGAATTCGAGTTTTGCATTGTAAATTTTTCTTTGCTTATTCGCATTCATATTTAAGGGTTACTGTTAATATTTAATTAAAGGTTATGCTAATGCAATGGCAGTTCACCGCAGATGTATACACATAAATTATTGTTAGTAAATCAAGTTGTCATAATTTGTACCGATTCACACAACACCAAAAAATGAACTAAACACTAGAAAAACCTGTCCACTGACTTTTTACGATATTATATTTATAAAAAGAAGTAATAGATTATATTCTAAGAGCAAAATTATTCAAATTCAAACTATTATTCATTCGAAGTCCCAATCGTAGTACAAAAATGTGAAGGAAAAATTTTCGCATCGACCACCACTAATTTTTTACAAAAAAATGCATTGAATTAAGTAACTTTCGTTCAGTCATAAAATTACTTAGACATAATGGAATTGTATATCACGGAAATATCATAGGGATATGTCCAAAGATCTACAAAAAATAAGCATACACGAAATGCTTCAATAATATTCTCAAGTATTCATCGAATGTCTCTATGAATAAGTTGCATTCGTATAACCACTACTGCTTCCTAGAGTAGTCTGAAAATCACCTTTCATATATTCGGTCACTTTAAGATGTTTTGACTAATTTATCCTTTGAAAAGCCCGTTGATCGAAAATTAAAATTTAAGAAGAGCATTTGCTCCAATACATTTGGAAGCCTTTAACGATAATCTGTGTTCCTACACATCGAAAATGTTTAAGAAGTATTAAAATTGCGATGAATATTTTTTATTTCCTGTGGGCAGGGAGCTACGAAATTTAATTGCTTTTGCAGTAACATATTGTTTAAAGACAATAATTAATATTAGTGATTTGATTATTTGATATAAAGTTCACTTCATAATTATTCATGGAATAAATGTAATAGGTAGGAGGTACTTAATACTCTGTATTACTATTATAAATTACATTTGTATCTACTTTCTTCTAATAATAATGATTCATTTATTCACATAATTCGCATCTTTCCAGGAACCGCTCAAATTATCTTGTTTCCGCAGCCTTTCTTTGCTACTCATCCGTTCTGAACGTAAATATCTGTAAACAAAATATAGCTAAGCTCTGTCGAATTATTTAAAAATATTAAAATAATTGTACACAAATTATAACAAGTGTCGAACCAGCTATATATAACAGGACAAAAAAAAAGAAAGCAATTAATTCCCCATTTACTCAGCTGCATGCTACAGAGGTCTGAGAGGATCCCCACACTTTATCTTAAAGAATTATTTAAAAAAATTACGTTCGTGTTGGTGGTGATGCCCCACATTATTGAGGCATGCGTGAGGATAAGCTGCAGAATGGTCTTGTACAAGAGTAGCTTATTTTCGGAGGCAGTGGAGAGTTCCACTCTATCCTAGGGCCAAGTTAAGAAATACAGATATTGGCTTTGGGAAGCACATTAGTTACATGTGCATCCCATTTAAGCTTCTTATGTAGAGTACCACTAAGGTATTAAACCTTTGGTATCCATTTAGTTTGTGTACCAAATATAGTTGAAGAATCAGGATTAATAATTATTTTACTGGGAAACAGAACTGATTGACTTTTTCAGGATTAATCTTGATTCTCCATTTAGAGTACCAGCGCTCTGCCATGTCCAATCCCAGCTGCATTCGTTTAATAGCTATACTGGGACTGAGGGACAGAGAAAGTAGAAAAATATCATCGACGTAAAATGACATTGTGATCGGTTTAAGATCAGGAAGATCATGAATATAAATATTGAATAGATCAGGACCCAACAAGGAATCTTGTGGGACACCTGCATCTGTCTGTCTCTCAGTAGACAAACAGTTGCCTTCCGTTCAAGTATGACTGGATGATATGTGCCATACCCGAGGAAAAGTCAGCTTTAATCATTTTAAAAATGAGACCCTCAGTCCAGAGCTTACCAAATGCTTTTGATACATCTAAAAAGGTGGACGCAAGAGTATTCTTTTTATTTTGAAATTCAGCTAGTTTTTCAACTTTTACTCTCAGTAGTTGAGGTTCTACCTAAAGCCAAATTGTTCCTCTGGAATTAGGCTATTTTGATCAGTTTGCTCCAGAGACGATTCAAGATTATTCTTTTAAATAATTTTCCTAAGCAGAAGTAGACTGACAGGTCTGTAACTCTGAGGAAAAAATGGGTTTTCCCAGGCTGTGCACCATTTTAAAAAAATAGCACTCTTCCTGATTGATGGAAAATATTTTAAGCTTAAAAGGGCATTAAAAATGTAACAGACGTAAACAATGGCCCTAGGAGGAAGTTTCTTAATCATAGTGATAATAAGAACATCGAGACCAAGAGCCTTTCTAGATTTTAACATCATAATAGAGTTATTAATCTCCGTAGGAGTTGCAAATCTGATATTTGAGATCACCGACTGGGTAAAATAGTTCACTGCATTTTGAACATCTTGTGATGCATCTTCATCTGACAAATCACCATTGTTCTTAAACTGATCTTCCAAAGAGTCGCAAAAGCTTCCACCTTTTCCTCATTATCATTGTAAACAATCCCATTCATACTATGAATGGGAGGAGAATCATTAGGTGATTTCTTCAGGGCAGTGGTAATTCGCCAGATGGAATTATCCTCAGTTGCAGGCGATGATAACTTTTTTTATCCCAAGAGTGAAATCGATGCTCGCGAATTCTATTGTGAACAGAGTTTTGGAGCTGTCTGAGACTTTCATGAATCTGTGGCAGTCGATGTTTTTGCCAATCTCTTCTGACTTTATTCTTAAGAGATATTGTAACGCTCCAAACAAATGCAAAATACTTGAAGTTTTATGCTCCGGATAGCTTAGACGGGCGCCAGGCAATAATTAACAAATTGCCAAAAGTAGAATAAGTTGATAATAAGTTGATTTAGGGTTCAAATACCAGCGAGCGTTCATGAATAAGAATCAAAATGATTGTCAAGTAATATTAAATATAAAAAAATCCTTAATTCGCGTTGCTCAAGAGAAAAAGCTGTACAGACTCAAAAGGTTTATAACAAAACAAATTTATTTCCAAAATAATTCAACTCACCAAGACATCAATGAAGAACACATAACTCCAACTCCTGTGCTACACGCACTGTGCTTGGTGCTACGCACCTTGTGCTCGTGCACTCACTTGTGCTACAACTTGTGCTACTGCTTCTACTACTCTACTGCTTATGCTACTGCTTAAGTGACTCGTAGGTCACCGGTTCTTTGACATGAGGCCGGCTGCGCCGGGAAAGACATTAACATGCTATGACGAACGACGCAAAAGCTATGATGCAAGAGGGGGCGTGTCCTTGGCACGCGCTTTAACGGTACAGTCGGAAGATCGGAGTTGCGGCGCATGCGCAACTCCTAGAATCTTGAAAACGAGTGCTGTGATGCCAAAAAGGAAATAAAAAATCCCCAAAATGATAAATATAACGTAAATTAAACAAAACTGGTTAAGGTAAAGCAAAAGTGAACGGTGGGGCATCACAACTCCCCCTTCCAAAGGGAGTCAAAAGATTTGACCTAACAAATTTTGACGAGCAATTTTGAATAAAGGACATATCTTACGTCATTTACACATGGCTGAACATAAATAAGTAGAAGTATGCTAGCGCAAATTTTGATATGACGAACTATTCTCACTTTGACACAATTTTCCAGCACAACCAAAGGTACCTCCTCCCTTTTCCTCCTGACAAAAATATGTAATTAACAGCTAACCTGGGGCGGGGGTGGCTCAGTCGGTAGCGCGCCAGGCTCGTAATCTGTAGTTCCCAGGTTCGAGTCCCAGCAGGGTCAGCGTTGAGATTTATTTCCGCAAAATTCCCCGCCCTGCCCACGGTCAGTAGGGGACACCGATGGGCTTGGAAAGGCCGCTGTCCGTCGGATGGGACATTAAGCCGTGGCCCCGTGTGCGGGAGAGCCATACCCTGTTCACGTTAAAGAGCATGCTGGATGGCCTTGACGGAAGGCTACCATCTGTCTCCCAACAGCTGTTCCAGTGGGTCCCCTCCCCCAACCTTCTCTGAGCCTTCGGGGTCCATGTGACCTAGCCATTTAGCCCATGGTGTGCAAAAAAGTGCCGCTCAGAGGTAACACAACAACCCAACCCAACAGCTAACCTAGTGTACTTCCATACCAGTGGCTGTGACAGTTAACTGTATACTAGCATCGGTCTAACTAGTATCACATTCTGATACAAACTCGAAATTGGCATATCTTGAACTGTGCAGAAAATAACAGGTTAATGATCTCCTAATCTTCCTTAGATTCTAATTGTTAAATGAAAAGAGGAAAAAATTCATTACAATTGTTGTTAGCGGGGTGATAACTTCCGCTTTTCCCCTAACCACAAAAATGTATGTGAGAGCTAAATCTTCACCTAAATCACATAAAAAAACGGGTATTCGAACACCGTTATCTCCTCCTAATTACATTCAAATACGCAAAGCTAAGAAAATTCAAAATTTACAAACAAGCGGGAATGTAATCATCCGCTAATTCTTCTTCTATTCACAGAAATCGCGATCTAGCTGAAATAAAAAATCATTAATTACCTCCCCCTTCAGAGCCAACGTCCCCCTCCCAAAGGAGTTATGCTGGTAACAACTCGGTTATCAGACTATGCTATTTGGGGACAGCTCCAAAAAGGTACACAAAAAAACACAAAATTCTGCAGTCATCATCATGGTCATCATCTATATATACCAATAAATACTGCCAATGTCATCCCAAATATTACGTATCATTGACACATAAATATCACTGATGACACTGAACAGATTTAAACACATATACAAAAATCGTATCTAAGAATAAAGAAAAAAGAGTAAATAATTTATAATATACGATGATAACATTTCATCCAATAACTTTTACATGAATCTCCTTTTTTTTTCTTTTTTTTTACATAAATTCACTTTGGAATGCACGTTATTTTACAATACAAATTCTTAAACATAAAAAATATTAAATCACTAATTCTCTTTCACTCTTTTCATTCATATCCAGAAACATTTTATAATTTCTATACTTTCCAATATCGACTTACAAAATTTTCAACTATCAGTCAGCTGAAACGAAAAAAATCTACAAAAATACGTTTTAACTCACGTAAATACAATAACTAGAACTTCGATGAACAAGAATGCAAAAAAAATTCTATTCACACAGTATAAACTCGAACTACAATAATTTCACTTTCCCAAAATAAATATCGAACTCCAAAGTTTCAACAAGAATTCAAACATTGCTAACTATATAAATCACAATAAGCTTCTTCGTCTTCATCTATTCCGAAAAAAAGAGACCATTTATATAAATCAACAAGTGTCAAGTGAAAGAAAAATATACTTAAATTTCATTGTTTGCACTCCGTGGCGATAAATCATCTAGTCCGTTTCCGATAACACCCTTCCGTCGTCGTTGGGTGACTTCACGTAAAGTTGTTACTGAAGATCTCGTTCAAGTCACAAGTCGTCACTGTAGATCTCTCTCGTGACGTCATCTTCCCGATGTTCGCTGCTTCGCTGCCGGTTGTCTCTCTGTAGGCTCTGGTCGTTTCGTCGGCCTTTCGTCACGCTCTTGACGTCGATGGAACAGCTGAATCTGGCTTTGTCAGTCTTTGTCCTGTTGTGTGCAGTAGGTGATAATCTAATCTGTTCTTTTCTCTTCTGCTTGATAAAGGTTCATCATCATCAGAGCCATCTTTCTCCTGGGTTTGTTGTGGAGCATCTACTTCTGATCTAGAAAATTCTATAGATGTTTTATATATCTTTATATTCACAACATTAAAGTATCCTACTGAGGCATTAGTGGTCATATTGGCCAATTCATACAGAAGTGGAGAAAGTTTCTTCCTTATAACATATGGTCCAGCATATAATGGTGCAAATTTCTTGATGAATCCTCTTTCTTTATCACTCTTATGATGTGTTTTAATCAAGACCTTATCACCTACTTTAAATTCCATATGTCGTCGTCTTTTATTATAATCCTCTCGTTGCTTTTGTTGTGCTCGTAGGGAATTATCTTGTGCCTTTGAAATGGCTCTAATATGCTGTTCCGTTCTAAACTCAATGGATTGTGGAGATGCGGGTTGGCCAATGAGTCTGTCCCAGGGCAATGTTAGTTCTTTTCCAAGAAATATCCGTGAAGGCGTGAATTTTGTGGTTTCATGTAATGAAGTGCGTAAAGCAAAGGAAAACTGTTGCAAATATTTATCCCATGTACTATGTCTATTTTCAACGTAAGCAGCTATCATTCTGCCAATATTTCGATTAATTCTTTCTGTCAAATTTGATTGTGGATGATATGGAGTTGTATATATGTGTTTTATTTGGAACGTTTCACATACTTCAGCAAGCACATTGGAAATGAATTGGGGCCCATTGTCCGTAACTATACTCTTGGGTACCCCGTATCTGCATATAAATTCATTTACAAATTTCTTTGCTACGATTGTTGCTGTTGCATTTCTAAACAGGAAATATTTCGACCCATTTCGAAAAATAATCTACTAAGACTAGAATATATTGGGATCCCGCTTGTGTTTGTGGATACGGGCCCATTAAATCCATGCCAACTAATTCCATGGGTTCATTGGAGATCGTGCTCTTCATAAGACCACAAGGACGGTTTTGATCGAATTTCGTGGTATGACAAATTAGGCATGTTTCTACATAGGTTTTTACGTCTTTTTTCAAAGCTGGCCAATATGATCTTTTGGCCACTTTCTGATAGGTTTTCCGCGTACCTAAATGTCCAGCTGAAGGTACATCATGTAATTCTCGGAGTACGTACTCTCTTACATTCTTGGGAATTAATGGGCGATAACTGCCTGTTTGACTCGGTCGTCTGCAGTAGTACAAAATATTTTTAATTAATCTGAAATGTCTGGCTCTTCCAACAATACTTGAAGCTATACTAGGATCTAGAGGTAATTCATCAGTTTTCAAATAATGATACACGTTTCCATATTCTAAATCGCTTTGTTGTTCAGAAATTAAATGTTCCTTGTATTCGATGGGAACTATTGTGGCGAGTGAGGGAGCAAAAGGCTTATCTTCGAGCTCTGGCGTAACTTCTGCCGGCCACACGGGAGCACGGGATAATGCATCTGGTAGCTGATGTGCACTTCCCTTTCGATGCTCGACCTTGAAATTAAATTCTTGTAGGCGTAATGCCCAGCGCATTAGACGACCTGTTAGATTGGTAGATGTCTGTAACCATTGTAAAGCAGCATGGTCAGTAAAAATAGTTATGTCGGATGTGTCTAATTGTACTTTAAATTTTTCTAGAGCCCATATTACGCTTAGACATTCTTTTTCAGTCACTGTATAGTTTCTTTCAGTATGACTCAAACTGCGACTGGCATACATGATGACGTGTTCACAATTGTCATTCTGTACTTGGCTCAGCACGGCGCCGAGACCGACATCGGAAGCATCAGTGTAGATGAAAAAAGGTTTGCCTAACTGTGGCAAGGCCAACACGGGAGCATGACACAATGCATCCTTTAATGTCTGAAATGCTGTATCGCAAACAGGTGTCCAGTGAAACCGCTTTCGCTTTCGACGTAATTCACACAAAGGTTCGGCCAAATTAGCAAAATTGGGTACAAATTGTCGGTACCATCCACACATTCCTAAAAATCTACTAAGTTGTTTCGAATTGCGCGGTGTGGGAAATCGTTCTGTGGCTTCGACCTTATTAGGTAATGTTCTTACTCCATCCTTATTAACAGTGAAACCGAGGTATTGAACGTCCTCTCGGAGAAAGGTGCATTTGGACAACTTTATGGTGAGTCCGGCTTCTCTTAACCTTGCAAATACCAAATTCAAATCACGTAGATGCTCTGAAAAATCAGTAGAAAAAATGACTATGTCGTCTAAGTATACTTCACAAATTTTTCCTTTTAGGTCACCCAGAACTACGGACATAAGACGTTGAAACATGGCGGGTGCTCCTGAAATAATCTGTTCTGGACCACAAGGTAAGTCAAAAAGTCCACTGGACCGCGGCTGCACTGTCAATTGACATTCGTCATTATTATCGTCGCAAACTTGTTCCTTAGCAAACTGAAGATCGACTTCTGTATCGTGTTGATCTGTTATTTTAGTTACTTCGTGGCAATCAGTAACAAAAGGTAAAGCAATAGTGGCAAGGCATAACTCTTGAGAGGGCTTTTCTTGAGGAACTTTGGCCTCTCGCTTCAAAGATCCCGATGAAAGTTTCCCGAATTTTCATTCCTTCGGTAGCAAAAATTTTCAGTATGTCCCAGTCGGCCACAAAAGTTACAAGTGATAGTTTGAGGTTGTTTAACCAAAGTTTTAGGTCTATGGTTTGAAGCTTGACGTGGCAAAAAGTCTCTACTTCGTTCATATTCTATAGTTCTTGGCGCGTTCGGCGCAAATTGTCGGGACCGTGTAAATTGCGGTCGTGCGGGAGTCATTCTACGCGACTCAACCTGATGCTGCTTTGGCGGGAATGGCATCCATTGTTGGTTATGTGTATTTGCTGCAGATTCTCTTCTTGAGGTGTATTGCCGAGCCAATTTTACTAAATTGGACACGGAATTCACGTTTCGTATTTCTAGGAATTCTCGGAGGGGCAAAAGTAATTGAGACAATATGCAATTTACAATATCAATTTCAGCGGCATCAGCATCGTACAGCTGGTATAGTTCTACTGTACCCCATATGAATTTTTCTATGTCATCTCTTTCCCTTTGTCTTCGTGAAAACAACTCTGTAGCTAGTTCTGTAAAATCATTATAAGCCGGATATATGTCCATGATTTCATTTTTAAATTCTTCCCAAAGTTCTATGCCATGACGACATCCTATGTTATTCCACCATTGCTTAGCACATCCAATTAGGCAAGATACTGCTAAAACAACTTTTTTGTTGCTTGGCACTTCATGTAAACGGAAGTGCTCCTCCATGGACTTGACAAATGTCCACGATGACGGACGTTTCGAACCGTCGAACCTTATCTCAGGTAAAGGCCAATTAACATAAGGTCTATAGTTAATGGATGGGTTGGCAAATCGTCGTTGTGGCGGTTGAAAATACTCTGTTCTATCACTTGCTTCTGACGGAACAGAAAATGGAACCTTACGTTCAAAGTTTCTTCGTTGGTGAACTGACGTAGCATTGTCAGCAAATTTAGGGGTTGTTGTCGTTCCCCTTTTTTCCCGATTATCATCAAGCAGATTCATTAGCACTTCTGCTTCCATCATTACATCTTTCAATCTACCCTTTACTTTTTCTATGTCGGGAGTCATTATGGCGGAATCGGCCATATTGTTAGCAGACATGTTTAGCGGTCTGCTGAAATTTGGAATTTTGGAAATTTTGAAAACGTTTTATCTTGAGCAGCGCTCAAAGGTACTGCTATACAACAATACTAAAGCTAAACTAAGCTTTACAAAAATATAAATTTGCTTGTAAAAAAAATTTCTTATCGTCCTACGTACTTGTGTGTCCGGACACTTCTAATCATTACATACAACAATCTTAAATATTCAGCAATATCAAAGCTGAAACTTCAGTACCTTTGAATAATATACACAAACGTTAAGCTACTTGCTCAACAAAAATTCTCGGCTTAAGCTGCCGTTAAATCTACAACTAGTATATACCACTATTGAGCTCAAAAAAAAAATTACTATCTTTAAATACTGGCGAGTCCCTGTTCGTTGCGCCACTTCTTTTATGCTACTCTGTAATGCTCCAAACAATGTAGAATACTTAAAGTTTAATGCTCCGGATAGCTTTAACGGGCGCCAGGCAATCATTAACAAATTGCCAAAAATGTAGAATAAGTTGATTTAGGGTTCCAGTGCCAGTGAGCGTTCATAAGTGAGAGTCAAAAGAATTCTTAACAATATAGAGTTAATGTAAAAGAGGTTCTAAATCAGCGTTGCTCAAGATAAAAACTATTGACTCAAAAGTTTGTAACATAACAAAATAGATTTATTTCCAAAAATAAGTAACTCACCAAGACATCAATGAAGAAACTAAAATCTGTGCTACTCGCACGGTGCTACGCACCTTACTACATCTCTCTGCTCTCTCTACAACTCTCAAGTGCTAAAAATCCTCAAGTGACAAATCCCTAAGTGCTTCTCATGACTCTGCTAAATCCCTCAAGTGCCTCGCAGGGCACGGTTTTGACAAAAGACCGGCGCATGCCGGGAAAGACATTTGCATACAATGACGGACGCAAGCTATGACGCAAGAGGGGGCGTGTCCTTGGCACGCGCTTTAACGGTTACGGTCGGAAGTTCGGAGTTGCGCGTACGCAACTCCTAGAAACTTGGATGTGAGCGCTGTGATGCCGAAAAGGAAATAAAAATCCCCAAAATGATAAATATAACGTAAATTAAACAAAAACTGGTTAAGGTAAAGCAAAAGTGAATGATGGGGCATCACATTGCAGTCAGTTGTCATTCGACAAGGCGAATTTGCAGAAGTAACATGAACCAGTATACGTGGAATGAATGTGCAGATATGCATGTAACTTACGGTGCGGCAGGAGAAAGATGTCTTCGAGCCAGGCAATTGTATGCAGCATGCTTTCCAAACCGCCGTGTGCCACAGCATCAAATGTTTTCACGTATTCATCGCCAACTGCGTGAAACATGATCGTTTGCTGCTAGTAATGTTAATCGAGGGAGGCGCAGATCGGCACACACAGTAGCAGTAGAGGAAGCTGTCCTACAGGAAATCGAGGAACAACCTGGTGCTAGCACACGAGGTATGGCTAGGCAGTTTGGAATTTCGCAGGCAACAGCGTGGCGGATATTACACGATGAAGGGTTACATCCGTTTCATCTGCAAAGAGTGCAATTATTGGCAGCAGACGATCATCCCAAGCATGTTATTTTTTGTCAGTGGTTCATGCAGAGAACAGCCGTTGATCCCAATTTCCCAACGTATGTTCTTTTCACTGATGAGGCGTTGTTCACTCGAGAGGGTGTCTTCAACACACACAATTGGCATGTGTGGGCTCGTCAGAACCCACACGGTACAAGACCTGGAGCTGCGCAACAACGTTTTGCTGTCAATGTGTGGACTGGGATTGTCGGTGACTGTTGTTGGGCCCGTATTTACTACCATCCCATTTGGACGGTGCCAAGTACCTAACATTTCTTCAGACTGTGTTACCGGATCTTCTGAACGAGGTTCCTGATGGTAGTCTCCGGCGAATGTGGTTCCAGCATGACGGACAAGACCTGGAGCTGCGCAACAACGTTTTGCTGTCAATGTGTGGACTGGGATTGTCGGTGACTGTTGTTGGGCCCGTATTTACTACCATCCCGTTTGGACGGTGCCAAGTACCTAACATTTCTTCAGACTGTGTTACCGGATCTTCTGAACGAGGTTCCTGATGGTAGTCTCCAGCGAATGTGGTTCCAGCATGACGGCGCTCCTGCACATTTCGCAAATGCTGTGCGTGCTTACCTACGCAGAGAGTTTGGTGGTCAATGGATTGGCCGCGGTGGACCGGTTTCTTGGCCACCACGTTCACCGGATTTATCTCCAATCGATTTCTTTGTATGGGGTGCTATGAAAAACATGGTGTACGAGACCCCTGTTGATAGTGCTATGGATCTTGTAGCACGCATATCAGTTGCTGCCTCAAACATCCGGGAAATGCCAGGCATCTTCCACAGGGTCCGGCTGTCCATGCAACGCCGTTGTGAGTCATGCATTCTAGCACATGGTCGGCAGTTCGAGCACCTCTTGTAAGTCTGTACAACCAATGCAAAGAAATGTTACATGTAAGATAATAAATGTTTTTTCCTTACCACTTCCTTCTTATGTGTTCTTTCCATCATTGAACTGGGGTCATTTTGCCCTACTACATGGCATATGCGCCCATGCTTTCCTATGTGAAATCTCCTTCGTTTCTTATTACCTACCTCCCCACCAAATATTGATGATGAATTCTGAATCACCCTGTATATTACGGCAGGGAATACTTTTAAAGTCCCAGAATTTTGTGATGTGCTGAGCATTTCACAGCTAAATTAGGATGTTCTCGATTTTGTGCTGTAGACCACTTTACCCCACGTAAAGTAATTGATTTTTTCCTCGTATTTACTTAATATATATATAACGTACTAAATTATGAATAATTACGGTCAATGTTTAAAAAGGTTACCTTCTTGTAACTTTGTGATTTTTTGAGCATTTAAATTATTCATATATTCAGTCTATTATTTAATTCGGTAAAAGTTTCACATGTAATTCAAAGATTTAAGAAGGTAACGAGTGTAAAACGAAATTTGTTCCATCCCTCACATGAGGGTTTCTTTTACGTAAGAGCGGCACTTTTTGGCACATATTGGACAAAATGGCCACTCCACAAGGACTCCATGCAGTCGCAAGGACTCCATAAACTCGACTAACCGTTCAGGAAAACCGATTGATTTACTGCACACGCTAACAAGTGTACCACGATTTCGCCTAAGGACTTTTGGATTCTAACGCGCGAGCTACCGTCTATGAATTTCTGCTTATTGAAAATATTAATAATTTAAGAGTTTTATTTGGTATCGCTTCTTCGCCTTTTGGCAAAGATCAAAGTGTTTTATACTTTCTTCCAGTACCGGTAACAAAAAAAAAAAATCTGTTCTTCTCAGCTTAATATCTGATACGATTTCCATAAGAAATCAAGATATTAATCTTATTTTTGTAGTTCGACGGAGTGCTTTGAGCTTGCTCAACCTCTGTCACGGTTGGACCGGTATTGCACTACTGTGGTAGCGACCCACATATTTAATCCAAATTAGTTCATGAAACATTTAAAGTCCTTTACGAATCGAATCGTATCAGGTGTAGAGCAGAACAGGATCTATTGTTTAAAAATTTTCGACGTATTGTTTAAAAATTCGGTCGGATGTATTTTTTTTTAAAGTCCGGCGGATGCCCGGAAACGCACTCGCAATCACCTCCACCCGCCCATCCTCCCTTCACCTCAATCTCCCTTCGCCTTATTCATCCCCACCCCACACACCCAGCAAGTATTAACCTGGCCGTCTGAGAAACGCACTCGCCCAACAATTCCCACCGCTGGAAACAGAACCCCCCCCCCCCCACACACGCACACCGTATAAACGTACCCTAACACCTCGCATACACAAAATAATTAGAAATCACGAACAACTACACCCTTGTCATAGACAACAAAGAAAAAAAAATATACAATACCAATGCTTTATACCTTGAATTCCCTGGGGCAGGGGTGGCTCAGTCGGTAGCACGCCAGGCTCGTAATCTGTAGTTCTCAGGTTCGAGTTCCAGCTGGGTCAGCGTTGAGATTTATCTCCGCAAAATTCCCCGCCTTGCCCACGGTCAGTAGGGGACACGATGGGCTTGGGAACTCCGCCGTCCGTCGGATGGGACGTTAAGCCGTGGCCCGTGTGCGGGAGAGCCATACCCTGTGCACGCTAAAGAACATGCTGGATGGCCTTGACGGGAGGCTACCATCTGTCTCCCAACAGCTGTTAAAGTGGGTCCCCTCCCCCAACCTTCTCTGAGCCTTCGGGGTCCTTGTGGCCCGTCCATTTAGCCCATGGTGTGCAAAAAAGTGCCGCTCAGAGGTAAAACAATCCAATCCAATGTGCGTAAGTTTCTTATGTAAGCATTTTTTGAATAAAATATTGTTATAAAATAATATTTCTCAGATTATTTATATATAATCTATATTATATATATATCAGTGCCGGATCTAAGGAATGGAGAGGATATGGAGCCCATGGACTCCCCCCTCCCAACCTTTCAAAATGTTAGTAATGATATACTAAGGACTGCCCAATTGTTCGAAAAACGTAGCTTTACGCATAGTCTCCTATAATATAAAATTTCGCTAGATGGCGCAAAAACACATGGAAAAATAAATTCTCCTGAGTCGTTTTTATGTTAAAGTGGGGCGGAAAAACTTTAAATGACATGAATGTGAAGGACCTTCTGAAGGATATTATGCTAGCACTTCTATTTGCAACTTATATCCTGTTAATATGTTCAATTGGAAAGTGATATTTCGGAGCAACAAATCGTAGAGATTCAGATTTAGAATTCATAATACGTTTGGTGCTTTCGCTTCTGTCTACCGTAATGACAAATTAAAATACTACGTTTCTATAAATTTCTCCTTTTACGAATCTTCCAAAAGCTATAAATGCGACCTCTAACGGCGGGAAGTTTTGGAAATTCCAAACAAATATTGCAAACTATGTAGTTATGCTGGAAATTTGAAATGTTGGTGGTAGAATGTAAAGGTCACGAAATTTTCTTTGTGAACAATGAGGTGACCTCTTAGACCCGAGGGGAGAAGAAATACAACATTTTGAATTCCTTTTTTTTCCCCATTCATTCATTATTTTGGTCATTTTGCTCAAACGACTGACAAACAGATGTCGCAAAGTAGTCTGTTGCATTATCATCTTGAAATGTTTCGTCTCTCTCAGCGAAAAATTGGATATGCTGTTTATATATGCTGCAGTAATTTGTCGATGCTTGAGATATAATAATACAACGAATCCGTGCCATGTGATTCCTTTCAACATCATACAGTGGATGTGACACATGAGGAGTTCATTGTGCCACGTGTTCACCACCACACCCTAGCTCTGCAATCTGTAGAAAATATTATATTTTACATTTCATATGACTAGATGACACTTTTTCCCCAAGTCTTCAGTTTCGACAACACTGAAATTTAGCTTTCAGATTTTCAGCCAACACTAAAGGTCTCCGAATAGGATATCGACTGCAGAATTACAAATAGCGGAGTTCCCTGTGGATTGTCCGAATATATGAGTCTTATTTTGAAAGCAGTCGTGATTTCTTACACAGTCGTACACAGCCTCTACCTTTTCTCTCATACAGTATCGGAAGAAAGGATTAGTTCACACGGTAACGCGCATGAATCGTAATCTGTAGTTCCAACGTTCGAATCCCAGCTGTTCCAACATTCATTTACCTCGGCTAATTCCAACCATTCCCTCGGTGAGAAGAGAACACCTATAGGATTGGAAATGCTGTCGTCGGTGAGATTGAAAGCCGAGGTTGGTAGACAATAAATACGGTAGATGGCGCGCCGAAATTTGGTAGACGATAATGATGATTAATCCGAGACTTGGTAGACGATAATAATGATTAAGCCGAGACTTGGTAGATGATAATAATGATTAAGCCGAGACTTGGTAGACGATAATAATGATTAAGCCGAGGCTTGGTAGATAATAAATACGGTAGAAGGCGCGCCGAAACTTGGTAGATGATAATGATGATTAAGCCGAGACTTGGTAGACGATAATAATGATTAAGCCGAGGATTGGTAGATAATAAATACGGTAGAAGGCGCGCCGAAACTTGGTAGACGATAACGATTACGCCGAGGCTTGGTAGACAATAAATGCGGTAGATGGCGCGCCGAGACTTGGTAGACGATAATGATAATTAGCCGAGACTTGGTAGACGTTAAATAACCCTTGGATGGTCTTGATATGCGGATACAATCTGTCTGCTGCTGACCCGTGGGTTCCATTTCTCCAAATTTCTCTGGGCCCTTTCGGTCCTTGTAGTCTTGTCATTTAGCCCATTGTGTACAAGAAATGTCATTCAAAGGTGAAACACCCATTTCTTATAGTATCGTAAGTATGACACAATTACTCCAGCCAGTCCTCGGGACTCATTCCTATTCAGGAGGTTCAAACTGTTTTTGATAAATGTCTGTAGATTTTCACTCGTTCCATCAAAATTAATGAGTCTTCTTTGAACGCTTTTTTAAACTTCCTGTTACATGTTAAAACAAAAGCTGCATGCAAGATCGTTTCTAGATATAACAGCTGAGCTAATTGCGATGAATTTCATGTTTGCAGGACATTTTTTATCTTCTCTGAAATTGAAAATTACACTACTTCCATTTGTATATCATGATGCCTACTGTATTATGTATTGCTTCAGTATTGATCGGAAATGTGCAAATTAATAATATTGCTTATATCCAATGAGTTATCTCTACAAATTTACTTAAATATTCTGTTTAATTTAGGTCACCTCGTATATAAATATTAAGATGCATGGTTTAGAAAAGATAGAAATCTTTATTTCATTCTAAAAGCAGTCGGTGTAATAATGAAGATATTAATTCAACGTAGTCTTAAATCATCATTTTTTATCTTATCCTATTTGCTACATGAAAGTAATTAAAGAAGGGTGAAAACAGCTACCACTATAAATTTTAGTACCATTTAGTGTAGTTTTGTGTAGTCGTTTAATCACAGAGTATTTCCTCAAACCAAGATGGATTGCAGTTCAGTGACTTCCTACGTAAGTCGCTAAAAAATAGCATTAATAGTGTACGACCTGTTATTTTAGAACAGGTTGTTTATAATATATATATAACGTATCAGAAGGATTTAACACTTCACTCCACACGCTGTACATAGTAGGACCGCCTCTTCATTGTACTAAAGTATTTTCTGTAGGAATCTTTATTTTTGTACGAGTGTCAACATACCATGTGAGGATTAACTGTAACTAGTATTTGATTACAAGGGATATTACATTTAAAAAAAATGATTTTAAAAATCGGAAAACGTTGAAAAGAATATTCGCAAAAAAAAATATTGCATTTTAATGTCGTAGTGTATTAAGTCGATGGCTTGTTTAATAATAACGTCAATAGTATGTTTTGTGATATCACATTATAACATCCATCTCACCCTCATATCGCTTCGGAATTTACAGACGAGTCCCTACAGAGTACAGTCGCTCAAAAAACGATTTTTTAGAAATTGGTGCTCTGGAAACTTTCGTGTACGAACACGAAGGTTGCCAGATCTCTAATTTCTAAACAAATCGTTGCCAGATTTTTTCTGAATTCTGAAATCAACCATAATGTTTAGATATTTTTTGAGTGACTGTACAGGGATATTATATTAAAAAATGATTTTTGAAATCTTAGTGTACATTTACACTAAGCGGTTCCATCATTAAGTGCAGTTCGATGTTTTGTCAACAGTAGGTCAGTTGCAGAATTCAGTAACTTCCTTAAATAAAAGTTTTATAAAAAAAAATGCTTCCTAATATAAAAATCTCTGTCAAATCTATTTAAATCAAAACATCTTTTTCAAACGCAACAAATTTTTAGAAAGATGCGTTTAGTGTTTAAGTGTTGTGAAAGCTGAAACATTTAGCAAGTTAGATTGTTCTGCAAAACGTTTTATCAACGCGAATAATACTTTAAAATTCTAGTTCATTGAGATAACGGTTGGGTTGGGTTGTTTTACCTCTGTGCGGCACTTATTTGCACAAAATGGGCTAAATGGCCAGGTCACATGGACCCCGAAGGCTCAGAGATGGTTGGGGGAGGGGACCCACTGGAACAGCTTTTGGGAGACAGATGGTAGCCTCCCGTCAAGGCCATCCAACGTATTCTTTAACGTGCACAGGGTATGGCTCTCCCGCACAAGGGGCTTAACGTCCCGTCGGATGGGGCTTAACGTCCCATCCGACGGACGGCGGCCTTTCCAAGACCATCGGTGTCCCTTACTGACCGTGGGCAGGGCGGGGAATTTTGCGGAGATAAATCTCAACGCTGACCCAGCTTTGACTCGAACCTGGGAACTACAGATTACGAGCCTGGCGTGCTTCCGACTGAGCCACCCCCGCCCCCATAACAACAATAGAGTTTGGCACCTAGCGAGGGAGAGCAACGAATTCCTTTGCGTTATTTTTACACTTCCGAGCAAGCTTTACTGTTGCTTACACCACGTGACTAATTTTACATACACTTTGACTGAAAATTGTTCATTTCCAACATCATTATAATTTCTTTTCATTTCGAGAGACAAGAGTTAGTAGTTAGTGCGTTTATTTGGAAAAAAAGCTGCGTTTATTTGGGAAAGTTTAGGTCTGTTAAACCCTCTCCTCTATTCCCATATGAAATGAAACAATGGATTATTTGAGCAGCATAAATTTTAAAATAATTAGGGGTAAAATAAGTTTTAGGCAAGGAAAAGGTTTAGGAGAGGAGAAAAGAAGGCAAGTTGCCCCGATTGGCACTTCCGGTATGCCGTCCTTGGGGAACAAGAAAAATGCCTGTCTTTCGGAAAAATAATATAAATACTCCCTCAAGCAGCTGCTTGACACAGAGGTCTGACAGGAGCCTGTCCGTTTATATCCCAGAGTAGAAGGTCTGAGAGGCTGGCAGGACCTCAGCAGAAAAACGACACACACATCCATGCCTTACACGGGACTCGAACCCAGGTCCCTTAGATCAGTAGTCAAGCGTGCTAACCACTCGGCCAGGGACTGCTAAAATAAATACCCCCTCAAGCAGCTGCTTGCCACAGAGGTATGACAGGAGCCTGTCAGTTTATATGCCAGAGTAGAAGGTCTGAGAGGCTGGTAGGACCTCAGCAGAAAAACGACACACACATCCATGCCTTACCTGGGGCTCGAACCCAGGTTCCTCAGATCAGTAACCAAGCGTGCTAACCACTCGGCCACGGACGGCATGATAAATAACCTGTCAAGGAGCTGCTTGCCACAGAGGTCTGACAGGAGCCTGTCAGTTTACATGCCAGAGTAGAAGGTCTGAGAGGCTGGCAGGACCTCAGTAGAAAAACGACACACACATCCATGCCTTACCCGGGGCTCGAACCCAGGTCCCTTAGATCAGTAGCCAAGCGTGCTAACCACTCGGCCACGGAACGACTCGCCTTTCGGATAGCCAGCTTGAAATTCTCCATCCACATATCAGCCTACATTGCTTAGTTGTAATTAAAATTCTTAACAATTTAATATTTATATTTTAAATCTATTTCATAATTTGTTTTGCTTTAGTATGATCTATTTAGCGCTGAAATCAGAATTTCTTTTTTAATTTTTGAAAATCAAATGTTTAATTTTTTTTTTCATTCATTGTGTTTTCTTGATGTTCAGCCAATTCAGAACTGCACCTCCCAAGCAGCATCCGAGCCACATGGCCTCTCTGCCAATTCAGAGCTGCACCTCCCAAGCAGCATCCCAGCCACATGGTCTCTCTGCCAATTCAGAGCTGCACCTCCCAAGCAGCATCCCAGCCGCATGGTCTCTCTGCCAATTCAGAGCTGCACCTCCCAAGCAGCATTCCAGCCGCATGGCCTCTCTGCCAATTCAGAGCTGCACCTCCCAAGCAGCATCCCAGCCGCATGGTCTCTCTGCCAATTCTGAGCTGCACCTCCCAAGCAGCATCACAGCCGCATGGTCTCTCTGCCAATTCATAGCTGCACATCCCAAGCAGCATCCCAGCCGCATGGCCTCTCTGCCAATTCAGAGCTGCACCTCCCAAACAGCATCCCAGCCGCATGGCCTCTCTGCCAATTCAGAGCTGCACCTCCCACGCAGCATCCCAGCCGCATGGCCTCTCTGCCAATTCAGAGCTGCACCTCCCAAGCAGCATCCCAGCCGCATGGTCTCTCTGCCAATTCAGAGCTGCACCTCCCAAGCAGCATCCCAGCCGAATGGTCTCTCTGCCAATTCAGAGCTGCACCTCCCATGCAGCATCCCAGCCGCATGGTCTCTCTGCCAATTCAGAGCTGCACCTCCCAAGCAGCATCCCAGCCGCATGGTCTCTCTGCCAATTCAGAGCTGCACCTCCCAAGCAGCATCCCAGCCGCATGGTCTCTCTGGCAATTCAGAGCTGCACCTCCCAAGCAGCATCCCAGCCGCATGGTCTCTCTGCCAATTCAGAGCTGCACCTCCCATGCAGCATCACAGCTGCATGGTCTCTCTGCCAATTCAGAGCTGCACCTCCCAAGCAGCATCCCAGCCGCATGGTCTCTCTGCCAATTCAGAGCTGCACCTCCCAAGCAGCATCCCAGCCGCATGGCCTCTCTGCCAATTCAGAGCTGCACCTCCCATGCAGCATCCCAGCCGCATGGTCTCTCTGCCAATTCAGAGCTGCACCTCCCAAGCAGCATCACAGCCGCATGGTCTCGCTGCCAATTCAGAGCTGCACCTCCCAAGCAGCATCGCAGCCGCATGGTCTCTCTGCCAATTCAGAGCTGCACCACCCAAGCAGCATCCCAGCCGCATGACCTCTCTGTTGCTTTGCTAAAGGCAATGCGGATTCACATTTCGGGATGACCAAGGAAATGACCCTCCATTGGGTTCCACGTGTTGTTTGACCTCTGTCCCGTTGTATCCTGTCCCACCTTAAATCCCAACCCATTCCACAGCCTAAGCTGCTGTAGTATCCAACTGATGCAGTGGGTGCGGAGGATTCGTCTCTTGGATCACTCTTGGGAGAACTGTGACTGATATCTGAGAAATGGCAAAAGTGGTCTGGGTTGGAATCCTTTTCAATGTATATAAATAATATATAATATACGACGTAAAGTCCGAATATCCCGATTTCAATTGTAGGTAGGAAATTAGATCCCCCATTAATTTTGACTACTCATCATCAACCAAGAACATAAGAATCGTCAACCAAATTCTTAATTCTCTTAAGCACAATCATGCAAACAGCAGCTGATGAAAGGGACCTCGATTCAAACCCCGGGTAAGGTGTAGGGATGTCTGCATTGTCTTTCTGCTGAGGTCTCGAATTCCTCACAGATCTCCTCTATTATACTGACAGTCTCCTGCCAGACCTCTGTGGCAAGTGGGGCGGGGGTTGCTTAGTCGGTAGCGCGCCAGGCTCGCAATCTGTAGTTCCCAGGTTCGAGTTCCAGCTGGGTCAGCGTTGAGATTTATCTCCGCAAAACTCCTCGCCCTGCCCACGGTCAGTAGGGGACACCGATGGGGCTTGGAAAGGCCGCCGTCCGTCGGATGGGACGTTAAGCCGTGGCCCCGTGTGTGGGAGAGCCATACCCTGTGCACGTTAAAGAACACGCTGGATGGCCTTGACGATCCAGCGTGTTCTTTAACGGTGGGTCCCCTCCCCCAATCTTCTCTGAGCCTTCGGGGTTCATGTGATCTGGCCATTTAGCCCATGGTGTGCAAAAAAGTGCCGCTCAGAGGTAAAACAACCCAACGTTAAAGAACACGCTAGATGGCCTTGACGGGAGGCTACCATCTGTCTCCCAACAGCTGTTCCAGTGGGTCCCCTCCCCCAACCTTCTCTGAGCCTTCGGGGTCCATGTGACCTGGCCATTTAGCCCATGGTGTGCAAAAAGTGCCGCTCACAGGTAAAACAACCCAACGTTAAAAAACACGCTAGATGGCCTTGACGGGGGGCTACCATCTGTCTCCCAACAGCTGTTCCAGTGGGTCCCCTCCCCCAACCTTCTCTGAGCCTTCGGGGTCCATGTGACCTGGCCATTTAGCCCATGGTGTACAAAAAAGTGCTGCTCAGAGGTAAAACAACCCAACGTTAAAGAACACGCTGGATGGCCTTGACGGGAGGCTACTATCTGTCTCCCAACAGCTGTTACAGTGGGTCCCCTTCCCCAACCTTCTCTGAGCCTTCGGGGTCCATGTGACCTGGCCATTTAGCCCATGGCGTGTAAAAAATTGCCGCTCAGAGGTAAAACAACCCAACGTTAAAGAACACGCTGGATGGCCTTGACGGGAGGCTACCATCTGTCTCCCAACAGCTGTTCCAGTGGGTCCCCTCCCCCAACCTTCTCTGAGCCTTCGGGGTCCATGTGACCTGGCCATTTAGCCCATAGTGTGCAAAAAGCCATTTAGCCCATAGTGTGCATAGTGTACCGCTCAGAGGTAGAACAACCCAACCTGGCTCGTGTTCTTTTTGACAGACTACAGACGACACATGAAATAACAAAAGAACTGCAATAATGATGCGAACTTACATAATTTCTGTGGTTCTCAACCTTTTATGCGAACTTACATAATTTCAGTGGTTCTCAACCTTTTATGCTTCAAGTACCCCCTGGAAAT
This sequence comes from Ryuthela nishihirai, assembly GCA_038380435.1. Lineage (NCBI taxonomy): Eukaryota > Metazoa > Arthropoda > Arachnida > Araneae > Heptathelidae > Ryuthela > Ryuthela nishihirai. The sequence continues at coordinate 2,722,485 of JAWZYU010000041.1, forward strand.
ATGTATATAACTGGATTATCCCTTGTATAGATAGGTAAAACTATAGTTATAGTATAACAATGGAAATAAAATAAAACATATATACATACACAGACACACATTAAATTTTGTATTGAAAAATTTCATATATCGATAAACACAAAAAATGACAGTTTTGCACAGCAGTGTTGCCAACTTGTGACTATATTACTAGATCTAGCGACTTTTGACCTCTCACGGCTACCCCAAAAAATTTTACCGCGTACCCCACGTTGAGAACCCCTATCTTAACGACTATGCAATAGCTTTGAACGAACATAGCGCGTAACTCTTGTCGTAATTATCAGTGTCAATTATTCTAACGACGTGTGGGTTTGACATAGCCGAGGACACTTGTTTACCTAACAAGTAACATAGCAGATGACCAGAGTGGGGCTCAAGGTCATCAGGTCACCTGGCCATCTGCAGCTGGGGCTGCTGTCTACAGCGCAGCTGTCTCTAGATCAGAGATTCTCAAATTTATTTGTCCTACCGCCCCCTATTCACAAAAAAAATACTCCTCGCTCCCCTGGAAATCTACCTTCTTTAAGCGAACAACCAAAAAGATGCAATGGCAAATTTGCGTTCTTTTATGTATCTATATTTCTACCTACGTCCCACAACATGGTAAAGAAAGATGTTGTTGTAAATAAGACACCTTGAAGCTTGAGATTATAAAATTATTTATTAAAATCAACCCTAGTAACATTCGCATTACACACAGAAAATTAAGATAATGAAGGATAATTTTAGGTGTTTATTTGGATAATAAAGTAATCACTACGACTTTTACTCTATGTTACACAACAGATGAAACATGTACGAACGGTTTTTCAAAATTTTATCTTCCCTTCTTTCTTTATGGTTCCATCCCGCCCCTCAATTGAACCTGAGGCTACTACCGACTCCCTGGATCGTTTCAGCGTCCCCCAGGGGGCGGTTTCGCCCACTTTGGGAAACAAAGCTCTAGACGGAGGGGAGGGAATTTTTTTTTCCCTTAGGGCTGCGTCTAGAGTAATTTAAATGGAGTTTTCTTCGTTTTCCGGCCGCCTTTGCCTCAGTTTCGATGATTTCGGACTCTTCGATGGTGGAAAAGAGGTTCGTTAAAGGTTCCTGAGTGCCCAATAGTGGGGAGGGTTGGTGACGGCAGTATCACTAATCTCAGTGATTCGGGCTCCGGGTGACCTGTGTGTGTGTGTGAGGGGGGGGGGGGGGGGTTCTTGGCTCCCTCTATTATCCAATCGGCTAAAGTGATGATGTTCGCCGATACTCGGGTTGGGTTATTTTACCTCTGAGCGGCACTTTTTTGCACACCATGAGCTAAATGGCCAGGTCACATGGACCCCGAAGGCTCAGAGAAGGTTGGGGGAGGGGACCCACTGGAACAGCTGTTGGGAGGCAGATGGTAGCCACGGCTTAACATCCCATTGAGGTCAAGGCCATCCAGCGTGTTCTTTAACGTGCACAAGGTATGATTCTCCCGCACACGGGGCCACGGCTTAACGTCCCATCCTACGGACGACGGCCTTTCCAAACCCATCGGTGTCCCCTACTGACCGTGGGCAGGGCGGGGAATTTTGCGGAGATAAATCTCAACGCTGACCCAGCTGGGACTCGAACCTGGGAACTACAGATTACGAGCCAGGCGCGCTACCGATCCCTCTATCGTCAGTGAGGCATGGTGGCAATTTTTTAATATAAACACTAGCCATGTGATCCATCATCAACTCGCAATAGATGGTTTTACCGCCGACTTGATTGGTTCAGCAACCGCTTTCTGAATCAAGTCATTTGATTTAAACAGCACTCTGATCATGCCTGGGTTTATTGATTGGGCACATTCCACAGAATCTCTTTGGCCCCCTAATTTCCATAACACTTCAACTGCATCGAGATTGTAGACCCCAGAATGAATAACTTTGACTGTATTCAAAGCAATATTTTGCGGGTGAGCCATTTTTTTTTACTTAAAACGCACAATAAAAGTTCTAAGTATGATGGGATTAAGATGATTAAGTTACACAACAGAAAGTTCCGAAGTTGCTAGTCTTTTCTCCTTTCAAGCCACGAAATTTCGTCCGAGCAAAGAGAGTGAAACACGTGTAAATAAAGATTATATTAACACTGTATTTTCTTTTCTGTATCGTTAGTAGGAATCGTACTCGCTCTTTACCGTACCACCAGAAATCATTTGTTTGTGTGGAGCGGGGGTGGCTCAGTCGGTAGCGCGCCAGGCTCGTAATCTGTAGTTCCCAGGTTGGAGTCCCAGCTGAGTGAACGTTGAGATTTATCTCCGCAAAAATTCCCCGCCCTGCCCACGGTCAGTAGCGGACACCGATGGGCTTGGAAAGTCCGCCGTCCGTCTGATGGGATGTTAAGCCGTGGCCCCGTGTGTGGGATAGCCATACCCTGTGCACGTTAAAGAACACGTTGGATGGCCTTGAAGCAAAGCTACCATCTGTCTCCCAACAGCTATTCCAGTGGGTCACCTCCCCCAATCTTCTTTCAGCCTTCGGGGTCATTGTGACCTGGCCGTTTTGCCCATGGTGTGCAAAAAAGTGCCGCTCAGATGTAAAACAACCCAACGTTAAAGATCACGCTGGATGGCCTTGACGAGAGGCTACCATCTGTCTCCCAACAGTTGTTCCAGGGGGTCCCCTCCCCCAACCTTCTCTGAGCCTTCGGGGTCCATGTGACCTGGCCATGTAGCAAAAAAGTGCCGCTCAGAGGTAAAACAACCCAACTCATTTGTTTGTGCAAACCTTTCCAAACCGTGCTTCTCAAAGCGATGGTTCGCAAGTCGAGTCGTCAGAAAGTAGCCAGCTGCAACCTATGGTTGTGGTTCGATCCAGAGTTCAGAGATCATAACTAGATTTTCTATGTACCGAACAAAATTCTTGTCCCTATCCTGCTTCATCGTGAATTAGGCAGTGTTGTGCATCACATATATCACAGTATTAAGCTACTCCTAGGTAAGCTGGAATAGTCCAGAAACCGAAGGTTGCATAACATAGCTCATTATAATATCGAGCGTGGACGCTTGTGTGTTTGCTCACAAGTGTCGTAGTTCATCAGATTAGCTACTTCGGCTGCTTTTGTCGAAAAGAATGTTTTCGCAAACTTTCCCAGTGTCCCAATCAGGAAAGAAATATGATTTCAGACGCATGACATTGAATTGATACGTATTAAGAGTTTGCTGAATATAATATTCGCTTTTAATATTTTTAAATAAAAAAAAAACAATTTTTCAATCCAAAATATTTTTTAAAAGCCCAAGTCACTGGAATATATTATCTTTTACAAGTTTTATTGTTTCTTTTTTGCAGTTAAACATAACAAAAATATCATATCTATAAGTTGGCAACATTAAAACTCTATCGATTGTTTTTTTTTTCAAAAACATCTATGTCTATCGATTGTAAAACGTCATCGATGGACTCTCCCACACAGACCCGCCCTATGACAAACAAGGGAATGAACGCTATCCCCTGCAGCCCTACGGGAAGCCCACCTTCCCTCACCCATCTCTAAGCCTGTCCACCCTAAAACTGTGAAAGTCCATTTTCACCAAATGCCAAAACAGATGAAAATAATTTTTTTTTAATATTTTGCCAATTTTAATTAATAGTAGAACATTCACATGACGCAAAAGAAATCAATTAAGGATTGGTGGCTGACTTGTCTGCCGTGAGAAATCTCTCCGACTCCCCCGCTCGTTACAACTGCCCCACGTGACTCGATGGAGCTGAATAACCTTGAGAGAACGAAGCGACACGAGACCGTAATCAGCAACCTGTTTCTCTTGACTTGAGTCACGTGATCCGAAAGCTGTGAGAGCGTAAGGCGTCTCCCATTGGAGGAAGTCAGACACACTCTCTTCACCGACTCATTTTGGCGGGCTACTTGCAAAATCTTCTTCGCTGCTTGAACAGCAGGGAGATGTGTACTTTGTGTCTGTGTGGAGTGCATTTCAGTTGTGGAGCCCCTTACTGAAGTCGAATTTCATCACGATTTAAAATACCTTGAAAGAATCAGAAGTTGATTAACAAGGCCTTCGGTTTTCTAATTCAGGTAATTTTACTACTGATTATTATTCTTACAATATTTTGAGTTGATTTTTGTGTTACAGTGTTTTGAACAGATGTTTTTTCAGACATCTCTTAGATATCTATACTATCCATATATACTAAAGCAGGTCCATTTCGGGAAAAGAAATACTATATGAATTAACTTGTTATAATTTGTTTGTTTTTTTAAACAAGTAATACTTTTATTTTTGTCATCTGACTGTCTATTTAATATTCAACTTTTTATTTTTGATATTATTATAAATTCATTTTGATTTGGATATGTATATATAAATTATTTTCAAATCTGCCAAAAGAGATTTCTTTAGCCCTCCAACATTGGAAAATTTTTTGAAAATACCAAATCTCTAAGCTAATATTATAAAAGAATTAATTAAGATAGAAATTTCGGTGTTTGAGAATTTGTCCCACCCTTCTATCGAAGGTTGCCGTCCCGTGGTCGAGTGGTTAGCGCGCTTGGCTACTGATCTAAGGGACCTGGGTTCGAGTCTCGGGTAAGGCAAGGATGTATGTGTCGTTTTTCTGCTTAGATCCTGCCATCCTCTCAGATCTTCTACTATGGCATATAAACTGAAAGGCTCCTGTCAGACCTCTGTGGCAAGCAGCTGCTTGAGGGGGTATTTATTTTATTTATTTTATTATTCTATCGAAGGAAAAGGAGTTATCGATGAGCTAGAAAAGGCAGCCGTCCATGTCATTGATCATTAAACCATATCCCTGAATGCAGGTCAACAACTTTATAGTTTCAGTAATATCTGTGGTCTCATGTAGGAGGTGGATGGAAAAGTACTAAGAAAATTATTATTTAAGTTTTCTGAATAATCCGTTAGTCTCTTAGAATCCCATATTTGCCAGAGGTGAGATGTTATTCTTCTGGTTTTCATTACATGCAACTATGAACTCTACTAAAAAAATGCATTTCTAATTTTAATCAATGTTGTATTTCCGTACAGCATTATTTTTTCTCCACATTCGTAAATTTAACTTGTACCACCAATGAAATATCTTCTTGGCAATTAGAGGGCGACGAAATGAAAACATTATCTTGTTGTTTTTTTTCCCTGAAAACGAGCTAAAAATTATGACCATTATTTGCAAATGCAGATCACAATTTCAGCTTCACTTTATCATCACAGACACTTTTCTGCTGAAGCAGTCATACACGAACTCCGACCTTTGAGAAATTTTATCCGACCCATGAGAAATATAAAACATTTTTTCCCCCATCTGTCTCGACTAATGTGAATGATGTTCTAATAACATGAAAGAAGAGCATTGTTACCTACGGCAACAATTCCCCAACCCCTTAGGTGGCTCAGTCGGTAGCGCGCCAGGCTCGTAATCTGTAGTTCCCAGATTCGAGTCCCAGTTGGGTCAGCGTTGAGATTTATCTCCGCAAAATTCCCCGCCTTGCCCGCGGTCAGTAGAGGACACCGATGGGCTTGGAAGGGCCGCCGTCCGTCGGATGGGACGTTAAGCCGTAGCCCCGTGTGCGTGGCCCCCTGTGCACGTTAAAGAATACGCTAGATGGCCTTGACGGGAGGCTACCATCTGTCTCCCAACAGCTGTTCCAGTGGGTCCCTTCCCCCAACCTTCTCTGAGCCTTTGGGGTCCATGTGACCTGGCCATTTAGCCCATGGTGTGCAAAAAAGTGCCGCTCAGAAGTAAAACAACCCAAACAACCCCAACCCCTTAGACCCAAGGGAGTGTGGGAAAAGCAGTTTTTTGGCTATAAGAGAAAAACTAATTTTATTTTTATCATTGCAACGGAATGTTCAGCAGTTTATTTCCGGCATCCGGTTTTCACATGCTGTTTTGACAACAGAACTTTATTTTAACGTAGGAACTGGACTTTATATATATATTTACTTTTAGCTCGTTTTTTTTTTTAAACGATATAATAGTTTTATTCGGGTCGGTCTGTCTGTGGTCATCGAACTTTTATTTTTGTAGAGATAATTTGAAAAATTTTTTACGGCCGTATCAAAGTGACATATTTATTTTTATTAGTATTGGATAGGTATAAATTACGATTCGCACTTTCGGAACCTTCTCATAGCTATAATTGCGCTCTCTAACGGTGAAAAGAGTTGAAAATTCAAAAATTTCAAACGAATATTGCAAACGATGTTGCTAAATAAGAAATTTTTAATTTTGGTGGTGGAATGTGAAGGTCCTGAACTTTCCGTAGGAAACAATGGGTTGACCCCTTAGACCCAAGGGGGTGGGAGAAATGAAATTTTTTGTTATAAGAGAAAAAATATTATAGGTTTTTGTGTGATAGCCGTCCCATGGACGAGTGGTTAGGGCGCTCGGCTACTTATCTAAGAGACCTGGGTTCGAGCCCAGGGTAAGGCATGGATGTACGTGTCGTTTTACTGCTGAGGTCCTGCCATCTTCTCAGACCTTCTACTATGGCATATAAACTGACTGGTTCCTGTCAGACCTCTGTGGCAATCAGCTGTTTGAGAGGGTATTATTTTATTTTGTGTTGATAGGTATTAATAAAATATTACAATTTGCATTTTCGGAAACTCTCCAAAGCTATAATTGCGTCCCCTAACGGTGGAAAAGTTGAAAGTTCTAAAACTTGGAAAAAATATTGCAAACTATGTATTTATGCTAGAAATTCTAAATTTCGTACTTTTCATTGGTAACAATGTGTTCACCCTTTATCTTTGTTTCTATCTTTTTTTTTTTGAGGGAGGGGGGGGCACGTAACTCAGTTTCGGTTTTTAGAGATAATTCTTTGTTTTCAAAGATAAATTAAAAATTCTTTTTCTGTTATATAGGTATTGATGAACTGTTACGTGCGGCACTTTTCGAATATTTGAAAAGCTATATTTGCGCCCTCTCTCATTGGAAAAAAAACCGAATTCCGATATTTTTAACAATTATATATTCACAAAGTATTACAATTCGCCTTTTACAAATATTTAGGTAGCATTAATTTATATCATTAAATATCACTAAATAAGGAAATGACAAAATTGTTTCGAATATTGTATGTGATCTGTTTATGGTAGAATTTTGAAATTTCATTGATAGAAGGTCAAGAGGTATTGTCGTGACCACCCCTGAGTATTTTGGAGTGGCCTGACGTTAACTAATAAAAAATGAGGGCATGGGAACATTGAGTTTTTCACCAAGCTCAACGTTCCGTAGAAAGTGTTGGGTTGTTTTACCTCTGAGCGGCACTTTTTTGCACACCATGTGCTAAATGGACAGGTCACATGAACCCCGAAGGCTTAGAGAAGGTTGGGTGAGGAACCCACTTAAACAGCATTTGGGAGACAGATGGTAGCTTTCCGTCAAGACTATCCATTTATGCTGTATATGTATTAATAAAATATTACAATTCGCATATTATCAATCATCTATTAGTTCGAATATTAACCATTAGTGGGCAATAAAGGAATATAAAAAAATTCTTTTCAAAGATGAGCAACCTCCATTTCACAGTTTCTTTTTTTTTTTTTTTTTTTTGGGGGGGGGGGGTTATTTTACCTCTGAGCGGCACTTTTTGCACACCATGGGCTAAATGGCCGGATCACATGGACCCCGAAGGCTCAGAGAAGGTTGGGGGAGGGGACCCACTGGAACAGTTGTTGGGAGACAGATGGTAGCCTCCCGTAAAGGCCATCCAGCGTGTTCTTTAACGTGCACAGGGTATGGCTCTCCCACAAACTGGGCCACGGCTTAACGTCCCATCCGACGGACGGCGGCCTTTGCAAACCCATCGGTGTCCCCTACTGACCGTGGGCAGGGCGGGGAATTTTGCGGAGATAAATCTTAACGCTGACCCAGCTGGGACTCGAACCTGGGAACTACAGATTACGAGCCTGGCGCGCTACCAACTGAGCCACCCCGCCCCCGTAGAAAGTGGGCCTGGTGCCACAATATGTAATTTGTTAACAAATGCTGGCCAAGATTTCTTCTCCAGGGCTCTTTTGCTCACTGGTCCTCGGTGGAGAGACAAAAATAAAATAACGGGACAGGTACACAGGGACTTCCGGCGAATCTTTACAGAAGTCTAAGGCCGGGTTGCGGCAACAACTGAAATGGGGAGACGAGAGCATGAAAATGTCCCTTCCCCGTTTCTTCCACATATACATTGCCTTCCAATGAGACACTTGGTCGTTCTTCGCGCCGTTCCTTTCTGTAGACTACTGGGTCCACGTAAGACCTTGTCATTGGTCCACAGCCGCAGGGGTGGCTGGGAAGGCAGGATGTTTATCCATGGCAGCACTTGTGTTTGCTTCCTACGACCATTCCTTTCCCAGATATTTCCCTTTTATGTTGTAGAATTGCGAATGAAATGCTACTATTTGCATTTCCCCCATCATCAATTAGTTCGAATTGAAACTTTTGGGGTGGGGGTGTCTCACTCGGTAGCGCGCCAGGCTCGTAATCTGTAGTTCCCAGGTTCGAGTCCCAGCTGGGTCAGCATTGAGATTTATCTCCGCAAAATTCCCCACCCTGCCCACGGTCAGTAGGGGACACCGATGGGCTTGGAAAGGCCGCTGTCCATCGGATGGGACGTTAAGCCGTGGTCCCGTGTGCGGGACAGCCATACCCTGTGCACGTTAAAGAACACGCTGGATGGCTTTGACGGGAGGCTACCATCTGTCTCCCAACAGCTGTTCCAGTGCGGCCCCTCCCCCAACCTTCTCTGAGCCTTCGGGGTCCATGTGACCTGGCCATTTAGCCCATTGTGTGCAAAAAAGTGCCGCTCAGAGGTAAAACAACCCAACCCAATTGAAACCTTTTTAAAGAGTAAAAATACAAGTAAACGAAGAACTTCATTAGCTCTGAAAACGAAATTCCCACCTGCACGTTCTTCAAGTATTTGCTTATTATTTAGTGAAAATGCATATGAGAAGTACAATGTACAAATCTAGTTTTTTTTTTATTATTATTTCCTTCCCAACTATTGGCCCAGATCAAAAGATTATTTTTCTTTCCTAACCAATGCCTAAAACGTTTGTGTACCCCACTTCAAAAGGCTTATTTTCAACGTTTGAGAGCTTTCAAGGTCATTTTCAATTCACTTATATCAAGGAAGAGTCCGTCACTTTTTCTAATATCGTGAACTGCCAATATTCTTAATTATCTGTGATAAAACTTACAATAAGATGTAGTTGAAAAGTAAAAAGATTAAAACTAAGTAATTTGAAATAAAAAATATCCAATAAACTCAATTCCTTCTGAGCGGAGCTTTATGTGCAAGAAATGTGCTAAATAGCCAGAGGCTTTTTGGGTTGGGTTGTTTTACCTTTGAACGGCACTTTTTTGCACACATTGGGCTAAATGGCCAGGTCACATGGACCCCGAAGGCTCAGAGAAGGTTGGAGGAGGGGACACACTGGAACAGCTGTTGGGAGACAGATGGTAGTCTCCCGTCAAGGCCATCCAGCGTGTTCTTTAACGTGCACAGGGTATGGCTCTCCCCACAGGGGACCACGGCTTAACGTCCCATCCGACGGACGGCGGCCTTTCCAAACCCATCGGTGTCCCCTACTGACCGTGGGCAGGGCGGGGAATTTTGCGGAGATAAGTCTCAACGCTGACCCAGCTGGGGCTCGAACCTGGGAACTACAGATTACGAGCCTGGAGCGCTACCGACTGAGCCACCGCATAGCCAGAGGCAATTTCAGCTTATGTTTTGCGCGGTGATAGATTCCCGATATTGAAGTGTTAAGAGAAGTTTCCTTTTGAAGTGACCGAGTAATGTATCTGTATCGCAGATATTGTTTCTCTTCTACCAAGTGTTATTAAAAGAGTGAAACATGAATAATGAGATTCCTGTTTATACATTGATTGGTGAATCAGTTTCCAAATGTCTTTGATTTATCAGTAAGTGTAGTAATTATGATCAACAGGATCAATTAATACTGATAGATAACAAATTAAAGTGTGACTAATACAGAAATTTTTCTATGATTTATGTCATTTTATTGCCTTAGTTATTAAATCAGTTCATTTATAGTCTCATCATTAATTTCGAATTCATTCTCGATTGTCAAATATTCAAATGCAACAAAAATCCGTAACAATATCAAGTGAAACTTCTCAATCTATACTTCATATAGAGTTTGGATGTCCTCCACTGTATACCCCGAAAACTGACCGCCTTTTTTGAAATACTGTATAACGGGACATTCAATTAAAGAAATAAATATTGGTGATGGAGGGGAGGGAGGGGGATCGCCAGCGGAATTTGCTGAATCGAGTGGGAACGAAGCAGAACGCCGTTCCTTTTAAAAAATATATATTTTTTTTCATTTTAGCGGTAATTCTTTAGAAACATTTCTTGAATAATGCGAGTAAAAATTATATATAGTTGTATAATGTTTTTTTTCTCCATCCAATAGCGAGGTTTCTTAAGGAAGTGAACTGCGGTTCAATTCCCTCATTAGATCCTGCCCCAGTGTCCGCATATTTATATGACTTTGTATTTGTTCCGTGTTATTCTGAAAATGAAAATATTCCTACTGATAATCCTCTATTTCATATGGACATATTCTTCATGAATGTTTCATATTCATGGATGTTTGTGCTGTCTTACTGCTGCGGTCTCACGTTCTTCAAAGACCTTCTACCATGGCGTTTAAACTGACAATCTCCTGTCAGACCTCTGTGCAAGCAGCTGCTTGAGAGAATATTTATTTTTTAAATATCGACATGTCGAACTAAGGCTTTTCAAATATGCATTTTTTTTCCTTCACGATTCCCGGAATCCCGGGAATGGTTGTATAAATTTGGTAAACTCAACTCTTTGGTAAATAAACCGACTGCAAAAAATACTCTGATTCAACAGAGGTCGGTCGAATGGTTTTTAGTGAATCAACTAAATGCATAATGTTGGAAGCTCTGTCCTCAGTTGCCTCGAATAATTGCAATTCTGGCTTTAAAACCAGGCCTAACCACTGTCTGTGATCCTGAGATTGAGTTGAAGATTGCACAAGTTTGTCTTTAGATTGAATCGCTGCTTCTAACTTGTCTCTCAATGTCATGGGACTCATGGGTTGTGCAATTTCTTGATTTTCTTCATCTACTGATTGGGGAGAGTTGGGGTTAGGTGGGGATTCGTTGAAATGTCTAATCAATGTCATCTTAGCAAATTCAAATAATGATTCATTATTTGGTAACGATGGGAGGCCAGGAGTCACTGCACAATTCACATAAATTTCTCCAGTATTTAAATACTGAATCAATATTCTTTCTATCATTAATCCGTTTTATAAGAGAGTTTTTCATCTTGTTGGCGAATTCTGACTTTTGTTGTTGTAACTCATTAATAATGAAAGCAAATACTCCTTCAGCAGTTAACAGAGTTACATCACGGCTGCATAATTTCTCTGCACCAATTTTTACTGGCTGCAGGGTTGAAACAATATCTTGCAGGATATCAAAGTCTTCATTAGTTAAACTTTCCTTTTCATTAATATCAATTGATGCTTTAGAGAATCCTTTTCTTTTTTCTAAAAATATCTCAATCAGACCCAATAAAATCTCCTACAGAGTTTTCGAATCTAAAATTGGCATCTTTTGGCAATCATGTTCTGCTTTCACGTAGTTTTGAGGAATTTCATTCTTGAGAGAAGAGTTCTGAATATTTTTACAATTTTTCTTACCTTACTTTAATGTTCCCGGGACTTTTTCCGGGAATTTCTATAGTTCCCGGGAATTACGAAACCAATAAAATAAATTTTCAATTCAATGAATTTTCCCGTGATCCCTGAATCCCGAGAAAGGAGCCGTAATTCGAACAGTACGATGAGAAATAAAAAGAGTCAGTGCCACTGGGACCTCATAGGTGCAGGATTTTTTTTAAATAATAATAATAATAGTTATTTTACACAAGTTCCAAAGAATTGAGGAAACTTATTTTATGCGTCATGTACAAACTGTCAACAGAATGAAATTGAAATCTTGAAAAAGAGAACGATTTGCTATCGCAGCAAGGGCCTCTCTACTGCAGCTGAGTCCTTGAAAAACTGAAGTGCCAGTCAGCCTCTGGTATAAAAGACTAAGTTAACAATGATATCGGGCAATTAAAAGCATTGCAACTGCTACGACGTTTCCGTTTCGCTTTTTCAAGTTAATTGGCTCTCTTTTTTCAATCGTTGTTTTGCTCTGGATGATTAAGAGAATGTGCTTGGAGCTTGTCGGCGAGGATGTTCAGATACCTTCTGCCAGTGACAGAGGTCTCGACCAGTACAAGGGGCTCCAAGGAAGCCGATATCAATGCATCCGAAACTGTTACACCACCTCCACCTGCCTGTATTACCCCAACCTGGCAAGATGGATCCATCACTTCATGTTGTTTAAGCCACACCCACCTTCACATAGGCCTGAGAGAGTTGAAACCATGATTCATATTTGTTTCCAGTTCTGTGCACTCCAGTTGCAAATAGATCTTTGCATACTGCAGCCTAATCTTTCGATGCTTTGCAGTCAACACCTCTCTTTTGTTGCGATCTTATGCAACCACGGCAATTCCCGATTCCGCCTTACGACACTACCAGTTATGAAAAGCCGTGCTTATCTAGAGCCGGGGGCAAGAAAGCGCCATATAGACGCTCCTCAACCCCGACCTCACATGGCAGCAGTCCTATAAAAGGAAAGCTAACCACCGGAAGAAACCTAACTTTAATCTGTTCCCCAGTTAGCCATGAACAGGATATATAGATCCAAGTTCGCTCGGCTCCCGGGGTGGAGACTCTTAGTAAGGCCCAGACTTTGGAGAGGGCTCGACCTACTGGGGCGCAAATCTTTTCAGAAGAGCCCACAAACTGCTCACCCAGAGCACCTGAGAGGTGAGGACTCAGACACCGTCACCATCCAACCGGCCAGGGAACCGGTCGGCGGCATCGTCGACCTCGGTTGGTCTTGGCTATGTCCAACCGGTGACCCAATCCGGCCGGCACAGCCTTCGACCGGGTTGCTGAGCCCGAAGCCCCCCCCCCCCCACCACCACCACTACCACCACGTCAAGGTGGTCCCGTATTGGGGGGGGGGGTTGCAGTCAACAAGGGGACACGATGTGAACGTCGACTCTCCTATCCCCTTTTTTCCATGGTACAACGGATAATCTTTGTGCATAAGCTTGTGGACACGCCCTAATTCAATTAAGACGTTATCTGCTCCATGGTAGCTGTTTGATTCCAACGATGAGGGACAGTCTGCCCTCACCTCGAGAGTCAATTAGACGTTTACGTCCACATTTCTCGCGATGGTTGCAAGTTTTCTCATATTTCCCGTAGACTTGGTAGACACTCCGTAGACTGTCCTGACATGGAAATCCCAACAGTTCAGCAGTTGCAGTGATTGAACAATTGCCATTCCTCGCACCTACTATCTGGCCACGGTCAAATTCACGTCGCTACCTTTACCCGTCATTACTTTTCCTGACTGTTTTCCAATGCATAGAGACCTGCTCTATTTATAGGCATTGCCAGTTTCAACGTCCCTCGTGGCGTCGAAAACGTGACACCTGATAACAATATGCAAAGCAGAAGTATCGCAATAACCCGATACTTCTGCTTCTCATATTGTTAACAGGGTATATATAACAATGTGTCCATTCAGCGTAGAACGACTTTCAAATTTCCCATTTCTTAGGGTGAGAGACTGTGTGGGTAGACTGTGTGGTACATTACACACCCCGCATCATAAGTTTTCATTGGACACATAGCTTGTTACTTTCCGCACTCGCATTCAGGAGATATAGGTGAACAATTATTTAATTCCCCCCACCCTTTTTTAGGGGGAATCAATTTTTCGTAGTCTACAACATTCCCCGCGTCAGAAGCATTCATTTGGCGTATCGCTTGTTACTGTGGGCTTTCGAGTCCTGCAGATATAACTTAAGAATAATTTTAAAATTTTCTCAGTCGGTAGCGCACCAGGCTCGTAATCTGCAGTTCCCAGGTTCGAGTCCCAGCTGGGTCAGCGTTGAGATTTATCTCCGCAAAATTCCCCGCCCTGCCCACGGTCAGTAGGGAACACCGATGGGCTTGGAAAGACTGCCGTCTATAGGATGGAACGTTAAGCCGTGGCCTCATGTGCGGGAGAGCCATACCCTGTGCACGTTCAAGAACACGCTGGATGGCCTTGACGGGAGGCTATCATCTGTCTCCCAACAGCTGTTCCAGTGGGTCCCCTTCCCCAACCTTCTCCGAGTCTTCGGGGTCCATGTGACCTGGCCATTTAGCCCATGGTGTGCAAAAAAGTGCCGCTCAGAGGTAAAACAATCCAATTCAATCCAATCCAATTTTAAAATTTTCTCATTTTTAGGGGGAAGAGAAACATGGGGGTCAATTTCTTACAGCCTCCGACACTCCCCACGTCACAAGGTTCCATTTGGCGCATAATTCATTAAGTTTCTCCATCGTGTTCGAAAGATATGGTGGAACAACATTTTGTCAAATTCAAAAGCAATAGGCAGATAGGTAAAAACAATTTTATGTTGTAATGAAGTTCTCGCTATTCACTTATGATCTACTGATTTTTGTATTTTATTCAATTTGTCGCCATTCACGCGATGTATTAATTATTGTGTCTAATCAAATTCTCACCATTTACCTGATGTATTGATTTTATTACTATTATCTGACTATTTGAGTCTGTATAGGAGATTTGAAGTATTTTTTTTATCATAAAGGATGTACATTTCGTGGAAGTGCTTCTAGCTATCAACACAGGGATAATGTATCAGTTAATATAGTCGGGTGCAGGGCCGTAAGCAGACATTCCTGCACCGTGTAATTTTAACGAAAATATGGCAACGAATCAGATATCAAACCATTTCATTAATATTCAAGATAGAAAAAAATGATAGACGTGTAATGATTGAATGATATAATTATTTAATGAGTTGTTGGGTTGTTTTACCTCTGAGCGGCACCGTTTTGCACACCATGGGCTAAATGGCCAGGTCACATGGACCCCGAAGGCTCAGAGAAGGTTGAGGGAGGGGACCCACTGGAACAGCTGTTGGGAGACAGATGGTAGCCTCCCGTCAAGGCCATCCAGCGTGTTCTTTAACGTGCACAGGGTATGGCTCTCCCGCACACGGGGCCACGGCTTAACGTGCCATCCGACGGACGGCGGCCTTTCCAAGCCCAGCGGTGTCCCCTACTGACCGTTGGCAGGGCGGGGAATTTTGCGGAGATAAATCTCAACGCTGACCCAGCTGGGACTCGAACCTGGGAACTACAGATTACGAGCCTGGCGCGCTACCGACTGAGCCACCCCCGCCCCATTATTTAATGAATACACGTACTTATCAATAGCATCTGTAACTTACAGAAGATATCCATAAGACTTTACGATATCATACTCTATTGAAATAATAGCAAGATTTGTCAAAAGTTCCTGAATCATATTCAATTTTAAGTAATTTTTATTTAATTTGAATTTAGTAAAGCTTCGCATGAAGCAGTAGATACTGGTAAAGTGCATTATATCGTTAGCAACCCATTATTGTATGGATAGGAATACATTGTAATCGGTCTCCGCTCGCAGTAATTTTTACGAAAAATTTAGTTTTTGTTTTTCTAAATATTTAATTATTTAAAAATATTGTTTAGCATAATTATGAAAGTTTGATCCCCTCATCACTGAGAACGCTTTGAAGCTGTTACCTTCAACTGTTTTCAAATAAACTTTTATTTTGATGGCTAGGGAACTTTATATAGGGTGTCCAAAAAGTCCCCAAACGATTTAAAAAAAATTATTAAAAATACAAATGAAGAGATAATTCTGTAAAGTTTGTTCGATAATAAAGAAACATTACAGAAGTTTTTCCACATAATTTAGAAAACTTCCACATGGGCACCATTCGTGGGGGCGGGGGTGGTAGCGCGGCAGGCTCGTAATCTGTAGTTCCCAGGTTCGAGTCCCAGCTGGGTCAGCGTAGAGATTTATCTCCGCAAAATTCCCCCGCCCTGCCCACGGTCAGTAGGGGACACCGATGGGGCTTGGAAAGGCCGCAGTCCGTCGGATGTGATGTTAAGCCGTGGCCCCGTGTGCGGGAGAGCCATACCCTGTGCACGTTAAAGAACACGCTGGATGGCCTTGACGGGAGGCTACATCTGTCTCCAAACAGCTGTTCCAGTGTGGCCCATCCCTCAACCTTCTCTGAGCCTTCGGGGTCCATGTGACCTGGCCATTTAGCTAATGGTGTGCAAAAAAGTGCCGCTCAGAGATAAAACAATCCAACGTTAAAGAACACGCTGGATAGCCTTGACGGGAGGCTACCATCTATCTCCCAACTTCTGTTCCAGTGGGTCCCCTCCCCCAACATTCTCTGAGCCTTCGGGGTCCATGTGACCTGGCCATTTAGCCCATGGTTGGCAAAAAAGTGCCGCTCAGAGGTAAAACAACCCAACCCAACGCACCATTCGTCTCACGAAGCACATCAAGGCGTCATTCGATTTTCATCCACGTTCGTTCTAACGTCGCTTCATCAACATTGACAATGGCGTCAGTGATTTTTTCCTTCAGGTCGTTGATGTCGGAAATTTAATCTCAAAAACGATATCTTTAACATACCGCCATAGGAAGAAGTCTATGGGAGTGATACTTGGAGAATGTGGTGGCCAAGGAATTGGTTCTCCTCTTACAATCCATCTATTTGGAAATGTTTCGCTGAGGAATCGGCGAACAGCTTGTACCAAGTGATCTGGTGCACCACCCTGCTGGAATATGATAGTTGGTTGCAGACGTTCCAACTGTGGTTTTAAAGAGGGGAGGGCTTGAAATATAGGTGGGTCAACCAGGGGAAATCATGAAATATCGAGAAGGGGGGGCTTAAAATAAAGGTAGGGTCTGAAATCAAGAAAAATCGAGACTATTCGAGAAGGAAGCTTAAAATATAGTTCAACCAGGGGGAAATAAAAAAATTCGAGACCATTCGAGAAGCGAGCATGGTCGGTTGCGACATAGGGTTCAAAGTTCAATCTGAGAAGGCAACGTGGGTAGTTGCTACATAGGGATCAATTTTCGGGTAGTGACGTTATAGAGGTCAATTTCCGGGCGATTGCGACATAGGGGTCAAAGTTCAATCTGAGAAGGCAACGTGGACAGTTGCGACACAGGGGTCAATTTCCAGTCGATTGCGACATAGGGGTCAATTTCCGGTCGATTGCAACATAGGGGTCAAAGTCCAAAGCGGCCTCGCACTTGGGGCAGGTGACGTCATAGGGGGGAAAGCACTATGCAAAGGGGGAACGGTATACTTCATTGACACTACCTACCGCCATAGGAAGAAATCTTTGGGAGTGATACTTGGAGAATGTGGTGGCAAAGGAATTGGTTCTCCTCTTACAGTCCATCTATTTGGAAATGTTTCGCTGAGGAATCGGCGAACAGCTTTTACCAAGTGATCTGGTGCACCACCCTGCTGGAATATGATAGTTGGTTGCAGGCGTTCCAACTGTGGTACCACGGATTCTCCCAAAAGGAGAAAAAATGGCCCAATGATGCGATTGTGCATGATGGTGCACCAAACATTAACCTTTGGACTATCTCGTTGAAATTCCCTTGTCTCATGAGGCTTGTCTGATCCCCAAATCCTGACATTGTTCCTCTTCAATTTTCCTGAGACATGAAAGGTTGCCTCATCACTAAAATAGACACGTTTGAGGAAGTGTTCGTCTTCACTAAGGCAGTGCAGAAAACTCTTTCCTTTGGGGTTTATCATTTGGTTTGAGAGCCTGCAGAAGTTGCACTTCGAATTCATAGAGACGCAACTTCTTGTACCAAACTTTTTGAATTGTTGATCGAGGTAATTGTAGATTTCTGGAAGCAGTACTGTTGGATTTACTAGAAGGGCTACCAACAAATGCTTCACGAACACGATCAACATTCTCATCACATGTTCTGGGACGACCAGTTCTCTGTTTATTCAACACACTCCTTGTCTCTATGGGGTGGAAGAGAATAAAAGGGGAAAATATATCTTTTTCTTTTCTCTTTCTCTTTGGAAATACTTTATAAGATTCCTCTATGTACTGTGGTTACATAAAAACATAATATATGTCCTTTTTTTTTTCTTCTTCTCTTTTTTTTTTCCCTTTTTTTCTAGCAGGGAATATATAACATAAAATAATATAAGTTAAATTATATAAGTTAAAAATAAAATAAAATGTATAACATTAACATGTATTTGTCCTGTTCTATGTAAGGTTGCCGTCCCATGGCCGAGTGGTTAGCATGCTTGGCTACTGATCTAAGGGACCTGGGTTCGAGCCCCGGGTAAGGCATGGATGTATGTATCGTTTTTCTGCTGAGGTCCTTGCCATCCTCTCAGACCTTCTACTATGGCATATAAACTGACAGGCTCCTGTCAGACCTCTGTGGCAAGCAGCTGCTTGAGGGGGTATTTATTTTTATTTATGTAAGGTGCCTTTCCACTTCCCTTAAACTTATACTGTGTTCCCAAATAGATTTCACTTCTACGTCTTGGGGCCCACATTCCATCTGTTCCCTCTCCTTCCCTCCTGCCTTAGCGGGCAACTCCTGATTCCTTATACATACACAGCCAGCTTGTATTCCATCCCCCCTACTGCCTCCCATTCTCCCCGGCTTGCAACCCAGGCTAATAGCCTCTTCTACCCAGCGGAAATAAGTTAATCCGCTTCCACCGGAGACAAAACAGGAAATGCTGCAATATATACACTACACTCTGACCCCACTGAGCTGGGAAGGACATACACACATACTGTCGTTAACCCTTTCACGACTAAGGGAAACATTTTTTCCCATTTTAAAATTGGTGATTGTCGTATTTTATTATAACCTTATCTGCATTTTTTATACAGAATGTCAAAATAGAACGTATGCCGAACGCAATTCGTAAACGAGAACGTTTAGAAAGCAAAAACATAACTGTCAGGACACATAATATATGTACTAGGTGCAATGTCCATCTTTGCCTCACTACCAAAAGAAATTGCTTCGCAGAATATCATAATTAGCACATCATTTTGTATAGTAATTTTATTTCATAATTTTGTATTATTTTAGTTAACATTTTGTTCTAATAAACCAATAAATAAAAGACATTGCATAATAAACCTAACTATAATTTGTGTTACCTTTATAGTCCATTGGGAAAAATATTTCCCACAAAATTCCAAAAAAACTACACATTGTTATGTATTTTTCTTATGATTTTTATTTATTTTACGTCTAAGCAAACTAAAATAAACAGTTACAGACTAATATTTACTCTTAGAAACCTTATGGTCCTGAAAGGGTTAAGGCTATCGAGTCTCACCAAACCCAGAGCAATGGACCGGCGGTCGTCTCCACACCCTGTTTTACGTGGTCTGGTGTTGGTCCACTGGGCAAGACATCTAAATTAATGACGGTATATGATTTGGATGCTGCAAGTAGGGAACGGTTTATGGGGTGGGAAGGTAGACTAGTGATATGAAACGGATAATAAAGGACCAAATATTATATAGTATTGATAGCACAGAATGATATTTAAACTAAATAATTGATGGTATGAAATTTACAGGTGGTGACAATCGAATATATAGGCATATGGGGGGGGGGATGAGTTCTGATGTAAAGGGAATCTAGTGTCACCTGTTTTAGACAACATATAAAGCTGATTTAAAAATAATTTTGGTTTAAGCTTCACATGCTTGAGGGAGGGAATGGGGTGTGGGTTGGTTGGGTTGACTAGTGATATGGTTTGGGTTGGGTTGTTTTACCTCTGAGCGGTAGTTTTTTGCACACCATGGGCTAAATGCCAGATCACATGGACCCCGAAGGCTCAGAAAAGGATGGGGGAGGGGACCCATTGGAACAGCTGTTGGGAGACATATGGTAGCCTCCCGTCAAGGCCATCCAGCGTGTTCTTTAAAGTTGGATTGTTTTACCTCTGAGCGGCACTTTTTTGCACACCATGGGCTAAATGGCCAGGTCACAAGGACCCCGAAGTCTCAGAGAAGGTTGGGGGAGGAGACACAATGGAACAGCTGTTGCGAGACAGATGGTAGCCTCCCATCAAGGCCATCCAGCGTGTTCTTTAACGTTGGATTGTTTTACCTCTAAGCGGCACTTTTTTGCACACCATGGGCTAAATGGCCAGGTCACAAGGATCCCGAAGGCTCAGAGAAGGTTGGGGGAGGGGACCCACTGGAACAGCTGTTGGGAGACAGATGGTAGCCTCCCGTCAAGGCCATCCAGCGTGTTCTTTAACGTTGGGTTGTTTTACCTCTGAGCGGCACTTTTTTACACACCATGGGCTAAATGGCCAGGTCACAAGGACCCCGAAGGCTCAGCGAAGGTTGGGAGAGGGGACCCACTGGGACAGATGTTGGGAGACAGATGGTAGCCTCCCGTCAAGGCCATCCAGCGTGTTCTTTAACGTTGGGGTGTTTTACCTCTGAGCGGCTCTTTTTTGCACACCATGGGCTAAATGACCAGGTCACAAGGACCCCGAAGGCTCAGAGAAGGTTGGAGGAGGGGACTCACTGGAACAGATGTTGGGAGACAGATGGTAGCCTCCCGTCAAGGCCATCCAGCGTGTTCCTTAACGTTGGATTGTTTTACCTCTAAGCGGCACTTTTTTGCACACCATGGGCTAAATGGCCAGGTCACAAGGACCCCGAAGGGTCAGAGAAGGTTGGGGGAGGGGACCCACTGGAACAGCTGTTGGGAGACAGATGGTAGCCTCCCGTCAAGGCCATCCAGCGTGTTCTTTAACGTTGGGTTGTTTTACCTCTGAGCGGCACTTTTTTGCACAACATGGGCTAAATGGCCAGGTCACAAAGACCCCGAAGGCTCAGAGAAGGTTGGGGGAGGGGACTCACTGGAACAGATGTTGGGAGACAGATGGTAGCCTCCCGTCAAGGCCATCCAGCGTGTTCTTTAACGTTGGAATATTTTACCTCTGAGCGGCACTTTTTTGCACACCATGGGCTAAATGGCCAGATCACAAGGACTCCGAAGGCTCAGAGAAGGCTGGGGGAGGGGACTCACTGGAACAGATGTTGGGAGACAGATGGTAGCCTCCCGTCAAGGCCATCCAGCGTGTTCTTTAACGTTGGAATATTTTACCTCTGAGCGGCACTTTTTTGCACAAAATGGGCTAAATGGCCAGGTCACAAGGACTCCGAAGGCTCAGAGAAGGTTGGGGGAGGGGACTCACTGGAACAGCTGTTGGGAGACAGATGGTAGCCTCCCGTCAAGGCCATCCAGCGTGTTCTTTAACGTTGGATTGTTTTACCTCTAAGCGGCACTTTTTTGCACACCATGGGTTAAATGGCCAGGTCACAAGGACCCCGAAGGCTCAGAGAAGGTTGGGGGAGTTGACCCACTGGAACAGCTGTTGGGAGACAGATGATAGCCTCCCATCAAGGCCATCCAGCGTATTCTTTAACGTTGGGTTGTGTTACCTCTGAGCGGCTCTTTTTTGCACACCATGGGCTAAATGGCCAGGTCACAAGGACCCCGAAGGCTCAGAGAAGGTTGGGGGAGGGGACCCACTGGGACAGATGTTGGGAGACAGATGGTAGCCTCCCGTCAAGGCCATCCAGCGTGTTCTTTAACGTTGGGTTGTTTTACCTCTGAGCGGCACTTTTTTGCACACCATGGGCTAAATGGCCAGGTCACATGGACCCCGAAGGCTCACAGAAGGTTGGGGAAGGGGACCCACTGGGACAGATGTTGGGCGACAAATGGTAGCCTCCCGTCAAGGCCATCCAGCGTGTTCTTTAACGTTGGATTGTTTTACCTCTGATCGGCTCTTTCTTGCACACAATAGGCTAAATGGCCAGGTCACAAGAACCCCGAAGTCTCAGAGAAGGTTGGGGGAGGGGCCCCACTGGAACAGCTGTTGGGAGACAGATGGTAGCCTCCCTTCAAAGCCATCCAGCGTGTTCTTTAACGTTTGATTGTTTTACCTCTGATCGGCTCTTTCTTGCACACAATGGGCTAAATGGCCAGGTCACAAGAACCCCGAAGGTTCGGAGAAGGTTGGGGAAGGGGACCCACTGGGACAGATGTTGGGAGACAGATGTTAGCCTCCTGTCAAAGCCATCCAGCGTGTTCTTTAACGTTGGGTTGTTTTATTTCTGAGCGGCACTTTTTTGCACACCATGGGCTAAATGGCCAGGTCACATGGACCCCGAAGTCTCAAAGAAGGTTGGCGGAGGGGGACCCACTGGAACAGCATTTGGGAGACAGTTGGTAGCCTCCCGTCAAGGCTATCAAGCGTGTTCTTTAACGTTGGGATATTTTACCTCTCAGCGGAACTTTTTTGCACGCATCGGGCTAAATGGCCAGGTCACATGGACCCCGAAAGCTCAGAGAAAGTTGCTGGAGGGAACCCACTGGAACAGCTGTTGGGAGACAGATGGTAGCCTCCGGTCAAGGCCATCCATCGTGTTCTTTAACGTGCACAGTTTAGACTCTCCCACACACGGGGCCACGGCTTAACGTCCCATCCGACGAACGGCGGCGTTTCCAAGCCCATCGGTGTCCCCTACTGACCGTGGGCAGGGCGGTACGGTTTGGGTAGTGGGGAGCCAAATATCATATAGCATTGGTAACACAGATTGAAATTTTAATTAAATTATTAGAGTTATGAATATTACAAGCTAAATAGTAGCACATTGATATTCTGATGGAGGCGGGTGGTGGTGTTGTGGGGGTGGAGAGAGGGGGACCAGATATCACCTTTTACAGATAACACAAAAGTTTAACTAAAAGTAATTTTGGATGTTGAGTTGAATAATGATATGATTGAAATGTGGGGAAACTAGTATTATATAGTACAGATGGCATTGAAGGTATTTAAATGGGTCATTCATGGTATAAATATTATAGATTAGGGTAAATTTTACGATGAGAATAGTGGGGAGCCTAATATCACATATTATAAATAATACAGAAAGTTAAATCAGATGTATTTTAGCTTAGTGCTTTATAAGCTAGAGGGACAGAATGGTAAAGGGGGTGGATAGAGATGGATATGATAGAAAGCAGACAATAAAGGTCCAAATATCACCTAGAACAGTTAACATTGATTGATTTTAAATTGAATAATACAATGTAACAAATCACAAATTGTATAGTAGCAAATGGCTATTTTGATGGAGGGGGGGGGGGGAGGGGCAACTAGTGTTATGATGTGGAGTGAAAGGAACTCGATATCACCATTTATAGACAATGCAAAAGTTTAATTAAATGCAACTTTGGATATTGCTTGGATGTGGGAGGCAGGGAATGTTTGATGGGGTGGTGAGGTGGACAACTGAAATGATTTCGAATTTTCACCCTTTATAGATAATACAGATAGCTAAAAGTGATTTTGGTGTATGATATAGATGCATGATGGATGGAATGGTTAATGGGGTGCTGAGGTTGACTATCGATAGGATCTGAAAAGTTATAAATCAAATCTCGAATAGTATTAATAGCACAGAATAACATTTAAATAAATATTTAAAGTAAGAATTTTTCAAGTTAATTGTGGCCAATAGATATTTGGTTGGGGGGGAGTCTAAAGTTATGGTGAAAAAAAAAGAAAAAAGGAAAAAGAAAGGGGGGAGAAGGGGGATGAGGGGGAGAGAAGAAAGGAAAAAGAAAAAGAAAAGGGAAAAGAAATGAAAGGGGAAGGATGGAAATGGAAGGAAAAGCAGGAACCATTATCTCACCTAATATCAAATTTAATTAACCTCTCTAACTATTCTCTGCAGAGTATTCAGCAATATGTGAACATCTATTCTTTTCGAAACCCTTGCCTTACACCCTCCCTCTATGCTTCATTCTGATCTAGTCTCTCACTTGCCATGTCATGTGCATCAGTTGGGACTCAGGGAAGCCTGGGTCCTCGCTGTCTTGCTTTCGCCTGGCCTGCTCCACTGCCTTGGTGGGTGGTGGGGGTGGGCCAAGCCGGCTTCAGTCCCCCTAAGGCACACGGGCCCCCGTTGGCCTTCTCCCCTTCTGTTGCTGACTAGGCCTGGCGTAGTCACCCTATATCGGACCTTGGTCTGCGTCCCAGGTAACTACAGCATATTGCTAATCATGTTCACTCCTTTTTTCCGACATACTTATTCTCATTCTGAACTTGTCTTCACCTAACCGTGTCACGTGCTTCAGTGGGGATGCAGGGAAACCTGGGTCCACACTGCTCTGCTTTCGGCCGGACTGCTCCACTGCCTTGGTGGGAGGTGGGGGTCTGGGGCGAGAGCCCTGACCGGCATCACTCCTTCCGGGCCGTTTCTGCCCCTTTAGGTTCGCGGGCTCCCGTTGACCTTTCCCCCTCTCTTTGCAGGCGGGGTCCAGTGGAGTAACACTGCACAGGACCTTTGCCTCCCATCCCCAGGGGGCGGGGGTGGCTCAGATGTAGTCGGTAGTGCGCCAGCCGGTAGTGCGCCAGGCTCGTAATCTGTAGTTCCCAGGTTCGAGTCCCAGCTGGGTCAGCATTGAGATTTATCTCCGCAAAATTCTCCGCCCTGTCCACGGTCAATAGGGGACACCGATGGGCTTGGAAAGGCCGCCGTCCGTCGGATGGGACGTTAAGCTGTGGCCCCGTATGCGGGAGAGCCATACCCTGTGCACGTTAAAGAACACGCTGGATGGCCTTGACGGGAGGCTACCATCTGTCTCCCAACAGCTGTTCCAGTGGGTTCCCTCCCCCAACTTTCTCTGAGCCTTCGGGGTCCATGTGACCTGGTCATTTAGCCCATGGTGTGCAAAAAAGTGCCGCTCAGAGGTAAAACAACCCAACCCAACCCATCCCCAGGAACCGCATCTCTTCTTACCGCACTCTTTCCTATCATCCTACCCTCCTACTACCATAAGCTCAAATTAAGTATAAAAATGTATACTTATAATAAATGGATTAATTTAGGTCAATTACTGTACACTATAACAAATGGCTTGGATTAAGTAATGCCTTATATACCATATTGGTCTCAAAATTCAAAATCTGTCATCGGTGTTTGGCTTGCCATATTTAGATCAAATTATTATTGGATTGGCATTCCCAATTAGACATGCGCTCTAAATTCTAAAAGTCTTCCCACGCACCTCAATGATTAAAAACCCAGACACATACTGATTTTCAGCAACGGTCAAGCTCATAACAACAGGTCCTTTCTCTGCTGTTCCACAGCACAAGGTTTTTACATTGAATGTTTTGCTCGACGGTGGATGGCGGTAAATGGCATTTCCCACAAGATGTACTGCTGTCTATGTACAGTGGAACATCGGGGCTTGTCATACAATTTATCACAATTGTCTCTATGGGGCTGGGGTGTCTCAGTCGGTAGCGCGCCAGGCTCGTAATCTGCAGTTCCCAGGTTCGAGTCCCAGATGGGTCAGCGTTGAGATTCATCTCCGCAAAATTCCCCGCCCTACCCACGGTCAGTAGGAGACACCAATGTGCTTGTAAGGCCGCCGTTCGTCGGATGGGACGTTAAGCCGTGGGTCCGTGTGCGGAAGAGTCATACCCTGTGCACGTTAAAGAACACGCTGGATGGCCTTGTCGGGAGGTTGCCATCTGTCTCCCAATAACAGTTCCGGTGAGTCCCCTCTCCCAACGTTCTCTGAGTCTTCGGGGTCCTTTTGACCTGGCCATTTAGCCCATTGTGTGCAAAAAAGTGCCGCTCAGAGGTTAAACAACCAACAAACCCTGTCTCCATGAACTTCTTGTGCCACGCGCGAATAATCGAACGTGATGGTGGATTTCTTTCACACTTAGTCCTGAAATTTCTCTGAACTTGCGTATCTGATTTTGTTTCCATAAACTAGGCCACCAATGTGCCTTTTCTTGAGGGTTCGCCATTTTCAATAGTTACCACTAATTATCAGTTGTTATGCCACTTATCTGAAACAGAAAATATATATATTAAAACTTTGATATTACAAAAATTTAAAACTTTCGGAGGCTTTGTGGACATCCTGTATTTAGCATTTGAAATGCCAACAGAAAATTACTTTTTAATGTAAATGCATCATTTATAATATCATTTCTGTAAATCATGAAAATATTTCTATTACAGCTTTCGCAATACCTTTTTTTCATTTAATATTCAAAATTGTAATTAAAAAAGCAAATCTACCCATTTTTATTGCTTAGGAAGTTCTAATGTGATTCAAATTCAATTTCTTCTACAATTTATCAGAAATGTTTTATTACTCCCATTTCTGAAATAAATTAATAGAACATTTATAACATAATAAAATTCAATTTATTCACACATTTTAGATTACTACTTTCGAAATAAGAATCATGGAAAACAACATGGTATTTAAAAATTTTCAGACAACTTTTGAACATATTGAGATCTACCTTTGCATACCTCGTCATCCTCCTCATCCTCCTCAAGCAGCCATGAACTACGGAGGTGCAACCAGACCGTTCAATTTCGTTCTCCAAGCATATCTGTCATCAGCTACAAAAACTTGTAGTCATTTCTATTTCGATTACTTCTTCTGGCAGATTTTTTCTTGTAGCAGCTGCCAAGTATTTTTAAACTATTAGTAATAATAATAAACTACTTTATCATATATAGATATACAATAATCATTTATATTTCAACTGAGTTATTTTTGCAGCACATTTTTTTAAGTAGCTGAAAAATAACATTAAACGTAAATATTGCTAATTATTAAACTTCTAAAACTATTTGATCACATATTTGGATCATTCATTGTTTTTTTCATTCAACTCTTACTATTCACAAATTATCACATGCAAAGATTTGAAATTCTTACCTAAGCAAGTACCATAGTAAATTCACAGTACTGTCCTAAGACAATGTGTTTCATTAAAAAACTGATTGATCTAAAACAATTAATACATACTTTATGTCCATTTTATGTTTAAACAAAAAAAATCAAAATGACTTTTTCTTAGCAGTTCCCAACACAGAGCACGTTATTCTGAAAATGCTGAATATAGCTTTGTCATGTTCACTGCCACAATGCTAAGAAAATTTGGGTCTTCTAGGCCATGCCATTTTCTTGTATTTAGCTCAAAATACCACGAATATTTAATAATTAAATTACGTCAAAAAACTTTTTTTTAAAAAACACCACCTTTTAAACGTGATTCACGTGTTTACAGCGTCGCCTATAGGACAAACATTTTCATACTGGGCTATGCGGTGAATACATAAACATGATTCGCACTGCATTAGGCTTAAAAATTAAAGCCTAGTAATAAGGATTGGGTTGTTTTACCTCTGAGCGGCACTTTTTTGCACACCATGGGCTAAATGGCCAGGTCACAAGGACCCCGAAGGCTCAGAGAAGGGGGGGGAAGGGGACCCACTGGAACAGCTGTTGGGAGACAGATGGTAGCCTCCCGTCAAGGCCATCCAGCGTGTTCTTTAACATGCACAGGGTATGGCTCTCCCGCACACGGGGCCACGGCTTAACGTCCCATCCGACGGACGGCGGCCTTTCCAAGCCCATCGGTGTCCCCTACTGACCGTGGGCAGGGCGGGGAATTTTGCGGAAATAAATCTCAACGCTGACCCAGCTGGCACTCGAACCTGGGAACTACAGATTACGAGCCTGGCGCGCTACCGACTGAGCCACCCCCGCCCCCCTAGTAATAAGGTAACCTATTGCATTGCAAATGGAATTTTGCTGCTTTGTTTATGGGGCAACACTTTCGTATCGCCCATAAGCCATTCATTATAGCATGAATTATGGTTGACCTATACAGCCCCATTTAAAAAAACCTAGATGCGAAGCAAATATGATTTGAGTGCCATAGTAGTCTGGAACAAGTGCAAATCTTACGATTCCTACGGCAATCGACATGTTAAACATCTGTAAAATGACCCTTTAGCTTTGTTCCCTAATTAACTGAATTTGGTACCAGTTCCTGTCAAATTTTTCTCTATCCATTTCCGAAATTTACACCACCTACTTCATGTAGTAGTGTAGAAACAACATCACAAAACAGAACCTAATTTAAAGGGTCAGTTCATAAGGGCTGAGGTTAGGAAAGGGGCAGTTGTTAGTGTGTTTTCTTTAAAATGCAGAGGTTATGTCCCTCCTGTACATGGGGCCACAACTTTGCTTCTCAGCTAATGGATGAATACCATTCCAAATCCATTAGTATCCTTTTGTAACTTAAATATAGGTTGAGAGGAAATTAATATCAGTACTGACACAGGTCAAGTTCAAACATGGGAGCTAAAGATTACGAGCCTAGTGCACTAATGAGGATAAGACAAGTGGGGTTTCTCAATTACTAAAATATTCCACAGAGAGGTCAAAATGATATTCTATATGGAACAAGGATTGCATTTTTTTTTTTAAATCTATTTCTAGTGTTGAAATAGGGGCTAAAATAAAATTATACAAAGATACTTGTTTTGGATTTCAAAGAAGGTAAACAAGTTTGATTTCATAAAAGATGGAATTTCTTTTTGTGTAAGGAGAAAGGCTTTATACTCCTTGGGATGATATCCCATGGTACTTGACTCAGTGGACAAAGCACCTGAGATGTTATTTTGGCAATAGGTGTGTTTCATACTCAAGGCAAAAAATAATGTTTTTGGCAAAAGTGCACTTCACGGTCCTCGGCAGCCTTTTTTTTTTAAGCAACGTAAGAAACAGTCTTTTACGATGTTTTCCACGACCCCCCAGACCCTAACCCAAACAGGGGTATCTAGAAAAATGATTATTTTTTTCCGTTACCATAGTAACGATAACTCGCGTTTACGTCAAAAGCAACGTAGCGAAAAAATTCTCGAATTCCTTTCCCCCATTAAAAAACATTCGTCACCACCATGAATTGCAAAAAAGAAATAAAATCATGGGGAAAATAATCCCCATAAAGTCACAAACCAACAATTGCCTTCCAACTTATTACAAATCCTTCCAATCATCTCCCCCCTACGCTTTTCTTAATATTTAAAACTCAACATAAATATATTTCCGTAAACAAAATCCTTAAAGAAATCACTCATAGAAAAATTACCCTAAATAGAACATCAAAATTAATCTCAAACTCGAATCTTAAAAACATGAAATTCGGGAATTCCACGCCGATCTCCATTAGAAAAAAGCCCCGACACTAAATAAACTCATCGGAGACAACACATACCGAAAAACAGGAAAATCGGAAACAGTGCACCACCCCTCCGAATTGTAAAAAGTCCCTGAAACTAAATAATACCATCAAAATAACAAAAAAACCCGTTCCGGACGATTCGTCTAATGCCGATTGGTGCAAAGGTATGTTTCGTCCAATGCAGTGCCGTTTCCAAGGGGGTGGGGAGAATCGGGCAAAGCCCCCCCTTCCCGTAGAGCCCGAAGAAGAACGGCGAAATATTATATATTAAATCTATTATGTTAATATTATTTGTTATTTTATACGAAATCGATTTTATTATTGCGGGAAAAATTAATTTACTAAATTGCTTTTGTGTCCAAAAGAAAAAGAATTTAGGAAAAGAACAGGTTATTTTTCTGCCTAAAGGCCTACTAAACTTGTGAAATCTATTTTTTCGCCAGTGGACTAGCGAAAATCTGGTTGCCAGATTTCTAAAAAATCGTTACCAGATATTATTTCTGAATTCGGTAATCAACCATAGTATTCGGATATTTTTTTGAGCGACTGTGAAACCGATTGTCTAAGGGAGACAATTCGTCTGTTCCCAAAGGGTTATAAATCATTCTTTATACATGTATCATGCATATATTACTCGTCATTAGTTTTAATTTACCTTCATACTGTAAAGGTAAATTATGAAAATTTTAAGCATCATTAAGTACCTTATAAAAATAAAAATTCCCTCAAGCAGCTGCTTGCCACAGAGGTCTGACAGGAGCCTGTCAGTTATACGCCATAGCAGAAGGTCTGTGAGGATGGTGGGTTCTCAGCAGAAAAACAACAAAAACAGCCTTACCCGAGGTTCCAACCCAGGATACGGAATTCAAATTCCAGTTCTTCAGCTCTACTTAATAGATAATGAAGATACTAATTCCTGAATGATACTACTACTAAGATATGATGGATATATCATCCATCATATTAAGATATGATGGATGAAACGTGAATACTTCATCAATGTTGCGTTGCACAACCTTCACTATTTGCATCTCCTTTCAAATCATTTTATGGGATTTTGAATGTCAATTTATTATTCAACAAGGCAAATATCACTATAGTAATTATCTAACACTTCACCAATTAAAAAAAAAAACTGAAAAAACTGCTTACCACTATTCAAGAGTATACAGTAGTACACGTCATCCAGGAACAATTGACAACTGCAAATTCTTTGGATGATAAAAATTTAATTCCAGCATATTTCTGCATATTTACAAAACATCCAAACTGATATTTGATACAGGTTCTTTCATAACCAATAAATATACTTTATGCTATATGGATTATGCGTATAAAACCCATACTCAATCTACTGCCAATTTCATTTCTATTAACTTATTTCTACATATAATTTTAACTGCAAATTATACAACGTAAACAAATCTGCTGCATTACTTTTTGTATTATTAATTTTTTAATACATTCAGTGACTAAATACTTAGAACTAGAGGTGGGATTGACATTAAAGCCTTTTCTATATAAAAATCTTTATGTTCTATATAACAATTTCATTATTAAATGTCTAGGAATTCTTTCATATCAAATCTGCCAAAGACTCGTACAATTAGATTGATACGAAATGCATTTATTGTTAGTATAGATATACATATATTGCTATTACAGTGTGATAATCAACCCTCATTAATGTCCAATTCATTAAAATTGAAACAGTGGAATCCCAAATGTACTCATGTCGAGATTTTTCTTTGGTAACTGTTGTGCGCACCTCGCTGTTCCAAGCACTTTTGTACTTGTATGGAGAAATATAAAAGCTTAAATGCATGTTTGTGTTGCGTTGTGTTTCCAGCATAATGAAATTACGGATCATTCCCTTAATTAGAAAATGAAGTCCGCTATAAATTCCCAGGCCGTCTCCTTAGGGGAAGAAGTCTTATGATGAATTCCAATGACGAAAAAAACTCAGGTTTATGAAAAAAAAGTAAAAAGATTATTTAATGAGACAAAAGTAATCTAAAATTACAGGCAGTAAACAATTAATTTTTCAAACCAATGGAACATAAGATTAAAATGCAACCAAATGAACTATCGAACCCCTTTAAATTTAAATCTTTAAAGTAAAATTTAGGGTTGGGTTGGGTTGTTTTACCTCTGAGCAGCACTTTTTTGCACACCATGATCTAAATGGCCAGATCACATGGACCCCGAAAGCTCAGAGAAGGTTGGGGGAGGGGACCCAGTGGAACAGCTGTTGGGAGAAAAATGGTAGCCTCCCGTCAAGGCCATCCAGCGTGTTCTTTAACGTGCACAGGGTATGGCTCTCCCGCACACGGTTCCACGGCTTAACGTTCCATCCGACGGACGGCGGCCTTTCCAAGCCCATTGGTGTCCCCTACTGTCCGTGGGCAGGGCTGGGAATTTTGCAGAGATAAATCTCAACGCTGACCTAGCTGGGACTCGAACCTGGGAACTACAGATTACGAACCTGACGCGCTACCGACTGAGCCACCCCCCTCCCCGTAAAATTTAGGATGGCAACCTTTAAATGAAAGGAAGGATTGGCGTACCGTGTTTATATGTCGTCCTTAGTTCGTCCGAGAGCTGCATAGGATCAGGAGATAGAGGTTGTGGTCAGCGACGCTTCAGTTCTTATTGGGGGGGGGGGGGTCATCTTATGGCGCCTTTTGCCAAAGAAGGGGAATTTCTTCGTCGAAGAGATATTGATGTGGGGACGGTCCCTAAGTGTCAAGTGGGAGTTTCCTGGGGTTATCTCCTAATGGGTGGGACGGTCGCTTAGCTGCAGGTCAGAGTTCGCTCTTCAAGACCATCAGATAGTGAGGAATCACAAACTCAGTTCAACACCGTTCACAAAACCACTCACTGACAGAGATTTCCTTGCCTCGATGCATTAAGTCCCACGTGCCTGCCCATGCATGCTATACTTCTTCTGTCTGCTCGGAATCCGGGGCGGGGGTGGCTCGGTCGGTAGCGCGCCAGGCTCGTAATCTGTAGTTCCCAGGTTCGAGTTCCAGCTGGGTCAGCGTTGAGATTTATCTCCGCAAAATTCCCCGCCCTGCCCACGGTCAGTAGGGGACACCGATGGGCATGGAAAGGCCGCCGTTCGTCGGATGGGACGTTAAGCCGTGGCCCTGTGTGCGGGAGAGCCATACCCTGTGCACGTTAAAGAACACGCTGGATGGCCTTGACGGGAGGCTACCATCTGCCTCCCAACAGATGGTCCAGTGGGTCCCCTCCCCCAACGTTCTCTGAGCCTTCGGGGTCCATGTGACCTGGCCATTTAGCCCATGGTGTGCAAAAAAGTGCCGCTTAGAGGTAACACAACCCAACCCAAATCTGCTCGGAATGCGCTAAGTTATTATCGAATTCGATTTGAGCATTAAACAGTCTCAAATTGGCCTCATTCGTTACGATCTATCACTCACTTCCGATGTTTCCTATATTTCAATACATTTCCGATACTTGATCTGCCTGGGGCAATAAAGAGTTATGGCTGCCCCATGCTTCTACTCGTTCCGAGAGTAACTAATGCTATCTGCTATGCACAAAATCTCGGATCTAATTGACGTCCTCCTCTACTTCGCTAGCCATTTCCCAGGCTCCTTCTCCCTTTAGTTTATTATATTAGTTTATTTTTATATTATATAGTTATATAAATATAATAATAATAACGAACTTAACAGTCATAAAAAACCACCCAGGAGGTCTGCCTCTGTGCTAGATGTTGACATCGCCGCTTGGAAGAAGGGGATTTCTCGTTGGTGGGTATAAACAGAGAACGATGTTGTCCAGTTCTAAGTCTAAATTTGCGCATGGATACGATTTCGTGGTGGCGTTTTCCGTGTGAAGACGCATTTTAGCTGTTTGCATTTACTCGCACCACCAGACAATTCCGTGTCTGACCTTTATTATATTATAGTTTATATTATAATATTATATGTATTGATGTCTAGTTTCGAGGAGTCTGAGTGCCGTGTTCTTTATCGGAAAGGGTTTCCTGGATGTGAAAAAATGAGCACTTGGTGTAATGTGTGTGTGGACTTTCGTCTGCAGCTGTGAATTCCGTCTTTCCCTCCTAAAGTGTAACTCACGTGGCACCCTGTTCGTCTGTTCCCTCTGTATTGGTAAAATCTCAATTAAGTGACAAACTGAAAAAAGAATCCTTAAGCGTGATGCAAATCAGAACATAACAATAACCTCCTTTCTGAATTTGGTAAGATAGGAAAATTGAACAGCTTGGAAAGCCCAACATCCACTTGGATGGACATTAAGTTCTAGACTGGAGAACAGGACAGGACTTACGCATGCGCTAACTAAGCTGTAACTTAGGGCCTCACAATTAGAGTGGTCTAAAAAATTGGGTACGAAGTTTTCTGGCACGATATTTTTTATATATAGATTAATCTGTTGTGCAAACTTTGTTCATCTCACTTTTACACGGTTACCATTGCATACCAATGTTTTTCCCATATTTCGTGTTTAGCTTTCAATGCTCCCTTCAATAAGAATAACAATTTTATATCTCAACTTTCGAAATTTTTGGTGCCACTTAAGCTTACCACAGCTGAGAGTCTCAGAAGGTCAAAGTCCGGCCCTGCTGTTGAGCCTGACTTGTAAATACAGTATAAAAGAAATAGTTTCAATCACGAATGGTCATCAGTAGTCAGGATATAGTAGGAGAAATGTTTCATTACTTCCAATTCTCAATCGATTCTGAATGGTTAGTGCTCAACGATGAATGCTAGAGTCCAGATTAATCAATAGGGCCGCAGGATTTTCAAGTGCCCTTTTGGCTGTAATTCTGTCTCATTTCTTGAATGAATTGTTACATATATGTTACTCTTAGTTAAATTTTTATTTCCTATTATATTATGATATGATAACTACCCCTTGAAAACATCTGCTTTTATATTGTACTTATTTGTAAAAGTATCCTAGTCATACCAAAGAAGTTGAGCCCTAAAAACATTGTTTGAATTTCCTTAGTACATCCCTGTATACAATGGATCTCCTTTCCCTATCTTTTTTCAGCCATTGATCTTTGTGACGTGGCGATTTAGCCATTAGGTGTCGAAACTTAATGCCACTCAGAGGTAAAACAATCTATGGTTAAAATATTTTTAAGTCATTTTTACTAAAGACTACATTATTTATATTAAAATCATAACTTTTTTTTACTTAACTCTATTTTTAACTTTTATTTGTTCATAACTACATTTTTTACAATTCATTTGTAATATCTGAATTTTTTTTTTTTCAGAAGCAATATTTCTCTTAAAATTCAATAAAATATTACGATATTTGAATGTAAAATATAATTTGAAACCAGGTTAATTGTAACACGATTTGGAGTGTATATAAAACCATAAATGTTCGACATTGAGAAAGTTTAAACGTTACTTGATTTTTACTTTAACAGTATATAACTTATTACTATTTTAAACATATTTATTAAAAAATATAAATTTAAAATTTAAAAATTCCTGTCTTCCTATAGGGCTCTAAAAAGTAGAAAATAAACCTAAAGCCTATCAATGGTGCAATCAGTCACTGAGTTCGTATTCGCTTCAAAGAAAGATAGATTCCTATCTTCCTATCTTCCTTTAAAGCGAATACGAATTCTGTGACGGATTACACCATCGATATGCTTTAGGTTTATTTTCTACTTTTTAGAGCCCTATAGGAAGAAGGTATTATTTAAAATTTTCAAATTATATTTTTTCTGTTTTCACTAAATCAATTTAAAAACCTTCATTTGATATACGCCCTATAACTATCGAGCACATTTACCCCCCTTTTGAAGTCATGCTTGAGACAACTCACGACACTGGAGACGTCACAAGCTTTAATTTGAGACACAACTCGTTAAAGTCGAGGGGCGGGGGTGGCTCAGTCGGTAGCGCGCCAATCTGGTAGTCTGTAGTTCCCAGGTTTGAGTCCCAGCTGGGTCAGCGTTGAGATTTATCTCCGCAAAGTTCCCCGCCCTGTCCACGGTCAGTAGGGGACACCGATGGGCTTGGAAAGGCTGCCGTCCGTCGGATGGGACGTTAAGCCGTGGCCCCGTGTGCGGGAGAGCCATACCCTGTGCACGTTAAAGAACACGCTGGATGGCCTTGACGGGAGGCTACCATCTGTCTCCCAACAGCTGTTCCAGTGGGTCCCCTCCCCCAACCTTCTCTGAGCCTTCGGGGTCCTTGTGACCTGGCCATTTAACCCATGGTGTGCAAAAAAGTGCCGCTCAGAAGTAAATCAACATTAGAGTCGAACCCCGAGAAAAGCCCCCCCCCCATTTTATCAGGGAATAATAATGGGGCCATAATTCGTAAAAGCATAATTATTCAAGTTTTCATTTGACACCAACTCATAAACAGGCCCTTGCGTTCGGAAGATAGAGCAGGATGACTTTCACCTTTCCCGTTTTTCAGGGGGAGCGTGACATCGGGGAGCAATTATTCATAACTTGTGACCTTTCCCATGTCAGTAGCTCTCATTTGACATAGAACGTGTTATTTTCCACAATCGTTTTCTAGAGATATAACGGAACAATTGTTTAATATTTCCCCTATTTTAGAGGGGGAAGAATGCATAAGGGGTCAGTTTTTCAGAGCCTAAACAGTCCCCTTCTTTCATTTGACACATAGGTCGTTACTAATGCACTCGTGTTCAGGAGATATATGGAAACAATTATTTTCTTGTTTTCCTCTTTTTTTTTAGACAAAGAAAGAACGGGGATTCAATTTTTCATAGCTTAGGGCATTTCACGCATCATAAGTTTTCATTTCACTTATAGCCTATTACTTTCGGCCTAGGCGTTCTGCAGATATAGCTTAAGAATAGTGTTCACATTTCTCCTTTTTAGGGGGGACGAAAGCACGGGGGTCAATTTTTCATAGCTTAGGACATTTCTCGCATCATATGTTTTCATTTGATGTGGGTTTCATTATTTTGATAATGTTTTTCATTTCATTGAATTCAGACGATGTTGGCAACATCGTTTGCCTCGAGCTATGTTGTGTATTTTATTGCCCTTGTATGTTTATTTTGATTTTTTAATATCCTATCATTTTCTCATTAGTTTTTCTTTTAGTCTTCAACGCTTTTTTATTTTCATATCGAAATCAGGAATTACAGAATTGCAGTATTTAGTAAATTTCTTTGAAGTAGAAATTACTAAGACATTGAATGTGTTGTAGATTTATAAGTGACATTCGAATCTGAAACTTGAGCATCAATTCTATATTATTATTACGTATTCTGGAGTGATACCATGTGAATGCTGTTTGCTGTTTATTGAAATATTGAGAGATAATTGATTGAAATTTTTGCTGTTTATCTGTTTTTTAATTCCCAGTTTCAAAAGTGTTAATTTGCTTTCAATATGAAGTTCTATAGATGTTCTGAATCAATTGTAGAAGATAAAGATTTTCTTATTTGCTATATGATAATAAATTCCATTATTGTTGTACTGGTATATCAAAAAAGAGTTATAAGAGATTTACTCGAAAAAAGAAAAATATTTGGAGATATTATAAGTGCAGTGCATTATCTTGTTCTGAAACCATGACACCTAATATGCATATGACATCTAATGTTGAAATAAATAAAGAGGCTAGAGAATCAGAAAAAAATTTCTAATGTGACCGAATCTTCCCTCCCCTGTATGATAAACAAATGTATACAAGAAGAATTAGAAATTTTTAATAAGGATATGTTTAATGAAATGTCCCAGATAAAAAGACTCTCTTAACTTCAACTCAGATTATTTAAAACAGTTAATGAGCACTATTGACATAAGGAAACAAGAAATTGAACATTTTAGGAAAGAAAATCAATATATTAATCATAATAACAGCAATCTTAAGAATCAAAAGAATAATATCGAACAATATTCAAGAAACTGGAACCTTGAGTTTGTTGGCATTTCAGAAGATAAAGAAGAGGATTTAACAGATATAGTTAAATATATAAGCAAGCGATTAAACATTACAGAAAAAATCGAACTCTCTGCTATTCACAGAGTGCCTACAACGATTGGATATAAAATTAAACCTACTATTGCACAAAATAGATACCGGGACCAAAGAAATAAATTTTTGAAATAACTTCATTTTGTCAACCAGATTCTTAATTTTATTAAGCACAATCATGGAAAGAAATTTACCTGGAACAGAGAGTAGGCTGATACCCCATATAGTTATCACAAGAACTGCGATCAACTTTTTTGAAATTAGGGATAACAATAGCTCTGGTAAAATCCTTAGTAACCATGCCTTTATCATAAAAGATATTCAGAATTTCAGTCATCCAAGTGGTAACAGAAACATTCCCAGCTCTAAACATTTCCGTAGTAATTTCATCTACAACTGGGGATTTATGAAGTTTAAGTTTCGAGACAACAGAAATAACTTCAGATTGTGTTATAGGACGAGCATTAAAGCCAGTTATGCATCTATCATCATTACAAACAATGGGAGTAGAACTAGCCACATTGTTCAAAACATCACTGAAATGCTCAGCCTACCTAGACATGACACAATCTTCACCTTCTATGACTTTACCTTGTTTATCCTTCAATCCATGTACACTTGTCCGTTTTCTACCACGCAAAATATTAACTATCTGGTACAGCTCTCTGCTGTTGTGCTGTCTAACTGCTTCCTCGGCTTTGTCAGCCAAGCAATCAAGCCAAAGATTCTTATCAGCAGATAACTGATCCTTTACACGTTTATTAAGCTCTTTGTAATCCTTTCTATTATAACTAGTAGGGTACTGATTAAGGACATTCCTGCAGTTCTTTCTTTCCGAAATAAGCTCAAGTGCCTTATCACTCAGATAATTCTGTCTCTTCAGCTCCTTTTTTCTTAAAAGAGTACTGTTAGTGTCCAAAAAAGCCTGTTTAAAATGATCCCATTCTTCCTCAACTTCAGTAGTAAGCATACCATGACTGTCATAATGACTAAGTAACCTATCATGGTAAGCTTTAGCTATAACTGGGTCTTTCAGAGCTTCAGTATCAAAAGTAAATTTTTTAACCTTAGCACAACACATTTTAAGTTTAAGTTGCAAGACACTTTTAACAAAGTAATGGTCAGAACCAATTTCAGCTCCCCTATATACCCTGGTATTCCTAACAGAACTAGCCCATTTGCTGTTAATTAATATATAATCAATCATATTCTTATGCAACCCATCAGGTGAAACCCATGTGTTCTTATGTATGTTACGGTGTTCGTAATAATTGTTTGTTATTCTGAATCAATTGAGTTTACTTACCTGTAGGAGACGTTGCCCATTGCCATTGCAGCTTCCAATAACAAAAGGGCCTATTACTCCTCCCCAAAGGGCAGAGTCAGTACCAACTTTGACATTGAAGTCACCTAGAATAAGAGTAATATCTCCTTTCTTGACAGAATTCAAAATATCCTGAAGTTGTTCGTAAAACCTATCTTTCTCATCCTCATCGGCATCCGCAGTGGGGGTATAACAGCAGATAACATTCAAGTCTTTAATGCCTTATTTATCAAGTTCTTAATAATTCATTTAATAATTCAAGACTTTAATGCCTTAAATTCAAGTCTTTAATGCCTAAAATGAAATTTTGCTGTAAGAAACCTTTCATTAATGCACTCATATCGTAGAAGAGCATCACTAGCATGTCTGCTGAGAATCACACCCACGCCTTGGTGATGCTTTCCATCCTCCCTCCCTGTAAAGGGAAATTTAAAGTTATTTTTAATTATCTCACCTTTACCTGTCCATCTGGTCTCTTGCAAGCCTAGAATACTTAGGTTATAGCTTTCGAATTCCTGCGTGAGGACATCAAGAGAATAATCTCTATGTAATGTCCTCACGTTCCACATTCCTGCAGAGAGAAAATGATTAGTAGGATTTTTAAAGAACTAGGTGTATTGAGATAGGTAGGGCCAACAATATCAAACAGCCCCCTGATCACAGGCATAGGTCAAAGTCCTGTTCCTCCTCCGCTAAAGGCCGAAGTCACCAATGTTGGTAGAAACATCAGGCACCACCTTTTCATGTGGGCTTTTTTAAGAGCCATATGGCCTGCCTTAGATACATTACTCCAGTTTAGGCTTGGCGATGCCCAACTAGCTAAGTAAGGTTCAGGTACCTGCGATGGCCTCTGATTAGTATTATCCACCAGCTGATATAAGGTATCCCATGCCTCTGTTCACTTTGGGCTGGTAACCCAGAAAAAAAACAGAAAACACAGTGGCAAATTCTCTCTCAACAGAGACCCACCAGTGCAGCAAGTCCAGGATCCATAATCAAACTCAAATCCATAAACAAGTCCGGTCTAGTAGGTGTAAATGGTCAGCACCAGGACCCTGTGAAGTTGACCACTCCTCAGCAGGTTTGAAAAAAAAGAAAAAAGTGGCCATAGATGACCAGATCAGTAGGCCATACTGAACTGGCAACCCTCCTCTTCCGTTCCCTTCCAAAAGAGAATATCTCTTTTGAAAGGTACTAACGGCATGCACCACGAGAAGGCGGGGACTGACATTAGGTGCTAGACCTGGCCGGTTCTGTGCATCATCACTAGGGATTGGTACACAGCTCTCTTTCCAGTTTATGTCTAGCTACCATTTACAGACCACTGAAATTAGAAATACATCAATCCATAATTAAAAAAATAAGAGTACGTGGTGCACATCTTTCACAACCATATTTGAATTCCAAAATTTGTTAAAAACCAACCTATTGAACGTCCCGTGGCAGATTGGTTAGCGTGCTTGGCTACTGATCTACGGGACCTGGGTTCGAGCCCGGGTAAGGCATGGATGTTCGTGTTGTTTTCTGCTGAGGCTCTACCATCCTCTCAGATCTTCTACTGTAGCATATAAACTGATAGGCTCCTGTCAGACCTCTGTGGCAAGCAGCTGCTTGAGGTGGTATTTATTATTTATATATTTATATATAAAAAAAAATTCAATTTATTGTCCAGTGTTATTAAACTTTATTCATTTCGTCTTAGGTTTAAAATTTTTTTATGTTATTATCTATATTTTAATGCCTGACCTTATATTTTCATTTCTAGATTGCAAAAGAAAGAATCCAAATTATTCTTCTGTGGACCTATATCAATTTATGTTAGTTGCAAATAATCACTTTGTTAATCCAAAAATGTATTTGAAAATGAGAGTTTAATTTTGGAAGATAAGGTTTTGTCTTCGTCTTTGGAAAATAATACTCTGTATACAAGAGAAAGCTGACGAAAAGTACGAGTTGTATATCAATGTAACTTAGAGCAAAGGATTAACAAAAATACTTCCCTTCTAAATGCTTTACGATATATTGATAACTGATATTAAAATCTTTGCGAATTCAGTGAAAGGATTTTAAGACCAGTGTGGCCATTTTCCACAGCAAATCGGAAAAACCATATGTATTAAATATCTGGTATATGAGTTTTAATAAGGAATTGCATTAAAAGAAAATATCTGATTTGTATCAGGAACACATTTGATCTCTGAAAGAATGTAAACAAAGATTTCAGAAAGCAGATTGAACTCTTATCCAGAATTTTAAAAATGATAATTTTCACGTAAAGAAGAGAAAATATTTTACTTTAACTTGTACCAAAAATTCATAAAAATAGTTCTTGAAGAAAATGGATCTGACATACTTAAAAGAGAAAATTTATACTAATGATATGTTTAAGGAAATAATTTTAGAGGAAAGTAATATAAATTTAAAGTAAATTTTCAAGACACATAAGAAAAAAAATCTCTCATGATCTGATCATCATAGAAAATATTAGCAAATGAAAATCCATTTATAAAAGATTGGTGTCTTATAAATCACAAATATCCCAAAATTTCACAGTCTAGTATTTCAAAAACCTTTTTAGAAGGATTTACTAGATAAAAAATTTTACACTGATTATTTGAAGGAATATACTTCATATTTTCTTAAATATATAGTAAGTGATTTTCATATTAACTCTATATATTGTAAGTCTTCAACCAAAAAAGGACGATTGACGTTTGTTGAAAAAAACAACATGGAAGTTTCAGGAAAAAAAACAGTGCAAAATCGCATTAGTGCAAACAGAAGAAAAACCTGCAATCTCTGAAATATGCAAAAAGGATTTTCAAAATCTTCCAACCTAAAGACACATCACCGTATCCACACGAGAGAGAAACCTTGTATTTGTGAAATATGTGACAAAAGAGTTCCATTGCATGGTAGCTTACATTCCCATCGCTTTATCCACCAGGAAAAGAAACCCTACCCCTGTGAAATATGCAACAAAGGATTTCTGCTGAGTAGTTCTTTAAAATCTCACCGTCTTATCCATGTGAAAGAGAAAACCTATATTTTTGATATTTTCAACCAGGAATTTTCCCATAAAAGTTTGTTAAAGCAACATCAGGTAAAACACAACAAACAAAAACATTACCTCTATGAAATGGGTAAGAAACGTTTTTCACATAAAAATCAGTTAACACTGCATCATTTTATCCCCACACAAGAGAAATCTCACAACTCTGCAGTAGGTAACCAAACATTTTACCACGATGACAACTTAAAAGCACATCATCTCACCCAGGAAGAAGAGAAACTCCATATTTCTGAAATTTGCAACGACAAAGTTTCAGAGGAGAACTGTGTAAAACCTGATCCAATTATTAACACAGAAGAGAAACCTTATATGTGTGAAATATGTAGCGAAAGATTTTCACAAAGTGATCAATTAGCACTGCATCATTTTAACCACACAAGAAAGAAAGCTGAAGTTTATAACGAAATGATTTCTGAGAGTAACACCCTAAACGTAAATCATCTTAGCAAGAGCGAAGACAAACTTTCTCTTTCTGAAATATGCAATGAGGGGGTTTCAATTAAAAGCAGGCAAAAAATGCATAATATTGTGCACAAAAAAAGAAAACTTCATATTTGTGAAATTTGCAACAAAGAATATTCAAGTAGTACTTATTTAAAGTTGCATCGCCGTATCCATACAAAAGAGAAGCCTCACATCTGTGAAATATGTAACAAAGGGTTTACACTGATTAGTCATTTAAAGACGCACCTCCATATCCATTCAAAAACAAAACCACATATCTGTGAAATATGTAACAAAGGGTTTACACTGATTAGTAATTTAAAGATGCACCTCCATATCCATTCAAAAACAAAACCACACATTTGTGAAATATGTAACAAAGGGTTTACATTGATTAGTCATTTAAGGTTGCATCATCGTATCCATACAAAAGAGAAGCCTCACATCTGTGAAATATGTAACAAGGGGTTCACACAGAGTAGTCATTTAAAGACTCACCTCCATATCCATTCAAAAACAAATCCACACATTTGTGAAATATGTAACAAAGGATTTACAAGTAAGAGTTATTTAAAGCTACATCGTTTTATTCACAAAGAAGAGAAACCTTACCACTGTGAAATATGTAACAAAGGATTTTTACTTAGTAGCAATTTAAAATCG
Organism: Ryuthela nishihirai; assembly: GCA_038380435.1. Taxonomy (NCBI): domain Eukaryota; kingdom Metazoa; phylum Arthropoda; class Arachnida; order Araneae; family Heptathelidae; genus Ryuthela; species Ryuthela nishihirai. Next base: position 2,765,149 of record JAWZYU010000041.1, read on the forward strand.
CACCGTATTATCCACACGGGAGAGAAACCTTATGTCTGTGAAATATGTAACAAAGGGTTTACACTGATTAGTAATTTAAAGATGCACCTCCATATCCATTCAAAAACAAAACCACACATTTGTGAAATATGTAACAAAGGGTTTACATTGATTAGTCATTTAAGGTTGCATCATCGTATCCATACAAAAGAGAAGCCTCACATCTGTGAAATATGTAACAAGGGGTTCACACAGAGTAGTAATTTAAAGACTCACCTCCATATCCATTCAAAAACAAAACCACACATTTGTGAAATATGTAACAAAGAATTTACAAGTAAGAGTTATTTAAAGCTACATCGTTTTATTCACAAAGAAGAGAAACCTTACCACTGTGAAATATGTAACAAAGGATTTATACTTAGTAGCAATTTAAAATCGCACCGTATTATCCACACGGGAGAGAAACCTTATGTCTGTGAAATATGTAACAAAGGGTTCACACAGAGGATCAATTTAAATGTACACAGTTTAACTCATAAAACAGAGCAACCACATCCTGTGAATATTTAACAAATGAATTTGATAGCGTGGGAATTTAAAGCTTCATCTTCTTATCCATATCAAATAGAAACTCATATCCTGAAATGTATATCGAAAAAAATTTCCTTTGTAGAAGCATAATGTAAGAGACGAAACCTAGAATTTAAAAATGAAAAGTAAAGAAATTCATTTTATATAAATCATATCCCTCCTATTTTATCCACACAAAACCGAAACCTCGTGCCACAGAAATATGCAAGAAAGCGTTTCCAAGTGTAGTAATTTGAAATTATCCATATAAATAAGAAACTTCACAACTGTGAGATATGTAATACAGGAGTTGCATAGAGCAGCAACCTAAATCTCTATTGGATTTCCTATACAAAAGTGAAACCTGATCTTTCTTAAATTTGTAGTAAATAATTTTTTAGGTATTGTCAATTTAAATCGCATCCTCATACCTGCACAAAGGAGAATAATAAGTCTTTCAAATATGCAAAGTTTTCTCCAAGTAATAATCCAAATGAGGGTACTCATATCTATTGATTATGAAACAAGGAATTTTCCTAATATTTTCCGAGGAGGAACAGGATTTCTTCAGAGGCATCGTAAGGGTCAATCAATTAATCCACTTCATTAATATTCACCATTATCCTAGGTGAAACCGCTGTTTCGCAGGTTTTTATGCCCGGGCTTAGGTGTGCCTCAGATGTGCTGTGGTAAATGTTGTGTACAAAGATTAAATAATCTAATGCACCAGAGTAGATTACGGACGACATAGTTTATTTACATTCACACATATGTGTATGTATGGGAATATGCTCAATTCCGTGGGCCTTAGCTGCGCTCAAGATCACAATGAAATGACTTTACTGGTGGTCTTGGTAGACTTCCTCCTCTCAGCTTTCTTTAATCCGAATGCACTTTGCTACTGCAAGCATTCATATGATGAGGTGGAAATCTGTACAGAAATCTCCTTATCGACCTCAAAACTCGGGCGAGAGGATATTTAATCCTTCCCTAAACCATTTGATTCACCCAGAACCGATTCCTGGTCCTTTAGAGATAGAGCTAAGACCCTTTGACGAGCTTAACAAATGTTTTTTCCTGCTTGCCAGCAACTCTCGGTCTGAAGTTTATTGTTTGCTCGCTCCTCTCCATCAAACGCACTAGGGTCTTGGGGCGGGGGTGGCTCAGTCGGTAGCGCGCCAGACTCGTAATCTGTAGTTCCCCGGTTCGAATCCCAGCTGGGTCAGCGTTGAGATTTAGCTCCGCAAAATTCCCTGTCCTGCCCACAGTCAGTAGGGGACACCGATGTGCTTGGAAAGGCCGCCGTCCGTCGGATGGGACGTTAAGCCGTGGCCCCATGTGCGGGAGAGCCATACCCTGTGCACGTTAAAGAACACACTGGATGGCCTTGACGGGAGGCTACCATCTGTCTCCCAACAGCTGTTCCAGTGGGTCCCCTCCCCCAACCTTCTCTGAGACTTCAGGGTCCTTGTGACCTCGCCATTTAGTCCATGGTGTGCAAAAAAAGTGCCGCTCAGAATTAAAACAACCCAACCCAAGCATAGAATGAGATAAGGAAATCTAGGCACCGAGGGAGTGGGGAGTCTCTGCGAGGTAGCAGAATGCAATACTCCTGATACTGTGTGACCTTACATTCTGCATTAAATGCATCTGCGCATGTCTCTCCCAGATTGAAGCCCAGGGACAAGAACATCCCATCGCCTTTGCTTCCAAGAAGCTCACGGAACACAGCAGAAATGTGGTGGTGGTTGTGGTTTGTGTTTTGGAAATATTTTTGACCTGGTTATATGGATTCCAGGTCGAGATTCTTTTAGACCATAATCAAGAGTAGAGTTATCGATGCTGAATTAAAAATGGCTAGAAATGCGTTCAATAATACGAATAATAACTTAATGTGGACAAGTGATAATTTAGAGAGTAGTCTAGCTAATTACATTTCATTCGAATTGTGTAGCGATAATGAGTTCATAAAATATATAAAGAGTGATAATACTGTGAATTATATTATTTTTCATATTAATGTTAGAATTATTCTTCCGCGTTTTGATGAAATCTTACTATTAGCAATGTCTAATTACGAAATTGATGTTTTGATACTTAGTGAGATCTGGGTATCGAAAACGAAGTTGATATATTTAAAATTGATGGTTATGATATTTTTATAATTGTAGGCAAGGAAAAAGCTCTCCTGAGGTATTATTTTAGAATAAAACTAATGTCTTTAACTTCGTTAAAATGCCTTTCAAAATGAATACTGCAGAATGTGTATGATAGAAATTTGGATATGAATATTTGGGCGATATATCGATCACATAATCACACCATTTCAAATTTTGTGCAGAAGATGGAAGATATGTTGAAAACGACGGATTATAAAAATAGTGTAATAATTGGGGTAATAAATATTGATATATTACAAGATACGAATGATACTCTGTCATATTTAAATTTACTGTGTGAATACGGTTATCATTCTTTAATAGCATATCATACTAGGATAGTTAAAGATTCAAGATCTTGCATTGATCATATTTGTATAAGGACACATAAATATCTTGGTCAGTATAGTTCAGCGATCTATGTTAAGGATGTAACTGATCACTCTCCAATAATACTAAAACTGGGCAAGGTTAACAAGTTAGTGAATAAATATGTGCTACTCATTATTTCTTAAGGAAAAAAAAAGCGATTATATTGCCTTAGAAACGTGTATGAAAATAAAATTTACATTTAAATACTAATTTTAACAACTCTGCAGAATGAAAGAGTGCAAATGGTGATTTTGTTAATCAGATACAAGTAGCAATGGGAAGCAGTACAGTAAAGGAAACAGCAAAATATGGTAATAAAGGTAAAAGGTATAAAAATAAAAATTCTTGCATAGTGAACGAATTGATTGACCTTTTTAAGTTAAGAGATTATTGGGATCAATATAAAAATATTAGAAATTTTACAGTAAAAAAATAAAATAAATAAATAAATACCCCCTCAAGCAGCTGCTTGCCACAGAGGTCTGACAGGAGCCTGTCAGTTTATATGCCACAGTAGAAGGTCTGAGAGGATGGCAGGCCCTCAGCAGAAAAAACGATACAAACAGCCATGCCTTACCCGGGGCTCGAACCCAGGTCCCTTAGATCAGTAACCAAGCGCACTAACCACTCGGCCATGGGACAGCTACCAATAAATACCCCCTCAAGCAGCTGCTTGCCACAGAGGTCTGACAGGAGCCTGTCAGTTTATATGCCACAGTAGAAGGTCTGAGAGGATGGCAGGCCCTCAGCAGAAAAAACGATACAAACAGCCATGCCTTACCCGGGGCTCGAACCCAGGTCCCTTAGATCAGTAACCAAGCGCACTAACCACTCGGCCATGGGACAGCTACCAATAAATACTCCCTCAAGCAGCTACTTGCCACAGAGGTCTGACAGGAGCCTGTCAATTTAATACGCCATAGTAGAAGGTCTGTGAGGATGGCGGGACCTCAGCAGAAAAACAGCACACACATCCATGCCTTACCCAGGGTTCGAACCCAGGTCCCGTAGATCAGTAGCCAAGCGTGCTAACCACTCGGCCACGAGAATAGCTAAACATAATTATTATCAAAGAGAATTTGATAATGTGACCGAATCGCAATCTGATACATGTGTAGAAATGAATGACAATATTTGAATAAAATATTATATATACCTTATACTTCAAAGAAAAAGGACACATGTTGAAATCTGCAAAATGGAGAATGTAAATTATTAAACCCACAGGCTAAAAAGGGAATTTCATATAGACATTTTGTGTTTTATGGACCGAGAATCTATAATTCATTGCCCATAAATATGAGAATCGAAAAAAATATATATATAAAAAATAGTTTACAATAGCTAAAGACTTACCTTATGGAAATAGAAGATAAAGGATTACTACTAAAAATGATTAAATGATAAGCAAAAGCAGTGGGAGTGGATATTAAAAATATGTTAAAAAATATTATTAATCAGAAACATTTTTTGTTTCTTTGTACGCGTTTTTTTTTTAATTTTTCTTAGTGTTTAAAGTTTTTGTTTTCATATAAAAGTGAAATATAGATGAATGAATTGCTGCAGGACGGAAAGAACGATGTCTCATTATGGGTATGCCAATATGGGTAAATGTCTGAGAATGTGTATACACTGTATTTGTGTTGTGGATTACTGTTAGAGTTCTTGTACGTTTTTGTATGTTCAAAGTTCAATAAATTCAAATTCATTCAGTTCATTCATTTATGCAGCTCGAAGCCAAAAATCGGAGTTTCAGGAGTGAACGTAGTTATTTGCTGCAGTTATGTTCTCTCTTAGCTTTTTCAGTTCGAAAATGTTGGAAAATTAGTCTATTTATATTATATGATTCATCCTTAGGTAGAGCATTTAATACACCACACGATGGGAGATTTTAAACTTCATCACTTATTATAATAAAATGTGCTATCATTTCACCAAGATCAGGAATGAGCTACATCTGCTCATTGCACAAAATTCTGACAAGGTCCTATTTGTCTTCTCTAATTTTCTGCTCTGAGGCCTTTAGGAACACAATTCATAATCCTATTCGCTAATCTATATGGTACATCTTACTGGGGAGGACCCTATTACTTTTGATAGGGCAATATGAAGAAACCAACGGAGGAGGTTGCCGACTGCTTTGCCTAAGCAAATAATTTGTTACGTAACTGAACTACCCCCTGAATGCCCAAGATACTGCATGAGCATCTAGAATCAAAAATATGAAGTTTCCTATTATCTTGTTTACAAAGAATCCAAATTTCACTACCATAACTAATCCTTGAAAGAACCAAACTATTATACAGTCTAATTTTAGTCTTTAGGTGTATACGCCTATTTCTCCACACTGTCCGTGAATTCTTAATAAAAGTCCTGGCAGCAATCCTTATTTCTCTGTTAATATCCTGCCGCATATCACCAGTATATGTTGCATAGCTCCCAAGGTATTTAAATTAAGACACCAGTTCAACAGTGGAACTGTTAAGAATAACTTAATCACAGCCTGCCTGAAAAATTTTCATCAATTTAGTTTTTTCTGTCTTTCACCAAACCTACTCTACTACCAGTCTCATCAACAGCTCGAATGAAAGAGTTCATCAACATCATTGTTCCTAGATTGTTCAATTTTCTAGTTAGTTAATAAGTTAAATCTGCGTTTATTAGAAAGGTTTCGGTCTTTTAAACCCCCTATGGTAGCTAGGTAGTCACTGGAAGGAGAGCTATGCACCAATCCCCTGTGATGATGCATAGAACCGGCCAGGCCTAGCCCCTAATGTCCGACCCCGCCTTCTCGTGGTGCAGACCGTTAGTACCTTTCAAAAGAGATACTCTCTTATGGAAGTGAACGGAAGGGGAGGGCTGCCAGATTAGTGTGGCCTACTGATCTGGACAATTAGGGCTACTTTATTTTTTTTTCTACCCTGCTGAGGAGTGGTCAACCACACAGGGTCCTGGTGCTCACCATATAAACCCACTGGACTGAACAGATATATGGCTCTGAGCTTGATTATGGATCCTGATTTTGCTGCACTGGTGGGCTTCTGTGGAGGGAAAATCTTCCGCTGTGTTTTCTGTTTGATTGTGGGTTGACAGCCCCAAGTGAATAGATTCACAGGATATGTTTATCAGCTGGTGGATAATCCTGAGCAGAAGTCATCGCAGGCACCTGAACTCTTTTGCTTCTATTGGCATCGTCAAATTCTACATTGGAGGAAGTCTTCCAGTGTAGATGGCTTCAGCCTTTAGTAGTGGGGGAACGGATCGTTGCCCCATGTCTGCGATTAGGGGGCTGTTTGATATTGTCGGCATTCCCTCTCTCAATAAACATAGTTTCTTTAAACATCCCACTAACCATTTTCTCTCCATAGGTAGTTAGAATGTGAGGACTCTGCACAGAGCTTTTTCTCTTGATGTCCTCACACAAGAATTCCACCATTATAATTTAGATATTCTCGGCTTGCAAGAGACCAGATGGACAGATAAAGGTCAGATTCTTAAAAATAATCTTAAATTTCTCTTTTCAGGGAGGGACGAAAATAAGCATCACCAAGGCGTGGGTCTGCTTCTCAGCAGACACGCTAGTGATGCTCTTCTAAGATATGAGTGCATTAATCAAAGGTTTCTTACAGCAAAATTTCAGACAAGCGTTAAAGACTTGAATGTTATCTGCTGTTATGCCCCCACTGAGGATGCCGATGAGGATGAGAAGGATAGGTTTTATGAACAACTTCAGGATATTTTGAATTCTGTCAAGAAAGGAGATATTACCCTTGTTCTTGGTGACTTCAATGCCAAAGTTGGTACTGACTCTGACCTTTGGGCAGAAGTAATAAGTCCTTTTGGTATTGGTAGCTGCAATGGCAATGGGAACGTCTACTACAGGTAAGTAAACTCAATGGATTCAGAATAACTAACACTTATTACAAACACCGCGACATACATAAGTACACATGGGTTTTCCCTGATGGGCTGCATAAGAATATGATTGATTACATATTAATTAACAGCAAATGGGCTAGTTCTGTTAGGAATACCAGGGCATATAGGGGAGCTGAAATTGGATCTGACCATTACCTTGTTAAAAGTGTGTTACAACTTAAACTTAAAAAGTGTTGTGCTAGGGTTAAAAAATATAGTTTTAATACTGAAGCTCTGAAAGATCCAGTTATAGCCAAAGCTTACCATGATAGGTTACTAAGTCATAATGACAGTCATGGTTTGCATACTACGGAAGTTGAGAAAGAATGGGACCATTTTAAACAGGCTGTTTTGGAAACTAACAGTACTCTTTTAGGAAAAAAGGAGCAGAGGAGACAGAATTATTTGAGTGATAAGGCACTTTAGCTTATTTCGGAAAGTAAGAACTGCAGGAATGTCCTTAATCAATACCCTACTAGTCCTAATAGAAAGCATTACAGAGAACTTAATAAACGTGTAAAAGATCAGTTAGCTGCTGATAAGAATCTTTGGCTTGATGGTTTGGCTGACAAAGCCGAGGAAGCAGTTAGACAGCACAACAGCAGAGAGCTGTACCAGCAGCAGAGAGCTGTAATGTTTTGTGTGGTAGAAAACGGACAGGTATACAGGGATTGAAGGATAAACAAGGTAAGGTTATAGAAGGTGAGGATTCTGTCATGGCTAGGTGGGCTGAACATTTCAGTGATGTTCTAAACAATGTGGTTAGTTCTACTCCCATTGTTTGTAATGATGATAGATGCATTGGTGGCTTTAATGTTGGCCCAATAACACAATCTGAAGTTATTTTGGCTATTTCTAAACTTACACTTCATAAATCCCCAGGGGTAGATGAAATTACTACAGAAATGCTTAGAGCTGGGAATGTTTCGGTTACAACTTGGATGACTGAAATTCTGAATATCTTTTATGATAAAGGCATGGTTCCTAAGGATTTTACCAGAGCTATTGTTATCCCTATTTTCAAAAAAGGTGATCGCAGTTCTTGTGATAACTACAGGGGTATCAGCCTACTCTCTGTTCCAGGTAGAGTTCTTTCCATGATTGTGCTTAATAGAATTAAGAATCTGGTTGACAGTCAATTGCGTGATGAGCAATGTGGATTCAGAAGTGGTAGGGGATGTGTGGATCAGATATTTTCACTTAGGCAGATTCTTGACAAATGTTTAGAGTTTCAGAAACCTTTTGTTGCTAGCTTTGTTGATTTAAAAAAGGCTTTCGACTCTGTTGATCGTCATAATTTGTAATTGATGGTGAGATCATATGGTATTCCTGACAAGTTACTTAACATAATGAAAGCTCTCTATAATAACACTGAGTCGTGTGTGAGAGTTGGTAAGGCTTGTAGCAATTGGTCTAGCATTACTTCTGGTGTTCGACAAAGGTGCATTTTGTCTCGTTTTCTCTTTAGCTTGGTTATTGATTATGTTATGCGAAATTCACTTCAAGGGAAAGATTTTGGCCTTAAATGGTCTGGAGATAGGAAAATTTCTGATTTAGATTATGCTGATGATTTAGCCCTTTTGGCAAATAATGTTGATGAGATGAACTCTTTCATTCGAGCAGTTGATGAGACTGGTAGTAGAGTAGGTTTGGTTATAAACAGAGAGAAAACTAAAGTGATGAAAATTGGTCAGGCAGGTTGTGATTCAGTTAATCTGAATGGTTGCAGTCTTGAGCTGGTGTCACAGTTTAATTATCTTGGGAGTTATGTAACAGATAATGGTGATGTGCGGCATGAGATTAACAGACGGATGTGGATTGCTGTTGGGACTCTTAAGAATCTTTGGAGAGTGTGGAGAAATAGGCGTATACACCTAAAGACTAAAATTAGACTGTATAATAGTTTGGTTCTTTCTAGGGTTAGTTATGGTAGTGAAACTTCGACACTTTGTAAACGAGATAACAGGAAACTAAATGCTTTTGATTTCAGATGCTTACGCAGTATCTTGGGCATTAGGTGGTTCAACTTTGTAACTATTGATGAGGTTAGGCAAAGGAGTTTGCAACCTCCTTTAAGCAGCATATTGTGCAGAGAGAGACTCCGTTGGTTTCGCCATGTTGCCCGTATGAATAATTATAGATTTGCGAATAATAATTGACATAATTTGAGTTATTATTATTTTTTTATTTTTTTGAGATTTTCGGAGCTTTGCGTACCGGGAGCACATTACAGTGTAATAAGCAACCATTGGCAAAGTCTATGGGATTAAAAAATACACACGGACTGTATTCCCTATGTCTTTCTCTAAACCGCCATTCTGCTGCTCGAAAAAATATCAGGTGAATCAAGTTTAATAATATTCATAAAGTGTTTGTTTTTTTTTTTATAAATTTTTTCAGGTAAGTAACTTTGTAGTGAATAATTAATTAACAGTAGAGGTAATCTAATTTTCCACTTTTTAGGATGAGAGTTATGAAATTTCAACCGAGAGCTACTATACAGCACATTAATCTGATTATGGGATATAAATTTTATAGTTAAACGCTATTTGTCGCTGTCGACCACAAACGACCCCTTTCATTTCGACTCGGATTTCGTAAAACTCGCTCAGTAGAACTAATGATTGTCCGAGGAAAAATAATTCTTTGCTTAATTTTTGATTTCTTCATTTTGCTATTCGTCGTTACAGTATGCGTAGAAATATTTCTATATCGTAAATGATCAAACGGCAGTATTTTTATGTACAGGCTTTCAGATCTATTTGCCCATTATCGTGGACGAAGTTCGAAACCAACGTCTGATATTCGCATCAGATATATCGAGCAGATAGGGTGACGTAACGAGCCCAAGAAATGTCAACTTGGCGATAAATATATAATTTACCCACTACACGGAAACGCATTGTTCAGAGCTAAGAAGAAGGTAATGTACAGTACAGCGAAATGTGTAATAGAGGCCTTAGATTAAACCACATTGTCCTTTGGGAACACAGTAAATAGCGTTCTTTACCCCTAAGGACAAAGTTGCCTATGACATACGTAAGAGATTCACACCTAGCCTCGATCTAGGAATTTCTCGTTGGACACCACAGGGAAACGCGTACCGTGAAAGCCACCTAGTTACCGCCTGTCTGGATAGCATTCAACAAAAAGAGCGAAAATAAATATGCATAAACAAGCAATTCCTTTCATTGGTTCAAGATAAGTTAAAGTTAATTTAATTTATTTTAATAACATTCAAAATAATTTACTTATTAAGATTTTATTTAAATATTTCATAATATTATAAAAATGTTTACCAAAATTAAAAAAAGAAATAACTACCAGTTAATATTTTAGGATTAGAAGTGTTTTGATTTATACACTTTGGCTTTGAAATATCTTATAGAAATTATGGTGGCAACACTTGGACATACCAGAGATGACGCCATTCTAATTTACCTGCTGAAAAAATAATTCCAGTTTCTCACTGGCATACCACTGAAGATTATTGTTAACCATTCCAACTTCCGGAACCATTTAAATACTGAAACAATATTTTTGAAAACCGATACTTCAAAAATATTTGATTATGATATTTAATTTATCATCAGTGACATTTTTCCATTAAATGCATATTTTAGAGCTTCCAAGTAAGGTTTCTCACTGGCATAACAAGGAAATTCTGTAGCCGTTCGGTAGGGTACCTGAAAAGCATAGGAAATGAATAACGTCCGTATGACGAGCCAAAATAAAGTGGTCGACACCGACAAATAGCGGTTAACTATCAATTTTATATCACATAATCAGAATAATGTGCTGCATACTCTATGTTGGTTCGAAACCGACCGAAATTTTATAGCTCTTAGGCAAAAAAGTGTAGAATTAGATTACCTCTACTCTAAACTAATTATTCACTACAAAGTTACTTATCTGAAGGAAGATATAAATGAACCGCAAACACATCACGAATATTATTTAACTTTATTTAGCTGATACGTTTCGAGCAGCAGAGTTGTGGGTTACAGAAGGACAGGCCGACGGTATTTATCAACCGCACTGGCCTTGCCTATGGCTGCTTATTATACTCAAATATGTTCGCGATAGGCAAAGCTCTGATAACCACAAACCCTCAAAAAAGGATGACTTCTTCGCCATATTTTAATAGCTAACGCGGCAAATGGAACAGCGAGAAAAGCGTCGGACGATTTCAATAATAGGCGAATGACATCCGACAGTGACGATTCAGAATGCATTGTTTGCAGAATCGAATCGCAAGGAAATGACATTTACACTGTTTCGTATTCCCAACAGAGGGGTTTGTTTACTCTTCCGCACTTACGTTTTTCGATACCTTTTATACCAAATTTACTAAAAATTAAGGAGCAGAAATAAGACTCGTTTCTTTTAATCTAGTTCCTCTTTCAAAAGTTTTTCGGATTCACCGTGAGTATCTTAAATATCTCTTTTCGGGGACGAAAGACAAAGCAGACACGCTAGTGATGCTCTTCTAGGATAAGAGTGCATTAATGAAAGGTTGTATACAGCAAAATTACAGACAAGCATTAAGGACTTGAATCTTATCTACTGTTATGCCCCCACTGAGAATGCCGATGAGGATGAGAAAAAAGGTTTTACAGACTTCAAGATATTTTGAATTCTGTGAAGAAATGGGATATTACCCATGTTCTAGGTGACGCAATGCCAATGTTAAACTCGATGGCTTCAGAATAACTAACACTTATTACAAACACCGCGACATACATAAGTACACGTGGGTTTCACCTGACGGGCTGCATAAGAATGTTATAGACTATATATTAATTAACAGCAAATGGACTACTTCTATTAGAAAGACCAGGTCATACTGGAAAGCTGAAATTGGATCTGACCATTATCTTGTTAAAAGTGTTTTGCGATTTAAACTTAAGAAGTGTTGTGCTAAGGTTAAAAAATTTACCTTTAATTATGAAGCTCTGAAAGACCTAATTATAGTACATCTTATCATGATAGGTTACTTACTCATTATGACAGTCGTGGTTTGCTTGCTACTGAAATTCAGGAAAAATGTGACCACTTAAAATAGGCTTCTTTGGAAACTAACAGTAATTATTATTATTATCATCATAATTATCTGACTGACAAGGCACTTGAGTTTATTTTAGAAAGAAAGAACTACAGGAATGTCCTGAATCAATACTAATCCTAATAGAAAACATTATAGAGAACTTAATAAACGTGTAAAGGATCAGTGAGCTGCTGATAAGAATCTTTGGCTGACAAAGCCGAAGAATCAGTTGGGCAGCACAACAGCAGAGAGCTGTACCAGGCAATTCTGCGTCACAAATAACTTGTAAAGTAATTACAAAGGCCTAAAGGTAAAATTTTACACTGTACCGACGAAACTATTCTCCTACCGAAATTTCAAATGTGTCATCAATAATTATTATTTACCACAGTGACAAGAAATTCAGCTACAGATTGTATGAATTCCTCAGAATAAAAACTATAACGTGTGACTATAAATTAAAAGGTAAATTTCTAGAAGAATACAGCGGTTAAATAAGGATTACAAATGATATCGCGAAAACACGCACGTGACGTCAGCAGTGATCTTTCCGGGTGTTGCCACCCTAATTTCTATAATACACAATCTTTGAAATCCAAATTGTAGAAATCAAAACACTTGTAATCCAAAGAGTGAAAAATCAAAAATAGATAGTTATCCTTATTCCAAATTGAACTAATTGATAAAATATATTATTAAAGTTTCCTAAGAGCGCATATTCTGCTTATATTAAAAAATTCTATATGATGTCCACGGCGCAATAGCGATCTGTGCGTGTCAGTGTGCTGGTCAAGAGTGCGGTTTCTTTCTTAGACGTGTAATACGCGTTTCCATGTTGTATCCATTTGGCGTAAGAAGACGGGAAGGCGCCCGTACTATTTCTTAGCATAGGTCCCTAGAGTAGCCGCGGAGAACGACGGTAGTCATGTTCCTACTCAGAAAGCTGCACGTCAGTTGCAATATGTCCAAAAATTTACTGTTAATACTGCTCAATAAAAACGCAATTCTTTCGTGTACCAAAAGATTCTTATTCACGACGTAAAAGTGATTGAACTCGTTTCATTTAATTAGCATACATACTATTTCTACAATGATTGCGAAATACAATCTATTTTTCTATGGAAGACCAATAATTTTTTTGTAGTTATCAAAAACAATTTTTTAGGTTTTGAGTTCACTTTTCTTTTTAAACACAGTTATTTAACCCAACTTAAGATTAGTGAACTAATTACATATGAAATCAGCTACGCAGCACCTTTTTCATAAAATAGAAATTTATTGTAGAATTATATCCAATGCACTAAAGGTAACAAGGACAAAAAAAATTATAAACTTATTTATATGTCGTGGTACTGAAGGAAAATCTATGGTTTCATTTTTGTAAATACCTATGAAACGAAGGGAAAATGTTAAACCCGGCCTACATTTTTCGGATCGATTTAGTTTTCAGGTCCTGTTTCAGCGCAACTTTCAAAGAGAATTTCCCCAGGAGAAAGTTCAAAATAGAATTTCTTGCAATATGTATGAAATGACATGATATATATAAACTTAATTATGTGACAAAAAATTTAATTTTCTAACATATCAAGGGAAAAACTTCATACATAAAATAGAATGCTAAATCACCCCCCAACCGCATAATATTTCAAAGTTGTATCATTCTTTAAGCAAAATTTTCTAATGTTGAAAGTGGATATTTAAATACTTTTCATTATGATCTTTAATTTATTGTCACGTGTGTACATTAAATGAATATTTTTGGGAAGTTATAGAACTTCCAACTTACGTTACAGCTTAAAATTGGCATAACATGGAAGTTTATTGTTATATATTCCAGCTTCCTCAACTATTTAATTAGTAAAACAATATTTTGAGAAAACAATTTTTAAATAGTTTTTATTACGATCTTTAATTTACCCTCAGTCAGACTTTCCATTAAAGACATGTACAAATTATAGCTTCCAACTTTGGTTCTCACTGGCATAACATGGAAGATTTTTAAATATTCCAGCTTTCGCATCTATTTAAATACCAATATGATTTTTAAATACATTTCATTAGGATCCTTAAGTTACCTTCAGTCAGATTTTTCCATTAAATGCATATTTTAGGAGTTATAGACCCTCCAAATTAGTTTCTCACGCATTTTATGGAAGATTGTTAAGATGTTCAAGCTTCGTCAACATTTTTAATATGAATATAATATTGTTGAAAAACGATATTCGTATACATTTCATTATGATCTTTAATTTAACCAAAGTCACATTTTTCCAGTAAATGCATTTTTCAATTTAGTCCGACCCAAACCTAACGGCCAGCCAACCTGTTACAAAAAACAAATTTAATCGCTTCCCACCGTTTCTAAGCGCAATCTCAGTCATCGACAGTTATCGAAATATTTACAGCCTTACAACCTCCCTTTCTCTCAGTATGCACTTACTGGACTCTCCCATCTGCCTGCTAACAGTTCTACAGATCCCCTAATCGACAAATGGTCCAAACTATCGGGGTCGTCGTGATTTATCAGTTTAGTCTGCGTGTTGTAAGAAATGTCCTCTCGGTCATTGAAACAAACAAAGAAATGAAAAACAAACTTGCTCTGTGAAAGTAATTAAGTCTACTCTCTTCGGACGGGTCGCAGAAGTAGGGTGATGAAATATAAATAATTATAATGTATTTATTACTTTTCTGTGTTACGTTTAATTGTACGTTATTATGTCGAAAAAAATGTTAATATGAATTCTATATTAACCACCGTAAGAAGTTTAAATCTAAACATTTTAAAATGAATCAGTAAGTATTAAAAAAAATTTAAAAATATACCGAGTGCGTAGCGCGCTTCGCTAGTGATCCAATCGAATTGGGTTCGAGCCCCGGGTAAGGCATGGATGTGCATGTTGTTTTTCTGCTGAGGGCCTGCCATCCTCTCAGACCTTCTACTATGGCATATAAACTGACAGGCTCCTGTCAGACCTCTGTGGCAAACAGGTGCTTGAGGGGTATTTATTATTTATTTATATCAATCTATAAAATACTATCGTGAAGGAAATCCTTTAGCACTATTCCACGCCATTTAATAACTGATTCCTTGCTTTAAGAATTGTTCCGTTATTGATAATGCGAGTAACTTTATAAGACAGGTAAAAAAAAATTGGAATGTCAACGGCCATACCAAGCTGAAAGCATCGGTTCTCGTCTGATCCCCGAAGTTAAGCAGCTTTGGGCGTGCGGTCAGTACTTGGGAGGGTGACCACCTGGGAACACCACGTGCAGTTCACAATTTTTTTTCCCAAAGCGCTGTACTCCTAGAATATTAGCCAAAGTCATTCTACGTCGGTCGCCGGGTTCCATTCCATTTTTAGTAAATAAATAAAGGAGAATTTCCTTTGGTTACAAAACCTGCAACGGTTCTAGGTATCTGGAACAAAAACTATATATGTAAGGTACGAATTTTAGACCATCGTCAGAGTATACTGGTAACATTCGACACGTTCGAAATGCCAATTCCAGCTTTTCCTCCTCTCAAGGGTTCGGTTGTTTTACCTGTGAGCGGCATTATTTTTCACACCATGGACTAAATGGCCAGGTCTCAAGGACCTCGAAGGTTGGGGGAGGGGACCCACTGAAACACCTGTTGGGATACAGATGGTAGCCTCACGTCAAGACCATCCAGTGTCTTTAACGTGCACAGGTTATGGCTCTCCCAGACACGGAGCCACGGCTTAACGTCCCATCTGACGGACGACGGCCTTTCCAAGCCCATCGGGGCAGTAGCGAACAGTTTTGCACAGATAGGTGTCAACGCTGACCCAGCTGGGACTCGAACCTGGGAACTGCAGATTACGAGCCTGGTGCGCTACCTGCTGAGCCCAATCAAGGGCATACAGCGTGTTTAACATGTACAGGGTATGGATGTCTCCCACACACGGATCCTCATACGAGCTTCCATTTCATATGAAATTCGTAATTCTTTGCTGTCCGAACATGTAGTAACTAGTAAATTTCTTCTATTTTGAAGGTTGTTAGTTTTATGGACAGCAGCATTACCTACTTAACGAGTTTTCATATGACATGGAACTTGTTGCGTTCGGGCCTCGCGTTCCTAAGATTTAACATAAGCTAATTATTATTATTAGCTTATGTTAATTTTTAATAACTATAAATTAAGCTGGGCATAAGAAGATAATAATTTAGATTTAACTAAGCTGGGCATAAGAAGAAATAATATTTTTTTTTTTGGGAGTGGGGGGCATTTATTTCCTGCATAGGTCAACCATGAGTTAACTTCACAGCGACTTTGCAAACCTGTTGGTGTTTCCTTTTTCATTCGCAGAACAACGGGATTAAATCTTAAAGTTGCCCGAAGTGTGACTCGATCCTCAAAATTTCAGATTCGCAGCGTGGACACCTAACGACTTGACCGCATATGTTTTGAGATTGTACTTAGTAATGCGGCGGACCTTATTCTATAAAACATGATATCATGTCCGTGATGATTTAATTTCTATAAATTGGGTGTCTCCACGGTGTTACAATTGTTAGTAAAACCTATAAAGTTTTATAATGAAATTAATAATTTGTAGTTATTTGAGATCAAACGAAACAGTGCAATGGTATGTAATTTCCAGCTTCAATATTACATTGCATTCGCATTTTATAAATATTAATATTACTGGAATTTTACATTATTACTATTGATCATTGCTCACTATAGGTAGATTCCTGTGTACGTTAAAATTACTTAACGTGGTCTAATAAACTACAATACGGAAAAGAAGAAATGCATTGAGACTAAAGTTAAAGCGAAAACATTGTTGCTATCGTTACTAATGGTGCACGCGTTATGTTCTCAACACGCACCTGCCATTGCAAAATATTTGACCAATCGTAGAAGAGATAGAGCAAAAACCGTTGCGAACGCGGTAACAAGGAAATATTTCATTAGAAATACGTTAACAGCACTTCCAGGAATTTCGTTCGTTTGGCACTGAACGTGGTACGTATGAGAAAGTACATAACTTGAGACACGTTTATGCATTCAGAGACACGTTGAGACACGTTTTTTTTTCTAAAACTTTTATTTATTTCAAGCATTCCTAAGAAGAAATAAAATCCTCTGCTTCTCGGCTAATAG